>CM038675.1:10918771-12236271 GCA_021605145.1 Aegilops bicornis | reverse complement strand
CTTCTTCTTCTTCTTCTTCTTCTTCTTCTTCTTCTTCTTCTTCTTCTTCTTCTTCTTCTTCTTCTTCTTCTTCTTCTTCTTCTTCTTCTTCTTCTTCTTCTTCTTCTTCTTCTTCTTCTTCTTCTTCTTCTTCTTCTTCTTCTTCTTCTTCTTCTTCTTCTTCTTCTTCTTCTTCTTCTTCTTCTTCTTCTTCTTCTTCTTCTTCTTCTTCTTCTTCTTCTTCTTCTTCTTCTTCTTCTTCTTCTTCTTCTTCTTCTTCTTCTTCTTCTTCTTCTTCTTCTTCTTCTTCTTCTTCTTCTTCTTCTTCTTCTTCTTCTTCTTCTTCTTCTTCTTCTTCTTCTTCTTCTTCTTCTTCTTCTTCTTCTTCTTCTTCTTCTTCTTCTTCTTCTTCTTCTTCTTCTTCTTCTTCTTCTTCTTCTTCTTCTTCTTCTTCTTCTTCTTCTTCTTCTTCTTCTTCTTCTTCTTCTTCTTCTTCTTCTTCTTCTTCTTCTTCTTCTTCTTCTTCTTCTTCTTCTTCTTCTTCTTCTTCTTCTTCTTCTTCTTCTTCTTCTTCTTCTTCTTCTTCTTCTTCTTCTTCTTCTTCTTCTTCTTCTTCTTCTTCTTCTTCTTCTTCTTCTTCTTCTTCTTCTTCTTCTTCTTCTTCTTCTTCTTCTTCTTCTTCTTCTTCTTCTTCTTCTTCTTCTTCTTCTTCTTCTTCTTCTTCTTCTTCTTCTTCTTCTTCTTCTTCTTCTTCTTCTTCTTCTTCTTCTTCTTCTTCTTCTTCTTCTTCTTCTTCTTCTTCTTCTTCTTCTTCTTCTTCTTCTTCTTCTTCTTCTTCTTCTTCTTCTTCTTCTTCTTCTTCTTCTTCTTCTTCTTCTTCTTCTTCTTCTTCTTCTTCTTCTTCTTCTTCTTCTTCTTCTTCTTCTTCTTCTTCTTCTTCTTCTTCTTCTTCTTCTTCTTCTTCTTCTTCTTCTTCTTCTTCTTCTTCTTCTTCTTCTTCTTCTTCTTCTTCTTCTTCTTCTTCTTCTCCTTCTTCTCTTCTTCTCCTTCTTCTCCTTCTTCTCCTTCTTCTCCTTCTTCTTCTTCTTCTTCTACTTCTTCTCCTTCTTCTCCTTCTTCTCCTTCTTCTCCTTCCTCTCCTTCTTCTCCTTCTTCTCCTTCTTCTCCTTCTTCTCCTTCTTCTCCTTCTTCTCCTTCTTCTCCTTCTTCTCCTTCTTCTCCTTCTTCTCCTTCTTCTCCTTCTTCTTCTTCTTCTTCTTCTTCTTCTTCTTCTTCTTCTTCTTCTTCCTCCTCCTCCTCCTCCTCCTCCTCCTCCTCCTCTTCTTCTTCCTCCTCCTCCTCCTCTTCTTCTTCTTCTTTAAATTGTGCATCTGAACACAGAAAAAATACATTGATTAGTACCGCCTTTCAGCCAAAACGCGCACTACTGCTACACAGAAGTACATATAAAAAATACATTGATCATCAACGATCTTTTTGTATAGAATCTAAATCGTCAATAGGAATCTACTACCGATTTAAGAACGTGAAGACTCCTATTGCAGCCATAGATCCTACACATAGAGTTCAATGAAGACCAAATGCTTGGGATGGTTTGAGAAGTAACATACTTAAGGTGGTCAAATTCTTGTTAGGGAGGCGAGGTGGGACTAAAAATAGCGCCTGCCACAACCTATTTAGTACCGGTTGGTACTGCCACGAACCGGTACTAAAAGAATGCTTCAACATCTGTAATGCAGTTCATAGCACGAACCGGTGTACTAAAAATTCCCAAAAAGAACCGGTACTAAAGGTCACCTCCGCCAAATCATTTGAACCCGGCACTAATGGGAGCATTAGTGCGGCTCATATCTCTCAACCGGTACTAATGTTTCACATATTAGGTCCTTTTTCTACTAGTGAGGTGCCCCCTCTCGGTCCCAACAAACACCCATGCCCCCTGAGCGGATGGCCGGGCTTTAATCCAGGGCCATGGAACCCTCATCACGGCCCCTCTATTTGGTGTGTACAAGGAAAGAGGTTTGCAACTGACTAGACCACATTCCTTGCAGAAGACATGTGGCAGCACAAAAGAAAGGACGAACGGGAACATGACTTGATCCACATTAATCTTTGAGTTAAGCGGTTGACATAAGACTGGCATGCTTCAACAATACCATCTTGCAACCTATCATGCCACCACATGATCAGGTTATCTCACCATCATATGAACACATCAAAATTCGAAGCTCACTTGTAGCTTACCTTGCATGCAATATAACATTCACTCATGCTTTTATAAACATGCCATGAGAACACTACACAAGCAAACATGCAAGACACTCATCATATCAAAGGTTCAAACATGCTTGCACGGTTCGGAGTAGTCGGAGTCTAGCCGGTGAAGTTACGGCTCCGTCACCTCCTTCCGTATCTATGTTATAAAAAATCGAATACTAACGTAAATACCGTGTGTGGCATAAGCGTTGTTCCAAATATTTTTCATATTAATTTGATAAACAACTTGATAGACAAATAATGTGGACAGAACTCGATTCAACGCTATATCATCTTTTGTTTATAAGTTTTTAGGGTTTTAGTCCAGGGACTAATCTATGATGAAACAGAAACTTTCCAGGGGCTAGTTTAAAAAAGACAGAAAACGTTTCAGTTAGAAAACTATTTTGCCCGAAGGCGCTTTCAGAAAACGTTTCGAAAAAGAGAAAAAGCTGACGAGGGGGTCCCACCCGTCAGGTTTAAAAACCAAAACAGAGTCCCGCCGGCGCCCGAGGCTTGCGGTGGTCGCCAGCGTCGATCCATGGCGAGGAAGGGGGAGTGGAGGGTACCTACGGACTCACGGAGCACTCTCGCGTCTGTGGGTGGTGGAGTTGGTCGTCGGCGAGCACCACGTCGGCAGCTGACCTTTACGCCAGCGGACGGTGGTTGGCGGTGATGGATCTCGCCGAGGAGAGCTGCAAACATCAAATTGGGACTCGGGTTGAACAAGTGGGTGCACTAGGAGGCTCTTGGCGCCCGTTTGGGGCGGGGTGCTCTCACCGAGAGGATCTTGCGGAGCCGAGGCGGATCAGGCGGCCGGTCGGAGAAGAAGGCCTCCTCGAGGTCCTCCTAGTGGCTGGCGCGATTCTGGCGAGGTGGAGGGTAGTCTTTGGAGTCGAGAAACGAGCTCGAGGCCTCCTTTTATAGCGGTCCGGCGGTTGCCGAGAATGGGGATCTCCGTGAGCAATTCTGGCGAGGCACTGGTCGGGCTGGGGGTTTAGGTGGTGGGTAGCTGCGGCTTGGTCTCTGGTTCCATCGAGGCTAATCTTGAGTACGACTTGGCGATACTCCGGGCCTTCAGCGGAGCGGCCTCACGGGCACGTCGGCGGCGGAAGGCGCTCTGCGCCTCTCGAGCCACGACGATGGTTCTGCAGCGAGCAGGGAAGGGGCGGCCACGCGGCAGCTCACGGTGGTGTGGGCGGTCTTTGGCGGCGCCGTACTCTGAAAGCCTCTCTGGTGGCGCGGCGAAGCAGCTGCTGCCCGCTCACGAGGTGATGCACTCCTGCCGGCTCACGCTAACGCTTCGCATCCATCCGGACCACCGTGCGGCCACGATGGATAAGAAGGGGAGCAGTGAGCAAAGCGCCTTAGCGATGCCTTTGGCGAGATCGGCCTTGTGATTCTGAAGAAAGCGACCTTTGTCATTGAAAATTGAACCTTTGAACATTTCTGAATTTGATAAGCGATTGCACACCAGCTGTTCGACGAAATGATTTAGGCACGTGGAAAATTTTCCTTGAGCTGATCCTTGGTGAGGTGAGCTCTTCATGCATCTAGAGGCTGCATGGTTTATCTCAGATTTTTAGGAAAAGAAAAGAAATGAATTTCACCAAAAATGGCAAATCTGGTCCAAACTTGCAGCAAGCACAATTTGAAAAATTTGAACTGTGGACCAGCAGTTCTTGATGGATCTAGGTTGAGGGTACCAATGAGTTGTTAGGGTAATTTGCTTGGGATTAAAAGCTCAAAGGATCTGGTACTTCCTTTGAAAATCCCAAGAGTCCAAAATAAAAGGCAGAAAAGGATTTGAGGATAAAATAAATAGAAATAAAATCTAAAGGAGGTTGAAACTTGCTGGACATGGATGTTTGACTTGACCCAAGGTAGGGAGGTGGGTTTGGAAGAAGGTTTTCAACATAGGTCATGGCAAGAGAATTTTTTTTTGAGTGGGGAGGAATAAACCCATAATCTATAGGGACTCTTTTTAATAAAAGAAATATTAAAACAACCCAAGATTATTTGTGTTGACCCAACACATGTTGAAGAACCCTCAAGACCAAAAATCAATATTGAGAAGAACTCCTAAAAGAAATATTTGTCATAAAAGAATTTTTTTGAGAAGGAGAGCCCCTCATTTAGCAAAAATTCAAATAACCCCCTTTAAATCAAATAAAGAATTTAGTAAAAACCAAATAATTTTTTTGGAGTGTTACAACACCTACCCCCTTAGGAAAAATCTCGTCCCCGAGATTTCAGCTGATCCTCAAATAGGTGTGGGCATTGTGTCCGATGAAAATCCTCTCTTTCCCATGTTGCTTCATCCTCGGTGTGATTGCTCCACTGAACTTTGAAAAACTTAATTGTTTTCTGATTGGTCCTCCTTTCAGACTCCTCCAATATTTTTATTGGATGTTCCCTGTAGGTGAGGTCTGGTTGCATGTCAATGCTCTCATGAGACACATGCTTCTCTGGGTTGCTTACACATTTCCTCAACTGTGAGATGTGGAACACGTCGTGGACGTCTGACAGTTCTTTGGGTAGGTCTAGCTGGTAGGCTACTGTGCCTCATCGTGCAGTCACACAGAAGGTTCCAATAAACCGTGGTGCTAGCTTTCCTTTAACTTTGAATCATTGCATGTCCCTCATAGGAGGTACTTTCATGAATACTGCGTATTCACCTGGTTCAAAGCTGACTTCCACGATGTTTTTGATCGTAATAACTCTTTTTATCGACTCTGGGCTGTCTTGAGTCGATCCCTGATTAGTCTATCTTTCTCCTCGGCTTCCTTGAGTATGTCGGGGCGAAGATCTGTTGTCTCCTGTTCGACCAATTTAATGAGTGCGACATCTTTGCCCATACAAGGCTTCAAAGGTGCCATTTGCGGTGGCTTGGTAACTGTTGTTGTATCACCGAACTTCGGCATCGTCAAGCTTTCTTCCCAACTGGTTCCATAGGTGAGAACACATGCTCTTAGCATGTCATCTAGAAATTTAGTTCACCGTTCAGTTTGTCCTCCTGTCTAGGGGTGGTATGCGATCTTGAAAACTAGTTGAGTTCGAGCTTGTTGTAAATGATCCCAAAATCTAGAGAGGCAATTAAAGTGCCTGCATCCGGATATTCTAGTCTTTGGAATCCCATGCGAGACAAACTATCTGAGAGAGATAAAGCTTGGCAAGCTTACGAGTGGTGTGGGTTGTCTTTCTTTGGGATGAAATGTGCCACCTTAGTTAATCATGCATGATGACCCATATGGCATCATTTCCGTGTCGTGACCGAGGTAGTCCGACAATAAAATCCATTCTAATTTCGTCTCATTTCCACTCAGGTATCCTGTTTGGCTGTAATAGTCCTGCCGGTTTTTGGTGCTCGGCTTTAATGCGCTGACATGAATCACAACATGCAATGAATGTGGCTATATCCCTCTTCATACCGTGCCACCAAAATTTTTCCTGAATGTCCTTGTACATTTTGGTTCCTCCAGGGTGGATTGAATATGGTGTGGTGTGGCCTTCGGCTAGAATTTGCCGTTTGAGGTCCTCTATATTTGATGCATAAGTCATCTCCGTACCATAATATTCCCTTATCGTTTATGACGAATTCTGAGGCCTTGCCCAGACTCACTTTTCTTTTTATGCCTTCGATGATGGGGTGTCCATGCTGAGCCTCCTTAATCTGTTCCATTAGGGTGGGCTGTATTTCCAAATTTGACACGTTGCCTTCAGTGACCATCACTAAGTTGAGTTTGGCGAACTCCTGCTGAAATTCAGGTCTCAAATTCTGTGGGCTATCGTTGCCCGAGATGGGGTTTCGACTAAGAGCATCCGCCACTACATTCGCCTTTCCCGGATGGTAGTGAATGCCAACATCATAATCTTTCACTAATTCCAACCAGGGCCGTTGTCGTAAATTGAGTTCTGGTTGTGTGAAAATATATTTGAGGCTTTTATGGTCCGTATATATTTCTAGCGATTTCCCGACAAAAAGTGCCTCCACTCTTTGAGTGCATGAATGACTGCTGCCAACTCCAAGTCATGAGTAGGATAATTTTCTTCATGCTTTCGTAGTTGCACAGAAGTGTATCACGAATACTTTGCCTTCTTGCATTAATCGCATCCGAGGCCCTTCGGGATGCATCACAATACACTTCAAAACTCTTGTGTATGTACGCTGCACAACCAATCTTGGTGCTGTTGTTAATTTCCTTTTGAGTTCTTGGAAACTTTTCTCGCAAGCTTCAGTCCATACGAATTTCTTATCCTTCTTGAGTAACTGTGTCATTGGTTTTGCTATGGTGCAAAACCCCTCAATAAACCTTCGGTAATATCCAGCCATTCCTAGGAAACCTCGTACATCTGTTATGTTGGCTGGTGGTTTCCGATAAATCTGACCTTGACTTTTTCTGGGTCCATAGCAACACCTTCTTGGGTCAATACGTGGCCTAGAAAACCAACCTGTCTTAACCAAAATTCACATTTGCTGAATTTGACGTATAATTGACGTTTCCTTAATTCTCCCAGTACAATCCTGAGATGTTCAACATGCTCTTCTGGTGTCTTGGAGTATACCAGAATATCATCAATGAACACCACAACAAATTTGTCCATAAATTTCATAAACACTTTGTTCATGAGGTGGACAAAATATGCGGGGGCGTTTGTCAGTCCAAATGGCATTACTGTAAATTCATATAGTCCGTATCTGGAGGTGAATGCTATCTTGGGGATATCTTCTGTCCGTACTTTTAATTGATGATACCCCGACCTTAAATCAATTTTTGAGAAAACCTTGGCTTGCGTGAGCTGGTCAAATAAATCATTTATCCGTGGCATCAGATATTTGTTTTTGATGGTGACCATGTTGAGTGCTTGGTAGTCAATACATAATCTCAGTGTCCCATCCTTTTTCTTGGCAAATAATACTGGTGAACCCCAAGGTGAGGAGCTAGCTCGTATAAATCCTTTGTCCAGTAATTCTTTTATTTGCTTCTTTAATTCTACCAACTCGGAGAGTGCCATTCTATAGGGCTTCTTGTAAATGGGGGTGGTTCCAGGTGCTAGTTCAATGATGAACTCTATTTCCCGGTCTGGTGGCATGCACAGTAGTTCTTGAAATCGCTGGGGAACTCACACACCACTAGAACTTTTCTTAACTCTGAAACGTCCACCATGTTCAACCTTGGTCGCCGTGACATTGGTCTTTCTTGAGCTGCAATTTTTATCGTCTTCCCATGATGATGGGTAAGAATTACAGTCGGATTGAAGCATTTGATAAATCCCTTGTTGGTGGTTAACCAGTCCATTCCTAGGATAACATCCAGTCCCTTATTTTCCAATACAATGAGGTTTGCCTGGAACTTTAGTCCCTCAAACTCAATAACCACACCTTGGCAGTAACTCCGAGTGATTTGCTTAATCCCGGGGGACTTGGCGATCATGTATTTTTCCAAGGGAAGCATCGAAAATCATGCTTTGCAAAGCAAATTTATTTGAAATGAGCAGTGAGAAGCTCGAGAATCAAACAAAACCGTGGCAGGTATTATGTTGACAGGGAGCGTGCAATGCGATATCCGGGGCATTCTGTGCTTCCTCCTTGGTCACATGGTTCAAGTGACCCTTCTTGTGATTGTTATTGGGGTTGAAGTTGCTTCGCCTGGGTGTTGAATTATTGCCGCTGTTGTTTGGCTTTGCGGCCGAGTTTCTTGGCTTTGGGCACTGTTTGGCATAGTGTCCTTCCTCTCCACAAGTGTAGCAAGTAACACCTGGGCGATATGTCTTGCATGATTTTTTTTGTTTGGGCGTGGAACATTGGTCGTGGATTTGTTTGCTCCACTTTTCTGAAAATCAGTCTTGTTCCGGTTGTTGCGAGCATGAGTAGTCTTGTCTCTTTTGCGCTTGCGAAAATCCTGCAAGCTGCGGCGCTCATTTTCCAATGTAATGGCTTTGTCCATAAGTGTTTTGAAATCCGGAAAGGTGTGTACGACCAGCTGGCATTTAAGTGCTGGTGCTAGACCGTCCAGAAATTTTTCCATCTTTTTATTTTCAGTCATGTGCTCTTCGTTGGCATAACGAGATAATTGAGTAAACTGACTATTGTACTCAGTCACTGTCATGCTTCTCTGCTTGAGGTCATCAAACTCCCTTTTCTTGATCTTCATAATGCTTCTGGGAATGTGCGCCCCACGAAAACCTTCCTTAAATTCTTCCCAGGTGATGTTATTTTCATTGAGGTGCATGTGTAGGAAATTTTCCCACCATGATGCAGCTGCTCCAGTGAGGTAGTGAGGTGCATAAAGTACCTTCTCACGGTCTGAACATTGTGCAATAATTAACTTCCTTTCAATATCTCGAAGCCAATCATCGGCCTCAAGAGGTCTATCAGTGTGAGAGAACGTTGGGGGACGTGTCTTTTGTGGTTCAGACAATTTGGAATGCTGCTGATATGGTTCACGGTGATTTCCCATATTGATAACATGGTTCATCATTTCTTGATGCTGCTGCTGGCTTTGCTCATAAAGGCGGCATACTTGAGAAAATGCTGCTTCACTGCCTTGCTGACTTGACTGCCCCTGTGTGAAATTGTTACTTGTCTGGGTACCATAATTTTCTTCCGGCGGACTTGGCATGGAACGAGTCCAGGGACGAGGCATTTTCCACTCTGGGGTATTTTTTCAGAACTTGTGAGAAAAACCGAGTGGCAAAAATTTAGATAAAATTTGCAAACGCGAAACTCCAAGATTTTTCAAGAAAATACTTGATCGCGCATGGAGAAGGACCGCTTAGTACATATCTTACACGCAAGCAGTAATTATACAATACATCACTCGAGATGTCCGTACACATTCCTAACATGTTATTTAGGCTAGTGCACTTCTCCGAGTTCCTACATGATGCGCACACAAACTACTTCTCACCAAACCTATATACATATAAACATATCATACAAGCTGGTACATCGCATGGCTGCTAGGCGCACTCAGTCGGAGATGGTAAGATCTTCCCTCAGCCTGGCAAGGGTAAGACCCAGTGATGCTGGAGACTCAACCTCCTCCTCACTAATAGGCTCCAGGCATGAAGTACCAGGTTGAGGAGCTGGTCTGGCGCAGTAGGTGGTGCAGCCCTGGCTGGAGTAGGAGCAATGACTTGGTCAAACTCTTGAGGGTAGGCAGGCGGTGAGGCGTTGGCAAAGATTACAGGTGCATAGGATCTTTGAGGGCCGAGGCGTAAGTCGGTGGTGGTGCTGCATGGAGGAGCTCCCTCCTGTTGGCGGAACAACCCTGCACGAAGTCCATACGAGCAGCCACAAAGTCGTCCACGAGGTTATCAAAAGCTGCCTCAAGAGCTTTCAGATATTCAACCAACATCTCAATAGCCTCATCTCTCTCCCACCTAGCGCAAGCGAACGCATAGTGACATGTGTATGGCATGTGGCATGGGAGGTAGCTGTAGCGACGAGCCTTCATCGAAGGAAGAGCATCCCGGAGACGAGCTATCGCCTCACGAGCAGCCATCTGCATGGCATGCCTCTCCGTAGGCATGGCCCTTCCCACAAATCGGAAGCGGCGTGACTCAGAACGTCCTTCCTTGAATTGCACCGCGGCCTGGTGCATGGACACACTGTCGCTGATCTTGTGCTGGTAGAGTGTGAACTCCGGACGAGCCGATGGCCCGATTGCGACTTTGGTGATGGAGACGAGAAGCTTGATAAACCCCTCAGGTACATTGGCGAACACCTGTGACTCACAGTCGCTGCCAGCCATCTACAAAAGTAGACAAAAATTCCGAATAGTCAAATCATAAATTTATGATGACTAGCAGAAAATTGCTACATTTGCAAAATGATAAATAAAAGCACTTATTATGCTAATAACCGATTAGCGATCGCACCTAGTGGCTTCCTACAATCAGCTTGGCTCTGATACCAAGGTTGTCAGGATCGGTTTTCCAATAAAATATTTGTTGAAAAATCGACCATTTTATCAGACCAGTATAGGAAAATCTTCCTTACTACTAGACAAATCCTTGATACAGAAATCCAGTAGTACTAAATTATTATAAAAGGTTGAGCTGGGGCTGCTCAACAATTTATTACAAGCACGCCGATATTATGCATAAAGGCGGATATTGCACAAGGAGTATGGCGGCATAACTACTGACTTGTAATAAAAGTGGTGGTGGATATGTCACAGTGACGTGGGTGACATGACTCCTAAATCTTACAGCTCATCGGCGCGGAGTGGGGCTTGATGATTTTATTTGGGTAGCGGAGCGTATAGGATACAAGTGACCAATTCGAGGATCGCGCAGGACTGGTGAGACTCCTCTAGGCGTCGGACTACGCTATCGTACTCTTCATCCATAAAATTAGCCTTCGTCAATATCTGGCCAAATCAACAAGCCAGGTGAGTACTTTGAATGTACTCGCAAGACAGTTTGGACATAAGATATAACAAATGTAAACATGATGCACATGAGCAGATTAGTAATGCACACTCAGATATTAAATTTTCATGGCATGTTAAATAGAAGGAAGTCAGGCGGTAGTCCTCCTGAAATCTCAATAAAATAACTGAAGACCGATCGGGTGTCTGAAGCGACGCCTCGAAAGGTAAAAATAAATTAACATGCATGATCGGGCGTCGAGGCGACACCACTTAAAGGGCTTATATTGAAATGTAAATGACGGTCGTGCCATAGTCGGACGTCTAGCGACATCTCGAAAGGGCTTATAAAGAAAGTAAATAACATGGATGCCACGATTCGGACGTCTGGCGACATCACATAAAGGGCTTATATCGAAAGTAAATAACAAGAATGTCGAGTTGGGCCTTTGGCGACATCACATAAAGGGCTTATATTTCACCATTAATTCAAGTAGCTCATGAATTTAAATCATCCCAAGGCTCGATTACATAATAATAAGCAGGTTAGTCCATCCACAGGAATAACATTCAGCGGGTTTACCACTCACGTTTATTCACTTTGGAGATTGTCATTAAAACTGACCTTTGAGACTAACGATGAGGCGGACGTTGAGGCCCGACAACGACGCGACATTGATATGTTGGTCACAGTCCTTGACCATGGACACGGTTACTCGAATGGTTTTGACTCTGCAGAGTTTGTACTCTTTACCCACAGTCAGCAGTTTCCGTAGTCACAAAGGACTAGTTCCGTTTACGGTATTTTAGAAGAAACACATCTAACCGGTACACACCCATTCCACATTCCGCTGCCAGGAATCACCCTAGGCAACGTTCAAGAAAAACTTTAAGACGGGGAGGCCACAACCTCGAGTAGCATGGGATCAAATTTATATCGCGTGCTCTAAGGGGTGCCCCCCACTCAGTCCCAACTGGAAACACCCATGCCTCCTGACCGGATGACGGGGTTTAATCCAGGGCCATGGAACCCTCATCATGGCCCCTCTATTTGGTGTGTACAAGGAAATAGGTTTGCAACTGACTAGACCGCATTCCTTGCAGAAGACATGTGGCAGCACAAAAGAAAGGACGAACGGGAACATGACTTGATCCACGTTAATACTGGAGTTAAACAATTGACATAAGACTGGCATGCCTCAACAATACCAGCTTGCAACCTATCATCACACCACATGATCAGGTTATCTCACCATCATATGAACACATCAAAATTCGAAGCTCACTTGTAGCTTACCTTGCATGCAATATAACATTCACTCATGCTTTTATAAACATGCCATGAGAACACTACTCAAGCAAACATGCAAGACTCTCATCATATCAAAGGTTCAAACATGCTTGCCTGGTTCGGAGTAGTCGGAGTCTAGCCCGGTGAAGTTCGCGGCTCCGTCACCTCCTTCGGTATCTATGTTATAAAAAAAATCGGATACTAACGTAAATACCGTGCGTGGCATAAAAGTTGTTCCAAATATTTTTCAAATAAATATGATAAAAAACTAGATAGAAAAATAAAGGGGACAGAAAAAGATTCAACTCAAAATCATCTATTGTTTAAAAGTTATAAGGGTTTTACTCCAGGGACTAATCTATGATGAAACAGAAACTTTCCAGGGGCTAGTTTAAAAAAAAGACAGAAAACGTTTCATTTAGAAAACGTATTTTGCCCGAAGGCGCTTTCAGAAAACGTTTCAAAAAAGAGAAAAAGCTGACAAGGGGGTCCCACCCGTCAGGTTTAAAACCAAAACAGAGTCCCGCCGGCGCCCGAGGCTTTCGGTGGTCGCCGACGTCGATCCACGGCGAGGCAGGGGGAGTTGAGGGTACCTACGGACTCACAGAGCTCTGTCGCGTCTGTGGGTGGTGGAGTTGGTCGTCGGCGAGCACCACGTCGACGGCGGCCTTTACTCCGGCGGACGGTGGTTCGGGCGGTGATGGATCTCGCCGAGGAGAGCTGCAAACGTCAAATTGGGACTCGGGTTAGACAAGTGGGTGCACTAGGAGGCTCTTGGCGCCCGTTTGGGAGGCGGGGGTGCTCTCACCGAGAGGATCTTGCGGAGCCAGGCGGATCAGGCGGCGGAGTCGGAGAAGAAGGCCTCCTCGAGGTCCTCCTAGTGGTGGCGCAGATTCTAGCGAGGTGGAGGGTAGTCTTTGGGTGAGAACGAGCTCGAGGCCTCCTTTTATAACCGGTCGGCGGTTGCCGAGAAGCAGGTATCTCCGGCGAGCAATTACGGCGAGGCAGTGGTCGGGCTGGGGGTTTAGGTGACTGGGTAGCTGCGGATTGGTCTACTGGTTCCATCCAGAGGCTAATCTTGGTACGACTTGGGCGATACTCCAGGCCTTCAACGGAACGGCATCACGGGCACGTCGGCGGCAGAGAGCGTGCTCTGCAACTCTCGAGCCACGGCGGCGGTTCTACAACACGAACAGGGAAGGGGCGGCCACCACGGCAGCTCCTGGTGGTGTGGGCGGTGCTTTGGGCGGCGCCCGTACTCGCTGAGCCTCTCACGGTGGCGGCTGCGACGCTGCTTGCCGCCCGCTCCAGTGCGATGCACTTCTGCCAGCTCACCACGCTCGCATCCATCCAGACAAGCGTGCGGCGCGATGGATAAGAAGGGGGATCAGTGAGCAAGGCGCCAGCGATGCTGGCGAGATTGGCCTTGTGATTACGAAGAAAAGCGACCTTTGTCGTCTGAAAACTGAACACTGAACTTTTCTGAATTTGATGGAAACAGTGCACACCAGCTGTTCGACGAAATGATTTAGGCACGTGGAAAATTTTCCTTGAGCTGATCCTTGGTGAGGTGATCTCTTGATGCATCTAGAGGCTGCATGGTTTATCTCAGATTTTTAGGAAAAGAAAAGAAATGAATTTCACCAAAAATGGCAAATCTGGTCCAAACTTGCAGCAAGCACAATTTGAAGAATTTGAACTGTGGACCAGCAGTTCTTGATGGATCTAGGTTGAGGGTACCAAGGAGTAGCTAGGGTAATTTGCTTGGGATGAAAAGCTCAAAGGATCTGGTACTTCCTTTGAAAATCCCAAGAGTCCAAAATAAAAGGCAGAAAAGGATTTGAGGATAAAATAAATAGAAATAAAATCTAAAGGAGGTTGAAACTTGCTGGACTTGGATGTTTGACTTGACCCAAGGTAGGGAGGTGGGTTTGGAAGAAGGTTTTCAACATATGTCATGGCAAGAGAATTTTTTTTAGTGGGGAGGAATAAACCCATAATCTATAGGGACTCTTTTTAATAAAAGAAATATTAAAACAACCCAAGATTATTTGTGTTGACCCAACACATGTTGAAGAACCCTCAAGACCAAAAATCAATATTGAGAAGAACTCCTAAAAAATATTTGTCATAAAAGAAATTTTTTGAGAAGGAGAGCCCCTCTTTTAGCAAAAATTCAAATAACCCCCTTTAAATCAAATAAAGAATTTAGTAAAAACCAAATAAAATTTTTGGAGTGTTACAACATCTCTCTTTCTTGATCCAGCAAGGGGAGAGGAGAAGTTGAGGGAGAACTCCGGCAGCACGATGGTGTGATGGTGGAGCTCGTGGTTCTCCGGCAGAGCTTCGCTGCACTCAACGGAGGAGGAGGAGTTGGAGGGGGAGGGTTGCGCCAGGGGCAAGGGGTGCAGTTCCCATGAGCCTCCCCACTATATATAGGGGTGGAGGGGGCTGGTTTCTTACCCTCCAGTTCCATTGGGGCGTTCGCAAAGGTGGGAGGAAAGAAATCCCATCCTTTCCCTTCCCCACCGATTGTTATCCCCCTTTTTAGGTATCTCGATCTCAACCCTTGGGGATATGATCTTATTCCTTCTAAGGGGGGATCTTGGTGCGCCTTGACCAGGCGTGTGGAGCCTTGCCCCCACTACCTACGTTCATGTGGGTCCCCCCCATGCAGGTGGGCCCCACTCCAGAACCTTCTAGAACCTTCCCGGCACAATACCAAAAAATCCCGAACATTTTCCGGTGGCCAAAATAGGACTTCCCATATATAAATCTTTACTTCTGGACCATTTCGGAACTCCTGTGACGTCTGGGCTCTTATCCGAGACTCCGAACAACTTTCGGTAACCACATACAATTCCCATTACAACTCTAGCGTCACCGAATCATAAGTGTGTAGACCCTACGGGTTCGGGAACCATGCAGACATGACCGAGATGCTTCTCCGGCCAATAACAAATAGCGGGATCTGGATACCCATATTGGCTCCCACATGTTCCACGATGATCTCATCGGATGAACCACGATGTCGGGGATTCAATCAATCCCATATACAATTCCCTTTGTCCATCGGTATGTTACTTGCCCGAGATTCGATCGTTGATATCCCCATATCTTGTTCAATCTAGTTACCGGCAAGTCTCTTTACTCATTCCATAACACATGAACCCGTGGCTAACTCATTAGTCACATTGAGCTCATTATGATGATGCATTATCGAGTGGGCCCAGAGATACCTCTCCGTCATATGGTGTGACAAATCCCAGTCTCGGTTCGTGCCAACCCAACATACACTTTCGGAGATACCTGTAGTGCACCTTTATAGCCACCCAGTTAGGTTCTAACGTTTGATACACCCAAAGCATTCCTACGGTATCCGGGAGTTGCACAATCTTATGGTCTAAGGAAATGACACTTGACATTAGAAAAGCTCTAGCAAACGAACTACACGATTTTGTGCTATGCCTACGATTGGGTCTTGTCCATCACATCATTCTCCTAATGATGTGATCATGTTATCAACGACATCCAATGTCCATGGTCAAGAAACCACAACCATCTATTGATCAACGAGCTAGTCAACTAGAGGCTCACTAGGGACATGTTGTAGTCTATGCATTCACACATGTATTACGGTTTTCGGTTAATACAATTATAGCATGAACAATAGACAATTATCATGAACAAGGAAATATAATAATAACTATTTTATTATTGCCTCTAGGGCATATTTCCAACAACTTGTCGCAAGGATCTTGCTTCCTCTATTTCCAAGATTCAATGGAGAGAGTAACTTTGCTAGTTTATGCTTATCGTCATCCTTATCGCACCAGATATCATCTAGTACCAAGAGGAATCATTTTCCCTCTAGTTTATTCTCTAATTCATTTTCCAGGACATCAAGGCTCTTGTAATCAGAGCATGATTTATTGTCCATTGAAGCTTCCTCAAGCATCTCATTGAAAATGTCACCCACACTATAGTTCTGAGAAACATGAACCCACATAACAAGGTCGAAATAACCACTAAATTGTTGAAAATCCGCCCACAGGATCGATCACATCTAATCCACGATGAACATCTTGCGCCCAAAACTTTTAGCCAAGGGCCCTTGTCGTGCCCCTTCTTTCTTTTTATTTTCTCTTCTTTTTAACTCCCGGTGTTACAAAACTTACATGGGGCTGTCCATATATATATGCAAGTAGCAGCCACCGTCCTGACAAGACCTAAACCTACACGGGCGTACAAACCACGCCAACTCCAATTTGACTCAATAGCTGATTACTATTAGGACTTAGCTGGCCTAAACTAGGACACGGCCAGACTCCTAAACGAACTCAGATTAACTACTACGTAGACAACTACTACGTACAAGACTTTGACTCATAACCTAACAAACTCAAGATTACCCTAACATAACTTTCTCGTACTTGCAAACATGTTGTGCGAGGTTGTCTTCAGTTCCTGACATGCCATGAATGCCAATTACAGAGAAACATTTACTGTCACTTGAGCTTGGACTGCGATCAACATTTTCATTACGAAGCATTGTTGTTATCTCCTTAAGATCCTCATCTCGACCAGTCACCTTTCCTATTGGTGCTGAAGTGGTGCGTGTGCGTATATTTTTGGCAGCAACATCTCTGCTCTTGCTCGACGGCTTTGCTAATGCAATAATACCTTGTGCTGCAACAATTAGTTTCTATCTTGACCATATTATCCTTCAAACGATGACTTAAATCTCCTGTGAGAGTCAAACTTGGTTCGATACAAATATCCTGCAAAAGCAATCAGCATTCCAAATTTCAAAATACAATCCAACTAAAACATTTTTGGAACAGTAGCCTGTTAGGAGGACACATGCTGGCCCCACGGGGGTAAAAATGCTAGGTATGGTTTATTTTGAGATATCTCTGGGCGAAATCTAGTGCCCCTGGTGCAAAGTACTAGAATTTATTCTAACCATAGTAGTATTTTATTTATTGAGTTTAGCTAGTATGTACAAGGCATACACATTCCTGGGCATACGGCAAGACATGGTTTTGTGTAACAAGCAACAGCACACATGCAAGCGATGCATGTTTTCACAACATATATCATAAATATAAGCAATGTAATTTTTATTTTTAGGAAAAAAATCGCCTTTGAATTAATTTGGGTGAACGCATTCTTTATAATGAAAAACTATCCTATCCATGCTATTAACACAATCGATTCTACCAAAATATAAGGGGGGAACAGTACAACCTTACTAGGATAAAGGTGTTGGAAATATTAGCAATTTACCATATGATTTTATTAACAGAAATGCTAGAAAAAGCATGACTAAAGTAGCAGAGATAGAACAAGTCATGCGATCTGACAGAGAGAAGGTAAAATAACACATGCAAATATGAACTAGAACCAAACATCTCAAGAGTAGACAGTAGATCGAGTTGCATATATGAAGTAGAGCCTAACATGTCCAGGGCAAATACTAGAACAAGGAATTGTGGCAGGACCTCTAACAGGAAAAACCAGAACACGTACGGGACAGCAGCAGCAACAGCATCACTGGACTTGGGGTCGGTGTCCTCGGTAGCCACGTCGTCCAGGAGGTTGTCGACGTCGGGGAAGTAGTCGTCCAGTCCGGGCGTCCGTGTGAAAAAGAAGTCGATGGTCGCGCGAGCGCTCCCCAAAAACCTTATCACCCTTCTCCCGTACAGGACTCAAAGAGGTGCGGTTTCGGAGGCCTACTGTCCTGACCTGCGGTGCAAACAGCAAGCTGGGATGAGGAAGATCGTAGCAGCAGCGCAGTGTTCAGGAACCGGTGGCGAGAGGAAGAATGTGTTCTGGTGCATCTCTCTGAGAGGAGCGACCTCCCTTTTATAGGCGCAAGAGAAGGAGACGAGAGGGCAGCGACGGAAGGTGAAACGAAGAGACGAAGATGAAGCGAACAGCCAGCAGCCGAAGGGCTGCACCGTTCACATTCAAACTCCACTATCGCAAAAACTTTTCAGCTTCCGTGTGACCTTTCGTATACCCGTCATGCGTGGCAAAAACTTAGACATCGGCTCGGCTCATTCCCGCAACCGGCGGTGGCCTTGTCGTGTGGCGTGGCGTGGCGAGGCGGGCGGCGGAGGAGGAGCGCGCGTGGATTTCAGGTTCTCGATTTGTCCACTTTTTAGCAAAGGTCATGCCGAAATTTTCCGTGAATTTCGGTATGACTTGTGCTACAAACTAGGACATATCGAGTGCCGGAATTTACCGCACCGGGAAGGAGTCAACGTTCCTGCAAAACAATAGGCTTTTTATGTCATTATTCATTTTATTAGGTCTAGAATTAATTGACTAGATTTAATCGTAGGAAACATGGCTATAGCGATGAAGGACAGGGTTACGGTGATTGCGGCGGCGTCTCTTGGGCGGCGGGCAATTTTTGAGCCTTGCCGACGATCAACCGATGTTGTTGCTGGGCCCACGGTGGCATCGAGGACTGAGACCGACAAGCAGACCGGTGCTGAGACTGAGACCGGCGCTGAGACTCAGACCGGCATCGAGACCGGCGCTGCCTCGGGGAGCGGAGCCAGTGTAGAACCGAAAGCAAAGAGGCAACGACTTCCTAACAAACTCAGGACTACTAGGCTGCATCGTACGGACAACCGCCACCATCAACGATGAGAAACTACAGAAGATAGATAATATGAGGCCCTCCCTCCTAAAGAAGTTTCACCAGATATTCTTGTTCCCGGGATGGAATGAAAGGATTATAAAGATCCAGATAAGGACCCGAGAATGAAGAAGATAAACAAACACGCCATGACCAAGTTTAGCGACGCGTTGGCTGCCTGGAAAACAAGGGTGAAAGCAAGGATCATCGACAAGAAGGAACCCTACTCCGAGATTGTAAAGGATAATCCGACAATCACGGAAGAGCAGTTTCAAATATTCAAGGCGGCTTGCGAGGCCGAAGCTGCCAAAAAAAGTCTAAGTACATGAAGGGGCTTCAAGAGAGGAACATTGGGAGCCACCACCTCGGAAGCCGTGGTTATGGCGGGAAGAGGTCCAAATGGGCAAAGGAGGACGCAGAAGCCGCGAGTCTGGGCATCCCAGACCCCTTGGCGGAGTTCAGCGTCCCACAAGAGCGTGACGTCCTCAGGGCCCGTCACCGTTGGGACCCAGTGAAGAAGGTTTACGAGACCAACACGATCACGACGGAGTTCATTAGACTGCTGGTAATTTTAGTTTCTGATCAATTCGACTGCACACGTTAGTCATATTTGTAAACAATCCTTGTGCCTTTTGCGAGAGAGCAACACAGGATTGCGGCGAAAGCGACTTCGCCGTCGAGGCATTGCCGAGGCCAAGTGGGACACTCCATTCAACCGGGCGTTGAACATATTGAAACGACTCCCGGTGTAGACTCGACCATCATATGGACGCGTGCATGGTGTCGGAGACGGCGCCACGTGGAAGAAGTACTACCATGAAACCACGGAGGAGAGAAAGGAAAGACGAAGGTTAATCGAAGAAAACATCGACAAGAAGGTTGAGATTGCGGTTGAGAAGAAATCATCTCAGACAGTCGTAATAGCGGTAGCTCCCGCAAAACATGTGGTTGTAGATATGTCTATTTCCTTGGTTCCGGCCGTTTTCAATTGGACAAGGCAAAATCCAGAAAAAAATGCAGCGAACTTTCCCCTTGCTGACTTCTTGGGGAGCGGCTTGACTAGCGTTGCACCAGCACCTGCTCCCGCACCGGCTCCCGCACCAGCGCCCGCACCGGCTCCCGCTCCGGCTCCCGCACCTGCTCCGGCACCGGCTCCGGCACCGGACATGCTCGACGGTGCTTCGTCTTTGGCTGAGCTCGACGCTCTCACGGTATCTGTCACACCGGCCCCCTTCAATAAATGTATAATCTCCCGTTTTCGTTGCCTTTCAGATGTCTCACGTCGCAGACTTTTATTTGCAGGCCGATGAAACCCCGTGCACCATATTGTACACCATCGGCGACCAAAAGGTGGATGTGGGGAAGGCGACGATAATGGAGCCGAAGGAACCATTGTTCCACAGTCGGCGATCTCCCGACGTCTTCAAGGTTTCCGTGGCGGTGTCACACGAACCCACGAGAATTTACCTCCTCGGATACTAGTGGGGATGGCGGCGAGACCACGCGATGGCTTGGTGATTGTTGCAATGGGTGGGTCCTGTTGTGGCCAAAGAGTCTACCGTGCAGGCGCCCGGAGCTCACCCACAAGCACGCAGCCTCGGCAAAGGTATGAACATCAACACCCCACCTACCCAATTAGCGTCGAGTGTCGGGTTGGGTGATAGCGGATGGGGTAAGGAAGAGGCTCCATTAGTCGCTGATGACATCGCCATGGATGAGGATGAGGATGACAATGGCACTCAACAGTATGTCTATACTGGCGCCTATTAAGGGTTTGAGCGTCATGAGTCGGTGCCTGAATTGCCGTCTACGGAGGCTGAACGTATTATGGACGACCTTCCGGTAGTAAAGAAGTCTAGGAAGAGAGCGAGGAAAGGCAAAAAAAGCTGATTCTATGATCCAGCCGCCTCAGCAGCCTCGACTTCAGGACCGTATAGATATCCCCAATGCGGATAAATGGCATATTCCTGGTCAAGCAATCCTACCTGCAAGAGCGCTAGGGGCCAGATTCGGGGATCTAAGGAGACTTCATGACAATGTGCTGCGGATAGAGAAAGGCCTCATCGCCTCGAAAGATCCAGGATACCCACTCTACGTGGTTAATGTTCATGACAATTGTCATACGTCAACTGCTTCCCCGCAGATAAGTTCTTCCTTCGATTCGATTACATATTCGACATGTTTCACGTGAAGATGCTGGATTTTACGTTTGTCCGCCTTTATGCCTTGCACATGAACTACATCATCGACGTTGAGCAGATACCTCATATCTGTGTCGCTGACCCGTACTACATGCACGAGGGCTTCTTGGGAGTCTGCGCAAAGCACCGTGAATACGCGAGGGAATACATCGTCAGTTTCATGCTCGCCAATAAGGACAAGGAGGCAATTCTATCATCCCGTGTAAGTCATCCGCGCGGATATCCTTCCTTCGATTTTAATCATTCATTTGCATGGTGGAGGCTAATTAATTTGAGGTGTACTTATTTTGCGCAGCGGCGGGCGTGCCGTCCTCATCATCCTCTACCCCTGATACTCCCACGCTCTTTACTTGGACTCGTCGAAGAACATTCACAAAAAGGATTACACCCACATCAAGGATGTTCTCAACAGTGCTATGTTTTACTACCAAGCACGGGGTGGAGAGGTCAAGGACAAGAAGAGAAGGGGCGGCAGGCTCACCTTCGGCCATAAGACCGACTTCTGTTGCATCCACCAACCGAGTGATTGTTGATGATGGATTCTATGTCCTACACCACATGCTGGAGTACAGACGGGATCACCAGAACCTTTGCATGTCACCTAGATCCGGCGATGCCCATATTCTGCAATGGGCAAAGAACGTAGGAGATATCGAGGATCATCGACTCCGAGCTGAGTTCTATCGCATCCAGCGCGAACTTGCCCAAATCATCATGAAGGAGGTCGTCGGAAAAACAGGGATGTTCTAGGAAGAAGGACAAATGTCGCGGGAAGACGTCCGAACATGGGTAGCCTCTCAGTGTCTCGACATGAAGCCTTTCACTAAGATCGGGGACTATCTCCCTGACATCGATGGATGGCACGACATGTTGGAGTGATTGTCGATATATGACAATGTGTCCGTTTAGTCAATACTTTCTATATGACAAAACTTTGAGTTATGCATGGCGAAACTTTATTTGTGATGTAATTAAACCGTCCTCCTCCTCGACTAGCGAAGATCACTCTAGTTAGGGAATTTTGGGTACGATGAACTTTGTTATTTATGCTTATGATATGTTGTTTCTATTTTTGCCAAGTCTGTCTCTTTCTGTTGCTCAACTATATATGTTGCATATCATCGACTCATGTGACGATGCAGGTGCATAGATCATCGATGGCGAAGAAGTGCTACGCCAGGAGTATATATACAACGAGTGGCCGGAGTGTCAGGCCCAGGTGTACCGGTTTCCGATTTCCGAGCGCCATGCAGTAGTTAGTTTAGGTTCACGCTAATGCGAGAGAGGGATACGAACTCATATACTGCATAGTTCCGCTCTCACTCAAAGTGATAGCTCTTCTCGCGTATATCATTGTTTAGATGGATGACGATGTATTTGCAAGTAATCGAGACTTGTATCGCTATTTTCGAGATGATGACGAGAGAACACTTTGTGTTGGATGATGATTATGATGATGACATGATTTGATGAGACTAGTTGTATGTATATGCTATGATTACATTTGTATGTGTATGATATGCTAAAGATTATTGTATAAAGCCTATTCAAATACAAAACAAATATGCAGGAAAAAAACTAATAAAACTAGTAGTAGCGAGGGGAAAAAGTTAGCAGTAGCGCCGCCTTACCAGTAGCGCTTCCCTGTAAAAAGCGCTGCAGATAATATCAGCAGCGCTCTTCACTGAAGCGCGCTACAGCTATCCATGTATAGCAGTAGCGTGGGACAATAGGCGCTACTGCTACATGTTAGCTGTAGTGCCTTATTAGTAACGCATCGTCCCGCGCTATTGATAGGCCTAAAACCTGCGCTGCTGCTAGTCTTTTCCCTAGTAGTGTCTGACTGGTCAACAACACGAGACGCAGCCGCCACCACTGGCTCAGACACCGGAATCTCAGCAGAGGCCAGCGCCGTCACCACCTCCATAGCCTGATCGGTCAAATCAGAAGTCTGTCCAGCAGCATTCACCTCTGAGGATGCCGTGGGCTCCACGACGACCGTCAATGGAGGAGGTTGTCGGAAATAGTTTCTCCCACTGTGACCACCATGATATCCACGGAAACCACCTCTCTGCCGGTGACCCGGGCCAGAGGCGCCCTCGACGAAGCCACCTGGAGGTCCATAAAACGGCTTTCGGTCGTTCCATCACTTTGCCAGGCATAGCCGCTCCCAGCGTCGGACAAGGACGAGCCACGATGCTGACCCTCGCCATACACGTCGATGCCATCATCGCCCCACTGACCCCGGGGTGCCGCATGAGCAGCACGGTTGTGTCCCGCGCCACCACCTTCCCTTTGCTGCGGCGGAGCAGTCGACACCGGCTCGGCACGCAACTGAGGTGGCCTGGCAGCCACATGAGGAGGCGGCGCCCTTGGCTGTTGCCCTTGCGCCGGTGGCTGCTTGAGCTGCACAACGACCGCAGAGCCAGGTGTCGGCGGCCTCGGCCCAACCGCTCCATCTCCCCGACCAGCCGGAGCCGTCCCGACAGGTGCCGCTGGTCGCGGCCCCGACGGAGCAGTCCCGCCCCGTCCAGCTGGCGCCATCCCCGCAGCCCCCGAAGGGCGCTGGCCAGGCGGGATCACAGCGCCCCGGCCAGCCGAACCAGCAGGCACCGGAGGTCGCTGGCCCGTAGGCGGAGCCACACCTCGCCCGGCCAGTCCAGCCCCGGCAGCTCCCGAGGGCCTCCGACCGGTTAGGGCAGCACCACGCCCCTGCCATGGCGAGAGGAGGAATGCATGCGGCTCGACCGATCCCACACGAAGGGAAGCGCAGAGCAGCAAAATGAGAAACCCTAGTCGGCGGCTGAGTCGAATCACGTAGACTTGACGAGACGCAGACGACACGAGAAACAGGAGCCGGCTCGCCGATTATCTGGGCCTCATACCCAGTAATCGCAGCCACATCCGGCCCATCCTGTGCCTCCCCATGCTAGGCCACATACCCAGCGCCAGCCTGCTCAAACACCGGCCCATCTTGGCCCAGGATCAAATTTAAACGCGATGCCCTCGCCGCCCGGATCTCAGCCACGTCGGTGATCACCGGCGCCGGCGCCGGCGCGTTGAACCTACCCTTCCTCTTCTTCTTCTTACCAACTATGCGAGTCCATGAATCCGAATTGATAAAGTCAGATAATGTAATGGGTTTGATGCATACCTTCAGTAGGGGGCCTTTCCATGGCCGACCCGTGGACGCCGCCGCCGTCCTCCGGTGGATGATCCGGCGCACCACCTCCACTCTCTCGTCTGACTTCAGACCTTGCCGTGCCGGATCGTCCAACGGCACGACCCGTCTACGATCAAAGCCACCTCCTCCTCCGAATACCCTGGGTTGAAAGCCACGCAAATCAAATCTGACGGCGTCGGCGAGTAATCCTCCGGCGACTCGGCGGCGAGATCGTCATCGTCGTCATCCTCTTCATCCGACCCCGCGAGAACCCAAAACATGCCGCCGATCTGCCTTCCTCCCAGGTCGGCGGAAGCCGACGGCGGTCGTGCGTGGTGGGCGCGTGCCGCCAGTCGCACCTGTCATTCGTCTTCAGCGTGGTGGTGTCGTTTTCATCCAGCTAAATAACTGCTATGAAAAACTCATCTTTGTCGACATCTTTTGTGTAGCACTTATATGTAAGACAAATGCTATAACCATTTGCAACCGAAAAGAATGAATTCTCATGTGACTTTCATGACACTACACTCTGAAATGAGAAGAGCAACTAAAATTATATTACGCAATGTCAGTGTTGGCCAAGTCATTGACAATACTTATTCCAACTAAAACGACTCTAATTGTAATAGCTATAATCTTTACTATAGATAAAACCATATGAAACAGCAACTGCGGATGGCAGATAAGTCCATCTGTCCATGGCTCCATACTGACTATAAACACGTACCCCACATAATACTATCCCATGTTGGCCCACTTAGGGCTCGACAAATGGTTTGCCGAGTCCCTGAATGGCGGCCCTCGACAAAGTGGGCTTTGCCTGAAGGGTTCGAGTACTCTTAGCCGAGAACTACACTTGGCAAAGTCTCTGTCGAGTGGGAAACGGCTTTAGCCGAGTTTTTCTGTTACTCAGCCAACTCGAAATTCTATTAGTGAGAGGAGGCTCTGCAATATTTAAATATATTTTTGAAAAGGTCTTCTCACCTTAGAGTTAACGTAAGCAGAGGTGGACAAACAAGATCATGATAATGTCTATTAGGAATCCTACAACTACCAAAAAAGGCTTTCGCCCCGCTTTATATATAAAGCAAACCACCAGAGCCAAACGAGTTTATACAAAGAGACACCGCATCACACAACACAACAAAGAGTAGCGGAAGACGAAACATAGTATGAAAGGGAAACCTTCTTATTTTTTTGCGGGGAGAAAGGGAAACCTTCAACATGTAAGACTCGGCTACTTTTAAAACCAGATTGATCTACAATTTACACAATTGAGGCTTGTCCTAGTCATTACTCTACACTTAGCAGCACTGCAGATTACTACCACACATTGCTGGCTAATAACCAGACAACTTGTAAGAACAGTTGATGAATAAACCTTGCCTCCTGGACGGTAGCAGAAACACTGGAGCAAACCCACCTATATATTAATACGATCCCAAAACCAGGCTACAGAGAGGATGATTTGGTTGTCGAGAAAAAGCTTATTGCCGTCTCACATCGCTAAATGAAAATAGATGGTGAAAATAAATGGTTCAAATATGAAATATAAGATGATGCCTGAAATTTAAATAGGGCATTGGATGTTCAGTTTATATGTATGTAAAAAAAGAGAATCGCCAAAATCAACTATATATACCGAGATTGTGCAACAAGAGAAAACTTCTCGGCCAAGTCAACTATACCAGAAATGGTCTTTTCATAAGTAGGGAAAAAGGGGATCCGCTGGCCCTCGTTCTCTCCGTCTTGTTGTTCCCCACCGATCGTCCTCCCAGAAGCGAAGCGCCGCTGGCCGCCGTCGCCGCCCTAATCCAAAATACCACCGTAGGTAAGATCACCACCGATTACTCTCTGTTCGACTTTTCCCACACAGATTGATGATTTCCTCTCTCTGTTTAATTTGCAGATCCACCCGACCCGACCTAACCCTGTCTCCCCCTTCTGATCCATGGAGGCGGAGAAGGACATGTTCGAGAGGAACACCAAGTCAAGGTTGGAAAACCATCCAGGGCCGACGGCGGAGGCGGCTGGCCTGCTCACCGACGACCTCATCCTCGAGATCCTCTCCCGCCTCCCGGCCAAGTCCCTCCACCGCTTCAAGTGTGTCTCCGTGTCCTGGCGACACCTCATCACCAACCCCGCCAATCGCAAGAAGCTGCCCCAGGCCCTCGCAGGCTTCCTCTACATGACCATCAGCTACGGAGGGCATGCCAACCACTTCACCAGCGTCTCCGGTGATGGCGCAGCCCCGTTCGACCCTTCCCTCCCTTACCTGCAACATAACAAGTATGATGGCATCGTCCAGGTGGACGCCTGCAATGGCCTCCTTCTCTTCCACCGCTACACCAATATGCCGACAGAGGAGGAATTCCCTTTTGTGGTGTGCAATCCATTGACTAGGAGGTGGGTGGAGCTGCCCCTCTAACACATGTGCCGGCAGACAGATGTAGTCATAGGGCGGATCTGGCTTTTGATCCGGCGGTCTCATCCCATTTCCACGTTCTTCGTTTCGAGGAGAGGTTTCCGGAAAACTGCGTCACAGGAGTGAACATCTACTCGTCGAGGACGGGAGCCTGGAGTCATAGGGACAGTGGGATGGATGAGAAAATTAGGCTGTCCTTCTGTAGTAGATGGGTCTTTGGTCGCGGGATGATGTACCTGATGGGAAACCTTGCCGACAGCAGTAACTATGTGTTGCTGGGGGTGGACATGGAGGGGAAAGTGTGGAAGACCATCAGTGTGCCGTACAGCCAAAGATATGATACACGCCGAGCATTTGCTACGATTGGGTGGTCGCAGGGGTGCTTACACTATGCTATAGCTTCCCTTGATGATAACAAGCAAATCTCTGAGATAGAACTCTGGTTCCTCCAGGATTGTGATAGTAAAGAATTGATCTTGAAGCATACTGCCAGCTTCAAAAAGCTTATGAGCATGACTGGGCAAAAGTATAAGGTTGAAGGGATTCATCCGGATTGCGATACCATTTTCCTGTATTCATATGGAGATGGTACCTTTGTATCATACGATATGCTGTATCAGAAAGTTGGCTGCATATTTAATATTGAGAAAGGCTATACGCTACAGTTTCTGCCCTATGTTCCTCTCTTCTCAGAGTCATTCACTGATGCAGACGGGCAGTAGCTTTACCTTCAAGCCATGCCTGTGCTTCCTCCAAGAATTGGCTCTTCTGCTGGCTGAAGTATTTGCCTTTGTACTTTGGAATCTACTTGAATCATGCCGCTCAATTTGCCGGGGCTTACAGTCCTGCCTTGCTTGATTTCCAATGCCTGGTAAACCTATAGATTAAGCAAAAGAACATTGTTACTCTTGTTCTTGTTTACCTGGCACTGGCTGTTATTCCGGACATGTTTAGTTCATGGGTTAAATTATATTGTAATTGGCCATCTTGTCCATAACAACTACTCCCTCTGTAAAGAAATATAAGAACGTTTAGATCACTACTCTAGTGATCTAAACGTTCATATTTTTTTCTACAGAGGATGTAGTTAGTTACTCTTGTTCTTGACGTGTATAATTTCATGTGGCTAAATTATACTGTAATCAGTCTTCCTTTCCATAACAGTCAGTAATTATGATTATCCTAAATCCTAGTGCAGATTGTGAACCTGCTAGTGCACTAAAATGTTCAGACTGGTTGCTGGTGTGATGTTTAGTTGACCTTATTTATTCAGTATTTTAGTAAACACTGTGTTTGAGGAAGTTTTTTTGTAATGTTTGCTAGTGAATTCAATATAGCTTTGGATCTGTTACTCGTAGAGAAATTGCATCAATGTCAATTATGTAAAATTGAAGTACGTAGTCTTGTATACATAGCAGCATGCAGGAGAAAGACCAGAGTTTTTACTGTCTCTGGGCTTGCCAAATATTTATCTGTCAACGGAGCTGAATGACCAACAAATAAGGCCTCTTGGTGTGGTTGATTAATACCCACTGTGTTAATTGATTTTGGCTGTGTTGCTACCCTGTTTGAGTCAGCTCAACCAGCGTTGTTTCTGTATGTGTTCGTGATGTGATGATTCCTGATTTTTGAAAAAAAAAATTGACTACGGAATGAGAATTGACAATATGAACTGAAAACAGTCGAGATAAGTTACTCAAGAATACCATTTGTTCCAAGAAAAGCAATGAGCTGCTCCCGAACTGATAGTTTTATATCCATAAAGAACTGACCATTTGTTTGTCAGTGTGATTATTTGCTACAGCGAGCAGACGATTGAATCCCAGCTGTATCATACCTAATCTTGGTCCAGTGGTTTTGATTTTTTACTGCATGTATATTTTCTTTCTAGTTTCTTGGATCCATAGTGGACTTCTTATCTCTCCTTTCCAGATACAAGTTATGGACTAATTAACCGAGAATACAAGAGAATACAGGACCATGCTGGACCCCTCCAGATACCTGACTGTGAGAGCTTGCACGCACGCGTATTCAGGAGCCCTCCAGACAAGACCTTTCCTACGTGAAATGGCAGCAAGGATTCAACAACGGTAATAACTACAGCAAGGAAGCTGGGAGCACTGCTCATCATATATATATTTGTAACTTGTCGCAGGCGGCAACAAGGCATGCGAGCATACGGACACCTCTTTTCAGGTGCTTGTTCTTGACAGTCTAGCCAAAATTTGCCTAGTTTGTTTATGTTCATTTTTACCTAATGTCGTTTATATATCCTATCTGCATATGTGGTGTGTGTATGGAGTTAATCTAATGCATTTTGTTCTTAACTAGTAGTATGAAGTCTGCTTACTCCTCAGGTACCGTGCCATTATATTTACCCGTGACTGCTGAGAACAGTTTATGAGTGGTAAAATCGTCCCAAAAACTAAATTTGCTTAGATGCATGAGTTTCTGCTACTCTTTTTTTTATTGATGCATTTTCAACCGTCAGCAGTTCGCACTTTTTAGAGCATCTCCAGCCGTTGGCCTCCTAGGGGACGCCTAAAATCGCTGCCTGGGGGTGACCCGGCGCAAAAAGTGGGCCTGGAGGCGAGTTGGCCCCCAGCCGCCGCCCCCAGGGCCGGCCCCAGGCATGGAAAAAAAATTTAGACAAACTTGGGCTGAAACACGCCAATTTTCGGCAAACTTGAGTTTTTATATTCGCAAACTTGGGCTAAAACACGCCATTACATATAAAAACTAGTCAAAAAAAACTTGCTGAAGGCCGAGAAGTCGCCGCCATCGTCGGCCTTCTCCTCCTTGACTCGGGCGCCCCTGCTGGACCCCTCCCCGGCTGGTGGCGGCGGCGGCGGCGCGTCGTCGTCGTCGTCGCTGTCATCGATGATGACGACGCCGCCTTCGTCGCGGCCTCGGCGGCGCTGCGCGAAGCACTTTAGGGCGGCGCGCTGGCGCTCCCTCGCCATCTTCAGGGAGTCTTGGCATGCCCATCCAAGGGCCGCTACATCGTCGAGCTCAACCTCGCCGTGCTCCGCCTTCACCGGCGCCAGCAGCCCCGGCTCCGTCTTCACCGGAGCCAGCCCCGGCTCCGTCTTCACCGGCGCGAGACCCGGCTCCGTCTTCACCGGAGAGGAGGCGCGTCGGCCGCCCTCGCTGATGACGATACCGGCGCTGCGTGTACGCCGGCCGAGCGGCGTCTCCGCCACGGGCTCGGCCTTGATGCCGAGCAGCGATGGAGTGCCGGAGGATTGGGAGGAAGAACGCGACGAGGAAAAAGAGGAGGAGGAGCCGAACCTCCTCGGTGCCCATTGCCCGTCGCGTCGGCGGTGCGTCGGGGCGGCCGTCCTCGCCTGGGGGTTCGCCAACGGTGGGTTGTTGCCGCCCTCGAGGTGCGTCAGCACGCCGTCGAGGGTGCGGCCGGGGACGCCCCACCAGAGGTGGCGCCCCTCGCTGTTCTTGATGACACCGACCACCGGCGCCCCGTTGGTGGACGCCAGCCGTTGCTGTTGGCGGCGCTCGAAGTACGCCGCCCAAGCCGCGTTGTTGTCGGCGGCGTACTGGGGAAGGGAGCGCTCGGCGTCGGTTTGAGAGGCGCGCGCGATCTCGACCTCGTCGGCGAAGTACGATGGCTTGGTGACGGCGTCGGGCAACGGGGGAATGGGCACTCCCCCATTGCTGAGCCTCCAGCGCATCGCCCGGCGCGCAGGTGCGGCGGCGCCGGGTTGTTCGCCTGGAACAGGAGCCAGGACTCCTGTTCGCGGAGCGAACGGCGGCCGAAGCCGTTGGCCGCCGCCTCATCTCCGGGGAAACGCTCGGCCTTCGGTGAGAGGGAGTGGCTGGGGAGAAGAGATCGGCGGGAGAGGGAGGGATGGGGTGGCACTCCAACGCAGGCGAGCGAGACCATATATAGCCGCGCCGCGTCTGTGTGTATGTGTCCGAGGGAGGGGAGGCATCAACGCACGTCGGCGCGCCGCCCCGTGACACGCCGTCCGTGAGGAATCAATGGCAAAGCTGACCGGCGGCAGCCTTGCCATTGATTCCCCGCGGGAAACCGAGGCGTCGGAAAGACGAGGCAGGCGGTGTCGCTGACGCGGCTGCCCCACGGCGCTTTCGCGCCAAAACGATTCGCCCGACGCCCCCGAGCGCCCCCAGCGCGCCGGGTTCGGGTTGGGTCCGCCGGCACCAATTTCGGCCCGAGCCGGCGAAAAATGGGCCCCTGGGGGCGCGACTGGGCCGATTTTTTTGACGCCGGCAGTCGAAAGGTCGCCTGGGGGGCCTTTTTGGGGGCGCGGCAGGAGATGCTCTTAAGCATGCACAATGGGAGGAGTTGGTGGGGACCGTGGCCCATCTTGGATTACTTTGTCTCTGAACATTGCAATTTCGCAAACTTTTGAGAATCCCTGCCATACTTTTCATTTGTTGGAAGACCCCTTTGCTTGGTTGGCCATCATCGGGAGCAGCTAGAGGCTCAGAGTGCCTTTGTGGTAGAAGTTCCTTTGAGAATTGAAAGAAGAATTGACATGTTTTCCTTTAGAAAACAATTGACATGTTACAGCAGATTAATTACAGTCCAACTCAATCACATCCAAGAGAGTTTTGAACTCAACATAGATTTTAGTATGCCCTTTAGAATTGCAAACAGGGGGAAAATGATGGAAAAAAGAATACAACAAGAGTAGAATCTATTTTCTCGATTTCCCCTGCATATTTAAGTTCATTGCTCTGTTTAGGCATAAGCTAACATACTTTCTCTTCTTGGATCATATGCACTTATGATTGGAACTCTAGCAAGCATCTGCAACTACTAAAGATCATTAGGGTAAAACCCAACCATAGCATTAAAGCATCATGTCCCCTTTATTCCCATAGGTCGTGACCCACTTATCCATGTTTGTGTTTCAGTCACTCATTCAACGCAGACAATAAGTAAACCATGGACATATTGCAACACTCTACAGTGGGAATCCCTCACGCTTTCCCGACACGGAGGGCACCATAGGACAGCACCAAAATAAAACATACAACTCGTACCAATCCAGATCATCAATCAACCCAAAGACAAAATATATCTACTCAAAACATCATAGGATGACAACACATCATTGGATCATAATATGTGGTATAAAGCACCATGTTCAAGTAGGGATTACAGCGGGGTGCGGGAGAGTGGACCGCGTAAAAGAGATGAGGATGGTGATGATGATGGTGATGTTGATGAAGACAATCACTGCGGCGATGATTCCCCTCCCAATGGCACTCCGGCGCCACCGAGAGAGGAGGAGAGGTTCTCCCCCTTGTTCTTCCTCCTCCATGGCCTCCCCCTGGATGGGGAGAGTTTCTCCCTCTGGTCCTTGGCCTTCATGACGATGATGGCCCCTCCGGGATCCTCCTCCATGGCCTTCGGTGATGATGGCCCCCTCTGGCAGGGTGCCAGAGAGGGCCTAGATTGATTTCTCGTGGTTCTGAGAGGCTTGCGGTAGCGGAACTTCCAATCTAGGTTATTTTCTGGAGGTTTCAGTATTTATAGAAATTTTTGTCGTGGGTCTCACGTTAGGGGGTCTCGGGCTGTCCACGAGGCAGGCGCGCCCAGGGGTGGGGCGCCCTCCACCCTGGTGGGCAGCCCGGGACTCTTCTGGCCCAACTCTTTCACTCCAGGGGCTTCTTTTGGTCCATAAAAAATCATCAAAAGTTTGCACGTCAATTGGACTCCGTTTGGTATTCCTTTTCTGCAAAACTCAAAAACAAGGAGAAAAGAAAACAGAAACTGGCACTGTGCTCTAGGTTAATATGTTAGTCCCAAAAATCATATAAAATAGCATATAAGTGCATATAAAACATCTAAGATGGATAATATAATAGCATGAATACTTCATAAATTATAGATACGTTGGAGACGTATCAGCATCCCGAAGCTTAATTCCTGCTCGTCCTCGAGTAAGTAAATGATAAAAGAAATAGTTTATGAAGTGTGAGTGCTATCAGGTGCACAAGTTTGATCAATGATAATTTCAATCACCTTTTCTAGCACCATTATATATCATAACAGTAGCTCAAATCATAAAACTTTTCATGATCAATTAACAAGCTATTCACATGTTAAAGTATAGATCATAAACTTTGTTGAAAACTAACAAACCGTGCTCTTAGTCATCAAACAATTGCAATTAATCTTATTTTCAGGAAGGGTCTATTTAAGAGATTTGATTTAGCAAATCCCACATACTCAACTATCATATAGTCTTTCACAATTGCTAACACTCCTGTGATATTTATGGGTTCAAAGTTTTAATCGGACACATGGAAAGATAGGGGCTTATAGTTTTGCCTCCCGACCTTTTACCTCAAGGGTAATGTCAACAATAATACTTTATGAAAACCTACATCCAAGTGGATATATATATCCAGATCACTCCAACACAAAGTGCCTGCCAAAGGATAAAGTGTAAAAAGAAAAGGTGATGATCACCATGACTCTTGTATAAGGGTAGAAGATAAAAGTAAAAGATAGGCGCTTCGCAGAGGGAAGCAGAGGTTGTCATGCGATTTTAAGGTTGGATGCACAAAATCTTAATGAAAAGAACGTCACTTTATATTGCCTCTTGTGATAGAGAACTTTATTATGCAGTCCGTTGCTTTTATTTCTTCCCTATCACAAGTTCGTATAAAGCTTATTTTCTTCACACTAATAGATCATACATATTTAGAGAGCAATTTTTATTGCATGCACCGATGAAAACTTACTTGAAGGATCTTACTTAGATAGGTATGGTGGACTATCATGGCAAAACTAGTTTTAAGGGATCTTTGGAAGCACAAGTAGTATTTCTACTTGGTGCAAAGAATTTGGCTAGCATGAGATGGAAAATCAAGCTCAACATGTTGGATGATCCAAGACAATATGACATTTCGGATATAGGAAAACATAACCCATTAAGTTGCATTTCTTGTCCAACATCAACTTTTTAGCATGTCATATTTTAATGAGTGCTCACAATTATAAAAGATGTCCCAGATAGTATATTTATATGTAAAATCTCTCTTCCTTCAATATTCTTTCATGAATTGTTCAAGTGACCAATTCTGCGTTTGCTAACTTTCAGTAAGTTTACTACCTATACTTATTCTGTGTGAAGTCATTACTCCCCATGGTATAAGCATATGAAACATATATAAATTCAGATTTATGATATTCAATTCATTCAACCATTTACTCATAGGATATACGTGAAGTGCGAGAGTAAATCACAAACTACTCCAAAAAGATATAAGTGAAGAACACTGAGTAGTCAATAATTAACTAGCCATGGGAAGATTATTTTTCATTCAAGATTTCAGATCCAATGATTTTATTCAAACAACAAGTAAAATTGAAAATACGCTCCAAGCAAAACACATATCATGTGACGAATAAAAATATAGCTCCGAGTAAAGTATACCGATAGTTTTGAAGACGAAAGAGGGGATGCCTTCCGGGGCATCCCCAAGCTGAGGCACTTGAGTCTTCCTTGAATATTACCTTGGGTTGCCTTGGTCATCCCCAATCTTAGGGTCTTTCCGCTCCTTATTCTCCTCATATCAATATCTCACCCAAAGCTTGAAAACTTCAATCACACAAAACTTAACGGAACTTTGTGAGATAGATTAGTGTGATAAAGAGTAAACCATTAACTTTGGTACTGTCAAAGACAAGGTTCATAATTGTTCTCACACAATGCCTACTGTACCATATCATTTCTACAATTTATATTGAGAAATATAAGCCATAGAAATTAGAAAACAAGCAAACTATGCAATGAAAATAGAATCTGTCAGAAACAGAACAGTCTGTAATGATATGAACAGCAACCATACTTATGCTACTCCAAAAAATATGAAATAAATTGTTCTAAGGCATTTGTCTATTAATCTTCTACAGTAATAATCAACCCAAAAGCACTCTTCTGTAAAAAATGACAGCTAATCTCGTGAGCGCAAAGTTTCTGTTTTTTACAGCAAGATCACATTAACTTTCACCCAAGTCTTCCCAAAGGTCTTACTTGGAACTTTATTGAAACAAAAGCTATAAAACATGATTAATACAGTAGCTTAATCATGTAAACACACAAAAACAGCAAGGGTAAATATTGGGTTGTCTCCCAACAAGCGCTTTTCTTTAATGTCTTTTAGCTAGGCATGATGATTTCACTGATGCTCATATAAAAGATAAGAATTGAAACATAAAGAGAGAATCATGAAGAATATGACTAGCAAATTTAAACCTAACCCACTTCCTATGCCTAGGGATTTTGTGGGCACACAATTTATAGGAACAAGAATCAACTAGTATAGGAAGGCAAAACAAGTATAATTTCAAAACTTTAAGCACATAGAGAGGTAACTTGATATTATTGCAACTCCTACAAGCATATATTCCTCCCTCATAATAACTTTCAGTAGAATCATGAATGAATTCAACAATATAACCATCACATAAAAGCATTCTTTTCATGATCTACAAGTATAGAAAATTTTCTACTCTCCACATTAGCAAAATTCTTCTCATTCGGAATAGTGGGATCACTAATTCCTAAAGTTGACACTCTTCCAAACCCACTTTAGATGATAGTATTATTCATTCTCTAAAAGATATAAGTGCAGTTCATGGAGCATTCTACAACTAATATAGACTAATCAATATCCAAGCTCAACATATATAACTGAACCACACGAAGCATTTTATAAAACCATACTCAAAAGATTTAAGTGAAGCACAAAGAGCAATTCTATAAGATCATACTTAAAATATTTAAGTGAAGCACATGAAGTATTCTATAAATCAATGAAGGGCTACCTCATACTAACATGGTTCTTGAAGAAAAATAAAAAAACAAAGGACAAAAATCATGTGAACAAAACAAAAACCGAGGTATACTGATATTTGTTGAAGAAGAAAGATGGGATGCCAACCGGGGCATCCCCAAGCTTAGATGCTTGAGTATCCTTTGAAATATTTACTTGGGGTGCCTTGGGAATCCCCAAGCTTGAACTCTTGCCTCTCTTTATTCTTCTCACATCGATAACTCCTCGTTCTTTGAACACTTCATCCATAAAAACTTAACAAAAACTTTGTGAGGTCCGTTAGTGTAATAAAGCAAACTACCACTTTAAGGTACTATAATGAATTCATTATTTACTTATATTGGTGTTTAACCTACTGTATTCCAACTTCTATATGGTTCATACCCACCGATACTAGCCATAGATTCATCAAAATAAGCAAACAACACGCGAAAAACAGAATCTGTCAAAAACAGGATAGTCTATAGTAATCTGGAAGTTAAGTAAACTTATGTAACTCCACAAATTATGAAATAAATATGAAAATTTGAAAAATTTGTACAGAAGTAATGTGCAAAAATTTTCAGACCCATTTGACATTCCAGTAAAAAATGTAAAATCACGCGCTACAGCCAAAGTTTATGTTTTTGTTCTGCACATAGTAAACAAGCAATCTAATCATCCTAAAACAAAAGCTTGGCACATTATTTTTATAATACAATGGATATACACAAGGGGATAATTATTTATATAGAAACTTCCATGAGAAATTCTACATTGCTTCCGTGAGCCTGAACACAAGTGCTCAAGGTCGACCCTCACTTCTTCAATGCATAACTTTCCAATCACTTCTCTTTTTGAAAAAAAAATTGGCATGAGAGGCAAGTAATATTTTTTGTATTTTCATTCTTTAAAAAAAATTATATGTTTCACCCACAACTAAACAGAAACAAAAAGGAAAAGCAAAATCTACTTAGTGAAGAAAGCAAACAAGCACACACACGAGAATATCAACCCCACGCTATTGCTCCCCGGCAACGGCGCTAGAAAAGAGCTTGATAATCCCCAAGTGCATGGTATCATCGTAGAAATTTCCAAAGGTGGAAGTGATAAGTATGGAGTGTCGAACCCACAAGGAGCTATAGGTAAGATCAATATTCTCTCAAGTCCTATTTGCCACTGATACGACTCTACGTACACCGAACATTTGCTTCCAACTAGAAACGAGAAATAAAACTACGTTGTGGGAATGAAGAGGATAACTTTGCATGATATAGGAGAGCTAAAACATAAAAGTAGATGTTGTTATCATAAAGTTAGAATATATTATTAAATATTATAAATAGCGAGTATGGAATAATGACGGGTCGGTGTGCGGAATTATCCTAGGAAATTGTTAACAAGACCGGTAGTTGTCATTGCAATTTCATATGAGGGAGAGGCATAAGCTGACATACTTTCTCTTCTTGGATCATATGCACTTATGATTGGAACTCGAGCAAGCATCCGCAACTACTAAAGATCATTAAGGTAAAACCCAACCATAGCATTAAAGCATCAAGTCCCCTTTATCCCAATACGCCGTGACCCACTTATCCGTGTTTGTGTTTCAATCACTCACACAACGCAGACAATAAGTAACCATGGACATATTACAACACCCTATAGCGGGAATCCCTCATGCTTGCGCGACACGGATGGCACCAAAGGACAACACCAAAATAAAACATACAACTCCTACCAATCTAGATCATCAATCAACCCAAAGACAAAAGATATCTACTCAAAACATCATAGGATGGCAACGCATCATTTGATCATAATATGTGGCATAAAGCACCATCTTCAAGTAGGGATTACAGTGGGGTGCTGGAGAGTGGACCACGTAAAAGAGATGATGATGGTGATGATGATGGTGATGTTGATGAAGACGATCACCACGGCGATGATTCCCCTCTCGATGGCATTCCGGCGCACCGAGAGAGAGGAGGAGAGGTTCTCCCCCTTGTCCTCCCTGCCCCCCCCCCCTGGATGGGGAGAGGTTCTCCCTCTGGTCCTTGGCCTTCATGGAGACGATGGACCCTCCGGGATCCTCCTCCATGGCCTCCGGTGATGATGGCCCCCTCCGACAGGGTGCCAGAGAGGGCCTAGATTGATTTCTCGTGGCTATAGAGGCTTGCGGCGGTGGAACTTCTGATCTAGGTTATTTTCTGGAGGTTTCAGTATTTATAGGAATTTTTGGCATAGGTCTCACGTCAGGGGGGTGTCCGGGCTGTCCATGAGGCAGGGGGCGCACCCAGGCGGGTGGGCGCACCCTCCACCCTCTTGGGCAGCCCGGGACTCTTCTGGACCAACTCTTTCACTCCAGGGGCTTCTTTTCGTCCATCAAAAATCATCAAAAATTGGCACGTCAATTGGACTCCGTTTGATATTCCTTTTCTGCAAAACTCGAAAATAAGAAGAAAACAGAAACTGGCACTGGGATCTAGGTTAATAGGTTAGTCCCAAAAATCATATAAAATAGCATATAAGTGCATATAAAACATCTAAGATGGATAATATAGTAGCATGCATGAATATTTCTTAAATTATAGATACGTTGGAGACGTATCAGCACTCCGCCTCCTGCTCTGGCGCGTGAGGGCGGCAGTACTACGCCTCCTTCTCCGCCTTCTCTGGCGCGTCCGAGCAGCCCGCCTCCTCCTTCGCAGCCTCGTAAGCAACGGCGACGGCGGAACACAGACGCCGCCGCTCCTGCTGCTTCGGCGCGTCGTAGCAGTCCACCTCCTTCTTCTCCGCCTCGTAAGCAACAAAAGAAGATAGCCGCAGCCGCTTCGGCTGCTCCGGCGTCTAGCAGTACAACTAGAGGCGGGAGGCAATATATATTCGGTCCATCATCTCTCAAGCCTCTAGAGAAGTTACCATATGAGAGGAGCGAGGAGGAAAACCAGAAGATCTGTGAAGGCCGAGTGAGGGACTTCTTTGAATCGGTAAAAGCTAAGAAACATCCAGTTCCGGAGGAGAAGATAGATCCGGTGAAAGTGAGGCGCACTTTTGATGCCCTGCAGCGACCATCAACACCTCCGCTGCAATCCAACTATGACCGCGTTATTGAAAGGACATATAAGGAAGTAGAGTGGTCGGGAAGTACTTGCACTGATCAAAGGTTACCAGAGCGAAGGAGAGGGAAAAAATTCCCTAGCTCGGCGAACAAGCGAAGCAATCATGCCCCCCGCTCAATGTGCTGCTCGGTACCAATCCTGGAGATTACATGCCCGACGATGCACTTTTTGATACAATGGAGGTGGACACATTAAAATTCCGGCACGGGAAGCCTCTCGTCTAACCTGGTACTCCTCTGACAACGATAATGCGAAGATTCTTTGATTGGTACATGGACATCTGTAGCAAGTCTAGGACGGATACTTTGACGCTGAGAGTTAAAGAGGAGCACGACCTCGTTGGAATTGATGTGTTATCTGTTCCATATGAGGAGTTCTTCCAGTTTTTCAATCAAAAGGCCCTCGATAAAACAATCATCACTTGCTACTGTCTGTAAGTACTACTTCTCTATAATTAATTAAGCCTCTATATATAGCTCAGCTCTTTCATTGCATGTATATATAATTATCCTCACTATATTATGCAGATTGAAGATCTCCGAATTGAAAAAAGACAAATAGTTTATATTGGGTTCATTAACATGAATCTCATGGATGAATGGAGTGTTAAACATGATGCCAAACAAACCGAGGCCAACTTGCTCGCATCGTTACTTCGAAATCAAAACAAAGATACAATACTCTTTCCTTACGAATGCGGGTGAGTGTTACTGTCTTGTGCATATTCGGTTTCCCTTATTACTCGAGGTTATAGTAATGTAGTTGATGAGTTATGCATGCGTGCGCAACTTCCACTTTATTCTGCTAGAGATTAAGTTTGAGCAGGGACTAGTAACCGTCATAGACTCGAAACGAAAAATTCCCGAGGAGTATGCGACCATGACTAAAATGCTCGAGAAGTAAGTTCAATCGATCATTATCGCACCATATCGGCAACTTTGTTCATTTCCTGATATCAAGTAATTGTTTTCTTTGTCTGGCAGGGTTTGAAAAAACTTCATCGCACAAGCCCCGGGACTGTCGGCGGAACTGCGATTTAACCACCCGAAAGTAGTTACTACTAGTTAGTTCCACGCATCTCCCATTGATTCTAGCTAGTTTCATCAATACTATTTAGCATGCTTGCTTATCAATTTGATTGACGATATATTTCTTGTAAAGTGGTTGTGGCAGGAACCTGGGAATAATTATTGTGGATACTACATTTGCGAGTTCATCCGCCACACAATATGAAGTGCGTAAGCAATAATATTCACAATTTTATTTTATTACCACCTTCTTGTGTTGAGTTTCATTCATATATATGTATTGACCCCCTTCTTCAAATTAGATGTGGCAGATGCGGGATGAATTCCTACCACAAGATCGCATGCGAGCAATTTAAGAGGAATTGGCGGGATTCTTTCTTGACCACGTCATCGACAAAGACGGAGAATACCATGTGGAAGTTGAGTTCAGATGTTAGGGGATCGTAAAAGATCTTATATTGTATATACGTAGCCAGCAACGTCGAATAGATATACAAAAACTTGTTGTTTGACCAATCTCTCGGAGAAGGAGAGGTCGATCACTTCTCTCTGTATATATTCATGACGATCTTCTGTACTTAATGGTTTCCTTCATTTGCTTACTAGCTAGCTAGAGTGTCGAGTCCTCTCTATACGTTTAATATGTAGCATCAACCAAGCACGGAGATAAGATAGGACACTTCTCTCTACTAGTTAGCTAACACAATATATGAAACCCCTAAATTAACCCTACAAAACACCCAAAAACCCCAAACCTCCCCCCCCAAACCCCAAGCCTTTTTGTCCCGATTGGTGGCACCAACCGGGAAAAAAGGCCCTCCTGCCTGGGCAAGCCGCAGCGGCCACGTGGAGCCTCATCTGTCCCGGTTCGTGGGTGAACCGGGACTAAAGGTATTGGGCTTTAATACCGACCATCTCCATCAACTTCGCCGTCTTCATCAAAACCTCCCTCACCTTCCTCTCTCTTTATTCAGCTGTCCACTCTCCCGCAATCCGTTGTAACCCTCTATTGAATATGGTTCTTGATGCTATATATTTTATCCAATGTATTGCCTCATCGCTATTATGTGTGAGTAATTTCTTTTTGTCCTATAGGTTAATTGGTGATCATGATAGGTTTGAGTGACTTTTATTTATTTTTGTTGTCCTTTGGTGCTCATCATATGAGCGCAAACATATATTGATTACGCTTTAGGGTGTTGCAAAATATGATTGATTTGCTTATGCTGGATTGCGGGAGTGATAGAAATATCAACCCCAGTTCGCGAGTCGTTGCATATGGGATGAACATGGACCAAATTTATCTTAGGGTTGGGCTTACCTTAATGAACTCATTAATAGTTGCAGATACTTACTAATAGTCTTTACAGTTACTAAGCTCCCATGAATTGGCGCTCTCTGGTGAATCGAGGCTGTAATCGGCGCATGGGCCCATGATGTCAGCCTATGTGCGCATGTGGTGCTTGATCTGGGCCTGGTTGGCTCACTGTAACGTATGGCTCTGGAAAAACTAGTGCCTCTCCCCCTTCCCTGCTTCTCGCACAACAGAAAAAGGCAGCGGCGACGACGACGGTGACGCAATTGCGATTTGTCATCCAGGCAGCGGTGCGCTCGAATGGAGATCGAGTGAGCTTGGACGGAGGTCAGTGACGCGTGTGTGTTGACCCCCCTCCCCTCTGTCTCCCTCTCTCTCCTCTGCCCTCTTTCTTTAGGGAAGCGACTAGGCGATGAGCTATGGCGGCTGGCTTCTTCCTGCAGGTGGAGGACGGGGATGGAGTTGGCAATGAAGGTTTCTGTGGCTGGCTGTGTACGATTACCTCTTCTTGATGTGGGAGGAGGGCTTGGGCGCTGTCATTGTTCAACAATCCGCGTTGGGCTTCTTCTTATTTTGGCAGCGGTCTCCCGTCGGACTGGTGCGTTCCATTTGTTACGTCCTTGGTCCCTTCCTTGTTTGTTTGGGCTGTTCGCGCACCGGTGCCATTAGATTGAGGGCCATCAGGTTCATGGCGCGCACAAATTTTGGCTCAATTAGCGACGTGAGAAATGAGTGCCGACTTCTCTAGCCCTTCAATGATGAAATGCTGGATCTTCGATGATTTCCCATAATATGAGTAGATTTACAAATTAGGACTGCAGAACTGACTTATTGTCGATATGGAGGAGATTGTTGTCGACCAGTTATGTGCCAATTTTACCATAGACTACCGGTTGGGTTTGTCCTGTAGAATTGAATTGCTCTAGGTTTAAGCTTTTCAGATCTGAGGTTTATTTTATCATGTAAAGTAACTCTGGACCTGGTTCAGAACATTTATCGATAGAGATAGGTTGATTGAGTTGCTTTCCTGCTTCTAGGTCTTGCAAGTGTGTACTCATCAAACGATTTAGCTTTATCATCCTTGCAATTTTTTACCTCACATGTGTCTTCCTAGATTAAATTTGTTTGTTATCTTCAGGTGCTCCGACATGATATATAACTGTACATTGTATGTCAATACCCTCTGCAAAACTACACATCCTGGCTATATCTTAGATACAAATTGTTTCCTGCATAAATGTTTGCTTGTTCCAGCATTTTGGGTGCAATAATTTGTTTGTTACTGCTGCGGTCACCTCTCAGTCATTTCCTCACTCTTCTTTATTCGGATGAGCTATAACATGGAGGCAAATTTTCTAATATTTTATTTACGAAGATGTTTATTAAACTTATTGTGACTGGATATTACTTTTTGCTTCATTTATCAGAAAAATGCCAAACAATGTCTTTTTCAGTCATGAAGGGATCAGGATGTCTACTCTAGCCAGTGTGAGGGTAATAATAGCCAATATATCTTCAAATTCTTTTGATCCTTGAAACATCAGCCCATGCTTCCAGCAATGACGATGATTCAAGAGTGTACAGTTTAGTGCTTCCATTACCTCTCGATGTTTGGTAGTCAATTTTGTTTCAGGTAATGATGGGTGTTGTTATAGCCTTAAGTGGTGCCTGAGGGAATACATTTCTTGGTATCAATTTTAGAGTCACGGTTATGGAACCATGTGTATAGATAATTGTAACTGAACATGTATGTCAGGTTTTGTGTACAGTCTTGAAAAGTAGGCAACTCTGCTCTATTGGAGATGCAGTACATTATCCACATGTTGTCTCCTTCCCTGCAATCTTGTGTAGTCAAACTGTAGCACATTGTCAAAAGCTGTCAAACTATTGTGTTCAACATGAAATTAATGCCTAAATAATATGGTGTTAGAAGCAGTTCTCTGATGAAAACTTAGATGAAAAGATTATCCAAAGCTATCAGTAGAGAGTGGTTGCGAATGATATTTGCTACACGGTGTGTGAGGTAAGGCAACTCCAACATTCTAACACTTGTTTGATTGATTCAGAATGCTTATATACTGAAAATAGGGCAGTTCTGGGTGGCAACGTCTGTTTTTTCTGACAAAATGAATAGCCTTGTGAGTCATCTAGCGCACCATCCTATCAAGACATAGTATCCCTTTTAGTGGGTTCTTTGTTGACAAAATGTCTTGAAGTGATCTTTGATTTTTCTGGATGTGCTCTGGCATGTGCATTTGGATTACCAACCAAGCCTAGATGAACTATATATTGCCAGGTAAAAGGACATATCTATTTTTTTCACATTAATTGCCTTTTGTTTTCTTCAAAACTAAATATACTTAAACTTAGATCATTTCATATAGATGTTCAAAGGATAATACGGCTAAAAGAAACCAATTCCTTTGTTTTTATGAAGTAATTTAAGAGGAAATCATTAACATATAATAGAAATGATTATCTGCCGTAGGGTGATGCTGGACAGCTAAAAAGCTCACAACCCTGGAAAGAAGAGCAGCGCGACAAAGGCGCGTGTTCCTTCTAGTTTCAACGGTAAGTGCATAAAATTCTCAGAAACGGATAGTAGAGGCCTTTCCACACATAAAACTGCAATGGCGGTTATCTGTTTAGTTATCAATTTCATAGGGAAAATTCCGCACATCCAACCACCACTTTTCCACAAAAGCAATATTTATTTTATTTCACTTTTATTCCCAGTTCTTTATTATCATGCAAATATATCCCATTACACCTACAAAGTAGTTTATTTCTTATTTCTAGGTAAGGAAAACATTGCACGTAGAGTTGTATCAGTGGTTGATAGAACTTGAGAGAATATAAATCTCACCTTTAACTCTTGTCAAGGGCCGACGAGAGGGCTTCGTTTTTAGTCGTTCCTTTTAGTTTTGTTAGCGTTTGTGTTCTGCTCACGAAGGCAAAACGACGGCGGCTCTCTGAAGATGGAATAAAGGTCTCCTTGCCTAGCCCCCATTCTTGCTGTCGTCTAGCATCGTTGGTGGGCGTGTGAAGGTGTGTCTCGGCGGATCTATCTTTGGTGGATTTGCTCAGACCTCGTTGGTGTTCATCTACATTTGTGTGTCTTGGATTGGATCCTTCCGATCTACATTATTCTTCATCCATGACGGTTGTTGTTCTGGCGCGCTGGTCCTATGGGGCCTTAGCATGACGACTTCCTGACTGTCTACTACAACAAGTTATGGCCAACTCCAACGATGGAGGGGCAATGACGGCGGCGCGCCTTCGGCTCGCTTCAGTGCTTGTAGTCGTCGCTAGGTGGTCTACGGATTTGGATGTAATTTTTATTATTTCTGGTGCTCGTTGTACTGCCATGATTGAAGATGAATAGATCGGAAGATTTCCCGCAAAAAAAAAAAACTCCTCGTTGAGTTCGACTCAACATTAATTGTGCTCCTGTGATATGGGCCAATCTCTATTGTTGCTTGTTCAGACTCGACATTAAAACATGACATGGAAATAAAATGAATATGTGTGGAAAGCTTTAGCGGGTCCACGCCAAGCAGTCCATGACCACGTGTAAGGATCTGGTACAACACAAGAATTGATCTGACGACTACAACTCTTGGGTTTGCCAGTTCTCAGCCGTTACGTTAAGTAGATCCAATGGATGACAAAGTAAGTTATTCCCACACTATATATGGGTGTTGATATAGATATATGGGAAATGCTGGTGCTCAACTAACCGATCTTTTGTCTGACGTCCGCCACATCCTATGTCTTCCACGTGTCATCATGGGCCCATGTGCCTCATCTCTCCCTCATCCTTATCTTCACTGAAACACTAGCCACATACTATATTCTTGCAACTGAGCACCAGTTTCAAAAGGCAGACCGCAACAAGCGGTCCGTTGCAGGCCCTCCAGGAAGGAACTGCGTAGTGAGGGCAACGAGGACGACACAACCTACGCTAGCGGTGGCCTTACGACCATGGCGGGGCGGTTGGGCCCGAGCAGTCGCCGTGGAAGCCACCCAGGTGTCGACGGTAAGAGCAATGCCACCTCTGCCGCGGCGTGATCCAGACCGAGGTCCCCGTCGCAGAAGTTTCCGTGACACCGTCAATTCAACCTCGCGTAGCAGAAGCCGCCCATGCCCGTCAGGCCGTGCAGATGCATGCACGACGAGTTTCTGCAACAACGGCAGAGTTGCAAAACGGCGACGGCAACAACAATGGTGCGCTACGACATCCTTTCATTACAAAATAAATTCTGCAACATCATCCATGTTGCAGAAGTTCTTCTCTGCAACGTCATCTCTGTTGCAAAAAGATGAAGCTGGAAACAAGAACTCTGTTACAAATGTTTCTGCAACACGAGCTTTGTTACAAAGGCTTCTGCAACACGGTCTTTGTTGTAGTAGTGAGGGCGGACGTGGGTAGTTGGATAACGCAAGATCTAACGGCCGTCGAGTGGGCGGATCTTTTTAAAAGATTCACCGGTCGACGCATAGCACAACCCTAGATATATAGTATTCTAAAAAAAAATTGAGGGGCAGGCCATCATGATTATCTTTATTAATTATTTAAATCATGCTCACATCCTTTGGTAAAGAAAAAAGTGACTAAACGCAGAAGCATCTAGCCGGTCGAGATTTGAGGTACAAGCTTTGATGGTCAATTGAAACCGTGATACCAGATGATGATTCAACTCAGATGGCATATCACATCTTGGAAAACGTGTCAGCCAATGCCGGGCGCATGAGCTTGCCCATCTCGTTAACGAACTTGTCCATGGTGGGGCTGGGCATGCACACGGGGATTGCAATACCCTCCTCGCCCATGGCGTTCCTTACAGCAATGAAGAAGCTGCCGATGCCTGGTAAGGCGACGACTCCGCCAGTCGCCAGACCAGCATACACCGGCTTGCCCCAGCCGAAGTCAAGGTCGCGGATTCCAACCTTGGTCACGTCCGACACGAGGTAGGTGCGCGCCACCGCAAAGTGTGGCCGCCCACGTTGTGCCATGAGTGCTGCCACGGAGAGAATGTACTCCACATCCACCTCCTGTTTCGCCTTCATCACCAGCTCCACGGCGTAGCTCACATGGTTGGCGAGCAAGTCACCAGCAGTGGATATGGCGACCGGGGAAGCGAAGTCATTGCCATAGTAGCCGACGGGGATGATAGTGTCTTTTTTGCCACGGATGTTGACGGTACAGATCATCCTCATTTCCTCGTCGGCATGGGGGGCCAGAGCTACCGTGCGGCACCTCCACAGGCACCCCGTGATGACCTCGAAGTTGGTAGCTTCGCGACTGAGAGCCGACGGGAGGTGGGATCTGATGGCGGAGATCTCCCGCCACCCAATGAAGAAGGAGCGGTGCACCATGAATTCAAAGGACACAGTGGCGCCATTCATGTCCATTACATCATCGTACTCACGATGCGCAAAGCGTGGTGGGAGTAGTACATCATCGTTCAGCAGCGGCGCCTGCAGCAGCTCGCGCCCCCACACCGGCCGCACTGTTGGCGCCGGCGCACCCCGAGCCAGCTCCGCGATAGCACCCAGGAGCTGCACCATCCCCGCCGCATCTGCCATGGTGTGCTGTATCCTCACAGCCATGACAAAGCCTCCGCAAGCGAGCCGTGTCACCTGCGTGCATGCGGGATGACACGTTATATAGTTAGGGTACATTTTAGATGGTTATTAAAAGTCTTAGCCGATTCTGAAAAGTGCATTTTTTTTCCGTTTATTAAAAGTCTCGACTTTTTTTTTTGAGGTTTACGAAAGCCGAAAGTTGACGAAAGCATACCTGGAAAAGGAGGAGCAGGCAGTCGAGGATACCAGAGGAGCCGGGGACATCGAATAGGAGCTCGTCGAGGCACGGGAAGGGCGGCCCTAGGGCCGCATCAAACTGGTCAAGGCGGACGTCGGCGTCAGCCTCGACAAACAGCACGCCCTCGCCGGTGCAGTCGACGGCGAGCTTGCGGCCCTCAAGCTCCCTCAGCCGCCCCGCGAACGGGTAGTAGTGCACGAGCACCGCCGCTATGGCACCGCGTAGTACAGGCGCAGGGTCATCGTCCTGGCCGTCGTGTTGCCGGAAGAAGTGGATGATGGGGACTTGGAAGCGGAGCCCGTCCTGGTCGTCGATGTCGGAGAGCCTCTTCAGCTCCCGTGGCGTAGGGGCCGCGGGCGGCACCAGCATGGCAAGCTTCCTCCTCACGGTGAACTCCAACGCTGACGAGCTGGCCATGCCTATGCACTTGTGAGTATGTATGAGGAGGTAAAAAGGAAGGTGACAATACACACATGTGTGATCGATCTAGCTGCTGCTATTTGTAGGTATATATAGTGAGTATGTCCGTACCAAACAGCAACTTAACATCCTGTGCTAAATCCCGATTCAAATTTATGTAGTCCTACAAAAATCTATAAATTTAGGCTGAGTGCGTTATGTTTGTGCACTCGGCAAACAGCAAGCTCAATCGAGTGCCGACGAAAAATACTCAACAAAGCCCACCTGAGCCGAGTGTGAAAAATGACCACTCGGCAAAGAGAAGTGTCTTCTGACGGGCACTAGGCCATCAAAGTGAAACGTGTTTGCCGTTACCACGGTTGGACTGAAGGGCGATGGTGCAGTCACCTTTGCCGTGTGTCTTCTTACAAGCACTCGCCAAGCAAGTGCTCGTCTCAGTCAAGTGACATAGCATATAATAAGAAAAAAAAACTAATCAAAATTTTTTACACGGATCTTCACGCGAGACCGAACGAATATAGTATCGACTGAGTCTTAACCAAGTCGCATAAATGTTCTTCTCTCTCTCTCTCTCTCCCCTTTGCTTTCTTTTCTCCTTCTTCGCTTTCTTATCTTATCTTTTATTAATTTTCTATTTGTTTTTTGTTTCACACTTTTCTTTGTATTGTTTTCTTCTCTTATTTTCCCTTCTTCTTGGGTTAAGTTTGGATCTTGAAGCTACTGTTGCTTCCCGGAAAAGAAAAAAGGCTATCCTTGAAACTTTTTTCACACTCAACATACAACATTATATGTGACATGCAAATTTTTGATATATTTAAGCCATTAAGTGTATTTTCAGGCATTTAATTGATACGATTATAAAAATCACTATGAAATTGGTTGAAAATCTTATTGTTGTTCTTTAGTCTATATTTAGGCCAAACAACAGGGGACAAGACTCAACTACCAACATATAGCTTAGTGGTTACTTAATTAACAAAATTCAAACCAATTCAAAGAACACCTAACTTGGCATGGTGTCAAGATTTCACTCATGGAGCCTATCATAATTTTTCTAAATATTCGACAAGTTTTCACATATACTTCTTACAGAACCGACCATCTATTAAAAAAATAGGTTTCAAGAGGGAGCGAGTATGATTTGTTTACGAAGTGACTGATGCTTACTCCATTGTCCTTCAAATGTTTTCCACACTCAACACATGTCATTACACGTATCATGTCAAAATTATGCATTTACCAGTGCGTGTTTGCTATATTTAATCTATTAAGTGCATTTCTAGGCCATTAATGGATATGATTCAAATTCAAATGAAGCCTGAAAATTATGTAACTTGGCAAGGTATCATGGTATCATCCATAGAGGTTGTGGCATAAATTTCAGAATATTTGGCAAAAGTTTTCATGTAGACGACTTACGAATTCGTCGGTTTGCATGCGAATCGACTAAATCCAAGGCAGAAATGAACCAGATTTGCATGCGAATCGACCGGTCCTTTGTCGGTTGGCTTTGAAACTATCTTCACACTCAAAATAAAAAACATATAGCCACATATGAACAAAAATATATAGCCACATACATACACATATTCTTTATATATATATATATATATATATATATATATATGTATATATATATACATGAACAAAAAATTAAACTAATAAAAAACAGAGCCGAGGCGGCGGCTCGAGCGGGGCAGGCGAGGCGTCGGCGCTGGGGCGGACGGGCAGGGGCAAGGCGACGGCGATGGCGAGCACGCCGGCGAGGCTCGGGCGCCCAGGCGTGTGGCAGGGAGCTCGAGGCGACGGCGGGCGGCAAGGCGCCCGGCGCAGCGTGGGCAGGACGGGCAGGGGGCAGGCGGCCGACGAGGAGGCGGGCGGCGACGGCGAGCACGGGCAGGGCGCGGGCGACGGCGACGAGGCGGCGACAGCGACGAGGAGCGGGCGGCACGGGCAGCCTGGCGGCGTCGAGGAGGTCATCGGCGTCGTCATGGGCAATCAAGTAGGGAAATCTAAAAATTCCCAAGTGTTGCTTATGTAGCAAGAGCTTTGGTCGGTTCGTGGCACAAACCGGGACCAATGCCCTTTAGTCCCGGTTGGTGGCACCAACCGGGACTAAAGGGGTGAATTGGTCCCGGTTTGTGCCACGAACCGGTACCAATGCACCCCTTTTGTCCCGGTTGGTAGCACCAACCGGGACCAACGGCCTTGTGCTGGAACTGGCGCGGCGCGGTGCGGTGGGATGTTTAGTCCCACCCTCGCTAGCCGAGATGGCTCGACAGTGGTTTATAAGCGCTGCTGCGCTGGCCACTTCTAGCTCCTCTCAAATGCAGGCTTACGGGCCTAAAGTCACTTATCTGCCTGTGGGCCTACTGGGCCTTCTACGGGCCTGAATCCTGGCCCATGGTAGGGTTTCTAGTAGTATACAGGCCGTGGGGGCCCAGTAGGAGGCATTTTTTTTGTTTTTTTGTTTTCTTTACTTATTGTTGCTATTTTTATTTTTTCCCAGTTTTTTTGTTTTGTTTTTTGCATTATTTATTTTCTTTTTTTTTGCTTTATTTTTTAATTCTTTTTTGCTTTTAGTTTTAGAAAATTTATAAACTTTTTGTTAGTGCCATTAGTTTTATAATTGGAAAACACTTTTTGTTTTTTGTTTTCTTTCTTGCTTTATTTATTTTATTTTGTTTCTACTTACAACAAAATACTTATTGTTGCTATTTTTATTTTTTTCCAGTTTTTTTTGTTTTGTTTTCTGCATTATTTATTTTCTTTTTTTTTGCATTCTTTTCTAATTCTTTATTGCTTTTAGTTTTAGAAAAATTATAAACTTTCTGTTAGTGCCATTAGTTTTCAAATTTGAAAACACTTTTTTTGTTTTTTTGTTTTCTTTGTTGCTTTATTTATTTTATTTTGTTTCTACTTACAACAAAATACTTATTGTTGCTACTTTTATGTTGTTTCCAGTTTTTTTGTTTTGTTCTCTGCATTATTTATTTTCTTTTGTTTTTTGCTTTATTTTTTAATTCTTTTTGCTTTTAGGTCAGCAAAATAATAAACTTTCTGTTAGTGCCATTAGTTTTAGAAAAATTATAAACTTTCTGTTAGTGCCGTTAGTTTTCAAATTTGAATAGTTAAAATTTGAATTCTTTAAAATTTATGTGAATCACAAGTTTGTGATTAACATTACTAAAAAATGAACATAGATGCGCCTATAGAGAAAATTCAACCTAAATTCATAATAAATTTCTATGAATTTCAGAGAAATTCACTATGAATTTAGGTCAAATTCCATGTATAGGGGCATCTATTTTCACTTTGAGAGGAGCTCAACAAGCCAGAGAGGGATGGGCTTATAAACCGGTGTGAGCGTCCTTCGGTTGGCGAGGTGGGACTAAACTCTGAGGGCAACGAGGACCAACCCTTTAGTCCCAGTTTGTGGCACAAACTGGGACTCATGGTCATGGGCCAGGGGCGAGCCGCATTGATCCCGGTTCGTGCGTGGAACCGGGACCAAAAGTTCCAGACGAACCGGGACCAATGGCCCACGTGGCTGCCCTCTTGAGAGTGTTCTTGGTGAGAACATAGTTGACAAGGAGCGAACCGGGATTAATGTTATTACGAGGGCCGAACCATAAGACATTAAAGCATTTCAAATGAACTCTGAAAAAGTTGAAAGTTGGCTTGGTATTATAATTTCACCCACATAGCATGTGCATGTACAAAACGGACAACGGTATCATACTCGCCTGTTACAAAGTTGGCATGGTATCATCATAATAGTTGCGGGAGAAAGTCTTCACTTTTTCTTTCCTTGTGTCATTTGCTTATTGCGCCGTAACCATGGATAATCTTCATCGTTTATCAGGATGTCTGGGTCAGCCTTGACTTTGAAGGGACGAATTTCATGAAACTTTTCATAATCTTCAGACATGTCTGTCTTGCCCTCCACTCCCACGATGTCCCTTTTTCCTGAAAGAACTATGTGGCGCTTTGGCTCATCGTATGATGTATTCGCTTCCTTATCTTTTCTTTTTCTTGGTCTGGTAGACATGTCCTTCACATAGATAACCTGTGCCACATCATTGGCTAGGACGAACGGTTCGTCAATGTACCCAAGATTTTTCAAATCTATTGTTGTCATTCCGTACTGTGGGTCTACCTGTACCCCTCCTCCTGACAGATTGACCCATTTGCACTTAAACAAAGGGACCTTAAAATCATGTCCGTAGTCAAGTTCCCATATGTCCACTATGTAACCATAGTATGTGTCATTTCCCCTCTCGGTTGTTGCATCAAAGCGGACACCGCTGTTTTGGTTGGTGCTCTTTTGATCTTGGTCAATCATGTAAAATGTATTCCCATTTATCTCATATCCTTTCCAAATCGTAACAGTCGAAGATGGTCCCCTGAACAACAAGTACAGCTCATCACAAACAGTGTTTTCACCTCTGAGACGTGTTTCCAACCAACTGCTGAAAGTCCTAATGTGTTCACATGTAATCCGATCGTCAGACCGCCTCCGGGTGTTTGGAGCGCAGACTGTTCTTGTGTTCATCGACATACGGGTCACCAAGGTAGAGTTACAGTAGAAGCTGTGTAGTGTGCTTGAGACCAAAAATATCCTTCCCTGCATATTATTGAGTCCCTTCCAAGCGTGCCTTTTCGGTCAGTCTCCCCTCATACCGCGATTTAGGGAGACCTATCTTCTTAAGGCCAGGAATGAAGTCAACACAAAACCCGATGACATCCTCTGTTTGATGGCCCATGGAGATGCTTCCTTCCGGCCTAAGCGCGATTCTGAGACATATTTCTTTAGGACTCCCATGAACCTCTGAAAGGGGAACATATGGTGTAGAAATACGGGCCCCAGAATGACAATCTCGTCGACTAGATGAACTAGGACGTGCTTCATGATATTGAAGAAGAATGGTGGGAACACCAGCTCGAAACTGACAAGACATTGCGCCACATCACTCCTTAGCCTTGGTACGATTCTGGATCGATCACCTTCTGAGAGATTGCATTGAGGAATGCACATAGCTTCACAATGGCTAATCGGACGTTTTCCGGTAGAAGCCCCCTCAATGCAACCGGAATCAGTTGCCTCATAATCATGTGGCAGTCATGAGACTTTAGGTTCTGGAACTTTTTCTCTGGCATATTTATTATTCCCTTTATGTTCGACGAGAAGCCAGTCGGGACCTTCATACTGAGCAGGCATTCAAAGAAGATTTCTTTCTCTTCTTTCGTAAGAGTGTAGCTGGCAGGACCTTCATACTGCTTCGGAGGCATGCCGTCTTTTTCGTGCAAACGTTGCAGGTCCTCCCGTGCCTCAGGTGTATCTTTTGTCTTTCCATACACGCCCAAGAAGCCTATCAGGTTCACGCAAAGGTTCTTCGTCACGTGCATCACGTCGATTGAAGAGCGGACCTCTAGGTCTTTCCAGTAGGGTAGGTCCCAAAATATAGATTTCTTCTTCCACATGGGTGCGTGTCCCTCAGCGTCATTCGGAACAGCTAGTGCGCCGGGACCCTTTCCAAAGATTACGTGTAAATCATTGACCATAGCAAGTACATGATCACCGGTACGCATGGCGGGCTTCTTCCGATGATCTGCCTTGCCTTTGAAATTCTTGCCTTTCTTTCGACATTGATGGTTGGTCGGAAGAAATCGACGATGGCCCAGGTACACATTCTTCCTGCAGCTTCCCAGGTATATACTATCGGTGTCAAGTAAACAGTGCGTGCATGCGTGGTATCCCTTGTTTGTCTGTCCTGAAAGGTTACTGAGAGCGGGCCAATCGTTTGATGGTCACGAATAGCAACGCCTTTAGGTCAAATTCCTCCTGTTTGTGCTCATCCCACGTATGTACATCGTTTCCATTCCACAGCTGTAAAAATTCTTCAACTAATGGCCTTAGGTACACATCAATATCGTTGCCGGGTTGCTTAGGGCCTTGAATGAGAACTGGCATCATAATGAACTTCCGCTTCATGCACATCCAAGGAGGAAGGTTATACATACATAGAGTCACGGGCCAGGTGTTGTGATTGCTGCTCTGCTCCCCGAAAGATTAATGCCATCCGCGCTTAAAGCAAACCATACGTTCCTTGGGTCACTTGCAAACTCATCCCAGTACTTTCAACAACCTCCTAGATAAATAAAATCTATGTCACGTTGGTCGGCACAATTTTCATAAACAATAAATGAACCAATAGTTATGAAAAGATAATATATACCACATCCGAACCATAGACAGGACGAGGGCCGACGGGGGCGGATACCAAAACCATCGCACTATATAAGATGCAATAATAAAAGTAAGAAAATAATACAAGTATCTATATAAACATACAAGTAAGAATATTTTTCCTTTCAGAAAGAAGATAAGAACAAGAGGCTCACCACGGTGGTGCCGGCGATGAGATCGGCGCGGGTGATCGACGGCGGTGAAGACGGGGACGGGGCGTGACGGACCGCTAAACCTAGACAAATATTGAGGAAATGGAGTTTGGAGGTCGAGCTTGGAGAGGAGAAAGGTTAAGTATTGTGGCTCGGGCATTCCATCGAACACCTTGTGTGCATAGGAGGTGAGCTAGAGCACCACCAAGCCCTCTCCCCCTCGGCGGCCAGAAAAAACAGAGCAGTGTGCTCTACTCTTACGCGAGGGGGTATATATAGGCACCTCATTGGTCCCGGTTGGTGGCATGAACCGGGACTAAAGGGCAGCCTTTGGTCCCGGTTCAAGCCACCAACCGGTACAAATGGTGGTATGTGGTTCCGAAGCTGCAAGCACCCTTCAAAGCGTGCTTATATGTTATTCACCTGAAATAGCAAAACTAGACCAAACGCAGCAAAACTTTCCTTCAAAATTTCAAATGTTATTTTATTTTATTGACATTGATGCAGTTTCTCTAATTTCATTAGGTACAGCAAATATAAATAAAAAGAACCTGCTCAAAGGCAGTACATTACCAAAATACTGAATGAATAAGGTCAATTAGACATTGCACCAGTAACCAGTCTGATTTTACTACAGTACCAGATTCACAATGTAAGAGCAGGCAGGAGTGTAAGCACAAACAAATTGAGCGGCATGATTCAAGCAGATTCCAAAGTACACGGCAAATATTTCAGCTCATATAAGAGCAAAATTCTTGGAGGAACTACAAGGGCTGCTTGAAGGTAACACTACTCCCCATCTGCATCTGCTAATGACTCTGAGAACAGAGGAACATAGGGTAGAAACCGATGCCGTATTGTATTGTTTATCTCAACATTAAGGATGCAACCAACTTCCTGATGTCGCACATCATATGCTGCCAAGGTATCACCTGCCCTTGAAACCAGGAAAATGATGTCGCAATCTGGATGAACCTCATCCATAGTGTACCTCTTCCCAGTCATGCTCATAAGCTTATCGATGTTGGCGGTATTCTTCAAAACCAATTCTTTAATGTCACAATCCTTGAGGCACCAGAGTTCAATCTTATCAATGGAAGAAGCTATAGCATAGTGTAAGCACCCCTGCGATGATCCAAACATGCCAAATCTCGAACTGTATGGCACATGGATAATCTTCCACACTTTCACCTCCATGTCCATCCCCACCAGCACATGCTCTTTGTTGATGCCTTTATGAATGCCCATCAGGTACATCATACCGCCGACAAATACACATCTACTAAAATCGAACAGGGCCACTTTCTCAAGCATGCCACTATCCCTCCAGCTGCAGGCTCCTGTCCGCGACGAGTAGATGTTCACTGCTGTGATCTAAGATCCCTCATAGGTCTGCTCATAGTGAAGAACGCAGAAATGGGACGAGACTGCAGGATCAAAAGCCAGACCTGCGGTACAACCAAATCTGTTTTCTGGCATCTGTGGAGAAGGGGGCAGCTGCAACTACATCCCCGTGACGGGATTGCACACGGCAAAACGGAAATCGCCCTTTTCGCAATGCGGGGACAACTTCTCGTTGCTGCCGCAGTAGAGAAGGAGGCCATTGCAGGCGTCCATCTGCTCCATGTCCTTCTACCTGCTAGGCTGCAGGTAACGGAGGGAAGGGTCGAACGGGGCTGCGCTGTCCCTGGAGACGCTGGCGAAGTTGTGGCGATCCCCGCTGTTGGTGGTGAAGTAGAGGAAGCCAGTGAGGGTCTGAGGTAGCTTCTTGCGGTTGGCTGGGTCGGCGATGAGGTGGCGCCAGGGCACGGAGACGCACTTGAAGCGGTGGAGGGATCTGGCGGGGAGGCGGGAGAGGATCTCCTCTCCTTCTCCGCCTTCTCCATGGGGTGGACCTAGGCAGGAGACCGGATGTGGTCAGATCTGCAAATGGAGAGGGAAAATCATGGATCTGGTTTAGGAAAATGTACCAGGGTTGTAGCCAGTGGTGTGGTGATTCGGCAAAGGTAGTACCTTGGTAGGAAGGAAGAGGGCGGCCGGGATGCAGCCGGCCGGCGGCAACGAGCTTCTCAGGAGGACGAATGTGGACGGACGATGAAGCTTTTCTTCTCCAGAGTCTAGTAGCAGCCGGACTGGAAAAAAACAAAGTCCAGTCCTGTTGGAGGTGTAAAACCAGCCCGGTTGGGCTTTTTTTTCCTTGCCCCCTATGCGTCTGACTCACTATTTCTTTAACCTTCAAAATTATGCAAAAGCATGCAACAACATATATAGAATTGCAAACGAGCTAAAACTACAACTCATTCATAGATTCATTTATTCATAAATTAAACCAGCTAGAACTACATCCAAAAATAAAAACTACATATACAGTAAACTGTCTACCGACTCCTTGTTCGAGGGGATCGGGAGCACTCCCTTGTCGGAACCACCGGCCTCGCGGTCATTGGCGGCATGAGACATCTCGCCCTCGTAGTCCTTTGTCTGCAAAAGTCACCTCCGGCTCTAGGCTGCGAATGAAGATCCTGCGGGGGTTCGTTGACACCACCCCCTCATCCTCGATGGGCTCAAGGATGACTCGGGCTTCGGCAATGAGGGATGGGCCGTCGTAGAGCTCGACGAGGGCGGCAGCGTTCGCGTGCTCTGCCTCGAGCTGCACCTCCCCCGCAAGGTGCTCCTCGGCCATTGAGAGGCGGAAGTGCTCGCATGTATCGTCCATCAAGAGGTGGGGGTGATGCCGGCCCGCCGACAGCGCGGTCCGCCATCTCCAACTTGGGACCAACTGGATCGACCGCCAAGACCACCTTCTCTGAGCCTTCCTTGTCCAAGCCTTCTCTAGAGGTTTTTTCCCAGCGGTTTTGAACTTTCCTTGAACCTATTTTTCATGTTTTTTTTTCTTATTTCCTTGGACCATCATGCGATGGCTACATGCATTGTAGCGAGCCGAAGGCGTGCCGCAGTCGTCGATCCTCCCTCAGCGGAGCTAGGCAAATATTATTATACAAGACCGTCGGGAAGTCGTCGTGTTAAGGCCCAAAAGGACAAGCACACCAGAACAACAACCGCCGCCGATGAAGAGATAGGTCCACTTCTTTGTTTCCGTAAAAAAATATAAAAAAATTGACTGCTAGTCACAGTCATCGTCAAATCAGCCAATTGACAGGATATAAGAATAACGATCGAATGACTAAATAGCAAATACAACGAGATTAGGACCTATATCCAGCTAGAATATTAACTTGTGGGGCTTTTATTCATCCAAATGCATAACACATGACAATGGTGCATAAAGTTGTCTAAAAAGAATACGGTCAGTCTATAGTGCATATAGTTTCTTGGTAGAAAAATGTGACTGGTAGCGAATATTTCTATTTATTATGAAAAAGAGTGTATAACTTTGTATATATGCTAGTGGTTGTGTAACCATAACTACTTCTAAAAGTGTTTTGAGGATAATGCGTTAGACCAATTGTGATTTCTGGTCGCATATGTAGAGAGAATAAATAGGAACAAATAATTTGTAGGGTTGCAGAAATTATTTATTCCTATATATTCCCTTCGCTTGGACAAAAGTGTCCTTTAAAAAAATTATGGGAAGGGGAGGGGTGTTACTAAAGCAAATCCCAATTAAAAATTATCTATCTATCTATCTTGGTTTCTTAGATACAACAATAGGTTGTTTTTTGTTTTAGTAGCTTTAGTTAACATCTTAATCGGAAACAGGGACCACGCATACTCAGCGGAGAACCAAAGCCAACAAGGTACTGAAATACGCAACAAAGAAGAAGATGAATTGGAGGACCTCCTCCTTGACCGAACTGGAAGCCATGTGATTTATGTGGTTGGAGAGAGTGGTATCGGGAAAAGGTATCTGGTAAAGAAAGCATACAAAAATATGAAGGACAGATTTGAGGTACGTGTGTGGGCGAACTTTCCACCAGACAGCCGCAACATCATTGGTGACATAAAAAGAAAGCTGGAAGATAAGTGCTCCAAGCTGCAACCTAGAGTGGAGAGTATAGACCAAGTTAAGTACTTGGTTGTGGTAGATTGCCCATTGGGCAGCACCGTGGTCGGTGATAACATTATTGCAGAGCGACTGGAAGGGTGACAGGGCGGGCGCCCGTACACCCGACCGCGACTGCGCCGTCCGCCGCCGGCGATCGCCGGCGCGTTGGCGGGCGTTTCTGGGCTCTCGCCGAGTCCGACGAGGACGACGCCGATGACGATGGGGACGCACCCCCGGCGGAGTCGCCACCATCACCGACTCCTTCCGATCTCATTTGTGATTTTTTTCCATTCAGGCTATAACGAGGATGAAGTGGCTACGACGATCGATCGTGTTCTGCCACCGGACGATCCGGCGCAAATTGGTCTTCACGCGGGCGAGAAGAAGGAGATGATCCGACGTGTCGTTCATCGGAAGACGGCGGCGTTGGCGCTCAGACCTTGGAAGGGTCCCCTGCCTAAGGTGAGTCTCCCGAATCTTACGTTATTCGATATGATTAGGCCGGAATCATGGATTACTGTGAAGAAGAGGAAGCAAGCGAGGCTGCTCGCCGTTCGTCAGGCGCCGGCGGCGCCCGTGTTGGCCGTGTCGGCGATCAGGATCTCGGAGGCGAGAGCGCTGCGTTTGAAACACCTGCTGGATTGCGATGGGCCGGCTCGGAGGGAACCGGGTCCACGAGGAGATGAGCCAGGGTCAGATGGGTATGAGGCCCATGCTGTACCGGACCAGACTCCTGCCCATATCGAGATCCCATGCACGTACGCGAGAGATCCTTCGTCTTTCTGTCGTGTGTCGTCGCCTCCTGGTACTAGGGTTCGCAAACACGGGACGAGAGGCTTCCCGGTCTGTGGAGCTAGTCGGGCTAGGAGGATTCGGCCACTCCTGGACATGGCCGGTCGCGGGGCTGCGCCGCCGCCAGCCAAGAAGGCCTCATCCGTTCCAGCGGGACGGGGTGGGGCGGCTCGGCCGCCGGCGACGGGTGACGGGCGTGGAGCCTTGGCGCCGCTTGGCCAGAGGCCGCCGGCGGGCGGGGGTGTGGCGCAGGGAAACCCGGGTTGAGGTGCTGGTCACTTGGGCGTGCGGCCGCCGGGGCCGGTGCCCTTACAACCTGCTGCGGGACGTGGCGGGCTAAGGCCTCCGGCGCCGGATGCGGTGTCCGTCGCTCAGCCGGTAGCGGGGTGTGGTGGACCTCGACCTCTTGCGCCGGGCGTGACCGGTGTGGCAGCGGCTGGCCGCGGTGGTGCTGCCCTTGGGGTGGTGCCGACGCCTTCAGGCGGTCAGCCTCGTGCCGCTCCTCCACCTCACTTCGTTGCGAGGCCGGCTCAGAACCGGTCGGGACCGACACAGACGAGACAGAATTCAAGCAATAAAGAGTCCCATGTTCCGCCCCGAGGCCAGTGGGGGGACGATGGGTATGATGCGTATGGTGATGGACAGCACCGTGGTTCCTCATCCACGGGAGGAGGTCGTGGCTATGCCTGGCAGAGTGATGGGCCTGTTGAGAGACCGTTTCTCGGCCCTCCAGGTGGTTTTATCGAGGGAGCCTCAGGTCCGGACCACCGCCCGAGAGGAGGTTATCGTGGACATCGTGGTGGTCGGGGTGGGGGCCGAGGGAGGTATCACCGACTGCCTCCGCCTCCGGCAGTTGACCATGCGGCGTCAGCCATGGAGTCAGATCACGCTTCCACGGATCTACCTACCCAGGCGATGGAGGTGGTGACGGCCTTGGCCAGTATTGAGGTTCCTGAGACTGGGACTGTGGCTGAGGTTTCTGATAGGTCTGATGCAGAGAGGGCGTCCAAGTGGGCGCGTAGGAAGGAAAGGATGCTTTGCTACCGTTGTGGTGAGAAGGGCCACTTCATTGCTGAGTGCGTGGCCGAGCTGTGTGAGTCGTGTGGCAAGCCCGCACATGCCTCGGGGGAGTGCCCGTTATTGCGTGACCAGGCTCCGTCGCTGACAATGTATGGAGTTTATTGTGCTGAGCTAATGTTCTTTGAGTCCCCGGCTGCGAGAGAGATTCAGGAGGAGACACCGAGCCTGACTACTGGAATTGTGAAGGTTACCCAGGGAGATGACTCTGAAGCTCAGATTGTGCAGAGGCTTCAGGAACTGGCTCCTGGAGATTTTCAGTGGGAGCTTCTCCACATTGAGGAGCGCGTGTTCAGGGTTGACCTCCCGTCGGTAGAGGACTTGCGGCGGTTGCTGAGCTTTGGGATGTGTAAGGTGCCAGGCACTAATTGCATTCTTGAGTTTCAAGAGTGGAAGAAAGTGGAGCCTAAGGGGAAGCCCCTTACTCAGGTGTGGCTACGTTTCTCTGGGGCACCCTCTGAGGCTCTGACAGATGTTCGTGTTGTGGCTAGTCTGGGTATCATGGTTGGCAAAACTGAGAAAGTGGATATGACATTCACTCGCGCCCATGGGGTGGCCAGATTGCGAGTGAGTGTTCTGGACATCGAGTTCGTCCCGGATGTCGTTAACTAGACTTATGGGGGAGAGGTATTCCCTCTTGAGATTGAGTTCGAGAATTCTGAGTTGTTTGCTGAGGCGGGTATTGGTGCTGATGTGGATATGCACGAGGGGGACGACAATGCTGGTGCTAGGGAGGATCCGACTGATGAGGCTGGACGAGAGAGGTCCAACGGATCGGGACCAGTTGCTCAGTTGCCCGAGACTGGATCAGGGGTAGAGCCGGTCCCATCTCCGTCGGTACCTAAGAGCACGTTGCGATTTGGACTTTCGAGCCTGCGTCTGCTCCTCCTAGGCCGGGTGGAGTCTGATGATGCTTTTGAGTGCTCGCTCCCGGTGCTGGATTTTGTGTCTGTTGTTCGTCCTGTGGTGGGTGACTGTGTGACGGGCCATTTGGAGACGACCGTGGGGGGGGGGGGAAGGAACATGGAGCCCCAGGTGGTTCCTTTCCTCCCAGGGCCCCATGCGGTCCCGTGCAGACAGATGGCGGCTGAGTCGGTGGCTCTGCCTAGGGGGGGGGGGGTTCGGGGCAGGTGGCCACGATTTCCTCTCTCTTTACTCTGACGGCGGCGACGCCAGCCTCGCCGTCGTTGGCTGGCCGTGAGGGAGACCGTGTGGGGCAGGTGGCCTCGGACCCTTCCCTTTCGGCACCGGCTGCTTCTCCTGTGGTGCTCGGCGGGAGTCAGGGGCAGGTGGCCCCGGTCCTTCCCTCGCCTTCGGCTGTCGGGATGGCGACGCCTCGGGCTTGAGGTTGGGGCAAGGGGGTGCTCGGGCAGGCGGCGCTGCACCTACATCCCTGGCCTCCCGTCTGCTCGTCGTGGGAGCCCTCACACTGCCTCCTCCGAGTGGCGCTACTCGGGAGGAGGTTATTGCCTTCGGCGGGATCCCCGACCCGGTCTCTGGGGGGAGACGGATGAGCTCTCGTCTCCTGGACCACCCGGAGGTTGATGACATGCAGTAGAGGTGCGCTATGAGGGCGGCCAAGCTTCGTGACATTGAGGTCACAACCGGTATGTCAGTCAACTTGTCCAATTCTATTTTGCATTTTTCTACGGATGAGATTATAAATAATGCTAATCAAGTAGGGGTTTCGCTAGGGAATACCAATGCTGAAATTTCCAACTTGGTTAATGATCTCCTTGATCTAGAAGTGGAACGCGCTTTAGAAACCATTCGAAACCTAGCGGCGGTGAGATCTATGAATGATGCTGAGATTGATGCATTCGGGGTGAGAGTGCTTGACAATTTTTGTGCGGACCTTGCACCATCCACTACTGAATCCGAGGAGGATGAAGTTAGTGTAGAGGATGTAGTGAATCAACCACCAGAGCCCGGTTATGAGGACCGGATGGTGGACAATAGTAAACCCAAACGTAAGTGGAAGCGGAAGGTGTATCCCTCGTCCGCGGTACGTAGGAGTGCTAGGATTCATACGGCAAAAAAAATTCATGATGACTTATGAAAGGAATCTTTTAGAATAGCAGAGGTCTGAAGGACTTGGCTAAACGAAGGTTTCTCGCTGAGGCGTCTCTGGAGCATCGATTAGATTTCGTTGCTCTCTCTAAAACTGGTAGAGATAATTTTGCGCCTCAGTTTCTTTACTCTCTTGCGGGTGGTGTTGATTTCGACTGGCATTGCCTACCTCCGCGAGGACGATCGGGAGGTATCTTGCTGGGTGTGAGATGCGATTCCCTTGAAGTCCGGAGTGTAGTGATGGGCGACTTCGCGGTAAAGTTTCGAGTTAGGTCTAAAGTTGATGGTTTCAACTGGGCTTTGGTGGCGGTTTATGGTGCCACACAGCCCGAGCTTAAACCGGATTTTCTGGCGGACCTTGTTTGAATCTGTGGGTCCGAGCAGCTTCCGATGTTGGTCGGGGGTGATTTCAATATCATTAGGAGGAGAGAGGAGAAAAATAATGATAACTTTGACGGCAGGTGGTCGTTTATGTTCAATACCATTATTGAAAGCTTGGATCTGAGGGAGATAGAGCTTTCTGGTAGAAAGTTTACCTGGGCTAATGCTTTGCCAAACCCGACATACGAAAAGCTTGATCGAGTTCTCGCGAGCGTGGGGTGGGAACAGAAGTTCCCTCTTGTTAGGGTACAAGCTCTCTCGCGGGGAATATCCGATCACACACCATTGTTCGTGGACTCAGGGGAGCCGAACCTTGTGGGAAACAAAAACACCTTCTCATTCGAGATGGCCTGGTTCGAACGTGAGGGTTTCTTAGACCTCATTGCTAGGGAATGGGCTAAGGGTGTAAGAGGTAGGACGGCCGTCGAGCGTTGGCAGAATGAAATTAGGCATTTGAGAAGTTCCTTACAGGGTTGGGCTAAGCACCTCACTGGGGTGTATAAGATTGAGAAGGATAGGCTCCTTTCTCTTATACAGGCCCTGGACATAAAAGCCGAATCCGCGATTTTGCTGCTCTTGAGCTCGAGTTAAAACCGAGGCGGAGAAGAGGTTGAAAGAACTTCTCCGCGAAGAAGAGTTGAAGTGGGCTTTGCGAGCTATGGTCCGCAAAGTGGTCCAAGGGGACGCCAATACTCAATTCTTTCACCTGATTGCCAATGGTAAGCACAGAAAGAAGCGAATCTTTCAACTTGAACAAGATGAGGGTACTATTTTAGGACAGGATAATCTCAAAACATATATTACCGAGTATTATAGGCAGTTATTTGGACCTCCAGAGGATAATTGTGTGTCCCTGGATGAGTCCAGGACTGAGGATGTGCCTCAATTGTCTGCTACCGATAATGATATCCTGGTTGCCCCGTTCTCAGAGAAGGAGGTGTTTGATGCTATTGCACAAATGAAAAACAATAAGGCTCCCGGACCGGATGGGTTCCCGGCCAAGTTCTATAAAAAGTGTTGGCACATTATTAAGGGGGATTTGCTACCTATGTTTCATGATCTATTCTATGGACAGCTTCAATTATTTCACTTGAATTTTGGAACTATCACATTGCTCCCTAAGAAAACGGATGCTGTGAGAATTGAGCAGTTCAGGCCGATATGTCTCCTCAATGTTAGTTTCAAAATATTCACCAAGGTCGGGACTAATAGGCTCACACAGATTGCGCATTCTGTGATGCAACAATCCCAAACTGCTTTCATGCCGGACAGAAACATCCTTGAAGGGGTGGTTGTCCTTCATGAAACGCTCAATGAAATCCACTCCAAAAAATTAGATGGAGTAATTTTTAAGGTGGATTTCAAAAAAGCATAAGATAAGGTCAAGTGGCCATTCCTCCAACAGGCATTGCGTATGAAAGGTTTTGATGACGCCTGGCGCCAGCAGGTCGAATCATTTACGCAAAAAGGGAGTGTGGGAATTAAAGTGAATGATGATATAGGTCATTACTTCCAAACACATAAAGGCCTCAGACAAGGAGATCCGATGTCCCCCATCCTGTTTAACATTGTCGTGGATATGTTAGCAATTTTGATAGGAAGGGCTAAGGAGAATGGTCAAGTGGGTGGCTTAGTACCTCATCTTGTTGATGGAGGTGTATCCATCCTTCAATACGCTGATGATACAATCATCTTTATGGAGCATGACTTGGCCAAGGCGAGAAATATGAAGCTGCTGTTATGCCTCTTTGAACAATTGACCGGGTTAATGATTAACGTTCATAAGAGCGAGTTGTTCTGCTTTGGTAGAGCCAAAGACGAACAGTAGTCTTATAGGCAATTGTTTGGGTGCGAGTTGGGGAATTTACCCTTCTCTTACCTTGGTATTCCGATACACCATCGTAGGCTGACGAACAGAGAATGGAAGTGTATCGAGGACCGATTTGAGAAGAAACTGAGTTGCTGGAAGGGTAAGCTCATGTCATACGGAGGCCGGTTAATCTTGATAAATTCGGTGCTCACGAGTATGCATATGTTCCTCTTATCGTTCTTTGAGGTCCCAGTTGGTGTCAGGAAAAGACTGGACTTCTATTGATCGCGCTTCTTTTGGCAGGGTGATGAACTTAAAAGAAAATACCGGCTTGCTAAATGGGATATTATCTGTCGACTGAAAGACCAAGGGGGTCTTGGTATCGAGAATCTTGAAGTTAAGAATAGATGCCTTCTTAGTAAGTGGTTGTGGAAGCTCTCATCCGGGACTGAGGCCATGTGGGCGCAGATCCTTCACAGCAAGTACCTCCAGACTAAAACATTGTCCCAGGTCACAGTCAGGCCGACCGACTCGCCTTTCTGGAAAGGACTAATGAAAGTCAAACAATCAATGTTCAATAGGACGAGGTTTGTTATTGGAAACGGTGCTAGTACACGTTTCTGGGAGGATACTTGGCTTGGCGACTCACCCTTGGCCATTCAATATCCGTCTTTATATCATATTGCTCAACAACGTGAGGTGTTCGTTGCAACGGTATTTCAATCTATCCCCCTTAATATTCAGTTTAGACGGTCGCTAGCGGGCAATCGTTGGGAAGTTTGGCTCCATTTAGTTAAGAGACTGATGGAGGTTCAACTTTCTAACCAACCCGATGAATTACGCTGGAAGTTGACTAGTTCTGGAGTATTTACAGTTAAATCAATGTATATTGATGTTATTAATTCGAATTCAATTCCAACTTCCAAGAATGTCTGGGATGTCAAAGTTCCTTTGAAAATAAAAGTGTTTATGTGGTTTGTCCATAAACAAGTTATTTTAACAAAGGATAACTTGATAAAGCGTAATTGGACAGGACCTACTAGGTGTAGTTTCTGTGATCGGGATGAGACGATTAAGCACCTCTTTTTTGATTGCCCGTTGGCCAAAGTCCTTTGGCGGACGGTCCACATTGCTTTTAATATTACTCCACCGACTTCTGTCAACGCATTATTTGGGACTTGGCTTAATGGGATTAAGCCCGACTTAGCAAGACATATTCGGTTGGAGTTTGCGCTTTGCTGTGGACTATCTGGATTTGCAGAAATGATTTGGTTTTTAACAGAACATCATGGATTCATTTTTTGCAGGTTATTTTCCGAGCTACGACAGTGATCCGTTCGTGGTCGCTACTCACTCCGATGGAGGCCAGGGAGCATTTGGTTACTAGGTCTATCCGTTGGGAGACGGTAGCTCGGGATATCTTCAACCGGTTTGGATGGCGGTCATGCAATAGGATAGGAAATTAGTTTACCTATCTATTTTTAGCCAGCCGGTTGTGGCTGTTGGAAATATGCCCTAGAGGCAATAATAAATTAGTTGTTATTATATTTCCTTGTTCATGATAATCGTTTATTATCCATGCTATAATTGTATTGATAGGAAACTCAGATACATGTGTGGATACATAGACAACACCATGTCCCTAGTAAGCCTCTAGTTGAGTAGCTCGTTGATTAATAGATGGTTACGGTTTCCTGACCATGGACATTGGATGTCGTTGATAACGGGATCACATCATTAGGAGAATGATGTGATGGACAAGACCCAATCCTAAGCCTAGCACAAAGATCGTAGTTCGCATGCTAATGCTTTTCTAATGTCAAGTATCATTTCCTTAGACCATGAGATTGTGCAACTCCCGGATACCGTAGGAATGCTTTGGGTGTACCAAACGTCACAATGTAACTGGGTGGCTATAAAGGTGCACTACAGGTATCTTCGGAAGTGTCTGTTGGGTTGGCACGAATCGAGACTGGGATTTGTCACTCCGTGTGACGGAGAGGTATCTCTAGGCCCACTCGGTAGGACATCATCATAATGTGCACAATGTGATCAAGGAGTTGATCGCGGGATGGTGTGTTACGGAACGAGTAAAGAGACTTGCCGGTAACGAGATTGAACAAGGTATCGGGATACCGACGATCGAATCTCGGGCAAGTACAATACCGCTAGACAAAGGGAACTGTATACGGGAATTATTGAGTCCTTGACATCGTGGTTCATCCGATGAGATCATCGTGGAACATGTGGGAGCCAACATGGGTATCCAGATCCCGCTGTTGGTTATTGACCGGAGAACGTCTCGGTCATGTCTGCATGGTTCCCGAACCCGTAGGGTCTACACACTTAAGGTTCGATGACGCTAGGGTTAAAAAAGGAAGTTTGTATGTGGTTAACGAATGTTGTTCGGAGTCCCGGATGAGATCCCGGACGTCACGAGGATTTCCCGAATGGTCCGGAGGTAAAGAATTATATAAGGGAAGTCCTGTTTTGATCACAGAAAAGTTTCGGGTTTTATCGGTAATGTATGGGACCACGGGAGGGTCCCTGGGTCCACCAAGTGGGGCCACCATCCTCGGAGGGCTGCATGGGCCAAGTGTGGGAGGGGACCAGCCCCAGGTGGGCTGGTGCGCCCCCCCCCCAAGAGGCCCATGCGCCAAGAGATAAGATAAAGGGAGAGTCCTAAAGGGGGATGGACTCCTCCCTGGCCGCACCCTTCCTTGGAGGAAGGGCCAAGGCTGCGCCTCCCCCCTCTCCCTTGCCCCTATATATAGTGGAGGGGAGGGAGGGCAGCCACACCTGAGTCCCCGCACCTCCCTCCCTCCGTGACACCTCCTCCTCTCCCGCGGTGCTTGGCAAAGCCCTGCAGGATTGCCACGCTCCTCCACCACCACCACGCCGTTGTGCTGCTGCTGGATGGAGTCTTCCTCAACCTCTCCCTCTCTCCTTGCTGGATCAAGGCATGGGAGACGTCACCGGGCTGTACGTGTGTTTAACGCAGAGGTGCCGTCCGTTCGGCACTAGGATCATCGGTGATTTGAATCACGACGAGTATGACTCCATCAACCCCGTTCACTTGAACGCTTCCGCTTAGCGATCTACAAGGGTATATAGATGCACTCTCCTTCCCCTCGTTGCTGGTTTCTCCATAGATAGATCTTGGTGACACATAGGAAAATTTTGAATTTCTGCTACGTTCCCCAACAGTGGCATCATGAGCTAGGTCTATTGCGTAGATTCTTTGCACGAGTAGAACACAAGGTAGTTGTGGGCGTTGATTTTGTTCAATATGCTTACCGTTAATAGTCCAATCTTGTTTCGACGGTATTGTGGGATGAAGCGGCCGGACCGACCTTACACGTACACTTACGTGAGACAGTTCCACCGACCGACATGCACTTGGTGCATAAGGTGGCTAGCGGGTGCCGCTCTCCCACTTTAGTCGGAATGGATTCGATGAAAAGGGTCCTTATGAAGGGTAAATAGCAATTGGCATATCACGTTGTGGTTCTGCGTAGGTAAGAAAGCGTTCTTGCTAGAAACCCATAGCAGCCACGTAAAACATGCAAACAACAATTAGAGGACGTCTAACTTGTTTTTGCAGGGTATGCTATGTGATGTGATATGGCCAAGAAGAATGTGATGAATGATATATGTGATGTATGAGATTGATCATGTTCTTGTAATAGGAATCACGACTTGCATGTCGATGAGTATGACAACCGGCAGGAGCCATAGGAGTTGTCTTTATTTATTGTATGACCTGCGTGTCATTAAACAACGCCATGTAATTACTTTACTTTATTGCTAGCCGGTAGCCATAGTAGTAGAAGTAATAAGTTGGCGAGACAACTTCATGGAGACACGATGATGGAGATCATGATGATGGAGATCATGGTGTCATGCCGGTTTCGATGATGATCATGGAGCCCCGAAGATGGAGATCAAAAGGAGCAGAATGATATTGGCCATATCATGTCACTATTTGATTGCATGTGATGTTTATCATGTTTATGCATCTTATTTGCTTAGAACAACGGTAGTAAATAAGATGATCCCTCATTAAAATTTCAAGAAAGTGTTCCCCTAACTGTGCACCGTTGCGAAAGTTAAATGCTTAGAAGCACCACGTGATGATCGGGTGTGATAGATTCTTACGTTCACATACAACGGGTGTAAGCCAGATTTACACATGCGGAACACTTAGGTTAACTTGACGAGCCTAGCATGTACAGACATGTCCTCGGAACACAAGAGACCGAAAGGTCGAGCATGAGTCGTATGGTGGATACGATCAACATGAAGATGTTCACCGATGATGACTAGTCCGTCTCACGTGATGATCGGACACGGCCTAGTTGACTCGGATCATGTAATCACTTAGATGACTAGAGGGATGTCTATCTGAGTGGGAGTTCATTAGATGAACTTAATTATCCTGAACATAGTCAAAAGCCCTTTGCAAATTATGTCATAGCTCGTGCTTTAGTTCTACTGTTTAGATATGTTCCTAGAGAAAATATAGTTGAAAGTTGACAGTAGCAATTATGCGGTCAGTAGAAAGCTTATGTCCTTAATGCACCGCTCAGTGTGCTGGACCTCGAACGTGGTCTGTGGATGTTGCGAACATCTGACACACACGTTTTGATGACTACGTGATAGTTCGGTAATGTTAAAGGGCTTAGAACTGAGGCACCAAAGATGTTTTTTGAAACGTCGCGGAACATATGAGATGTTCTGAGGGCTGAAATTGGGATTCAAGGCTCGTGCCCATGTCAACAGGGATGAGACCTCCGACGAGTTTTCTGGCCTACAAACTAAGGGAGAAGATCTCAATCGTTGAGCTTGTACTCAGATTGTCTGGGTACAACAATCACTTGAATCGAGTGGGAGTTAATCCTCCAGATGAGATAGTGATGTTTCTCCAAAGACATTGCCACCAAGCTACTAGAGCTTCGTGATGAACTATAACACATCAGGGATAGATATGATGATCCTTGAAGTGTTCGCGATGTTTGACACCGCCAAAGTAGAAGTCAAGTAGGAGCATCAATTGTTGATGGTTGGTAAAACCACTAGTTTCAAGAAGGGCAAGGGCAACAAGGGATACTTCATGAAACCGCAAAACAGTTGCTGCTCTAGTGAAGAAACCCAAGGTTGAACCCAAACCCGAGACTAAGTGCTTCTCAGAATGAGAGGAACGGACACCAAGCGGAACCACCCTAGATACTTGGTAGATGAGAAGGCTGGCAAGGTCGATAGAAGTATATTGGATATACATTATGTTAATGTGTACTTTACTAGTACTCCTAGTAGCACCAGGGTATTAGATACCGGTCCGGTTGCTAAGTGTTAGTAACTCGAAATAAAAGCTACGGAATAAACGGAGACTAGCTAAAGGTGAGCCGACGATATGTGTTGGAATGCTTCCAAGGTTGATGTGATCAAGCATCGCACGCTCCCTCTACCATCAAGATTGGAGTTAAACCTAAAATTGTAATTTGGTGTTTGCGTTGAGCATAGACATGATTGGATTATGTCTATCGCAATACGGTTATTCATTTAAGGAGAATAATGGTTACTCTATTTATTTGAATAAATACCCTCAATGGTCTTGCACCTAAAAAGAATGGTTTATTGAATCTCGATCGTAGTGATACACATTTTCATGCCAAAAGATATAAGATAGTAATGATAGTACCACTTACTTGTGGCACTGCCATGTAAGTCATATTGGTGTAAAAGCATGAAGAAGCTCCATGTTGATGGATCTTTGGACTCACTCGTTTGAAAAGTTTGAGACATGCTAACCATGTCTATTGGTGTATCTGCATGAAGAAACTCCATGCAGATGGATCGTTTGGACTCACTTGATTTTGAATCACTTGAGATATGCAAATCATACCACGTGGGCAAGATGACCGAAAAGCCTCGGTTTCAGAAGATGGAACAAGATAGCAACTTGTTGGAAGTAACACATTTTGATGTGTGCAGTCCAATGAGTCTTTGAGGCATGCAGTGAATATCATTATGTTCTTACTTCACGGATGATTTAAGTAGATACTGAGTGTATTTACTTGATGAAACACAAGTCTGAATTATTGAATGGTTCAAGTAATTTCAGAGTGACGTTAAAGATCATCGTGACAAGAGGATAAAATGTCTATGATATGATCATAGAGATGAGTATCTGAGTTACGAGCTTTGGCACGCTATTAAGACATTGTGGAAATTGTTTCACAATTAATACCGGCTGGAACACCATAGTGTGATGGTGTGTCCAAACATCATAGTTGCACCCTATTAGATATGGTGCGTACCATGATGTCTCTTATCGAATTACCACTATCGTTCATGGGTTAAGCATTAGAGACAACCGCACTCACTTTAATAGGGCACCACGTAATTCCGTTGAGACAGCACTGTTTGAACTATGGTTTGGAGAAACCTAAGTTGTCGTTTCTTAAAAGTTTGGGGCTGCGACGCTTATGTGAAAAAGTTTCATCGTGATAAGCTCGAACCCAAAACGGATAAATGCATCTTCATAGGACACCCAAAACAGTTGGGTATACCTCCTATCTCAAGATCCGGAATAATCAAAAGTAATTGTTTCTAGAAACGTGTCCTTTCTCGAGGAAAAGTTTCTCTCGAAAGAATTGAGTGGGAGGATGGTGGAGACTTGATGAGGTTATTGAACCATCACTTCAACTAGTGTGCAGCAGGGCACAGGAAGTTGTCCGGTGGCGCCTACACCAATTGAAGAAGAAGCTTATGATAGTGATCATGAAGTTTCGGATCAAGTCACTACCGTACCTCGCAGGGTGACAAGGATGCGTACTAATTCTGAGTGGTACAGTAATCATTTCTTGAAGGTCATGTTGCTAGACAACAATGAACCTACGAGCTATGAAGAAGTGATGGTGGGCCCATATTCCGACAAATGGTTAGAAGCCATGAAATCCGAGATAGGATCCATGTATCAGAACAAAGCATGGACTTTGGTGGACTCGCCCGATAGGCAAGCCATTGAGATAAATGGATCTTTAAGAAGAAGACGGACGAGGACGGTAATGTCACCGTCTATGAAGCTCGACTTGTGGCGAAGAGTTTTTCACAAGTTCAAGGAGTTGACTACGATGAGATTTTCTCATCCCTAGCGATGCTTAAGTCCGTCGGAATCATGTTAGCATAAGCTGCATTTATCAAATCTGGCAGATGGATGTCAAAACGAGTTTCCTTACCAGTCTTCGTAAGGAAAGGTTGTATGTGATACAATCAGAAAGTTTTTGTCGATCCTAAGGATGCTAAAAGTTATGATGGCTCCAGCGGTCCTTCTAAGGACTGGAGTAAGCATCTCGGAGTTGGAATGTGCGCTTTGATGAGATGATCAAAGATTTTGGGTTTATACAAAGTGTATGAGAAACTTGTATTTCCAAAGAAGTGAGTGGGAGCACTATACAATTTCTGATGAGTATATGTTGTTGATCAGAAATGATGTAGAATTTCTGGAAAGCATATAGGGTTATTTGAAAAGTGTTTTCAATGGAAAACTTGGATTAAGCTACTTGAACATTGAGCATCAAGATCTATGAGGATAGATCAAAAACGCTAAATGGTACTTTCAAATGAGCACATACCTTGACATGATCTTGAAGGTGTTCAAGATGGATAGGTCAAAGAAGGAGTTCTTGCCTGAGTTGTAAGGTATGAAGTTAAGAGTTAAAGCTCGACCGCGGCAGAAAAAAAGAAAGGACGAAGGTCGTCCCCTATGCCTTAGACGTAGGCACTACAGTATGCTATGCTGTGTACCGCACCGGAAGTGTGCCTTGCCATGAGTCAGTCAAGGGGTACAAGAATGATCCAGGAATGGATCATCGGACAGCGGTCAAAATTGTCCTTGGAGTAAATAAGGACATGTTTCTCGATTATGGAGGTGATAAAGAGTTCGGCGTAAAGGGTTACGTCGATGCAAGCTTTAACACCTATCCAAGTGACTCTGAGTAGCAAACCGGATACGTATAGTGGAGCAACCATTTGGAATAGCTCCAAGTGGAGCGTGGAAGCAGCGTTTACAATATGATCTAGAAATTTGCAAAGCACACACGGATCTAAAAGGTTCAGATCCGTTGACTAAAACCTCTCTCACAAGCAAACCATGATCAAACCCCAGAACTCATTGAGTCTTAATCACATGATGATGTGAACTAGTTTAGTGACACTAATAAACTCTTTGGATGTTGGTCACATGGCGATGTGACCTGTGAGTGTTAATCACATGGCGATGTGAACTAGATTATTGACTCTAGTGCAAGTGGGAGACTGTTGGAAATATGCCCTAGAGGCAATAATAAATTAGTTGTTATTATATTTCCTTGTTCATGATAATCGTTTATTATCCATGCTATAATTGTATTGATAGGAAACTCAGATACATGTGTGGATACATAGACAACACCATGTCCCTAGTAAGCCTCTAGTTGACTAGCTCGTTGATCAATAGACGGTTACGGTTTCCTGACCATGGACATTGGATGTCGTTGATAACGGGATCACATCATTAGGAGAATGATGTGATGGACAAGACCCAATCCTAAGCCTAGCACAAAGATCGTAGTTCGTATGCTAATGCTTTTCTAATGTCAAGTATCATTTCCTTAGACCATGAGATTGTGCAACTCCGGATACCGTAGGAATTCTTTGGGTGTACCAAACGTCACAACGTAACTGGGTGGCTATAAAGGTGCACTACAGGTATCTCCGAAAGTGTCTGTTGGGTTGGCACGAATCGAGACTGGAATTTGTCACTCCGTGTGACGGAGAGGTATCTCTGGGCCCACTCGGTAGGACATCATCATAATGTGCACAATGTGATCAAGGAGTTGATCGCGGGATGATGTGTTACGGAACGAGTAAAGAGACTTGCCGGTAACGAGATTGAACAAGGTATCGGGATACCGACGATCGAATCTCGGGCAAGTACAATACCGCTAGACAATGGGAATTGTATACGGGATTGATTGAGTCCTTGACATCGTGGTTCATCTGATGAGATCGTCGTGGAACATGTGGGAGCCAACATGGGTATCCAGATCCCGCTGTTGGTTATTGACCGGAGAACGTCTCGGTCATGTCTGCATGGTTCCCGAACCCGTAGGGTCTACACTTAAGGTTCGATGGCGCTTAGGGTTATAAAGGAAGTTTGTATGTGGTTACCGAATGTTGTTCAGAGTCCCGGATGAGATCCCGGACGTCACGAGGAGTTCCGGAATGGTCCGGAGGTAAAGAATTATATATGGGAAGTCCTGTTTTGATCACCGGAAAAGTTTCGGGTTTTATCGGTAATGTACCGGGACCACCGGGAGGGTCCCGGGGGTCCACCAAGTGGGGCCACCATCCTCAGAGGGCTGCATGGGCCAAGTGTGGGAGGGGACCAGCCCCAGGTGGGCTGGTGCGCCCCCCCCCCAAGAGGCCCATGCGCCAAGAGATAAGATAAAGGGAGAGTCCTAAAGGGGGAAGGCACCTCCTAGGTGCCTTAGGGAGGATGGACTCCTCCTGCCGCACCCTTCCTTGGAGGAAGGGCCAAGGCTGCCTCCCCTCTCCCTTGCCCCTATATAGTGGAGGGAGGGAGGGCAGCCGCACCTGAGTCCCCTGGCACCTCCCTCCCTCCCGTGACACCTCCTCCTCTCCCGCAGTGCTTGGCGAAGCCTGCAGGATTGCCACGCTCCTCCACCACCACCACGCCGTTGTGCTGCTGCTGGATGGAGTCTTCCTCAACCTCTCCCTCTCTCCTTGCTGGATCAAGGCATGGGAGACGTCACGGGTTGTACGTGTGTTGAACGCGGAGGTGTCGTCAGTTCGGCACTAGGATCATCGGTGATTTGAATCACGACGAGTACGACTCCATCAACCCCGTTCACTTGAACGCTTCCGCTTAGCGATCTACAAGGGTATGTAGATGCACTCTCCTTCCCCTCGTTGCTGGTTTCTCCATAGATAGATCTGTTGGGGAACGTAGTAATTTCAAAAAATTTCCTACGCACACGCAAGATCATGGTGATGGCATAGCAACGAGAGGGGAGAGTGTTGTCCACGTACCCTCGTAGACCGTAAGCGGAAGCGTTATGACAACGCGGTTGATGTAGTCGTACGTCTTCACGATCCGACCGATCCAAGTACCGAACGTACGGCACCTCCGAGTTCAGCACACGTTCAGCTCGATGACGATCCCCGGGCTCCGATCCAGCAAAGCGTCGAGGATGAGTTCCGTCAGCACGACGGCGTGGTGACGATGATGATGCTCTACCGGCGCAGGGCTTCGCCTAAACTCATGACGATATGACCGAGGTGGAATATGGTGGAGGGGGCACCGCACACGGCTAAGGAACAATCCGTAGATCAACTTTTGTGTCTTGGGGTGCCCCCCCTGCCCCCGTATATAAAGGAGCAAGGGGGGAGGAGGCCGGCCCTAGGAGGGGGCGCGCCAGGTGTGGAGTCCTACTAGGACTCCCTAGTCCTAGTAGGATTCCACCTCCCTTGTTGGAGTAGGAGAAGGGGAAAGAGGGGGAGAGGAAGAAGGAAAGGTGGGCTGCGCCCCTTCTCCAATTCGGACCAGAGGGGGGGCGCAGGCCTCCTTCCTTTTAGCCTATCTCCTCTATTCCCGTATGGCCCAATAAGGCCCATATACTCCCCGGCGAATTCCGGTAACTCTCCGGTACTCCAAAAAATACCCGAATCACTCGGAACCTTTCCGAACTCTGAATATAGTCGTCCAATATATCGATCTTTACGTCTCGACCATTTCGAGACTCCTCGTCATGTCCCCGATCTCATACGGGACTCCGAACTCCTTCGGTACATCAAACTCATAAACTCATAATATAACTGTCATCGAAACCTTAAGCGTGCGGACCCTACGGGTTGGAGAACTATGTAGACATGACCTAGAACTATTCTTGGTCAATAACCAATAGCGGAACCTGGATGCTCATATTGGCTCCTACATATTCTACGAAGATCTTTATCGGTCAAACCGCATAACAACATATCGTTGTTCCTTTTGTCATCGGTATGTTACTTGCCCGAGATTCGATCGTCGGTATTCAATACCTAGTTCAATCTCGTTACCGGCAAGTCTCTTTACTGCTACGTAATGCATCATTCCGTAACTAACTCATTAGCTACATTGCTTGCAAGGTTTATAGTGATGTGCATTACCGAGAGGGCCCAGAGATACCTCTCCGAGCAATCGGAGTGACAAAACCTAATCTCGAAATACGCCAACCCAACATGTACCTTTGGAGACACCTGTAGTACTCCTTTATAATCACCCAGTTACGTTGTGACGCTTTGGTAGCACCAAAGTGTTCCTCCGGTAAACGGAGTTGCATAATCTCATAGTTACAGGAACATGTATAAGTCATGAAGAAAGCAATAGCAACATACTAAACGATCAAGTGCTAGGCTAACGGAATGGGTCATGTCAATCACATCATTCTCCTAATGATGTGATCCCATTAATCAAATAACAACACATGTCTATGGTTAGGAAACATAACCATCTTTGATTAATGAGCTAGTCAAGTAGAGGCATACTAGTGACTATATGTTTGTCTATGTATTCACACGTGTATCATGTTTCCGGTTAATACAATTCTAGCATGAATAATAAACATTTATCATGAAATAAGGAAATAAATAATAACTTCATTATTGCCTCTAGGGCATATTTCCTTCAGTCTCCCACTTGCACTAGAGTCAATAATCTAGTTCACATCATCATGTGATTCAACACTAATATTCACATGTGTATGTGATTAACACCCATAGTTCACATCGTCATGTGACCAACACCCAAAGGGTTTACTAGAGTCAATAATCTAGTTCACATCGCTATGTGATTAACACCCAAAGAGTACTAAGGTATGATCATGTTTTGCTCGTGAGAGAAGCTTAGTCAACGGGTCTGTCACATTCAGATCCGTATGTATTTTGCAAATATTCTATGTCTACAATGCTCTGCACGGAGCTACTCTAGCTAATTGCTCCCACTTTCAATATGTATCCAGATTGAGACTTAGAGTCATCTGGATCAGTGTAAAAGCTTGTACTGTTGTAACTCTTTACGACGGGCTCTTTTATCACCTCCATAATCGAGAAATATTTCCTTAGTCCTCACTAAGGATATTCTTGACCACTGTCCAGTGATCTACTATTAGATCAAAATTGTATTCCTTTGCCAAACTCAGAGCAAGGTATACAATAGGTCTGATTCACAGCATAGCATACTTTATAGAACCTATGACTGAGGCATAGGGAATGACTTTTCATTCTCTTTCTATTTTCTGCCGTGGTCGGGTTTTGAGTCTTACTCAATTTCACACCTTGTAACACAGACAAGAAAAACCTTTCTTTGACTGTTCCATTTTGAACTACTTCAAAATCTTGTCAAGGTATGTACTCATTGAAAAACTTATCAAGCGTCTTGATCTATCTCTATAGATCTTGATGCTCAATATGTAAGCAGCTTTACCGAGGTCCTTCTTTGAAAAACTCCTTTCAAATACTCCTTTATGCTTTGCAGAATAATTCTACATTATTTCCGATCAACAATATGTCATTCACATATACTTATCGTAAATGCTGTAGTGCTCCCACTCACTTTCTTGTAAATACAGGCTTCTCCAAAAGTCTGTATAAAACCATATGCTTTGATCACACTATCAAAGCGTTTATTCCAACTCCGAGATGCTTGCACCAGTCCATAGATGGATCATTTGGAGCTTGCACATTTTGTTAGCTCCTTTAGGATTGACAAAACCTTTTGGTTGCATCATATACAACTCTTCTTTAATAAATCCATTAAAGAATGTAGTTTTGACATCCATTTGCTAGATTTCATAAAATGTGGCAATTGCTAACATGATTCGGACAGGCTTAAGCATCACTACAGTTGAGAAAATCTCATTGTAGTCAACACCTTGAACTTGTCGAAAACCTTTCTGCGACAAGTCGAGCTTTGTAGATAGTAATACTACTATCAATATCTGTCTTCCTCTTGAAGATCCATTTATATAATATGGCCTGCCGATCATCGGGCAACTCCATCTAAGTCCACACTTTGTTCTCATACATGGATCCCATCTCAGATTTCATGGCCTCAAGCCATTTCGCGGAATCTGGGCTCATCATCGCTTCCTCATAGTTTGTAGGTTCATCATGGTCTAGTAACATGACTTCCAGAACATGATTACCGTACCACTCTGGTGCGGATCTTACTCGAAGACCCTACGAGGTTTGGTAGCTACTTAATCTGAAGTTTCATGATCATCATCATTAACTTCCTTACTAATTGGTGTAGGAATCACTGGAACTGATTTCTGTGATGAACTACTTTCCAATAAGGGAGAAGGTACAATTACCTCATCAAGTTCTACTTTCCTCCCACTCACTTCTTTCGAGAGAAACTTCTTCTCTAGAAAGATCCATCTTAGCAACGAATAACTTGCCTTCAGATCTGTGATAGAAGGTGTACCCAATAGTTACCTTTGGGTATTCTATGAAGACGCTCTTCTCCGATTTGGGCTCGAGCTTATCAGGTGAAAACTTTTTCACATAAGCATCACAATTCCAAACTTTAAGAAATGACAGCTTAGGTTTACTGTTAAACCATAGTTCATACGGTGTCGTCTCAACGGATTTAGATGGTGCCCTATTAAACGTGAATGCAGCTGTCTCTAATGCATAACCCCAAAACGATAGCGGTAAACCGATAAGAGACATCATAGATCGCACCATATCAAATAAAGTGCGGTTATGACGTTCGTACACACCATTACGTTATGGTGTTCCATGTGGCGTGAGCTGTGAAACTATTCCACATTGTTTTATATGAAGGCCAAACTCGTAATTCAAATATTCTCCTCCACGATCAGATCGTAGAAACTTTATTTTCTTGTTTACGATGATTCTCCACTTCATTCTGAAATTCTTTGAACTTTTCAAATGTTTCAGACTTGTGCTTCATTAAGTAGATATACTCATATCTGCTCAAATCATCTTGTGAAGGTCAGAAAATAACGATACTTGCCGTGAGCTTTAACACTCATCGGACCGCATACATCAGTATGTATTATTTCCAATAAGTCATTTTGCTCGCTCCATTGTTCCGGAGAACAGAGTCTTTAGTCATATTGCCCATAAGGCATGGTTCGCAAGCATCAAGTGATTCATAATCAAGTGATTCCAAAATCCCATCAGCATGGAGTTTCTTCATGCGCTTTACACCAATATGACCTAAACGGCAGTGCCACAAATGAGTTGCACTATCATTATTAACTTTGCATCTTTTGGCATCAATATTATGAATATGTGTATTACTACGATCGAGATCCAACAAACTATTTTTATTGGGTGTATGACCATTGAAGGTTTTATTCATGTAAACAGAATAACAATTATTCTCTGACTTTAAATGAATAAATCAGACAGTAATAAACATGATCAAATCATATTCATGCTTAAACACAAACGCCAAATAACATTTATTTAGGTTTAACACTAATCCCGAAAGTATAGGGAGTGTGGGATGATGATCATATCAATCTTGGAACTACTTCCAACACTCATCGTCACTTCCCCTTCAACTAGTTTCTGTTTATTCTGTAACTCCTGTTTCGAGTTACTAATCTTAGCAACTGAACAAGTATCAAATACTCAGGGCTACTATAAACACTAGTAAGGTACACGTCAATAACCTGTATATCAAATATACCCTTGTTCACTTTGCCATCCTTCTTATCCACCAAATATTCAGGGTATTTCCGTTTCCAGTGACCATTTCCTTTGCAGTGTAAGCACTCAGTTTCAGGCTTTGGTTTAGCTTTGGGCTTCTTCGTGGGAGTGACAACTTGCTTGTCATTCTACTTGAAGTTTCCTTTCTTTCCCTTTGCCCTTTTCTTGAAACTAGTGATCTTGTCAACCATCAACACTTGATACTCTTTCTTGATTTCTACCTTCGTCGATTTCAACATCACGAAGAGCTCGGGAATCTTTTTCGTCATCCCTTGCATACTATAGTTCATCACGAAGTTCTAGTAACTTAGTGATGGTGACTAGAGAATTCTTTCAATCACTATCTTATCTGGAAGATTAACTCCCACTTGATTCAAGAGATTGAAGTACCTGCATAATCTGAGCACATGCTCACTAGTTGAGCGGTTCTCCTCCATCTTTTAGCTATAGAACTTGTTGGAGACTTCATATCTCTCAACTCGGGTATTTGCTTGAAATATTAACTTCAATTCCTGGAACATCTCATATGGTCCATGACGTTCAAAACGCCTTTGAAGTCCCGATTCTAAGCCGTTAAGCATGGTGCACTAAACTATCAAGTAGTCATCATATTGAGCTAGCCAAACGTTCATAACGTCTGCATCTGCTCCTGCAATAGGTCTGTCACCTTGCGGTGCATCAAGGACATAATTCTTCTATGCAGCAATGAGGATAAACCTCAGATCACGGATCCAATCCGCATCATTGCTACTAACATTTTTCAACACAGTTTTCTCAAGGAACATATTAGAATAAACATATGAAAACAACAAACATAGGGAAGCAACAACGCGAGCTATTGATCTACAACATAATTTGCAAAATACTACCAGGTACTAAGTTCATGATAAATTTAAGTTCAATTAATCATATTACTTAAGAACTCCCACTTAGATAGACATCTCTCTAGTCATCTAAGTGATTACGTGATCCAAATCAACTAAACCATGTCCGATCATCACGTGAGATGGAGTAGTTTCAATGGTGAACATCACTATGTTGATCATATCTACTATATGATTCACGTTCGACCTTTCGGTCTCCGTCCTCCGAGGCCATATCTGTATATGCTAGGCTCGTCAAGTTTGACCTGAGTATTCCGCGTGCGCAACTGTTTTGCACCCGTTGTATTTGAACATAAAGCCTATCACACCCGATCATCACGTGGTGTCTCAGCACGAAGAACTTTCGCAACGGTGCATACTCAGGGAGAACACTTCTTGATATTTAGTGAGAGATCATCTTATAATGCTATCGTCAATCAAAGCAAGATAAGATGCATAAAGGATAAACATCACATGCAATCAATATAAGTGATATGATATGGCCATCATCATCTTGTGCTTGTGATCCCCATCTCCGGCTAATCGCCGTGATCACCATCGCCACCGGCGCCGACACCTTGATCTCCATCGTAGCATCGTTGTCGCCTCGCCAACTATTGCTTCTCGACTACCGCTACCGCTTAGTGATAAAGTAAAGCAATTACATGGCGTTGCATTTCATACAATAAAGCGACAACCATATGGCTCCTGCCAGTTGCCGATAACTCGGTTACAAAACATGATCATCTCATACAATAAAATATAGCATCACGTCTTGACCATATCACATCACAACATGCCCTGCAAAAACAAGTTAGACGTCATCTACTTTGTTGTTGCAAGTTTTACGTGGCTGCTACGGGCCGAGCAAGAACCGTTCTTACCTACGCATTAAAACCACAACGATAGTTTGTCAAGTTGGTGCTGTTTTAACCTTCGCAAGGACCGGGCGTAGCCACACTCGGTTCAACTAAAGTGAGAGACAGACACCGCCGGTCACCTTTAAGCAACGAGTGCTCGAAGCGGTGAAACCAGTCTCGCGTAAGCGTACGCGTAATGTCGGTCCGGGCCGCTTCATCTGACAATACCGCTGAACCAAAGTATGACATGCTGGTAAGCAGTATGACTTATATCGTCCCACAACTCACTTGTGTTCTACTCGTGCATATGACATCAACGCATAAAACCTGGCTCGGATGCCACTGTAGGGGAACGTAGTAATTTCAAAAAAATTCCTACGCACACGCAAGATCATGGTGATGGCATAGCAACGAGAGGGGAGAGTGTTGTCCACGCACTCGTGAGACCGTAAGCGGAAGCGTTATGACAACGCTGGTTGATGTAGTCGTCGTCTTCACGATCCGACCGATCCAAGTACCGAACGACGGCACCTCCGAGTTCAGCACACGTTCAACTCGATGACGATCCCCGGGCTCCGATCCAGCAAAGCGTCGGGGATGAGTTCCGTCAGCACGACGGCGTGGTGACGATGATGATGCTCTACCGGCGCAGGGCTTCACCTAAACTCCGCGACGATATGACCGAGCTGGAATATGGTGGAGGGGGGCGCCGCACACGGCTAAGGAACGATCCGTAGATCAACTTGTGTGTCACGGGGTGCCCCCTTGCCCCCGTATACAAAGGAGCAAGGGGGGAGGAGGCCGGCCCTAGGAGGGGGTGCGCCAGGTATGGAGTCCTACTAGGACTCCCTAGTCCTAGTAGGATTCCACCTCCCTTGTTGCAGTAGGAGAAGGGGAAAGAGGGGGAGAGGAAGAAGGAAAGGTGGGCTGCGCCCCTTGTCCAATTCGGACCGGAGGGGGGGCGCAGGCCTCCTTCCTTTTAGCCTATCTCCTCTATTCCCGTATGGCCCAATAAGGCCCATATACTCCCCGGCGAATTCCCGTAACTCTCCGGTATTCGGAAAAATACCCGAATCACTCGGAACCTTTCCGAACTCCGAATATAGTCGTCCAATATATCGATCTTTACGTCTCGACCATTTCGAGACTCTTCGTCATGTCCCCGATCTCATCCGAGACTCCGAACTCCTTAGGTACATCAAAACTCATAAACTCATAATATAACTGTCATCGAAACCTTAAGCGTGCGGACCCTACGGGTTCGAGAACTATGTAGACATGACCTAGAACTATTCTTGGTCAATAACCAATAGCGGAACCTGGATGCTCATATTGGCTCCTACATATTCTACGAAGATCTTTATCGGTCAAACCGCATAACAACATCGTTGTTCCTTTTGTCATCGGTATGTTATTTGCCCGAGATTCGATCGTCGGTATCCAATACCTAGTTCAATCTCGTTACGGCAAGTCTCTTTACTGCTACGTAATGCATCATTTCGTTACTAACTCATTAGCTACATTGCTTGCAAGGCTTATAGTGATGTGCATTACCGAGAGGGCCCAGAGATACCTCTCCGACAATCGGAGTGACAAAACCTAATCTCGAAATACGCCAACCCAACATGTACCTTTGGAGACACCTCTAGTACTCCTTTATAATCACCCAGTTACGTTGTGACGTTTGGTAGCACCCAAAGTGTTCCTCCGTAAACGGGGTTGCATAATCTCATAGTTACAGGAACATGTATAAGTCATGAAGAAAGCAATAGCAACATACTAAACGATCAAGTGCTAGGCTAACGGAATGGGTCATGTCAATCACATCATTCTCCTAATGATGTGATCCCATTAATCAAATAACAACACATGTCTATGGTTAGGAAACATAACCATCTTTGATTAATGAGCTAGTCAAGTAGAGACATACTAGTAACTATATGTTTGTCTATGTATTCACACATGTATCATGTTTCCGGTTAATACAATTCTAGCATGAATAATAAACATTTATCATGAAATAAGGAAATAAATAATAACTTTATTATTGCCTCTAGGGTATATTTCCTTCAAGATCTTGGTGACACGTAGGAAAATTTTAAATTTCTGCTACGTTCCCCAACAGTGGCGTCTTTTCCTGGCTAGTTTGTGTATCTAGCCTTTTAGGCTCTGTGTGAGCTGCCTTTTCTTTGTTTCAGTTTGAGACTTTGGAACCTTGTTGGCACATTTTGTTATTTGGTTAATAAGATGGCCGTATGCATCACTCTTGATGCAGAGGCCGGGGAGCCCCCCCTTTTCGAGAAAAAAGAGAATTTGCTCCAGGGCGTAGAAGGTGTTGACACCAGATTTTGGCACAGTCAAGAACTTATTTAAGATGGCTTCAAATGGAGAAGTGTTCTACATGAAAGAGTTCCGTATTGTTGATATGAACATCTTTGAAGTTTGGGTCATTGCCATACGATTTCATCTCGAAGGCCGGAACTATGATCAAAGTACTAAGATCTTATATTCAGAGTATAGTTTGGACGATTAAGCCCTTAAGATGACCTTAAATGGAAAAATGATCTTCATGGATTGTCTTCGCCTCGTCAAAACGATCGATTTCGATATAAAAATCGTTCCAATCCGAGTTTGTATGCAAAAGTTAGAGCCATCGGAATGTAGGCCTGCCAGGAGGCGAAATATGGCACGCCCCACCAGACGCCATGTCTGATTGGTAGCGCGAGTAGACAGATCTTTTGCGCGAGCTATTTGACCCCCAAGATGACCCCTGATCAAAAAACGTTCAACATGAAAGTTGTCCGTATCGTTGAAACGGTCAAGATTGCTTTTGGACTCATTTTCATCCGAGGTTGTTTACTACCACAAACAAGACCCGCAAGGTACAGCCAGTTTAAACCGAACAGTTTTGGAAAATTCGGACAAGACCAATCCGAATTTAACTAGGGTTTTGGACGTGAATCCAAGCCTTTTTCTTGCACGGGAAGTCCAGCCGCCTCTTATATACCAAAGGGGTGACGGCTGATTGAACAACACACTATCGAACAAACACATCTACTACTTTTTCGTGTTCATCTACTTTTATCTCTCCCCTTGTATCTTTCTTCTCGTTCTTTGTCGTTCTTAAAGATTGGAGGCTGCGAATCCACGAGGCTCTAGGGGCAAGCGAATCGACCTCGAGCAGCCAATCGTCGCCGCGAGCCCTGACGGGGTCCCTCCCGGGCGAGCGGGGCGTCTCGTCCCAAAAGCGCCGGCTTGCTGTCTTGCGTATCGCGCTGGAAGTCGGCCTCCCGGGGTGTGAGTTGTGGAGCATCTCCCTCGGTGCCGCGGGTACACATCGACGTGTTCGTGTGACATGTTCCAGCGTCAACGCACTTTTTGGCGACTCCGCTGGGGACGAAGCTTCGAACGGTCTCCGGCCCGTTCTTGCTTCGAAGAGATCGTCATCTAGGGTTTGCAGTCTACGAAGGTAATATGAATACCCAATCCCTTTATGTAGATGCAAATAATTCATATGGTGTTACTAGGTCGTTCAATGAGTATACTCTCTCGGCCAACGCGAGTTTTTTCAATCATGCAACTAACTACGTGCAAGGGCCGATTCAAAGTAATTTATATACATCAACTTCTGATGATATTAGTAACATGCACCATATGTATCCCGACTCACATGCATCGGCAACCCAGCAAATTCATATGCCGATGAGCAACATGATGAGTTCGATTAATCAATTTGAAACACCCCAAGTTAGAATTTCCAATGCCATACAAGGAAGTGTTTCACCCTTTTATTCATGGGAAGCTAATGTGCAATATAGTAATCCAACCATGCCGATGAATGAGAGAATTGTCCATGCTACTAGTGGCTATTTGGCCAGTTACTCTCAACCGTCATATGCTACACCTCATGTTAGTAATTCTTCGGCACCATACACAACTGTAGATGCTCATAATTCGGCTTCACACCTTCCTGGTTATAGCTGAATGAATGTAAATTTTACAGTAGCGGTTGTGCCCAATATTGTAGAAGATGAGGTAGTGGTGGCTGCATTGAAGAGTTTAGCCCAAAATAAGAGAATTAGTGCTCTTTGCCTTGAACAACATGAAAAGGGGCTATTTCCTGATTATGCCGCAATAAAAGCTAGAGTTTTGCAAGAAGATGAATCTTTGCCAATTGATAAAATTGGCGAGCAAAAGTATGGTCCTACAAAATGCATATGCCTTCACCTAGTACTACATCGTATTATACACCCCCTACACAATGGCAAAATTTCGGCAACAGCCGTGTATCATTGCCGAAAGAATCTAAAAGCATTGGGGGTCAATCTTATTCGGAGTGGGCTGAAATTGAGAAAAAGCTTAAAGCTAATTTTGCCGCTCGCCGTCAGAAACAAATAGAAAAAGAATTGGCTCAGATAAAAGAAGCATTGTCAATTGGTAGTATCAATAAAAATAAGGATGATTCGGAACATGAAAGTGCTTCGGTTAAAAAAGCCGAATCAAGTAGTATATATTCTAAATCCATCAAATCCAACGAGGCAAGCATTATTGAGAATGGCATGGCAAGCATAGGAAAACAACAGTGCTTGATTTTTCTCAAGTTAATGGAAGCTACTTCCTGCCCTATGAGTTCCATGCCGTAGAAATTGACAAGCTTCAAGGACAAGAACAAGTAGCCCAACAAAGTTCGGCCGACAAAAATCTTCAGTGTAATGATTCACGGAATAAAGAAAAATATGATGAAAAGGCGTTGGAGAGTCATCCAAAGATGAAGCTAGATATCGTTCAAGTCAAACCACCATCATGCTCTCCCAACGTATTTGAAGAGGTATGCATAGCGAGTAATTTACCTATTTTCAGATTTGGTCACAACTTTATTGTTGATGCATCTATTAGAAAAATCGTCATAGGTAATTTTGAAAGACCAATGAAGAAGGGTAATTTACTTGCTAGCAATAAAATTGTTTTAGAACATATCGGTCAACCAATTGTGCCATTTCTAAAGACCGATAATGACTTATTATTGCAGCCAAAGCTATCCCCGTTGCTTTATCTAAAGTTCATATCTATTTGGGTAGCTTTGCTTATTTTGTACTTGGCTTGCACTTGGTAACAATTGAGTCATGTATGTTCTAACTATTTTTATTTTAGAAATTTAAAGCGAAGGTTAAATTCTGTTGAGAAAATTGATGCTATAATAATATCTTACCCAAAGACATCGGAGATAGAGTGCAAAACACAATGCATAGCCGAATGGTGTGATGCAAAATCTGAACCATTCATTTGCTTAACTCCAAAGCCGTTCTCACAACAAGATCGGCTAGAGAATGAAAAGTTTACCCTCAATTCAAGCATGTGTGATCAAATATTTGATTTGTTGTTGCAAAATAATTATATTAGAATTCTTGATCACCATGTTGAGCCATCTGTCCAAGGACGAATGTATTATAAGTTGCATGATTCGTCCAAGCATAATTTTGAGGATTGCAACATGTTTCGTCAAATAGTTAAATCGGCCATTGATAAAGGACGATTGAAATTTGTTGAGACACCAAGAGATGACCAGTCTATTCCGATTGGTCCCGATGGCAGAAAGTTTTTGCATCGGCTGCTTCAAGCCGATCCATTTGAAGAGAAGGTAAAAACTACAGGTGATGGGATCAAGCTTTCAAGTAAAGAAGTTGTTGAAGAGCATAATGAACATGATCTTAAGGGTGAGAATTCCATCGAACCTACAATGGAGATACCAAGTACTGGGGGGCAGCAAGCAAATCCAAAGATCGGTGCAAGCACAACCAAAAAAAAACAAAGGTCGACGTAAGCACAAAGGTAAAAAGCCGAAAGTCACTTTCGCACAACTATTGGAAAAATATCAAAAGAAGAGTGAAGAGAAGAATGCTTATCGGCCAAATCATGTAAAGAAACCAAGATCATCCCCAAGGTGCAAATATGAGGATTGGTATTGGCAAAGTGATAATTTTAATGCAACATATTCATATCCTTATTTTGGGCCGCCAATGCCAATGCCGTGGATGCCTCCCTATGCTCATATAGATACATATTCATCATGGGACAGGTATGATACAAGGGCACATTCTCCATCTTATTCTAGACCAGATCACCAATACTATGCAGCTCGAAGAAGATCAACATTTGAACAATCACGCGCCAAAGACTGTTTCATTCATAAGGAATCGGTCCGGAGCTCAAAGAAGAAGTGGTCAAGCAGGTTTACCGCATTAAAAGAGATGGTCGTAAGAGTGCAATTTCAGATTTGATCTCAAATGAAAAAGAGCCATTTAAAGTGTTGACATTGGCTACTAAAGGCAATGAGACAAAGCAACCAATTATTGAGAGTCGAAGTGCCAAATCTGAAGAAAAGAATTTGAGAGTGCACAAGGCCAAAAAGGAATTGCCATTGGTCAAAACAGAATCACAGCCGAGATGCCCGCTCGGCTTATTGTATTGGCAAAAGAAGAAATTACAAAAACTTAGTGCACAAGAACTCGAAGAAAGGAATATGGCATGGGTTCCCAAAGGAAGTACTCAAAATAAGAATTATGTGAAAGCATCCATTACACGACGTGCAGCAAAGGTGAAGAATGAAAATAGTGAAAACTATGAAGGACCAAGCCGAAGGTTTCAACATCTTCGGTCTACACATTATCCATATTCTTCAACTATGCCATTGACGCCTATGCCATGGAATTCGTCATCAGGTATGATTGGTGACCCTCAATGGGCTTATTTTAATCCGTGGATGCCATATAATTTCTTACATCATGAAAGGGTATTACCAAGTCACTATACATTTGGTTAGCTACAAGTTTGTTACTGATCCAAAGGGCCAAAATACTTGATTTGACATTTCGTTTGTTTGTTTCGGCTATATATGCTTTGAACGAAGTTTACATGGTAATGGTCGATATTTACCTATTGTCCTAAGAGTATGTCAATGCATGGCCGGTGTAGTATTCTAACATCGTCCTTAGTTCGATTGGAGAGCGAGACAAGTACTATGGAGATTTTGTTTTGATTGTTAAATTCATAACAATGTCCACAGTGTTGTCGTTATTTATATATCTCCATATAGTGCTGTTCTGTGAAGCCTCATGCCTCTTAAAATATTCATTGCACAATAATCAGAGCCGAATACGCAATGTTATTCGGTTTGGAACTTTTTCCATATGTGCTAAACATATTGAGGCTTTTGGTGATTTGTTATGAGTAGTGCAACAAATATCCAAGGGCTATCAATGTTTTGATGAATCACTTATAGTTTATCTTGGAGAATGTCTAGATGCAAAACTTACCTTGGGTTGCTTTAAAATTGTTCATATATCTAGACATGACAATTTGAAAGAGTTGGCACAGCAAGCATCCGGCTACTATGTTAACCATGGTGTATTGTATTTCTATCAATAGCCGATGCTAGGTTTTGTCAACATAGGTAAGGCCGAACCGAAGCCCACCGCTTCGGCCACTAATGAAATTTTTATGCAGGCGAAGTAAGGATTGGAGGAAGTTCATTCTCAATTATCTGCAAATCCTAGCGAAAGGGTGAATAATATGGTTCCGAGGATGACCTTGAGATACATATGTATGGGACTTTATCATCGGATTGTTAAGGAAGTTGAGAAAGTTTCACCCAAGCTTGCGTCAAAATATTCACACAAGCAATGGCCGATATAAACTTATCGTCCTAAGAATATGCCAAAATGGCCGATGGAGTGTTGACATCATCCTTAGAGTAAGCTATGTGCAAGTTATTTTTCGTCACACGGGCTTTCCCGAAAAACAGGGGGACATGTGTTGACACCAGATTTTGGCACAGTCAAGAACTTATTTAAGATGGCCTCAAATGGAGAAGTGTTCTGCATGAAAGAGTTCCGTATTGTTGATATGAACATCTTTGAAGTTTGGGTGATTGCCATCCGATTTCATCTCGAAGGCCGAAACTATGATCAAAGTACTAAGATCTTATATTCAGAGTATAGTTTGGCCGATTAAGCCCTGAAGATGACCTCAAATGGAAATATTATCTACACGGATTGTCTTCGTCTCGTCGAATCGATCGATTTTGATATAACAATCGTTCCAATCCGAGTTCGTATGCAAAAATTAGAGCCATCGGAATGTAGGCCTGCCAGGAGGCGAAATATGGCGCGCCCCACCAGACGCCATGTCTGATTGGTAGCGCGAGTAGACAGATCTTTTGCGCGAGCTATTTGACCCTCAAGATGACATCTGATCAAAAAACGTTCAACATGAAAGTTGTCCGTATCGTCGAAACGGTCAATATCGCTTTTGGACTCGTTTTCATTCGAGGTCGTTTACCACCACAAAAAAGACCCGCAAGTTGCAGGCAGTTTAAACCGAACAGTTTTCGAAAGTTCGGACAAGACCAATCCGAATTTGACTAGAATTTTGGACGTGAATCCAAGCCTTTTTCTTGCACGGGAAGTCCAGCCGCCTCTTATATACCAAAGAGGTGACGGACGATTGAACAACACACAATCGAACAAACACATCTACTACTTTTTCGTGTTCATCTACTTTTATCTCTCCCCTTGTATCTTTCTTCTCGCTCTTCGTCGTTCTTCAAGATTGGAGGCTGCGAATCCACGAGGCTCTAGGGGCGAGCGAATCGACCTCGAGCAGCCAATCGTCGCCGCGAGCCCTGACGGGGTCCCTCCCGGGCGAGCGGGGCGTCTGGTCCCAAAAGCGCCGGCTTGCTGTCTTGCGTATCGCGCTGGAAGTCGGCCTCCCGCGGTGTGAGTTTTGGGGCATCTCCCTCGGCGCCGCGGGTACACATCAACATGTTCGTGTGACACATTCCAGCGTCAACAGAAGGTAGCAAGATTGTGTTGACAGCGACGTACAACCATGCTCCAGACAAGAAGCAGGTTTGCATCATGGAGCTTGGTTATCTGGGCAAAGATAGGAGCGAGACGTTGTACAACAGGTGTCTAGGCCATCCGGGGCGCAGGTGGAATTGCCAGATAGGCATGGTGAATACAATCCATGACAGAATAGTACCGATAACGAAGGGACTACCACTGGCGGTGGTTCTTCTTGCCGGGCTCATGAGGACCATGGACTACAGCAAGTGGGAGGCAGCATCCGAGTACCTCGAGAAGACAAACCAAGAGGACGTGCTCCTGAAAATAGTGTCCATGGGAATCGATGACCTCCCCAACGATCTTAAGTCATGCTTGCTCTACACGGCAGGCTTCCCGGAGTGCAGCCCGATTGACGCTGGCCAGCTGGTGCGGCTGTGGGCGGCGGAGGGCTTCCTAACTGGGGTGGACCCTGATGAGCCGGGGCAGCACTACCTCAAGGAGTATATATTCCGAGGCCTTATGCACCCGACGAAGACGAAGATGAGAGCAGATGTCGTGGAATCGGTTTCCATCCATGATCGGGTCCATCAAATTTTGAGGTTTGAGGCACAGTGTATTGGCTTCATGGAAACCCACTATGGTGGGTACGCCCCTCGCACATTCAGCGCGAGGTGCCTAGCTGTCAACAACAACAAAATGCCGGACAAAGCAAAGAGGCTTTGGAAGGTGAGAGCTGTGTTGGCCCATGCCCATGATGCTCAAGGTATGTAGCGCCACATTTCTTCGGAAAGACCACCTCTGTACATATTACACTAGTAGAAAAAGGACCTATTGTCCCGGTTCATGAGGGCCATTTGTCCCGGTTTTTGAATCGGGACTAAAGTGTCGGTACTAATGCCCTAAACCTTTAGTCCCGGTTCTTGCATAAACCAGGACAGATGGGTCTCCATGTGGCCGGTGCGGCGAGCCCAGGCAGGAGGCCCTTTGGTCCCGGTTGGTTGCACCAACCGGGACCAATAGGCATCCACGCGTCAGCATCTCAGGTGTTGGGGTTTTTTTTGAAAGGGGGAGGGTTTGGGGGTTTTGGAGGGTTAATTTAGGTGTTTCATATATTGTGTTAGCTAGCTAATTAATAGAGAGAAGTGTTCTTTCTTATCTTCGTCCTTGGTCGACGCTACGTACTATACGTATAGAGAGGAGTAGACACGCTAGCTAGTTAAGCAAATTAAGGAAACAGAAGATCGTCATTAACAGATGCATACAAAGAGAAGTGATATCGACCACCTCTCCTTCTCTGAGAGATTGGTCAAACAACAAGTTCTCGTATATCTATCCGACGCTACTGGCTACATATATACAATATAAGTATCTTTTACAATATAATCTCCTAATTAAAATTGAACGCATCAGGGTCCACATGGTATTCTTCGTCTTTAGCGATCACGTGGTCAAGAAAAAATGCCGCCAATTTCTCTTGAATTCCTCCCATACGATCTGGTGCTAGGAGTTAATCCCGAATCTGAAATATCTAATTTGAAGAATGGGTCAATACATATATATATGAATAAATGAAATTGAACACAAATGATGGTAATAAATAAAATATGAATATAATTATTTACGCACTTCATATTGTTTCTCGGAGTAGCCCTGCTCACAGGTCGTGTGGCGGATGGACTCGTAAATGTAGTATCCACAGTAATAAGTCCCTTCTCCCTGCCACAACCACTTTACAAGAAATACAGGTCAATCAAACTGATAATTAGCAAGCATGCTAAATGATATTGATGAAACTAGCGCTTGAATCACTAGAAGATGCGTGGAACATATATGCTACTATAGTACTTACTTTCGGGTGTCTAAATTGCAGCTTCTTAGGCAGTCCCGGAGTTTTTGAGGTGAATTTATTCCAAACCCTACTAGACAAAGAAAACAATTACTTAATATCAGGAAATGAACAAATTGAAGTTGCCGATATGATGCGATAATGATCGATTTAACTTACTTCTCTAGAATTTCAGTCATGTCCGCGTACTTCTTGGGATCTTTTCGTCTCGAGTCTAAGACGGTTACTAGTCCCTGCTCAAGCTTAATCTCTAGGAGAATATAGTGGAACATGTGCACGCATGCATAACTCATCAATTACATTACTATAACCTCGACTAATAAGGAAACCGAATATGCACAAGACAGTAACACTCACTCGAAGTTATAAGGGAAGAATATTATAGCTTTGTTTTGATTTAATATAAACGATTGTAGCAGCTTGGCATCGGTATCTTTGGCCTGAAATTTAACCATATATGCATCTATGAGATTTGTGTTAATGAACCCAATATCACCGATTTGTCTTTTCTTTAATTCGGCATCTTCAATCTGCATAATATAGTGAGAATAATTAAAAATACATGCAATAAAAGAGCTGACCTATATATAGAGACTTAATGACAGAAGTAGTACTACTTACAGGCAGTAGCAAGTGATCATTAACTTATCGAGGGCCTTTAGATTGAAAAACTCGAAGAACTCCTCAAATGGAACATTCAACAGATCAATTCCAACGAGGTCATGCTCCTCTTTAACTCTGAGCGTCAAAATATTCCTCCCCTCAGACTCTCTGCAGGTTTTCATATACCAATCCTGGAATCTTCGCATCATCGTTGTTAGAGATTCATATTTGACGAGAGGCTTCCCGTACACGTATCTGTGTTCGTGCACCTCCAAGAAATCAAAATGTGCATCATCGGGCAGGTAATCTCCAAGATCGTTATAACCGGGCACCATCCCGCCCGGATGATTCCCGACGACGCTAGACACCTGGAGCGGGGGCAACGATTGGTTCGCTTGTTCACCGAGCTGGGCAACTTTTTTCCCAGCTCGTCGTTCTGCTAACCTTTGAGCACTGACAGTACTTCCCGACCACTCAGCTTCCATAAATGACTTTGTAAGAATGCGCTCATAGTTGTCTTTCACCGGAGATTTTGGTGGTTTCGTCAGGGCAGCCAGAGTAAGCTTCGCTTTTACCGGATCTATCTTCTCCTCCGGAGGAGGATTTTTCTTTGCTTTGACCCCTTCAAAGAAGTTGGTCACTTCGGCTTGCACGATCTTCGCGTTTTCCTCCTGGCTCCTCTCGTATGGTTACATCTCTGGAGTCTTTAGAGAAGGACCGTATCTGTATTGCCTGCCTCTGGTTGTACTGCTAGACGCACGAGCAGACAGAGCGGTTGCGGTCGTCTTTCCTTTCTTACGAGGCGCAGGAGAAGGACGACGCGCCGGAGCAGCCGGAGCGGCGGCGGGTCTCTTCCGCCCTTGTTGACGAGGCAGGGAAGGAGGAGGCAGCTGGCTGCTCGGGTGTGCCGGCGCAGGCGGAGTGCCGCCACGCGCCGGAGAAGGAGGCTGAGTGCCCCCATCACTCACTGGAGGAGGCGTAGGAGGAGGCGGAGTGCCCTGACTCGCCGGGGGAGGATGAGGAGGCGGAGGCATCTAGTTCGGAAGGTTGATGAGCTCCTTCCGCCATAGGCATGGAGTCTGCAGAGAAGAACCCAACCGAATCTCCCCTTCACCCGTAGGGTGGTCAAGCTCAAGGTCCTCAAATCCATCCGTTATTTGATCCACCATCACCCTAGCATATCCTTCTGGAATCGGCTGGCCGTGGTAGGTTGAGCCAGGTTCATTAGGTATAACAGAGCCAACAGCCGCCTTGACTTTCAATGTCATCCATCGCGTCATAAGGTGGCAATGTTGAGACTCTGTGATAGCATCCACGGGGTAGCCCGTCAAGACAGGCTCCAGCTGCTGAGTCTGCTCGGTGGAAGCCACGCTGCTTCTCCTCTGAGATGGCGGGGTAGCTTCAGGGGAAGCTTCGGCAGGTTGTTTGCTGCGATCTGCTTCTCTTTCCTCTAGCCCTTGTACCCTTTTGTGCAGTGCCTGCAGTTGGCTATGCTCCACTTTCTTCCTCCTCTCCTGGGTTTTGTAACCCCCTGCGTCCGGAAACCCAGCTTTCCACAGAAGGGAGCCTGGTGTGCCTCGTGTCTGTCCAGGGTGCTCAGGATTCCCGAGGGCCATTGTGAGCTCGTCGTTCTCTCTGTCTGGAACGAACGTCCTTTCCTGCGCTTTCTCGATATACTCCTGAAGCCTCCTGACGGGTATTCGCAGTTGCTCTTCTGTCCAAACGCACTTCCCTGATACAGGGTCCAAGGTTCCGCTAACCCCGAAGAACCAAGTCCGGCAACGGTCTGGCCATTTCAATGTCTCTGGTTCGACCCCTTTAGCAATCAGGTCATTCTCAGCCTTGTCCCACAAAGGTCGGGCTTTGAGGTAACCACCTGATCCCGTGCGATGGTGATGCTTCTTCTTCGCAGCATTAATCTTGTTTGTCGCTGACATCTTCTTACTCTTTTCCGATGTCTTGTGGGACACAAATACGGGCCATTGATCTCTGATCTTCTTAAACCGGCCGGTGAATTCTGGTGTCTCTTCTTTGTCGACAAACGTTTTCAGCTCATTCTTCCACCTCCTGAATAGTTCTGCCATCTTCTTAAGAGCATGAGACTTGATCAATTCCTCTTTAACTGGCTTCTCTGGATCCTCCTCTGGCGGTAGGGTGAAATTTGCCTTAAGCGTTGTCCAAAGATCTTCTTTCTGCATACCGGAGACATAAGACGTTGGCACCTCAGGGTCTTCCTTCTTAGGCTTTAACCATTGCTGGATACTGATTAGGATCTTGTCCCTAACAAGAACCTCGCACTGAGCACGAAATGCATCCCTTGTCCGGATGGGTTCAATCGGCTTGCCATCACGCGCGATTGCTGTGATCTCAAACCTTTCATCCGAGCGCAACTTTTTTCTTCGTGCCTCATTTCTTTACCGAAGTTGAGCTCGATCCGGAGGGTTAGAGAAAAAAGAAGAAAGACGAGAGTTAATTAATATGTGTACATATGAAAACAATGAATGCATCAATTAACTAGTCAGCACGGGCTTAACTAATATATATATACCTGGCTGGACTCGGTTCGGTCACCGGAGCCGTCATCACGGTCTCCTTCTTGTACCTCCATTGGGTCACCGGAGCCATCATGAACATAGCCCTCTTCTTGTACCGGGATTAATGGGTCACCGGAGCCATCATGAACATAGCCCTCTTCTGCACCCCGTCCTTCATCCCTTGTCCGGATGGGTTCAATCGGCTTGCCATCACGCGCGATTGCTGTGATCTCAAACCTTTCATCCGAGTGCAACTTTTTCTTCGGGCCTCATTTCTTTACCGAAGTTGAGCTCGATCCGGAGGGCTAGAGAAAAAAGAAGAAAGACGAGAGTTAATTAATATATGTACATATGAAAACAATGAATGCATCAATTAACTAGTCAGCACGGGCTTAACTAATATATATATATATACATATATATATATATATATATATATATATATATATATATATATACCTGGCTGGACTCGGTTCGGTCACCGGAGCCGTCATCACGGTCTCCTTCTTGTACCTCCATTGGGTCACCGGAGCCATCATGAACATAGCCCTCTTCTTGTACCGGGATTAATGGGTCACCGGGGCCATCATGAACATAGCCCTCTTCTTCACCCCGTCCTTCCTGACCATCGGTGTCGTTGAGAAACGACCCAACGACATCACTTCCTTGTGCAATTATCTACCCCAACATCGCTTCTGTTGCTTCGTCTCGGGAGTGCTCCATAGTTTCTGCAAATATTTACAACATGTCAATTATTATTCAAACATGACAGATGGATATATATTAGTGGCAAACGTAGAACTAGCTAGCTAATCACAATAAAGAATCATATTAGTGGCCTCGACACTGCTTCTCTAGGGTTTGGGGTGGCCTAGACAACGCTTCAAGGGTTTGGAGTGGCCTCGACACAACGCTTCAAGGGTTTGGGCTGGCCTCGACAACAATGCTCTTTTAACTTGGTAAATTTGGGTGGCCTCGAGAGAGTTTGTCGGGTAGGGGCACGGCGGGAGGGGGTAGGAGACCAACATCGTTTTTTCTCTAGGGTTTGGGTGTCCTCGAGAGTTTTGGTCGAGCGAGAGGGTCGAGGGGGGTGCTCCCGTGGTATAAGTTATCACGGTCGAGAGGGGGTATATATATCGACCGCCCCTCATGTCGAAGTTCTCCGGGAGGGGGTTATATCGACAATGACGCGACATACATATACATGGGAAAATAATGTTATCGGGGAGGGGGTATAATTGTACCCCCCCCCCCTCGTGTTGAAGTTCTCGGGAGGGGGTATATCGACAATGACATACCCGATAAAAAATAAGAAGACAAAAGAAAAAATAAAAAGAGGAGAAGAAGAAAGGAATAGAAGAGAAGCAATCGAAGAAAAAAAAGAAGAAAAAAAAGGAGAAGAAGAAAGGAATAGGGGACAAAGAAGAAGAAAAATAGAAATTTCTATTTTTTTTCTTCTTTCTCCTCTATTCCTTTCTTCTTCTCCTCTTCTTTTTCTTCTTTTTTCCTCTTCTTATTTATTTCTCCTTTTCTTCCTCTCCTCTTCTTCTTTCTTCTTCTTCTTTTATTTTCTTTTTTCCTATCCCGTGGTCTAAAATCGGTCTATGCACGATAGAAAATTCTGAGAAAATTACATCTATGATCCCTCGACGTCCCCGCCTCTCTCATGAACAAAAAAACTATGAATAGAAAAACATCATGTTCTATGAACAAAAAAATATCATATATTTCATCCACATCCATGCATACATCATATATATCATCATATATCATATATATGAAAAAAACATCATATTCTATAAAAAAATCATCATATATAAATAAACAAAAACAATTATGATAACAAGCATATATATCATCATATATCATATATATATATATGAAAAAACAAGCATATACAAAAAATAAGCATATATATAAATGGAAAAAAATGTTGCGCCGGCCGGACCAAGTGAGGAGGACGGCGGCGGCGACGGCGGGGGCGACGGCAAAGGCGACGGCGGGGGCGACGGCGACGATGGGGGCGGGGTAGGGGCGACGGCGACGGAGACGACGGGCGGTTGGGCGGCGCGGCTGGGCAGGGAGCGGGCGACGGCGAGGGTGCGGGTAACGGCGAGGGCGCGGGCGACGGCGGCGGCAGGGGCAACGGGCGGCGTCGATGTCGTCGGCGTCGTCGGGGGCGGCAACTGCGAGATGAGAGTGGAAAATTCCTAAGTGTGAACTTATATAGTGAGGCCTTTAGTCCCGGTTGGTGCCACGAACCGGGACTAAAGTACGATAGTCCGGTTGGTGCCACCAACCGGGACCAAAGGTTCTTTTCAGCAGCCCAAAGGGCGGGAAGCAGAGGCATTTGGTCCCGGTTGGTGGCACCAGTCCCGGTTGGTGCCACCAACCGGGACCAATGCCCACCCTTAAGTCCCGGTTGGTGCCACCAACCGGTACCAAAGACCCCTGTGCTGCCCGCGTCGCGGCCAAAGTTTAGTCCCACCACGTTAGTTGAGAGGGGCGCGCATTGGTTTATAAGCCCCACTGCCGCACCCCTCTCGAGCTCCTCTCCACTACAGGCTTACGGGCCTACGTGCTACTGCTTTGCCTGATGGGCCTTCTGGGCCTACTGCGGGCCAGAATCCTGGCCCATGGATGGATTTCTAGTCGTATTCAGGCCGTGGTCGCCCAGTTGGTGGCAAAATTTTTATTTTTCCCTGTTTTTTTTCTTTTTTTCTTTATTTTTTTGTTTCTACTTACAACAAAATACTTATTTATTTTATTTTATTTTTTTATATTACTTATTAATTTTATTTTATAATAATTCTTTTTGCTATTAAAGTTTCTAACAAAAAAAGTTCTTTATGAAAATTCTTTTTGCTTTTAATAATTTTGAACAGAAAATACTTTGATAATTTTAGTTGCATCTATTTTATTAAAGTTTATATTATTTTGCTTCAAATTACTTATTTATTTTATTTTATTTTGTTTCTGACTTCATTTGTTATTTTTCATGCATTTACTGATTATTTTGAGCTATAAGACCATGAAATTGAAAAGCATTTGAAATGAACTCTGAAAAGGTTCCAAGTTGGCATGTTATCATCATTTCACCCACATAGCATGTGCAAGAAAGTACATAGGCTTACGGCAAAAACTGGATGCACTTCGTGTACAAAACGGACAATCTCTTTCGAAGTATCAGGGTTTCATACGGAAACTCCTCTGTTACAAAGGGTTTTCATTTTTTGAACTTATTTGAACTCCCTTGTTTTTCTGTGTTCAAAATGCACCATTCAAAGCCACATCATCAATGTACAACCCTTTCTGACTTCATTTGTTATTTTTCGTGCATTTACTGATTATTTTGAGCTATAAGACCATGAAATTGAAAAGCATTTGAAATGAACTCTGAAAAGTTCCAAGTTGGCATGGTATCATCATTTCACCCACATAGCATGTGCAAAAAAGTAGAGCGGCTTACGGCAAAAACTGGATGCACTTCGTGTACAAAACAGACAATCTCCTTCGAAGTATCAGGGTTTCATACGGAAACTCGCCATTACAAAGGGATTTCATTTTTTTGAACTTATTTGAACTCCCTTGTTTTTCTGTGTTCAAAATGCACCATTCAAATCCACATCATCAATTTACAACCCTTTCTGACATCATTTGTTATTTTTCATGCATTTACTAATTATTTTGAGCTATAAGACCATGAAATTGAAAAGCATTTGAAATGAACTCCGAAAAGGTTCCAAGTTGGCATGGTATCATAATTTCACCCACATAGCATGTGCAAGAAAGTAGAGAGGCTTACACTAGTAGAAAAAGGGCCTATAGTCCCGGTTCATAAGGGCCTTTAGTCCCGGTTCTGGAACCGGGACTAAAGGGTCATTACTAAAGCCTCCCCCTTTAGTCCTGGTTCTTACACGAACTGGGACTAAAGGCCCTCCACATGGCCGCTGCCCGGAGGTCCACCTTTAGTCCCGGTTGGTAACACCAACCGGTACTAAAGGAAATTTTATTTTATTTTTGAAATATTTTTTGAATTTTTTTGTTTTTTATTTTCAAATTTCTGAATTATTTTAACCTCTAATCTCTAATCACCCCTCATCACTACTCAATTTAACCTCTAGTCTCTAATCACCCCTCATCATTGCAAATCATCTAACTTCGCGGACGGTCACCCATCCTCTCACTACTCCAGCCTGAGCACGCATAACTTTCGGGTTCTATTCTCCCTCGTTTCCAAGTCTGCACTTGTTGTTTTCCTGACAATAGTAAGATGTCAATCCTATTAACCCTCAGGAATTTAGCTTGAGCATGAAGTCACACATTTCACTGTATGGTTTGAAACTATTGTTCTAAAAAACAATAATTATTTAGTAACACTAATATTTCTTGAATAAGTAGTTTGACCATAGTTTGACCACAGTTGAACCAGATTTGACCATAGTTTGACCAGATTTTAACAAAATTCAAAAGAACTGAAATAATTTTTTAGTAACACTAATATTTTTTGAATAAGTAGTTTGACCATTGTTTGACCATAGTTTGACCACAATTTGACCAGATTTGACCAAAATTCAAAAAAACGGTAATAATTATTTAGTAACACTAATATTCTAGAATAATTATTTAGTAACAGTAGTACTTCTTGAATAAGTAGTTTGACCATAGTTTGACCAGATTTTAAAAAAAATAAAAAAACTAAAATTTGAGCATAACTTTTTTCCTTTTAGAATTTGAGGATTCTAAAAATTTGCAAATAGGCTGTAGGTTGTCAAAATCGGATGCGGATTTTCATGCTGAACATTTTGATATATTATACGTTTTTTCTGACATCATATGCAAAAGTTATAGCTGTTTTACATTTTCCCTGCACTTTTTGCAAAACATGTCCAAATTTAAGTTTTTAAATTTTCGTAACTAGTACATGTAGTAACATAACTACATTTGGAAGGATTTTAATTTTTGAAGTTTTTATCATTTTGTTTTGCTTTTTACAAAATTGCAAAGGCGATCCGCGGGGGCGGGGGGGGGGGGGGGGGTAGAGTTTGAAAATAGGACCTTTAGTACTAATGGGGTTGAGACCTTTAGTACCGGTTCGTGCCACGGACCGGTACTAATGGGCATCGCACCCTTTAGTACCGGTTCGTGGCACCAACCGGGACAAAAGGTCCCATTTGAACCGGGAGTAATGCATGTACGGTGCCCTCGCCGCTCGAACCGGGACTAGTGCTCACATTAGTCCCGGTTCGTAACGCAACCGGGATTAATGCTCTTTTCTGGCCGAACGAAAGCCCTGTTTTCTACTAGTGTCACGGCAAAAACTTGATGCACTTCGTGTACGAAACAGACAATCTCCTTCGAAGTATCAAGGTTTCATACGGAAACTCGTCTGTTACAAAGGGATTTCATTTTTTTGAACTTATTTGAACCCCCTTGTTTTTCTGTGTTCAAAATGCACCGTTCAAAGCCACATCATCAATTTACAACTCTTTCTGAGTTTATTTGTTATTTTTCATGCATTTACTGATTATTTTGAGCTATAAGACCATGAAATTGAAAAGCATTTGAAATGAACTCTGAAAAGGTTCCAAGTTGGCATGGTATCATCATTTCACCCACATAGCATATGCAAGAAAATAGAGAGGCTTACGGCAAAAACTGGATGCACTTCGTGTACGAAACAGACAATCTCCTTCGAAGTATCATGGTTTCATATGGAAACTCGTCTGTTACAAAGGGATTTCATTTTTTTGAACTTATTTGAACCCCCTTGTTTTTCTGTGTACAAAATGCACCATTCAAAGCCACATCATCAATTTACAACCCTTTCTAACTTCATTTGTTATTTTTCATGCATTTACTGATTATTTTGAGCTATAAGACCATGAAATTGAAAAGCATTTGAAATGAAATCTGAAAAGGTTCCAAGTTGGCATGGTATCATCATTTCACCCACATAGCATATGCAAGAAAATAGAGAGGCTTACGGCAAAAACTGGATGCACTTCGTGTACAAAACAGACAATCTTCTTCAAAGTATCAGGGTTTCATACAGAAACTCGTCTGTTACAAAGGGATTTCATTTTTTTTGAACTTATTTGAACCCCCTTTTTTTTCTGTGTTTAAAATGCACCATTAAAAGCCACATCATCAATTTACAACTCTTTCTGACTTCATTTGTTATTTTTCATGCATTTACTGGTTATTTTGAGCTATAAGACCATGAAATTGAAAAGCATTTGAAATGAGCTGGCAAACTCAAAAGGCTGCAGACAATGGACGTGCGAGGGACGCAGGTGAAAACTCTGCCCATGTCCTTCTAGAAAATCAAAACGTTGCGCCATGTTCTAGGAACCATGACCTCCAGTTCCGTGGGTTTTGCCAAGCATCTGAAGATGCTGTCGACCATGGGTTAAGCTTGCATCTGATAATTAAAGAGCATGTTGATGACGTGCACATCTCCAAGCTTGTCGGTGCTCGTTAGTAGTACATGTCATCAGTTGTCAGAAGAGCAAGGGATTGCAACATCAGTTGTCAGAAGTTCAACTACTAAGAACTAACCTAAAATCGATATCTACTAATAATTAACCTAAATAAAAAATTAATACATATATAATAAAAACAGATATAAACAAAAAAATGTTATGAACATTATATTCATACATACATACCACATCCATACATATATATACAATATATATATGAAGAAAATGCAATGAAAAAAAAATAGTACAAATTATATGGAAAAAAATGAACATCAGAGCTGCAGTGCGGGCGGCTCACATCGGGCGACGGAGGGCGACGGCGTGGTGGCGGAGGGCGACGGCGTGGTGGCGGAGGGCGACGGCGACGGGCGGCGGGTCGGGGCGGAGGGCGACGGCGACGGTGACGGGCGACATGGCTCGGGGGCGCGCGGTGGAGGGAGACGACGATGGAGGCGGGGAGCGGAGGGCGACGGCGACGGGCGACGGCGTGGGCTGGGTGTCACGGGTGACGGCGACGGCAGCAGGGCAGCCTGGCGGCGTGGATCGAGCTCGCGGCGTCGTCGGATGGGGGGAAACTGCCGATGAAAATCTGAAAACTGAATAAGTGCAGGCTTATATAGCAAAGGCTTTGGTCCCGGTTCATCGCACCAACCGGAACCAATGCCCCCCCTTTAGTCCCGGTTGGTGCCACCAACCGAGACCAAAGCCCTCTGCTTCCCGCCCTTTGGTCCCGGTTGGTGGCACCAACCGACTAAAAGCATTAGTCCCGGTTGGTGCCACCAGCAGACCAAACGGGAGCATTGAGTTCGGTTGGTGGCACCAACCGGGATAAAAGGCCTTGTGCTGGCACGGTGCGGTGGGAAGTGTAGTCCCACCTCGCTAGCTGAGAGAGCTCAGCACATATTTATAAGCTGCGTTGCAGCTCAGGTGTTGAGCTCCTCTCTAATATGCAGGAATTACTTGCCTACCCTTGTCACTGCCATGTTGGGCCTATTGGGCCTGCGGGCCTGCATCCTGGCCCATGTACAGATGGGTTTCTAGTCGTATGCAGGCTATGTTGCCCATTAGGTGGCATTTTTTTATTTTTTCCAGTATTTTTTCAATTATTTGTTTTCTTTTGATTTTTGCTTTATTTTTTTATTATTTTTGCTTTTAGCTCAGAATAATTATAAACTTTTTGTTACTCCATTAGTTTCCAAATTTGAATAGTTTAAATTATAATTCTTTGAAATTTGTGTGAATCACTAGTTTGTGAATAACTTCATTATAAACATATATTTTGAGTGATTCTTTTTCCTGCTATTTAATATTAGTTTGTTTTATCATTATATTCAAAAACAGATTTTGTTATTTTAGTTTCTATCAAAAAAATTATTTCGAAGTATGGGAAAAACTGGATACACTTCGTGTACAAAATGGACAATCTCTTTCGAAGTATCAGGGTTTCATACGCAAACTCATCTGTTACACAGGGATTTCATTTTTTTTAAATTTATTTGAACTCCTGACTTTTTGTATGTTCAAAATGCACCATTCAAAGCCACATCATCAATTTTCAACCCTTTCTGACTTCATTAGTTATTTTTCATGCATTTACTGATTATTTTGAGCTATAAGACCCTGAAATTGAAAAGCATTTCAAATGAACTCTAAAAAACTTGATGCACTTCATGTACAAAATGGACAATCTCTTTCGAAGTATCAGGATTTCATACGGAAACTTGTCTGTTACAACAGGCATTTCAAATGAACTACGAAAAGGTTGAAAGTTGGCATGGTATCATCATAATAGTTCTGGAGAAAGTCTTCACTTTTTTTCGCTTGTGTCCTTTCCTTATTGCGCCGTCACCATGGATAATCTTCATCATTTATCAGGATGCTTGGGTCAGCCTTGACTTTGAAGGGAGGAATTTTATGAAACTTTTCATAATCTTCGGACATGTCTGTCTTGCCCTCCACTCCCAAGATGTCCCTTTTTCCTGATGGAACTATGTGGCGCTTTGACTCATCGTATGATGTATTCACTTCCTTATCTTTTCTTTTTCTCGGTTTGGTAGAAATGTCCTTCACATAGATAACATGTGCCACATCATTGGCTAGGACGAACGGTTCGTCGGTGTACCCAAGATTGTTCAGATCCACTGTTGTCATTCCATACCGTGGGTCTACCTGTACCCCGCCTCCTGACAGATTGACCCATTTGCACTTAAACAAAGGGACCTTAAAATCATGTCTGTAGTCAAGTTCCCATATGTCCACTATGTAACCATAATATGTGTCCTTTCCCCTCTCGGTTGCTGCATCAAAGCGGACACCACTGTTTTGGTTGGTGCTCTTTTGATCTAGGGCAATCGTGTAAAATGTATTCCCATGTATCTCGTATCCTTTGTAAGTCAATACAGTCGAAGATGGTCCCCTGGACAACGAGTACAGCTCAGCACAAACAGTTCTCACCTCTGAGACGTGTTTCCAACCAACTGCTGAAACTCCTGATGTGTTCACATGTAATCCAGTCCTCACACTGGTCCGGGTGTTTGGAGCGCAGACTGTTCTTGTGTTCATCGACATACGGGGTCACCAAGGTAGAATTCTGTAGAACCGTGTAGTGTGCTTGATTCCAAGAATGCCCGTCCCTACATACTATTGAGTCCCCTCCTAGCGTGCCTTTTCCTCCCAGTCTCCCCTCATACCGCGATTGAGGGAGACCTATCTTCTTAAGGTCAGGAATGAAGTCAACACAAAACCCAATGACATCCTCTGTTTGATGTCCCATGGAGATGCTTCCTTCTAGCCTAGCGCGGTTACGGACATATTTCTTTAGGACTCTAATGAACCTCTCAAAGGGGAACATATGGTGTAGAAATACAGGGCCCAGAACGACAATCTCATCGACTAGATGAACTAGGACATGCGTCATGATATTGAAGAAGGATGGTGGGAACACCAGCTCGAAACTGACAAGACATTATGCCACATCACTCCTTAACTTTGGTAGGATTTCTGGATCGATCACCTTCTGAGAGATTCCATTAAGGAATGAACATAGCTTCATAATGGCTAATCGAACGTTTTCCGGTAGAAGTCCCCTCAATGCAACCGGAAGCAGTTGCGTCATAATCATATGGCAGTCACCAGACTTTAGGTTTTGAAACTTTTTCTCTACCATATTTATTATTCCCTTTATATTCGACGAGTAGCCAGACGGGACCTTCATACTGAGCAGGCATTCAAAGAAGATTTCCTTCTCTTCTTTGGTAAGAGCGTAGCGGCAGGACCTTCATACTGCTTTGGAGGCATGCCGTCTTTTTCGTGCAAATGTTGCAGGTCCTCCCGTGCTTCCGATGTATCTTTTGTCTTCCCATACACGCCCAAGAAGCCTAGCAGGTTCACGCAAAGGTTCTTCTTCACGTGCATCACATCGATTGAAGAGAGGACCTCTAGGTCCTTCCAGTAGGGTAGGTCCCAAAATATATATTTCTTCTTCCACATGGGTGCGTGTCCCTCGGCGTTTTTCAGAACAAATACTCCACCGGGACCCTTTCCAAAGATTACTTTCAAAATCATTGACCATAGCAAGTACGTGATCACCGGTACGCATGGCGGGCTTCTTCCGGTGATCTGCCTCGCCTTTGAAGTGCTTGACTTTCTTTCGACATTGATGGTTGGTTGGAAGGAATCGACGATGCCCCAGGTAAACATTCTTCCTGCTTTTTTCCAGGTATATAGTTTCGGTGTCATCTAAACAGTGTGTGCATGGGTGGTATCCCTTGTTTGTCTGTCCTGAAAGATTACTGAGAGCAGGCCAATCATTGATGGTGACAAACAGCAACGCATGCAGGTTAAATTCCTCCTGTTTGTGCTCATCCCACACACGTACACTGTTTCCAATCCACGGCTGTAAAAGTTCTTCAACTAATGGCCTTAGGTACACATCAATGTCGTTGGCGGGTTGCTTAGGGCCTTGGATGAGAACTGGCATCATAATGAACTTCCGCTTCATGCACGGCCAAGGAGGAAGGTTATTGATACATAGAGTCACGGGTCAGGTGTTGTTCTTGCTGCTCTGCTCCCCGAAAGGATTAATGGCAACCGCGCTTAAACCAAACCATACGTTCCTTGCGTCACCTGCAAACTCCTCCCAGTACTTCCTCTCGATTTTTCTCCACTGCGACCCGTCAGCGGGTGCTCTCAACTTCCCGTCTTTCTTACGGTCATCTCTGTGCCATCGCATCAACTTGGCATGCTCTTTGTTTCTGAACAGGCGTTTCAACCGTGGTATTATAGGAGCATACCACATCACCTTGGCAGGAACCCTCTTCCGGGGGCGCTTGCCGTCAACATCACCAGGGTCATCTTGTCTGATCTTATACCGAAATACACCGCATATCGGGCATGCGTTCAAATCCTCATACACACCACGGTACAGGATGCAGTCATTAGGGCATGCATGTATCTTCTGCACCATCAATCCTAGCAGGCAAACAACCTTCTTTGCTGCATACATACTGTCGGGCAATTCGTTATCCTTTGGAAGCTTCTTCAATATTTTCAGTAGCTTCTCAAATCCTTTGTCGGACACACCATTCTCTGCCTTCCACTCCAGCAATTTCAGTACGGTACCGAGCTTTGTGTTGCCATCTTCGCAATTGGGGTACAAACCTTTTTTGTGATCCTCTAGCATGCGATCGAACTTCACATTCTCCTTTTCACTTTAGCACTAACTCCTTGCATCAACAATGACCCGGCGGATATCATCATCGGGCACATCGTCTGGTTCCTCTTGATCTTCAACAGCTTCCCCCGTTGCAGAATCACCGTATTCATGGGGCACATAGTTGTCATCGTACTCTTCTTCTTCGTTGTCTTCCATCATAACCCCTATTTCTCCATGCTTGGTCCAAACATTATAGTGTGGCATGAAACCCTTCTCAAGCAGGTGGATGTGAAGGATTTTCCGGTTAGAGTAAGACTTCGTATTCTCACAGATAGGGAATAGACAACACATAAAACCATTCTGCTTGTTTGCCTCAGCCACTTCGAGAAAACCATGCACGCCCTTAATGTACTCAGAGGTGGGTCTGTCACCGTACATCCAGTACTGGTTCATCTCCGTGCATTATATATATAATTAAGTGTGTCAAAAACCATTACAGAACATCATGAATAGATAATTAAGTGACCAAATTAATAGAAGTTCATCATCGCACTAAAACCAAAGCACATACATACTTCTCGTTGAACAACATATAGCTCTCGAGAGCATCTAATTAATTAAACCATACATTGAAACTATGTAAAACTTTTCAATGCGAAAACAAATGCGATCATAATCGCAATCAGATCGAGCAGGACGACGCGGACGGCGGGCTAAGGACGAGGGTGCTCCGGCTTCTCCTCTGGTTCGCGCCTCAGATCAGGCAAGACGGTGTCGACGGCGAGCTGAGGACGAGGGAGCACAGCCTTCTCCTCTGCTTCGCCCCTTCCCCTGGTTCCCGCCCGTCTCCTCTCCCCTTCCCACGCCTGGTTCCCGCCCTTCTCCTATCCCCTTCCTGCGCCTGGTTCCCGCCCTTCTCCTCTCGCTCTCCCTCGCTTTTTCTGGGCGAGCGTGGTGACGTACCGAGCAAAGCGACGGGTCCCACACCGCGTCGCCCGAGCGGCCGCCTCGTCGTTTTGTCAGGGAAGAGGCGAGCTCTTCTGCAGGATCCCATTTTGCTCTGCAGGCGACAGGTTTGGAGGAGGTGGCATCGGGCATGACGACGTGGCAGCTGGGGCATCGGTCCATGCTGGATCATTGTACATGCCCTTACTGACTTGTCCGAACCTATGGCCGCTGGAAATAGGTCAAGCTTCAGGACCTGAAGCTATTGACACCCAACCTGCCAGCCGCTGCCGCACCACCACACTGTCTCAGACACAATTTCACCTCCGCTTCACCGCTTTGGCCATGTCGACCAATCGCGCCCACCTGACTGTAAGACTTAGGGTTTGGGAAACTGCACGACACCCATTAAGGGTGTGGCTATCTCATATATATAAGGGGTACACAAAAGGTGTACGGTACAATATACAAGACCTATACAGAGACTACATGTAAATACAATCTAACACCCTCCCTCAATCTTAACTGTGCCCTAAAGTACAAAGTACGTTAAGATTGCACCTGCAGCCTACAAACTGAGGTTGTGGAAGAGGCTTCGTGAAGATGTCAGCAAGTTGATCTTTTGAAGAGATGAACTTGATGTGGAGTATCTTCTGTGCAACACATTCTCGCACAAAGTGATAGTCAACTTCAATGTGTTTTGTCCGAGCATGAAACACTGGATTAGATGATAGATATGTAGCACCAATGTTGTCGCACCAAAGAACAGGCGGCTGAGTTTGAGATACTCCCAATTCTCTCAATAAGGATCAAACCATATGATATCAGCTGTAGCATTTGCAACTGCTTTGTATTCAGCTTGATTGCTACTCACGGACACCGTAGCTTGTTTACGAAAGCAGCCCAGCGATCAAGTTAGGACCAAAGAAGACAGCATGTCCCCGTGGATCGCTTATCATTCGGATTACCAGCCCACCGTGCATCTGAAAAATGTAAAGCGAGGGAGACGGTGCTGGCTGAAGGAGTAAACCATATGAGGCAAGAAAGCAAACATAGCGAAGAATGCGCTTCACCGCTGTCCAATGAGAAGTCCGAGGAGCATGAAGAAACCGATGTAACCACGATTGACTGCATATGAGATGTCAGGCCGAGTGAAAGTCAGGTACTGCAAACCGCCAACAATGTTACGATACTCAGTGGCATCATCAGAGGTGAGAGGATCTCCATCAAAAGCAGACAGAGCATACCTGCCCGTGGCAACAAGTCCATCGAATAATTATGCCGCGTGAGTGTCAAACCGACAGAGAACGTGAAACTTCCAGGCCAAGGAAGTAATGCAACGTTCCTAAATCCTTCACCGCAAAATCACCACTCAAGGAAGAGATCAGACGATCAGCAGCATCATCCGAGGAGCTAATGAGGATAATGTCATCAACATATACCAGAAGATACATCGTCACCTGAGGACGATCCAGAAGGAAGAGCGAAGTGTCAGGAGTGGAGGGAACAAAACCAAGTGACCGAAGAACAGAGCCCAATCTGGCATGCCAAGCACGAGGAGCCTGCTTCAGCCCAGAGAGCGCCTTGACCAGGCGACACAGATGATGAGGGCGAGCAGGATCAACGAACCCCGGGGACGCATGTAAACCTCCTCATCCAGAACACCATGAAGAAAAGCATTCTGAACATCCAGCTGACGAAGAAACTAGCCCCGAGTAACAGCCAAGGACAGCAGAAGCCATATAGTCGTCGGTTTGATCACCGGACTGAACGTATCCTCGTAGTCAAGACCATACCTTTGCTTGAACCCTTTCGCTACTAACAGTGCCTTATAGTGTTCAATAGAACCATCGGCATGCTTCTTAACTTTGAAGACCCACTTGGAATCAATAATATTGACACCAGAGACCGGTGGAACGAGCTGCCAAGTACCATTTGTCAACAATGCCTGATACTCTTGCTCCATAGCTTGACACCAATGAGGAATCCCGAGAGCAACCTGTAAGTGACGCGGTTCAGCCAAAGGATCTTCCTTGACGTGAGCAACACATGCCGCATGCCAGGCCACTGTCCCATCTTTGCGTTGCTTGGGACACACAATACCGGATCGGCTACGTGTATGTGGTCGAAGAGCAACAAAAGCAGGTGGTGCAGCAAGTGGCGACGGTACCGGCAATGAAGAAGCAGCCGGCGAAGCAGTTGGTGACGGAGCATGTGCGCCATGTGAGGACGAGGCTGACCCAGGCGAAGCAGCAATCGACCGGGTGGGCGAGCTAGTCGGCCCGAGGCCGACCAAGTCGCGAGAGGCCAGCCCAGGCGAGACCACCGGCTCAGGGGAGGCCGGCCCAGGCGAGATCGCCGGCTCAGGGGAGGCCGGCTCAAGGGAGGCCGGCCCAGGCGAGACCGGCCCAGGCTCAGGGGAGGCCGGCATAGGGAAGGACGACATGGACAAAGCCGTCGCTGAAGAGCCCGGTCCAGACGTGCATGGCGCATGCACGAGACCGCTCCCCACGTCAGGTGCAGTCGACAGCTCCGGCTCCTCCAGCAACTCAAGGCGAGCTCCACGACCCGTTCCTGCAGCATGATTAGGCAACAACGCAGGAGAGTATGCAACATCAACAAATTGAGTAGGCAGAGGAGAGGTGGAATGCGAGGAGGAGACTGGAGGTGCGGGAGTTGTGGACAAAGACGAGAACGGGAATACACTCTTGTCAAACACAACATCACGCGAGATGTAGACACGGTTGGATGGAATATGAAGACACTTGTACCCTTTGTGAAGAGAGCTATACCCAAGAAAAACACAAAGTTTTGACCGAAACTCAAGCTTACGCTTATTGTAAGGACGAAGATGAGGCCAGCATGCACAACCAAAAACTTTGAGAAAGGTATAATCTGGAACCTCATTAAGCAACAGTTCAAGTGGTGTTTTCATCCCAAGGAGTCGTGTAGGAAGCCTATTTAGGAGAAAACAGGAAGTGGAAAATGCATCACTCCAAAACCGAAAAGGTGCCGATGCATGAGCAAGTAAAGTGAGACCAGTTTCGACAATGTGATGATGCTTACGTTCAGCCGTGCCATTCTGCTGATGTGTATGAGGACAAGACACGCGGTGTGAAATCCCAATCTTATTAAAAAAAGAATTTTGGTTGTGATATTCACCCCCCCCCCCCCCAATCTGACTTGACATGGATGATCTTATGCTTAAGAAGACGCTCAACGTGAGCTTGAAATTGTAGAAACACATCGAACACATCAGATTTACGCTTGATAATATAAAGCCAAGTAAACTGACTATAAGCATCAATAAAACTGACATAATAATTATGACCGCTCACAGAAGTTTGGGCATGCCCCCATACATCAGAAAAAATAAGCTCAAGTGGAGTTTTTGTTGGAAATATGCCCTAGAGGCAATAATAAAAGCATTATTATTATATTTCCTTGTTCATGATAATTGTCTTTATTCATGCTATAACTGTATTATCCGGAAATCATAATACACGTGTGAATACATAGACTACAATACGTCCTAGTAAGCCTCTAGTAGACTAGCTCATTGGTCAACAGATAGTCATGGTTTCGACTATGGACATCAGATGTCATTGACAACGGATCACGTCATTAGGAGAATGACGTGATGGACAAGACCCAATCCTAAGCATAGCACAAAGATCGTGTAGTTCGCTTTTGCTAGAGCTTTTCCAATGTCAAGTATCTCTTCCTTAGACCGTGAGATCGTGTAACTCCCGGATACCGTAGGAATGCTTTGGGTGTACCAAACGTCACAACGTAATCGGGTGACTATAAAGGTGCATTACAGGTATCTCCGAAAGTGTCTGTTGGGTTGACACGGATCGAGACAGATTTGTCACTCCGTATGACGGAGAGGTATCACTGGGCCCACTCGGTAATGCATCATCATAATGAGCTCAAAGTGATCAAGTGTCCGGTCACGGGATCATGCATTACGGTGCGAGTAAAGTGACTTGCCGATGTAACGAGACTAAACGAGGTATTGGGATACCGACGATCGAAGTCTCGGGCAAGTAACATACCGTCTCGACAAAGGGAATAGCATACGGGTTGCTTGAACCCTCGACATCGTGGTTCATCCGATGACAAAATCGAGGAGCGTGTGGGAACCAACATGGGTATCCAGATCCCGCTGTTGGTTATTGACCGGAGAGCGCCTCGGTCATGTTCAGATGTCTCCCGAACCCGTAGGGTCTACACACTTAAGGTTCGGTGGCGCTTAGGGTTAATAGGAAGACAAGTATGTGATTACCGAATGTTGTTCGAGTCCCGGATGAGATCCCGGACGTCACGAGGAGTTCGGAATGGTCCGGAGGTAAAGATTTATATATGAAAAGTGGTTAAACGGACTCCGGAAAGTTTCGGGGTATACTGTAATGTACCGGGGCCACCGGAGAGTTCCGGAGGTCCACTGAGGGGCCACCCCTCCCGGGGGGGCCACATGGGCTAAGTGGGAGAGGGAGCCAGCCCCTGGTGGGCTGGGCGCACCTCCCCACCTAGGCCTATGCGGCTAGGGCATGGGGAGGGGAAACCCTAAGGGGGCGCCCCCCTAGCTTGGGGGGCAAGCCACCCTCCCCTCCTCCCCTTTGTCACGCCCCCATCTAGGGTTTCCCTAGATGGCCGGCCCCCTGCCCTCTCCTCCTATAAATAGAGGGTGGGGGAGGGCTGCACACACCATTGAAGGCGCAGCCCCTCCCTCCCCAACACCTCTCTTTCTCCACGCGAAGCTTGGCGAAGCCCTGCCGAGAACTGTCAGACCAACTGCACCACGCCGTCAGGCTGCCATTGGAGTTGTCTTCCTCAACCTCTCCTTCATCCTTGCTGGATCAAGACGGAGGAGACGCCATCGTCCCGTACGTGTGTTGAACGCGGAGGTGCTGTCCGTTCAGCACTTGGTCATCGGTGATCGGAATCACGTTGGGAACGTCTTCATCATCACCACTCCCTCGAACGCTTCCGTACTCGATCTACAAGTGGTATGTTGATGCAAACTCTCTCTCTTGACTCGTTGCTTAGTAGAACTCATAGATGGATCTTTGTGAAACCGTAGGAAAATTTTTATTTTCTGCAACGTTCCCCAACAGTGGCATCATGAGCTAGGTCTATGCGTAATTCTCTATTGCACGAGTAGAACACAATTTGGTTGTGGGCGTGGATCTTGTCAATTTACTTGCCGCTACTAGTCTTATCTTGCTTCCGCGGTATTGTGGGATGAAGCGGCCGGACCAACCTTACACGACGCTTACGTGAGACCGGTTCCACCGACTAACATGCACTAGTTGCATAAGGTGGCTGGCGGGTGTCTGTCTCTCCTACTTTAGTTGGAGCGGATTCGATGAAAAGGGTCCTTATGAAGGGTAAATAGAAGTTGACAAGATCACGCCAGGTTATTCGTAGGTAAGAAAACGTTCTTGCTAGAACCCAATTGCAGCCACGTAAAAGATGTAACAACAATTAGAGGACGTCTAACTTGTTTTTGCAGCAATTCTCATGTGATGTGATATGGCCAAGTTGTGATGAATGATGAATGACACATTGTGATGTATGAGATCATGTTCGTGTAATAGGAATCACGACTTGCATGTCGATGAGTATGACAACCGGCAGGAGCCATAGGAGTTGTCTTTATTTTGTATGACCTGCGTGTCATTGAAGAACGCCATGTAACTTACTTTACTTTATTGCTAAACGCGTTAGCCATAGAAGTAGAAGTAGTCGTTGGCGTGACTACTTCATGGAGGCACAATGATGGAGATCATGATGATGGAGATCATGGTGTCATGCCGGTGACAAGATGATCATGGAGCCTCGAAGATGGAGATCAATGGAGCTTTATGATATTGGCCATATCATGTCACTACTATATATAATTGCATGTGATGTTTATTATGTTTATACATCTTGTTTACTTAGAACGATGGTAGTAAATAAGATGATCCCTTACAACAATTTCAAGAAGTGTTTCCCCTAACTGTGCACCGTTGCTAAAGTTCGTCGCTTCTAAGCACCACGTGATGATCGGGTGTGATGGATTCTTACGTTCACATACAACGGGTGTAAGACAGATTTACACACGCGAAAACACTTAGGGTTTACTTGACGAGCCTAGCATGTACAGACATGGCCTCGGAACACGGAGACCGAAAGGTCGAACACGAGTCGTATAGAAGATACGATCGACATGAGAATGTTCACCGATGATGACTAGTCCGTCTCACGTGATGATCGGACACGGCCTGGTCGACTCGGATCGTGTAACACTTAGATGACTAGAGGGATGTCTAATCTGAGTGGGAGTTCATTGAAATAATTTGATTAGATGAACTTAATTATCATGAACTTAGTCTAAAACTTTTGCATAATATGTCTTGTAGATCAAATGGCCAACGCCGTGTCAACTTGAACTTCAACGCGTTCCTAGAGAAAACCAAGTTGAAAGATGACGGCAGCAACTATACGGACTGGGTCCGAACCCGAGGATCATCCTCATAGCTGCCAGGAAACAATATGTCCTAGAAGGACCGCTAGGTGACGCTCCGTCCCGAAGAACCAAGACATTATGAATGCTTGGCAAACTCGCTGATAATTACTCCCTCGTTCAGTGCGGCATGCTTTACAGCTTAGAACCGGGCTCCAAAAGCGTTTTGAGCATCACGGAGCATATGAGATGTTCGAGGAGCTGAAACTTGTTTTCCAAGCTCACGCCGAAGTCGAGAGATATAACATCTCCGACAAGTTCTATAGTTGTAAGATGGAGGAAAACAGTTACAAGGTGAGCACATATCAAGATGTCCAGGTTGCACAACCGTATGACCCAATTGAATATTAACCTCCCCGATGAGGCGGTCATTGACAGAATCCTCCAGCCGCTTCCCACCAAGCTACAAGAGCTTTGTGATGAACTACAACATGCAGGGATGGTAAAGACCATTCCTGAAGTGTTCTCTATGCTGAAGTCAGCCGAGGTTGAAATCAAGAAAGAACATCAAGTGTTGATGGTCAATAAGACCACTAAGTTCAAGAAGGGCAAGGGTAAGAAGAACTTCAAGAAGGACGGCAAGGAGGTTGCCGCTACCGTAAGCAAGTTGCCGGAAGAAGTCAAAGAATGGACCCAAACCCGAGGACCGAGTGATTTTATTGCAAGGAGGGGTCACCGGAAGCGGAACTGCCCCAAATACTTAGCCGACAAGAAGGCCGGCAACACCAAAGGTATATCTGATATACATGTAATTGATGTGTACTTTGCCAGTACTCGTAGTAACTCTTGGGTATTTGATACCGATGCCGTTGCTCATATTTATAACTCACAGCAGGAGCTGCGGAATAAGCGGAAACTGGCAAAGGACGAGGTGACGATGCGCGTCGGGAATGGTTCCAGAGTCGATGTGATCGCCGTCGGCATGCTACCTCTTCATTTACCTACGGGATTAGTTATGAACCTTAATAATTGTTATTTGGTGCCAAGTTTGAGCATGAATATTGTATCTGGATCTCGTTTAATGCGAGATGGCTACTCATTTAAATCCGAGAATAATGGTTGTTCTATTTATATGAGAGATATGTTTTATGGTCATGCTCCAATGGTCAATGGTTTGTTCTTAATGAATCTCGAGCGTAGTATTACACATGTTCATAGCGTGAATACCAAAAGATGTAAAGTTGATAACGATAGTCCCACATACTTGTGGCACTGCCGCCTTGGTCACATTGGTGTCAAGCGCATGAAGAAGCTCCATGCTGATGGACTTTTGGAGTCTTTAGATTATGAATCATTTGACACATGCGAACCATGCCTCATGGGCAAGATGACCAAGACTCCGTTCTCCGGAACAATGGAGCGAGCAACCAACTTGTTGGAAATCATACATACCGATGTAAAAGCGGTCCAATGAGCGTTGAGGCTCATGGAGGATATCGTTATGTTCTCACTCTCACAGATGACTTGAGTAGATATGGGTATGTCTACTTGATGAAACACAAATCTGAGACCTTTGAAAAGTTCAAGGAATTTCAGAATGAAGTAGAGAATCAACGTGACCGAAAGATAAAATTCTTGCGATCAGATCGTGGAGGAGAATATTTAAGTCACGAATTTGGTACACACTTAAGAAAATGTGGAATCGTTTCACAACTAACGCCGCCGAACACCTCAGCGTAATGGTGTGTCCGAACGTCGTAATCGCACTCTATTGGATATGGTGCGGTCTATGATGTCTCTCACCGATTTACCGCTATCATTTTGGGGATACGCTCTAGAGACAGCTACATTCACTTTAAATAGGGCACCGTCTAAGTCCGTTGAGACGACACCGTATGAATTATGGTTTGAGAAGAAACCTAAGCTGTCGTTTCTAAAAGTTTGGGGATGCGATGCTTATGTCAAGAAACTTCAACCTGAAAAGCTCGAACCCAAGTCGGAAAAATGCGTCTTCATAGGATACCCTAAAGAAACCATTGGGTATACCTTCTACTTAAGATCCGAGGGCAAGATTTTTGTTGCCAAGAACGGAACCTTTCTGGAAAGGGAGTTTCTCTTGAAAGAAGTAAGTGGGAGGAAAGTAGAACTCGATGAAGTACTACCTCTTGAACAGGATAGTAGTGCAGCTCAGGAAAGTGTTCCTGTGATGCCTACACCGACTGAAGAGAAAATTAATGATGATGATCAAGGTACTTCGGATCAAGTTGCTACTGAACCTCGTAGGTCCACAAGGACACGCCCGCACTGCAGTGGTACGGCAACCCTGTCCTGGAAATCATGTTGTTAGACAACGGTGAACCTTCGAACTATGAAGAAGCGATGGCGGCCCAGATTCCAACAAATGGCTAGAAGCCATGAAGTCCGAGATAGAATCCATGTATGAAAACAAAGTGTGGACTTTGACTGACTTGCCCGATGATCGGCGGGCGATAGCAAACAAATGGATTTTTAAGAAGAAGACGGACGCGGATGGTAATGTCACCATCTATAAAGCTCGACTTGTCGCTAAGGGTTATCGGCAAGTTCAAGGGATTGACTACGATGAAACTTTCTCTCCGTGCGAAGCTTAAGTCCGTCCGAATCATGTTAGCAATTGCCGCATACTATGATTATGAGATATGGCAGATGGACGCCGTAACAGCGTTCCTTAACGGATATCTTAAGGAAGAGCTGTATATGATGCAGCCGGAAGGTTTTGTCGATCCTAAGAATGCTAACAAAGTATGCAAGCTCCAGCGATCCATTTATGGGCTGGTGCAAGCATCTCGGAGTTAGAACATTCGCTTTGATGACATGATCAAAGCGTTTGGGTTTATGCAGACTTATGGAGAAGCCTGCGTTTACAAGAAAGTGAGTGAGAGCTCAGTAGCATTTCTCATATTATATGTAGATGACATACTTTTGATGGGAAATGATATAGAATTCTTGGACAGCATTAAGGCCTACTTGAATAAGTGTTTTTCAATGAAGGACCTTGGAGAAGCTGCTTATATATTAGGCATCAAGATCTATAGAGATAGATCGAGACGCCTCATAGGTCTTTCACAAAGCACATACCTTGATAAGATTTTGAAGAAGTTCAAAATGGATCAGTCCAAGAAGGGGTTCTTGCCTGTGTTACAAGGTGTGAGATTGAGCTCAGCTCAATGCCCGACCACGGCAAAGGATAAAGAAGAGATGAGTGTCATCCCCTGTGCCTCAGCCATAGGATCTATTATGTATGCCATGCTGTGTACCAGACCTGATGTAAACCTTGCCGTAAGTTTGGTAGGAAGGTAACAAAGTAATCCCGGCAAGGAACACTAGACAGCGGTCAAGAATATCCTGAAGTACCTGAAAAGGACAAAGGACATGTTTCGTTTATGGAGGTGACGAAGAGCTCGTCAGAAGGGTTACGCCGACGCTTAGCTTCGACACAGATCTGGATGACTCTAAGTCACAAACCGGATACGTGTATATGTTGAATGGTGGAGCAGGAAGCTGGTGCAGCTGCAAGCAGAGCGTCGTGGCGGGATCTACATGTGAAGCGGAGTACATGGCAGCCTCGGAGGCAGCGCATGAAGCAATTTGGGTGAAGGAGTTCATCACCGACCTAGGAGTCATACCCAATGCGTCGGGGCCGATCAAACTCTTCGCGGACAACACCGAGCTATTGCCCTTGCCAAGGAGCCCAGGTTTCACAAGAAGACCAGGCACATCAAGCGTCGCTTCAAATCCATCCGTGAAAATGTTCAAGATGGAGACATAGAAATTTGTAAAGTGCACACGGATCTGAATGTCGCAGATCCGTTGACTAAACCTCTCTAGCGGGCAAAACATGATCAACACCAGAACTCCATGGGTGTTCGATTCATCACAATGTAAACTAGATTATTGACTCTAGTGCAAGTGGGAGACTGTTGGAAATATGCCCTAGAGGCAATAATAAAAGCATTATTATTATATTTCCTTGTTCATGATAATTGTCTTTATTCATGCTATAAGCGTATTATCCGGAAATCGTAATACACGTGTGAATACATAGACTACAATACGTCCCTAGTAAGCCTCTAGTAGACTAGCTCGTTGGTCAACAGATAGTCATGGTTTCCTGACTATGGACATCAGATGTCATTGACAACGGGATCACGTCATTAGGAGAATGACGTGATGGACAAGACCCAATCTCGAGCATAGCACAAAGATCGTGTAGTTCGCTTTTGCTAGAGCTTTTCCAATGTCAACTATCTCTTCCTTAGACCGTGAGATCGTGTAACTCCCGGATACCGTAGGGAATGCTTTGGGTGTACCAAACGTCACAACGTAATCGGGTGACTATAAAGGTGCATTACAGGTATCTCCGAAAGTGTCTGGGGTTGACACGGATCGAGACAGGATTTGTCACTCCGTATGACGGAGAGGTATCATGGGCCCACTCGGTAATGCATCATCATAATGAGCTCAAAGTGATCAAGTGTCCGTCACGGGATCATGCATTACGGTACGAGTAAAGTGACTTGCCGGTAACGAGACTAAACGAGGTATTGGGATACCGACGATCGAAGTCTCGGGCAAGTAACATACCGTCGACAAAGGGAATAGCATACGGGGTTGCTTGAACCCTCGACATCGTGGTTCATCCGATGACAAAATCGAGGAGCGTGGGAACCAACATGGGTATCCAGATCCCGCTGTTGGTTATTGACCGTAGAGCGTCTCGGTCATGTTCAGATGTCTCCCGAACCCGTAGGGTCTACACACTTAAGGTTCGGTGATGCTAGGGTTAATAGGAAGACAAGTATGTGATTACCGAATGTTGTTCGGAGTCCCGTATGAGATCCCGGACGTCACGAGGAGTTCCGGAATGGTCCGGAGGTAAATATTTATATATGGAAAGTGGTTAAACGGACTCCGGAAAGTTTAAGGGTATACGATAATGTACCGGGGCCACCGGGAGAGTTCCGGAGGTCCACCGGAGGGGCCACCCCTCCGGGGGCCACATGGGCTAAGTGGGAGAGGGAGCCAGCCCTGGTGGGCTGGGCGCACCTCCCACCTAGGCCCATGCGGCTAAGGCATGGGGAGGGAAACCCTAAAGGGGCGCCCTAGCTTGGGGGCAAGCCACCCTCCCTCCTCCCTTTGGCCGCCGCCCCATCTAGGGTTTCCCTAGATGGCCGCCCTTCTGCCCTCTCCTCCTATAAATAGAGGGGTGGGGGAGGGCTGCACACACCATTGAAGGCGCAACCCTCCCTCCCCAACACCTCTCTTTCTCCACGCGAGCTTGGCGAAGCCTGCCGAGAACTGCCGTACCAACCGCACCACGCCGTCGTGCTGCCATTGGAGTTGTCTTCCTCAACCTCTCCTTCATCCTTGCTGGATCAAGACGGAGGAGACGCCATCGTCCCGCACGCGTGTGTTGAACGCGGAGGTGCTGTCCGTTCAGCACTTGGTCATCGGTGATCGGAATCACGTTGGGAACGTCTTCATCATCACCACTCCCTCGAACGCTTCCGTACTCGATCTACAAGTGGTATGTAGATGCAAACTCTCTCTCTTGACTCGTTGCTTAGTAGAACTCATAGATGGATCTTGGTGAAACCGTAGGAAAATTTTTATTTTCTGCAACGTTCCCCAACAGTTTTGACGACACGACTCGAATCTGAAAACGAAAGCTGATGACTCTTGCCTTGCTGACAGGCATCACAGACTGTGGCAGCATCTTTATTGGACACAATGGGAAGACTATGACGATGAAGAACACTACAAACTATTGCAGTGGCAGGATGACCAAGCCGTCCATGCCAATGAGTAGGCGACACACGGACACCACTGAGCACTCGAGGAGCAGAAGGCAGATCAAGTGCATATAGTCCATCGCGCAGGCGACCTCTAAGCAGAACGTCCCTCATGGCCCGATCCTTGATAAAAAAATAAAAAGGATGAAACTCAGTGAAAACGTTGTTATCACGAGTAAGCTGAGGAACAGACAATAAGGTACGAGTAGCAGAAGGAACTCTAAGGACATTACGAAGATGGAGAGATTTTTGTTTATGAGTTAAGAGAGAGGCCTGACCAACATGTGATATGTGCATACCTGTTCCACTGGCGGTGTGAACCTGATCATGTCCATGGTATGGCTCCGGGACGGAGAGTTTGCCCATCTCACCCGTCAGATGATTCATAGCGCCCATGTCCATATACCAAGTTGGACCGATGGGATATGATGGAGTGTGGCCTGCTTGACGAGCAGGCTCGTGAGTGGCCAAGGCAACTTGTTTCTCGTTGCCTTTGCCATTGTTGCCAACGCATAGAAAGTCCTGCTTGAAGCGGCAATGACAGCGGGAAGCAATGTGACCTGGAAGGCTGCACAGTTGGCAGGGGAGCTGGACGCCACATGAAGGGCAGCAGGCACACGAGCAGCCACCCCCGGTCATGGGCAAGGAGGCAGCGACAGGCGACCGCTGAGCCTGTGAGGTAAGTGGTACTGATTTGCCACCTGCAGATGACTTGAAGGGCTTCCCTTTTCCACGAGTGGCAGCATTGGCAGCAATAAAACTCGGGTTGGTACGGCGGGACTTGACGCTCTGTTCCGTGGCGAGGAGGCGGGCGTAGAGCTCACGAGGTTCAAGCGGAGTATCACGACCATTGATGTTCTCAGCAAGGTTATCATAGTCGTCGTCCAAGCCGTTCATGACGAAGGTGGTGAAGTCCTCTTTGCGAAGCGGTTGACCAATAGAGGCCAAAGTGTCTGAGAAACGCGTCATCTTGCCGAAGTAGTCGGTAATGCTGAGGTCAAGAGAACCTTGGTCTCCCCCGGCTCCGTAACAAGAGTATGAGCACGGGCCTGCTGCTGAGATGCGAAGCTGGTGTGAAGGGCAGACCATGCCTCCTGGGACGTGGCAGCGAAGAGGACCAAGGAGGACACCGCCTTGGTGAGTGATGATTGGATCGCAGAAAGGATGGCCTGATCCTGAGCCACCCACGCATGATACGCCGGGTGATATGGTGGAGGACACGGCAGGGAACCGTCGACGTAGCCCTCCGGGTAGCGACTGCGGAGAAGTGGCAGCAACTGTGCACACCACGACAGATAATTATCCATCGTCAGTTTCATTGGGATGAGATGCGCGAAGTAGTACGGCGCACTGGCCACGGCATGATCAGCGGCAGGAGGCGACGTGTAGTAGCTCATGTGGGATGAACCACCATGTGCACCAAGACCCAGCGTTGTGGAGGAAGTAGCAGCCGGCGTAGGAGCTCCAGGATAGGTCGCAACCATTGCCGGCGGGTAGTAGCCGCCGTTGGGCAACGGCGGTGGCAGGGTGCCGTAGGGCACAGCCGGCGCCCTGCCCGACCCGGCGGTCGCGGCGCCAGGTGCAGCTGCATAGGGTTGCGGGGTTGGAGCCGCGTAGGACGCCGCGGGGATGGTGGCATGTGGTGCAGCCACAGCGGCAGCGTGAGGCGAGGCGCCATACGCTGCATTGTATGCGGAGGCAGGTGCAGGCGTCGCCCCGTAGGAGCCTGGCGGCAAAGGAGCAGCCCCGTAAGGCTCGTAGGACACCGATCCGGCAGGAACAGGCGCCGCCCCGTAGGGGCCTGCTGGCGGCGGAGGAGCTGCCCCGTAGGGCCCCGATCCCATCCAGGGACCAGCGTACGAAGGATCTCCCAACGTAGGCGGAGGCGCGGCTGGTGATGGCGGCGGCGGCTGATCTAAGGAGGCACCTACCATCGAGGACCGGCCGGTGTAGACCGAGACTAGGGGGTGCGAGGAGAGGAACGGCGATGCAGGCGCCGTGACAGAGACCAGCGCGACGGCGGCGACGGAGGTCGATGCGATCGCGGCGGCGGCAGCAGCGGAAGGCATAGGACCGGTTAGGGTTGATACCATGTAAGACTTAGGGTTTGGGAAACTGCACGACACCCGTTAAGGGTGTGGCTATCTTATATATATAAGGGGTACACAAAAGATGTACGATACAATATACAATACCTATACAGAGACTACGTGTAAATACTGTCTAACACTGAGGAAGTACCCGCACACTGGCTTCTCCCACAACGCCCCGGTAGCGCGCCACCCAACATCTCCATTGGACTAATCCTCGAAGCCGTTTGAAGTATTCCGGGGACACAAATTTGAACTAGTAACTACTGTCAAATGAGTTGTTTGGTATGCTAATGAGAAGCTCAGAGGATGATAAGCAAGGAATTTACCATGTTAGAATTCCCGCAGCTAGCATGCCGATTGGATTTACCATGTTACAACTAGAAAATTCTCTTGGATTCAAAAAATGTTCACGAGTTCAAAAAAATGTTCTCAAAATCAAAATATGTTTGTGCATTCAAAACATAATTTTAATTTTTAAAAAATCTTGTATTCATAAAAGTTCCCTAATTTAAAACAAACTTTTGTGTATAGAAAAATATGGCGTGCATTCAAAAAATGTTCATGAATTTCAGAAAATGTTTGCAAAATTTTACAAAATTTTTGTGCATTAAAAATATTTCGTGAGTTACGAAAAAGTTTATGAAGTTGATTAGAAGGTCCAAAAATTTCCATTTTTCCATGATTTTAAAATAATATGCTCATGAATTTGGAAAATGTTCATGATTTAAAAAACTCTTCGTGAAATCAAAATATGTCCATGAAGTTAAAAAAATGTGTGTGAGTTATAAAAAATCACTAACATCAAACAATGTTCGCATGTGTTAAAAAGTGTTCACGAATAACAAAAAGAATAAAAAAAATCCTAATATGTTCACGAATTGGAAAAATTCATGAATTTGAAAACAATTGACAGTTTTAAAAATGTTCACGAGTTTGAAAAAACTTTTCGCAAATTTATTAATTTTTTACTTTGAATTTATTTTAAAAAATTCCAAAATTATTATCAAAATAGAAAAATGTTCACACATTTTAAAAAATGTTCACGAACTTGTCAATTGTTCGCAGTTTTCATAAAAGTACATGAACTGAAAGAACGTTAGTGATTTTGGAAAAAAAGTTTGTGAATTTTCAGTAATTTTTTGAACATGAGAAAAGAAAAGAAAGAGAAAAATTCTGAAAAGAAAAGTGGAAAAGGAAATAAGAAAAAACAAAAGAAAACATGAGAAACCGGTTCAAGGAAAGTTCAAAACCGTTGGGAAAAAACCTCTAGAGAAGGCTTGGACAATGAAGGCTCCGAGAAGGTGGTCTTGGCGGTCGATCCAGTTGGCCCCAAGTTGGAGATGGCGGACCGCGCTGTCGATGGGCCGGCATCAACCCCACGTCTTGATGGAGGATGCACGGGAGCACTTTCGCCTCTCAATGGTCGAGGAGCACCTTGTGGGGGAGGTGCAGCTCGAGGCAGAGCACGCGAACGCTGCCGCCCTCGTCGAGCTCTACGACGGCCCGTCCCTCCTTGCCGAAGCCCGAGTCATCCTTGAGCCCGTCGAGGATGAGCGGGTGGTGTCAACGAACCCCCGCAGGATCTTCATTCGTGACCTAGAGCCAGAGGTGACTTTTGCAAACAAAGGACAACGAGGACGAGATGCCTCATGCCGTCAATGACCGCGCGACCGGTGGTTCCGACAAGGGAGTGCTCCCGATCTCCTCGGACAAGGAGTTGGTAGAACAGTTTGTTGTATATGTAATTTTTAATTTTTTGATGTAGTTCTAGCTGGTTTAATTTATGAATAAATGAATGTATGAATGAGTTGTAGTTGTAGCTCGTTTGCAATTCTATATATGTTGTTGCATGCTTTTGCATAATTTTGAAGGTTAAGAAATAGTGAGTCAGACGCATAGGGGGTAAGGAAAAAAAAAGCCCAACCGGAGTGGTTTTACACCTCCAACCGTCCACATTCGTCCTCCTGAGAAGCTCGTCGCCGCCGGCCGGCTGCTGGGCTGCATCCCCGCCGCCCTACCAAGGTACTACCTTTGCCGAATCACCACACCACTGGCTACAACCCTGGTACATTTTCCTAAACCAGATCCATGATTTTCCCTCTCCATTTGCAGATCTGACCTCATCCGCTCCCCTGCTTCCATCCATGGAGAAGGCGGAGAAGGAGAGGAGCCTTGAGAAGAAGACCAAGTCGGGGCTGGACAGCCATCCGGGGGCGACGGTGGAAGCGGCCAGCCTGCTCACCGACGACCTCATCCTGGAGATCCTCTCCCGCCTCCCCGCCAGATCCCTCCACCGCTTCAACTGCGTCTCCGTATCTTGGCGCGACCTCATTGTCAACCCAGCCAACCGCAAGAAGCTACCTCAGACCCTCACTGGCTTCCTCTACTTCACCACCGACGCCAGCGGGGATCGCCACCACTTCGCCAGCGTCTCCGGGGACGGCGCAGCCCCGTTCGACCCTTCCCACCGTTACCTACAGCCTAGCAGGTACAAGGACATGGAGCAGATGGACGCCTGCAATGGCCTCCTTCTGAGTAAATAGCACTGCGGTCTAAGAACTTGCACCGCGGGTGCAGTTAAGTCACACTATTTGCAAACTGGAAAAACCGGTCACAGAACTTGCCTTTCGGGTGCAATCAAGTCACACACGCCAGCTGAACCGCGTCGACGCCCGGTTTTTTATGTTCTTTTGCACAAAAGTCCTTCCCAATATTGTGTGAGGGCCGTATTGCAAAGTCGCCAGATTTATAACCGAATCGAACCCTAGTTCCCAAATCGAAACGAAATCCCTAGCTCTCGTCCCCTCTCACACCTTCCGGCGACGCTGACAGATGGGCGGCGGCAGCGGGAGCTCGAGCGGTGGCAGCGGGAGCTCGAGCGGTGGCGGCGTTCCTTCTGGCAGTAGTTGTTCCTCCTCCGTGGCCGCAATCATCGTGGCGGGCAGTATGGCAGGCATGGGCGGCAGCGAGGAGAGTGTGGCATCATAGCCGCGCCGCCGCTGGCGTCGGCGATGGCAGGTCTTCGGCGACCGCCGTGGTATGGCCTCGCATCCCAGACTCGCGTATCTTTCCTCAAGAGGTGTGGCAGCGGGGCGAGCCGGAGATGCGGCCAGAGCGCGGGCGGGTTGTCATCGCTCGCACTGCTGGCATGGCGGCGCTCGAGCGAGATTTCTATGGCCGTGTCCTGTATGCCACCATCATTGGACAGCCGCGAAGCATGGTGACGCCGGAGGCACTAGCGGCGGCGATGAAGTCTCACTGTGCTGTCCGACGGACGACAACTAAGGTGGAGGTCACTTGCCCACCGTTCCATTTTTTCGTTCGCTTCGACTCGACGGATGATTGCGCTCGTGTGGTGCACGCGTCGGAGCAGCTTCGTTGTTGTGGCAGCAGGATTTCTTTCCAGCGCTGGTCAAGCTTTTCGTGTGGCAAGCCGGACAAGCTCGAGTACAAGACGTTGCTGAGTTTGGAGGGGCTCCCGGAGGAGGCTTGGGATGCACACACCGTCAGCCTGGTGCTCGCCGGTGTCGACAAGCGAGCTCATCGACATGCTCCGGCCACCGACAAGTGGGTGTTGCCGGTCACCGCGTGGCTGCGCAACCCTTCGGTGTGCCAAAGGTGCTCACCGTGTCTGTTCCTGCACCTCCTACGGGGCCATGGAAGCCAGACTCCGACGACGAGAATGCACATTCACCACCGGCTCCAAATTCTCCCACAGAGCGTGCAACCGTAGATTTTCCAGTGATTATGCATGTCAAAGAGGTCGTCGACCGTGGCCCATTGCTAACTGAAGGCTTGGCTGTACAATTTCTCCCTGATGAAGATGAAGACCTTACCCGCAAGCATACTTTCAGCACATGGCGCGGCAAGATAGGTGGCACTGGCCCTGGTCAATATGGCCAAGCTTAATTGAGAAGCACTGGAGCTGGAGTACTTATCAATTTAGTTATGTATTGTTAGTTTGGTCATTGTCATTTAAACTAGCTGAACTTGTACCCTGTTATGTCTGTTTCTGTCAGTTTCTATCAGTTTGGTTATTGTCAGTTTGTAATGTTTGGATGGTGAACCACTCCGCCTTGTGAACTTCAGTGTTATAATGTTGTAATGTTCGCTATTGTGTTGTGTGTAAAACAATGTTCTGCAATTTGTTTATGCACTTCCTACTAAACTATTACCAGGACACATTTGTTAAGCAATGTTGAACCAGTCTACTTTCACATATGCTTGCTGTCTTACATCAACAAGTTAACACACACTGATAGCATGCAAAAGACCACACCAACTAGTTCAGTACATAGTAGTAGTACTTAAGTTACAAAATACCAAAGCAAATGCAATGTAAACCATCTCATTCTTCATCTGCTGGAACATGTGTGGTTCTGCTAGACCCTTCTCCAAGTAGCAGCCACTTCAGTCCCTTTGTTTTTGTTTTCTTCTTTCTTGTGGCACTTCCTCTTCTTCCTCTTGTTCCTCTTCCAGCTCCAGCTGCTCTACCTCTTCCTGGTGCTTGTGCAGAATCACTAGCTCTTCCAGCTCCTCTTCCTCTGCCTTGTGCTTGTTCAGAAGCACTAGCTATTCCAGCTCCTCTTCCTCTTACTTGTGCTTGTTCAGAAGCACTAGCTCTTCCAGCTCCTCTTCCTTTGCCTGGTGCTTGTGCAGAAGCACTAGCTCCTCCAACTCCTCTTCCTCTAGCTGCTATGTTGGACCTGTTCTCGACTACAAATGCACTTTCCTCTGGAATTTGGTGTATCCTAGTAAACTGGAATTCCTTGTGCTGTTACCTGTACAAAGAAACAATGGTACTGTCAGATTTTATGAAAATGCAATTTTAAGGAATAGAAAAATGTGAAACTGTGGCACAAGTACCTCATGTGATAAAATATGTATCATGCTGTCTTCAACCAGCGTTGGGTCCAGATCTGGCCTCATAGGTCTGTTCTGAATGTGCTGCACATCATACAAGAGCATGTCAGTTATTGTTATGTTTTTTTTGTTTTATTAATTTCTAATGTAAACTTACAGTTAGAATTATGGGGAAGTCAACATCTCCATTTTCATCAATAACCATCTTTGACTTCTTTTTCTTAGCTTGCTCCCTCATTTGCTCTATTTGCTCCCTCATTTTGTCGATTGGGCTTTCTTTTTCTTCCCTCCTACTATGTGATTACATGCTCATGATTGCAGCATTCTCTCAGTATGCTCACTTCCAACAGTATTTGTCCTGCCATGATCGGGTTGATCACTTTGAACATTATCTGTTGTGCCATGATCCTGTGGATCACTTCCAAATTCCCACCTGCTCATTTTGATCTTCCTCTACTCTTAGTACAGCAGCTTTCAACTTTGAGCAACCACTTCTGTTATGACCAGCTTCTTTGCAATAGCCACAGTGCATAATAGCCCCATGTCTACTGAGTTTAGTACCATCTTCACTCTCCTCTGGTTGCTTCCTTCTGTTCTTTGTTCTCCTTCTAGCTCTTTTCTCATATAGTGGTGGCAATATAGGTACTACATCTACATGTGGCCACTCATCTTTGTCCCTTGTAGGATATACTTGAACTCCATAAGCTGACAAGTATGTTTGCACAGAGTAGCAAGAAGACAACATGGATTCAGGTTTAATCCTTTCATGTCTACCACAGGCACAAGCATGGCTGCAAGGAATTCCAGTGAGTTGCCACCTTCTGCAGGTGCATGCATGCATATTCAACTCCACTACGTATGTCTTGCCATTTCATAACACGCCAAAGACACCCATCCCTGACGCCTCAGGGTGACAATTGGCTGACAACTCTACATTTTTTCTTAATTTGTCTCTAATTTTTGGAGTTATGTTGCCTGTCCACTTCTCAGTAGCCTCCTTTTTCTATGACATATGCCTATGCATAACCTGTGATTTAATCCTCTCAAGCATGGTCAACAGAGGTAGCTCTCTAGCTTCTAAAATGTACCTACAACACAACATTTTGACAAAGTTCAGTTTCAGTTACTGTTCAATTTCAGACAAAGCTCAGTTTTAGTTACTGCTCAGTTTCAGACAAAGTTTAGTTTCATACAAGATTAAGTGCTATTACCTGTTGAAAACTTCACAAGTGTTATTCAACAAAATGTCACATTTGGGAAAACCATCAAAAAATGCCATAGACCATTGATTTGGAGGCTTATCTTCCAACCAAGCATAAGCTTCTGGATTATCTTCCTTCATCTTGTCCATATTAATTTCAAACATGGTTGGAGTGGTTGATTTGGCACAAGTCCATAGTTGCTGTCTGATTGTCTCACCTTTGTGTGCTGAGTGTAAGTTTTGGTACAGGTGTCTCACACAAAACCTATGCTCTGAGTCAGGGAACTGTTCATTTACAGCTTTTATGAGCCCCTGTGTGAGAAAAGAACAGAATTATCACACTAGCGCAAGTAAGAAGTAAAACAGTTACTGAACATATGAACAGTAACTGAACCTATGAACACTATGAACGGTAATTGAACCTATGAACAGTAACTGAACCTATGAACACTATGAACAGTAACTGAACCTATGAACAGTAACTGAACTTATTATACCTTCTGTTTATCACTCATAATACTGAATGTGCTGGTGTTCATAATGTTAAGATCCTGCTTCAGTGTAGCAAGGAACCATGCCCAAGATCCATAGCATTCTGTCTCCACCACTGCCATTGCAATTGGATATATTGAATCATTTCCATCTATACCTACTGCTGTCAGTAATTGGCCACCATACTTTGTCTTTATGAATGTGCCATCAATACATATGATTGGCCTACATCCCTTCAGCCACCCTACTTTGCAAGCTGCCAAACTGAAATAACAAGTACTAAACAGCCCATTCTCCAGGTTTAGATAGAAAGATGAACCTGGATTGCTATGTCTCACTTCCTCTGCATATCTCCAAAGCAATGAGTACTGCTTCACCTCATCCCCATGCACCACTTCCAATGCTGCTTTCCTAGCTCTACCAAGCTTGTGTCTTTTTCATGTTAAATTTCTTCCCAACTTTCCTTGAAAATGTAGCTAGAGAAATCTTCTCATTGTCTCTGAACTTCTCCACATATTTGCTAGCAAGAAAGGGGGTTGTTAGTTCTTTGACATCCCAGACCTTCTCACAAGTGTGCTCTCCAGTTAAAGTCTTCACAAGAAAAGACTGTGTCCTATTGTCATTGACAGCCACTAGTTTCCAAGGGCAACCCTCTTCACACACTGCCTCAAATCTTTGTTTATTATTTCTTTTCTTCCTAATTTGCACCCTGTTCTTCACTGCATACTGTGCTACTACTTTCCTAAGGAGCTCCACAGAATCAAAACCATACCCATCTTGAATTGAGGGTTTTCCATGTCAACAGTTAGGTTAAATGGTTTAAACCTATAAATGGGTTTCTCCTTCTTTTTTTTCTTCTTATACTCCTCATCATCAGAGTCACTTCTATGTTTTCTCTCCCAGTCATCCTCTTCTGGCAGCTGCAAATCATCTTCATACACATCATCTGTCCCGAGGAACATGCCTGTACTCAGCACCAATACTTTTGCCTTTCTCAATCAAAGCATCATGCACAACATCATCTACATTCTTGTCATACTCCTCATTATCCTCCTCCATTCCATAATCACTGTCATACCAAGTAGGATCTATGTCTGAATCACATTCATACTCTTCTTCTGAAACTTCTGAATTTTTTGATAAATCTGAATTTTCTGCCTCCTCTGTACCAGCTGCATCTTCTTGTTGCTCTGAATTCTTCCTATTAGATGCATTGTTTGAACTACCTGACAGTTTCTCTGTCCTTGCTAGGTGGACTCGGTATAACTTTGGGTAGAACAGGGCAACCTTTGAACAAAATGTCATCTTCCTCCTGCATCTCAGGTTTTCTCATATGCCTGACAAACAAAACCAGTACCTTTGAGTGAACAGAGGCTTTGGCCATCTTCTGACAGTCAGCTTCCAGGTTTATTTCCACCAGATCTGCAAGTGTTTTTCCAGGTGGGCACCAATACATAATTTTCACTTGATCAGGATAATTCAATAGTGCTAGCATGTAGTAGATGCAGTCCTTGCAGAGAGTTCTTCTGTCTAGGTTGTCAAACCAACATATCTTCTCATCCAAATATGTCAGATTCACTCCCTTCCCCATAAAAAACCCACCATGATGCACCTCCACACTGAATTTCACTGATTCAAAACCTACATTCAACAATGGACAGCGCATTCAATAAATACATTCAAAAAAGGACACTACTAACCCTAGCTGCCATCCCCAATAATATTGTGTGATACAAATCGTAGGTGAATACCAACATACCCTAACTACAACTGTTGATTCATGGAGTAAAACTACTACGATGCACCAGCGATCGTCATCTATTGGCTAAGGGAGAAAACCCTAACTAAATTGGGGAAAAACTTACCGTATATCGGCCTCTCATGCGCTTCGGTCCTCAGGACTGGCAACTCCATCGCCGGATCCTCCGTCGTCGCCGATGACTGGCTTGCCGCCGACCAGCTCGCCGCTCGGTAGCGCCGCTGTCTCCTCTCCCATCGGCGAAGAACACGAACAGGCAGAGAACAGAGGAGAACAGAGGAAAGGGGGGCTATGCGCCTTTTGCCCTGGATCCAGGGGTCTTTGTGCAAAAAAAGATGCAGTCCAGAGGCCTCACGTGCGCGCCGCGTGATAGTGAAACAGAAAAAACCGGGCGTCGGCGCGGTTCAGCTGGCGTGTGTGACTTGATTGCACTCGAAAGGCAAGTTCTGTGACCGGTTTTTCCAGTTTGCAAGTAGTGTGACTTAACTGCACCCGCGGTGCAAGTTCTTAGACCGCCAGTGCTATTTACTCCCTCCTTCTCTACCGCGGCAGCAACGAGAAGTTGTCCCCTTATTGTGAAAAGGGCGATTTCCGTTTTGTCGTGTGCAATCCCGTCACGGGGAGATGGTTGGAGCTGCCCCCTTCACCGCAGATGCCGGAAAACAGATTTAGCTGTACCGCAGGTCTGGCTTTTGATCCTGCGGTCTCATCCCATTTCTGTGTTCTTCACTTCGAACAGACCTGGGCGATCATACATCACAGCAGTGAACATCTACTCGTCACGGACAGGAGCCTGCAGTCTGGGGATAGTGGGATGCTTGAGAAGGTAGCCCTGTTCGATTTTAGTAGACGCATATTTGTCGGCGGTATGATGAAAATCATAATGTTAGCTACCCAGCTGAATATAATTCCTGCATGCACCATACTATATGTTTTTTTTGTTGACCAGGAATATTTTGTGGTTGTAGTTGGGACTGCAGGTGCGGCCGCTGCATCATTGTGCAAAACAGGTTTTGTTTTTTGACAGCTAATGATGTGTATGAACTTGATTTTACTTATGAGCAGCCTGCCCTGTGATGACCGTAATCCTGCAGGTTAATCTTATTTTTGCTTTTAGGAAGAATCTCGTCAAGTGAAAGCTTGTGCAATCTAATTGTTTAATTTTTCTTTTTTTGAAACGTTGGCAAAAGCCTCTGCCTCATTCTGAAATCAATGTTCTTCAGGACTGGGCTCAAGCCTGTAAATGATTGGAAGATGGTACTAGTAACTGAAGCAGCTGTCGCTTGTGCAAACAGAGACCTACTTCACCCAGAAGATCCTGCATTGATTTAGATATCTCACGGTATTCTGGTTTCGAAGGATTATTTGGTCCAGCCGGTAATCTTCGGCCTGGCTCCACTTGCCTGAACCTGCCCTGGCTTGACACATCCTCCATCGTTGCTTGATTCATCGCTTGTTGGCTGCTCTGCTTCAGCGACCAATTCCTTGACTGACACGGAGATGAAGCAGCTTTAAATTGCTATATATTTCTGAAAATTCCAATGTCACAAGTGATCCACATTGCCTTACCTCAGGGGAGAAGGCACCCCCTTGTAGCAGAATCGCCTTTCGGAATTTCTGGACATTCCTTTTAGAGAAAAGTGTTGCCGTGCTGCAATAGATGAATTATCCGCAGTCCAGTGCAAGAGAGTGTGTAGAACACACGGTAGATCAATTACAAGGAGAGGGGAGGAAGGGTGGTAGGCAATATTCTGATATTAACAAAAGGAACAAACAAAATGATTAGAGCACAATCTACTTTCTCGATTGGCCCTGCATAATAAATAAGTCCATCCCTCTCTTTGTACTTTGCTCTGATCTCTCCACCACGGCTGGGTTCAGTTTAAACATGGTTTGGTATGAAATCCTTGGATACGTACGCAATGTAGAGGCAAATATATACAATACATACTTGAAAACAGTTATTAGGATCGAACAAGTAACAAGTAGATAAGCAAAATGCCACCAGCTCATACGTAAAATATCTTGTAAATTTGGCCGCACAAACGTGCCTCATTCACTAGTTATTCATTAGTCGGAGCAGCCGGGTCGCTTTACTTTTCCCCATGTGTGTGCTGCTGCTTTCCTTTAGCTCCGCCAGCAAGGGCACGAGGCCATGCTCATGTGCCTGAGCAAGGTTCTGTCGCTGCTGCTTGCCTTCGCCATCACAGACACGCAACAGGATAGCAACTGCATTTGCCTTGCTCGCTGAGGATCCATTCCTAATAACTCCAACCAGACTTGGTATGACAGCGGCAGCGGCACTGATAGCTGCCACTCCCTCGGGGCCGTTGGAAAGGATTGACAGTAGCGCAAGGGGGCTCATGTTGCCCCTCTCTAGCGCCCGCACGATCCCGGCAACAGCTCCAGAGGAAACAATCCTCCGTCTGTTCTCTCGGTTGACAGAAATGATGAGGAGAGTGGTGACCACATGCTCCTGGGCGCTAAGATCAGTCGTCGAAGACAGCAGTCTCGAGAGGATAGGGATGCCGCCAGATTCCCCGATGCGTGCACGATGCTCAGCACTGCGCTTCGCGAGCTGGCGAAGCACGCCTGCGGCTTCACGCTGATCCAAAACGTTCTGCGATGATAGTTTCTGAAGAAGCTCACTTACTTCGTCATGCTCAGAAGCCGTACTTGATGCTATTGCTGCCGGTGCGCTACTGTTACCAATTTGAGCAGAAACCTGTGACGTGGGAAAAACAGCAAGATGCATCAAAAGGTGTCGACATGTCTTTCGGAGGGATGATAGTTTTGCTTTGTGGAATGCTGACTCGATGATCCTGCAGGACCATGTTCTGTCAACATACCTGCTCTACTGCAAAAGTGCCAGTCTTGATGGATCTGTCCTTCACTTCAGCAAGCCGATCGATTATATGCTGTGTAACTGGTCTCTGAACTGGGTTAAGTTGAGCACATTGTATTCCTAACTCTGCGCATACCCGTATTTGTTCCAATTTTTCTATGTGGCCATCTGATATTTGCAACCTATTCCTCCAAGTATCAAGTACTATCTACGAAATTGCACTTGTTAGTTGGCGCTATGAATATGGTAACATATATAACAAAAAAAATTGTAAACATCAATTCAAACATCAGGATAAAAGCAGAAATCTTTAAAAGAAACCCTTGTTTAGAGCCAGATATAACACCATATAAGTTGCATTTTCATCAGACATGAAGAAACACAAGATAAATGTTTCTAAAAGAGAGTAAGTTAATTCTATGACTGTAACTATCTTCATGACTTTAAATCCATCTTCTTTCATGTCCTATTCAGTAATAGTAGTACTTGTGGGTTTCTTTAAATACTATGGTCCTTTTTCTTCCTTCGCAAGTTTGACTGTCACCAACATAGTTGGGGAAAAAGGTTGTTCGATGCAAACATGCAAAAACTGGATTACTTCATCTTACTTTCTCTATGAAGTACTGCTCAGATGCGATGTCGCTCTGGGGACTACCATTCTCATTGAACTGCTGAAAACATGGAAGTTCTTTACGACCAGTGATTATCTCAATGATTACGACACCTAAACTAAATATATCTGCCTTGATGGAGACTAAACCACGGATTAAGTACTCTGGAGCCATATATCCCCTGCAGCAGAGTTTGGAAGTTTGAGGCATTTCAAGAATGAACATGAGATACTGTAGAATAAGGCAAAGCTTACAGTGTTCCTGCAGGATTTTTAGTAAGTGATTGATCCGCAAAGATCTTTGACAAACCAAAATCCGCAATTTTCGGCTCCATATTAGTACCAAGCAATATATTTGCAGGCTTCAAGTCAAGATGAATAATTTGGCATTCCCCATGAAGATAATGCAAACCATCGCAAATTCCCCTTATTATTTCACATCTCATGTTCCACTCAAGGCCCGAAGATCCATCTATATATAAAATTTGATAAATTAATAATGAGCTAAACTCCATTCAGTGATTGCAGATTACAGTTATGGAACCGTGTCTTGGTCTAAATAGTTTGGTTGTGTCAGTTCCAGAATCTATAAAAATGATTTGTCGTCAGGTTAGTAACTGACACAATCAGTACAGGTTAAAGCCGTATTGTAGAAACTAAACTACAGGGACTAAAATGAAAATAAAGTAGTCGAGATTTCAGGAACCATACCGGAGATATACTTGTCAAGGCTTTGATTGCATACATACTCGAAGCAAAGCAATCTTTTTGGTGCTTCAGAGAAAATATAACCCACAATTCCAGGCAGCTTCATCGCTTCCCAACTTGATTCGGCACAGTAACCTACAAACTGTACTACGTTTTGGTGCTTCATCCCCATAAGATAACTGACCTCCTTTTGGAATTTATTATCTTCCACCAGATGTGTATCATAAAGCTTCTTCACAGCAATAATTTTTCCACTCGGAAGAACTCCCTGTGAGGTAAGTCAAAAGTCACTTCATAGTTTGACTTGTGTGCCCTGTTAATGACTATATTAATTGCTAAATAATATTAATCTGATAATTGGAGTGAATGGAATTGGTCATACACGTATAGTTAGTATACCTTGTAAACCACTCCATACCCACCTTTGCCGAGCTCTTGTTCAGCGGAAAAATCACATGTGATGGCCTTCAGAAAGTCTAAAGGAAACGGCATGGGTGGTGCACTTGGATCTTGTAGCTTCTTCTCCCATATATAAATTTTATCAGCCATTTCTCCGTGAGGTTTCAGCTACGATCCTCTGTTTCGAAGTCTAGAAATCAGTTCCCACAATAATCGACAGAAGGGGCAAACAATCCTATATATTCCTGTTGGCAGTACAAGGCGATGACGAAATACCAGTGGCTAGGAACCAAAGCAATATCAGATGGCTAGGTCCTAAACTAAAGAAAGCAATATCAGACCTGGTGAGCTGAAGGCCTTGTGGTGCTTGTGCTCAAGAGGATTCTTGGCTCCCAGTCCCAGATGAAAGAAGAAAGGTGCACCGCGAGCTTAACTAAGCAGACCCACTTGGGTTGGGTGCATATATAGCAAGCAAGTTTTGGTTCACGCGTAGTTAGGTAAGTGCTTTGCTGCCTTGTCATTCCACACAAGAATAAAAAATAAAAAGGAGTTTAGACCTTGACTAAGGAAGTCGCCCACCAAGTCTCCCTGTTTGGCCAATAACTATACACGAAGCAGAAAAAATGAATAAGACAAAAATGAAATGAGAAATGGAACAAGAAAAGTGTTAGAGATATATTTAGGATATATGTATTTGGTAGTCTAGGATTTGTAATCCGTCTCCTACCTTATCTCCAGGAGAGGCATCTTGCCCTCCAAGTCTTCTACTCAATATATACTCGCCCTCGAAGCTCAATAATAAATCCATCATATTCCGCAACAATCCCTCTCTCCCTTCTAACATGGTATCAGCCTAATCACGATCCAAACCCTAGCCGTCTCCGCTTCCGCACCCGCGCGCCGCCCCCGGGGCGGTCGGCCTCCATGACCGCCGCCGGGGGCCGCGCCGCCCGTACCTAGGGTTCGTCTGCCGGCCGTGTTGGCCGGCTGACCTAGAGAGTTTTTTTCCCGAGCCTTTACTCCGGGTTTTTTTTTTTTGCTATCTCGCGGGTCGCTTTGATCGGCATTTTTCTTTTTGGTTTTCCGATCTGCTTGATCGGTTTGCGTCGCCCGCCGCCGCCGTCGACCCCGTGCGCCTCTACTCTGACTTCGGCATCGACTACACCGGCGTCTTCGCTGACCCGGCGGCCTCGCGTGTCGTCCGCGCGTCTGCCCGCCGGTCGCCCCGACCCGGCGGCCTCGTGTCATGCGGTGGCCCTTCACCGCCGCCGTTCGCGCGCCGGCCCGCCCATCGATCTACGCCGGCCGTCACCGCCTTGCTCCGACCGCGACTCCTGCATCACCCCGACCCGGCGGCCTCGCGTCATGCGGCTGCCAATCATAGCCGCCCTGCCGCCCGCCATCGCCGGCCTCATCCCGGACTCCGCCGCCACCACTCCTCCACCGAGCGGCGTCCCCGACCTCGCGCGCGATCGGCTTGATCACCCACTCGCCGCCGCGATCCGCCTCATCTACGCCGCGCGACCGACCTGGCCCGATCTTTTCACCTGTAGACTTGCTGATATTTGGAAGCTCTAGATGTGGCCTTGAAGCGCCAAAAAAAAAGATTTGTATGTGTGTAAGCAAAGAAGAAGTTGATACATATGTGTGCGAACATAATTCTTTCTTTTCCTTTTGAAAAAAAAAGAACAACAATACAGTCGACATCTCGGCCACCTTTGGTTTGGGCATCCGAACGGCCGCTACTGACACCTGATTAAAATACATAACAAAAACAAGCCGACAGAGATGTTTGAACTAACAAACTGTTGTTTTTTCCAGAACAAGTTAAGCTTATTGATCAACATGCATTACAGTAGTGCGCATCTATCAGCTATTCTAGCATTAGTAGAAAAAGGGCCTATTGTCCCGGTTCGTAAGGCTCATTTGTCCCCGTTTTTGAATCGGGACTAAAGGATCGTTACTAAAGCCCTAGGCCTTTAGTCCCGGTTCTTACACGAACCGAGACAGATGGATCTCCATGTGGGCGGTGCTGCGAGCCCAGACAGGAGGGCCTTTGGTCCCGGTTGGTGGCACCAACCGGAACCAATAGGCATCCACGCGTCAGCAGCTGGCAGGAGTTGAGGTTTTTTTTTTTCTGAAAGGGGTGGTTTAGAGGGTAATTCAGGGTGTGTTAGCTAGCTAATAGAAAGAAGTGTCCTCTCTTATCTCCGTGCTTGGTTTACCAACGCTACTGCTATGCCTAAACATGGCTTAGATTAAAGTGAAGGCAACATGTGGTGCATGTTGAAAGTAATACTAATCCTAACTTGATCAAGTTTGGATTAGTACTACTTTCGACATGCACCACATGCATGCTGCCTTTACTTCAATCCAATCCATGTTCATTTCACCCACTGATATATAATAACTCTTCATGCTCGCATCATGCATCATCATGATAATAAGTCGTACTAATCATCATCATACAACTTCTACTCGTTATTAATAACAAGTCATACGATCATCATCCTCATAGTAATCGAACCAACCCTACTTAATTATTCTTAGAACATGATCATCAGTATTAAGTAGGACCTAAATACCCCTCTTTAAGGTAAAATAGCATAAAACAATATAGACCTTGACTCTTCATTATGGAGAATGGAGATCATCCTGCCTTCAATTCTTGCGCTTCGCTTCCTTTTGCTTCCAAGAACCTCCTTACAACTGTCCATACATTTTTTCCATTCTTTGATTTTCATGTCTCCACTGCTTTTAGAAATCCGGTATGGACAGTTGAGGTTCATAGGATGATCTGGCTGTATGTTCAAAACATCAAGGCGACCATGCTCATACATCAAATGAGGCACACAATCCTCTGGGATTATCTGTTAAAAAACATAGTAATAACTTCATAGTTAGCAATGATGTACTAGTTTTAGAAGTATGCAAAAGATGCACGGATGTCGTAATAGTAAAAAATCTTACCAGTGTATCTCCATAGTAGTTATCAGAGTTCAACACGTGCACTAGTGGCGCGTATTGACCATAATGTTGAGGAGTTTGATTGTAGATATTGTAATTCTCAAGATCAGTACAAAATGCGATCAGATGATTTTTCTCCTGATAAGTTAATTCGGAGCCTTCGGTGTAGTAGGTTCTGTCTACCATCTTCCGCACATTCTTTGAAGAATGAAAATAAGCTGTCAATGGAAATAAGCTGTCAACTATTTTGAAATGAACAATATAAATTAGCTAATAACTATGTTTGAGAAACTCACATAGCGGTAGAATTGGAGGCGTATCAACAAGGACCCAAATGTCCATATTGTCTTGCTCGATTTCAGGATCACCAAGATCCATGGTGAAAAGCATATCCTCTTAAAAACCATACATCTGGCAAAGTGCTTCCCAATTTTTACTGGGTTACGCTCTCAGAATTGTACAGATTTACTTCAAAATCCATACCATGATGGGTCCTTAGGTGAATTTTCTTGGTTTCCATACTTTCATGGTCTTCAAAACCCATCCTCTCCAAGACATAGCGTCTTGCATAGCATGGGATAAGCTAATCGAATTGTAAAAGATGATAAGTACACGTTGAAATAGTTGAAGTCGTGCTTAATTACGAAAAAAACACTTGTCGTTATTGCGTACTACCGTTTCAACATCGAAGGTCTCCTCGAGCTTAATGTTGAAGTGCCGATCTTCGTCCAACTGAAGGAACCTGTCGCACATACCTCGGTCGTCGTGGCACTAGTCGCACTCCCCAGGGAGACTTTCGTCGTCCGAGTACGACATTTCCTATGTTCATAATTCAAAGATTAAACTTGTACAATTAAATATATATATACACAAAAACTAAATTAGAACATTATTATTCATCACGGGTTGACTATCGGTCTGTTGAGTCTTTTCTTGAAAACGCTCAGCTCACGTGGTGTATATATTCAACCGTTGGTGATGGTAGCTCCTCCTTTCGTTCCCGAGTGCATTACACCAAATTGTCTAGCACACGGGAACGAAAGAGAAGCTACCCCCACGACAATAGTCGGGATTCTTCGTCCTCTCATATGTGCTGGATCTCTCCCTCACTGATTCCTCTCTGACATTTGCGACCGTCGGTGATGGTAGCTCCTCCTTTCGTTCCCGAGTGCATTACACCAAATTGTCTAGCACACGGGAACGAAGGAGAAGCTACCCCCACGACAATAGTCGGGATGCTTCGTCCTCTCATATATGGTGGAGACTCGACAGACTTAAAGTCAACCCGAAATATCATTTAATTATCTTTCTAAAAAAGGACATATCGAGCGCCTGAAATTTGCCGAAAAGGAAATATACATGTTTTTATCTACATCATATGAGCATTCAAACTTGATGGCCATTACATTTCAATGGTTCAAAATATGAGCAAAAACATTTCAAAATATCTTATAGGACTCATATTGACATGCATGGAGATTTGGCTGGTCTCACCTCAAGGTCGGAGGGGGGTCGGTGACGGGGACGACGACGGGGATGATGGAGGGGGCTCCTAGATTTTTGCAAAAACAAAAACCCTATAAGCTATCAACTAATCAAATGCATACGCCTTGCATAGTGCTCTCCAATTTTAGCATTCAAAGTAGGAGTACTTTTCCAATTTGAGCATTCAATAAGCAAAACCAAATCGTAAAATAAAGTAGTATTCAAATTAGCATGCATTCAATTATAAGCGAAACTACATCACCTCTTGCGTCCGTACATCGTCGAATATTATCACTAATACACCTCGAATACTATCATACATATAGCATTGCTAATACAGCTAGAACCGTAGCGCCCGACAGGTATCGGCGCGGGCGGTGGACACCCAAAAAGAAGGAACCATCACAGGATCATAGCTCCAGTGAGATCCCTGAAGAACCTACCAGGTATTGTCGAACCTGCCCTCCAACGCAACTATGTAGCGACGGACGTGCTCGTCCTCCTCGCTGACACGGTGACGTACCACCACCGCGGTGTCCGGAAGCCTCGGCAATCACATCGCCCATGCGACCGCCACCAAACAAGGATCGGGTCAACGACGGGCTGGCTCCTCACCAACCTACGCCCCCCCGAAGGTAGCACCTCCCAATACCAGCCCGGCGGAGCCTAGTACCGGACATGGCCCCTCTGATCAACCCGGCCTCCTCCGCCGAGTCGGCGACGAGGATGCGGGATAGGCATCGTCGACGTCGATGCGGGAATAATTGCTTGAACTAAAAAAATAAACTAGTTCTATTAATTTTCTTGCTAAAAATAAACTACTTCTATATATAGTAAAATAAAGTAGTTACTATAAATAAAGTAAAGTAGTACTTACTAAAAATAAACTAGTTTAACTAGTTCTATTATTTATCGACCCCCCCCCTCATGTCGAAGTTATCGGCGAGGGGGTATATCGACAGCGACATACCCGATAAAAAATAAGAAGAGGAAGAAGAAGAAACAAAAGGAGAAGAAAGGAATAGAGGAGAAGATTGAAGAAAAAAGAAGAAGGAGGAATATATTATTATATTTCTTCTTCTTCTCCTCTATTCTATTCTTCTTCTCCTCTATTCCTTTCTTCTTCTCCTCTTTTTTTTCTTCCTTTTCATCTTCTTATTTATTTCTCCTCTCCTTCCTCTCTTCTTCTTCTTCTTCTCCTTCCTCTTCTTATTTTCCTTTTTCCTCTCCTGCTTTTTCTTCTAAATATGAACATACAACATTTGCATATTCAACAATATAATATCACAAAAAAAATCTATGAACAGAAAAAAACATATATGCATACATATATATCCATACATCAACATTACATTATACATCAACACGTATGCCAAAAAACATATATCGCATACGGAGGCCACGTCCCACGGCGCGGCGGGCGGCGGGGTGGGGCAGGGGCGCTGGGGCTCACTGGGGCGGGGCGGCGACGGGCGACGGGCAGGGCGGCGCGAACCGGACGGCACGGGCAGGGTCGGTGAGACGGCGCAGGCGGGGCGGCGCGACCGGGCGGCGACGACGTTAGCGAAGGGGCGACGGCGACGCGTCGGGTAGGCGGCGGTGCGGCGACGGCGTCATGGGGGCGCGCGTGACGGCGAAGGGCAGGAGCCGCGACAGCCTCGGGGCAGCAGGAAGAACAATTGAATCAAAAATTTCACAAGCCTGCTTTTATACACAACGCTTTGGTCCCGGCTCATGGCGCCAACCGGGACCAATGCCCCCCCTTTAGTCCCGGTTGGTGCCACCAACCAGGACCAAAGGTCTCTGCTTTGGGCGGGAAGCAAAGACCTTTGGTCCCGGCTAGTGGCACCAACCGAAACTAAAGGGTTCATTGGTCCCGGTTGGTGCCTCGAACCGGTACCAAAGGTGTTAATTGGTCCCTGTTCGTGGCACCAACCGGGACCAATGTCCTGCGCTTGCCAAAGTCGCGGTGCGGTGGGATGTTTAGTCCCACCTCGCTAGCCGAGGAGCGGCCGAACCTGTTTATAAGCCCTGCCCCGCCATCTCCATTGAACTCCTCTGAACTGCAGGCCTATGGGCCTAATCTTGCACCGCTATGCCTGTGGGCCTGCTGGGCCTTCTGCGGGCCTGAATCCTGGCCCATTAATGGGTTTCTAGTCGTATTCAGGCCGTGGTGACCCAGTAGGTGGCATTTTTTTTATTTTTTCCCATTTTTTTCTTTTCTTTTTTCCTTTATTTATTTTATTTTGTTTCTACTTACAACAAAATACTTACTATTATTGTTAAAAAAATACTTACTTTTGTTATTTTATTTATTTCAGGAAAATTCTTTTTGCTTATAATGTTTTGAACAGAAAATACTTTGGTAATTTGAGGTCCATAAATTTTATTTATGTTATTAAAGTTTATTTTATTTTGTTTTATTTCTACTTATATATTTTATTAAACTTTATTTTATTTTATTTGGTTCCTACTTACATCATCAATTTTCATCCCTTTCTGACTTCATTTGTTATTTGTCATGCATTTACTGATTTTTTTTGAGCTATAAGACCCTGAAATTGAAAAGCATTTCATATGAACTCTGAAAAGGTTGAAAGTTGGCATGGTATCATCATTTCATCCACATAGCATGTGCAAAAAAGTTGAGAGGGTTACGGCAAAAACTAGATGCACTTCGTGTACAAAACGGATAATCTGTTTTAACACAGAAACTCGTCTGTTACAACAGGCATTTCAAATGAACTACGAAAAGGTTGAAAGTTGGCATGGTATCATCATAATAGTTGTGGAGAGAAAGTCTTCACTTTTTCTTCGCTTGTATCCTTTGCTTATTGCGCCGTAACCATGGATAATCTTCATCGTTTATCAGGATGTTTGGGTCAGCCTTGACTTTGAAGGGAGGAATTTCATGAAACTTTTCATAATCTTCAGATATGTCTGTCTTGCCCTCCACTCCCACGATGTCCCTTTTTTCTGAAAGAACTATGTGGCGCTTTGGCTCATCGTATGATGTATTCACTTCCTTATCTTTTCTTTTTCTTGGTTTGGTAGACATGTCCTTAACATAGATAACCTGTGCCACATCATTGGCTAGGACGAACGGTTCGTCAGTGTACCCAAGATTGTTCAGATCCACTGTTGCCATTCCGTACAATGGGTCTACCTGTACCCCGCCTCCTGATAGATTGACCCATTTACACTTAAACAAAGGTACCTTAAAATCGTGTCCGTAGTCAAGTTCCCATATGTCCACTATGTAACCATAATATGTGTCCTTTCCCCTCTTGGTTGCTGCATCAAAGCGGACACTGCTGTTTTGGTTGGTGCTCTTTTGATCTTGAGCAATCATGTAAAATGTACTCCCATTTATCTCGTATCCTTTGTAACTCAATACAGTCGAAGATGGTCCTCTGGACAACGAGTACATCTCATCACAAACAGTGTTGTCACCTCTGAGACGTGCTTCCAACCAACTGCTGAAAGTCCTGATGTGTTCACATGTAATCCAGTCGTCGCACTGCTCCGGGTGTTTGGAGTGCAGACTGTTCTTGTGTTCATCGACATACAGGGTCACCAAGGTAGAGTTCTGTAGAACTGTGTAGTGTGCTTGAGACCAAGAATGCCCGTCCCTGCATATTATTGAGTCCCCTCCAAGCGTGCCTTTTCCAGTCAGTCTCCCCTCATACCGCGATTTAGGGAGACCTATCTTCTTAAGGCCAGGAATGAAGTCAACACAAAACCCAATGACATCCTCTGTTTGATGGCCCATGGAGATGCTTCCTTCTGGCCTAGCGCGGTTACGTACATATTTCTTTAGGACTCCCATGAACCTCTCAAAGGGGTACATATTGTGTAGAAATACGGGGCCCAGAATGACAATCTCGTCGACTAGATGAACTAGGACGTGCGTCATGATATTGAAGAAGAATGGTGGGAACACCAGCTCAAAACTGACAAGACAATATGCCACATCACTCCTTAGCCTTGGTATGATTTCTAGATCGATCACCTTCTGAGAGATTGCATCGAGGAATGCACATAGCTTCACAATGGCTAATCGGACGTTTTCCTGTAGAAGCCCCCTCAATGCAACCGGAAGCAGTTGCATCATAATCACGTGGCAGTCATGAGACTTTAGGTTCTGGAACTTTTTCTCTTCCATATTTATTATTCCCTTTATATTCGACGAGAAGCCAGACGGGACCTTCATACTGAGCAGGCATTCAAAGAAGATTTCCTTCTCTTCTTTGGTAAGAGCGTAGCTGGCAGGACCTTCATACTGCTTTGGAGGCATGTTGTCTTTTTCGTGCAAACGTTGCAGGTCCTCCCGTGCCTCAGCTGTATCTTTTGTCTTCCCATACGCGCCCAAGAAGCCTAGCAGGTACACGCAAAGGTTCTTCATCATGTGCATCACGTCGATTGAAGAGCGGACCTCTAGGTCTTTCCAATAGGGTAGGTACCAAAATTTAGATTTCTTCTTCCACATGGGTACGCGTCCCTCAGCATCATCTGGAACAGATAGTCCACCGGGACCTATTCCAAAGATTACGTGTAAATCATTGACCATAGCAAGTACGTGATCACAGGTACGCATGGCGGGCTTCTTCCGGTGATCTGCCTCGCCTTTGAAATGCTTGCCTTTCTTTCGACATTGATGGGTGGTCGGAAGAAATCGACGATGCCCCAGGTACACATTCTTACTGCATTTGTCCAGGTATACACTTTCAGTGTCAGCTAAACAGTGTGTGCATGCGTGGTATCCCTTTTTTGTCTGTCCTAAAAGGTTACTGAGATCGGGCCAATCGTTGATTGTTAAAACAGAAACGCGTGCAGGTTAAATTCCTCATGTTTGTGCTCATCCCACACACGTACACTGTTTCCATTCCACAGCTGTAAAAGTTCTTCAACTAATGGCTTAGGTACACATCAATGTTGTTGCCGGGTTGCTTAGGGCCTTGGATGAGAACTGACATCATAATGAACTTCCTCTTTATGCACATCCAAGGAGGAAGGTTATATATACATAGAGTCACGGGCCAGGTGCTGTGATTGCTGCTCTGCTCCCCGAAAGGATTAATCCCATCCGTGCTTAAACCAAACCATACGTTCCTTGGGTCACCTGCTAACTCAGCCCAGTATTTTCTCTCAATTTTTCTCTACTGCGACCCGTCAGCTGGTGCTCTCAACTTCCTGTCTTTCTTACGGTCCTCACTGTGCCATCGCATCAACTTGGCATGCTCTTTGTTTCTGAACAGTCGTTTCAACCGTGGTATTATAGGAGCATACCGGGCATGCCATCAACATCACCAGGGTCATCTCGTCTGATCTTATACCACAATGCACCGCATACCGGGCATGCGTTCAAATCCTCGTACGCCCCGCGGTAGAGGATGCAGTCATTATTGCATGCATGTGTCTTCTGCACCTCCAATCCTACAGGGCATACGACCTTCTTTGCTGCGTACGTACTGTCGCGCAATTCGTTATCCTTTGGAAACTTCTTCTTCAATATTTTCAGTAGCTTCTCAAATCCTTTGTCAGGCACAGCATTCTCTGATTTCCACTGCAGCAATTCCAGTACGGTACTGAGCTTTGTGTTGCCATTTTGCAATTGGGGTACAACCCTTTTTTGTGATCCTTTAACATACGATTGAACTTCAGCTTCATCTTTTGACTTTCGCATTGCGTCCTTGCATCGACAATGACCCGGCGGAGATCATCATCATTGGGCACATCGTCTGGTTCCTGATCTTGATCTTCAGCAGCTTCCCCCGTTGCAGCATCACCGTATTCAGGGCGCACATAGTTGTCATCATCCTCTTCTTCATCGTTGTCTTCCATCATAACCCCTATTTCTCCGTGGCTCGTCCAAACATTATAGTGTGGCATGAAACCCTTATAAAGCAGATGGGTGTGAAGGATTTTCCGGTCAGAGTAAGACTTCGTATTCCCACAACTAGGGCATGGACAACACATAAAACCATTCTACTTGTTTGCCTCAGCAGCTTCGAGAAAATTATGCATGCCCTTAACGTACTCGGAGGTGTGTCTGTCACCATAGATCCATTGCCGGTTCATCTGCGTGCATTATATATAATTAGACAAGTATCTATCTAAAGTAAGAATTATTTTCTTTCAGAAAGAAGATAAGAACAAGAGGCTCACCATGATGGTGCCGGGCGATGAGATCGGCGCGCGCGATCGGCGACGTTGAAGACGGGACAGGACGTGACGGACCGCTAATCCTATGCAAATCTCGGGGAAAATGGAGCTTGGAGGTCGAGCTTCGAGAGGAGAAAGCTTAACTAGTGTGGCTTGGGCATTTCATCGAACACCTCATGTGCATAGGAAGTGAGCTAGAGCACCCAAATGCCCTCCCCTCGCCGGCCACCAAAAAACAGAGAACTGTGGAGTGCTCTGCCGCGGCGATGGGGTATATATAGGCAACTCATTTGTCCCGGTTCATGGCTGAAACAGGGACTAAAGCCCAACCTTTTGTCCCGGTTCGAGCCACGAACCAGGAAAAATGTATGTGGGCCAGGAGCGAGACCTATTAGTTCCGGCTCGTGCCATGAACCGGTACTAAAGGGTCCATACGAACCGGGACCAATGCCCACGAGGCCACGGCCGGCCCCCTGGGCTCACGAACCGGAACGTATGCCCCCATGGGTCCGGGTTCATGGCAAAACCGGGACTAATGGACTGGCCAGGCTCCAACCAAAGCCCTGTTTTCTACTAATGTAGTAAAGGCGGACCATGAACCAATACATCAAGATGACACGACGAGTCGATAACAACTCAGCATTCAAAGGATTGGTTACTCCCGACAATGCCTTACACCATGCCCCAAAAAAGTCAAGATGTGGCATTGCATCCACTCCCTTTAATGTTAGGTACCCAATAATGTATGGACTCCATTAATAAGAGAATCGTTGATTACAACTCGATTATTAGGGAAAGCTCAGAGGAATTGTGGAGATCAAGGAGGAAGATAAACAATGTAGAGAGACGGGGAAGAGAAGAACAGCTAACACACGCCAACCAAGCCTAGGTCGAAGCCCTTTCCATCCGGGGTTTTCCTATTCGGCACGCAGGTCGCCCACGACGAGCGACTTGGCGCGCACCCCCATTGTGCGCTTGGTGTTCATATGGGCCAACCCATTTGCTGTTTTTTTCTTTTGGTTTTTCTTTAATTTTCTTTTTTTCTTTTTTTCTTTTCTGTTGTCCTTTTTCTTTTCTCTTTTTAATTCTTTACTTTTTTTTTCATTTTTTATGAACATACTTTTTTCAATTTCCAAACATTATTTTGTTCATTGAAATCAAATTTTTCATCAATGTAAAAGATATTCATTGAATTCAATTTTTTTGTTCATTGGATTTAAAAAATGTACGTCAAAATTCAATTTTTTTTTATCAAATTAAAAACATTCATCATATTCGAAATTTGTTCATAGTTACCAAAAAATGTTCATCAAATAAAATTTTGTTCATCCATTTTGTTTAAAACAATGTTCTTGAATACAAATTTTGTTCATCAAGTTCAAAACAAGTTCATCGAATTAAAAACATGTTCATGAAATACAAAAAATGTTCATCATTATTAAAAAATGCTCATAATGTTTTTAATCAAATTAAAAGTTTTTCATTAAAATTAAAAAATGTTCATTCTTTTGAAATTGCAAACATCTTTCAATTCAATAACTTTTTTTGACAATTCACAATTCTTTTTTTTAAAAGGAGTACCTTTTTGTAATGCTGAATTAATGAAAATATAGGATAAAACAAAAAATAAAATAAAAAGGGAAAAGTAAAAGTAAAAACAAAAAGGGGGGGCGTCCCGCCCCACGCGTGGGCTGGCCCAATTGGCGTGCACGGGGCGTGCACATTCGTGCTTCCTGGGGCACACATGTCGCCAAATAGGACCTCCCTTTCCACGAAATCACTAATTAAGGAGTACTTGTGGCAAAGAACACTCCACCTTCCGAAGTCACGACAAGTGGCGCAAATGCAGCGCGCCACTTGTTGCAACCTGGTAGTTTTCCCTTTTTCCGTAGATCCGTTTATTCAAAATGTTTTATCTCTTAAACCGTGTGTCTAAATCTCAAACCGTTTTCACCATTGGATTCCTAGCGTCGAGATCTTCAAAATTAGATCCCATGTTGATAGGTTTTGACGAACTTTTTTTCATGAAAAAAACCGGACAAAAAAAACCTGACGAAAAAACCAAACCGGGAGCACGTTTTTTTCCCCTTTCTAAAAGAGACACACCCGTGCCTTTCGCGAAATCACAACCGTGCCTCTCGGGGGAAGCAAAACCGTGACTCTCGTGGAAGGAAAAAAACAGAAAACACATTTTTTCCCTTTCCGAAAGAGGCACGTCCGTGACTCTCGCGAAAGCATAACCGTGCCTCTGGCGAAAGCAAAACTGTGACTTTCACGAAAGAGAAAAAAAAACAGAAAACGCGTATTATTTTTCCTTTCCGAGAGGCACGGCCGTGACTCTCGTGAAAGCACAACCGTGCCTCTCGCGAAAGCAAAACCGTGACTCTCATGAAAGAAATAAAAACAGAAAACACGTTTTGTTTTTCCCTTTTCAAGAGGCACGGCCTTGACTCTCGCGAAAGCACAACCGTGCCCCTCGCGGAAGTAAAACCGTGACTCTCTAGAAAGAAAGAAAAAAACAGAAAACGCGTTTTTTTTGTTTCCGAAAGGCACGGCCGTGACTCACGCTAAAGCACAACCGTGCCTCTCACGGAAGAAAAACCGTGACTTTTCGCAAAAGGAAAAAAGAAAAAGAAAACGCGTTTTTTCGCGTAAAATTTTTTTCCTGAAATTTTTTTTGCTCGAAAAGCTAAGGAAGACCGGGGGAAAACCAAAACGTCAAAAAAAATCGAAAAAGACCGTTTAGAAAGCCGAAAACGTGTGCGAAAAAAAACAAAATCTGAAGGGAGCGTCCAAAGCGCAACACGTGGCGAATGGCTGAGAGCGCGCCAAGTGGCGCTGATCACTTGGCGCTGATCGTTGCGAGGCTCCAGAAAGAGCGCTCGTTAACTAGTTGCTCCCCCCTTTCCATCCAGCCACCCTCCTCCTCTGTCGTTTCTCCTATTAATAGTGGATTCCCCTTTTCATCTAAAGCCCATGAGCAGGTCCTTATGTCCGGCCCGACCCACTGCAAGGAGGCAGGTCGCTGACATTTAGCAATGAACGTCAGTAGCATTGTATGTATTGATTGTAATCTAGTCCATATAAGGTGGCCTTCAACACAATTCAGTTGGGTGCTTGCACAAGCTCGTTGGCAAGTCCAACAGGTACAAGGTCTCATGCACCCACTTAATACTCCCTCCGTTTTCAAATATAAGTCTTTGGAGAGGTTCTACTATGAACCACATACGAAGCAAAATGAGTGAATCTATACTCTAAAATGCATCTAGATACATCTGTATATGGTCCATATTGAAATCTCTACAAAGTCTTATATTTAGGAATGGAGGGAGTAGATCCCACTAGATCATACAACTCCCGACCATGTGTCAGGCTGTTGCTAGCTTAATTAGCACATGCAGTAAGTCCTTTTTGATGCTCTGACTGATTACAAGAAACATATGACTTGTTGCCATCTGATTAGTCCAAGTTCTACCAGGAATGGATCATTGGACAGCGGTCAAAATTGTCCTTGGAGTAAATAAGGACATGTTTCTCGATTATGGAGGTGATAAAGAGTTCGGCGTGAAGGGTTACGTCGATGCAAACTTTAACACCTATCCGAATGACTCCGAGTAGCAAACCGGATACGTATAGTGGAGCAACCATTTGGAATAGCTCCAAGTGGAGCGTGGAAGCAGCATTTACAATATGACCTAGAGATTTGTGAAGTACATACGGATCTGAATGTTGCGCATCGTTGACTAAACCCCTCCCACAACCAAAACATGATCAAACCCCAAAACTCATTAAGTCTTAATCACATGATGATGTGAACTAGTTTAGTGACACTAGTAAACTCTTTGGATGTTGGTCACATGGCGATGTGACCTTTGAGTGTTAATCACATGGCGATGTGAACTAGATTATTGTCTCTATTGCTAGTGGGAGACTGTTGGAATTATGCCATAGAGGCAATAATAATTTAGTTATTATTATATTTCCTTGTTCATGATAATCGCTTATTATCCATGCTATAATTGTATTGATAGGAAACTCAGATACATGTGTGGGTACATAGACAACACCATGTCCCTAGTAAGCCTCTAGTTGACTAGCTCGTTGATGAACAGATGGTTACGATTTCCTGACCATGGACATTGGATGTCGTTGATAACAGGATCACATCATTAGGAGAATGATGTGATGGACAAGACCCAATCCTAAGCCTAGCACAAAGATCGTAGTTCGTATGCTAAAGCTTTTTCTAATGTCAAGTATCATTTCCTTAGACCATGAGATTGTGCAACTCCCGGATACCGTAGGAATGCTTTGGGTGCACCAAACGTCACAACGTAATCGGGTGGCTATAAAGGTGCACTACGGGTATCTCGGAAAGTGTCTGTTGGGTTGGCACGAATCGAGACTGGATTTGTCACTCCGTGTAAACGGAGAGTTATCTCTGGGCCCTCTCTGGAGGACATAATCATAATGTGCACAATGTGACCAAGGGGTTGATCACGGGATGATGTGTTACGGAACGAGTAAGAGACTTGCCGGTAACAAGATTGAACAAGGTATCGGGATACCGACGATCGAATCTCGGGCAAGTACAATACCGCTAGACAAAGGGAATTGTATACGGGATTGATTGAATCCTCGACATCGTGGTTCATCCGATGAGATCATCGTGGAACATGTGGGAGCCAACATGGGTATCCAGGTCCCGCTGTTGGTTATTGACCGGAGAACATCTCGGTCATGTCTGCATGGTTCCCGAACCCGTAGGGTCTACACACTTAAGGTTCGATGACGCTAGGGTTATAGGGAATAGATATACGTGGTTACCGAATGTTGTTCGGAGTCCCGGATGAGATCCCGGACGTCACGAGGAGTTCTGGAATGGTCCGGAGGTAAAGGCTTATATATGTGAAGTCCTGTTTTGGTCACCGGAAAAGTTTCGCGTGTTATCGGTAATGTACCGGGACCACCGGGAGGGTCCCGGGGGTCCACCAAGTGGGGCTGCCGGCCCCAGAGGGAAGCATGGGCCAAGTGTGGGAGGGGACCAGCCCTAGGTGGGCTGGTGCGCCCCCCTCCCCCCCCCCCCCACAAGGGCCTAAGGCGCCTAAGGTTTGGGGAGGGGACGCACCCACCTTACTTGGGGGGCAAGTTTCCCCTCTCCCCCCTTGGCCGCCACCCAGATGGGGATTGGGGCTGCCGCCACCCCTAGGGAGGGAACCCTAGGTGGGGGCGCAGCCCTCCCTATCCCCCTATATATAGGGGAGGCAAAGGGGCAGCCCAACACACGAAGTTCTTCTCATGTTGGCGCAGCCCTACCTCTCTTTCTCCTCATATCTCGCGGTGCTTGGCGAAGTCCTGCAGGATTGCCACGCTCCTCCACCACCACCACGCCGTTGTGCTGCTGCTGGACGCAGTCTTCCCCAACCTCTCCCTCTCTCCTTGCTGGATCAAGGCATGGGAGACGTCACCGGGCTGCACGTGTGTTGAACGCGGAGGTGACGTCCGTTCGGCACTAGGATCTCCGGTGATTTGGATCACGACGAGTACGACTCTTTCAACCCCGTTCTCTTGAACGCTTCCGCTTAGCGATCTACAAGGGTATGTAGATGCACTCTCCCTTTCTCTCGTTTCTAGTTTCTCCATAGATAGATCTTGGTGACACGTAGGAAAATTTTGAATTTGTGCTACGTTCCCCAACAATGGTGACCAAGAAGCTCAAGCAGATGTCCATTGAGCAAGCGCCTCGCACCTCGGAAAGTGAGCTTGAGAAGCCCTACGAAGCATGGCACGACCTTCTGTCGTTCCCTGCTGGTTGGCATCCACCGAAGTTCCGCCAGTTTGATGGAACTGGTGATGCACGGGAGCATCTAGCGTACTTTGAGGTGGCTTGCGGTGACACCGCTAATAGCTCTTCGCTGCTACTTCGGCAATTCTCAGGGTCATTGACGGGGCCTGCCTTCCACTGGAACAGTCGCTTACTAGTGGGCTCCATCACCAGGTGGGCAGGCATGAAGGAAGTCTTCAAGAGGCACTCCGTCGCCATGAAGAAAGATTTCTCCGTTGTCGAACTAGCGCAAGTTCGGCAGCGGCGAGAGGAGTCCATCGACGACTACATCGTCCGCTTCCGCAACAGCTATGTGCGTCTTGCCAGGGAGATGCATCTTGAGGATGCCATCGAGATGTGTGTCCATGGTATGCAGCAGCACTGGTCGCTTGAGGTTTCTCGGCGTGAGCCAAGAAACTTTAGCGCTCTCAGCTCAGCTGTTGCAACCACCAAGCTGGAGTTCGACAAGTCTCCACAGATCACGTAGCTTTACAAGAACGCGAGCGCCTATGACCCCGCCAAACGCTTTGCCTCAATGTCTAAGCTGCCTGGCAGCGGCGGTAAGGCAAAGGTGGCGGCAGAGGCGAACGCCACAAGGATGCTCACCCCGGCACCATGGAGCGTCGTGCCCATCTTGGGTGCACGGGGCGACCAAGCTGGGGGAAGGCAATGTGCTTCCATGCAAGAGCTCCTCAAGAAGCAGTACATCTTTCGCCGAGAGTTGGTGAAGGACATGTTTGACCAACTCATCGAGCATCGCGCACTCAATCTACCAAAGCCACGACGACCTGACTAGGTAAATATGAATGAGAATCCTTTGTATTGTCCATATCACAGGTGTGTAGGCCATGCAATAGAGGATTGCATTGCGTTCAAGGAATGGCTTCAACGAGCCGTCAACGAGAAAAGGATCAACCTCGACCCTGAAGCTGTCAATCCTGACTACCACGCGGTGAACGTGGTGACTGTGGAGTCACAAACCTCGCCAAGACAAGGCCAAGAGGGCGAGCCATCATGGGTGTCGCTCACTCAGGTGGAGCAACGGCTATCCGATCTCGTCGTAGCCACAACGACAACGCCTCTCATTTCACGAGAGGTCACCCTTGCCGCCCGCAAGGAGGATCCTTGGAGCGTGGTGCGCCGACGGCGGCATGCGTGGGGTTTGCCTCCGCAACCCCCTCACCACACACCCTCCATAGAAGTGTCCGCACCAGCTCGGCGTTGGGCTAATCCAAGCCAACGTCGACATCCAGCAAGGTTCGTCCCCAAGTCGGAGGGGGATGAGTCGTTTCCTCGCCAAGGGCAGGTACTACACACATTGGCAAAGTTCTTACCTTACCACTGGGGGCAAGCGGCTCCCAAGGATACTGGGGAAACCCAGGAGCCTAACTCCTCTCATTCGTCAAACATGGCAAGTTGCAACGTCATCCTCAGCTACAGCGACACGCCCAACACCGACTCGGAAGAGGTGCTAATTCCGGAGGAGCAGAAAACCTTCCATGCAGAAGGCGTCGCAGAAGGTTTACACACAGAAGAGGTGAACATCAACCTCCGTGGGGGCAAGGTTCTACCCGAGCCACCAAAGGCCAAGCCCGCAAGGGCGCCTAAACCAGCTGCCTTAAAGGAGACGCCGTTGCAGGAGGGTGCGCATGAAGAAGGACAGGAGAAGACAAAGTCGCACGAAGTCGACTACAACATCGTCGCCCACCTCAAGCGAATTCCGGTACTACTGAGTGTGCATGATGCACTCATGTTGGTGCCGGAGCTCCGTGAAGCCCTTGTAACACTAATAGAAAAAGGACCTTATGTGAGACACATTAGTCCCGGTTTAATTTTAGCCCGGTATTAATGGTACCATTAGTACCGGTTCGAACGGCTATGCATTAGTGCCGGCTCGTGTCGAACCTTTAATACCGGTTCGTGCCACGAACCGGTACTAAAGGGGTGGTGGCAGGCTGGCGTCAGGCCGGGGCCCCACGAGCCCCTTTAGTCCCGGTTTGTGGCACAAACCGGTACTAAAGGGCCAACCTTTAGTACCGGTTCGTGCCACGAACCGGCACTAAAGGGGTCTAACCTATAGTCCCGGTTGGAGACACAAACCGGCACTATAGGGCAATTTTCAAACTTGAAAAAATCATAACTAAATCATCCTAATTCAGGAAAATACATATAATATATCAAATTTTGCAGAACAAAAAGATTGATCCGCTGAAACAACAAGTTTTCCGTTTCGACAATTTTTTAAAATCACAAAATTCCAATGGGAAAATAGAGTTTTTGGACGTTTTAGACGTTTTTAGGGTTTAGTGCTAGGGTTTAGATTTCAGAGTTTAGGGTTAGATTTTATGGTTTAAACCCTTAGTTTTTACTGTTTAGCATAGAGTTTTCGACGTTTTAAGTCCCGGATTTAGGGTTTAGGACAGTTTTTGAAATGACAAAATTGTAAAAGGAAAAAAAGGATATGCTCTAATTTATGTTTTTTTGAATTTAACCAAATCTGGTCAAACCAGTCAGACAACTTATTCAAGAAATATAGAGTGTTACTAAATAATTATGCAATAATGTTGGTGCTACTAAATAAGTATCTTAGTTTTTCCAAATTTTGGTCAAATCTGGTCAAACTGTGGTCAAACTACTTATTCAAGAAATATTAGTGTTACTGCATAATTATTGTTTTTTAGAATAATAGTTTGAAACTCAAACAGCGAAACGTGTGACTTCATGCTCAAGCTATACTTCTGAGGGTTAACAGGATTGAGATCTTACTATTGTCAGGAAAACAACAAGTGCAGACTTGGAAACGAGGGAGAATAGAACCCGGAAGTTATGCGTGCTCAGGCTGGAGTAGTGAGAGGATGGGTGACCGGCCGGGAAGTTAGACGATTTGGAATGAGTGATCCACACTTGAGCAGTTAAGAGGGGTGATTAGAGACTAAATCATCAAATAATTCAGAAATTTAAAAAAAAATTCATAAAAATAAACCTTTAGTACCGGTTGGTTTTACCAACCGGTACTAAAGGTCCCCCATACGACGACGCGAGCTCACGCCACGTGGTGGGCCTTTAGTGGCGGTTCGTGCTGAACCGGTACTAAAGGGGGGGCCTTTAGTCTCCACCCTTTAGTGCCGGTTGCAGAACCGGCACTAAAGGCCCTTCTGAACCGGTAATAAAGCTCCGTCTTCTACTAGTGTAAAGGCGCTGCAAACTCCAGAACTCTACGAGGTGTCCATGGTGAAGCATCGCCTTTTCTCCAACCCTTTGTTCGTGAACGAGATCACGTTCGACGTGGAGGACAAGCTCATTGAAGATGGTGATCACAACCGTCCACTCTATGTGGAAGGTAACATCGGGCGTCGCGTATCTTCGCCGGATCCTCATCGACCCAGGGTCTGCCGTGAACATTTTGCCCCTTCGGAATCTCACAAGGGCCGGGTTCACGGTGGACGACCTTGAGTCAACCGACATGATGATATGCGGCTTCGACAACCAAGGCAAGCCCACGTTGGACGCCATCACGATAAAGATACAGATGTCTACATTCAGCTTTAAGGTGCGCTTCTTCGTAATTGAAGCTAACACCTCCTACTCGGCCCTCTTAAGAAGGCCGTGGATTCACAAGTACCGTGTGGTGCCTTCGACACTCCACCAGTGTTTGAAGTTCCTCGACACCAACGGGTCACAACAACGCATCATCGGCAACATCTCTCCCTATACGGTGCAGGAGTCTCACCATGCAGATGCAAAGTACTACATCCCCGTGGAGGATAACGATCAGCGGCAGGGGCGTACGACTCCATCGGTTGATGTCTTGATCAAACCGGGTGTCGCCTCGGCGGCTGAGACGAAGCGTCTCATCATGTCGAGCTCTCCCATAAAGGGCTCTCTCTCTCTCGGAGCCGGAGGAACCATGGGCATAAGCGAGCGTCTGTGCCTACACAACACGACTGCAAACCCTCCTCCTCCGAAAGGGGAAGGGCCTCTACCTCGACCTCGCTGGGGGCAAGACCGTTGGCGTCCGCCTCGGCGACACCGTTGTTGTTGAGGGCGAGGTTTCCATCGTCAACTTCACTCACGTTGAGGTTGGGAACGACGCCTCTGCATGAGGCTACCACTTCTGCGTCAACCTTGATGCGCCAAGAGCCCGATTGTTTAACTCTCGGAAGCTCTGCAGGGACTCAAAAAGAGTTGGTGACTCCGCCGAGCAGCAATGAGGTGCCGTCAACCATCACCCTACGGCACGCAGCATTCCTGAGGAGGAGCATGCGCCCGTGCAAGGAGTGGTGAAACGAAGAATACAGGAGATGGAGGAAGTTGTAAAGGGAGCTCATACCGTGCAGCCCCAGGCACTCTATGTGTCTGTGACATCTCCATTAGAGGTTTGGGCGATTCCAAGCTCGTCCGAGCCTAGAGTCCACACGATTTTCTACAAGGTCCCAGAGGTACAACAATGCGACTCTATCTTTGAACTCCCTAACCATTGTGATAATGCAGAAGAGGGGCTATCCACAATAAAAGTGGAGCCTAGAATGGCGCGACTCCTGGCACGCGCCGGGATCACCCTACAGTTAAACTGTATAGATAACCGATATGGTTAGTATCTAGGATTGTAGTTATCCTGTATAACAACCTGTACTTATCTCCTATGTAAACCCTAGCGGCAGCTCCCAGAGGCGCCCTATATAATGCTATCGTGACCACCGGTTCAGGTGTGTCGACCAATCTATTTCTTCTCGTCTCACACCTACGGCGAAATAATCGTTTGCCGCCGCCACCCTCCGTATGCGAGGAGTGGTGGAGGCAAACGGAAGGGCGCATCAAGCAAAAGGACAAAACTCAGCCCAAGTACGGGCTGTGTTATGTTCACCTCAATGGCTCTGACGAAGAGCACGACGGGCGTCGAGGCAATGCACGAACCACGTGCCACACCGTCTCCGTGTACACGGGGGATGACGCAGACTCCATCACTACAACACCTCTCATTCCTCAGGAGGTTGCCCTTATCACTCACAAGGAGCAGCTTTTGAGCAAGATTCGTCACCATCCGCATGCGTGGGGCTTGCCTCCGCGAGCTCCTCGCAGACCACCTTTGACGGAAGTACCGCCGCCAACTCGACGGTGGGCTGATCCAAGCTAACGCCGCCCTCTATCAAGGTCCGTCCCCAGGTTAGAGGGGGATGAGTCATTCCCTCGATAGGAGATGATACTCCCCACTTTGGTGCCATTCCAGCCCCAGCGCTGGGGGCAGGTGCCAGCGAAGGAGACTGGAGAAATCCAGGAACCTTTCACCTCTCAATCGTCGGACATTGATAGTAGCAGTGTTGTCCCCAACTGCATCGAGCCAAAACTGGATGCCATCGACACCGCGTTCAGAACCTCGAAAGGCAACTTCTACCACACCATGATGCCTTTCGGGTTGATGAACGCTGGCGTCACCGACCAGCGCGCCATGACGCGTGTCCTCGGAGGTGCCCGAGTGGTTGACCTGCAAGAAGCTGGGCCAATGCCACCAATCAACGGTAGGTTATTGAAAAAGTACTTTGCATAAAAGGCTTCCTTTTCACTCTTTCTTTGGTTTGTTTTCGTCATCTTTTGCCTTGCAAGAAGGGGAGTTTTTGGTGGCTTATCAAAGTCCGCATTGCACTTACAATTGCATGAAGCGGATTTGTTCGTGTTTCTTTTGTTTCCCCCTTCTTATGGATTGCGAAATCCTACAAAAACGGCTTTTCCTAAACCACATTCAGCTGTGACGGACGATTTGGCTGCCTTGGGACTTGTCTAGTGGAGCGGCTCTCATACCCACAAAACACGACACACACACCCACCATATGCTCCTAGAGGCAACGGAGAAGACTACTTGGGTTGCTTCCAAACAATGAAGCCCCACACCCCCATGCTCCCGGACGTGTCTCGGGTGCCTAGAGACTCCACACGCTCCAGGGAAGACTCTAGGCAAAAGATCAGGAAAGGGCTGCCTGATCCAACACAAGTTGGGTTATGTGCGTAGCCGCTTGACAACCCTGGGGCGTGCCAGTAAAGCTCCAGATAAAATGCCTGAGGGTTTTAGTCCACATAGGTGGATGACTGCCTTCCAAGTTCTCAAGGTGGTCCCCGAAGAAACATGAAGCAAACGTCCAAACGCGTGCAAAACGTGCCTCGAAAGATGAAGTAATCTTCTGAAGCTCACGGCCACCAAGGTCGTCAATGAAGCAATCCTTCCAAGGGGAGACGGCCCCTAGAAGTTCGCGGCCACAAAGGCTGCCCATGAAGCTATTCTCTCCAAGGGGAGACGATCCCCAGAAGTTCGCGGCCACCAAGGCCGCCCATGAAGCTATTCTCTCCAAGGGGAGACGATCCTCGAAAGTTCACGGCCACCAAGGCCGTCCATGAAGCAAACCTCAAGATTCCAGAAGCAAGTCCCGACGTGCAAGCAGTAAGGGAACCACTGGAAAGAAGGCGGGAGGTAGTCATCCACCACCCTTCAACAAAGGCATGAACATATGTTTTTCAACCGTTGTCCCAAAACCACATACCCTAAATACACCTTACCCAAGTTTCTAGGTTCTTGAGGCCCGGAAGTGAGAATGGTGGAGCTGTGGGGTTACTCCTTGCCATGATGGGCTAGGGTGTGATTCTCTGCCGCCTCTTGGAAGCATTCCAATCACGTCATTATGATACGCACATATTCACACACAAACAAACACAGAAGGCAATAAGTTATTGAGTTGCGATCGTCATGGCTTTTCGACGATTCCCGATGACTAAGTTCTTCGGCGGCCTTTTCCGACGTCACACTCATAGCTAGTGTCAAGCGAAAAAGCCAACATTTTAAACAAAAAAAAGCTGCCTTTTTTTCTCGCTTCCTCTTCGTGAGTTGGTTTTCATTTTGGTCTTTCGAGTTGCTTGGTTCCTCTCTAACGTTGTGCAGGAGCAACTAAGTTTTTATACGGGTGTGAGGCGGTGCCCACATGTATGTGTGCTAGCGATGCACCTTTGGCTCGACATCACCACGAGCATCGAGGGGCATCACTGCCCTTCAAATGTCCGCTTCACCGACAACCTCTACAACACCCATGGCGGGAGGCCCGGGGGGCGAGGTCCCTATTGCCGAACGGCCTCCTGACATGGTGCCAAGCCATGTCGCCAAGATGTTGGCAAACACGCTACTTCAACCTACGTCGCTAACATTGAGGGCAGTGTCACCCCTCAGTGTTAGCACTTCGTCGCTTCCACAACAACGACAACACCGGGGGCGACGCTAGGGCCTCGGTCATTGGCGTCGATGGGGCCGTCCCCATACGATGTCGTCTCACGACACCGCAAGCCGTGGGCATCATAAACAAAGGCAACACCAAGCCTCAAACCAGGCTGCTGACACTGAAGGAGGCCACGCCCCTCAGTCGTCGGTATTACGGCAACTCTACAACAACATCATCGGGGGCAACGCTATGCCCTCAAACATCTTCGGCGACAATAGCGGGCGTGCACAACGTTGTAATCTCTACACCAGGTCGGCCTTGTCACCGACCCATCACACTCGGCGATAAGGCGAGACGTCGATGGCGTTCCGATGTCCCGTCCGCATGGCCACACCGAGCTTAATTGTGGGAACAGTGTAGCGCGCCAGTGCGGCCAGCGCAAAGCTGTGAAACCCTTTAGTCTCGTCGACTGGCACCGTGCAGCTAAACGGTCCTGACTTGTCTGCTAAAACCTTCAGCATGTGGCATGGTGTTTCGCCATGGGCTGAGGATGATGTGAGGAAGCTTTGTTGACAGGCGTCGTGGCAGCAATACGACCCAACAAGGCATCTCAACCACTCTTGGCTTCGGCGTTGGCCAGTGCGGCCAGTACGAAGCTGTGAAACTCTTCAGTCCTGTCGGCTGGCACCGTGCACTGAGAAAGATCTTGAGTGTGCGGCAGGGTGTTTCGCTGTGTACTGAGAAAGATCTCGAGTCTGCTTTGTTGACAGGCGCCATGGCAACAACGTGGCCCAACAAAGTATCTCTAATATTTCTTTTTTCTTTTCTTTCTTTCGTTCCTTCTCCCGTCCTTCTCTCTTTTCAGCACTGGCGGAATCACCTGCCAAGAGCCAGAAGTAACCCGCCTGCCGCCAATGTCACCATGGCGCAAAGCTGGCGCTAGCGTACGGCGTGGGCGGGCAAGTCCCTGCGTACAGCCGGGTCTTCGCACGGCGTGCCATCAAATGGGCATGCACACATACGCATCCGTGGTCGCTGCCCTACGTTGCTCGTGTGGGCTTTCTCCATGGTTTGCCCACTAATGCTAGGTGAAGGACAGAAACAAGAACCTCGATGGCTGGCTTTCAGGCAAAGTGCCAACCCAAAAAATGATGACGGGCAGCAGCCGGATGAGTAGCGCCAGGTCCCTTGAACAAAAAAAAAAGAAAAAAAAATGTTCGTCGAGTCAAACTCGACTTTCTCCGCAGTCAAGCTCGACTCGACGGGGGGCATTTGTTTGATATACTTTTGTAGGTAATTTAACAAGAAAATTTATTCATGGAAATGAATGAATTTCCTAAGTACACAACCTCCTGATGTGTGTGCTTAGTTCTGAAACCATGCATGGCCGTACGTGCATGCCCTAGTGCAAGTGCACGTACGTGCATGGCCGTGATGTATGCACTGGTACTTGTACGTACTTGAGGCCAGGTCTATACTTGACCAAATACCCGTGCTGAACCGCCGGTGTACATGTATGTACCCGAACACTTTCATGGCCGATCTTACGTGCATACTTGTATATCATCACATGATACGAGTCTGACTGCATTGCGGCCATGTTTGGATACGTGTATTTGGGTACGCGGCCGGCCCGCCGACTACATGTATATACAAGAGATTGGCTTAACCTTAGACTTGGCCGCTCGATCACGTTCCGGTTGCAAACATGTATAAGCGACCCAACGCAAGTACACAAATATTTTCTGGTGCTTTGTTTTGCAGCCTTGTCGACCAAGGAGCCGATTGACTTGGAAGAGGGGTTGAAGTACCGGCGTGATCGTCTTAAACCGATCACCATCTATATCCATTCCACGAATATCGGAACGATGACGGCGGCTGGCAAGGCCCTCGCTCCTCCCATCTGCCTATAAATACCGAGGCACGCACTTCGCCAGCTGGGGCACACCCATCCATCCATCACACATTCACACACAAACAAGAGGAGGCAACGCACGAAGCACCCACGGGTCAGCCACCGCACACATCCATCTCTCACGTACGAAGCACCAGGGGGGAGGAACTCACGCACGCAGGAGGCACGGAACACATCCATCCAGCGACAAGGAGCGCCAACGCAACAAGCCAGGCGACAAGGAGCCCCAGGTCAGGACTCCGGCGGGCGCGGCCATACGGGAGAGCTCGCGTAGGCGGCCGAGACTCCCGTATACAGCAGGACGAGGCTCACCGGAGCCACCGACGAAGATCTGCATCCTGCCGATCATTTTCTCGCAAGGTGAGGACCGGAACTGATCTCTCCCTCTCGTCCAATATCTTTCCTCTCTCCGCATCCCAATCCATGGCCGTGACCGGAGCTGGGGCCGGACGGCCGAAGTCGAGGTGGGCCGTCGGCTCCATCTCATCTTATTGAAGACGATGATTCCACCCCGGGGCTGCCGCCTACGCATGACCCCGGCGCACTCTCCACCGGTGACGACGAGGCGGGACCGCCGTGTGTGCGCGGCCTCCGCCGTGTGTGCGCGGCCTCCGCCGGCCCCGCCACTCACGATCACGACGCCACCCCGGGGCTGCCGCCTGTGCGCGTCCCCTGGCGCACTCTCCACCTGTGATAACAAGCCAGGACCCCCGTGTGTGCGCGGCCTCCGGCGCGCCTGCCGCCCACGGCAATGACGTGCCAGGGCTGGGCGCCCCCGACGCACTCTCCACCGATGACAACGAGCCGGGACCGTCGTGTGTGCGCGGCCTCCGGCGTGCCCGCCGCTTACGACGATGACGTGCCGGGGATAGGCGCCCTCGGTGAACTCTCCACCGGCGACGACAAGCCGGACCGCCGTGTGTGCGCGGCATCCGGCGTGCCTGCCGCTCGCGATGACGAAGTACCGGGCCGTCGACCGTGCACGGTCCTTGGCGCACCCTCCGCTGTCCAGTCCGCCGGCAACACCATCGTGCCGGGACTCGGGGGCACGCATCGTTCGACTCGGCGCACTCTAGTGTGCCACCCCTTCTACCTACACCCTCGGCAGCGCCTAGGCAAGGCTCCGCCGCATCGCGAGGTCTCCGTCGCCGTTGTCTTGCCGGTCCATGGAGGCATCATGGGCTGGCCGGGACTCGGCGACATGGTCCGTTCGACGCGTCGGCGGCGGCGCGGCGCTCGACGAGTCGCCTCTCCTCATCGTAACCATGGAGGTGGCGCGGCACTCGACGAGTCACGATGACTCGTCGTAGCTATGGCGGCGGAGACAACATTCCGCTACGGTCGGGACACGCTTAAGCGTATCTCGCAGCCTCCCTCTTCATCGGCACGAACACGTGTCACACGTGCGGAGCGGTGCAAGGTGGCGACTTTCTCCGCCATTGGCGGCGGTGTATGCGGTCATCGACGGATGTGTGTACGCCATGTGTCGCACATCCATCCACTCTTTCTTCTCCTACCGACATCTACTCCCGCGGGGCATACCCCTCGCACTTCCGGCGAATCTACAATGTCATCGACGACGTCCAAGCCAAGCCCAAAGATGCATGCTACTTCAACAACCACATCGACACCGCTCAAGGCCCACGAGGCAAGACGGTGTAGGCGGGCGTGGCTGGAGCAAAGGCCACGTTTTCGACGGGGCGTGTACCACTCCATACACGGACTCTGCCGCCGCCACACACACACCACCACCATGCATAAGGAATGCGAAGCGAAGACCGAAGACGACGACTGCGCAGCTTAATCGGAGGTGTCCCGCGGTGCTATCCGCGGGAGTAATTAACCGGGGGCTTTCCGAGGCCCCCGGGAACCAGGAGACCATGATCGCTTGATCACTTTGGCCGCGCCAGCAAGCCCCACACATTTTCATTTCTTCTTCTTGTATTTGTGTAATTTGTACACTGGCATGCCCGCAACTTTTTGTTCCCCGGTGCAAAGGGAGACGCTTATACGAAACTCCCTATTCTTTTTATGAGCGATGTCTCTTTCCTTTTTTTTGTGTCAAACACATGTCACAATACGGATGAAACTCAACCACCAAATACTTCTTCCCAGTCATGCTCATAAGCTTATTGATGCTGGCAGTATCACAATCCTTGAGGCACCAAAGCTCTATCTCAGAAACTAGGATTTTATTGCTATCATCGTCACAAGCTATAGCATAGTGTAAGCACCCCTGCGACGATCCCATCGTACCAACTCTCGAACTGTATGGTAGGCGGATAGTTTTTCACAGTTTCTCCTCCACGTCCACCTCCACCAACACATACTCGTTGTCGTTGCTGAAGTTCTCAAGGTTGCCAATCACGTACATCATACCGCCAACAAAAACACATTTAGTAGAGAAGAACAGCACAACTTTCTCAGCCATCACATTGTCCCTGCAACCCAAGGCTCCTGTCCGCCTCCGCCGTCGGCCCCTGATGGCTGCCCAGCCCTGACTTGGTCTTCTTGTCGAGGTTCCTCTGCGCCTCCGCCTCCATGGAGCTGAATCTGGATGGTGTAGGCAGGGGATCTGCAAAAGGAGAGATGAGATCATCGATCTGGTTGGGGAATATCTCCCAGGTAGTCCGTGAGTCGGGATGGTTACCTTGGATGGGTTTCTGGCGGCGATAGGCGGCACTTCCCATCTCGGAGTGTAACACCACGGCCGCTCAACCTTTTTCCAGAGGGAAGCTTCACGCTTTTGTTTTCTTCGAGGGAGGGGCGCTTCAGGCCTTTTCTGTTTGTGCGTTGTTTGTCACAACTTTGAGGATATATTTTTCAACGACGACACAATCTGAGACGGTGCTTTCCGAGCAACTAGTATCTGACATGATCTGTTTCGCTGCCTATCATATCTACAGGGCCGGGCTGGCAAAATCCGAGGCCCTATGCCAAACGCTAAAATAGGCCTTACCTCACTGAAAAAAACTATACAATAACTATGTACTAATGTAAAGATCCTTATTATCTTACATAGCAAATCGTACCTATTCTTAGCTGCAAAGCCTTCACTGAAATAACATCATTCATTTAGTGTTTTTTGAATTAAAATCTTCAGTAATATCGTCATAATCAATCTTCTTCAATATTTCACTCTCAAGTGCTACGGTGATCAAGTGACTGATTATCATAGGACACTTGTGATTTTTTAAACATATCCATATCTCCATACCGAGAGAGTTAATTCCACGACTTTTTTTTGTTTACGCTTTTGGTAACCAGATTCATGTTTTCTTAGTAAAGATATGACTCGGATCTTGCAATGCTAGATGCCTAAAGGTGCAAATAATAAAATTAGCTACAAATTAAGTTTCAGCAAGACTATATAAGGGATCGAAATTGGAACTCACAGCCAAGGTCAAGGGACAAGCAACAAAGCTTGCGAAATAGGAGATGGTGTGAACCTTCCCTGCCTTTCTACTGGCTGTCGTTCCTGCCTTCTGCGCCTGCCCTCCTTTTTATCGATCTGTTCGCTGGTCGCTGGACTTAGCCGTCGCGCCGCACGAAGAAACGAAGGGAAGGGACAAGGGTCGATCACTGGGTGGGTCTCGATCGCTAATTTTTTTTCCCGTGAGTGAATCTTGATTATTGTTCGCTGGGTGTCCATCAGTAGGACGTGTACACTTACGCAGGTGCGCCAGCAGGCCCAGGACAACAGCAGCGCCCCCGGTGGCCCATCCCTATTGCTAGTGAAGCCTAGTAGTAGGGGAACTCCTAGTCAGCGCCTTCAACGCCGCACAAGCTAACCAGCGCCTGCAGCTGCGGCTGGATGGGCCGGCTCAGAATGGCGCAGCGCGAAAAAAGGCGGCCGAAAAAACTGCTCTCGATCGGAATCGTTCTCACGCCCTCTCGTTTCCAAAGAGCGAGGCTAACCACTTGATAAGCCAAATAGTAGTGATTCTTCAGATCGTGAACATGTACACATATTAATTTCGCATTACACTGTAGCATTTAGATTTTCCAATTATTTAAAAACATGTGCACATATTACAAATTCAGTTCATGCACATTCAAAAAAAGTTTGCGTATTCAAAAAATAGCTCACCAAATCAAAAAAGTTTGTACATTCAAAATAAAGTCCACAGATTCAAAAGAGTTCGTCGATTTTCAAAAAATGTCCATCGAACAATAAATTTAGTTCATCAATTTGAATAAAAAAGTTTATCAAATTTGAAAAGTTCATCGGATTCCGAAAAAGTTCATCTAAATTGAAAAAAGTTCATGTATTCAAAAACAAGTTCACAGATTCAAAAGAGTTCATCAATTTTCAAAAATGTTCATCAAACAATGAAAGTAGTACATCGATTTGAATAAAAAAAGTTCATCAATTTGAAAAAAGTTCATCGGATTTGGAAAAAGTTCATCAATTTTGAAAAAAGTTCATCAACATTGAAAAAAAGTTCATCGATTTTGAGACAAATTTCAAAAAAATGAAAAAGTTCATCAAAGTTGAAAAATAAGTTCATCAATTTTGAAAAAGGTTCAAGAGTTTCGAAAAAACAGTTCATGGATTTTGGAAAACAAGTTCATCTATTTGTAGAAAACAATTAAGAATTTGGAAAAGGAAAGAAGAAAAGAGCAGAGAAAAAAGAAAAAGAAAGAAAAGGGGAAAAGAGGAAGATAGAAATGGATGAAAAACGATGCTTGTTATCGAAGTTAGTGAGGTAGTCGGGTTGGTCACCCCACGATCACTGATAACCAGCGATGCTGGTTTCGAATCCTAGCTCGCGCTGTGTTTTTGCAGTTTTTCATAGAGTTTATAAAGCAGAAGAAAAATGAAAGATGGGCCGGCCCACGAGATCCTGCTGCAGGCGTCGGTTAGCAAAAACAGTACAAACCGGCGCCTGCATCGCTAAATAGGAATTGCCTAGTAGTAGTGCATAAAAGATTTGAGGCCCTAGGTATGTGCGCTCGCACAGGTTGTACCCACCAAGGACCTCCTGATGCCGAATCAATCCTCCAAGGCCGAATCTGAGACGGTGCATTCTGAGCAAACAACCCTGCATAGAGCCCAACCAGGGCCGGCAGGATAAAATTGGGCTGTTTGGTTGCGTGCATGGAGGCCTGGCTTGCATCGGCACGAAACTTAAAGCACCTCGGAGCCTGGCTCGCTGAGAACGCTTGAATCAGCTGTTTCCAGTGAGCCAGGCTGAGTCGGGCGCAAAAGCAAGACGCGACGTAGGGCCCAGTGCAGGGGGACTCGGTCGACGATGGCGGAAGGGGGAAATCAACTGAGGCGGGGGGGGGGGGGGGTAGGATGGCGCAATCAGGTCCCTGCATTGGCTGTCGGCTAAGGGAGTCCTGGATTATGGGGTCTTCGGACAGCCGGACTATGTACTTTTCCGGATTGTTGGACTATGAAGATACAAGATTGAAGACTTCGTCCCGTGTCCGGGTGGGACTCTCCTTTGCGTGGAAGGCAAGCTTGGCAATTCGGATATGTAGATTTCCTTCTTTGTAACCGACTCTATGTAACCCTAGCCCCCTCTGTGTCTGTATAAACCAGAGGGTTTAGTCTGTAGGACAACAATCATAATCATAGGCTAGCTTCTAGGATTTAGCCTCTACGATCTTGTGGTAGATGAACTCTTTTAATACTCGTATCATCAAGATTAATCAAGCAGGAAGTAGGGTATTACCTCCATCGAGAGGGCCCGAACCTGGGTAAACATTGTGTCCCCCGCCTCCTGTTACCATTAGCCTTAGACGCACAGTTCGGGACCCCCTACCCGAGATCCGCCAGTTTTGACACCGACATTGGTGCTTTCATTGAGAGTTCCACAGTGTCGTCACGATAAGGCTTGATGGCTCCTTCAACCATCCACAACGATGCGATCCAGGGTGAGGTTTTCCTCCCCGGACAGATCTTCGTATTCGGCTTCGCACTTCGGGCCAATTCGCTTGGCCATCTGGAGAAGATCGATAGCTACGCCCTTGGCCACCAGGTCAGGTTTGGAACCCTAAACTACACTGCCGACGTCCGCGGAGACTTGATCTTCGACGGATTCAAGCCCATGACAGGTGCGCCGTACTGCACAATGAGCATGAATTAGATCTGCCATCGGGCGGTGTTCAGGAGAACGCACCTGTAGCTGCCCCGACTTTAGATCCGGAGCAGATCGCACCATCCGGGGGCGGGTGGATAGACCCCGCCACGGAGGCCGCACACTCATCGACGATAGAGCCAAACACAGACTTCTCCTCCAACGAGGAGGTCTGTGTCATCGGACCCTCGGACTCGTCTCCGGCCATAAGCTCAGAACCACGCGCATCCGTGCCTATCGAATCTGATTGGGCACCTCCGGATATCTTTCAGCACTCGCCCTAGGGCAACGTGCTAAGTTCATTGAAATCTCTCTCCCTGTCAGGAGACTCCCGGCCGAACTATGCCCGGCTTGAGTGGGAAGCGGACGACGAAGAAATTCGTTCCCCACCCACCACCCACTTAATAGCCACTGTCGACGACTCAACCGACATGCTTGATTTCGACTCCGAAGACATCGACGGTATGAACGACGATGCCGGAGAAGAACAGGAACCACCGCCCACAGGGCGCTGGACAGCCACCTCATCATATGATATATACATGGTGGATACACCCAAAGTAAACAATGGCGAGGAACGGAAGGATGCAAGGGAGGATAATCCTCTTGAGAAGCAACCAAAGCGCTGACGGCGCGCTCTAAATCCCGCCACAACAAAAACAACGACAATGACACAAGAAAGAATAATACTCTGGACGACTCTAAAGGTAAAGACGACCCCATAGGCCCGACGATGGATTAGGATGAGCCAGGGGACGGAAAACATTGTCCGGGGCCGCTCTCTGATCACAGTGATGCGGAGGGTAAAACTCATAAACCTCTCTCCGGAGAGGAGAACAGTCCGGACAACGATGCATTCATCATCCCGGAAAAGCACATGGAACAAAAGAACCTACACACAAGGCTTATCACCACCGCGACGAGCTTGAACAAGCAGAAGCAAAGGCTCAAGGCCGCGCAGGATACGCTCAACCGCAGATGGAACAAAGTGCTCGACACTGATGAAAAATACGGTGGCGATCGCCACACAAAGAGCTACCCAAAGCCGCTGCCCGAACTCGACGACGAGGCCATAGAGCCCATCCCGCCGAAAAACAATACATCCGATCCATCGGATCAACCACCCCGTGGCCGAGACAGGGCGGCTAATGACGCCACACGTAAGTTATCACACGATTTACGTGAGCACCTGGACAAAAGAGCCGGTATGGCCAGGTCCATCTATGGATCTAGGAAGCGTGCTCCGACGCAGGATCACGGCCACCAAAACGACTATACTGATCGGATACCAGCTCGGAATCAACACCGAACACTACAACCGTCGAAAGCATGCCATGACACATCCAAATACCGGGGTGCTGTGCACCCCCTGTGCTTCACCGATGAGGTGCTGGATCATGAATTTCCAGAGGGGTTTAAACCCGTAAACATAGAGGCATACGACGGAACGACAGATCCTGCGGTCTGGATTGAGGACTTTATTCTTCACATCCACATGGCTTGCGGAGATGATCTCCACGCCATCAAATACCTCCCCCTCAAGTTGAAAGGACCAGCTCGGCACTGGTTGAAAAGCCTCCCCGAAAACTCGGTTGGAAGTTGGGAGGAACTTGAGGACGCTTTCAGGGCTAATTTTCAAGGGACCTATGTCCGACCTCTGGATGCAGACAATTTAAGTCACATAATCCATCAACCCGGAGAGTCAGCCCGTAAGCTTTGGAACAGATTTCTCACCAAGAAGAATCAAATTGTCGACTGCCCGAATGCCGAAGCCTTAGCGGCTTTCAAACACAGTGTCCGCGATGAATGGCTTGCCAGACACCTCGGCCAGGAAAAACCGAGGACAATGACAGCCCTAACAAGCCTTATGACCCGCTTCTGCGCGGGCGGGGACAATTAGTTGGCCCGTAGTGGCACCAACGACCCAGGCACATCCGAAGTTAGGGACGGCAACGGGAAGACATGACGCAATAAGAACAAGCGTCGAAATAATGAAGACAACCTAGACAACATGGCGGTAAAAGCCAGATTCAGGGGCTCTCGACCCGGTCTACAGAAAAAGCCATCTAAAGGAAGCAGAGATGGACCGTCTAGCCTAAACAAAATTCTAGACAGGTCATGTCAGATTCATGGCACCCCCGAGAAGCCCGCAAATCACACCAATGGAGAATGCTGGGTCTTCAAGCCGGCCGGCAAGCTAAATGTCGATCACAAGGGGAGGGAGACGCCAAGTGAAGACGAGGACGAGCCTCGCCAGCCGAACACTGAGGGACAGACGCCAAGTCAAAACAGTGAACATGATTTACGCAACCCACATACCAAAGAGGAGGTGCAAGCGCGCACTCTGAGACGTATACGCTGTAGAACCCGTCGCCCCCAAATCCAACCCATGGTCGGCTTGCCCGATCACTTTGGATCGCAGGGATCATCCGACTAGTATCCGACATGGAGGTTCGGCTGCCTTGGTACTCGACCCAATAATTGACGGATACCATCTCACCCGAGTCCTCATGGACGGCGGCAGTAGTCTTAATCTGATATATCAGGACACTGTCCGCAAGATGGGGATAGACCCGTCAAGAATCAGCCTAAGCAATACCACCTTTAAAGGAGTAATACCAGGCGTAGAGGCCCACTGCACGGGCTCTCTAACACGAGAGGTTGTATTCGGTTCTCCCGACAACTTTCGAAGCGAAGAAATAATCTTCAACATCGCTCCATTCCGAAGTGGCTACCATGCACTACTCGGAAGAGCAGCCTTCGCTCGTTTCAATGCAGTTCCGCATTACGCTTATCTTAAACTTAAGATGCTTGATCCACGTGGCGTCATCACAATTAGCGGAAATACAGAGTGTTCCTTGTGTGCGGAAGAATATGTGGCGGCTCTAGCAGCCGAACCACTGAACGGCCTCCCCAACCCGAATAAATGGTAGGTCATCAAGACCACGGACACGGCTAGATGAGTCCGGCACACTACAAGCTGTAGCAGCCCAGATAAACCTGAGCTTGGTCGACAGATATGCCCCCATATGCAGTGCTAGGGGCTGCCCGCACGAAAAGAATCCATAGTTCGGCTGGATCCTATTTACACTCAATAAATTGAATTCTCATGGTTCATTACGAGTAACCAACTTTTTGCACGGTCACACCAGACTCTTTCACCTGGACTTTTCCTTTTTTCAGATGACCATGGTGCTACACCCTTCCAGGATACGGCACAACGGAGATAAAGGCGCAGACGTGCAGCAGTGCCCCGTTCAAAGGTTTCTTTTTTAGATTAAGACCATGTGTAAACCTTTTTTTTCATCTCTTGTCGGCTCAAAACCCTCTTGGTCGTCGTTATTGGCAAGTTTATTATTCGCCGATCTAAAATAGACGTTTCAAGGGCAGCAACCAATGTGTTTTTGAGAACTATGCTCTCACCACATCCGCTCTTTCGTCGCGCCAGACTAATGCACGTACCTAGAAATTCAGGGATCATTATCAAGGGCGATACTGAGCCCAGTATATGTTTTCAAGTCTGAATACCTTCGGGAGTGTTCGGCGTCGCGAGTTTTGCCTTATATGCACCAGCTCCGAATCATGTGTTTGGTCAATAGTTGGGTTTGCCCGGCTCCCGTGTTTTGCTACCTTACGTTCCGCTCTATCGGCTAAGGTGGCACCGGGAGAACTACTGCGATTGTGCCCTCGTTCATCTGGATGAGCACCTCAGTAGAGAAAGCCGAAAACTGACTATCATGATAAAGCGAGAGACTGCTCAACCACTCGATGACCCAGTGGAATCCTCACGATTCCTCCGCATTAATGAAGGACCGGTTTCCTAGTCACGTATGTACACGTGCCGCATCCGGGTGAGCGCGGACATACTAGGGGCTATATAGTAGCCCCATCGTCAAGCTCCTATGGCTAAGTGAAAGTGTTAAAACTATATAGTCCGATTGCCTTGTTCGCCGCGCTATCACCTCCTTAACGGACCAAGACGTTGGATCAAGTGTAATTATGCACTTTACCGAACACCCCCGCATTATATGCGTGGGGGCTGAAGCCGACGACTGCAAACTTTCAGGTTATATACATACATACATACATAAACGGCCGCACAGGAGGCACTACAATACTTTACAGACAAAATTATAAATGTAGCCTTTATTATTAAAAGCATTGTTTTTACAATGAAGATACATGTCACTGGAACATGGTATTCTTTGAGCACTGAGCCTCTGTTAAACGGGCACCTTCTAGGACTTCTTCAAAATAGTGCTCGGGCGAGTCCTGACCCCTGGGTGGACCCCTGGTTGAAATAGCGGTGGCCTCCATCTTCTCCCAATACGTCTTAACATGGGAAAGAGCCATCCGCGCACCTTCTATGCACGCCGACCTCTTAGAAGCATCGATATGCGACACAACACGAAGAAATCGTTGCACTAAACCAAAATAACTATCCGGACTTGGTTCCTTCGGCCACAGATGATCCACGACAGCCTTCATGGCAAGCCCGGATAACCTATTGAGCTTGGCCCACTCGGCCATTTACTCATTCAACAGCAGCGAACGCCTTGGATTACTGAACTGCGACCAGAACAATCTTTCCACCTCATGATCTTTCTGATCTTTGAAATACTGAGTTGCATCAGTAGCACTCTTTGCTAAATCCAAGTATGCATCGGCCGCACTCCATAGTTGATCAAGAGGGGCATACTTTGGAGCACCGAACTTCGTCCGCAATAAAAAGGGCTTCCCAGCCGCGATATCTCCGGCTTGACGAAGCTCCTCCTGCGCCGCTCTGATTTCAGAGGGAGTTTCCTTGGCTGCTTCCAAGGCCTTCTTTAGCTCACCGTTTTCGCTTGGCTTTCCTTTTCGAGGAGCTCATATCGGCTGGCAGCATTTCGCAGCTCAAGAGCCATGTTGTCTATTTTATCTTTGCTCCAGCGAGAGTAGCCTATTCGGCTTTTAACTCTTCGGCTGCCTTTAGGGCGGCCACATCACTTCTCCTGGCTTGTTCCTTGGCTGGGGCAAGTTCTGCCCGAAGGGTCTCCACAGCGGCAGGTCCATCTGCAGTCAAAGCATATTATACATACTAGCATCATGCTCCTCTTAATATCTGCTGACCACCCGAATATACATACCCTGTGCCATGTAAAGCCGCTTGTTCACAAGCGTGATTTCCGCATCCGCCACGTCAAGCTGCCGCCTCAATTCGGCAAAATCAGCAGCTCGGTCAGCTGCTGGATCTGCGGCCGCCTATGCACAAAAGCATCGATGTTATTACCTGAGACTATAATCCTCTGCTCGCCGCGTCTGGAAGGCAACCAGTGTCTCAGGGGCTACTATCTATACAAAGTACACCTTGCGTGTGCGGTACAGTCAAAAATATATATATTACTTTGCGTACCTCAAAGCCTCTTAGCGGGCTCGTAAAAGCTTCATGCAACCCGCTTTCGGCGGATAAGATCCTTTCAACCACCGTACCCATTAAGGTACGATGTGCCTTTGAGATAGCCGTTTGCTCTAGAAGATCCATCAATGTGTCCGCTTGTACACCAGACAGTCCCGGGCTTTTTCTGTTGGTATCCTTAGGAACCGAGAACTCCGGACTTCGGACGGCCGAAGAGTTACCCTCTGGCCTTTTCAGATCAGGAGAAATCCTCCGCGACGACACCTCAGGGTTGTCTGTCTCACGAGGCGGGGAAGCAGGAGGAGGCGTTTCGTTCTCCATCATCTCCGGAAGAAGATCCCCCGAAGACGAACATTCTGGAGAAGGGCTATGAGTCGGACTACAAAACATATGTCTCGGTTGTTATTCTCAGGAAAATAGCAGGGCATATTTACCAATGTGCCTTTGTTCACTTACAGCTCGGCTGACGGCTGACCCCCTTGTGGGCGTTCTGCGGTAAAGATGCCCTCCGGGGCAGGGCCCCTTGGTGAAGGTTTCTTCCCTCTTTTGAAAACCTCCGTTTCCATGTCTTTAGGGGCGGCCCTTTTCTTCCCGTGGGGAGAGGGAATTCTAGATTCACCTCCCCGATCATCCTCCTTCGTGGAGGCACTATTTCCCCCGGTTTGGATGTGTAACATATGAAGCCCGCTTTTGGCTTCCCTACTCCTCCCCTCGTCTCTCTTGATGGCACTTGATAGGGTGCGCGAGCCAGCATCCTGGTTAGTACAGGATCCGGCGAGCCTTCAGGAAGAGGGGCAGAACACCTGATCCTCTCCGCCTTTGTTATCCAGTCCTGGACGAGGATAATTTTTCAGAATAATGTTGTTGCAAATATAATGACATCATGTTCGGTCGCGGAGTTACTTACTTGGGTATCTGGACGGTTGCAGTTGAGACCTGTATCCTCGGCGGTGTCCGGACACTTTATTCGTGATCCGAAGAATAATCGATACATCCCTTCGAGCGTCATGCCGAAGAAGTGTTGAATGGTTCGCGGTCCTTCCGGGTTGAACTCCCACATACGGAGAGATCGATGTTGGCATGGCAGGTCCTGACGAACTAACATTACCTTAATTTGTTTGACGAGACCGGTATCCCTCTTGAGGAGAACTCGGATGCGGCTTTCCAGTGTCAGCACGTCATTAACTAGTCCCCAGTCCAGCCCCTTGTTGACCCATGATACCAGTTGTGGCGGAGGGGCAGAGCAGAAGGCTGGGGCGGCTGCCCACTTTGTACCTCGGGCTGCTATGATATAGAACCACTCCCGTTGCCATAGGTCGGACACTTCTGGGAAGGAACCCTTTGGCCACAAGGCGTCAGCACCTTTGGTTATTATAGCACCTCCGCACTCCGCGTGTCGCCTGGCGATCATCTTCGGCTTCACATTGAAGGTCTTGAGCCATAAGCCGAAGTGTGGGGTAATGCGGAGGAAGGCCTCACACACGACGATAAACAACGAGATGTGAAGGATGGAATATGGAGCTAGATCATGAAAATCTTGCCCGTAGTAGAACATGAGCCCTCTAACGAAGGGATCAAGACTAAAGCCTAGCCCTCGGAGGAAGTGGGAAATAAATACAACACTCTCGTTAGGTTCGGGAGTGGCGATAACCTACCCTTGAGCTGGTAGCCTGTGAGGGATTTCGGTGGTCAGATACCTGGCCTCCCTAAGCTTCTTGATGTCCTCCTCTGTGACAGAAGAGGCCATCCACCGGCCTTGAAGGTTGGATCCGGACATGGTTGAACGCCCGGAGCGCTTAGACTGAACCTTGGGTGTTGGAACTTGAGGTAGGAGAATGGAGGGACCGAGCGTGGGAAGTAAAGGACCGGTCTTGACCTCTTATAAAGAGTGTAAATATCAAGCGTCCTCCGCGTGGCTGTTTGGAACTTGCCTAAAACTGAGGAGTCATACTGACGGCACGGTTGGGTTACCCATGCCCGTATTGATGAGAATCCCGTGATAAGGGGAACACGATCTCTGCTTCGACAAGACGTGCCAATAAAACCGCCTCGCAAGACGTGCAGCTGCAGGTTGAGAAAAAACGGTTCATTTAATGACCGGGCCGCGGCGTGTTGTCACGCTATGAAAAGTTGTCAGCAGATTAGATTTGTGGAATCTTATGCTCTATACGGTGGTACGTGGAATTTGTTTTGGAGAGCCGGACACGATTCATGTCTTCAAAATCTACCTTCGAGTATTCGGAGAAGGAACCCGCCTTGCAATGCCGAAGATAATATGCGTGCCGGACTCATCGTCATTGAAGCCTGGTTCAGGGGCTACCGAGGGAGTCCTGGATTAGGGGGTCCTCGGACAGCCGGACTATGTACTTTTGCCAGACTGTTGGACTATGAAGATACAAGATTGAAGACTTCGTCCCGTGTCCGGGTGGGACTCTCCTTTGTGTGGAAGGCAAGCTTGGCAATTCGGATATGTAGATTTCCTTCTCTATAACCGACTCTGTGTAACCCTAGCACCCTCTAGTGTCTATATAAACCAGAGGGTTTAGTCCGTAGGACAACAATCATAATCATAGGCTAGCTTCTAGGGTTTAGCCTCTACGATATCGTGGTAGATCAACTCTTGTAATACTCGTATCATGAAGATCAATCAAGCAGGAAGTAGGGTATTACCTCCATCGAGAGGGCCCGAACCTGGGTAAACATTGTGTCCCCCGCCTCCTGTTACCATTAGCCTTGGATGCACAGTTCGGGACGCCCTACCCGAGATTCGCCGGTTTTGACACTGACACCGGCGAGCTCATCCCCGCCTCGGCTGCTGTGGCTTGGGGTTGCTGCCGCGCGCCGACACTGGCTGCATCGTGAGGTCACCTCTCCTTGGACAACATCATGCCACCGACGCCTGCTTCGTCTCGCGCACGAGAAACCAGTAGTGCTGGTTTAGGAGCTCGCTGTAACCTACGCGTGCGCTAGCGTACGATAAGCTCATTGTCCCAGTTGCAGCCGCGTAATGGGGATGGTTCAGGGGGCCTAGCCGGTAGCAGAGGCGCATGACCGCACCCTCTGTTCTCTGCTTCCGGCTTCCCCACCTGACGATGGGTGTGATACGTCCATTTTGCATCATGCTTTTATATTGATATTTATTGCATTATGGGCTATTATTACACGTTATGTCACAATACTTATGGCTATTCTCTCTTATTTTACAAGGTTTATCATGAAGAGGGAGAATGCCGGTAGCTGGGATTCTGGGCTGGAAAAGGAGCAAATATTGGAAACCTATTCTGCACATCCAAGAAAGTCCTGAAACTCCACGAAAGTATTTTTTGGAATTAATAAGAATTATTGAGCGAAAGAAGCACAAGAGGGGGCCCACACCCTGACCACGAGGGTGGGGGCGCGCCCACCCTTACTAGGAGCGCCCCCTGCCTCGTGGGCCCCGTGGTGGCCCTCCGGTGCCCATCTTCTGCTATATGAAGCCTTTAACCCTGGAAAAAATCATAAGCAAGCTTATGGGACGAAACTCCACCGCCACGAGGTGGAAGCTTGGCGGAACCAATCTAGGGTTCCGGCGGAGCTGTTCTGCCGGGGAAACTTCCCTCCGGGAGGGGGAAATCATCACCATCGTGATCACCAACGATCCTCTCATCAGGAGGGGGTCAATCTCCATCAAAATCTTCACCAGCACCATCTCCTGTCAAACCCTAGTTCATCTCTTGTATCCAATCTTTGTACAAAAACCTCAGATTGGTACCTGTGGGTTGCTAGTAGTGTTGATTACTCCTTGTAGTTGATGCTAGTTGGTTTATTTGGTGGAAGATCATATGTTCAGATCCTTAATGCATATTAATAGCCCTCTGATTATGAACATGTATATGTTTTGTGAGTAGTTACGTTTGTTCCTGAGGACATGGGTGAAGTCTTGCTACTAGTAGTCATGTGAATTTGGTATTCGTTCGATATTTTGATGAGATGTATGTTGTCTGTCCTCTAGTGGTGTTATGTGAACGTCGACTACATGACACTTCACCATTATTTGGGACTAGAAGAAGGCATTGGGAAGTAATAAGTAGATGATGGGTTGCTAGAGTGACAGAAGCTTAAACCCTAGTTTATGCGTTGCTTCGTAAGGGGCTGATTTGGATCCACTTGTTTCATGCTATGGTTAGGTTTACCTTAATACTTCTTTTGTAGTTGCAGATGCTTGGAATAGGGGTTAATCATAAGTGAGATGCTTGTCCAAGAAAGGGCAGTACCCAAGCACCGGTCCACCCACATATCAAATTATCAAAGTAACGAACGCGAATCATATGAACGTGATGAAAACTAGCTTGATGATAATTCACGTGTGTCCTCGGGGGCGCTTTTCTCATTATAAATTTTTTCCCAGGCTTGTCCTTTTCTATAAAAAGAATTGGGCCATCTTGCTGCACTTTATTTACTTTCATTGCTTGTTACCCATTACAAATTATCTTATCACAAAACTATCTATTACCTACAATTTCAGTGCTTGCAGAGAATACCTTACTGAAAACCGCTTGTCATTTCCTTCTGCTCCTCGTTGGGTTCGACACTCTTACTTATCGAAAGGACTATGATAGATCCCCTATACTTGTGGGTCATCAAGACTCTTTTCTGGCGCCGTTGCCGGGGAGTGAAGCGCCTTTGGTGAGTGGAACTTGGTAAGGAAACATTTATATAGTGTGCTGAAATTTACTGTCACTTGTTACTATGGAAACTAATCCTTTGAGGGGCTCGTTTGGGGCATCTTTGCCCCGACCAATAGAGAAAAGAGTTGCTCCTCAACCCACTGAACCTACTGAAAATATTTACTTTGAGATTCCTTCAGGTATGATAGAGAAACTGCTAGATAGTCCTTTTTGCAGGAGATGGAACATTGCATCCCGATTTACACCTTATCTATGTGGATGAAGTTTGTGGATTATTTAAGCTTGCAGGTATACCCGATGATGTTGTTAAGAGGACGGTCTTCCTTTTATCTTTGAAGGGAGATGCATTGAAATGGTATAGGCTATGTTATGATACATGATCTTGGAACTATAAACGATTGAAACTGGAATTTCACCAGAAGTTTTATCCTATGCATCTTGTTCATCGTGATCGTAATTATATATATAATTTTTGGCCTCGTGAAGGAGAAAGCACCGCTCAAGCTTGGGGGAGGCTTAAGTCAATGTTATATTCATGCCCCAATCATGAGCTCTCAAGAGAAATGATTATTCAAAAATTTTATGCTCGGCTTTCTCTCAATGATCGCAACATGCTCGATACTTCCTGTGCTGGTTCTTATATGCTGAAGACTATTGAATTCAAGTGGGACTTATTGGAAAGAATTAAACGCAACTCTGAAGATTGGGGTTCCGACGATGGTAAGGAGTCAGGTATGACACCTAAGTTTGATTGTGTTAAGTCTTTTATGGATACCAATGCTTTTCGTGGATTTAGCACTAAATATGGACTTGACTCTTAGACAGTAGCTTCTTTCTGTGAATCATTTGCTACTCATGTTGATCTTCCTAAGGGGAAGTGGTTTAAATATAATCCTCCCATCTATTATATATTAGAAGTAATATACGGTGAACCAAAACCAAGAGAAATATGATAGAAATTCCAGATTAATTTGATAATAACAGCCCTTGATTTGGCAGATCTCTTAATATTTAGATTTCGTGACCATTCATGCTATGTTACATATATAATATAGTCGGCTTCCAAGGATTTTACGTGTCATATGTACACATAAATATGTTGAAAGTAAAAAAAAGTATAACCCGCGCACGTACAGTCCTTGAAATAAGGACTATCTTAAATCTGGAGAAAATCTGGATTATTTGGTTGTCAAAGGTAACTTGGACTTCTCTATATACAAAAAATAACATCCACGTGAGGGAAAAAAACATGTCATGTTACTTTATCTTGGCATGCCTATCACGTTCATTGGAAAGCACATGGATGCACGTCTGTCACATATTAGGAAAAAAAAACGCACACATGTATATATAGGCAATACCTCCAAAATTAATAGATGGGCACGTATGGCTTGCATATATGGCCATATAAAATCCCGTCAAAAAAATATATGGCCATATAAAATTTTGTATGTGGTTATGGATATAACACGATACAATTTTTTATAGGGATATAACAATTGAACACTTTTTGGTACATTCAAATGACTAACTTGATATTAATGGTTTCCAATTCAAATATAAAATTAGATTTTCTGGTCAAATATCTCACTGTCTAACCTTTAATTTGACATGACATTTTGACACAACAAACTTCAATAAATTTATTAATATGATTATAGGTCATGACAAAAAACCAAGCGATGGCTCTTTATTCAATTAATGGCTCTTTACATGTAACAAATCATCTCGGTCGTGTTTTAAGCTTTGCTTTTTTTCTATTCTACTGGGCTTTACTTTAACCTACTCGGAAATATCAGATAGACGATTGAACATCACAAATAAGTTTTTACCTTTTATTTTGAAAGTACACTCATGTACAAAATAATTCTCAGAGTTGACGCCTTACAGATAGTATCCATGTCGAGAAAGTCATATATTTCACAACAAATAATGTAACTGACTGGCAAAGAGATCTAGCAAATGTAATTAAAATGGATATACCCATCGTTTAGTGGTCCTATAAATGTGCATAATTTCTTTCATATTGACTCCATTCAGATAATTTTTTTATTCCATCACATGATCACATAAGTACCATCTCACCTTTGCTAGATGCTCACCATTATATGCAAACATAACACTTTATAGTCGTGCATCCATCACCAGTAATCGAAAATTTAAATGTTAGCATGGCATGTTCATCTTCAACAACACTATATTCTATGCCCAAACAATACACATGCTATAAATATAATACATTCACCTTTTGAAATTCCATAACATTTATTCACCCACAAATTTAAACTTATGATAATTTGGTACTACAACTGTGATATTTTAATTGGAAGTTATTTGAGATAGTTGTATATGGATTGTTTCATATCTCTCTATGAACCGTGAACATACATGAAAGCATAAGTTCAATTTCCAGAAACTATTGATTGCCTAAAGATGAAGCCCTCGCATTTGCGAGGGCCAATTTGCTAGTTGAAGTAAAAGTAGTTGCACCTGTTTCAGTTGAAGAAAAGATTATCACTTATAATGATCCTATTGTTCCTACTACTTATGTTGAGAAATCACCTTTCCCTGTTAAGATAAAGGATCATGCTAAAGCTTCAACTGTTGTCCGTAAGAGTAATACTAGAACGTATACACCTCCTGAGCAAATTAAAGTTGAACCTAGTACTGCTATAGTTAAAGGTCTTTTGGCTGCTAATATCGATGGGCATTGTCGGTGTCAAAACCGGCGGATCTCGGGTAGGGGGTCCCGAACTGTGCATCTAAGGCTAATGGTAACAGGAGGCGGGGGACACAATGTTTACCCAGGTTCGGGCCCTCTCGATGGAGGTAATACCCTACTTCCTGCTTGATTGATCTTGATGATATGAGTATTACAAGAGTTGATCTACCACGAGATCATAGAGGCTAAACCCTAGAAGCTAGCCTATGATTATGATTGTCCTTGTTCTACGGACTAAACCCTCCGGTTTATATAGGCACCGGAGGGGACTAGGGTTACACAGAGTCGGTTACAGAGAAGGAGATCTACATATCTGAATCTCCAAGCTTGCCTTCCATGCAAAGGAGAGTCCCACCCGGACACGGGACGAAGTCTTCAATTTTGTATCTTCATAGTCCATCAGTCCGGCATAAGTATATAGTCCGGCTGTCCGAGGACCCCCTAATCCAGGACTCCCTCAGTAGCCCCTGAACCAGGCTTCAATGACGATGAGTCCGGCGCGCAGTTCGTCTTCGCCATTGCAAGGTGGGTTCCTTCTCCGAATACTCCAAAGTGGATCTTGAACACAAGAATCATGTCCGGCTCTGCAAAATAAATTCCACATACTGCCGTAGAGAGTATAATATTCCACGAGTCTAATCTGCTGACAACTTTCACCCAGCGTGACATCACGCCGCGTCCCGGTTATTGTCAAAACCTTTTTTATTGCACGTCCTGCGAGGCGGTTTTACTGGCACGTCTTGTTGAAGTAGAGATCGTGTCCCCCTTATCACGAGATTCTCATCAATACAGGCGTGGGTAACCCAACCGTGTTGTTAGTATGACTCCTTGGTTTAGGCAAGTTCCAAACGGTCGCGCGCAGGACGCTTGACATTCATCCTCTTTATAAAGAGGCCAAGACCTCCCCTTTTCTTTCCTCGCCTGATCCTTCCCTTCTCCTACCTCGAGTTCCAACACCCAAGGTCCATTCCACGTGCTCCGGATCTTCAATCATGTCCGGATCCAACCCGTCAAGGCGGTGGATGGCCTCTTCTGTCATAGAGGAGGACATCAAGAAGCTTAGGGAGGCTAGGTATCTGACCGCCGAAATCCTTCACAGCCTTCCTGCCCATGGACAGGTTATTCCTACTCCCAAACCCAACGAGAGCGTTGTATTCATCTCCCACTTCATCCGAGGGCTAGGCTTCGGTCTTAATCCCTTCGTTAGAGGGCTTATGTTTTATTACGGGCTAGATTTTCATGATCTAGCTCCGGATTCCTTCCTTCACATCTCATCGTTTATCGTCGTGTGTGAGGCCTTCCTCCGCATTACCCCACACTTCGGCTTATGGCTCAAGACCTTCAATGTGAAGCCGGAGGTGATCGACGGGCGACACGCAAAGTGCGGAGGCGCTATAATAAGCAAAGGTGTCGACGCCTTATGGCCAAATGGTTCCTTCCCGGATGTGTCCGACCTATGGCAACGGGAGTGGTTTTATATCACAGCACCCCGAGGTATAAAGCGGGCAGTCGCCCCGGCCTTCCGCTGTGCCCCTCCGCCACAACTCGCATCATGGGTCAACAAGGAGCTGGACTGGGACCGGTTAATGACGTGATGACATTGCAAAGCAGCATTCTAGATCTCCTCAAGAGGGATATCAATCTCTTTAAAGTACTTCAAGTAATGTTAGTTCGTCGGGTCCTGCCATGCCAACATCGCTCTCTCCGTATGTGGGAGTTCAACCCGGAAGGACCGCGAACCATTCAACACTTCTTCGGCATGACGCTCGAAGGGATGTATCGACTATTCTTAGGATCACGAATAAATTGTCCGGACACAATAGAGGATCCGGGTCTCAACTACAACCATCCAGATACCCAAGTAGTAATTCCGCGACCGAACAAGCTATCATTATATTTGTCACAACATTATTCTGAAAAATCACCCTTGGCCAGGCCGGGATAAGAAAGGCGGAGAGGATCAGGTGTTCGCCCTCTTCCGAAGACTCGCCGAATCCTGTACTAATCAAGATGCTGGCTCGTGTACCTTATCAAGTTCCATCGAGGGAGGACGAGGGAGGAATAGGGAAGCCAAAAGCGGACTTCATGCTGGAGGCACATTATGCATCCCAACCGGGGGAATTAACACCCCCGCGTCGGAGGGTGAGCGGGGAGGAGATTCTAACATCCCCTCTCCCGATGGGAAGAAAAGGAGCGCCCCTGAAGATTTCGAAGCAGAGGTCTCCCAGCGAGGGAAGAAACCTGCATCAGGAGGTCAAGCCTCGGAACGCGGCCTTACTACACATCGCCCACAAGGGGGCCAACTGTCAACTGAGCCATAAGTGAACAAAGGTACTTTAGTAAGTATGCCCTGTTCCTTTCCTGAGAATAACAATTGAGACATATGTTTTGCAGCCTTGCTCATAGCCCTTCACAACAATGTTCGTCCTCGGGGGATCTTCTTCCGGAGATGATGGAGAGCGAAATGCCTCCTCCCACTTCCCCGCTTCACGAGGCGGACGACCCTGAGGTGTCGTCCCAGAGGGTCTCTCCCGATCTGCAAAGGCTAGAAGGTAACTCTTCGGCCACCCTAAGTCTGGGGTTCTCGGCTCCTAGAGAGACCAACAGAGAACGCCCGGGATCGCCCGGTGTACAACTGGACACATTGATGGGTCTTCAGCAGCAAGCGGATATCTCAGAGGCACATCGTACCTTAATGGGTATGGTGGTAGAGAGGATTTCATCCGCAAAAAGCGGGTTGAATGAAGCTTTTACGAGCCTGTTAAGAGGCTTTGAGGTACGCATAGTGATATATATTTTTGATTGTACCGTACACGCAAGGTGTGCTTTGTACAGATAGTAGCCCCTGAGACTCTGGTTGCCGTCCGGACGAGGCAAGCAGAGGATCATAGTTTCAGGTAATGATAGCACCGATTTTGTACGTAGGCGGCTGCAGATCCGGTGGTTGACCGGACTGCTGAATTTGCCGAACTAAAGGCGGGAACTTGACGTGGTGGATGCGGACATCACGCTTGTGAACAAACGGCTTGACGAGGCACAGGGTATGTATATTTGGGTGGTTAGCAAATATTAATAAGAGCATGATGCTTAGATTTATAATATGCTTTGATTGCAGATGGAGCTGCCGCCGTGGAGACCCTTCGGGCAGAACTTGCCCGGGCCAAGGAGCAAGCAAGGAGAAGTGGTGCGGCCGCCCTAAAGGCAGCCGAAGGATTAAAAGCCGAACAGGCTGCTCATCGCCAAAGTGAGGATAAAATAGCCAACATGGCTCTTGAGCTGCAAAATGCCGCCAGCCGATATGAGCTTCTGTGGCCGAAGGAACCGAGCCCGGATAGTTATTTTGGTTTGGTGCAACGATTTCTTTGTGATGTACCGCATATCGACGCTGTCAAGAGGTCGGCGTGCATAGAGGGTGTGCGGATGGCTCTTGCCCGTGTTAAGACATATTGGGCGAAGATGGAGGCCACCGATATTGCAACCAGGGGTCAGCCCGGGGGTCAGGACTCGCCTGAGCACTATTTTGAAGAAGTCTTAGAAGGTGCCCGTTTAATAGAGGCTCAGTGCCCAAAGAATACCATGTCCCAATAACATGTATCTTGATTGTAGAACAATCCTTTTGATAATAAAGGCTATATTTATACTTTTGCCCGTAAAGTATTGTAGTGCCTCCTGTGCGGCCGTTTATGTATGTATGTATATAACCTGAAAGTTTGCAGTCGTCGGCTTCAGCCCCCACGCATATAATGCGGGGGTGTTCGGCAAAGCGCGTAATCACACTTGATCCAACGTCTTGGTCCGTTAAGGAGGTGGTAGCGCGGCGAACGAGGCAATCGGACTATATAGCTTTAACACTTTCACTTAGCCATAGGAGTTTGACGGTGGGGCTACAATATAGCTCCTAGTATGTCCGCGCTCATTCGAAGACGGTGCGTGTACATACGTGACCAGGAAACCGGTCCTTCGTTAATGCGGAGGAATCGCGAAGATTCCGCTGAGTCATCGAGTGGTTGACCAGTCTCTCGCTTTTTCATGACAGTCAGTTTTCGGCTTTCTCTACTGAGGTGCTCCTCCAGATGAACAAGGGCACAATCGCACCAGTTCTCCCGGTGCCACCTTAGCCGATAGAGTGGAACGCAAGGTAGCAAAACACGGGAGCCGGACAAACTCAACTATTGACCAAAGACATGATTCAGAGTTGATGCATATAAGGGCAAACTCACGACGACGAACACTTCCGAAGGTATTCGGACTTTATAACATATACTGGGCAGAGTACCTCCCTCGATAATGATCCCTAAATTTCCAGGTACGTGCATTAATCTGGCGTGACGAAAGAGCGGCTGTGATGAGGGTATAAATCCCTAAAAGCACATTGGTTGCTGACCTTACAACGTCTATTTTAGATCGGCGAATAATAAACTTGCCAATAACGCCGGTATCCCTCTTGGTCATTAAGTACCAGGAGGGTATGAGCCAACAAGAGACATTAAAAAAGGTTTACACAGGGTATTAGTCTAAAAAGAAACCTTTGGACGGGGCCCTGCTGCACGTCTGCGCCTTTGTCTCCGTTGTGCCGTATCCTGCAAGGGTATAGCCCGATGGTCATGTGTAAAAAGAAATAAAAAACCCAGGTGAAAGAATCTGGTGTGGCCGTGCGTAAAGTCAGTTAATATTAATGAACCGTGAAAATTGATATCTTGAGTGTAAACACATTCAGGCCGAACTATGGGCCTTGTGCGGGCAGCCCCTAGCACCACATATGGGGCGTAATGGTTAATTAAGCTCAGGTTTATCAGGGTTGCACAGCTAATGGTGTGCCGTACACGTCTAACCGTGTCCGTGGTCTCGAGGACCGGTCAGTTACTCTGGTTGAAGAGGCCGTTCAGTGGTTCGGCTGCTAGAGTCGCCACGTAGTCTTCCGCGCGAAGAGAACGCTCTGTGTTTCCACTGATAGTGATGACGCCGCGTGGACCGGGCATCTTAAGTTTAGGATACGCGTAATGCGGTACTGCGTCGAAACGAGCGAAGGCCGTTCTTCAGAGTAGTGCATGATAGCCGCTCCGGAATGGGGCGATGTCGAGATTAGTTCTTCGCTTTGAAAGTTGTCAGGAGAGCCGAATACAACCTCTAATTTCAAAGAGCCCGTGCACCGGGCCTCTACGCCTGGTATTACTCCTTTAAAGGTAGTACTTCTTTGGTTGATTCTCGACGGGTCTATCCCCATCTTACGAACGTGTTCTGATATATTAGATTAAGACTACTGCCGCCATCCATGAGGACTTGGGTGAGATGGTACCATTAATTATTGGGCCGAGCACCAAGGCGGCCGAACCTCCATGCCGGATACTAGTCGGATGATCCCTGCAATCGAAGGTGATCGGGCAGGCCGGCCATGGATTGAATTTGGGGGCGACAGGTTCCACAATGTAGACATCTCGAAGTGCGCGTTTGCGCTTCCTCTTTGGTATGTGGGTGGCGTAAATCATGTTTACTGTTTTGACCTCTGGTGGAAATTTTTTCTGTCCCCCAGTGTTTGGCTAGCTAGGCTCGTCCTTGTCTTCACTTGGCGGCTCCCTCCCCTTGTGTTCGGCGTTTAGCTTGCCGGCCTGCTTGAAGACCCAGTATTCTCTGTTGGTTTGATTCGCAGGTTTCTCAGGGGTGCCATGAATTTTGACAGGACCTGTCTAGAATTTTATTTAGACTGGATGGACTATCTCTACTTCCTTTAAATGGCTTTTTCCGTTGACCGGGTCTGGAGCCCCTGAATCCGGCGTTTACCGCTGTATTGTCTGGGCTATCTTCATTATTTCGACGCTTGTTTTTATTGCGTCGTGGCTTTCCATTGCCATCCCTGATTTTGGATGTGCCTAGATCGCTGGTGCCGTTGCGGGCCAACCAACTATCCTCGCCCGCGCAAATGCAGGTCATAAGCGTTGTGAAGGCTGCCATTGTCCTTGGCTTTTCCTGGCCGAGGTGCCTGGCAAGCCATTCGTCCCGGATACTATGTTTGAAATTGGTTCTTCTTGGTGAGAAATTTATACCAAAGCTTTCGGGCTGACTCTCCTGGCGGTCGGACACATGCCCCTTGAAAATTAGCCCTGAAAGCGTCCTCGAGTGTCACGCCCAATATGCGACCCGATCCTAAAGGAACTCGAAGGTCCCACCAAGGATAGAAGCGCATATTGGAGACGCTTTTGCAAGGTGGATATCATTACATCGTATCGTTACATAATAGTGGGGATACATACAAGAGGCATATAATGCAACAAGTATACAACAACATCATACACAAGAGCATCATCCGACTACGGATGAAACACAAACAGAAACTCAAACGACATCCACCCTGCTAGCCCAGGCTGCCGACCTGGAACCTATCCCCTGATCGAAGAAGAAACGGAAGAAGAACTCCAAAACAGGCAAGCATCGCTCTTGGGTCATGATCATCGCATAACCTGCACCTACAACTATTGTTGTAGTAATCTGTGAGCCATGAGGACTCAGCATTCCCATTACCAAGGGTATCAAGACTAGCAAAGCTTAATAGATATCGAAAGGATAAGTGGTGAGGTTGCAACAACGTCTAAGCATATGTGGTGGCTAACATACGCAAATAAGTGCGAGAAGAGAAGAAACGGAACGGTCGTGAAGCTAGCAATGATCAAGAAGTGATCCTGAACTCCAACTTACGTCAAACATAACCCGAAACCGCGTTCACTTCCCGGACTGCGCCGAAAAGAGACCATCACGGCTACACACGTGGTTGATGCGTTTTAGTTAAGTCAAGTGTCAAGTTATCTACAACCGGACATTAACAAATTCGCATCTGCCACATAACCGCGGGCACGGCTCTCGAAAGTTTATACCCTACAGGGGTGTCCCAACTTAGCCCATCAAACACTCTCACGGTCAACGAAGGATATTCCTTCTCCTAGGAAGACCCGATCAGTCTCGGATTCCCGGTTTGCAAGACATTTCGACAATGGTAAAACAAGACCAGCAAAGCCGACCGATGTACCGACAAATCCCGATAGGAGCTGGACATATCTCGTTCTCAGGGCACACCGGATGAACCAGAAGTCGGGTTGGCATAGACCCTGGTTGCCCAGGGGGCGCCGGATATCGCTCAGGTTGGACCAACACTCGGATGAGCACTGGCGCATTAGATCTGGGGCGTTGCAACTTGTCACGCCCAATATGCGATCCTATCCTAAAGGAACTCGAAGGTCCCACCAAGGATAGAAGCGCATATTGGAGACGCTTTTGCAAGGTGGATATCATTACATCATACCATTACATAATAGTGGGGATACATACAAGAGGCATACAATGCAACAAGAATACAACAACATCATACACAAGAGCATCATCCGACTACGGATGAAACACAAACAGAAACTCAAACGACATCCACCCTGCTAGCCAAGATTGCCGACCTGGAACCTATCCACTGATCGAAGAAGAAGCAGAAGAAGAACTCCAAAACAGGCAAGCATCGCTCTCGCGTCATGACTATCGCATAACCTCCACCTGCAACTGTTGTTGTAGTAATCTGCAAACCACGAGGACTCAGCAATCCCATTACCATGGGTATCAAGACTAGCAAAGCTTAATAGGTATGGAAAGGATAAGTGGTGAGGTTGCAGCAGCATCTAAGCATATGTGGTGGCTAACATACGTAAATAAGTGCGAGAAGAGAAGCAGCGGAATGGTCGTGAAGCTAGCAGTGATGAAGAAGTGATCCTGTACTCCTACTTACGTCAAACATAACCCGAAACCGTGTTCACTTCCCGGACTCCGCCAAAAAGAGACCATCACGGCTACACACGCGGTTGATGCGTTTTAATTTACTCAAGTGTCAAGTTCTCTACAACCGGACATTAACAAATTCCCATCTGCCACATAACCGCGGGCACGTCTCTCGAAAGTTCATACCTTGCAGGGGTGTCCCAGCTTAGCCCATCACCAGCTCTCACGGTCAACGAATGATATTCCTTCTCCTAGGAAGACCCGATCAGTCTCGGAACCCCGGTTTAAAAGACATTGCGACAATGGTAAAACCAGACCAGCAAAGCTACCCTATGTGCCGACAAATCCCGATAGGAGCTGCACATATCTCGTTCTCAGGGCACACCGGATGAGCCAGACGTCGGGTTGGCATAGACCCTGGTTGCCCAGGGGGCGCCGGACATCGCTCAGGTTGGACCAACACTCAGATGAGCGCTGGCCCGGGGGAGGGGATAAATAAAGATGACCCTCGGGCTCCGAAAACCCAAGGGAAAAAGGCTTAGGTAGGCAAATGGTAAAACCAAGGTTGGGCCTTGCTAGAGGAGTTTTATTCAAAGCGAGCTGTCAAGGGGGTCCCATAAATCACCCAACCGCGTAAGGAACGCAAAATCAAGGAACATAACACCGGTATGACGGAAACTAGGGCGGCAAGAGTGGAACAACACACCAGGCATAAGGCCGAGCCTTCCACCCTTTACCAAGTATATAGGTGCATTATAATTGAATAAGAGATATTGTGATATCCCAACAAAATCCTGTCCATCATGGAGCAATCTTCAACTTCACCTGCAACTAACAACGCTATAAGAGGGGCTGTGCAAAAGCGGTAACATAGCCAAGCAATGGTTTGCTAGGAAGGGTGAAAAAGGTTAGAGGCTGACATGGCAATTTGGGAGGTTTAAAGAGCAAGCGATAGGTAGCGCAGCATAGCGATAGAACGAAGCAACTAGCATAGCAATGATAGTAGTGACATCCAGGGAAATGGCCATCTTGCCTGAAATCCCGCTAGGAAGAAGAACGAGTCCATGAAGAAGATGAAGCCACAAAGACGAACCAAGCGTAGACGAGCGAATCCTCACGATCGCAACGAAACAGGAACTAACGAGAAGGAGCACAACCGGAAAGAAGCAAACAACAAGGTAAACATGCAACACATAGACATGGCATGATGCTCAACCAAGTATGATGCATGAAAAAGGCCATATGACGCTACTCATGGCAAGAGATGATGCAAACAAGACCAACACATCAAAGCAGGTTTAAATGAGGCCGAGAACAACATATAACAAATCTGGTAAGTCCTCATATGCAAATTTCGAAATTGGTCAAGATCTGAATAAACCTTAAGTTGAAGTTGTTAAACAGCAAATTAAGATGCACCAAGATCGTCTATACTAAAATCTAGTCAAGTTTCATATAAAGTTCATTTGGTTCGGAGCTACGTCCTAAAAGATATGAGCAAAACAAGTCAAACATGGCATTGATGCAAAATGCATAGAAACATCAAGAAACACTCTCAAAGATGGATGCAACATGATAAGATGAAACTACATGCAATTCTAAGCAAGTTTCATATAGAGAATGCTCAAAACGGAGCAACGGTGCAACACATACACTCCGAACAAGATGTAACAACAATCTGTTCAAAACGGTAACTAGGCATCTAGCAAGCATCAAAACAATATGCAACAGCACCTCAACATGAAAACAAAGGCATGGACATGATGTACATGTAAAGCATGACAAAACATGAACACTGAGCTATCTCCAAAAATCAATAGAACATGCTCAAAAGGACATGACAAGATTGCAAATAATAACAGTTCATAGACTTAGCAGAAAATCACTGAGCATGACAGAAATAACACCAGGTTGCAATGTTTAGAGCTATCAAACATTATGTTAAAGCAATCTATCATGGAAACATAGAGCATCACATACTAATAATAAAGGAAAAGAACAAAACTCCCTTAATGAACTAATTCCAAAGATCAACAGAAAAGATGATAGGATTAATGCAAACATGGCAAGTGATATGACAGATTCAGAATAATAGTACGTGGCAGGAACAACGATAAGTAAGTATGTTGGTGATCTTGTACAACTCACCACAGAGAAAAACATGGAATTAAAAGATAACCAACAGTAAGAACACATAATTATGAAGGTAAGAATGGCAATAGCAAGTTCATAGGGTACAAGGATCAGTAGCAAAACACATGACCAAATTGAACTTAATGTTAACAGGCTGACAGCAACATTACTTAGCAAGTTTAGAGCATGATTGCAACAAGCTACAGCAGGCGATAATTACAACCAAGGCGTGGATGGATAGGGCATAACATGTAAAACAAAGCATCCTTAGTTAACATCTCCAGATTATGCATAGAATGACTTGTAGCAGCAGGTTTACATAGTATCACTATAGAACTGATTCAGCCTAGCAAAACAGTAACGGCAAGTAGCCCACTTCACGAACTTTATGCACTCACTAAAATACTCACAAAAATACATGGGTTGAACCACTCTAAATATGGCATGATGTATCTCAACACTCATGTAGACATCAAGCTCATAGGATGCACACACAAAATGTAATGAAAACGACAAATCACCAAGTTCTGTTAATGCAGCAGCTAACATCATATAGCACTCTTTGAACGATGATTAGGGCATCAAAGATTGATTCAAAAAGCATGTCACAATGGAATCAAATGAAGAGCATCTCATGATAAACAATCTGATATACTACACGCACAAAACAGAGCAGCACACAAGAAGTTATGGCATGATGAACAAGGCATAAAATGTTGCGTAATCGGGACTTAGAAAATATACCCCTCCGGAAACAGATCTAGGGTTCCGCGGCATGGACTTCGAGGATGGCCGGGGTTCTCGCCGGAGAGGGTCGGGGATGGTCTGGTCCGACCGGATCCGGCACGGCGGCGGCGGAGGAAGCCGGCGGCGGCGCGGGGCGAAGTTGGCGCAGGGGCGCGCAGGCGAGGAGGTCGGGGATGGCGGTAGCGGCTCGGGGATGGTGCGGAGGCGCTGGGTGCCGGGAGGAGCTCCGGCGAGGGGCGGCGTATCGGGCGGCGAAGAGGCGGCGAGGTCCGAGGTGGCGTGTCTGGGCGGCGGCGGGCGGCGGACGCTGGAGGTGCGCGGCCAGTGGCGGCGACGGACGGGCCTCATGGTCCGCGATGGCTGGCGGGCCTAGCCGGGCGCCCTGGTGGGCACGCAGGTGCGGGAGTGGCTGTGGGCGGCGGCGCGGGTGTGTCCGACGGGAAACGGACATGTCCGGCGGCGGAGGTAGGTGGAGGCTAGGGTTAGGGTGGAATCATTCCCGTATTTCGGGGGAGGGTGTGTTTTTATAGGTAGAGGGAGCTAGGAGTGTCCAAATGAGGAGTGGTTTTCACTCACACGATCATGATCGAACGACCGAGAGCATGGAGGGGTTTGGATGGGCTCATGGGCTGTGGTGAAGAGGGGCTGGGCTGCAAAGAGAGAGGGCTTTCGGGCTACGCGGTTAACTGTTGGGGCATCAAACGACCTCCAAATGGAACGAAATTAGACGGCCGGTCTACCGGTGATATACCAAGGCCATTCGGCAAATCTCGGCCCATTCCGAGAACGTTTTTATCCCGCTCACGAAACAAGGTCTGAGAGGTGCGACGGGCGCATGCGAATGTGTCTGGGCGCAGAACGGACAACGGAGAGAACCGGCGGAACCCGAGCGGATGCAATTTTTAAAAACATGCAGATGAAATGCGATGATGACATGGCAAAATGCAACACGCAAGCAAATGACATGCCAACAATGACGAATAGCTGGAAGACACCTGGCGCATCGGATCCGGGGCGTTGCAACTTGTCACGCCCAATATGCGACCCTATCCTAAAGGAACTCGAAGGTCCCACCAAGGATAGAAGCGCATATCGGAGACGCTTTTGCAAGGTGGATATCATTACATCGTACCATTACATAATAGTGGGGATACATACAAGAGGCATACAATGCAACAAGAATACAACAACATCATATACAAGAGCATCATCTGACTATGGATGAAACACAAACAGAAACTCAAACGACATCCACCCTGCTAGCCCAGGCTGCCGACCTGGAACCTATCCCCTGATCGAAGAAGAAGAAGAAGAAGAACTCCAAAGCAGGCAAGCATCGCTCTCGCGTCATGATCATCGCATAACCTGCACCTGCAACTGTTGTTGTAGTAATCTGCGAGCCACGAGGACTCAGCAATCCCATTACCATAGGTATCAAGACTAGCAAAGCTTAATAGGTATGGAAAGGATAAGTGGTGAGGTTGCAGCAGCGTCTAAGCATATGTGGTGGCTAACATACGTAAATAAGTGCGAAAAGAGAAGCAACGGAACGGTCGTGAAGCTAGCAATGATGAAGAAGTGATCCTGAACTCCTACTTACGTCAAACATAACCCGAAACCGTGTTCACTTCCCGGACTCCGCCGAAAAGAGACCATCACGGCTACACACGCGGTTGATGCGTTTTAATTAAGTCAAGTGTCAAGTTCTCAACAACCGGACATTAACAAATTCCCATCTGCCACATAGCCGCGGGCACGACTCTCGAAAGTTCATACCCTGCAGGGGTGTCCCAACTTAGCCCATCACAAGCTCTCACGGTCAACGAATGATATTCCTTCTCCTAGGAAGACCCGACCAGTCTCGGAATCCCGGTTTACAAGACATTTCGACAATGGTAAAACAAGAACAGCAAAGCTGCCCGATGTGCCGAAAAATCCTGATAGGAGCTGCACATATCTCGTTCTCAGGGCACACCGGATGAGCCAGACGTCGGGTTGGCATAGACCCTGGATGCCAGGCGCCGGACATCGCCGAGTTGGACCAACACTGGAAGGAGCACTGGCCTGGGGGGGGGGGTAAATAAAGATGACCCTCGGGCTCCGGAAACCCAAGGGAAAAAGGCTTAGGTAGGCAAATGGTAAAATCAAGGTTGGGCCTTGCTAGAGGAGTTTTATTCAAAGCAAACTGTCAAGGGGGTCCCATAAATCACCCAACCGCGTAAGGAACGCATAAAATCAAGGAACATAACACCGTGTATGACGGAAACTAGGGCGGCAAGAGTGGAAAAACACATCAGGTATAAGGCCGAGCCTTCCACCCTTTACCAAGTATATAGGTGCATTATAATTAAATAAGAGATATTGTGATATCCCAACAAAATCCTGCCCATCATGGAGCAATCTTCAAGTTCACCTGCAAGTAACAACGCTATAAGAGGGGTTGTGCAAAAGCGGTAATATAGCCAAGCAATGGTTTGCTAGGAAGGGTGAAAAAGGTTGGAGGCTGACATGGCAATTTGGGAGGCTTGAAGAGCAAGCGATAGGTAGCGCAGCATAGCGATAGAACGAAGCAACTAGCATAGCAATGGTAGTAGTGAGATCCAGGGAAACGGCCATCTTGCCTGAAATCCCGCTAGGAAGAAGAACGAGTCCATGAAGAATATGAAGCCACAAAAGGCAGACCAAGCGTGAGCGAGCGAATCCTCACGATCGCAACGAAACAGGAACTAACGAGAAGGAGCACAACCGAAATAAGCAAACAACAAGGTAAACACACAACACTAGACATGGCATGATGGTCAACCAAGTATGATGCATGACAAAGGCTATATGACGCTACTCATGGCAAGAGATGATGCAAACAAGAACAACACATCAAAGCAGGTTTAAATGAGGCCGGGAACAACATATAACAAATCCGTAAGTCCTCATATGCAAATTTCGAAATTGGTCAAGATCTGAATAAACCTTAAGTTGAAGTTGTTAAACAGCAAATTAAGATGCACCAAGATCGCCTATACTAAAATCTAGTCAAGTTTCATATAAAGTTCATTTGGTTCGGAGCTACGTCCTAAAAGATATGAGCAAAACAAGTCAAACATGGCATTGATGCAAAATGCATAGAAACATCAAGAAACACTCTCAAAGATGTATGCAACATGATAAGATGAAACTACATGCAATTCTAAGCAAGTTTCATATAGAGAATGCTCAAAACGGAGCAACGGTGCAACACATACACTCCGAACAAGATGTAACAACAATCTGTTCAAAACGGTAACTAGGCATCTAGCAAGCATCAAAACAATATGCAACAGCACCTCAACATGAAAACAAAGGCATGGACATGATGTACATGTAAAGCATGACAAAACATGAACACTGAGCTATCTCCAAAAATCAATAGAACATGCTCAAAAGGACATGACAAGATTGCAAATAATAACAGTTCATAGACTTAGCAGAAAATCACTGAGCATGACAGAAATAACACCAGGTTGCAATGTTTAGAGCTATCAAACATTATGTTAAAGCAATCTATCATGGAAACATAGAGCATCACATACTAATAATAAAGGAAAAGAACAAAACTCCCTTAATGAACTAATTCCAAAGATCAACAGAAAAGATGATAGGATTAATGCAAACATGGCAAGTGATATGACAGATTCAGAATAATAGTACGTGGCAGGAACAACGATAAGTAAGTATGTTGGTGATCTTGTACAACTCACCACAGAGAAAAACATGGAATTAAAAGATAACCAACAGTAAGAACACATAATTATGAAGGTAAGAATGGCAATAGCAAGTTCATAGGGTACAAGGATCAGTAGCAAAACACATGACCAAATTGAACTTAATGTTAACAGGCTGACAGCAACATTACTTAGCAAGTTTAGAGCATGATTGCAACAAGCTACAGCAGGCGATAATTACAACCAAGGGCGTGGATGGATAGGGCATAACATGTAAAACAAAGCATCCTTAGTTAACATCTCCAGATTATGCATAGAATGACTTGTAGCAGCAGGTTTACATAGTATCACTATAGAACTGATTCAGCCTAGCAAAACAGTAACGGCAAGTAGCCCACTTCACGAACTTTATGCACTCACTAAAATACTCACAAAAATACATGGGTTGAACCACTCTAAATATGGCATGATGTATCTCAACACTCATGTAGACATCAAGCTCATAGGATGCACACACAAAATGTAATGAAAAGCGACAAATCACCAAGTTACATTAACAGACAGCAGTTAACATCATATAGCACTCTTTGGACGATGATTAGGGCATCAAAGATTGATTCAAACAAGCATGTCACAATGGAATCAAATGAAGAGCATCTCATGATAAACAATCTGATATACTACACGCACAAAACAGAGCAGCACACAAGAAGTTATGGCATGATGAACAAGGCATAAAAATGTTGCAGAATCGGGACTTAGAAAATATACCCTCCGTAAACAGATCTAGGGTTCCGCGGCATGGACTTCGAGGATGGCGGGTTCTCGCCGGAGAGGGTCGGGATGGTCTGGTCCGACCGGATCCGCACGGCGGGCGCGGAGGAAGCCGGGCGGCGCGCTGGGCGAAAGTCGGCGCAGGGCGCGCAGCGAGGAGGTCGGGGATGGCGGTAGCGGCTCGGGATGGCGCGGAGGGCGCTGGGTGCCGGGCGGAGGAGCTCCGGCGAGGGGCGGCGTATCCGGCGAAGAGGCGGCGAGGTCCGAGGTGGCGGTGCTGGGCGGCGAAGGGCGGCGGGACGCGGGAGGTGCGCGGGCAGCGGGCGGCGACGAACGGGCCCCGCGGGTCCGCGATGGGCCTGGCGGGCCTAGCCGGCGGGGCGCCCTGGGTGGGCACGTGGTGGCGCGGGAGTGGCTGTGGGCGGCGGCGCGGGTGTGTCCGACGGGAAACGGACATGTCCGGCGGCGGAGGTAGGTGGAGGCTAGGGTTAGGGTGGAATCATTCCCGTATTTCGAGGGAGGGTGTGTTTTTATAGGTAGAGGGAGCTAGGAGTGTCCAAATGAGGAGTGGTTTTCACTCACACGATCATGATCGAACAACCGAGAGCATGGAGGGGGTTTGGATGGGCTCATGGGCTATGGTGAAGAGGGGCTGGGCTGCAAAGAGAGAGGGGTTTCGGGCTACGCGGTTAACTGTTGGGGCATCAAACGACCTCCAAATGGAACGAAACTAGACGGCCGGTCTACCGGTGATATACCAAGGCCATTCGGCATATCTCGGCCCATTCCGAGAACGTTTTTATCCCGCTCACGAAACAAGGTCTGAGAGGTGCGACGGGCGCATGCGAATGTGTCTGGGCTCAGAACGGACAACGGAGAGAACCGGGGAAACCCAAACGGATGCAATTTTTAAAAACATGCAGATGAAATGCAGATGATGACATGGCAAAATGCAACACGCAAGCAAATGACATGCCAACAATGACGAATAGCTGGAAGACACCTGGCGCATCGGATCCGGGGCGTTGCAACTTGTCACGCCCAATATGCGACCCTATCCTAAAGGAACTCGAAGGTCCCACCAAGGATAGAAGCGCATATCGGAGACGCTTTTGCAAGGTGGATATCATTACATCGTACCATTACATAATAGTGGGGATACATACAAGAGGCATACAATGCAACAAGAATACAACAACATCATATACAAGAGCATCATCTGACTATGGATGAAACACAAACGTAAACTCAAACGACATCCACCACTGCTAGCCTGTGCTGCCGACCTGGAACCTATCCCCGATCAAGAAGAAGAAGAAGAAGAACTCCAAAGCAGGCAAGCATCGCTCTCGCGTCATGATCATCGCATAACCTGCACCTGCAATCGTTGTTGTAGTAATCATGAGCCACGAGGACTCAGCAATCCCATTACCATAGGTATCAAGACTAGCAAAGCTTAATAGGTATGGAAAGGATAAGTGGTGAGGTTGCAGCAGCGTCTAAGCATATGTGGTGGCTAACATACGTAAATAAGTGCGAAAAGAGAAGCAACGGAACGGTCGTGAAGCTAGCAATGATGAAGAAGTGATACTGAACTCCTACTTACGTCAAACATAACCCGAAACCGTGTTCACTTCCGGACTCCGCCGAAAAGAGACCATCACGGCTACACACGCGGTTGATGCGTTTTAATTAAGTCAAGTGTCAAGTTCTCAACAACCGGACATTAACAAATTCCCATCTGCCACATAGCCGCGGGCACGACTCTCGAAAAGTTCATACCCTGCAGGGTGTCCCAACTTAGCCCATCACAAGCTCTCACGGTCAATCGAATGATATTCCTTCTCCTAGGAAGACCCGACCAGTCTCGGAATCCCGGTTTACAAGACATTTCGACAATGGTAAAACAAGAACAGCAAAGCTGCCCGATGTGCCGAAAAATCCCGATAGGAGCTGCACATATCTCGTTCTCAGGGCACACCGGATGAGCCAGACGTCGGGTTGGCATAGACCCTGGATGCACAGGGGGCGCCGGACATCGCTCAGGTTGGACCAACACTCGGAGGAGCACTGGCCAGGGTGGGGGGTAAATAAAGATGACCCTCGGGCTCCGGAAACCCAAGGGAAAAAGGCTTAGGTAGGCAAATGGTAAAATCAAGGTTGGGCCTTGCTAGAGGAGTTTTATTCAAAGCGAACTTTCAAGGGGGTCCCATAAATCATCCAACCGCGTAAGGAACGCAAAATCAAGGAACATAACACCCATTATGACGGAAACTAGGGCGGCAAGAGTGGAAAAACACACCAGGTATAAGGCCTAACCTTCCACCCTTTACCATGTATATAGGTGCATTATAATTAAATAAGAGATATTGTGATATCCCAACAAAATCCTGTCCATCATGGAGCAATCTTCAAGTTCACCTGCAAGTAACAACGCTATAAGAGGGGTTGTGCAAAAGCGGTAATATAGCCAAGCAATGGTTTGCTAGGAAGGGTGAAAAAGGTTAGAGGCTGACATGGCAATTTGGGAGGCTTGAAGAGCAAGCGATAGGTAGCGCAGCATAGCGATAGAACGAAGCAACTAGCATAGCAATGGTAGTAGTGAGATCCAGGGAAACGGCCATCTTGCCTGAAATCCCGCTAGGAAGAAGAACGATTCCATGAAGAATATGAAGCCACAAAGACGAACCAAGCGTAGACGAACGAATCCTCACGATCGCAACGAAACAGGAACTAACGAGAAGGAGCACAACCGGAAATAAGCAAACAACAAGGTAAACACACAACACTAGACATGGCATGATGGTCAACAAAGTATGATGCATGACAAAGGCTATATGACGCTACTCATGGCAAGAGATGATGCAAACAAGAACAACACATCAAAGCAGGTTTAAATGAGGCCGGGTACAACATATAACAAATCCGGTAAGTCCTCATATGCAAATTTCGAAATTGGTCAAGATCTGAATAAACCTTAAGTTGAAGTTGTTAAACAGCAAATTAAGATGCACCAAGATCGTCTATACTAAAATCTAGTCAAGTTTCATATAAAGTTCATTTGGTTCGAGCTACGTCCTAAAAAGATATGAGCAAAACAAGTCAAACATGGCATTGATGCAAAATGCATAGAAACATCAAGAAACACTCTCAAAGATGGATGCAACATGATAAGATGAAACTACATGCAATTCTAAGCAAGTTTCATATAGAGAATGCTCAAAACGGAGCAACGGTGCAACACATACACTCCGAACAAGATGTAACAACAATCTGTTCAAAACAGTAACTAGGCATCTAGCAAGCATCAAAACAATATGCAACAGCACCTCAACATGAAAACAAAGGCATGGACATGATGTACATGTAAAGCATGACAAAACATGAACACTGAGCTATCTCCAAAAATCAATAGAACGTGCTCAAAAGGGCATGACAAGATTGCAAATAATAACAGTTCATAGACTTAGCAGAAAATCACTGAGCATGACAGAAATAACACCAGGTTGCAATGTTTAGAGCTATCAAACATTATGTTAAAGCAATCTATCATGGAAACATAGAGCATCACATACTAATAATAAAGAAAAAGAACAAAACTCCCTTAATGAACTAATTCCAAAGATCAACAGAAAAGATGATAGGATTAATGCAAACATGGTAAGTGATATGACAGATTCAGAATAATAGTACGTGGCAGGAACAACGATAAGTAAGTATGTTGGTGATCTTCTACAACTCACCACAGAGAAAAACATGGAATTAAAAGATAACCAACAGTAAGACAACATAATTATGAAGGTAAGAATGGCAATAGCAAGTTCATAGGGTACAAGGATCAGTAGCAAAACACATGAACAAATTGAACTTAATGTTAACAGGCTGACAGCAACATTACTTAGCAAGTTTAGAGCATGATTGCAACAAGCTACAACAGGCGATAATTACAACCAAGGGCGTGGATGGATAGGGCATAACATGTAAAACAAAGCATCCTTAGTTAACATCTCCAGATTATGCATAGAATGACTTGTAGCAGCACGTTTACATAGTATCACTATAGAACTGATTCAGCCTAGCAAAACAGTAACGGCAAGTAGCCCACTTCACGAACTTTATGCACTCACTAAAATACTCACAAAAATACATGGGTTGAACCACTCTAAATATGGCATGATGTATCTCAACACTCATGTAGACATCAAGCTCATAGGATGCACACACAAAATGTAATGAAAAGCGACAAATCACCAAGTTCTGTTAATGTACAGCAGTTAACATCATATAGCACTCTTTGAACGATGATTAGGGCATCAAAGATTGATTCAAACAAGCATGTCACAATGGAATCAAATGAAGAGCATCTCATGATAAATAATCTGATATACTACACGCACAAAACGGAGCAAAGCACACAAGAAGTTATGGCATGATGAACAAGGCATAAAAATGTTGCGAGAATCGGGACTTAGAAAATATACCTCCTCGGAAACAGATCTCGGGTTCCGCGGCATGGAGTCCGAGGATGGCCGGGATTCTCGCCGGAGAGGGTCGGGGATGGTCTGGTCCGACCGGATCCGGCACGGCGGCGGTGGAGGAAGCCGGCGGCGGCACGGGGCGAAGTCGGCGCAGGGGCGCGCAGGCGAGGAGGTCGGGGATGGCGGTAGCGGCTCGGGGATGGCGCGGAGGCGCTGGGGTGCCGGCGGGAGGAGCTCCGCGAGGGGCGGCGATCGGGCGCGAAGAGGCGGCGAGGTCCGAGGTGGCGGTGCTGGCGGCGGCGGGCGGCGGACGCTGGAGGCGCGCGCCGGGCTGGCGGCGACGGACGGCCCATGGTCCGCGATGGGCCTGGCGGGCCTAGCCGGCGGGGCGCCCTGGGTGGGCACGTGGTGGTGCGGGAGTGGCTGTGGGCGGCGGCCCGGGTGTGTCCGACGGGAAACGGACATGTCAGGCGGCGGAGGTAGGTGGAGGCTAGGGTTAGGGTGGAATCATTCCCGTATTTCGAGGGAGGGTGTGTTTTTATAGGTAGAGGGAGCTAGGAGTGTCCAAATGAGGAGTGGTTTTCACTCACACGATCATGATCGAACGACCGAGAGCATGGAGGGGGTTTGGATGGGCTCATGGGCTGTGGTGAAGAGGGGCTGGGCTGCAAAGAGAGAGGGGTTTCGGGCCACGCGGTTAACTGTTGGGGCATCAAACGACCTCCAAATGGAACGAAATTAGACGGCAGGTCTACCGGTGATATACCAAGGCCATTCGGCAAATCTCGGCCCATTCCGAGAACGTTTTTATCCCGCTCACGAAACAAGGTCTGAGAGGTGCGACGGGCGCATGCGAATGTGTCTGGGCTCAGAACGGACAACGGAGAGAACCGGGGAAACCCAAACGGATGCAATTTTTAAAAACATGCAGATGAAATGCAGATGATGACATGGCAAAATGCAACACGCAAGCAAATGACATACCAACAATGACGAATAGCTGGAAGACACCTGGCGCATCGGATCCGGGGCGTTGCAACTTGTCACGCCCAATATGCGACCCTATCCTAAAGGAACTCGAAGGTCCCACAAAGGATAGAAGCGCATATTGGAGACGCTTTTGCAAGGTGGATATCATTACATCGTACCATTACATAATAGTGGGGATACATACAAGAGGCATACAATGCAACAAGAATACAACAACATCATATACAAGAGCATCATCTAACTATGGATGAAACACAAACAGAAACTCAAACGACATCCACCACCGCTAGCCCAGTCTGCCGACACAGAACCTATCCCTGATCAAGAAGAAGCGGAAGAAGAACTCCAAAGCAGGCAAGCATCGCTCTCGCGTCATGATCATCGCATAACCTGCACCTGCAACTGTTGTTGTAGTAATCATGAGCCACGAGGACTCAGAATCCCATTACCATAGGTATCAAGACTAGCAAAGCTTAATAGGTATGGAAAGGATAAGTGGTGAGGTTGCAGCAGCGTCTAAGCATATGTGGTGGCTAACATACGTAAATAAGTGCGAAAAGAGAAGCAACGGAACGGTCGTGAAGCTAGCAATGATGGAGAAGTGATCCTGAACTCCTACTTACGTCAAACATAACCCGAAACCGTGTTCACTTCCCGGACTCCGCCGAAAAGAGACCATCACGGCTACACACGCGGTTGATGCGTTTTAATTAAGTCAAGTGTCAAGTTCTCAACAACCGGACATTAACAAATTCCCATCTGCCACATAGTCGCGGAACGACTCTCGAAAGTTCATACCCTGCAGGGTGTCCCAACTTAGCCCATCACAAGCTCTCACGGTCAACGAATGATATTCCTTCTCCTAGGAAGACCCGACCAGTCTCGGAATCCCGGTTTACAAGACATTTCGACAATGGTAAAACAAGAACAGAAAGCTGCCCGATGTGCGACAAATCCCGATAGGAGCTGCACATATCTCGTTCTCAGGGCACACCCGGATAGGCCAGACATTGGGTTGGCATAGACCCTGGTTGCCCAGGGGGCGCCGGACATCGCCCAGGTTGGACCAACACTCGGAGGAGCACTGCCCCGTGGGGAGGGGGGTAAAGAAAGATGACCCTCGGGCTCCGGAAACCCAAGGGAAAAAGGCTTAGGTAGGCAAATGGTAAAATCAAGGTTGGGCCTTGCTAGAGGAGTTTTATTCAAAGCAAACTGTCAAGGGGGTCCCATAAATCACCCAACCGCGTAAGGAACGCAAAATCAAGGAACATAACACCCGTATGACGGAAACTAGGGCGGCAAGAGTGGAAAAACACACCAGGTATAAGGCCGAGCCTTCCACCCTTTACCAAGTATATAGGTGCATTATAATTAAATAAGAGATATTGTGATATCCCAACAAAATCCTGCCCATCATGGAGCAATCTTCAAGTTCACCTGCAAGTAACAACGCTATAAGAGGGGTTGTGCAAAAGCGGTAATATAGCCAAGCAATGGTTTGCTAGGAAGGGTGAAAAAGGTTGGAGGCTGACATGGCAATTTGGGAGGCTTGAAGAGCAAGCGATAGGTAGCGCAGCATAGCGATAGAACGAAGCAACTAGCATAGCAATGGTAGTAGTGAGATCCAGGGAAACGGCCATCTTGCCTGAAATCCCGCTAGGAAGAAGAACGAGTCCATGAAGAATATGAAGCCACAAAGACGAACCAAGCGTAGACGAACGAATCCTCATGATCGCAACGAAACAGGAACTAACGAGAAGGAGCACAACCGGAAATAAGCAAACAACAAGGTAAACACACAACACTAGACATGGCATGATGGTCAACCAAGTATGATGCATGACAAAGGCTATATGACGCTACTCAAGGCAAGAGATGATGCAAACAAGAACAACACATCAAAGCAGGTTTAAATGAGGCCGGGAACAACATATAACAAATCCGGTAAGTCCTCATATGCAAATTTCGAAATTGGTCCAGATCTGAATAAACCTTAAGTTGAAGTTGTTAAACAGCAAATTAAGATGCACCAAGATCGTCTATACTAAAATCTAGTCAAGTTTCATATAAAGTTCATTTGGTTCGAGCTACGTCCTAAAAGATATGAGCAAAAGAAGTCAAACATGGCATTGATGCAAAATGCATAGAAACATCAAGAAACACTCTCAAAGATGTATGCAACATGATAAGATGAAACTACATGCAATTCTAAGCAAGTTTCATATAGAGAATGCTCAAAACGGAGCAACGGTGCAACACATACACTCCGAACAAGATGTAACAACAATCTGTTCAAAACGGTAACTAGGCATCTAGCAAGCATCAAAACAATATGCAACAGCACCTCAACATGAAAACAAAGGCATGGACATGATGTACATGTAAAGCATGACAAAACATGAACACTCAGCTATCTCCAAAAATCAATAGAACATGCTCAAAAGGACATGACAAGATTGCAAATAATAACAGTTCATAGACTTAGCAGAAAATCACTGAGCATGACAAAAATAACACCAGGTTGCAATGTTTAGAGCTATCAAACATTATGTTAAAGCAATCTATCATGGAAACATAGAGCATCACATACTAATAATAAAGGAAAAGAACAAAACTCCCTTAATGAACTAATTCCAAAGATCAACAGAAAAGATGATAGGATTAATGCAAACATGGCAAGTGATATGACAGATTCAGAATAATAGTACGTGGCAGGAACAACGATAAGTAAGTATGTTGGTGATCTTGTACAACTCACCACAGAGAAAAACATGGAATTAAAAGATAACCAACAGTAAGAACACATAATTATGAAGGTAAGAATGGCAATAGCAAGTTCATAGGGTACAAGGATCAGTAGCAAAACACATGACCAAATTGAACTTAATGTTAACAGGCTGACAGCAACATTACTTAGCAAGTTTAGAGCATGATTGCAACAAGCTACAGCAGGCGATAATTACAACCAAGGGCGTGGATGGATAGGGCATAACATGTAAAACAAAGCATCCTTAGTTAACATCTCCAGATTATGCATAGAATGACTTGTAGCAGCAGGTTTACATAGTATCACTATAGAACTGATTCAGCCTAGCAAAACAATGTGACAAGTAGCCCACTTCACGAACTTTATGCACTCACTAAAATACTCACAAAAATACATGGGTTGAACCACTCTAAATATGGCATGATGTATCTCAACACTCATGTAGACATCAAGCTCATAGGATGCACACACAAAATGTAATGAAAACGACAAATCACCAAGTTCTGTTAACAGACAGCAGTTAACATCATATAGCACTCTTTGAACGATGATTAGGGCATCAAAGATTGATTCAAACAAGCATGTCACAATGGAATCAAATGAAGAGCATCTCATGATAAACAATCTGATATACTACACGCACAAAACAGAGCAGCACACAAGAAGTTATGGCATGATGAACAAGGCATAAAAATGTTGCAGAATCGGGACTTAGAAAATATACCCCTCCGGAAACAGATCTAGGGTTCCGCGGCATGGACTTCGAGGATGGCCGGGGTTCTCGCCGGAGAGGGTCGGGGATGGTCTGGTCCGACCGGATCCGGCACGGGCGGGCGGAGGAAGCCGGGCGGCGGCGCTGGGCGGTTGGCGCAGGGCGCGCAGCGAGGAGGTCGGGGATGGCGGTAGCGGCTCGGGGATGGCGCGGAGGCGCTGGGGTGCCGGCGGGAGGAGCTCCGGCGAGGGGCGGCGTACCGGCGGTGAAGAGGCGGCGTGGTCCGAGGTGGCTGTGCTGGGCGGCGAAGGGCGGCGGGACGCGGGAGGTGCGCGGGCAGGCTGGCGGCGACAGACGGGCCTGCTGGTCCGCTGGCGGGCTCGGGCGGGTTTAGCCGGGCGGGCGCCTGGTGGGCACGTGGTGGCGCGGGAGTGGCTGTGGGCGGCGGCGCGGGTGTGTCCGACGGGAAACGGACATGTCCGGCGGCGGAGGTAGGGGGAGGCTAGGTGTAGGGTGGAATCATTCCCGTATTTCGCGGGAGGGGGTGGTTGTATAGGGAGAGGGAGCTAGGAATGTCCAAAGGAGGAGTGGTTTTCACTCACACGATCATGATCGAACGACCGAGAGCATGGAGGGGGTTTGGATGGGCTCATGGGCTGTGGTGAAGAGGGGCTGGGCTGCAAAGAGAGGGGGGTTTCGGGCTATGCGGTTAACTGTTGGGGCATCAAACGACCTCCAAATGGAACGTAATTTGACGGGCGGTCTACCGGTGATATACCAAGGCCATTCGGCAAATCTCGGCCCATTCCGAGAACGTTTTTATCCCGCTCACGAAACAAGGTCTGAGAGGTGCGACGGGCGCATGCGAATGTGTCTGGGCGCAGAACGGACAACGGAGAGAACCGGGGAAACCCGAACGGATGCAATTTTTAAAAACATGCAGATGAAATGCAGATGATGACATGGCAAAATGCAACACGCAAGCAAATGACATGCCAACAATGACGAATAGCTGGAAGACACCTGGCGCATCGGATCCGGGGCGTTGCAACTTGTCACGCCCAATATGCGACCCTATCCTAAAGGAACTCGAAGGTCCCACCAAGGATAGAAGCGCATATCGAGACGCTTTTGCAAGGTGGATATCATTACATCGTACCATTACATAATAGTGGGGATACATACAAGAGGCATACAATGCAACAAGAATACAACAACATCATATACAAGAGCATCATCTGACTATGGATGAAACACAAACAGAAACTCAAACGACATCCACCTGCTAGCCCAGGCTGCCGACCTGGAACCTATCCCTGATCGAAGAAGAAGAAGAAGAAGAACTCCAAAGCAGGCAAGCATCGCTCTCGCGTCATGATCATCGCATAACCTGCACCTGCAATCGTTGTTGTAGTAATCATGCGAGCCACGAGGACTCAGCAATCCCATTACCATAGGTATCAAGACTAGCAAAGCTTAATAGGTATGGAAAGGATAAGTGGTGAGGTTGCAGCAGCGTCTAAGCATATGTGGTGGCTAACATACGTAAATAAGTGCGAAAAGAGAAGCAACGGAACGGTCGTGAAGCTAGCAATGATGAAGAAGTGATCCTGAACTCCTACTTACGTCAAACATAACCCGAAACCGTGTTCACTTCCCGGACTCCGCCGAAAAGAGACCATCACGGCTACACACGCGGTTGATGCGTTTTAATTAAGTCAAGTGTCAAGTTCTCTACAACCGACATTAACAAATTCCCATCTGCCACATAGCCGCGGGCACGACTCTCGAAAGTTCATACCCTGCAGGGGTGTCCCAACAGCCCATCACAAGCTCTCACGGTCAACGAATGATATTCCTTCTCCTAGGAAGACCCGACCAGTCTCGGAATCCCGGTTTACAAGACATTTCGACAATGGTAAAACAAGAACAGCAAAGCTGCCCGATGTGCCGAAAAATCCCGATAGGAGCTGCACATATCTCGTTCTCAGGGCACACCGGATGAGCCAGACGTCGGGTTGGCATAGACCCTGGATGCACAGGGCGCCGGACATCGCTCGAGTTGGACCAACACTGAGGAGCACCGCCAGGGTGGGGGTAAATAAAGATGACCCTCGGGCTCCGAAACCCAAGGGAAAAAGGCTTAGGTAGGCAAATGGTAAAATCAAGGTTGGGCCTTGCTAGAGGAGTTTTATTCAAAGCGAACTGTCAAGGGGGTCCCATAAATCACCCAACCGCGTAAGGAACGCAAAATCAAGGAACATAACACCCGTATGACGGAAACTAGGGCGGCAAGAGTGGAAAAACACACCAGGTATAAGGCCGAACCTTCCACCCTTTACCATGTATATAGGTGCATTATAATTAAATAAGAGATATTGTGATATCCCAACAAAATCCTGTCCATCATGGAGCAATCTTCAAGTTCACCTGCAAGTAACAACGCTATAAGAGGGTTGTGCAAAAGCGGTAATATAGCCAAGCAATGGTTTGCTAGGAAGGGTGAAAAGGTTAGAGGCTGACATGGCAATTTGGGAGGCTTGAAGAGCAAGCGATAGGTAGCGCAAGCATAGCGATAGAACGAAGCAACTAGCATAGCAATGGTAGTAGTGAGATCCAGGAAACGCCATCTTGCCTGAAATCCCGCTAGGAAGAAGAACGATTCCATGAAGAATATGAAGCCACAAAAGACGAACCAAGCGTGAGCGAGCGAATCCTCACGATCATAGCGAAACAGGAACTAACGAGAAGGAGCACAACCGAAATAAGCAAACAACAAGGTAAACACACAACACTAGACATGGCATGATGGTCAACAAAGTATGATGCATGACAAAGGCTATATGACGCTACTCATGGCAAGAGATGATGCAAACAAGAACAACACATCAAAGCAGGTTTAAATGAGGCCGGGAACAACATATAACAAATCCGGTAAGTCCTCATATGCAAATTTCGAAATTGGTCAAGATCTGAATAAACCTTAAGTTGAAGTTGTTAAACAGCAAATTAAGATGCACCAAGATCGTCTATACTAAAATCTAGTCAAGTTTCATATAAAGTTCATTTGGTTCGAGCTACGTCCTAAAAGATATGAGCAAAACAAGTCAAACATGGCATTGATGCAAAATGCATAGAAACATCAAGAAACACTCTCAAAGATGGATGCAACATGATAAGATGAAACTACATGCAATTCTAAGCAAGTTTCATATAGAGAATGCTCAAAAGCAAAACAGCAGGTGCAACACATACACTCCGAACAAGATGTAACAACAATCTGTTCAAAACAGTAACTAGGCATCTAGCAAGCATCAAAACAATATGCAACAGCACCTCAACATGAAAACAAAGGCATGGACATGATGTACATGTAAAGCATGACAAAACATGAACACTGAGCTATCTCCAAAAATCAATAGAACATGCTCAAAAGGACATGACAAGATTGCAAATAATAACAGTTCATAGACTTAGCAGAAAATCACTGAGCATGACAGAAATAACACCAGGTTGCAATGTTTAGAGCTATCAAACATTATGTTAAAGCAATCTATCATGGAAACATAGAGCATCACATACTAATAATAAAGGAAAAGAACAAAACTCCCTTAATGAACTAATTCCAAAGATCAACAGAAAAGATGATAGGATTAATGCAAACATGGCAAGTGATATGACATTCAGAATAATAGTACGTGGCAGGAACAACGATAAGTAAGTATGTTGGTGATCTTCTACAACTCACCACAGAGAAAAACATGGAATTAAAAGATAACCAACAGTAAGACAACATAATTATGAAGGTAAGAATGGCAATAGCAAGTTCATAGGGTACAAGGATCAGTAGCAAAACACATGAACAAATTGAACTTAATGTTAACAGGCTGACAGCAACATTACTTAGCAAGTTTAGAGCATGATTGCAACAAGCTACAACAGGCGATAATTACAACCAAGGGCGTGGATGGATAGGGCATAACATGTAAAACAAAGCATCCTTAGTTAACATCTCCAGATTATGCATAGAATGACTTGTAGCAGCAGGTTTACATAGTATCACTATAGAACTGATTCAGCCTAGCAAAACAGTAACGACAAGTAGCCCACTTCACGAACTTTATGCACTCACTAAAATACTCACAAAAATACATGGGTTGAACCACTCTAAATATGGCATGATGTATCTCAACACTCATGTAGACATCAAGCTCATAGGATGCACACACAAAATGTAATGAAAAGCGACAAATCACCAAGTTACATTAATGCATGACAGCGATTAACATCATATAGCACTCTTTGAACGATGATTAGGGCATCAAAGATTGATTCAAACAAGCATGTCACAATGGAATCAAATGAAGAGCATCTCATGATAAACAATCTGATATACTACACGCACAAAACGGAGCAGCACACAAGAAGTTATGGCATGATGAACAAGGCATAAAAATGTTGCAGAATCGGGACTTCGAAAATATACCCCTCCGGAAACAGATCTAGGGTTCCGCGGCATGGACTTCGAGGATGGTCGGGGTTCTCGCCGGAGAGGGTCGGGGATGGTCTGTCCGACCGGATCCGCACGGGCGGCGGGCGGAGGAAGCCGGGCGGCGGCGCTGGGCGAAGTCGGGCGCAGGGCGCCAAGGCGAGGAGGTCGGGATGGCGGTAGCGGCTCGGGGATGGCGCGGAGGCGCTGGGGTGCCGGCGGGAGGAGCTCCGGCGAGGGGCGGCGTACCGGCGGCGAAGAGGCGGCGAGGTCCGAGGTGGCGGTGCTGGGCGGCGAAGGGCGGCGGGACGCGGGAGGTGCGCGCCAGCTGGCGGCGACGGACGGGCCTCATGGGTCCGCTGGGCTGGCGGGCCTAGCCGGGCGGGCGCCTGGGTGGGCACGTGGTGGTGCGGGAGTGGCTGTGGGCGGCGGCCGGGTGTGTCCGACGGAAGCGGACATGTCGGTGGCGGAGGTAGGTGGAGGCTAGGGTTAGGGTGGAATCATTCCCGTGTTCGAGGGAGGGTGTGTTTTTATAGGTAGAGGGAGCTAGGAATGTCCAAATGAGGAGTGGTTTTCACTCACACGATCATGATCGAACGACCGAGAGCATGGAGGGGGTTTGGATGGGCTCATGGGCTGTGGTGAAGAGGGGCTGGGCTGCAAAGAGAGAGGGCTTTCGGGCTACGCGGTTAACTGTTGGGGCATCAAACGACCTCCAAATGGAACGAAATTAGACGGCCGGTCTACCGGTGATATACCAAGGCCATTCGGCAAATCTCGGCCCATTCCGAGAACGTTTTTATCCCGCTCACGAAACAAGGTCTGAGAGGTGCGACGGGCGCATGCGAATGTGTCTGGGCTCAGAACGGACAACGGAGAGAACCGGGGAAACCCAAACGGATGCAATTTTTAAAAACATGCAGATGAAATGCAGATGATGACATGGCAAAATGCAACACGCAAGCAAATGACATGCCAACAATGACGAATAGCTGGAAGACACCTAGCGCATCGGATCCGGGGCGTTGCAACCTGTCACGCCCAATATGCGACCCTATCCTAAAGGAACTCGAAGGTCCCACCAAGGATAGAAGCGCATATTGGAGACGCTTTTGCAAGGTGGATATCATTACATCGCACCATTACATAATAGTGGGGATACATACAAGAGGCATACAATGCAACAAGAATACAACAACATCATATACAAGAGCATCATCGACTATGGATGAAACACAAACAGAAACTCAAACGACATCCACCACCTTTAGCCCAGGCTGCCGACCTGGAACCTATCCCCTGATCGAAGAAGAAGCAGAAGAAGAACTCCAAAGCAGGCAAGCATCGCTCTCGCGTCATGATCATCGCATAACCTGCACCTGCAACTGTTGTTGTAGTAATCTGCGAGCCACGAGGACTCAGCAATCCCATTACCATAGGTATCAAGACTAGCAAAGCTTAATAGGTATGGAAAGGATAAGTGGTGAGGTTGCAGCAGCGTCTAAGCATATGTGGTGGCTAACATACGTAAATAAGTGCGAAAAGAGAAGCAACGGAACGGTCGTGAAGCTAGCAATGATGGAGAAGTGATCCTGAACTCCTACTTACGTCAAACATAACCCGAAACCGTGTTCACTTCCCGGACTCCATGAAAAGAGACCATCACGGCTACACGCTGGTTGATGCGTTTTAATTAAGTCAAGTGTCAAGTTCTCAACAACCGGACATTAACAAATTCCCATCTGCCACATAGCCGCAGGAACGACTCTCGAAAGTTCATACCCTGCAGGGTGTCCCAACTTAGCCCATCACAAGCTCTCACGGTCAACGAAGGATATTCCTTCTCCCGGGAAGACCCGATCAGTCTCGGAATCCCGGTTTACAAGACATTTCGACAATGGTAAAACAAGAACAGCAAAGCCGCCCAAATGTGCACCCAATCCCGATAGGAGCTGCACATATCTCGTTCTCAGGGCACACTGGATGGGCAAGACGTCGGGTTGGCATAGACCCTGGATTGCCCAGGGGGCGTCGGACATTGCTCAGGTTGGACCAACACTCGGAGGAGCACTGGCCCGGGGGGTAAATAAAGATGACCCTCGGGCTCCGGAAACCCAAGGGAAAAAGGCTTAGGTAGGCAAATGGTAAAATCAAGGTTGGGCCTTGCTAGAGGAGTTTTATTCAAAGCGAACTGTCAAGGGGGTCCCATAAATCACCCAACCGCGTAAGGAACGCAAAATCAAGGAACAAAGCACCCGTATGACGGAAACTAGGGCGGCAAGAGTGGAAAAACACACCAGGTATAAGGCCGAGCCTTCCACCCTTTACCAAGTATATAGGTGCATTATAATTAAATAAGAGATATTGTGATATCCCAACAAAATCCTGTCCATCATGGAGCAATCTTCAAGTTCACCTGCAAGTAACAACGCTATAAGAGGGGTTGTGCAAAAGCGGTAATATAGCCAAGCAATGGTTTGCTAGGAAGGGTGAAAAAGGTTGGAGGCAGACATGGCAATTTGGGAGGCTTGAAGAGCAAGCGATAGGTAGCGCAGCATAGCGATAGAACGAAGCAACTAGCATAGCAATGGTAGTAGTGAGATCCAGGGAAACGGCCATCTTGCCTGAAATCCCGCTAGGAAGAAGAACGAGTACATGAAGAATATGAAGTCACAAAGACGAACCAAGCGTAGACGAACGAATCCTCACGATCGCAACGAAACAGGAACTAACGAGAAGGAGCACAACCGGAAATAAGCAAACAACAAGGTAAACACCTAACACTAGACATGGCATGATGGTCAACCAAGTATGATGCATGACAAAGGCTATATGACGCTACTCATGGCAAGAGATGATGCAAACAAGAACAACACATCAAAGCAGGTTTAAATGAGGCCGGGAACAACATATAACAAATCCGGTAAGTCCTCATATGCAAATTTCGAAATTGGTCAAGATCTGAATAAACCTTAAGTTGAAGTTGTTAAACAGCAAATTAAGATGCACCAAGATCGTCTATACTAAAAATCTAGTCAAGTTTCATATAAAGTTCATTTGGTTCGAGCTACGTCCTAAAAGATATGAGCAAAACAAGTCAAACATGGCATTGATGCAAAATGCATAGAAACATCAAGAAACACTCTCAAAGATGGATGCAACATGATAAGATGAAACTACATGCAATTCTAAGCAAGTTTCATATAGAGAATGCTCAAAACGGAGCAACGGTGCAACACATACACTCCGAACAAGATGTAACAACAATCTGTTCAAAACAGTAACTAGGCATCTAGCAAGCATCAAAACAATATGCAACAGCACCTCAACATGAAAACAAAGGCATGGACATGATGTACATGTAAAGCATGACAAAACATGAACACTGAGCTATCTCCAAAAATCAATAGAACATGCTCAAAAGGACATGACAAGATTGCAAATAATAACAGTTCATAGACTTAGCAGAAAATCACTGAGCATGACAGAAATAACACCAGGTTGCAATGTTTAGAGCTATCAAGCATTATGTTAAAGCAATCTATCATGGAAACATAGAGCATCACATACTAATAATAAAGGAAAAGAACAAAACTCCCTTAATGAACTAATTCCAAAGATCAACAGAAAAGATGATAGGATTAATGCAAACATGGCAAGTGATATGACAGATTCAGAATAATAGTACGTGGCAGGAACAACGATAAGTAAGTATGTTGGTGATCTTGTACAACTCACCACAGAGAAAAACATGGAATTAAAATATAACCAACAGTAAGAACACATAATTATGAAGGTAAGAATGGCAATAGCAAGTTCATAGGGTACAAGGATCAGTAGCAAAACACATGACCAAATTGAACTTAATGTTAACAGGCTGACAACAACATTACTTAGCAAGTTTAGAGCATGATTGCAACAAGCTACAGCAGGCGATAATTACAACCAAGGGCGTGGATGGATAGGGCATAACATGTAAAACAAAGCATCCTTAGTTAACATCTCCAGATTATGCATAGAATGACTTGTAGCAGCAGGTTTACATAGTATCACTATAGAACTGATTCAGCCTAGCAAAACGGTAACGGCAAGTAGCCCACTTCACGAACTTTATGCACTCACTAAAATACTCACAAAAATTCATGGGTTGAACCACTCTAAATATGGCATGATGTATCTCAACACTCATGTAGACATCAAGCTCATAGGATGCACACACAAAATGTAATGAAAAGCGACAAATCACCAAGTTACATTACAGACAGCAGTTAACATCATATAGCACTCTTTGAACGATGATTAGGGCATCAAAGATTGATTCAAACAAGCATGTCACAATGGAATCAAATGAAGAGCATCTCATGATAAACAATCTGATATACTACACGCACAAAACGGAGCAGCACACAAGAAGTTATGGCATGATGAACAAGGCATAAAAATGTTGCAGAATCGGGACTTAGAAAATATACCCCTCCGGAAACAGATCTAGGGTTCCGCGGCATGGACTTCGAGGATGGTCGGGGTTCTCGCCGGAGAGGGTCGGGGATGGTCTGGTCCGATCGGATCCGGCACGGCGGCGGCGGAGGAAGCCGGCGGCGGCGCGGGGCGAAGTCGGCTCAGGGCGCCTGAGCGAGGAGGTCGGGATGGCGGTAGCGGCTCGAGGATGGCGCAGGCGCTGGGTGCCGGCGGGAGGAGCTCCGGCGCGAGGGGCGGCGTATCGGGCGCGAAGAGGCGGCGAGGTCCGAGGTGGCGGTGCTGGGCGGTGAAGGCGGCGGACGCGGAGGTGCGCGGGCTAGCGGGCGGCGACGAACGGGCCCCGCGGGTCCGCGATGGGCCTGGCGGGCCTAGCCGGCGGGGCGCCCTGGGTGGGCACGTGGTGGCGCGGGAGTGGCTGTGGGCGGCGGCGGGTGTGTCCGACGGAAGCGGACATGTCCGTGGCGGAGGTAGGTGGAGGCTAGGTTTAGGGTGGAATCATTCCCGTATTTCGAGGGAGGGTGTGTTTTTATAGGTAGAGGGAGCTAGGAGTGTCCAAATGAGGAGTGGTTTTCACTCACACGATCATGATCGAACGACCGAGAGCATGGAGGGGGTTTGGATGGGCTCATGGGCTGTGGTGAAGAGGGGCTGGGCTGCAAAGAGAGAGGGCTTCAGACTCTGTGGTTAACTGTTGGGGCATCAAACGACCTCCAAATGGAACGAAATTAGACGGCCGGTCTACCGGTGATATACCAAGGCCATTCGGCAAATCTCGGCCCATTCCGAGAACGTTTTTATCCCGCTCACGAAACAAGGTCTGAGAGGTGCAATGGGCGCATGCGAATGTGTCTGGGCTCAGAACGGACAACGGAGAGAACCGGGGAAACCCGAACGGATGCAATTTTTAAAAACATGCAGATGAAATGCAGATGATGACATGGCAAAATGCAACACGCAAGCAAATGACATGCCAACAATGACGAATAGCTGGAAGACACCTAGCGCATCGGATCCGGGGCGTTGCAACTTGTCACGCCCAATATGCGACCCTATCCTAAAGGAACTCGAAGGTCCCACCAAGGATAGAAGCGCATATTGGAGACGCTTTTGCAAGGTGGATATCATTACATCGTACCATTACATAATAGTGGGGATACATACAAGAGGCATACAATGCAACAAGAATACAACAACATCATATACAAGAGCATCATCTGACTATGGATGAAACACAAACAGAAACTCAAACGACATCCACCCTGCTAGCCCAGGCTGCCGACCTGGAACCTATCCCCTGATCGAAGAAGAAGCAGAAGAAGAACTCCAAAGCAGGCAAGCATCGCTCTCACGTCATGATCATCGCATAACCTGCACCTGCAACTGTTGTTGTAGTAATCTGCGAGCCACGAGGACTCAGCAATCCCATTACCATAGGTATCAAGACTAGCAAAGCTTAATAGGTATGGAAAGGATAAGTGGTGAGGTTGCAGCAGCGTCTAAGCATATGTGGTGGCTAACATACGTAAATAAGTGCGAAAAGAGAAGCAGCGGAACGGTCGTGAAGCTAGCAATGATGAAGAAGTGATCCTGAACTCCTACTTACGTCAAACATAACCCGAAACCGTGTTCACTTCCGGACTCCGCGAAAAGAGACCATCACGGCTACACACGCGGTTGATGCGTTTTAATTAAGTCAAGTGTCAAGTTCTCAACAACCGGACATTAACAAATTCCCATCTGCCACATAGTCGCGGGCACGACTCTCGAAAGTTCATAACCTGCAGGGGTGTCCCAACTTAGCCCATCACAAGCTCTCACGGTCAACGAATGATATTCCTTCTCCTAGGAAGACCCGACCAGTCTCGGAATCCCGGTTTACAAGACATTTCGACAATGGTAAAACAAGAACAGCAAAGCTGCCCGATGTGCCGAAAAATCCCGATAGGAGCTGCACATATCTCGTTCTCAGGGCACACCGGATGAGCCAGACGTCGGGTTGGCATAGACCCTGGATGCCCAGGGGGCGCCGGACATCGCTCAGGTTGGACCAACACTCGGAGGAGCACTGGCCAGGGTGGGGGGGTAAATAAAGATGACCCTCGGGCTCCGGAAACCCAAGGGAAAAAGGCTTAGGTAGGCAAATGGTAAAATCAAGGTTGGGCCTTGCTAGAGGAGTTTTATTCAAAGCAAACTGTCAAGGGGGTCCCATAAATCACCCAACCGCGTAAGGAACGGAAAATCAAGGAACAAAGCACCCGTATGACGGAAACTAGGGCGGCAAGAGTGGAAAAACACACCAGGTATAAGGCCGAGCCTTCCACCCTTTACCAAGTATATAGGTGCATTATAATTAAATAAGAGATATTGTGATATCCCAACAAAATCCTGTCCATCATGGAGCAATCTTCAAGTTCCCCTGCAAGTAACAATGCTATAAGAGGGGTTGTGCAAAAGCGGTAATATAGCCAAGCAATGGTTTGCTAGGAAGGGTGAAAAAGGTTAGAGGCTGACATGGCAATTTGGGAGGCTTGAAGAGCAAGCGATAGGTAGCGCAGCATAGCGATAGAACGAAGCAACTAGCATAGCAATGGTAGTAGTGAGATCCAGGAAACGCCATCTTGCACGAAATCCCGCTAGGAAGAAGAACGAGTCCACGAAGAATATGAAGCCACAAAGGCGAACCAAGCGTGAGCGAGCGAATCCTCACGATCATAGCAAACAGGAACTAACGAGAAGGAGCACAACCGGAAATAAGCAAACAACAAGGTAAACACACAACACTAGACATGGCATGATGGTCAACCAAGTATGATGCATGACAAAGGCTATATGACGCTACTCAAGGCAAGAGATGATGCAAACAAGAACAACACATCAAAGCAGGTTTAAATGAGGCCGAACAACATATAACAAATCCGGTAAGTCCTCATATGCAAATTTCGAAATTGGTCCAGATCTGAATAAACCTTAAGTTGAAGTTGTTAAACAGCAAATTAAGATGCACCAAGATCGTCTATACTAAAATCTAGTCAAGTTTCATATAAAGTTCATTTGGTTCGGAGCTACGTCCTAAAAGATATGAGCAAAACAAGTTAAACATGGCATTGATGCAAAATGCATACAAACATCAAGCAACACTCTCAAACATGGATGCAACATGATAAGATGAAACTACATGCAATTCTAAGCAAGTTTCATATAGAGCATGCTCAAAAGCGAACAACGGTGCAACACATACACTCCGAACAAGATATAACAACAATCTGTTCAAAACAGTAAATAGGCATCTAGCAAGCATCGAAACAATATTCAACAGCACCTCAACATGAAAACGAAAGGCATGGACATGATGTACAGGTAAAGCATGACAAAACATAAACACTGAGCTATCTCCAGAAATGACATGGCAAGATTGCAAATAATAACAGTTCACAGACTTAGCAGAAAATCACTGAGCATGACAGAAATAACACCAGGTTGCACTGTTTAGAGCTATCAAACATCATGTTACAGCAAGCTATCATGGAAAAATAGAGCATAACGTACTAATAATAAAGGCAAAGAACAAAGCTCCATTAATGAACTAATTCCAAAGATTAACAGAAAAGATGATAGGATCCATGCAAACATGGCAAGTGATATGACAGATTCAGAATAACAGTACATGGCATGAACAACGATAAGTAGGCATGTTTGTGAGCTTGTACAACTCACCAAATAGCAATACATGAAATGACAAGGTAACCAACAGTAATAAGACATAATTATGAAGGTAAGTATGGCAATAGCATGTTCATAGGGTACAAGGATCACTAGCAAAACACATGGCCAAACTGAACTTAATTTTAACAGGCTGACAGCAACATTAGTTAGCAAGTTTGGAGCATGATTGCAACAAGCTAAAGCAGGCGATAATTGCAACCAAGGGCAAGGCTTGATAGGGCATAACATGTAAAAAAACATCCTTAGTGAATATCGCCAGATTATGCATAGAATGACTTGTAGCAGCAGGTTTACATAGCATCACGATAAAACAAATTCAGCCTAGCAAAACAGTAACAGCAAGTAGCCCACTTCACGAGCATGATGCACTCACTACAAGACTAACAAAAATACATGGATTGCACCACTGTGGATATGGCATGATTTAGCTCAACACTCATGTAGACATCAAGCTCATAGGATGCACACCCAAAATGTAATGAAAAAGACAATTCACCAAGTTCTGTTAACAGACAGCAGTTAACATCATATATCACTCTTCCAACGATGATTAGGGCGTCAAGATGGATCCAAACAAGCACGTCACAATGTAATTCAATGAATAGCATCTCATGATGAACATTTAGATATACTAAACGTACAAAATGGAGCAGCACACAAGAAGTTTTGGCATGATGAACAAGGCATAAAAATGTTGCAGAATCGGGACTTGGAAAATATACCCCTCCGAAAACAGATCTAGGGTTCCGCGGCACGGACTTCAAGGATGGCCGGGGTTCTCGCCGGATAGGGTCGGGGACGGTCTGGTTCGGCCGGATACGGCGCGGTGGCGGCGGAGGAGCCGGTGGCGGTGCGCGGCGAAGTCGGCGCAGGGGCGCGCCGGCGAGGAGGTCGGGGATGGCGCGGAGGCGCTGGGCGCCATGGGAGGAGCTCAAGCGGCGGCGCATCAGCGCGAAGAGGCGGCGAGGTCTGAGGCGTCGCTGCTGACGGTGAAGAAGCGGTGGGCGCGAGTCGCGCTGGCCGGGCGGTGGCGGACGGGCCACGCTGGTCCGCGATGGGCCAGTGGCCTCACCGGCGGGCGCCTGGTGGGTACATGCCGCTGCGCGGGAGTGGCTCTGGCGGCGCGCGGTGTGTCCGGGCGGAAATGTATATGTCCGGCGGAGGTAGGTGAAGGCTAGGGTTTGGGTGGAATCATCCGCGAATTTCGGGGGAGGGTGTGTTTTTATAGGTAGAGGGAGCTATGAGTGTCCAAATGAGGAGCGGTTTTCGCCCACACGATCACGATCGAACGACCGAGAGCATGGAGGGGGTTTGGATGGGCTCATGGGCCATGGTGAAGAGGGGCTGGGCTGCAAAGAGAGAGGGGTTTCGGGCTACGCGTTTAACCGTTGGGGCATCAAACGACCTCCAAATGGAACGAAATTTGGCCAGGCGGTCTCATCGGTGATATACCAAGGCCACTAGGCAAATCTCGGCCCATTCCGAGAACGTTTTCTCCGCTCACGAAACAAGGTCTGAGAGGTCACGGCGGCGCGTGCGAATGTGTGCAGGCTCGGAAGCGGACAACGGAGAGAACCGGGGAAACCCGAATGGATGCAAGTTTTGAAAAACATGCAGATGAAATGCAGATGATGACATGGCAAAATGCAACACGCAAGCAAATGACATGGCAACAACGACGAATAGCTGGAAGACACCTGGCGCATCGGATCCGGGGCGTTACATCGAGTTCCTCCCAACATCCGATAAAATTTTCGGGGAGGCTTTTCAACCAGTGCCGAGCCGGTCCTTTCAGCTTGAGGGGTATGTATTTGATGGTGTGGAGATCGTCTCCGCGAGCCATGTGGATGTGAAGAATAAAGTCCTCAATCCAGACTGCAGGGTCTGTCGTTCCGTCGTATGCCTCGATGTTCACGGGTTTGAATCCCTCCGGTAATTCATGATCCAGCACCTCATCGGTGAAGCACAGGGGTTGCGCAGCGCCCTTGTACCTGGATGTGTCGTGGCGTGGTTCCGACGTATTTAGTGTTCGATGTTGATTCCGAGATGGTAGTTGATCAGTGTAGTCGGTTTGGTGGTCGTGATCCTGCGCAGGAACACGTATCCTAGATCCATAAATGGACCTGGTCGTACCAGCCTTTTTGTCTAGGTGTTCATGTAGATCGTGTGCGGACTTGAGTGCGGCGTCATTAGCTGCTCTATCTCGACGACGGGGTGGTCGGTCCGGCATGTCGGCCGTATTGTTTTTCGGCAGAATGGGCGCGGTAGCCTCGTCGTCGAATTCGGGCAGCAACTTGCGTTTTGGGTAGCTCTTTGTGTGGTGATCACCGTCGTATTTTTCGTCGGTATCGAGCACTTTCTTCCATCTGTTTTTGAGCGTGTCCAGCGCGGCTTTAAGCCGTTACTTCTGCTTCTTCAAGCTCCTTGCCGTGACAATAAGGCTTTTGTGCAGGTGCTCTTGTTCCAAGTGTTTTTCCGGGATGATGTGTGTATCATCATCCGGACTGTTCTCCTCTCCGGAGACCGGTTTATGAGTTTTGTCTTTGGCACCACTGTGATCGGACAACGGCCCCGGACTGTGTTCGCCATCCCCTGGCTCATCCTGCTCCATCGCTGGGTCTACGGGGTCGTCGTTGGTGTCGTTCGGGGTATTACTCTTTTTGGTGCCGGTATCGCTGTTTTTGCTATGACGGGCTTTAGAGCTGTGCCGCTGACGTCGGCGCTTTGTTTGCTTCTCAAGGGTATTATCCTCCGCTGCATTGTCGCCGTTGCTTTCTTTGGGTGTATCCACCATATATATATATCATATGATGAAGTGGCTGTCCAGCGCCCTGTGGGTGGTGGTTCCTGTTCTTCTCAGGCATCGTCGTCCATACCATCGATGTCTTCGGAGTCGAAATTAAGCTTGTCGGTTAAGTCGTCGACAGTGGCTATTAAGTGGGTCGTGGGTGGGTAACGAATTTCTTCGTCGTCCGCTTCCCACTCAAGCCGGACACAGTTCGGCCAAGAGTCTCCTGACAGGGAGAGAGATTTTAATGATTTTAGCATGCCGCCCAAGGGCGAGTGCTGAAAAATATCCGCGGAGAAAAACTCCATGATCGGTTCCCAGGCGGGTTCGAGGGACACGGATGCACGCGGTTCGGAGCCTATGGCCGGAGATGAGTCCGAGGGTCCGATGACACAGACCTCCTTGGAAGTGAGATCAGTGTTTGGCTCTATCGCCGCTAAGTGTGCGTCCTCCGCGGAGGGGTCCATCCACCCGTCCTCGGATGGCACGACCTGCTCTGGATTTAAAGCCAGGGTAGCTGCAGGTGCGATCTCCTGAACATCGTCCGATGGCAGATCTAGGTCATGCTCATCGTGACCGTAGGGTGCACCTGTTATGGGCTTGAATCCGTCGAAGATCAAGTCCCCGCGGATGTCGGCAGTGTAATTCAGGCTTCCAAACCTGACCTGATGGCCAGCGGGATAGCTATCGATCTGCTCCAGATGGCCAAGCGAGTTGGCCCGCAGTGCGAAGCCGCCGAATACGAAAATCTGTCCGGGGAGGAAAAGCTCACCCTAGACCGCATTTTTGTAGATGATTGAAGTAGCCATCAAGCCTTACCGTGACGACACAGTGGAACTCTCAATGAAAGCACCAATGTCGGTGTCAAAACGGCGCATCTCGGGTAGGGGGTCCCGAACTGTGCATCTAGGGCTAATGGTAACAGGAAGCGGGGGACACAATGTTTACCCAGGTTCGGGCCCTGTCGATGGAGGTAATTCCCTACTTCCTGCTTGATTGATCTTGATGATATGAGTATTACAAGAGTTGATCTACCACGAGATCGTAGAGGCTAAACCCAAGAAGCTAGCCTATGATAATGATTTTCCTTGTCCTACAGACTAAACCCTCCAGTTTATATAGGCACCGGAGGGGGCTAGGGTTACAGAGAAGGAGATCTACATATCCGAATCTCCAAGCTTGCCTTCCACGCAAAGGAGAGTCCCACCCGGACACGGGACAAAGTCTTCAATCTTGTATCTTCATAGTCCAACAGTCCGGCATAAGTATATATTCCGGCTGTCCGAGGACCCCCTAATCCAGGACTCCCTCAGGCATGTTATTTACTTCTGTGAGGAAGCTGCTAATATTGCTAGACCTGATGCTAAGATACATAGACCTGTTGTAGGCATGCCTGTTATTTCTGTTAAAATATGAGATCATTGTTATCATGGTTTATGTGATATGGGTGCTAGTGCTAGTGCAATACCTTATTCCTTATATGAAGAAATTATGCATGATATTGCACCTGCTGAGTTAGAAGATATTGATGTTACAATTAAGCTTGCAAATAGAGATACTATTTCACCAATTGGGATTGTTAGAGATGTCGAAGCCTTGTGTGGGAAGGTTAAATACCCTGCTGATTTTCTTATTCTTGGTTCCCCACAAGAAAGCTTTTGTCCCATTATATTTGGTAGACCCTTCTTGAATACTGTTAATGCTAGGATAGACTGCAAAAAGGATGTTGTTATGATTGTCTTAGGAGATATGTCTCATGAGTTTAATTTTGCTAAATTTCGTAGACAATCCCATGATAAAGAATTGCCTAGTAAGGATGAAATTATTGGTCCTGCTTCTATTGTCGTGCCCCAACTGATCCGTTAGAACAATATTTGCTAGACCATGAAAATGATATGTTTATTGATGAAAGAAGGGAAATAGAAGTATTCCTTAAACAGGGTCCTATTTTGAAACACAATTTGCCTGTTGAAATCCTAGGGGATCCTCCTCCACCCAAGGGTGATCCCGTGTTGGAGCTTAAACCATTACCTGATACTCTTAAATATGCTTATCTTGATGAAAAGAAGATATATCCTGTTATTATTAGTGCGAACCTTTCAGAGCAGGAAGAGGAAAGATTATTGAAAACTCTAAAGAAGCACCATGCTGCTATTGCATATACTCTGGATGATCTTAAGGGCATTAGCCCCACTCTATGCCAACACAAAATTAAATTGGACGAAGACGCCAAGCCAGTGAGAGATCATCAACGACGATTAAGTCCTAAGATGAAAGAAGTGGTAAGAAAGGAAATACTAAAGCTCCTTGAGGCAATTATACTTTATCCCATTGCTGATAGTGAGTGGGTAAGTCCTATCCATTGCGTCCCTAAGAAGGGAGGTATTACTGTTGTTCCTAATGATAAAGATGAATTGATCCCGCAAAGAATTATTACAGGTTATAGGATGGTAATTGATTTCCGTAAATTAAATAAAGCTACTAAGAAAGATCATTAGCCTTTACCTTTTATTGATCAAATGCTAGAAAGATTATCCAAACATACACATTTCTGCTTTCTAGATGGTTATTCTGGTTTCTCTCAAATACCTGCGTCAGCGGACGATCAAGCAAAGGCTACTTTCACTTGCCCTTTCGGTACTTTTGCTTATAGACGTATGCCTTTTGGTTTATGTAATGCACCTGCTACCTTTCAAAGATGCATGATGGCTATATTCTCCGACTTTTGTGAAAAGATTTGTGAGGTATTCATGGATGATTTCTCCGTTTATGGATCCTCTTTTGATGATTGCTTGAGCAACCTTGATCGAGTTTTGCAGAGATGTGAAGATACTAGTCTTGTTTTGAATTGGGAGAAGTGCCACTTTATGGTTAATTAAGGCATTGTCTTAGGGCATAAATTTTTTGAAAGAGGTATTGAAGTTGATAAGGCTAAAGTTGATGCTATTGAAAAGATGCTGTGTCCCAAGGACATTAAAGGTATAAGAAGTTTCCTTGGTCATGCCGGTTTTTATAGGAGGTTCATTAAGGACTTTTCTAAAATCTCTAGGCCTCTGACTAATCTATTACAAAAAGATATTCCTTTTGTCTTCGATGATGATTTTGTAGAAGCATTTGAAATACTTAATAAAGCTTTGACCACTGCACCTATTGTTCAGCCACCTGATTGGAATTTACCCTTTGAAATTATGTGTGATGCTACTGATTATGTTGTAGGTGCTGTTCTAGGGCAAAGAGTTGATAAGAAATTAAATGTTATTCAATATGCTAGTAAAACTCTAGACACTGTCAGGAGAAATTATGCTACCACTGAAAAAGAGTTCTTAGTAGTTGTATTTGCATGTGATAAGTTCAGACCTTATATTGTTGATTCTAAAGTAACTATTCACACTGATCATGCTGCTATTAAATATCTTATGGAAAAGAAAGATGCTAAACCTAGACTCATTAGATGGGTCCTCTTGCTCCAAGAATTTGATTTGCATATTATTGATAGAAAGGGAGCTGAGAACCCCGTTGCAGACAACTTGTCTAGGATAGAGAATGTTCTTGATGACCCACTACCTATTGATGATAGCTTTCCTGATGAACAATTGAATGTCATTAATGCTTCCCGTACTCCTCCATGGTATGTTGATTATGCTAATTACATTGTTGCTAAATTTATACCATCTAGTTTCACATACCATCAAAAGAAAAAGTTCTTTTATGATTTAAGACATTACTTCTGGGATGACCCACACCTTTATAAACAAGGACTAGATGGTGTTATTAGACGTTGTGTACCTGAGCATGAACAGGAACAGATCCTACACAAGTACTCCGAACCATATGGAGGACACCATGCTGGAGATAGAACAGCATATAAGGTATTGCAATCCGGTTTATATTTCCCTACTCTCTTCAAAGATGCCCGTAAGTTTGTCTTGTCTTGTGATGAATGTCAAAGAATTGGTAATATTAGTAGATGTCAAGAAATGCCTATGAATTATTCTCTTGTTATTGAACCATTTGATGTTTGGGGCTTTGATTATATGGGACCTTTTCCTGCCTCTAATGGATATACATATATTTTAGTTGCTGTTGATTATGTTACTGAGTGGGTAGAAGCTATTCCAACTAGTAGTGCTGATCATAACACCTCTATTAAGATGCTTAATGAAGTTATTTTTCCGAGGATTGGAGTCCCTAGATATCTCATGACTGATGGTGGTTTACATTTTATTCATTGTGCTTTCCGTAAAATGCTTGATAAGTATGATGTTAATCATAGAATTGCATCTCCATATCACCCACAGTCTAGTGGTCAAGTAGAGTTGAGTAATAGAGAGCTAAAATTAATTTTGCAAAAGACTGTTAATAGATGTAGAAAGAATTGGTCCAAGAAACTTGATGATGCATTATGGGCCTATAGAACTGCATATAAGAATCCTATGGGTATGTCTCCATATAAAATGGTTTCTGGAAAAGCATGTGACTTACCTCTCGAACTTGAACATAAGGCATATTGGGCTATTACAGAGCTTAATTATGATTTCAAACTTGCCGGTGAGAAGAGGTTATTTGATATTAGCTCACTTGATGAATGGACAACCCAAGAATATGAGAATGCCAAGCTGTTTAAAGAAAAAGTTAAAAGATGGCATGACAAAAGGATACAAAACCGTGAGTTTGACGTAGGTGATTATGTGTTGCTATTCAACTCTCGTTTAAGATTTTTTGCAGGAAAACTTCTCTCTAAATGGGAAGGCCCTTACGTTATCGAGGAGGTCTATCGTTTCGGTGCCATAAAAATCAACAACTTCGAAGGCACAAGTCCGAGGGTGGTGAACGGTCAAAGAATCAAACATTATATCTCAGGTAACCCAATAAATGTTGAAACTAATATTATTGAAACTGTAACCCCGGAGGAATACATAAGGGACACTTTCCAGAATGTTTCAGACTCCAAAAGGAATAGGTATGTGGTACGGTAAGTAAACTGACTCCAAAACAATTCTAATAGCAATTTTCCTCCGTTTTGGAATATTTAAGAAAATAGGAAAATAAGAAGCAGTCCAGGAAGGACACGAGGCCTCCACGAGGGTGGAGGGCGCGCCCACCCTAACTGGGTGCGCCCCCTACCTCGTGGGCACCTTGTGTGCCTTCCGGACTCTGTTTTCCTGCACGTTACTTCTTTTGGTCGGTAAAAATTCATTATATAATCTCCCAAAGGTTTTGACCACCGTATCATGCAAAATTTTGTGTCTTTGTTTCGAGCTATTTACATTCTGATTTAGAGCAAGATGTCTTCTCAAGAGTCAGTCGGGGAGAGTCGGGTGTCTCTCCCGACGCCAGGTCCAGGAGCAAACAGCGATGCTTATCACTTTGGGCCATCAATGGAGGATGAGATGGATGCCGACTTGAAAAGGATAGATGCCATGGAGGAGGATGAAGAAGTTACCTCTCGCTTCCAAGCAGGATTCATGATGGGAGAACTACAGAGCTCAGCTATTCCAAACTCGGTCATCCCTTCCAATGTTAAATTTCTTTCTTATGAAAATATGAAAAAGAGTGTCATTTGCTCTCCAGAAGCTATGCAGCATCCTTGGGTAAAAGGAGCTTTAGCCGTCACGGACAAGCTCCGCAAGGAGAATATGGACCTCAAGCAACAAGTCAATAAGCTTGAGGAGGAGAATCGTATCCTGAGGGGCATCATCGCCAAGAAGATCACAACACCAACTCTGAAGAACGAGACATAATCACATGGGTATGTGCACTCCCCTTGGCAACTGCCAAGCTTGGGGAGTTGCCCCGGTATCGTATCACTTTACCGTTTTTTCTTAGTTCGATCCTTTTGGTAATATCTAGATCTAGTAGAATAAAGTTTTGGTATGAATTAGTTTTGAGTTTTGCTTTGTGATCCCTCTATGTAATCATGTCCATGAGCTATATATAATAAAGATTAGTGTTGAGTCAAGGGCTTTGCTATCTTGCCATGATCTTGAGAAAAGAAAAACAATAAAAAGAATAAAAGAGTTCATATTGATCTTATGGATAGTAATGACTTCACACATAGAGAGTATGAGGCATAAAAGTTGTTGAGAGTTGACAAACATAGTATTAGTCATAGTTGCAAGTAATAGGAAGTAATAAATAAAGAGAAGTTTTCACATATAAATATACTATCTTGGACATCTTTTATGATTGTCAGCACTCATTAAGTATGACATGCTAAAGAGTTGATGTTGGACAAGGAAGACAACGAAATGGGTTATGTTTTCTCACATCTTAGTTAAAGTATATTGTCATGGATCGTCCAACTTGTTGACCTTGCCTTTCCCTCTCATGCTAGCCAAAATTCCTTGCACCAAGTAGAGATACTACTTGTGCTTCCAAATATCCTTAAACCCAGTTTTGCCATGAGAGTCCACCATACCTACCTATGGATTGAGTAAGATCCTTCAAGTAAGTTGTCATGTTGCAACCAATGAAAATTGCTCCCTAAATATGTATGATTTATTAGTGCGGAGAAAATAAGCTTTATACGATCATGTGATATGGAAGTAATAAATGCGAAGGACTCATAATAAAGGTTCATATCACAAGTGGCAATATAAAGTGACGTTCTTTTGCATTAATATTTTGTGCATTCACCCTAAAAGCACATGACAACCTCTGCTTCCCCTATCTTTTACTTTATGTCTTTTACATTATGCAAGAATCAAGGTGATCCTCACCTTTCCCTTTTTCATTTTATCCTTTGGCAAGCACGTCATGTTGGAAAGATCCTGATATATATATATCAAATTGGATGTAAGTTAGCATGAACTGTTATTGTTGACATTACCTTTAAGGTAAAACATTGGGAGGCAACACTATAAGCCCCTATCTTTCTCTGTGTCCGATTAAAACTCCATAACCATAAGTATTATGTGAGTGTCAGCAATTGTAGAAGACTAAATGATAGTGGAGTATGTGGACTTGCTGAAAAGCTCTATTCTTGACTCTTTCCGATGTTATGATAAATTGCAATTGCTTCAATGATTGAGATTATAGTTTGTTAGTTCCCAATGAAGTTTATGAATCATACTTGATATTGTGAATAGATTGTTACTTGAGCATAAGAAATCATATGACAAATTTCATATATGTTGCTGTTATAAGAATGATCATGATGCCCTCATGTCCGTATTTTATTTTTATCGACACCTCTATCTCTAAACATGTGGACATATTTTTCGATATCGGCTTCGCTTGAGGACAAGCGAGGTCTAAGCTTGGGGGAGTTGATACGTCCATTTTGCATCATGCTTTTATATTGATATTTATTGCATTATGGGCTATTATTACACGTTATTTCACAATACTTATGGCTATACACTCTTATTTTACAAGGTTTATCATGAAGCGGGAGAATGCCGGCACCTGGGATTCTGGGCTGGAAAAGGAGCAAATATTGGAAACCTATTCTGCACATCTCCAAAAGTCATGAAACTCCACGAAAGTCATTTTCGAATTAATATGAATTATTGAGCGAAAGAAGAACAAGAGGGGGCCCACACCCTGGCCACGAGGGTGGGGGGTGCGCCCACCCCTACTAGGCGCGCCCCCTGCCTCGTGGGCTCCCTGGTGGCCCTCTGGTGCCCATCTTCTGCTATATGAAGTCTTTTACCCTAGAAAAAGTCATAAGCAAGCTTACGAGACGAAACTCCGCCGCCACGAGGCGAAACCTTGGCGGAACCAATCTAGGGCTACGGCGGAGCTGTTCTGCCAGGGAAACTTCCCTCCGGGAGGGAAAAATCATCACCATCGTCATCACCAATGATCCTCTCATCGGGAGGGGGTCAATCTCCATCAACATCTTCACTAGCACCATCTCCTCTCAAACCCTAGTTCATCTCTTGTATCCAATCTTTGTACCAAAAGCTCAGATTGGTACCTGTGGGTTGCTAGTAGTGTTGATTACTCCTTGTAGTTGATGCTAGTTGGTTTATTTGGTGGAATATCATATGTTCAGATCCTTAATGCATATTAATACCCCTCTGACTATGAACATGAATATATTTTGTGAGTAGTTACGTTTGTTCCTAAGGACATGGGTGAAGTCTTGCTATTAGTAGTCATGTGAATTTGGTATCCGTTCGATATTTTGATGAGATGTATGTTGTCTCTCCTCTAGTGGTGTTATGTGAACGTCAACTACATGACACTTCACCATTATTTGGGCCTAGAGGAAGGCATTGGGAAGTAATAAGTAGATGATGGGTTGCTAGAGTGACAGAAGCTTAAACCCTAGTTTATGCGTTGCTTCGTAAGGGGCTGATTTGGATCCACTTGTTTCATGCTATGCTTAGGTTCACCTTAATACTTCTTTTGTAGTTGCGGATGCTTTCAATAGGGGTTAATCATAAGTGGGATGCTTGTCCAAGAAAGGGCAGTACCCAAGCACCGGTCCACCCACATATCAAATTATCAAAGTAACGAATGCGAATCATATGAACGTGATGAGAACTAGCTTGATGATAATTCCCATGTGTCCTCGAGCACTTTTCTCATTATAAGAATTTGTCCAGGCTTGTCCTTTGCTATAAAAAGGATTGGGCCACCTTGCCGCACTTTATTTACTTTCATTGCTTGTTACCCGTTACAAATTATCTTGTCACAAAACTATCTATTACCTACAATTTCAGTGCTTGCAGAGAATACCTTACTGAAAACCGCTTGTCATTTCTTTCTGCTCCTCGTTGGGTTCGACACTCTTACTTATCGAAAGGACTACAATAGATCCCCTATACTTGTGGGTCATCAGGGTGCTGCCTCCTCCATGGCTGCTGCGACGGGAGTCAGCTCTGGTGGCCACGAGTTCCCAATGGGGGAGGGGGAGCGGATCCATCCATCACTCAATCACTGGTGGGGCGGGTGCCGATGAGCGCCCTGTGCAGAATGGCGCATCGGGTGGGTGTGACGTGTGAGAGGAAAAGAAGGGAGAGAGAGATGAGAAGATGCTTACATGTGGGCCCCATCTGGTCTTAACGGTCAACTTAACTCTTTAAATAGCGGTGCTGACTTTTTTCCACATGGAGCTGACAAGCGGGCCCTCCATGTCATAAACCGGATTAAAATGTAACCGTTCAGTCACTAGTGTTTTTTGGAACAACCAGCGAATTTTGTGGTAGCGTTTTGAGAAATTAAAAAAATGGTAGTTTTTGGTAACACTAGCCTGTAATGTGGTAGTCTTTTGCTATTTACTCGGGGAAATAAGGTAGCATTCATTCTATTTTGTGAAATAAGATTGCAAACAAGGCTGAGAATGAAGCTGAAGTTTGACTGAAAGCGAATGAAACTTCACACTACATATATTTTAGAATAAAGGAAGGGTGGAACAACTTTTGAGTTCAATTTAGAAACAAGAGCACCCATATAGTGCTTTGGAGAAGACATTTGCTATCAACTGTCAAAGTTCTAGCACAGAAAATGCCCTATCCTGGCATCTGCCAAAATCCTATTTTCATACTTGAAGCACAAGCTTATATATGATACACACCTTTGTCTTATCACCTGAAGTAATAAAAACGGACCAAATGAGCGCACACCAAGCACAAAAGGTTTCCATCCAATCTTGCACCTTTATTTCAGTTTGTTGGCATTAATGCAATACCTCTGGTTAACATATCCAAATCTCTACTGAATTCATTTGCTACAGAAAATATAAGTAAAGAGAACCTACTCAAAGGCAGTGCCTTAGCAAAACACTGAATGAATAAGGTTGAGTAGACATCACACGAGTAACTACTGTGATTGAACCTTTTAGTAAACTACCAGGTACACAATTTGCCCTATGATTTAGGATTTAGGACAATTGTAATAAACTGACTGATATAGACAAGAAGGCTGGTTACGGTACAATTTGGCCCAATGGGATGGGACTAGTACATGCATGTCAAGAACAATACCAGTGCTAGGAAAACAAAAATAAGGGTAACGTTGTTCTTTGGAATTGACATTGCTCTCAACTGAAAACCAAGCAAGCAAGCGTGTAAGCCGCAGCAAATTGAGCAGCATGATTCAAGTAGATCCAGAGGTACGCACAAATAGTTCAGCCGGTAGAAAGGCCAATTCTTGGAGGAAGCATTAAAGGTAAAGCTACCGCCCATTTATGCTCTGCTAATGACTCTGAGAACAGAGGAACATAAGGGAGAAATCGTTGTGTACTGTTTTTCTCAAGATCAAGGATGCATCCAACTTCCTGATGTTGCATATCATATGCTATCAACGTATGACCTCTACATGGAACCAAGAAAATGGTGTCGCAGTCTGGATGGATCCCAATCACCCTGTAATTCTTCACTGTCATGCCCATAAGCTTATCGATGCTGGAAGTATGTTTCAGGACCCATTGTTTACTATCACAATCCTTGAGGCACCAGAGTTCTACCTCATTGACGGAAGATATAGCATAGTGTAAGCATCCCTCGGACGATCCAATCATACCAAATCTTCGGGGGTATGGCACACGGATGGTCTTCCACACTTTCCCCATCATGTCCACTGCCAGCAGCACATAGTCGTCGTTGATGCCAGGAAGGAAGCCAATAAGGTAGAGCACGCCGCCAACAAAGACACATCTAGTCCTGGAGAACAGTTCAACTTCCTCAGCCATCCCACTGTCCCTATAACTCCAGGCTCCTGTCCGTGACGAGTAGATGCTCACTCCTATCATGCTCGACGAGTAGGCCTCCTCAAAATGAAGAACATGGAAAGAGGACGAGAGCGCTGGATCAAAAGCCAGACCTCTAATATGGCTATGTCTGCCTGCCGGTGCCTGAGGTTGAGGGGGCAGCTCCACCCACCTCCCAGTGGTGGGATTGCACACCACAAAACGGCAATCTTCATCTGCCCAATACCAAGGGGCAACCTTCTTGGTGCAGCCGCGGTAGAGAACGAGACCATTGCAGCTGGTAAGGAAGGGAAGGGTCGTACGGAGCTACGCCGCCGGAGACGCGGGCGAAGTGGTGGTGATACGCGCTGCCGCAGAAGGACGTGTGGAGGAAGCCGGAGAGGGTCTGGGGCAGCATATTGCGGTTGGTCGGGTCGGCGATGAGGTCGCGCCAGAGTACGGAGACGCACTTGAAGCGGTGGAGGGATCTAGCGGGGAGGCGGGAGAGGATCTCGAGGATGAGGTCGTCGGTGAACAGCGCGGCCACCGCCGCCGTCGCCCCCGGATGGCTGCACCTGCACAGCCGCGACTTGATCTTCTTCTCGAGACTCTTCCTCTCCTTCGTCTCCGCCTCCATGGAGCTGAATCTGGAAGGCCTAGGCTGTGGATACCGGGACAGGGATCTGCAAAAGGAGAGGAAATCCCCTATCTGGCTAGGAAATCATCGACCTGGTACTGGTAGTCGGTGGTGGCGATCTTCGCCGTGGTGAGTAAGGAAAGGTACCTTAGTTAAGGGCGGCGACGGGGGACTCTGCTTTTATCTTTATTTTTATTTTTCGAGAATTGGTTGGTTATATAGAGTCCCCCGTTTATTTTTCGAGAATTTGTAATACTTGTGATGATGAATACTGGATTTGCTTGTGCCCTATGGTTTATAATAACTGGGATGATGAACACTGAATTTGTATGCTTCCAACGATATCTAGCATTGTGGAATGATCTACGTTTTCTTATCCTATATGTTTCCATATAACTTATTCTTCCTCACGTTTTTTTTGTGTGACTTAGCTGACATAGTTGCTGAAAAAGACCGAAGAAGATCTAAAAACTAAAGGAGGTACCGCTGTCTGCTCTCCAGACTCTCGTATCTTTCCGGGTCAATTCAAACACACATTCTGGTTGGTGCAAACTAACCTGATAAGTCTGATGTTGAGCCGCTGGGATAGGGAAGTCAGCAGCTGTTGAAGATTCCGTCATACTGATGGTAGCTTCCTTTTGAGCCGAACAACAAGGGACCAACCACGCCGTTGAAGATTGTCGACCGCTGGAAGATTACACTTTGCATGATTTAGTAGGATGAACTCGCACCGCTTCACCATTTACAGGCCATATTCGTTCCGTGGTTCTGCCAAATATGTTGCCCTGCATCAACAAAAATCCTCTGCTAGTGAATTTCGTGATGATCAGGTGTACACTCCACAAATACAAGGGAGGAAAATTTGGCTACACTGTCAAGAAACAACTAAGTAACAATGAACAGAGTAAAATTCCTAGCTCAGCTTCATTTTTATTTTTTTAACCAGGCATAACCCATTTCCATTATTCATCTTAACGAAAATACATGTTGTTCTGTATCACCATACCCGAGACCAACTGACTTAAGGAAACTAGAAAGGGGAAAGCGGGTTCAGGGCATCACTGGGAAACCCACTGTAAGCATTCGTCATCGAGCAGCTCACTATGGGGGCGTAAACCCAGTGATACTACAAACCAAACCAGGGCTAGAGGACTTAACAGTTTGAGACGCGCACTAGGAAGCCGACAGCAGCTCACGACCCAAAGGGCTCATGGCGAGCAGGTAGTAAAAGCTCACGCAGGAGCAAAGACCAGCAAAGTACTAGATCACTAAACCGAAGGCTCGCAAAACGTTCCCAGCAACCGCGGAAGAGCTCTAATCCATCGTTGCCTCAGTTGGAGCCACACAGATTCTCATCATAGTCGAGGTGTTCATCCCGAGCATCTTGGCTCCTCGCTCCATGGCTTCACGATCAACACCAGCCATCAAAACTGCACAGTAAGTCAAGAAACCACAAGCAGAGTATACCACATTAAACGGGGTCTTAAGTTGTTTGTGTTGAAGGTGGCTTGGTTGCGACAGTTCCAGATCGCCCAGCACATTGCCGCCAGGCCATAAGTATAGAACCTGGCCCATCCGGTAAAAACACATAGCACCAGGAGAAGAATTGCCAAAGACTGTTCGGGCAAAGATCTGTGCCCAGCACACACCCGACTGTCCTCCAAACCACCCGAGCGACGGGGCAAGTGAAAACAGATGTTGAGACATTTCTTTTTCTCTGCAAAATGAACAACTGGGATTTCCAGCCCAGTTCCGTTTCTTCATAACCTTTCTAGTCAGAATGGCATCTTGGAATAACTGCCATAAAAAGATTTGTATTTTAAGAGGGAGTCTGTCTTTCCAAATCCATCTATAATCACACCCTGCTAGGTGTCTTTCCAAATAGGTATAGACCGATTTGGTCGAAAAGCATTTCTTTTTATCTGAAGTCCAGACGATCTGGTCTGTTTCATCAGATAAGGACCAAGAGTCCACCATCTTTTTGATATCATTCCACTGTTCCCTAAGGGGAGGGTACAAACGTCTCCTAAAGAGATCACCACTTTCAATTTTTTTGGAAATCGGCAACTGTGATTTCCTGATGATTACAAATACTGTACAGAGCTGGAAATTGGGTTCGCAAGGGGGGCCCATCCCTGATTCGGTCCACACTCTGGCAATGTTACCAGAGTTCAGAATCACCCCTCTTCCTGCCATATAAACATCTTTCACTTTGATAATGGCTTTCCAGATGGGGGAATCCCCAAATTTATTTTTCACCGAGGTCACCGTATCTTTTCTAAGGTATTTAGCACGGATCACATCCTGCCAAAAGCCTTGTTGAGTTTCAAGTTTCCACTACCACTTGGTGAGTAGGCTAATATTTTTCTTAGGGAGATCTTTCACTCCTAAACCTCCTTTATTCTTAGATCTACAGATCCTAGTCCATATCACCAAGTGATATCTTCAACGCCCATTGTTCTCTTGCCAAAAGAATTTTTTCCGATGCTTATCTAATTTCTCAATGACCATCTTAGCAAGCATGAACATAGACATATAGTAGTATATAATACTGGTAAGGGAGGAGTTAAGGAGGGTCAGCCTTCCCCCAGAAGATGCCGCATTACCAATCCAGGATTCACAACATTCTAATATTTTATCATCAACAAAATTCCAGTCAAGAACATGTAGGGTGGAATAGCTCACCGGCACTCCTAAATACTTCATAGGGAAGTGCCCAATCTGGCAGTTGAAAAGATAATAGTAGAATGTTAGCATATCATCACCCCCCCCCCCCCCTACACACACAAGATTTCACTTTTTAGGAAATTTATTTTGAGCCCTGACATGAGCTCAAAAATATAAAGCAGTAGTTTCAAGTTGATCGCAACTTCTCTATCATGCTCAAAACAAATGACAGAGTCGTCGGCATATTGAAGAATTGCTGCACCACCTTCAATCAGGTCAGGAGCAAGGCCCATCAGCATGCCTTCTTTTTGAGCATTAAGAATCATTTTAGACAACACTTCTACAGCCATGTTGAACAAGAAAGGTGAATACGGGTCGCCTTGACGTACCCCTTTGTAACTCTGGAAACAGGACCTGTTTCATTATGCAATTTGATACCGGCTGTCCCATTGTTCAAGATTTTTTGGACCCAACCACACCACACAGGCCCAAACCCCTGTTTCCTGTGACATTCGAGGAGGAAATCCCAATTGATTTTATCGTAAGCTTTTTGAAATCTAGTTTCAGCACCACACCAACTTTTTTCTTGGGGTGAGTGTGATGAAACATTTCATGGAGGGTAAGAATACCATCCATAATATTTCTATGTTTTATAAAGGCATTTTGGTGTTTGCTTATGAGTTTCTCAGCAAATACAACCACTCTGTTATGCAAAGCTTTTGTGGATAACTTGTATGGACAGTGGAGGAGACAGATGGGTCTGTATTGCTGAATCTTTTTAACCCGAGTCATTTTAGGAATAAGAGTGATTATCCCATAATTAAGACAGGTAACATCCAAAGTGTTGTTGTGGAATGTGTCAAATAAGCGCATAATATCATTTTTACAAAATCCCAACAATGTTTATAGAATTCAGCCGGTATGCTATCCGGCCCCGCAGCTCTATTATTATCCATGTCAAATAGAGCTTTTTTTCACTTCTTCTTCCGTGAACTTACCAGTAAGGAGAATGTTATCTTCCTCATTAAGTTTTTCACTCTCGGACCACATATTAGGGGACATGTGAAATAGGTTTAGCAGGGCCAAATAGATTCTCATAATAAGCTATGGCATGATCTAAGAGGTTGGTGGTCCCCTCAATCACCACATCCCCATCAGTAAAGGAGTGGATGGTATTTTTACGTTTTCTCCCATTTGCCACACGATGCTAAAAAGGCAGTATTTAGATCATCTTTTAACAGCCATCACGCATTAGACTGCAGTAACCAGAACAACTCCTCATTAACAAGAATCTCACTGAGCTCTATTTGTAAGGATACTTTTCTCTCATAACTATTACTCCCTCCGTTCGGAATTACTTGACTCGAAAATGGATGTATCTAGAACTAAAATACGTCTAGATACATCCATTTCTGCGACAATTAATTCCGAACGGAGGGAGTAGGATTGAGTGGCCCCTCTTCTTCCATTTTTTCAATATCTTCCAACTCCATTTTAATGCATTTTTCCTCTTTCTAGTGTGACCAAAGGCATTGGAACCCCAACCTTTAAAATATTTGGTGAAACACCTCAGTTTGATATTAAGAATATCAATGGTTTTTTTGCAAGAACTGGTTGTTCACAAATCCATTTAGCAATGGAGTAGAAGTTCTCATCCTTTAGCCAACTGAGTTCAAATTTGAACTCACGCTGATGAAAGGTGTCAGGTTTCTTCGTCCCCGAGGATAAAAGGAGTTGGTTGTGGTCACATACATCTGACTAGTTTACAGACTATAACCAAAGGGAACAAGTCCTCCCATTCGAAGCTCATCAGGACTCTATCAAGTTTCTCTAAGGTGGGGTGTTTTTTATTGTTGGTCCAAGTATATTTGCCCCTTCCCATATCCGAAGACTCAAGGAGTGAATGATAGAGTTGAACTTATCCACATACGGGGATCAGTACATAGTTTTATTTTTGTCATAATTTTCTCGCAGGATATTAAAATCACAACAACCACATAGGTGACTTGGAGGTGAGAACACACCGAGGCAAGCTCACCAAGGAATCATATTTTTTTTGTCATCATGGGCTGCCCCATATACCGTTATGAGCGTCCAAACACATTTGAGATTAATATCATATAATGTGGCCTGCAAGCTAAACTTGCCAGGTATCCAGGAAACAACTTCAAAGGTTTCTTTTTTAATTCCACATCGGATACCGCCTACCTTACTAACAGAAGGCACCCAGTTCCACTCAAATTTTTCCAAGGGGTCTATTTTCCTTAGACTCTTAGGAGGAAAGTTTTTTTCATTGTCTCTTGAAGGCAAATAAAATCTAGGGAATGATCTTTAATAATGTCAGAGAAGTAGGTAGTCATTCCTTTCTTCCCTGCCCCTCTGCAGTTACAGAAGAGTCCATTCATTTAGTAACAGTGGTTTTCCTCCCCTGTTTGGTATTCCTACTAGGGTGCAGAGTAGGGTTACCATTGTTATTTCTAGGGAGTTTTTTGTTTTTTGACTTCTAGTCATAGGTCTAGAAATAACAACATTCACCTTCCTTTCCCTTTTCTTTCGAGAATGAATTATAATAAAGTTTTCCTCATCTATGTCATTTTCCTCACTCCATCTCTTATCTAGAGGAGTTTGATCTCCCTTACCATTAGTCAACAACAATATACTACCCCCCCCCCTTGACAATTATTATCCTTCTTATCATGTAAGGAATCCTTATTTCCAGCTTTTTCAAGTTCTCTCAGAATATAAATGCTAGCAAAATCAGAATCTGGTATATCTACACCCATCTTAAGTACTTTAAGAATGAGAACAGGATCAGACAAGGTATCAAAAGAGTTAATGTTTTTGTAGTTACCTTCCATATCGATCTTCGTAGCTGCAGCCACAGCCTTGGCATTATTTGAAAAAAATAGTGGTGGCGTTGATTAGAATTGGCACGCCATCAATTGAATTTATGGCTAACTATTACTCTACTAGTGTTACATGCTCTCTTGGATATGGACTGGAAATTTATCCCTTGTACTTAGTAGCATATATAAAAATATCGAAATGTTTAACCTCAACTTTTGTAATGAAATGTTGTTATTGTGCGTAAAAGAAATTTGTGACTAATATCTTATACGGGAAAATATTACTCTGTTTGCAGGAATATAACTTTTATTTTTATCTTACATCATCTACTAATTAAGGAAAAATGTTGTTACCTATCAGTGTGTTGAATCAGATACTACATTATTCATATGCCATATAACCAAACATTGATCCTAGGTCACAAAACATATTGGATTGATCAATAGTAGTATAAGAGAATATTACCTAATTAATTAATAGGCTAATTAATACTTAAACTAGCATGAGATAATTGCAAAAAAAATCTTATACTCGTACATTTAAGAGCCCTCTAATATGATATTTATTGAAAAAATAGACGTAGGCACATGTAAAGGAAGAACCCTCTAACAAGATATTTATAGAAAAACCAAAGACAAACACATATAAAGGAAAACCAAGCATATATATGAAGACCATCCAAACTAAATCCAACATATGGCTCAGTTTTTTACCTCTAAATAAATGTTAGAAAGTACTCCATGGTTGGATGCATGTAATTTTATCTTTTTGTGCTTTGTCTAAATTTGAATCAATGAAATTTATTTTAAAAAAATACCATGAACTAAAATTTGAGAATATAACATAATTTCCATTACAAAATGATGTTTATTGTAATTGTTGTAGTCATAATGATAGAAGTGTGTTGTATGCTATTAGTGTTTAAGTTTTAAACACTATAGATGCAAATGTGTAGTAAAAATTTAAAAATGTAATGAAATACTAGTTAGATTTTGGTATAATGATATATTAAAAATTAAAAATATTGAGTATAAATAGGTGATCGTGGAGCACAACTCGAAGCTCAGGGAGGGCCTTAGGGATATCAAGCTCGTGCAGAAACGTTGGAGTTGTTTAATCGAACATATTGTGTTCCAAATCCAGCAGCCGAGGTGGCTGCATCTATGAGGGTTTGGGGGAAAATGTTGCCTATGGCTTAACAGAAGACGAAAATCTAATTTGTAGGGGATGGCTGCCCAAAATGGTGAGATGTTTTGTCTATATATAGAAGGGAGGTGGCATGCCTGGCTATGCTAGAAATGGACATCGGGCTACGGCCCAAATAACAATTTTAACATGTAGGTGTTTTATTTGTTTATCCGATTATATTGCCTCTATATTCGATCGTTCGGGTACCAAATGGATTCTCATTTAGATGAATTTCAGCATGACCTCGATATACTATGAGAAATACTACACGCAAACATCCACCCCTCATCGGAACCACCGGCCTCATGGAGTCATGGTCATTGGCAGCATGATGAAGGAAATATGCCCTAGAGGCAATAACAAAGTTGTTATTTTATATTTCCTTATATCATGATAAATGTTTATTATTCATGCTAGAATTTTATTAACCAGAACCTTGATACATGTGTGGATACATAGAGAAAACACCGTGTCCCTAGTAAGCCTCTACTAGACTAGCTCGTTAATCAAAGATGATTAAGTTTCCTAACCATAGACATGTGTTGTCATTTGATGAACTGGATCACATCATTAGGAGACTGACGTGATGGACAGACCCATCCCTCAGCATAGTATATTGATCGTTCAGTTTTATTGCAATTGCTTTCTTCATGCCAAATACATATTCCTTCGACTATGAGATTATGCAACTCCTGGATACCGGAGAAATGCCTTGTGTGCTATCAAACGTCACAACATAACTGGGTGATTATAAAGATGCTCTAAAGGTATCTCCAAAGGTGTTTGTTAGGTTGGCATAGATCGAGATTAGGATTTGTCACTCCGAGTAACGGAGAGGTATCTCTAGGCCCTCTCGGTAATACACATCATAAGAAGCCTTGCAAGCAAAGTGACTAATGAGTTAGTTGCAGGATGATGTATTAAGGAACGAGTAAAGAGACTTGTCAGTAACAAGATTGAACTTGGTATGAAGATACCGACGATCAAATCTTGGGCAAGTAACATACCGATGGACAAAGGGAATAACGTATGTTGTCATAACAATTCGACCGATAAAGATCTTCGTAGAATATGTGGGAGCCTATATGAGCATCCAGGTTCTGCTATTGGTTATTGACCGGAGAAGTGTCTCGGTCATGTCTACATAGTTCTTAAACCCATAGGGTCCGCACGCTTAACGTTCGATGACGATATAGTATTATATGAGTTATGTGATTTGGTGACCGAATGTTGTTCGGACTTCTGGATGAGATGACGGACATGACGAGGAGTCTCGAAATGGTCGAGAGGTAAGGTTTTATATATAGGACCATGGTCTTCGGACACCGGAAGTGTTCCGGAGGGTACCAGGTACATATTGGATTACCGGAAGGGGTTTCGGGCACCCCAGACAAAAGATATGAGCCTTATGGGCCATGAGGGGAAACACACCAGCCACAAGGGGCTGGTGTGCCCCCCATATGGGCCGGCCAAAGAGGAGAAGGAAAGAGGGGAAGGGAAAAAGGAAAAGTAGGAAGTACTACTTCCTTCTTCCCCCTTTCCTTCCCCCTCCGGCAATTTATGGAAAGGGAGGGGGGCACCACTTGGGAAAACCCCAAGTAGGATTCTCATCCTACTTGGGGCGCCCCATGGCTGCCTCTCCTCTCCCTCCCACACACACACACACACACACACACACACACACACACACACACAGATATATATATATATATATATATATATATATATATATATATATATATATATATAATATGATATGAGGAGGGGGCTGCCTAGCACACACACAACATTAATTGTTAGCCATGTGCGGCGCCCCCTCCACAGTGTACAGCCCTGGTCATATTCTCTCGGTGCTTAGGCGAAGCCCTGTGGGGATCACTTCAACAACACCATCACCACGCCGTCGTGTTATCGGAACTCATATACTACCTCGACGTCTTGCTGGATCAAGAAGGCGAGGGAAGTCACCAAGCTGAATGTGTGCAGAACTCGGAGGTGCCATACGTTTGGAACTTGATCGGTCGGAGCTACAAAAGTTCGACTACATCAACCGCATTATTAAATGCTTCCACTTACGGTCTACAAGGGTACGTAGACATACTCTCCTCCTCGCTGCTATGCATCTCCTAGATAGATCTTGCGTGAGCGTAGGAATTTTTTTGAAATTGCATGCTACGTTCCCCAACATATGATGCATTTGGTCGTCCTCGTCCTCGTTTGGAAAGGTCTCTTTCGGCTCTCGGTCAGGAATGAAGATCCTACATCGGTTCATCGACACCCCCGATCATCCCCGACGGACTCGAGGATGGCACAGGTTTAGGCAATGAGGAGCGGGCCATCATAGAGCTCGACAAGAATGGTGATGACTCCTACATCTTGAGCTTGCGTTGGTTTTTCCCTTGAATAGGAAAGGGTGTGATGAACCACAAGTGTATGGGGTAAATTGTAGCTCTTTCCGATAAGTAAAGAGTGCCGAACCCAACGAGGAGCAGAAGGAAATGGCAAGTGGTTTTCAGCAAGGTAATGTCTGCAAGTGCTAAAATTGTAAGTAGCGAAGTAGTTTGGTAGAAATATAATTTGTAAAGAGCAAGTAACAATAGTAGTAACAAAGTGCAACAAGGTAGCCCAATCCTTTCGAGGCAAAGGCCAGGCCAAAACGGTTTCTTATGATAAGCAAAGTGTTCTTCAGGGTACACGGGAATTTCATCTAGGCACTTTCATCATGTTGGCTTAATTCGTGTTCGGTACTTTGATAATTTGATATGTGAGTGGACCGGTGCTTAGGTGCTGTTCTTACTTGAACAAACCTCCTACTTATGATTAACCCTCTCGCAAGCATCCGCAACTACGAGAAAAGTATTAAGAATAAATTCTAACCATAGCATTAAACTTTTGGATCCAATCGGTCCCTTACGGAATAGTGCATAAACTGGGGTTTAAGCTTCTGTCACTCTTGCAACCCACCATATAATAAATACTCCACAATGCATTGCCTTAGGCCCAAATATGGTGTGAAGTCATGTAGTCGACGTTCACATGACACCACTAAGAGAAAGGGAACATACACACCATCAAAATATGGAACACATATCAAGTTCACATGATTACTTGCAACATGATTTCTCCTATGACCTCAAGAACGAAAGTAACTACTTACAAATGACAAACATGCTCAAGATTAGAGGGGTATTGAATAGCATAATGTATCTGAACATATAATCTTCCACCAAATAAACCATATAGTAATCAACTACAAAATGTAATCAACACTACTAGTCACCCACGGGCACCAATCTATAGTTTTGATACAAAGATTGAACGCAAGAGATGAACTAGGGTTTGAGAGGAGTTGGTGTTGTGAAGATGTTGATGAATACAGCCCTCCCCAAGATGGGAGAGTTGTTGGTGATGATGATGACGATGATTTCCCCCTCCGGGAGGGAAGTTCCCCCAGCGAAATCGTTCCGCCGGAGGGCAAAAGTGCTCCTGCCCAAGTTCCGCCTCGAGGCGGCGGCGCTTCGTCCTGAATGTCCTCTCCTTATTTTTTCTAGGTCAAAATGACTTATATACCAGAAGATGGGCACCGGAGGTGGGCCGAGGAGGGCAGCACCCACCAGGGCGCGCCTGAGCCTCCTGGCGCGCCCAGGTGGGTTTGTGCCCACCTGGTGGCCATCCTCTAGTACTTATTTGCTCCAATATTGCTTAAATATTCCATAAAAATATCCTCAGGGAGTTTCAGCTCATTTGGAGTTGTGCGGAATAGGTAGCTTGATGTAGCTTTTTCAGGTCCAGATTTCCATCTGCCAGTATTCTCCCCCTTGTGCGGAATTTGGATTTGAGCTTTATCAAAAGCGCGCTGCAGGCTTTTAGAAGTGCATCTGGACTTTCAGTCAATTATCAGAAGTCGTCGGCCATCCTCATCCGTGGCAGTGACCTTGATCAGGCCCGCGTTGAGGCTATGCTGCATTGCAATATTGGTGAGTTCCCCTGCAGGTATCTTGGTCTTCAGCTTGCGATCCGGCAGTTAACAAGAGGGGAATGGCAACCGATCATGGACCAGGCCAAAAAGCTCGTGCCGGCCTAGCAGAGAGGCCTCATACATCGACCGGGTCGGCTGATCCTAGTTAAGTCTGTCATGTCGGCGAGACCGGTGCACCATTTCATGGTAATGGATGCCCCGAAGTGGGTTTTTGAAGAATTGGATAAGTGGATGAGAGCTTTCTTCTGGACAGCGGAAGAGAAAGTAAATGGAGGGAAGTGCCTAGTGACTTGGGATACAATCTGTAGACCTGTTTGCTTCGGAGGGCTTGGCGTCAAAAACCTGCAGTTGCAAGCATTGGCACTTCGTGTTAGGTAGGAATGGCTTCGGAGAACCGACCCTGACAGGCCGTGGCAGAATATGCATATGATAGTGGACAAGGAAGCAAGACAAGTATTTGACAATATGGTCAGCATCGAGGTGGGAGACGGCGCCAAAACCCTCTTCTGGAGAGATAGATGGCTGAATTGTGTGGCCATTGTTGATATCGTACCTCTCATTCATGACATGGTGGATTTGAGGAAATGGAATCGCCGCACGGTCCAGCACGCTTTGGAAGACAACAGCTGGGTTCAGGATGTGGAGGGTGATCTCACGTTTACTGGCCATATTCAGTTCCTTCACCTTTGCCATGCCATCGCCACTATCCCGCGGGATGCTAACTCACCTGATAAGTTCACATGGCGGTTGATGTGTCGGGGCAATACACGGCTCGCTCGGTGTATAACAAACTATGTCAAGGATTAGAGAGGGTGCCTTATGATTCATGTATATGGAGGAGTTGGGCGCCTTTGAAATGCAAGATTCATGTTTGGCTGACCGTCCAGCATCGGATTTGGATGTTAGATTGCCGAGCTCGACATGGGCTGCAAGATCATCCGTCGGCTTGCTTCACATGCCTACAAGAGGAAGACAATGCGGAGCACATACACATCCAAATGCTCATACGCTAGACAAGTGTGGCACAAATGCATCATCGGCCTGAACTTGGAGGTGGCCCACCCGCAAGGACAAGATAATCTGATGGACCGGTGGCTACAAACTAGACGAAGTTTTACACGGGCTGACAAGAGAGCCTTCGACACGTTTGTGAGTGCAGTGGCATGGTCGCTCTGGAAGCAAATAAACGCTAGGGTGTTCAATCGGTTAAACCAACAGAAAATGGTGGACGAGCTCCACAACCATATCATGTATGAGATCAAAGAATGGAAAGAAGCCGGATTAGGTGCTGGAGCGTTAGATAGGTTTGTGAGAGAGTAGGCTTTGTATTAGGCGTGGGTGTAGGTGGTTTTTTCCTTTTTTTGTGTGATGCTCGCATCACTATCAACTTCTTGTAAATATTTCTGCCTTCTATAAAAATATGGTACGCCATTGGCGTACTCTAAAAAAAAACTTTCTGCTAGCCTACACATATGCCTGTACCTGTTGCCCGCGAACTCCTTTCAGACCTACTCTGCCTGCTACTCCCTAGGCCTTTCTCTAAAAACGAAAAAGGAGCCGCCGAGCTTGACTGAGTAACTGACCTGCTTAATCAAACTGACAACGCCAAAAGCCTGCTGCTGGCTAGCCCAGAGCACGAATCTTATATTGGGTGAACGACCCAGATAAGAGGGAGTCGGGACTCCCGGGTGCTGTCGCACCTTTTCGTTGTGAGTATACTGGCTTTGCAACTCACACAACGAATCAACTAGGCCCTTTTCCTTTCATTGGACTACTTATCCCACCACAAAAAGTACTAACTATTTGTTGTACTGTATACTCTCCAGAGATGCATCTTGTGGACTTGAGTGGACCACACGTTATCACATAATCAATGGGATTTGTGAGGGCGTACATTATCTTCAACAACAGCGTATCATTCACATGGACCTCAATCCTAAGAATGTATTATTGGATGATAACATGGTACCCAGAATTGCAAAATTCGGTCAATCACTGTGCTTAAGTGAAAGCAACAGCCGGCTTCTTACTGAAGGCATACTTGGGACGTAAGGCTAGCAATTCTCTTAGAGGACTTGATGTTTAATCAGTCATCTACCAACATTTTTGCATACACTTTATTCACTAATCAAGCAAACCATAACAATCTTTATGCAGGGCATATCATGCACCAGAACTCGTGTACGACCGTGAAATCTCCCTCAAGACAGACATATATAGTCTGGGTGTTATAATCATGGAGATCCTTATGGGACATAAGGAAGACTCAAATGTTGAGGAGGTAATAATGGTATATACAAGGTTCCAAGAAAAACATTGTCGACAACATGTTTAGCAATAACTAGAGTGTTGAACAAAAATGCAAGGCATATTCTATCAGAGTATCTAATTAATATTATCTCCGTCCCAAATTAGTTGTCTTAGATTTGTCTAGATACGGATGTATCTACATCCGTATCTAAGTTACATCCGTATGTAGACAAATCTGAGTCAATTAAGTCGGGACGGAGGGAGTAGTAGAATTCGCAAATGACAAGCTTTGAATGCTGTCTCTTTAGTGTTCGTCCAGAAAAAAGTAAAATTAAGATGGTTCTGAATTCTCATGTCATTATGCATCAAAAGATTAAGAACACTAAAGTTGACCAGTGAGAAATACTAAACTGTTTGGTAGGTATCCTTGCATTTGGCCCTCAGGTACTTAATGAATACGGCTGCATGTTTTCGTTTTCCTAGTCTATAAAATGCATGCAGTCCTCTTTTTCACGACTCACTTCACTTATCAAATTGGCAGGTAGTTGAAAGTTGGACAAACAAGTTTGGTCCATCAAAGAGCCAGACAGCACTGGAACAAGTAAAAGTTTGTGCTGAGATAGGGATAAAATGTACGAACAAGGACCCAGAAAAAAGGCCTACTACATGGTTTATCACCCATGAATTTGAAAAACTGGGTGAACTGGAAATTTCAAACTTTTGGGTTACAAGTGATGTTGCTACCTCAACAGAATGGCACTCTGCTGCTCGACAGCGAGTTGGAGACAACACCCTCCATGGATTTAAAAAACTGGGTGAACTGGAAATTTCAAACTGCTGGGTTACAAGTGATGTTGCTACCTCAACAGAATGGCACTCTGCTGCTCGACAGCGAGTTGGAAACAACCTCCATGAGGAATCTCATTTATCCACATCATCTAATATATTAATGTTGTGTGGTGAGTGTTGTTCGATCCATCTTCGTGCCTCGAATTCCCTTAATATCTCTTATTTTCTTTCACTTATGTCTTGTGTGTGCTTGATTAATTAGATGGCTCGGTGAGTGCTTCATTGGGCACCGTGAGACCGCTTGTCAAAAAGCTCGAAATGCTGCTACCTCCTGCTCAGGAATACAGTTGCTTGCTCAATAGGATCAAGGACGGGATGCACCTTCTCAAAGATGATGTTGAAGAGATAAGCTCCTACTTTGATGAACTAACAGAAGTGGAGGACCCTGCACCGATGGTCAAGTGCTGGATGAATGAGGTGCGGGACGTGTCTTATGATATGGAGGATTACATTGACAGCTTATTATTTGGGCCACCTGACCGTTTCATCAAAAAGAAGGAGCAGAAGAGAAAAAAGAGGAAGAAGATGGTGATAAAGAAGAGGCTCAAGTGGTACAAACAGATTACATTCACATCACAAGTGTCAGAATATGGTATCAAGACCAGCAGAACTATTCATGTTAATGTCCCTCGTCTTCCCTGTAACCCCAAGTTTGCCGAAACAATATCGGAATTCAATATCTATGTCCAGCAGGCTATTGAACGGCATGACAGGTATAAGCTCCAGTCCTGGAGCAGCTTGAGGCGTAGATTCTTGTCCACTGGTAATATGCTTCCAATGCCCTATGAAAAAGCTGCACAAATTGTAATTGATAGCCGGATGAATGAGTTTATTAACTCACTGGACGCTAGTGATGCGGCAGATCAGCAACACCTCAAGGTGGTATCTGTTCTTGGATCTGCGTGTCTGGGTAAAACTACACTTGCCCATGTGTTGTATGATAGAATTGGGATGCAAGCCGAATGCAGAGCTTTCATTCGAGTGTCCAAAAATCCTGATATGAAGAAAATTTTGCATGACTTGTTCTCACAACTCCACCAGAGGAAGCAGCCACTGCCTGCCAACTGTAATGAACTTGGCATCAGCGATATCAATATCAGCAAACATCTGCAAGATAAAAGGTACGTTTAGTTTATGTTAACTTAGCAAACATAAGTTTTACTATTAGTATATCTAATATGTGTGAATTCTTCACATGCAGGTATCTAATAGTTATTGATGATTTGTGGGATGCATCAGTATGGGATATTATTAAATATGCTTTTCCAAAGGGAAACTGTGGTAGTATAATAATAATAACTACACAGATTGAAGATGTTGCATTAACATGTTGCTGTGATCACCAAGAGCATGTTTTTTAGATGAAACCTCTTGATGATGATCACTCACGTCAGCTATTCTTTAACAGACTTTTTTGTTCTGGGACTGACTGTCCGGAAGAATTCAAACAAGTTTCAAATGAAATTGTTGATATATGTGGTGGTTTGCCGCTAGCAACAATAAACATAGCTAGTCATTTAGCAAACCAGGAGATAGAGGTATCAATGGATTTGCTGGCATGCACACGTGATTCCTTGAGGTCCTATTTGTGGTCAAATTCTACTTTAGAAAGAACGAGACAAGTACTGAACCTCAGCTACAATAATCTTCCTCATTGCTTGAAGACATGTTTGTTGTACCTTCATATGTATCCACAGGGCTACATAATCTTGAAGGGTGATCTGGTGAAGCAATGGGTGGCTGAAGGGTTTATTGCTACAAGAGAAGGGGAAGAGCAAGATCAAGAAATGTTAGAGAAAGTTGCAGGAATTTATTTTGATGAACTTATTGATAGAAGATTCATCCAACCTTTATATATCAACTACAACAATAAGGTGTTATCCTGTACGGTTCATGACGTGGTACGTGATCTTATTGCACACAAGTCTGCAGAAGAGAATTTCATTGTGGTAGTAGACTACAATCGGAAGAGCATAGCACTTTCACATAAGGTTCGGCGACTATCTGTCGTCTTCGGTGATGCAAAATATGCCAAGATACCATCAAACATCACTAAGTCACAAGTTCGGTCACTTAGTTTTTTCGGATTATTTGAGTGTATGCCTTGTATTGGAGAGTTCAAGGTTCTCCATATTCTTAACCTTCAACTATCTGGTCATAATGGTGACCATGACCCCATAGACCTCACTGGGATTTCGCAACTGTTTCATCTGCGATATTTGAAGATCACAAGTAATGTCTGCATAAAACTACCAAACCGTATGCGAGGGCTGCAATATTTGGAAACACTGGAAGTTATGGATGCAACAGGAGTCACTGCAGTTCCAGGGGATATTATACATCTCCCACACTTGTTACATCTGACTCTTCCTATTGGTACAAATCTGCTGGACTGGATTGGCAGCATGAGTGACTCTCTCATCAGCTTGTGGAGCCTTGGCAAGCTGAAGTACCTGCAGGATCTTTGTCTTCTCAGTTCTACACATCCTTCCTATCATCTGGAGAGAAGTTTGGAAGCTTTGGGTTATTTGATCGGAGGACATGGCAATCTCAAAAATATAGTAGTGGCTCATGGCTCCTCTCCTGAAAATATTGTGGTTTGTGGCATCCCAAAAGTAACCATTTCATGGGATCATATGGCACCTCCCCCACTTCTCCAGAGATTCGAATGCTCGCCGCAAAGTTGCATCATATTTTACAGAATTCCCAAGTGGGTTACAGAACTTGGCAACCTATGCATTTTGAAGATTGCAGTGAAAGAACTTCAGATGATTTGTGTTGGTACTCTCAGAGGATTGCGTGCACTCACTGATCTGTCGTTGTATGTGCAGACAGCACCAATTGAGAAGATCATCTTTGATGAGGCCGGGTTCTCAGTTCTCAAGTACTTCAAGTTGAGGTTGGCGACTGGTATAGCCTGGCTAAAATTTGAGGATGATGCAATGCCTAACCTCTGGAATCTGAAGCTAGTTTTCAATGCCATCCCCCGAATGGACCAAAATCTTGTTTTTTTTTTAAATGACCAGCCAGAGATTCATCAACGTGGTACGGCAGTAATCAGCATCGAGCATATGCCTGGACTTACAGAGATTTACGCAAAATTTGGGGGTGCACCTTCTGATCTAGAGTATGCCTCAAGGACCTTCATTAGTAACCATCCAAGCAATCCTACAATCCGCATGCAATTGGTGGGTTATAGATCCAATGCTGACATAAGCACAGAACAGAAACAACAACCTGATGATATTCTGGAGGAACGGCCAGATGAATACGACAAAAAGTTGGAAATACCAGCTAATAAAAGGTACCAATGTTCCTTGGCAAACCCAGGAAATATGCGAGATTCCTGAAGTCATATTTCCTGAATTAACCAGATTTAGTCCTTCATATTCTAAAGAAGCGCATGATTTCGACTTTGATTGCTGAATTAACCAGATTTAATCCTTCATATTCTAACGAAGCTATATAGTTGTTATAATCAGGATTTCAGCGTCACCAGAGTCTCCTTGGTGTCTGGATGTTTCAGGTATATCTGTCTGTCAACTTATGCTAATAGAGAAATTCTGTCATCAAGTTAATAAGTCACCAAAGATGCCGTTATTTTTTCAGAAATTACACCAAAACTTAAGCAGATTACAGGCGGTAGTGATGAGGTGCAGGAGCACATGTTCGACATGGTGTTGAAGGCAAGCGACGTGGGGAAGCTCAACCGGCTGGTAGTTCCGAAGCGCTTCGCAGTACTTCCCGCCGCTGGATGCGGCAGCGACCGAGAAGGGTATCCAGCTCAGCTTCGAGGACCGCGGAGGCAAGCTCTGGAACTTCCGCTTTTCCTACTGGAACAGCAGCCAGAGCTATGTCATGACCGAGGGGTGGAGCTGCTTCGTCAAGGAGAAGCGCCTCAACGCAGGAGACACCATCTCCTTCTGTCGCACCGCAACGCGACTTCTCGTCGACTTTCAGTGGTGCCCCGATGTCCTGTTTGCGGCAACACGCTTGGTACCACCCCCACAAAATGTCATGTCGCGGGATGAGGCGCATGGAGACGGGAAGGGTCTGTCTGGCATGGGTGTCGAGCCTGCCGGCTCCGAGCCGCCGCTGCTGGATTTTAAGCTATTACTGGAAAAATGACCTCCGGTTCTGGTCCACAGGCTGTTGCTTCCAATTTTTTTTAAATGATTTGCAGTTTCACAGCAGATTAACTACGACATAGTTACACCTTGTCAAAACCAAAAGGATGGAATTAGAGTTCGTGTAGTGTTCATCTGACAATCTCAAGCGAAGTCATTCTTATACCTGTCATTGGCGTAAAACCCATGCTTTTTAAAAACTTATATAATCAAGTCCCCCAAGTTGATATGGGCGTGTTTCATTCTAAATTGAGAAGCTTCGGTGGTACAAACAAGAGTAAAAAGCACATAACCACCACATTTGCAGCGCGATTAGCAAAAAAAAAACCGCTTCAGAAATTTTTAGACTTTGCACTGTGCCGAAAAATTGACTCTGGAAAAACATGTGAATGCCAAGCGCTTTGCTGACATCACTAATTGTTGGTGTCCACCAATCAGGATGAGTTGGGAACTTCTAATTTCTTGCCACATAGACATGCTGACTAGGTCTTCTTCTTTCCTCCTTTCTCTCATAGGTTACATCAAACATTTTATTTGCATTCACGAGCAGAGGCAGCCGGCTGGAGCTCATCCTCCACGCCTCCACGACTCGTCCCCAACCTCCTCACCGACCCTCCAAAGTGAGCAACGCCGCGCAGCGGAGGGGTCGGCTGCTTCTCCGGCTAGTTGCTAGCTGGCAGTTGCGTCTCAACGCAGCGGAGCATGCACGCACGGGACCAGGGGAGTGCGATGCATGCCAAATTTATCCGTAATTTCCTACCTTTCTCTTGGGAATATGTCGTTTTCCCTGTCAGAACCTCGAGCATCACTACACCCAGGTTGTACACGTCGCTTGTCGGCTTACGATCTGTGAAGAGGTACTTAGGGTCGATGTATCCAACTGTGCCCATCATGGGGGACTCCAACGCCAACTCCTCACTCCATGTATCCAACTGTGCCCATCATGGGGGACTCCAACGCCGACTCCTCACTCCATGTGAAAAGTGATCGATGAGCTAAAGTCCAACACACGCGGCACCGAATTGGCATCGAAAATGATGTTAAAGGACTGAATGTCATGGTGGATGATCGGTGAGTTGGCATGGCATGCAATGCATGTGCTCAATGGCGCGTGACACACCAAGGAGCACATCGATGCGCATCTTCTAGGAATACTCTCACCGGTGATAGCGCCAAGTAGGGACCATCATAGTGCAGGTGGTTGTGGAGCGTGCCGTTCTTCATGTACTCATAGATGAACATCCTTGCCGACTCCTTGTTCTTGTTCACACACGAGCCAAGGAGGCGGATGATGTGTTTGTGTCGGAGTCTTGATAGGATGTCGAGTTCCGTGCGGAATTCCTGCTTCACTACAAGAATTATGTTAATACATGACAGTCCTAATCCGTCATGGACATGTCAAAAACTGTCATCAAAGGGTACTCATGACAGACTTGAAATCCGTCATGTATATCGCGTCATAATTTGACCACCATGTACTCCTTGACGGATCGTCCAGGCCGTCACGGATCCATGACAGATTTTGACCGTCATGGATGGCACTTAAGTAACATGCTCATAACGGCGTTAACTTGTCTGCCACATCATCATCTGACATGGATATTACGTGGCAGCCCATGAACTAAGTGGGCCTCTTCAAATTTCGGCCCGCTAAATTTCAACTCGGTCCAAGACCCACAGCCCATGTAATAATCAACCAAAATGGTATTTCAGCCCATTAAATTTCAGTCGGTTGATGGCCCACTAATTTTAGCCGACAAATTAGCCCATCTCACATTTCTCTTGTTCTATGCAAATTTTCAGCCAACACAATTTTGCAAATGATATATATTATGTCATTAAATAGATGGAAATTACATAAACACACTAGAAAATAACATTTCACACGGAAGTAAAAACACAACAGAACTTAAAATCACAGACATTTCTATAAATAATACACATATGGAGGAGCAAAACGAAGACATTCGATCTACAACGGGTCCTAGAAATTCTCAGGCGGAGAACACCATATTGCAGATCCATCCATCACCGCAGACGTCATCATCGGAGACACGCCACATCGTCCGCCATATCGCCTCGACCATGCTCTTGGACATACCATCTCCACCGGAACTGGAGCTGGGGTGGGGCAAGCGCCTCACAGCTCCAAGGTCGGCGAAAAAATCGGCGGTGAGGAGGCCATAGCAGACGAACGCGGGCCCGCGACAATGAAGGGTCGGCAGCGTCCAAACACGGCTCATCCCCATGGTGGGAGGTTGGCGCCGCCCCCTCGGCCAGGCACCTTGAGAGTGCTAGCTCAATGCGGCTTAGCGTGCCAACATCGGACGAAGAGGGTTTGACTCGACCTGCGCATGATGTGGGGGGAGATTAGGGAAAGAAATCGGCTCGGTGGTTCAGTGAGTGCTGAACCCAGATGCCTCTGTTGTGGCTCAACGATTAACCATCTCACCAGTGCCATATCCTGCCGGCCACCGCGGGAAGTGGAGGTCGTTGCTTCCCTTGCCGTTCGGTGGCAACACCCACCGCGACGCAGCTCTCAGGGACGGGTGGTGCTGCCCCCCGGCGTCCAAACGCGCACCCCCCGGACGGTGTGGGGGAGGCCTGGACGTCGCGCCGACGGTGCGTGTCTGGTGCCCTGATGCGTCCTCTTGAGCCGAGAGGAGCTGGGAGCCTGGGAGGGGAGGGGAGGGTAGGCGGTGACTGGAGAAGGAGACGAGGAAGGAAGGTGCTGGAACCCGGCGGCTGTGGGGGAGGGACAAAGAAGAGGGATAGGGTTTGTGTGCGAACCATTGGATCTTGGAAAATCGAACGGTGGAGAGGCTTGATCCATGTGCGGGTAGGCTCGACCAATCAGAAGGCGTCGTTTGCGTCGCGCAGGATCTCCCCTCGGCTGAGAGCATCTGGGCTTTAGTTGACTTTAGCCCAACATCAGTGAGGCCGCCCAGAATTTATTTTTTTCTCTCTATTTCCAAATAACTAATTAAGCCCATTTTCGTTAGTAAATTTCAAAACTTATTATACATAGCACAGTAAAAGATTTACACTAAATGTATGCTATTTTTAGTTGTTACAACAAATTTCTAAATAATATATATTTTCTATAGTTCAAATGAATTTTCGCATTTTCTATTGAAAATGATTCCAATTAGAACTACATGTATCTCTAAGAAGTTTTAAAATATTCAGAATATATATATGTTTAAGTTTATACGTTTAATTTTATCTTGTATGGTAAAAAGCAAGAAAAAACAAAATATTTTTTATGAACAATTCAACCTTCTATTAGCAAACAATGGGAGGGGATATAATATATACAAATGTTGTCAAGCAAACATGTAAGTTGTCATTAAATCTGTAATATCAAAAATTGACGCTTATTCGTTACTCATTGTTAGCCAAATGGTTAACTTGTTGCATAATGGTGTAATATCCAGATATTTTCAAAATTTCAACTTCAAATGATTCCTAACTTTGGTATTTCAAAAATAGGAATAACTTAATAGGTATAAAATATGTAAAATGATGTGTAGTGCATAATAGTGCAATATTCAGATAGTTTCAAAATTTCAAGTTCAAGTGGTGAATAAATGTTTATGTGGACTTCAATCTTTTTTGAAATGTCTAACTTTTACAAAAGTGATATAATATACTCCCTCCGTCCAAAAACAAGTGTACTAAGTCTAGTACAACTTTATACTAAAGTTAGTACAAAGTTAAGACACTTATTTTGGGACGGGGGAGTAGTATGTTAGATGTAAAGAACATGTGTAGCCTTTTAGATTTGTAATTTTGGAAAGGTTTACGCATGGTATGAAACTTTGGTGTTTCAAAAATAGGGGGTACAAATTATTACATAAAAAGATGGAAAATGAGGGTGTGTTAGTGCATAATAGTGTTGTAAATTTAAATTGTCTTCATTGCTACCATCTGTTTAGCTAAAATGGTTAAACATTTGCTGCTTGTTGTGGTGTATAGCATATATGTGGTTGTGTATAATTGCGAATACAAAAGGAACTTTTTTGGAATATCGTTGTAATACACCTAGAAGTGTTTCGAATACATCATTTTTTGAACCTATTTTGCAACGTATGCTTGTTTTCTAATACATCAATAATGTTCATTTTGTAAGCAGCGTATGTCACAACTTTTACAAACCCTTTTCATTTTCTTTACAACCTTTGAGTCTCATATGAGGGCACTGAGGGAGTCCTGGATTAGGGGGTGTCCGGATAGCCGAACTATCATCTTTGGCCGGACTCCTGGACTATGAAGATAGAAGATTGAAGACTTCATCCCGTGTCCGGATAGGACTTTCCTTGGCGTGGAAGGCAAGCTTGGCGATACGGATATGTAGATCTCCTACCATTATAACCGACTCTGTGTAACCCTAACCCTATTCGGTGTCTATATAAACCGAAGGGTTTTAGTCCGTAGGACGAACAACAATCATACCATAGGCTAGCTTCTAGGGTTTAGCCTCTCTGATCTCGTGGTAGATCTACTCTTGTACTACCCATATCATCAATATTAATCAAGCAGGAGTAGGGTTTTACCTCCATCGAGAGGGCCCGAACCTGGGTAAAAACATCGTGTCCCTTGTCTCCTGTTACCATCCGCCTAGACACACAGTTCGGGACCCCTACCCGAGATCCGCCGGTTTTGACACCGACATTGGTGCTTTCATTGAGAGTTCCTCCGTGTCGTCACCTATAGGCCCGATGGCTCCTTCGATCATCAACAACGATGCGGTCCAGGGTGAGACTTTTCTCCCCGGACAGATCTTCGTATTCGGCGGCTTTGCACTGCGGGCCAATTCGCTAGGCCATCTGGAGCAGATCGAAAGCTACGCCCCTGGCCATCAGGTCAGATTCGGGAGTTTGAACTACACGGCCGACATCCGCGGAGACTTGATCTTCGACGGATTCGAGCCACAGCCGAGCGCGCCGCACTGTCTCGATGGGCATGATCTAGCTCTGCCGCCGAACAGTGCCCTGGAGGCCGCGCCAGAGTCCGCTCCGACCTTTAGTTTGGAGCCGACTTCGCCGATCGAGGATGAGTGGCTGGACATCACCTCGGAGGCTGAGATCTCTACGGCGATCGAGCCGAACACCATCCCTGTCCTTTGCGCTGACTCCAAGGTGCCGGACTCCTCTCCGGACTCCGAACCTTCCGCGCCCCTGCTAGTCGAATCCGATTGGGCGCCGGTTATGGAGTTCACCGCCGCGGACATATTTCAGCACTCGCCCTTCGGCGATATCCTGAACTCACCAAAGTCTCTCACTTTATCAGGAGAGCCCTGGCCGGACTATGGTCAGGAAGGTTGGGACACGAACGACGAAGAAATTCAACGCCCACCCACCACCCACTTTGTAGCCACTGTCGATAATTTAACCGACATGCTCGACCTTGACTCCGAAGACATCGACGATATGGACGACGATGCCGGAGACGACCAAGAACCAGCGCCTACAGGGCACTGGAAAGCCACCTCAACTCACGATGTATATATGGTGGACACACCTAAAGGAAGCGATAACGAGGAACAACGGGACGCTGCGAAGGATAATTCCCTCGGAAAGCAGTCAAAACGGCGACGTAAGCGCCGCTCAAAACCCCACCTCGACAAAGACAGCGCCTACACAGACCCAGCCATAGAGCAGGGCGAACCGGCCGACGACGAACATGCCATCGGGCAACCATCCGAACAGAATAACTTGGATAAACAACCCGTCCCCGGCAAAGACAACAGTCCGGACGATCTCACGCCGGACACATCATTGGAGTAGAAGAACCTCCACAAAGAGCTCGTCGCCACTGCACGCAGCCTGAAAAAGCAGAAACGGAAGCTCAAAACAGCAGAAGACGCACTCTGAATGAGATGGGGCAAATTACTCAACACCGCAGACAAATATGGCGATAGCCGCCAAACAAAGAGCTACCCAAAGCGCAAACTACTGCCCGAATTCGACGAGGAGGCCGTAGAGCCCCCACGATCAAAGAACAAAGAGGCCGCCCGGTCGGATAGACGACCACACGGCAAACATAGAGCGGCAAGCGGCGCCGCACACAAGCCGGCACGCGATCCGCATAAGGAATCGCACCAAAAGGATGGCCCAGTCAGGTCTATCTATGGGCCAAGAAAGCAAGCTCTAGAAAGCAACGCAACACGTCGAGTATTCGAACATCACGGCACACCCAAATACAGGGGCGCCGCATAGCCCCTATGTTTCACCGATGAGGTGCTGGATCATGAATTTCCAGTGATTCAAGCCCGTAAACATAGAGGCATCTGACGGAACAATGTACTGGAGTCTGGATTGAGGATTACATCCTGCACATACACATGGCCAGAGGAGATGACCTCCACGCCATAAAATACTTACCCCTCAAGCTCAAAGGGCCAGTCCGGCATTGGCTTAAAAGCCTCCCCGAAAACACCATTGGAAGTTGGGAAGAGCTCGAGGATGCGTTTCGGGCAAATTTTCAGGGGACTTATGGCCGCCCTCCGGATGCAGACGATCTAAGTCACATAACTCAACAGCCCGGAGAGTCAGCCCGCAAATTCTGGAACAGGTTCCTCACTAAAAAGAACCAAATAGTCGACGGTCCGAACGCCGAAGCCTTAGCAGCTTTCAAACACAACGTCCGAGACGAATGGCTCGCCAGACACCTTGGCCAAGAGAAGCCGAGAACAATGGCCGCACTAACAAGCCTCATGACCCGCTTTTGCGCGGGAGAGGATAGCTGGCTGGCAAGATGCAGCACTAGCGACCCAAGTACATCCGAGGTCAGGGATGGAAATGGGAAACCACGACGCAACAAGGACCAGCGCCGGACCAAGGGAAACAGTCCGAAGAGCACGGCAGTCAACGCCGGATTCAAAAGCTCTCGGCAGAATAATAAAAAACTGCCCCTTAAGGATAATAGCGACGAGCTATCCAACTTAAACAAAATCTTGGACAAGATATGCCAAATCCACAAGATTCTCAGAAGCACGCTAATCATACCCACAGAGATTGTTGGGTCTTCAAGCAGTCCGGCAGACTCAACGCCGAACACAAGGGGCTCAACACACCAAGTGAGGATGATGACGAGCACCACAAGCAGAGAATCGAAAACAAAAGAATTTCCCACAAGAGGTCAAAACAGTAAACTCACTTCAAGTGACAAAAGGGAAAAACAGAGCGGCGCCCATTGAAATACGCGCCGCACAGTCTACCCCAGCGGAGTCCCAACACTGGTTGTCAAAACCAATCACCTTCGACCATCAGGACTACTCCGAAAGTATCCGGAACGCAGGATGGACTGCCTTGATATTAGATCCTATAATCGACGGACTCCAATTTACACAAGTCCTAATGGACGGCGGCAGTGATCTAAACCTGCTATATCAGGACACAATCCGCAGGATGGGGATAGACCCAACCAAAATTAGCCATAGCAACACCTCCTTTCAAGGAATAATGCCAGGCACATATGCCCATTGTACGGGCTCCCTAACATTAGAAGTTATGTTCGACTCATCCAACAACTTCCGTTGCGAAAACCCATTTAAAAGTAGCCATCAAGCACTATTGGGACGCGAAGCTTTCGCCGCTTTAACGCAATACCGCATTATGCATCTCTTACACTTAAAATGCCCGGTCCACGAGGCATCATCTCATTAAAGGGAAACCCCGAGTATTCCTCAAATACGGAAGAATGTGAGACTGCCTTGACAGCCACACACCAATCCGGCTTTGCTGGTCAAAGCATCTAAACAGGTCATTCGGACCCCGGACACGGTTAGGCGAGTCCGGCATAAATAAACAAGGGGCTTACTAGCCGCGTACCCCCTTACAAGGGGCTCCACGCATGTACAACAAGAGACAATAAAGCTCAATTTTATTCATTTTTTGAATCATACTCTGTTTATCTCAAAATACATTTTTCGCACGATTTTTTTCAACTAAGTTCCTCTCTTTTATAGATGATCGCCGTGCTATACCCGTCCAGGATACGGCACAACGGAGACACAGGCGCAGACGTGCAGCAGGGACCCGTTGCATGGATTCTTTTCAGATTAAGACCCTGCGTAAACCTTTTTTACTGTCTCTTGTTGTTATGCATCCCCCGGTTGAAGGAAATATGCCCTAGAGGCAATAATAAAGTTATTATTTATTTCCTTATTTCATGATAAATGTTTATTATTCATGCTAGAATTGTATTAACCGGAAACATGATACATGTGTGAATACATAGACAAACATATAATCACTAGTATGCCTCTACTTCACTAGCTCATTAATCAAAGATGGTTATGTTTCCTAACCATAGACATGTGTTGTTATTTGATTAATGGGATCACATCATTAGGAGAATGATGTGATTGACATGACCCATTCCGTTAGCCTAGCACTTGATCGTTTAGTATATTGCTATTACTTTCTTCATGACTTATACATGTTCCTGTAACTATGAGATTATGCAACTCCCGTTAACGGAGGAACACTTTGGGTGCTACCAAACGTCACAACGTAACTGGGTGATTATAAAGGAGTACTACAGGTGTCTCCAAAGGTACATGTTGGGTTGGCGTATTTCGAGATTAGGTTTTGTCACTCCGATTGTCGGAGAGGTATCTGTTGGGGAACGTTGCAGAAAATTAAAATTTTCCTACGGTTTCACCAAGATCCATCTATGAGTTCTACTAAGCAACGAGTCAAGGGAAAGAGTTTGCATCTACATACCACTTGTAGATCGAGTGCAGGCGTTCGAGGGAGTGGTGATGATGAAGACGTTCCCAACGTGATTCCGATCACCGATGACCAAGTGCTGAGCGGACAGCACCTCCGCGTTCAACACACGTGCGGTACGATGGCGTCTCCTCCGTCTTGATCCAGCAAGGATGAAGGAGAGGTTGAGGAAGACAACTCCAATGGCAGCACGACGGCGTGGTGCAGTTGGTACGGCAGTTCTCCGGCAGGGCTTCGCCAAGCTTGCGTGGAGAAAGAGAGGTGTTGGGGAGGGGAGGGGCTACGCCTTCAATTGTGTGTGCAGCCCTGCCCCCCACCCCTCTATTTATAGGAGGAAGGGAGAGGGGGCCGGCCCCCTCTAGATGGCATCTAGAGGGGGGGCGGCGGCCAAGGGGAGGAGGAAAGGGGTGGCGTGCCCCCCAAGCCGTGGGGCGCCCCTTTGCCCCTTTAGGTTTCCCTCCCAAGCCCTAGCCGCATGGGCCTAGGTGGGAGGTGCGCCCAGCCCACCAGGGGCTGGCTCCCTCTCCCACTTAGCCCATGTGCCCCCAGGAGGTGGCCCCTCCGGTGGACCTCCGGAACTCTTCCGGTGGCCCAGTACATTACAGTATACCCCGAAACTTTCCGGAGTCCGTTTAACCACTTTCCATATATAAATCTTTACCTCCGGACCATTCCGGAACTCCTCGTGTTGTCCGGGTTCTCATCGGGGACTCCGAACAACATTCTGTAATCACATACTTGTCTTCCTATTAACCATAGCGTCACCGAACCTTAAGTGTGTATACCCTACGGGTTCGGGTGACATGCAGTCATGACCGAGTCGCTCTCCGGTCAATAACCAACAGCGGGATCTGGATACCCATGTTGGTTCCCACGTTCCTCGATGTTGTCATCGGATGAACCACGATGTCGAGGGTTCAATCAACCCCGTATGCTATTCCCTTTGTCGACGGTATGCTACTTGCCGAGACTCGATCGTCGGTATCCCAATACCTCGTTTAGTCTCGTTACCGGCAAGTCACTTTACTGCATCGTAATGCATGATCCCGTGACCAGACACTTGGTCACTTTGAGCTCATTATGATGATGCACTACCGAGTGGGCCCAGTGATACCTCTCCGTCATACGGAGTGACAAATCCCTGTCTCGATCCGTGTCAACCCAACAGATACTTTCGGAGATACCTGTAGTGCACCTTTATAGTCACCCAGTTACGTTGTGATGTTTGGTACACCCAAAGCATTCCTACGGTATCCGGGAGTTACACGATCTCACGGTCTAAGGAAGAGATACTTGACATTGGAAAAGCTCTAGCAAAACGAACTACACGATCTTTGTGCTATGCTTAGGATTGGGTCTTGTCCATCACGTCATTCTCCTAATGACGTGATCCCGTTGTCAATGACATCGATGTCCATAGTCAGAAACCATGACTATCTGTTGACCAACGAGCTAGTCTACTAGAGGCTTACTAGGGACGTATTGTAGTCTATGTATTCACACGTGTATTACGATTTCCGGATAATACAGTTATAGCATGAATAAAAGACAATTATCATGAACAAGGAAATATAATAATAATGCTTTTATTATTGCCTCTAGGGCATATTTCCAACAGTATCTCTGGGCCCTCTCGGTAATGCACATCACTATAAGCCTTGCAAGCAATGTAGCTAATGAGTTAGTTACGGAATGATGCATTACGTAACGAGTAAAGAGACTTGCCAGTAACGAGATTGAACTAGGTATTGGATACCGACGATCAAATCTCGGGCAAGTAACATACCGATGACAAAGGGAACAACGTATGTTGTTATGCGGTTTGACCGACAAAGATCTTCGTAGAATATGTAGGAGCCAATATGAGCATCCAGGTTCCGCTATTGGTTATCGACAAAGAATAGTTCTAGGTCATGTCTACATAGTTATCGAACCCGTAGGGTCCGCACGCTTAAGGTTTCGATGACAGTTATATTATGAGTTTATGAGGTTTGATGTACCGAAGGAGTTTGGAGTCCCGGGTGAGATCGGGGACATGACGAGGAGTCTCGAAATGGTCGAGATGTAAAGATCGATATATTGGACGACTATATTCGGAGTTCGGAAAGGTTCCGAGTGATTCGGGTATTTTCGGAGTACCGAGAGTTACGGAAATTCGCCGGGAGTATATGGGCCTTATTGGGCCATACGGGAATAGAGGAGAGATGCCAAAGGAAGGAGGCTGCGCCCCCCTCTGGTCCGAATTGGACAAGGCGCAGCCCCTTTTCCTTATTCCTCTCCCCCTCTTTTCCCTTCTCCTACTCCAACAAGGAAGGTGGAATCCTACTAGGACTAGGGAGTCCTAGTAGGACTCCACACTTGGCGCGCCCCCTCCTAGGGCCAGCCTCCTCCCCCCTTGCTCCTTTATATACGGGGGAAGGGGGGCACCCCATGGACACACAAGTTGATCTACGGATTGTTCCTTAGCCGTGTGCGGTGCCCCCCTCCACCATATTCCACCTCGGTCATATCGTCGCGGAGTTTAGGCGAAGCCCTGCGCGATAGAGCATCATCATCGTCACCACGCCGTCGTCTTGTGGAACTCATCCCGACACTTTGCTGGATCGGAGTCCGGGATCGTCATCGAGCTGAACGTGTGCTGAACTCGGAGGTGCCGTACATTCGGTACTTGGATCGGTCGGATCGTGAAGGCGTGCTGACTACATCAACCGCGTTGTCATAACGCTTCCGCCACGGTCTCACGAGTACGTGGACAATACTCTCCCCTCTCGTTGCTATGCCATCACCATGATCTTGCGTGTGCGTAGGAATTTTTTTTAAAATTACTACGTTCCCCAACAGTGGCATCCGAGCCTGGTTTTATGCGTTGATGTTATATGCACGAGTAGAACAAGTGAGTTGTGGGCGATACAAGTCATACTGCTTACCAGCATGTCATACTTTGGTTCGGCGGTATTGTGAGATGAAGCGGCCCGGACCGACATTACGCGTACGCTTACACGAGACTGGTTTCACCGCTGCGAGCACTCGTTGCTTAAAGGTGACTGGCGGGTGTCTGTCTCTCTCACTTTAGTTGAACCGAGTGTGGCTACGCCCGGTCCTTGCGAAGGTTAAAACAGCACCAACTTGACAAACCATCGTTGTGGTTTTGATGCGTAGGTAAGAACGGTTCTTGCTCAGCCCGTAGCAGCCACGTAAAATTTGCAACAACAAAGTAGAGGACGTCTAACTTGTTTTTGCAGGGCATGTTGTGATGTGATATGGTCAAGACGTGATGCTATATTTTATTGTATGAGATGATCATGTTTTGTAACCGAAGTTATCGGCAATGGCAGGAGCCATATGGTTGTCGCTTTATTGTATGAAATGCAAGCATACCTGTAATTGCTTTACTTTATCACTAAGCGGTAGCGATAGTCATAGAAGCAATAGTTGGCGAGATGACAACGATGCTACGATGGAGATCAAGGTGTAGCGCGGTGGCGATGGTGATCATGGCGGTGCTTTAGATGGAGATCACAAGCACAAGATGATGATGGCCATATCATATCACTTATATTGATTGCATGTGATGTTTATCCTTTATGCATCTTATATTGCTTTGATTGACGGTAGCATTTTAAGATGATCTCTCACTAAAAATATCAAGAAGTGTTCTCCCGAGTATGCACCGTTATGCGAAAGTTCTTCGTCTTTGAGACACCACGTGATGATTGGGTGTGATAGGCTCTACATTCAAATACAACGGGCGCAAAACAGTTGCACACGCGGAATACTCAGGTTAAACTTGACGAGCCTACCATATACAGATATGGCCTCGGAACACTGAGACCGAAAGGTCGAGCGTGAATCATATAGTAGATATGATCAACAAAGTGATGTTCACCATTGAAACTACTCCATCTCACGTGATGATCGGACATAGTTTAGTTGATTTGGATCACGTAATCATTTAGATGACTAGAGAGATGTCAGTCTAAGTGGGAGTTCTTAAGTAATATGATTAACTGAACTTTAATTTATCATGAATTTAGTCCTGGTAGTATTTTGCAAATTATGTTGTAGATCAATAGCTCGCGTTGTTGCTTCCCTATGTTTTTGCTTCCATGTGTTTTTATATGTGTTCCTAGAGAAAATTGTATTGAAAAATGTTAGTAGCAATGTTGCGGATTGGATCTGTGATCTGAGGTTTATCCTCATTGCTGCACAGAAGAATTATGTCCTTGATGCACCGCTAGGTGATAGACCTATTGCAGGAGCAAATGAAGTCGTTATGATAGTTTGGCTAGCTCAATATGATGACTACTTGATAGTTTAGTGCACCATGCTTAACGGCTTAGAATCGGGACTTCAAAGACGTTTTGAAGGTCATGGACCATATGAGATGTTCCAGGAATTGAAGTTAATATTTCAAGCAAATACCCGAGTTGAGAGATATGAAGTCTCCAACAAGTTCTATAGCTAAAAGATGGAGGAGAATCGCTCAACTAGTCAGCATGTGCTCAGATTATGCAGGTACTTCAATCGCTTGAATCAAGTGGGAGTTAATCTTCCAGATAAGATAGTGATTGACAGAATTCTCTAGTCACCATCACTAAGTTATTAGAACTTCGTGATGAACTATAGTATGCAAGGGATGACGAAAAAGATTCCCGAGCTCTCCGTGATGTTGAAATCGACGAAGGTAGAAATCAAGAAAGAGCATCAAGTGTTGATGATTGACAAGACCACTGGTTTCAAGAGAAGGGCAAAGGGAAAGAAAGGGAACTTCAAGTAGAAAGACAAGTAAGTTGTCACTCCTACGAAGAAGCCCAAAACTGGACCAAAGCCTGAAACTGAGTGCTTACACTGCAAAGGAAATGGTCACTGGAAGCGGAAATGCCCTGAATATTTGGTGGATAAGAAGGATGGCAAAGTGAACAAGGGTATATTTGATATACAGGTTATTGATGTGTGCCTTACTAGTGTTTATAGTAGCCCCTGAGTATTTGATACTGTTCGGTTGCTAAGATTAGTAACTCGACACGGCAGTTCTGAGAATAAGCAGAGACTAGTTGAAGGGGAAGTGACGATGAGTGTTGGAAGTAGTTCCAAGATTGATATGATCATCATCGCACACTCCCTATACTCTCGGGATTAGTGTTGAACCTAAATAAATGTTATTTGGCGTTTGCGTTGAGCATGTATATGATTTGATCATGTTTATTGCAATACAGTTATTCATGTAATTTAGAGAATAATTATTGTTCTTTACATGAATAAAACCTTCTATGGTCATACACCCAATGAAAATGGTTTGTTGGATCTCGATCGTGTGATACACATATTCATAATATTGAAACCAAAAGATGTAAAGTTAATAATGATAGCGCAACTTATTTGTGGCACTGCAGTTTAGGTCATATTGGTGTAAAGCGCATGAAGAAACTCCATCTTGATGGGCTTTTGGAATCACTTGATTATGAATCATTTGATGCTTGCGAACCGTGCCTTTTGGGCAAGATGACTAAAACTCCGTTCTCCGGAACAATGGAACGAGCTACTGACTTGTTGGAAATAATACATACCGATGTATGCGATCCAATGAGTGTTGATGCTCGTGGCAAGTATCATTATTTTCTGACCTTCACAGATGGTTTGAGCAGATATGCGTATATCTTCTTGATGAAACATAAGTCTGAAATAGTTGAAAAGTTCAAAGAATTTCAGAGTGAAGTAGAAAATCCTCATAACAAGAAAATAAAGTTTCTGCGATCTGATCATGGAGATGAATATTTGAGTTACGAGTTTGGTCTTCAATTAAAACAAAGTGGAATAGTTTCACAGCTCACGCCACCTGGAACACCACAATGTTATGGTGTGTCCGAACGTCGTAACTGTACTTTATTTTGATATGGTGCGATCAATGATGTCTCTTACCGATTTACCAATATCGTTTTGGGGTTATGCATTAGAGACAGCTGCATTCACGTTGACGAGGGCACCGTCTAAATCCGGTGAGACGACACCATATGAACTTTGGTTTAACAAGAAACCTAAGTCATCGTTTCTTAAAAGTTTGGAGTTGTGATGCTTATGTGAAAAGTTTTCACCTGATAAGCTCGAACCCAAATCGGAGAAGTGCGTCTTCATAGAATACCCAAAGATAACTATTGGGTACACCTTCTATCACAGATCCGAAGGCAAGTTTTTCGTTGCTAAGATGGATCCTTTCTAGAAGAAGTTTCTCTCGAAAGAAGTGAGTGGGAGGAAAGTAGAACTTGATGCGGTAATTGTACCTTCTCCCTTATTGGAAAGTAGTTCATCACACAAATCAGTTCTAGTGATTCCTACACCAATTAGTGAGCAAGTTAATGATGATGATCATGAAACTTCAGATCAAGTTGCTACCAAACCTCGTAGGTCTTCCAGAGTAAAATCCACACCAGAGTGGTACGGTAATCGTGTTCTGGAAGTCATGTTACTAGACCATGATGAACCTACGGACTATGAGGAAGCGATGATGAACCCAGATTCCGCGTAATGGCTTGAGGCCATGAAATCTGAGATAGGATCCATGTATGAGAACAAAGTATGGACTTTGATTGACTTGCTCGATGATCAGCAAGCCATGTTAAATAAATGGATCTTCAAGAGGAAGACGGACACTGATAGTAGTGTTACTATCTACAAAGCTCGACTTGTCACAAAAAGGTTTTCGACAAGTTCAAGGTATTGACTACAATGAGATTTTCTCAACTGTAGCGATGCTTAAGTCTGTCCGAATCATGTTAAGCAATTGCCACATTTTATGAAATCTGGCAAATGGATGTCAAAACTACATTCTTTAATGGATTTATTAAAGAAGAGTTGTATATGATGCAACCAGAAGGTTTTGTCAATCCTAAAGGAGCTAACAAAATATGCAAGCTTCAATGATCCATCTATTGACTAGTGCAAGCATCTCGGAGTTTGAATAAACGCTTTGATAATGTGATCAAAGCATATGGTTTTATACAGACTTTTGGAGAAGCCTGTATTTACAATAAAGTGAGTGGGAGCACTACCGCCTTTCTGATAAATATATGTGAGTAACATATTGTTGATCAGAAATGATGTAGAATTTTTCTGGAAAGCATAAAGGAGTATTTGAAAGGAGTTCTTTAAAAGAAAGATCTCAGTAAAAGCTACTTACATATTAAGCATCAAGATCTATTGAGATAAATCAAGACACTTGATAAGTTTTTTCAAGAAGTACATACCTTGTCAAGATTTTGAAGTAGTTCATAATAGAACAGTCAAAGAAAAGTTCTTGCCTGTGTTGCAAAGGTGTGAAATTGAGTAAGACTCAAATCCCGACCACGGCAGAAAATAGAAAAGAGAATGAAAGTCATTCCCTATGCCTCGATCGGAGGTTCTATAAAGTATGCTATGCTATGTACTGCACCTATTGTATACCTTGCTCTGAACTTGGCAAGGAGTACAATAGTGATCTAGGAGTAGATCATCGGACATTGGTCAAGAACATCCTTAGTGAGGACTAAGGAAATATTTCTCGATTATGGAGGTGATAAAAGAGCCCGTCAGTAAAGAGTTACATCGATGCAAGCTTTTTACACTGATCCGGATGACTCTAAGTCTCAATCTGGATACATATTGAAAGTGGGAGCAATTAGCTAGAGTAGCTCCGCGAGCATTGTAGACATAGAATATTTGCAAAATACATACGGCTCTGAATGTGACAGGCCCGTTGACTAAGCTTCTCTCACAAGCAAAACATGATCATACCTTAGTACTCTTTGGGTGTTAATCACATAGCGATGTGAACTAGATTTTTGACTCTAGTAACCCTTTGGGTGTTGGTCACATGACGATGTGAACTATGGGTGTTAATAACATACAGATGTGAATATTAGTGTTGAATCACATGATGATGTGAACTAGATTATTGACTCTAGTGCAAGTGGGAGACTGAAGGAAATATGCCCTAGAGGCAATAATAAAGTTATTATTTATTTCCTTATTTCATGATAAATGTTTATTATTCATGCTAGAATTGTATTAACCGAAAACATGATACATGTGTGAATACATAGACAAACATATAGTCACTAGTATGCCTCTACTTGACTAGCTCATTAATCAAAGATGGTTATGTTTCCTAACCATAGACATGTGTTGTTATTTGATTAATGGGATCACATCATTAGGAGAATGATGTGATTGACATGACCCATTCCGTTAGCCTAGCACTTGATCGTTTAGTATATTACTATTGCTTTCTTCATGACTTATACATGTTCCTGTAACTATGAGATTATGCAACTCCGTTTACCGGAGGAACACTTTGGTGCTACCAAACGTCACAACGTAATCGGGTGATTATAAAGGAGTACTACATGTGTCTCCAAAGGTACATGCTGGGTTGGCGTATTTCGAGATTAGGTTTTGTCACTCCGATTGTCGGAGAGGTATCTCTGGGCCCTCTCGGTAATGCACATCACTATAAGCCTTGCAAGCAATGTAGCTAATGAGTTAGTTACGGAATGATGCATTACATAACGAGTAAAGAGACTTGCCAAGAACGAGATTGAACTAGGTATTGGATACCGACGATCAAATCTCGGGCAAGTAACATACCGATGACAAAGGGAACAACGTACGTTGTTATGCGGTTTGACCGGTAAAGATCTTCGTAGAATATGTAGGAGCCAATATGAGCATCCAGGTTCCGCTATTGGTTATTGACCAAGAATAGTTCTAGGTCATGTCTACATAGTTCTCGAACCCGTAGGGTCCGCACGCTAAGGTTTCATGCGATGCTTATATTATGAGTTTATGAGGTTTGATGTACCGAAGGAGTTTGGAGTCCCGGTGAGATCGGGACATGACGAGGAGTCTCGAAATGGTCGAGATGTAAAGATCGATATATTGGACGACTATATTCGAGTTCGGAAAGGTTCCGAGTGATTCGGTATTTTTCGAGTACCGAGAGTTACGGAAATTCGGGGAGTATATGGGCCTTATTGGGCCATATACGGGAATAGAGGAGAGAGGCCAAAGGAAGGAGGCCTGCGCCCCCTCTGGTCCGATTGGACAAGGCGCAGCCCCTTTTCCTTATTCCTCTCCCCGTCTTTCCCCTTCTCCTACTCCAACAAGGGAGGTGGAATCCTACTAGGACTAGGGAGTCCTAGTAGGACTCCACACTTGGCGCGCCCCCTCCTAGGGCCGGCCTCCTCCCCCTTGCTCCTTTATATACGGGGGCAGGGGGGCACCCCATGGACACACAAGTTGATCTACGGATTGTTCCTTAGCCGTGTGCGGTGCCCCCCTCCACCATATTCCACCTCGGTCATATAAATCGCGGAGTTTAGGCGAAGCCTGCCGATAGAGCATCATCATCGCCACCACGCCGTCGTCTTGTGGAACTCATCCCGACACTTTGCTGGATCGGAGTCCGGGATGCGTCATCGAGCTGAGCGTGGGCTGAACTCGGAGGTGCCGTACGTTCGGTACTTGGATCGGTCGGATCGTGAAGACGTACGACTACATCAACCGCGTTGTCATAACGCTTCCGCTTACGGTCTACGAGGGTACGTTGACAATACTCTCCCCTCTCGTTGCTATGCCATCACCATGATCTTGCTTGTGCGTAGGAATTTTTTTGAAATTTCTACGTTCCCCAACACCGGTTTCTTGTTATAACCAAGGAGGAGGCTAGCGTTTTGGCATCGGCCGCGTCAGAATTTTGCACGTACCTGGACACCAGGGGCTTGTTACCAAGGGCGTTGTTCGGCCCGCTTTTATAAAAGACCGAATACCTTAGGGAGTGTTCGGCGTCTCGAATTAGGCCTTATATGCATCAGCTTCGAATCATGTCTTTGGTCAAATGTTGGGTTTGCCCGGCTCCTGTGTTTTGCTGCCTTACGTTCCGTTCTATCGGGTAACGCGGCACCAGGGAACTACTGCGATTGTGCCCCGGTTTGGCGGCGAGCACCTCGAGAGAAAGCCGAAAACTGACTGTCATGATATAGCGAGAGACTGGTCAACCACTCGATGACCCACCGGAATGTTTAGAATTCCTCCGCATTAACGAAGGACCGTTTTCCGGTCAGGCACATACGCGCCCCGAATTCGGGAGAGTGCGGTGCCCCCAGGGGCTATATAGTAGCCCCACCATCGAACTCCTATGGCTAAGTGAAAGTGATAAATCATTATAGTCCGGTTGCCTAGTTTGCTACGCTACCACCTCCTTTACAGGACCAAGACGTTGGATTAAATGTGAAAATGCGCCTTTTTGCAGACACCCCCGCACTATGTGCGTGGGGGCTGAAGCCGAAGACTGCTATCTTTCAGGTTATATACATATATATATTAACGACCGCATAGGAGGTAGTTTACTACTTGAACGCACAAGTATAAAAAGCTCTTATATTCTATTGAAACGTTGTTTCACAAATCATACATGTCATTCGAACATAACATCCTTCGAGCACTGCGTCTCTATTAAACGAGCGCCCTGAAGAACTTCCTCAAAATAGCGCTCGACTGGCACTCGGCTTCCGTCCGACTCCGGGGATCCAATGCCGGTGGCCTTCATCTCTGCCCGGTATGTCTTGACATGGGCAAGAGCCATCCGCGCACCCTCTATGCACGCCGACCGCTTCATCGCGTCGATACGCGGCACCGCACCAAGAAACTGCTGCACCAAGCCAAAATAACTCTTCGGCTCAGGCCCTTTCGGCCACAAATGAGTCACGACATGCTTCATGGCAAGTCCGGACAACCTATTCAGCTCAGCCCATTCGGCCAACCGATCGGTTAGCGGAAGTGGATGCTCCGGACAATGGAACTGCTACCAAAATAGCTCTTCCCTTCTGTGACCCTTTTGGCCTTGGAAGTGCTCGACCGCGTCCGTGGCACTCGCCTCTAAGTCCAGATAAGCATCCTCCGCACCCCACAGCCGGTCCAACTGAGCATACTTCGGATCCGTGAACTTCCTCCGCAGCAGAAAGGGCTTTCCAGCCGTAATATCCCCGGCCTGACGTAGCTCTTCCTTTATAGCTCTCATCGCGGGCGGCTCATCCTTAACCCGGCGGTGGCCTTTTTCAGGTCCTCTGGCTCCGCTCGACGTTCTTTTTCAAGTAACTCGCAGCGATCGGTAGCATCCTTCAATTTCACAGCCATCTCGGGCATTTCCTTCCTGCTTTGGCAATGAGCAGCCTGTTCGGCTCTTAGCTCTTCGGCCGCCTTGAGGGCAGCCGCATCGCTTTTCCTGGCTTGCTCCTTGACTCGGGCAAGCTCCGCCCGAAGGTTCTCCATAGCAGCGGCACCATCTGCATCAAGCATACATGTTGTAAGGCATGAGCATCACGCTCCCTTACCAGGTGTCCGCGGGGAAGTTGCATACCTTGTGACTCGTCAAGTCGCTTATTGACAAGCGGGATGTCCGCATCCGCCACGTCAAGTTGCCGCTTTAGTTCGGCAAACTCATCAGTCCGGCTGGCCACCGGACGCTCCGCCACCTACATAGGAAAGGCGACATATTATAACTGAGATTATAATCCTCGGCACGCTGTCACTTTTGACAACGTACCGAGTCTCAGGGGCTACTATCTATACAGGGCGCATTCTATATGCAAAACTGTCAGAAGGTACATCATTCTCGCATACCTCAAATCCCGTCAGTAAACTTCTGACGGCTTCATGCAATCCGCTCTCAGCGGATGAAATCCTTTCAATCTCCGTACCCATTAACGCACGATGATCCTCTGAGATAGACGCTGGCCCGAGCAGATCCTTCAGCTCCTCCGACCGCACACCAGTTGGCGCCGGACCTTCCAGCCCCGCTGGACTCGGGGAAACCCTCCGTGACGACACCTCAGGGTCGTCCGCCTCGCATGACGGTGCGGCAGGTGGAGGCATTTCGCTCTCCATCATTTCCGGACGAAGATCCCCCGAAGACGAGCTCTGCTGAGAAGGGCTGAGATCCGAACTGCAAGGTAAAATTTCGGTTATCTTCAGAAATAAAAACAGGGATATCCCTTATTACAAAACTCCCCTTTCTACTTACGGCTCGCTGGAGGGCTGATTCCCTTGGGGAGATAGTGCGGCTGGGGCTTCTCCCGGCGCAGGACCCTCTGGCGAAGATTTCTTCCCCTGCTTTGAGGCCTTGGCCTCCGGATCTTCAGAAGCGGTCCTTTTCTCCCCCTGGAGGGAGGGATTCTTGGTCTCCCCTTTATTGATAGCCTCCTCCGCGGAGGCAGTAGCTTCCCTGTTCCCCCCTTCGCCTTCTTCCAAAGGCGCGGCCTTCAGCATCTTGGTCAGCACGGGATCCGGCGTGGTCTCTGGGAGGGGGGCCGGACACCTTATCAGTTTTGCTTTCGCTATCCACTCCTGTTCAAGAGACAGCTCCTTTAAGAGCAAGTTTATCATAATTGTACGGATAGCATGTCCGGGCACATGACTACTTACTTGGGTATCCGGGCGATTGCAGCTTAGACCTACATCCTCGGTCAAGTCCGGACACATTCCTTGTGATCCGAAGAACAGTTTATACATCTCCGCGGGCGTCACGCCCACGAAATGTTGGAGAGCTCGTGGTCCCTCCGGATTAAATTCCCACAGGCGGAGGGGGCGACGTTTGCAGGGCAGAAGGCGCCGAATCAGCATGACCTGCGCCACTACGAACAGATTGATCTCTCTCTCTTGGAGGTCTCGAATACGGCCCTGCAGCAGAGGTATGTCCTTGGACAGCCCCCAGTCAAGCCCTTTGTTGACCCATGACGCCAGCCGCTGTGGAGGACCCTAACGGAAGGCCGGAGGCGCCACCCATTTGGTGCCCCTGGGAGCGGTGATGTAAAACCACTCCTGCTGCCATAAACCGAGCTCTTCTTGAAAAGAGCCCTCAGGCCACGGAGCGTCGGCACTTCTGCTTATAACAGCCCCTCCTTTTCGGCCTGCTGCCCCTTGATCATCTTCGGCTCCACTTTGAAGGTCTTGAGCCACAATCCCAAGTGAGGGGTAATGCGGAGGAAGGCTTCGCATACGACAATGAATGACGAGATGTGGAGGATGGACTCCGGATTCAAGTCATGGAATTCCAGCCCATAATAAAACATGAGCCCCGCACAAAGGGGTCCGTCGTGAAGCCTAAACCCCGAAGGAAGTGAGACACGAACACCACGCTCTCATCAGGCTCGGGAGTAGGGATAACCTGCCCTGGGGCAGGTAGCCTATGCGAAATTTCGCCGGTTAGATACCTGGCGTCTCGCAGCTTTAGCACATCTTCTTCCGTGACGGAAGAAGGCATCCACCGGCCGTGCAGGTCGGAGCCGGACATCGTCAAGAGTCCGAAGCGCCTGAATCTGGAGCTTTGGGTGTTGGAACTCAAGGTGAGAGGCGGATTCGATTGAGATTGAAAGAAAGGAGCGGGCCTTGGTCTCATTATAAAGAGGTTGAATACCAAGAGCCCACCCCGTGACCGTTCGGGACTCGCCCTCGATAGAGGGGGCGTGCCAACATGCACGATTGGGTTACCCACGCCCGTATTGATGAGAATCCCGGAATAAGGGGGCACGATCCCCGCTTTGATAAGACGTGCCAAGGAAGCCGCCTTGCTAAACGCGCTGAGGTGGAATAGTAAAAACGATTCGAATAAAGGCTTGGCCGTGGTGTGATGTCACGCCGCGGAATACGTCAGCAGATCTGTGTAAAGATTATTCTCTCTACGGTGGTATGTGGAACTTGTTTTGCAGAGCCGGACACTATCCTTGCGTTCAAAACCTTCTATGAAGAATTCGGAGGAGGAACCCGCCTTGCAATGCCGAAGACAATATGCGCGCCGGACTCGTCGTCATTGAAGCCTGGTTCGTGGGCTATTGAGGGAGTCCTGGATTAGGGGTGTCCGGATAGCGAACTATCATCTTTGGCCGGACTCCTGGACTATGAAGATAGAAGATTGAAGACTTCGTCCCGTGTCCGGATAGGACTTTCCTTCGCGTGGAAGGCAAGCTTGGCGATACGGATATGTAGATCTCCTACCACTATAACCGACTCTGTGTGACCCTAACCCTATTCGGTGTCTATATAAACCGAAGGGTTTTAGTCCGTAGGATGAACAACAATCATACCATAGGCTAGCTTCTAGGGTTTAGCCTCTCCGATCTCGTGGTAGATCTACTCTTGTACTACCCATATCATCAATATTAATCAAGCAGGAGTAGGGTTTTACCTCCATCAGAGGGCCCGAACCTGGGTAAAAACATCGTGTCCCTTGTCTCCTGTTACCATCCACCTAGACGCACAGTTCGGGACCCCCTACCCGAGATCCGCCGGTTTTGACACCGACAGGCACCATGCCAAGTTTCATGTTTTTCAAACTTCGTTTGCCTTTTTTGGAATTAAGCAATATGTGCATGCAATGCTCGAAGTCGTGTCCTGGCACCCTCTTGTTTGGATATTTTTTATAAGGCCTAAACATAGACTTGCTAACACACAAATGATTTTTAAACCATTTTGGTGAACTTTTTCATGCATCTACAATTCAAAATTGAATTATATTCATTACTTTCACCGTCTTACTTTCACCCATCTATTCACAAATGCGAATTTACATACCACTTATTATGAAAAAAGGTTTTGAAGTTGATTATATATTTCTTTATAACTCATAATGTTAGAAAAAAATCTTATTTTTACATACCCACCTATTTACAAAGTCTACAATCGTCACTTTGCATTCAAACTCGGCCCATTTCCTATTGAAATCATAATTCTTCCATGAAGATCTTCCGGTTTCCAAATAGTGCGTGCTGCAAGTTTTGTGAAACGCTCTCACATTTTACCATGGTGCCTAAGGATGATGTAATGACACCATGTCAGGTTTCATTATTCCATAATTTGTTTGCATTTTATAGAATAAAAAAGTCAATAAGCTCTGTGTTTGAGGTCGATCCATGGCACCCTAATGTTTGTGAATCCTCTTCTTTTCTTGGATAAGACCTGAACATAGACTCGTTGACAAAAATAGGAATTTTTTTAACGAGAAGGCCAATTTGGCTCCCGGGCTCAGCTGCACCCGCTCTGCTGAAAAAAATCAAAAGAAATACTAGAAAAATTCAAAAAATTCCAAACTTTTTTTTGTGTGGTAGATAATTTGATGCGTGAGGTTCGCTGCAAATTTCAACTCATTTGGACATTTGAGCAGCTCTTTGTAAAACTTAACGGAAGTATTAGTGCATTTGAAAAAAAAATGGTCAACATGCTTTTAGAAAACCGTTTCACGTGTATTAAAAAATTGTAAACGTGTTTTTAATTCACCATGCATTTTACCCGCGAAAAAGTCAATGTGTATTTAAAAAAAATAGACAACGTCCCTTTTAAAAAGTCAATGTATATTTAAAAAAAGTTCAGTGTGTTGTCAGAAAATGATGAACGTTTAATAAAAAATAGCATGTACTATTAATCTTAAATTTCTATAGAGTACAAGCATGTGTAACATTTTTATTACATTTCAAAAAATTATTATTATTACACAATAATTTTAATACAGGTTGAACAATATAGAAAAATTCTGTGTTTTTGGTCCAGAATGAAGATACAGAATTTACAAATAATTTCTAATGCACATTGAACTGTTTAAGTCCATGTAAATTTTGGAAAAGTTCATTTTTACCTCTTCATGGTACAAAGAATGGAAGCAGAATAGACATTTGAAATACATAACAGTTGTATGTTAATAATTACTATAACGTTAACTCGCAAAAAATAATAACTGTTGTAATGTTTTATATTGGAAAAACTATAAAAAGAAAATGTAAATCTAACTTGGACAAAATAAAAAGAAAACGAGTAGAAAACTGCATGGGTTGGCGTATAGCACCGCCCACTTATATAACTAGATGACACCCCGCGCGTTGCTGCGGGAATTGTAGCAATTAAAAAATTGGAAATTGGACAAATGAAAAGATAATTTGAATATACTTGTTAATTGTGTTGTCTCTCGGCTAAATTAAAACCATTTCATGAGACCGAGCAATACACAATACAAATATTTTTCATTTTCCTTTAAGAAATATCAACATTACTACTCTTTCAATTGTCCAGTGACTAAATATAGTGAGCATGAAATCATCTGTTCATCGAAAACATCTCACAAAAGAAGCAAATAAAAATAGAACAAAACAAATAGGCATCGATGATTGCCTTGGGAGGTGATAATGCTTCTTAGTCACCTGCATTATACCCACTTCTTATCTTCAGTCGATGACAATAGCACAGTGTTGGCAATTGAAAACTGGAAAGGAAACAACGTGTGAGAAGAGGTGCATGATGTCAAGAACATAGGCATACCAATTCTGGTTGTGATACTATTACTACCAAGTAATTCAACCTGTACTACATTGAGTGAAGGAAATATTAGACAACAATTAGCAAGAAATTAACAATACTAGAGCAATTTGCAAGAAAGGTAAGTTTCAAAAGGAAATAAAATAGTGAGTCAATCTAACGATTCAAAGGATGGAGAGTTAGCCCTCCATCTCAACTTGAAACTGCAATGCAATATTGGCAGGAAATGTCCCGATAGTAACTGAAAAGAGAATGAGAATTAATACAATACGTGAAAATAGAATGACATTAAAATATAAAGAATATATGTATCCTGATGCTAACAGAACTTAGAAGATTAAAAGAGAACACATCACCTCTGCTTATGATAAGAGAAGGACCTCAAACGCTACACAGAAGGCATAGTAGAGCAAAGAACAAAGCATGTTAGTTAATGTTTGGGATTACCTGCCTGAGTTCGGCTGGCAACAAACTCGAGCAAAGTATTGCGTCACCAGTCCACTGCAGTGCCTCCAATGGGTGGTTGCATCAAGGACGACCACAATCCAATCTGCTTAAAATTGATGTCCACATTCTACTATTATGGGCTTGATTAGCCTTACAGACTTGAATTAAGGTGTTATGAAGATCTGCAGTTATGCAACACACATACATGTTCGTAAGATTTTTAAGGTCCGGGATGTAGGAACTCATAGTTGGAGCATGGCATGTTATAATACAGCCAGAAAAAACAACGTACTGAAAATGAATGGACTACTTTGATCCTCTGGTCCTACAAAACAATCATAATAGTTCAAACTGAATACATATAAAATTTGTACTAATCAAACATGAGAGAGAGATATGCATATACGTAGTTGAGCAAATATCGGAACATCCAACCAAGTGACTAAAATAACCGCAGATCTAAGGAGACCGAGAGGGAGGAGAGTCCTAACCTCTTATCCACGTGACATTGAAGGAGGGCCTTGGCGCCATGGCACATCTGGTTCAACGGGTGTCCGGCCTTTGGTAGCTGGATTTGGGCCAGCAGACGGCGGTGGCAAAATAGGGATTCAGGTTGGCAGCAACACAGAAATTCGGCAGCCCTCGAAGGCTCATGCTGCAGGGGAGTATGATAGAGGCAATGAGAGAAGAAGAACGATGCACTTGGAAGACGAACTCCTTCCCCAACCACGGCATGCGTTTCGATCTCTTGGCGTGAGTGGAACCGATGAGCCCGGAAGAGAGAGGTTAATAACAGAGGCGATCAACTGTGTGGTGGAGAAAATAACTTGGAGGATACCAAAGGGTGTCGTGGAGACCATTATTTCTTAGGGAAAAGGCTGAAATATCATATATGTAATCTAGCAAAAAAAATAATTAATTTGCTTATGTGGTGGTTTGCTGAGTTGGATAGGCTGTTGCTCCCTGAAGCTTCACCTTCCGCCACAAGACAGGAAGAGACGAGCTAAACGTTCGGGCTTCTTTTTGTTTTAGACGATTGGGCTTCGGTGCGCAGTATATAAGACTGTAACCCGTTTTTTTTCTGCATGGAGGATATGGCGGGCCAAAGAATGCATGTCTCACGGTTGCATGTGTACGCATTGCTATGATGAAGAATTGATGACATGGCCAAGTGCTGATGTGGACAGCTTGCATGTCTAGATAAATAAGATAGTGGGGATGAACTTCTTAGGTATATATAGGATTACTATTTCTAGCATGTAGTTGTTGTCGGGTGGTTTGCCTAAAAAAATGTTGTTGTCGGGTGGCTAGCTCGTTCCATCGATTAAGGCTAGAAAACGAGTAAAAAACTGTTAGGTGCTAGAGATTTCTCAAAAAAAAAAAGCTTGGTTGGTCATGACTAACCAAAGGCCTCTTATGGCTCGATGGCTAGCTTGTTTGGTGTAGTAGCAGGAGGTCTCAGGTTCGAACCCCATGAGCGCTCTTCATTTTTTTTGTTATTTCTTTGGTGTCATACTGACAATGGGACCCGCACTTTTCACCAAAGCTGACGTGGCATTGGTCTCGGCTCATTTCTCACTCTGCCATGTGGGACCCGCTCTTTTCAGCAAAGCTGATGTGGCATAGGTCTCGGTTCATTTCTCGCTCTACCACACTTAAATGTGGGTCCCATACTACGGCAAACTCGCATGACACCATGTGTACCACTGGATGTAGCAAGGACTAACATGTGGGACAAAAGAAGAAAAAAATATGCGACACATCGGCCAAGAGCCATCCGTGTGAATTTGGATGATGTATATAGAAAAAAAAACTAGGCCCAACTGCTTGTTCCATGACGGTTTCTGTGATGGTTTCTTTGTGTCCGTCATAACGGGGCTACCGTTTTGGGGCCTATTTTCATCTTGCGGATCGATGACGTTTTTCGTGACGAACTAGAGAAACCATCATCGATGGCACCCTATCGGTGACGGATTTTGGGAACGTCATCCAAAATCTGTCATGGATTAACAGGTTTCTTGTAGTGTTATTATGGCTCGATGGCTAGCTTGTTTGGTGTAGTAGCAGGAGGTCTCAGGTTCGAACCCCATGAGCGCTCTTCATTTTTTTTGTTATTTCTTTGGTGTCATACTGACAATGGGACCCGCACTTTTCACCAAAGTCGACGTGGCATTGGTCTCGGCTCATTTCTCACTCTGCCATGTGGGACCCGCTCTTTTCAAAGAAAGGCGATGTGGCATAGGTCTCGGTTCATTTCTCGCTCTACCACACTTAAATGTGGGTCCCATACTACGGCAAACTCGCATGACACCATGTGTACCACTGGATGTAGCAAGGACTAACATGTGGGACAAAAGAAGAAAAAAATATGCGACACATCAGCAAGAGCCATCCGTGACGGACTGGATGATGTATATAGAAAAAAAAACTAGGCCCAACTGCTTGTTCCATGACGGTTTCTGTGATGGTTTCTTTGTGTCCGTCATAGCAGGGGCTACCGCTTTGGGGCCTATTTTCATCTTGCGGATCGATGACGTTTTTCGTGACGAACTAGAGAAACCATCATCGATGGCACCCTATCGGTGACGGATTTTGGGAACGTCATCCAAAATCTGTCATGGATTAACAGGTTTCTTGTAGTGTTATTATGGGTGTGCTTTTGTTTTGTGTGTGTGTGTGCAAAGCTTATTATGGGTGTGCTTGATGGCCTTCCCTAATGTTAATTTACATAATCAGAGGAATTTACACTCTATTATGGCGCGTTGCTCACAAGCACGTGCTCCTGGGACATAACGGGTAGAATCCACTAATAGACAAATATGATAGTTGTTGGTAATTTGATCTTGACTCTATCTTGGAAACTAGTTTTAACGATTAAGAATTTTATCTATATAAGTGGTCGACTCTTTGGAAAGACAGTATAAGAAGGTCCCTACCTCCTAGCCTCAGATATGTGGATTGCGAGCGGCATCACAGATAAGCGCAAAGGAATAGGCCATAGACCACAAATTATTTAATCTAACAAGTCATGCTCTCGTGAGGCTACGTGTGAACACTATTATACCATATCAGGTGTACATATGGATTAATCATGTAGACAATCCATAGTCAACCCCATAACCCCCATGTCCTTCAGTTAGAACATGCATGTCAACCTAACAGTCTAGTTGTTGTTTTTTTGTTAATTTTCATAGCAGCAGGAATGTTTGTTTTCAGACTGGGATGTGCTTTTGTTTTCTTTTTTCTAGTCATGGGCTTGATTCTACGCAACTGGGGAGTGGTGTTTCATCGCAGAACAGAATCTAGTTGTTTTTGTTCATTTTCTAGGACTCATTTTGTCAAAAATGAGGCTTCTAATTACATGCATGGTGTGCTAGATAATGTGATAATGATTCATTAGTAGCGTTGCTTCACCAGCAGGCTTACCTCTTTTACGATTGCTGCTAGACAGTGTGCTTTTTCTTTGCAGCAGCTGCGTATTTTCTGTTGTCAATGAATAGTGGCTAATGGATGACATGAATGCTGGGCGGGGGGTATATCCAGGGGTGTACCGTAAAATGTAGAGGTAGTTGCATTTTTTTATCTACCAATGTTGTTTCATCAAGTAGTGGCCAATGCAGAGATAGTGTAGTGTTGTTTTTTATCCAGTTGGTCTACTGCTCTTGTTCGTAACATTTTTTTTTTTGTTGGGAAAACTTTAACTTAAACCGGTTGATTTCTTGCTGCGTCAACCGCGTCGCGAGGCGTCGGATCGAACTCGATAGTACGGCGTGCTTCGCTCGCATGCAGACTCGCATGAGTTGACCTGGAAGCACAACCACGTTCTCATGGGGCCCACCGACTGCCAACCTTATCTTCCTGAAGACCAGCATGCATGGACCACCAGTTTCTCATCTTCCCCAAAACGCGTTCCTCTTTATTCGTCTCTAACCTCCGGTTCTCTCCGTCATGAGAGTACCGGCGGCGGCCACCATTTGCAGCATCGATGGAGCACGGTGACGCAGCGTGCGGCAGTGGCAGTGCGTGGCGGAGATGGCGAACGCCGCGACGCGCGGCGCGACAACGGTTGTTCTATGCCGCGCGTGGTGGGGGTTGCTTCGAAGCAGACCAGCCTATGCCGCACATAGTTAGAGAGGTAAGTTTAGGGTTTTGCGTGGGTGATACATCCACCTCACGTCTCACTATACATAGATGATCAGGTTACACACGTGTATACGTATAAATACGATATATGCAAACTAGACCCTATTTTACATGCCCCCTCAATTTGAACTACATACAAGACTTAGATTGGTCCTGAAGTGGTCTAGCATCTGACGGGTAGCGGGTTTAGTAAATACATCCGCTAGCTGATCATCTGTTGAGATGAACCTGACCTCACAAAATGAAAGTCAATCTCAATGTGTTTGGTCCGAGCATGAAAACACTGGGTTTGCCGTCAGGTAAGTTGCCCCTAAATTGTCGCACCACAATATAGGTGTGCGTTGCTGTGTAACTTCAAGTTCTGTGAGAATCGAGTCTAACCAAATTGCTTCAGCCGCGCCATTTGCCAATGCCTTATACTCTGCCTCGGTGCTAGATCTCGATACTGTAGGCTGCTTCTTTGAACTCCAAGATATAAGATTGGGTCCAACAAACACACCAAATCCACCAGTGGAACGCCTGTCATCAACACAGCCTGCCCAGTCTGTATCGGAGAATATGCTGACTCCAGTAAAACAGGACTTGGGAATGTATAGTCCTGTGTCTAGTGTACCTTTGACATACCTCAGGATACGCTTAACTGCTTCCCAATGAATCTCCGTAGGCTGGGACAGAAACTGACATACTTTGTTCACAGCAAAGGAGATATCTGAACGTGTGAGTGTCAAATACCGGAGTGCTCCAACTACACTGCGATACCTGAAAGAGTCATCAATACTCAGCAATGCACCATTGTGGCGTGAGAGGCTCTCGGATGTAGCTAGTGGAGTGGAAGTGGACTTGCAATTCTCCATGTTGACGCGATGAAGCTGATCAAGTGCATACTTCTTCTGCGTCAATGTCATGACCCCTGAATGAAAGGACACTTCCAATCCAAGGAAGTACTCCACCCTACCCAAGTCCTTGATGGGAAAACTCGCAGACAAGGACTGCACAAGGCGATCAACCACAACATGTGTAGAGCCAGCAATCACAATATCATCAACATGCATATCTGAATAGCACCATGGGAGAAGATGAACAAGGAAGCATCGGCCTTGGAGGAAACAAAACCAATCTGTGAGAGACGCTTACTCAGCCGAGCATACCAGGCACGCGGCGACTGTTTGAGCCCGTAGATGGACCGCTGGAGTTTGCACACGTGGGAGGGATAACGTGCATTCTCAAAACCAGGGGGCTGCTGCATGTAGACATCTTCGGCCATAAAACCGTGGAGAAAGGCATTACTCACGTCAACCTGTCGAAGGCTCCACCCTAGGGATACTTCAAGAGAGAGAACTAGGTGAACCGTGGCAGGCTTTACCACGGGGCTGGAAGTATCTTCATAGTCCCTTGCTATTGAGTAAAACCACGAGCAATAAGGCGGGCTTTGTGCTTGTCGACAGAACCATCAAGACCATGCTTAGTCTAAAAAATGCACTTGCAGCCTACAATATTAACACCAACAATATTAACACCAGGAGGCCGAGCACCAACACCCATGTGTTCATGTGACAAACAACAGCGAATTCCTCGGACATGGCGGCACGCCAAGCTGGTTCACCAAGAGCATCACGATGAGAGGTTGGTGCGGCAAAGAAAGCGCGCCGACGAGTGTCGTATCGAACAGTGCCATCCGTGTATGTCTTGGCCTTGCGTGCATGATCATGATGACGGGTGATCATAGTATGCACGGGGGCTGCATCGCCGGTAGATGGTGGCGGCGGCGACGGAGACCCGACCAGTGGTGTCGCGGCTGAAATCTCTTCAGCGACAGGCGACACGGGCCGGGGTGACACGTCGGGCTGGGCCGAGCCAGGCGAGAGAGCCAAGCGGAGATGCGGCTGGTGACCCGGCTACGACCGAAGCGGGCGATGCGGGTTGGGCCGACCAGCGTGGAAGGGCACAATGGCGACCAGCCGGGCCGCAGACGCGCCAAAGAACCGAGGCAGACGGGGCCGCTGACGGACCAGCAGGCGAGGCAGCCTCGGGAGGCGTCGCATGCACGTGGGGGCATGCACGTCCATCACATCGGCTGGTGCAGGTGTGGCGACGGGTTCCTGGGAAGACAAAAAAGCAGCATATGCAGGGAACAAGTCATATGACAAATATGACAGGTCTGTTGGAAATATGCCCTAGAGGCAATAATAAATTGGTTATTATTATATTTCCTTATTCATGATAATCGTTTATTATCCATGCTATAATTGTATTGATAGGAAACTCAGATACATGTGTGGGTACATAGACAACACCATGTCCCTACTAAGCCTCTAGTTGACTAGCTCGTTGATCAATAGATGGTTACGGTTTCGACCATGGACATTGGATGTCGTTGATAACGGGATCACATCATTAGGAGAATGATGTGATTGACAAGACCCAATCCTAAGCCTAGCACAAAGATCGTGTAGTTCGTATGCTAAAGCTTTTCTAATGTCAAGTATCATTTCCTTAGACCATGAGATTGTTCAACTCCGGATACCGTAGGAATGCTTTGGGTGTACCAAACGTCCTAACGTAACTGGGTGGCTATAAAGGTACACTACGGGTATCTCCGAAAGTGTCTCATTGGGTTGGCACGAATCGAGATCGATTTGTCACTCCGTGTAAACGGAGAGGTATCTCTGGGCCCACTCGGTAGGACATCATCATAATGTGCACAATGTGATTAAGGGGTTGATCACGGGATGATGTGTTACGGGAACGAGTAAAGAGACTTGCCGGTAACGAGATTGAACAAGGTATAGGGATACCGACGATCGAATCTCGGGCAAGTAACATACCGCTGGACAAAGGGAATTGAATACGGGATTGATTGAATCCTCGACATCGTGGTTCATCCGATGAGATCATCGTGGAACATGTGGGAGCCAACATGGGTATCCAGATCCCGCTGTTGGTTATTGGCCGGAGAACGTCTCGGTCATGTCTACATGTCTCCCGAACCCGTAGGGTCTACACACTTAAGGTTCGGTGACGCTAGGGTTATAGGGAAAGTATGTACGTGGTAACCGAATGTTGTTCAGAGTCCCGGATGAGATCCCGGACGTCACGAGGAGTTCCGGAATGGTCCGGAGGTAAAGATTTATATATGGGAAGTCCTGTTTTGGTCACCGGAAAAGTTTCGGGCGATATCGGTAATGTCTGGGACCACGGGAGGGTCGAGGGTCCACTAAGTGGGGCCACCAGCCCCAGAAGGCTGCGTGGGCCAAGTGTGGGAGGGTACCAGCCCCTAGGTGGGCTAGGGCGCCCCCCACCAAGGCCCAAGGCGTGGGAAGTGTAGGGAGGGGCAAACCCTAGGTCCAGATGGGCCTTAAGGCCCACCTAGTGGGCGCCCCCCTCTCTCCCTCCCTTGGCCGCCCCCCTAGATGGGATCTAGGGCTGGCCGCCACCCCTAGGGGGTGGAAACCCTAGAGGGGGCACAGCCCCCGTTTCCCCCTATATATAGTTGAGGTTTGGGGCTGCCATACACATGAGAACTTCTCCCTCTTGGTGCAGCCCTGCCTCTCTTCCTCCTCCTCCTCTCCCGCGGTGCTTGGCGAAGCCCTGCAGGATTGCCACGCTCCTCCACCACCACCACGCCGTCGTGCTGCTGCTGGACGGAGTCTTCCCCAACCTCTCCCTCTCTTCTTGCTGGATCAAGGCGTGGGAGACGTCACCGGGCTGCACGTGTGTTGAACACGGAGGTGCCGTCCGTTCGGCACTAGGATCATCGGTGATTTGGATCACGACGAGTACGACTCCATCAACCCCGTTCACTTGAACGCTTCCGCTTAGCGATCTACAAGGGTATGTAGATGCACTCCCCTTCCCTCGTTGCTAGGTTACTCCATAGATGATCTTGTTGATGCGTAGGAAAATTTTGAATTTCTGCTACGTTCCCCAACAGTGGCATCATGAGCTAGGTCTATGCGTAGTTTCTATGCACGAGTAGAACACAAAGTAGTTGTGGGCGTTGATTTTGTTCAATTTGCTTACCATTACTAGTCCAATCTTGATTCGGCGGCATTGTGGGATGAAGAGGCCCGGACCGACCTTACACGTACTCTTACGTGAGACAGGTTCCACCGACTGACATGCACTTGATGCATAAGGTGGCTAGTGGGTGCCAGTCTCTCCCACTTTAGTCGGATCGGATTCGATGAAAAGGGTCCTTATGAAGGGTAAATAGCAATTGACATATCACGTTGTGGTTTTGCGTAGGTAAGAAACATTCTTGCTAGAAACCCATAGCAGCCACGTAAAACATGCAAACAACAATTAGAGGACGTCTAACTTGTTTTTGCAGGGTATGCTATGTGATGTGATATGGCAAAAAGAATGTGATGAATGAATGATATATGTGATGTATGAGATTGATCATGTTATTGTAATAGGATTCACGACTTGCATGTCGATGAGTATGACAACCGGCAGGAGCCATAGGAGTTGTCTTTATTTATTGTATGACCTGCGTGTCACTGAATAACGCCATGTAATTACTTTACTTTATTGCTAACCGGTAGCCATAGTAGTAGAAGTAATAGTTGGCGAGACAACTTCATGAAGACACGATGATGGAGATCATGGTGTCATGCCGGTGACGATGATGATCATGGAGCCCGAAGATGGAGATCAAAGGAGCAAAATGATATTGGCCATATCATGTCACTATTTGATTGCATGTGATGTTTATCATGTTTATGCATCTTGTTTGCTTAGAAAGCAGCGGTAGTAAATAAGATGATCCCTCATTAAAATTTCAAGAAGGTGTTCCCCCTAACTGTGCACCGTTGCAAAAGTTCGTCGTTTCGAAGCACCACGTGATGATCGGGTGTGATAGATTCTTACGTTCGCATACAACGGGTGTTGACGAGCCTAGCATGTATAGACATGGCCTCGAAACACACTCAATACACTTAGGTTAACTTGACGAGCCTAGCATGTACAGACATGGCCTCGGAACACAGGAGACCGAAAGGTCGAGCATGAGTCGTATGGTAGATACGATCAACATGAAGATGTTCACCGAGTTTGACTAGTCCGTCTCACGTGATGATCGGACATGGCCTAGTTGACTCGGATCATGTAATCACTTAGATGACTAGAGGGATGTCTATCTGAGTGGGAGTTCATAAGATGAACTTAATTATCATGAACATAGTCAAAAGATCTTTGCAAATTATGTGGTAGCTCACGCTTTAGTTCTACTGTTTTTAGATATGTTCCTAGAGAAAATTAGTTGAAAGTTGATAGTAGCAATTATGCGGACTAGGTCCATAAACTGAGGATTGTCCTCATTGCTTCGTAGAAGGCTTATGTCCTTAATGCACCGCTCGGTCTGCTGAACCTCGAACGTCGTCTGTGGATGTTACGAACATCCGACACACAAGTTTTGATAACTACGTGATAGTTCAGTTAAATGGTTTAGAATTGAGGCACCGAAGACGATTTCAAAACGTCGCGGAACATATGAGATGTTTCGAGGGCTGAAATTGGGATTTCAGGCTCGTGCCCACGTCAAGAGGTATAAGACCTCCGACAAGTTTCTTAGCCAGCAAACTAAGGGAGAAAAGCTCAATCGTTGAGCATGTGCTCAGATTGTCTGAGTACTACAATCACTTGAATCGAGTGGGAGTTAATCTTCCAGATAAGATAGTGATGGTTCTCCATGGTCACCAAGCTATTAGAGCTTCGTGATGAACTATAACATATCAGGGATAGATATGATGATCCTTGAGATATTCGCGATGTTTGACACCGCGAAAGTAGAAATCAAGAAGGAGCATCAATTGTTGATGGTTGGTGAAACCACTAGTTTCAAGAAGGGCAAGGGCAAGAAAGGATACTTCATGAAACGGCAAATCAATTGCTGCTCTAGTGAAGAAACCCAAGATTGAACCCAAACCCGAGACTAAGTGCTTCTGTAATGAGGAAACGGTCACTGAAGCAGAACCACCCTAGATACTTGGTACATGAGAAGGCTGGATAGAAGTATATTGGATATACATTATAATGCGTACTTTACTAGTACTCCTAGTAGCACTGGGGTATTAGATACCGGTTCGGTTGCTAAGTGTTAGTAACTCGAAATAAAAGAGCTACGGAATAAACAGAGACTAGCTAAAGGTGAGATGACGATGTGTGTTGGAAGTGTTTCCAAGGTTGATGTGATCAAGCATCGCATGCTCCCTCTACCATCGAGATTGGTATTAAACCTAAATAAGTGTTATTTGGTGTTTTGCGTTGGCGTAGACATGATTGGATTATGTTTATACTTGTCTGATTTATTCGTTTAAGGAGAATAATGATTGCTCTGAATAATACCTTCAATGGTCTAGCACCTAATGGTTTATTGAATCTCGATCGTAGTGATACACATGTTCATGCCAAAAGATATAAGATAGTACCACATAGTTGTGGCACTGCCATTTGAGTCATATTGGTATAAAACGCATGAAGAAGCTCCATATTGATGGATCTTTGGACTCGCTCATTTTGAAAAGATTGAGACATGCGAACCATGTCTATTGGTAGATATGCATGAAGAAACTCCATGCAGATGGATCGTTTGGACTCACTTGATTTTGAATCACTTGAGACATGCAGATCATACCACATGGGCAAGATGACTGAAAAGCCTCGTTTCAGTGAGATGGAACAAGAAAGCAACTTGTTGGAAGTAATACATTTGATGTGTGCGGTCCAATGAGTGTTGAGGCACGCAGTGGATATCGTTATGTTCTTGCTTCACAGATGATTTGAGTAGATTCTTAGTATATTTACTTGATGAAACACAAGTCTGAATTATTGAAAGGTTCAAGTAATTTAAGAGTGAAGTTGAAGATCGTCGTGACAAGAGGATAAAATGTCTATGATATGATCATAGAGATGAGTATTTGAGTTATGAGTTTGGCATACAATTGAGACGTTGTGGAAAGTGTTTCACAACTAACACCGCCTGGAATACCATAGTGTGATGGTGTGTCCGAACATCATAGCTGCACCCTATTGGATTGGGGCATACCATGATGTCTCTTATCGAATTACCACTATCGTTTATGGGTTAGGCATTAGAGACAACCGCATTCACTTTAAATAGGGCACCACGTAATTCCGTTGAGATGACACATTATGAACTATGGTTTAGAGAAACCTAAGCTGTCATTTCTTAAAAGTTTGGGGATGTGACGCTTATGTGAAAAAGGTTTCAGGTTGATAAGCTCGAACCCAAAGCGGATAAATACATCTTCATAGGACACCCAAAAACATCTGGGTATACCTCCTATTTCAGATCCGGAAGCAAAAGTAATTGTTTCTAGAAACGGGTCCTTTCTCGAGGAAAGGTTTCTCTCGAAAGAATTGAGTGGGAGGATAGTGGAGACTTGATAGGTTATTGAACCATCACTTCAACTAGTGTGTAGCAGGGCACAGGAAGTTGTTCCTGTGGCACCTACACCAATTGAAGTAGAAGCTTATGATAGTGATCATGAAACTCCGGATCAAGTCACTACCAAACATCGTAGGTCGACAAGGATGCATACTACTTCAGAGTGGTACTTAATCCTGTCTTAGAGGTCATGTTGCTAGACAACAATGAACCTACGAGCTATGGAGAAGTGATGGTGGGCCCGGATTCCGACGAATGGCTCGAGGCCATAAAATCCGAGAGAGGATCCATGTATGAAAACAAAGTGTAGACTTTGGAAGAACTACTTGATGGTCGTAAGGCTATTGGGTACAGATGGATTCTGAAAGGGAAGACAGACAGTGATGGTGTGTGTCACCATTAAGAAAGCTCGACTTGTCACTAAGATGTTTTGCTACAAGTTCAAGGAGTTGACTACGGTGAGACTTTCTCACTCGTAGCGATGCTAAGAGTCTGTTGGAATTGTATCAGCAGTTACTGCATTATTTATGAAATCTTGCAGATAGGATGTCAAAACATTGTTTCCTCGACAAGTTTCTTGAGGAAAGGTTGCATGTGATACAACCAGAAGGCTTTTGTCAATCCTAAAAGATGCTAACAAGTATGCAAAGCTCCAGCAATCCTTCTAAGGACTGGAGTAAGCATCTCGGAGTTGGAATATACACTCTGATGAGATGATCAAAGATTTTGGGTTTATACAAAGTTTATGAGAAACTTGTATTTCCAAAGAAGTGAGTGGGAGCACTATAGAATTTCTGATGAATATATGTTGTTGACATATTGTTGATCAGAAATGATGTAGAATTTCTAGAAAGCATATAGGGTTATTTGAAAAGTGTTTTTCAATGGAAAACCTGGATTAGGCTACTTGAACAATAAGCATCAAAATCTATAAGATAGATCAAAATGCTTAATAGTACTTCCAAATAAATATGCACTGTGACAAGTTTTTGAAGGAGTTCAAAAAGGATCGGCAAAGAAGGAGTTCTTGGCTGAGTTATGAGGTGTGAGTATTGAGTAAGACTCAAGACCTGAGCACGGCAGAAGAGAGAGAAAGGACGAAGGTCGTCCCCTATGTTTTGTCATAGACTCTATACGGTATGCCATGCTGAGGACCGCACCTGATGTGTGCCTTGCCATATGTCCGGCAAGAGGGTACAAAGGTGATCCAGGAGTGGATCGCTGGATAGCGGTCAAAATTATCCTTAAAGGAATAAGGAAATATTTCTCGGTTATGGAGGTGATAAAGAGTTCGACGTAAAGAGTTACGTCGATGCAAGCCTTGACACTAATCTGGATGACTCTAAGTAGTAAACCAGATTCGTATAAGTAGAACAGTTATTTGAAGTGGCTCCAAATAGAGCGTGGTAGCTGCATCTAGGAGATGACATAAAGCGCACACGGATCTGAAAGGTTCAGACCCGTTGACTATAACCTCTCTCGCAAGCAGAACATGATCAAACCCTAGAAATCATTGAGTGTTAATCACATAGTGATGTGAACTAGATTGGTGACTCTAGTAAACTCTTTGGATGTTAGTCACATGGCAATGTGACCTGTCAGTGTTAATCACATGGCGATGTGAACTAGCTTATTGACTCTAGTGTAAGTGGGAGACTGTTGGAAATATGCCCTAGAGGCAATAATAAATTGGTTATTATTATATTTCCTTGTTCATGATAATCGTTTATTATCCATGCTATAATTGTATTGATAGGAAACTCGAGATACATGTGTGGGTACATAGACAACACCATGTCCCTAGTAAGCCTCTAGTTGACTAGCTCGTTGATCAATAGATGGTTACGGTTTCCGACCATGGACATTGGATGTCGTTGATAACCGGATCACATCATTAGGAGAATGATGTGATTGACAAGACCCAATCCTAAGCCTAGCACAAAGATCGTGTAGTTCGTATGCTAAAGCTTTTCTAATGTCAAGTATCATTTCCTTAGACCATGAGATTGTGCAACTCCCGGATACCGTAGGAATGCTTTGGGTGTACCAAAGCGTCACAACGAATCGGGTGGCTATAAAGGTACACTACGGGTATCTCCGAAAGTGTCTGTTGGGTTGGCACGAATCGAGACTGGGATTTGTCACTCCGTGTAAACAGAGAGGTATCTCTGGGCCCACTCGGTAGGACATCATCATAATGTGCACAATGTGATTAAGGGGTTGATCACGGGATGATGTGTTACGGGAACGAGTAAAGAGACTTGCCGGTAACGAGATTGAACAAGGTATCGGGACACCGACGATCGAATCTTGGGCAAGTAACATACCGCTGGACAAAGGGAATTGAATACGGGATTGATTGAATCCTCGACATCGTGGTTCATCCGATGAGATCATCATGGAACATGTGGGAGCCAACATGGGTATCCAGATCCCGCTGTTGGTTATTGGCCGGAGAACGCCTCGGTCATGTCTACATGTCTCCCGAACCCGTAGGGTCTACACACTTAAGGTTCGGTGACGCTAGGGTTATAGGGAAAGTATGTACGTGGTAACTGAATGTTGTTCAGAGTCCCGGATGAGATCCCGGACGTCACGAGGAGTTCCGGAATGGTCCGGAGGTAAAGATTTATATATGGGAAGTCCTGTTTTGGTCACCGGAAAAGTTTCGGGCGATATCGGTAATGTCTGGGACCACCGGAGGGTCCTGTGGGGTCCACCAAGTGGGGCCACCTGCCCCGAGAAGGCTGCGTGGGCCAAGTGTGGGAGGGACCAGCCCCTAGGTGGGCTGGGCGCCCCCACCAAGGCCCAAGGCGTGGGAAGTGTAGGGAGGGCAAACCCTAGGTCCGAGATGGGCCTTAAGGCCCACCTAGTGGGCGCCCCCCTCTCTCCCTCCCTTGGCCGCCCCCCTAGATGGGATCTAGGGCTGGCCGCCACCCCTAGGGGGTGGAAACCCTAGAGGGGGCGCAGCCCCCCTTTCCCCCTATATATAGTTGAGGTTTGGGGCTGCCATACACATGAGAACTTGTCCCTCTTGGTGCAGCCATGCCTCTCTTCCTCCTCCTCCTCTCCCGCGGTGCTTGGCGAAGCCCTGCAGGATTGCCACGCTCCTCCACCACCACCACGCCGTCGTGCTGCTGCTGGACGGAGTCTTCCCCAACCTCTCCCTCTCTCCTTGCTGGATCAAGGCGTGGGAGACGTCACCGGGCTGCACGTGTGTTGAACACGGAGGTGCCGTCCGTTCGGCACTAGGATCATCGGTGATTTGGATCACGAAGAGTACGACTCCATCAACCCTGTTCACTTGAACGCTTCCGCTTAGCGATCTACAAGGGTATGTAGATGCACTCCCCTTCCCTTGTTGCTAGATTACTCCATAGATGATCTTGTTGATGCGTAGGAAAATTTTGAATTTCTGCTACGTTCCCCAACAAGGTCATATTTCCGCACATGGATATCCGAAACCGGTTCATTAGATGGAAACGTGAGAGCATGCTCAAGAGAAGCAATGTCAACCGAGACACTGGGGTTGGAGTAAGGAAAAATTGTCTCGTCGAAAACAACATCACGAGAAATATAGATCCTCCCCGAGGTGCGATCAAGATACTTATAACCCTTATGCAGAGGACTATAGCCAAGGAAAATGCACATCTTGAAACGAAACTCCAGTTTGCGAGCATTGTACTTGCGGAGACTAGGCCAGCAAGCACACCCAAAATTCCGCAGAGAGGAATAATTGGGATGAACAAGAAACAAGCGGAATAAGGGCTTGTCCTTGTTGAGAACCGGAGTGGGCATATGGCTGATGAGATAACATGCCGTAAGAAAGGCCTCATCCCAAAACCTAAGTGGGAGAGACGAGTGCGCAAGTAAGGCAAGGCCGGTCTAGACCAAATGACGGTGTTTGCGCTCGGCAATACCGTTCTGTTGGGACGTATCTGGACACGACACGCGGTGGGAGATGCCCGTGCGTTGAAAGTAGCGACGGAGTTTGTGTATTCACCGCCCCAATGGGACTGAACAGCCTTGATTTTGCAATCGAAAAGGCGTTCGACATGAGCCTGAAAATTATAGAAGACTTGCTCAACATCAGACTTGTGTTTAGGCAAATAAATCTAAGCGAAACGTGTGTAGTCATCAACAAAACAAACATAGTACTTGTACCCCCCCCCCCCCCAAGACGCAATTGCGGTACCCCAAAACATCTGAATGTATTAATTCAGGAGGTACAGTAGTGACATGATAAGACGTAAAATACGGTAGTTGATGACTCTTAGCACGCTGACAGGCATCACACACTAATGGTGAATTATTTGAACTAGAACATGGAAGGTCATGGCTCTGAACAATGGAGGTGACCACATTATTGTTAGGGTGACCTAAACACTGATGCCATTGCGATGACGAAATGCGGACACTGGATGAAGCATGGCGAGATAACGAGGACGATGCACGAGTAGAGGGAATCAGTTAGATACCCCCACGACTGCTACCTTGAAGAATGGCGCGCCTGGTTGCTTTGTGCTTAACAAAGAAAAGACGACGGTGAAACTCAACAAACACGTCATTATCACAAACAAGGTGATAGACAAAAAAAAGATGTTCTTTGATGTGTGGAACATGAAGGATGTTGCGCAGCTTCAGGGATGAACCGGGTAAACAGGAATGACCAATGTGTGAAATAGACAAACATGCACCATTGGCCACCTGAACCTGGTCGTTGCCATCATAGCGCTCATGAACCTGGAGACATTCAAGATCACTCGTCAGGTGTTAGTGGAGGCCGAGTTGGCAGAGCGAGTGTTGTAGTCTTGGTCACAGCGCTTGTGGCAATCATCGGCCTCATGACCCCAGTTTTTGCAAATCTGACACCTGGGACGCCAACGATTGTTGTGACGGCCACCACCACTGTTGTTGCCGCCGTTACCCCCGCCACCTTGCCAACCGTTGACAGCCTTGCCCGGGCGGGCCGCTCCCATCGGCTGGGCGACCCCCACCCTGGTAGGGGTAGGGCTCCGAGTATGGAGCACGTCCGCCATTGCCGTGGGGGCCTGAGCGGGTCACGACGTTGGCAGAGGGAATTCACCCCTCTGCCGCACTCTGCTGAGCCTGCAACGCTTCGAACGACAAAACGAGCGAGTAGAAGTTAGAGTAGGGCATAGGTGCTTTACTCACACCCAGGGAGGCGGCGATGGAGTTGTAGGCGGAGCCGAGTCCTGTGAGGACGTGATCAATGAGCTCATCATCACAGATCGGAGAGCCGGCGGCGGCCATGTCGGCGAGGGCCTTCATCTTGTGCATGTACTCAGTCGCGGACATCTCCTCCTTCCTCAGCGTCTGGAGTTGACGCCGGATGTGACGAACGTTGGCGCGGCTCTGCGCGCCGTACATGGCACCGACGGCCGTCCATACCGCCTGCGTCGTCTCGCACCTAATAAGCTAACAGGCGATATCCTCCTCCATGGAGATGAGGAGAAGGCCCTTGACCTTCTGATCCCGAGTCCACCCGTGGTGGTACGCCGGGTTAGCGGCGGTCGTCGCGGCATCGCCAGTGCCCACGGCGATGGTCTTGTCGGGTGCCTCCGTGGTGCCGTCTAGGTAGCCGTCCAGGTTGGTGCCGGCGACGACGGTGCCGGGCGATACCCCAAACATGAAGTTGTGGCGGCCGAGGTAGATGGAGATCACGGGGACGGCGAGGGCGGCAGGAACCGTGGCAGCCGCGGGCGAGGTGATGGCGCCGACATTGTTGGAGAGGGAGAGAGCAGCAGACGACATCGCGGCGGCTGCGGCAGATGGATCGGGCGGCGGTGTTGCTCGGCGGCCCTCTTGGCTATCTGATACCAAGTTAGAGAGGAAAGTTTAGGGCACCTCACGTCTCACTATATATAGATGATCAGATTACATACGTGTACACGTATAAATACAATATATATGCAAACTAAACCCTATTTTACACACATCTGCCAAGACACGCTTCCCGTTGTATGGCATCAGTACTTGCTGCGTCTCCGAGCAGTACCCGAGAAATCGCACTGTATTCTTGTGCTTGACCCCCGCGAGACAGGTGACCTCGCTCTCGAAATTCTTATCCAGGATCTCGTACCTCTCGAAGAGCTGCTTCACGGAGATAGTGCCACCACTTGGAAGCACTCCCTACAGCTCACATGAATCATATCAGCTCTAAAAAATCTTTTGATTTTGACTATACTATCTCGTTAATTCAGAATGCAGGGTCTGCCCGTGTTTACCTTGTAGACTGCTCCGAACCCACCCCTGCCGATCTCTCAGAGAGAAGGGTAGATCGACTGGATCGACGCTCCCGTTGAGCAACGCCTTCTCCAAGGCAGCAAGTTTCTCACCGTCCGCCATGTCAGTGTTGGACACGACTCCCTGATCAGAGGAAGTCAATAGGCATCTATTTTCTATCTATTATATACTTATTAAAACGATAGAAAAAGAACGGCTCAGATTAGAATAGAATAGAAGGAGAAGCAAAATAACCATAAGTGCCTCGGCCCGGCTCCAACTCGGCAACGTAAGCACGCCTACAATCCCATCGGAGCCCGTGGAGCTGCCGACGTCGGCGCCACTGCAAGCTGGCTGGAGCTAGGAAAGGACAACACCAAGCTCCAGAGGAAACTCTGTGGAAGAAGGCCATTAACATGACATGAAACGCAGGACCTCATGCGAGAGTGACGGAGAGGCCGGCAATGTCGACGCCGACGACAGCACACAGAACGGCTAATAATGACACGATAACTTCTGCTCGAAGTGAACCACCTTACCATGGGTTCCTTCCACATCAACGCTCACACACACCAGTCTTCCGTGCCATTCGGCACTGGAAAAACTAGGACAAACTCTTGGTCATCGTCGCCATTGACCAGGAAGCTAACAAGCTCCTTCGGGCCTGCCACAGCACCACCGGCTGGAACTACAATCGCTTGGACAAACTCAAGCTGAGAAGCATCGTTTGGGCGAGAGCAGCGTGTTAGAAGGAAGACGAGGATTGGAACAAGGGCGGTGCAGGATGCGGCGGGTAAGCAAGGAGGGGCCATCGGTGGTGCAATTGCTGTAGAGAAAGCTTACTGGCCGTCAATGAACGGCAGTTGGTGTGCCAATCAATGCGCCGACATGTACGCTGTGGAACTGGAGGAGCAGCAGAGTAGCAATTAGGAGTGCCCTCATGGAGATGGAAGGTGGAAAGTGCTGCCCACGTGAAAACCATCTTCTGCGATGCCGACGCTGGTGGCTGCAGGGAAGCCAGCTTCGATCGGATTGCGGGCTCGACTGCTTAAGCTGGAGCAAAGCCGAGGCATCATGAGATGAAATAATGATTGGGTCTGTCTATATGTCTCACATCTAACATGACCCTATATGTGACCCCTTCTGTTGACATCTAACTAAACGCCTGTTGTATTGTTTGTTTGTTATGAAAATTTAAATCGTGACGCCGGCCGCAGGGCGCTGCAATTTGTCTGTGCGTGCTGTCGCATTTTGTGTGTGCCTATACTACTGCATGCATGTGTGAGCTACAGTGAGCGAGCAATGTGCGACAATGCTCAGTTACAGTGCGCTGCAATTCCTTGGCGAGGAGGTAAAGTAGCTGCATTATTAAACAGTGACTAGTTTGCCCAATTTACCTTTTGCTACAGTAGCTCATTAGCTATATTATTTTCTACTGACTTGTTGGGCATTACACTACCACCTCTCAATCTGAATGCATCTCAAAGCTGGCTTTCTATTATACAAGATACAAAATGATGGCTTAGGTTGTGCTTGCCGGTTTAACTATGTCGAACTGTCATTTTTACATGTGATTGTTAAAAATGATTTGTTGTGATTTACTAGTTTAACTATGCCGAGTTGTCATAATTTTACACGCGATTGCCAAAAATAATATGTTGTGCTTGCCAGTTTCAAATACGTGGAGAGTTCATTTTTACACACAATCGCCAAAAATGATTCCATTGTGCTTGCTAGTTCAATAATGTCGAGTTGTCATATTTACACGCAATTAAATGAATATGTGTCAATTAAGTTATTTATTGCCAGGCAAGTGTTTACTAATATGATACCAGCTACGAGTTGAGGGTGCACTTACAACTATGATGAAAAGAAACTACGAAACCAGTTGCGAGTTGAAGGGTGGACTTACAACTGGGACAACAACAAAACTATGAGCCCATTTGTGAGTCGATAGTGTACTTGCAACTGGGACAACTACGAAACTATGAACCCAATTGCTAGTCAAGGATGAAATTGCAACTGGGATGAACAAACTATGGGCCTAATTTCGAGTTAAGGGCGGACTTGCATCTGGGACAACTACACCAAACGACGATACCATTTGCAAGTCGATCGTGGACATGCAGTTGAGACAACAACAAACTAAGAACCCAGTTACGAGTGGAACATGGACTTGCAACTCGGATGAAAAACAAAATGCATGTCCATTTGCATGTCGAGAATGGGCTTGCAATTGGGACAAAATACATGCCCATTTACGAGTCGAGGGTGGACTTGCAACTGGGACAACTACAAAACTACGGGCCCAATTGCGAGCCAAAGGTCCACTTGCACCTAGCATGAAATAAAACTATATGGGCCGAGTTGCGACTCAAGTGCGGGACGAGAAACAAAACACATGCTCCAGTTTCGAGTCGAAGGTGGGCCTGCAAGTCGAACAACTACCAGCCCAGTTGCGAGTCGAGGATGGACTTGCAACTGGGACAACACCTGGGATGAAATTGTTGGAAATATGCCCTAGAGGCAATAATAAATTAGTTATTATTATATTTCCTTGTTCATGATAATCGTTTATTATCCATGCTATAATTGTATTGATAGGAAACTCAAATACATGTGTGGATACATAGACAACACCATGTCCCTAGCAAGCCTCTATTGGCTAGCTCGTTGATCAATAGATGGTTACGGTTTCCTAACGATGGACATTGGATGTCGTTGATAACGGGATCACATCATTAGGAGAATGATGTGATGGACAAGACCCAATCCTAAGCCTAGCACAAAGATCGTAGTTCGTATGCTAAAGCTTTTCTAATGTCAAGTATCTTTTCCTTAGACCATGAGATTGTGCAACTCCCGGATACCGTAGGAATGCTTTGGGTGTACCAAACGTCACAACGTAACTGGGTGGCTATAAAGGTGCATTACAGGTATCTCCGAAAGTATCTGTTGGGTTGGCACGAATCGAGACTGGGATTTGTCACTCCGTGTAAACGGAGAGGTGTCTCTGGGCCCACTCGGTAGGACATCATCATAATGTGCACAATGTGACCAAGGGGTTGATCACGGGATGATGTGTTACGGAACGAGTAAAGAGACTTGCCGGTAACGAGATTGAACAAGGTATCGGGATACCGACGATCGAATCTCGGGCAAGTACAATACCGCTAGACAAAGGGAATTGTATACGGGATCGATTGAGTCCTTGACATCGTGGTTCATCCGATGAGATCATCGTGGAACATGTGGGAGCCAACATGGGTATCCAGATCCCGCTGTTGGTTATTGACCGGAGAACGTCTCGGTCATGTCTACATGTCTCCCGAACCCGTAGGGTCTACACACTTAAGGTTCGATGGTGCTAGGGTTATAAAGGAAGTTTGTATGTGGTTACCGAATGTTGTTCGGAGTCCGGATGAGATCCCGGACGTCACGAGGAGTTCGGAATGGTCCGGAGGTAAAGATTTATATATAGGAAGTCCTATTTCGCCATCGGGACAAGTTTGGGGTCATCGGTATTGTACCGGGACCACCGGAAGGGTCCCGAGGTCCACCGGGTGGGGCCACCTATCCCGGAGGGTCCCATGGGCTGAGGTGAGAAGGATCCAGCCCAAAGTGGGCTGGGCGCCACTTCCCCTAGGGCCCATGCGCCTAGGGTGAAGGGGAAACCCTAAAGGAAGATTCCCATAAGGGAAGGCACCTCCTAGGTGCCTTGGGGAAGGACTCCTCCCCAGCCGCCGCCCTTGGAGATTGGATCTCCTAGGGCTGGCGCACCCCCTTGGGATCCCTATATATAGTGGGGTAGGAGGGCCTCTCAAACACACCTTTTGCCTTTGGTGCAGCCCCTCCTCTCTCCCAAGTTCTTCTCCTCCTCCTCTCCCTTGGTGCTTGGCGAAGCCTGCGGGATTGCCACGCTCCTCCATCACCACCATGCCGTTGTGCTGCTGCTGGATGGAGTCTTCCTCAACCTCTCCCTCTCTCCTTGCTGGATCAAGGCGTGGGAGGCGTCCACTGGGTTGTCTACGTGTGTTGAACGCGGAGGTGCCGTCCGTTCGGCACTAGGATCTCCGGTGATTTGGATCACGGCAGTACGACTCCTTCAACCCCGTTCTCTTGAACGCTTCCGCTTAGCGATCTACAAGGGTATGTAGATGCACTCTCCTTCCCTCGTTGCTGGTTTCTCCATAGATAGATCTTGGTGACACGTGGGAAAATTTTGAATTTCTGGTACGTTCCCGGCGGTGGCATCATGAGCTAGGTCTATTGCGTAGATTCTTTGCACGAGTAGAACACAAAGTAGTTGTGGGCGTTGATTTTGTTCAATTTGCTTACCGTTACTAGTCAATCTTGTTTCGACGGTATTGCGGGATGAAGCGGCCGGACCGACCTTACGTACTCTTCTTGAGACAGGTTCCACCGGTGACATGCACTTGGTGCATAAGGTGGCTAGCGGGTGCCGATCTCTCCACTTTAGTCGGAACGGATTCGATGAAAAGGGTCCTTATGAAGGGTAAATAGCAATTGGCATATCACGTTGTGGTTTTGCGTAGGTAAGAAAGCGTTCTTGCTAGAAACCCAAAGCAGCCACGTAAAACATGCAGACAACAATTAGAGGACGTCTAACTTGTTTTTGCAGGGTATGCTATGTGATGTGATATGGCCAAGAAGAATGTGATGAATGATATGTGATGTATGAGATTGATCATGTTCTTGTAATAGGATTCACGACTTGCATGTCGATGAGTATGACAACCGGCAGGAGCCATAGGAGTTGTCTTTATTTATTGTATGACCCTCGTGTCATTGAACAACGCCATGTAATTACTTTACTTTATTGCTAACCGGTAGCCATAGTAGTAGAAGTAATAAGTTGGCGAGACAACTTCATGGAGACACGATGATGGAGATCATGATGATGGAGATCATGGTGTCATGCCGGTGACAATGATGATCATGGAGCCCCGAAGATGGAGATCAAAAGGAGCAATATGATATTGGCCATATCATGTCACTACTATATAATTGCATGTGATGTTTATTATGTTTATGCATCTTGTTTACTTAGAACGCACGATAGTAAATAAGATGATCCCTTACACAAATTTCAAGAAGTGTTCTCCCCACTGTGCACCGTTGCTACAGTTCGTCGCTTCTAAGCACCACGTGATGATCGGGTGTGATGGATTCTTACGTTCACATACAACGGGTGTAAGACAGATTTACACAGCAAAACACTTGGGGTTAACTTGACGAGCCTAGCATGTACAGACATGGCCTCGGGAACACAGAGACCGAAAGGTCGAGCATGAGTCGTATAGTAGATACGATCAACATGAAGATGTTCACCGAGTCGACTAGTCCGTCTCACGTGATGATCGGACACGGCTTAGTTGACTCGGATCATGTAATCACTTAGATGACCAGAGGGATGTCTATCGAGTGGGAGTTCATAAGATGAACTTAATTATCTTGAACATAGTCAAAAGACCTTTTGCAAATTATGTAAATAGCTCACGCTTAAGTTCCACTGTTTAGATAGTTCCTAGAGAAAATATAGTTGAAAGTTGACAGTAGCGATTATGCGGACAGTAGATAGCTTATGTCCTTAATGCATCGCTCAGTGTGCTGAACCCCAAACGTCGTCTGTGGATGTTGCGAACATCGGACATACACGTTTTTGATAACTACATGATAGTTCAGTTAAGCGGTTTAGAGTTGAGGCACGAAAGACGTTTTCGAAATGTCGCGGAACATATGAGATGTTTGAGGGCTGAAATTAGGATTTTAGGCTCGGGCCCACGTCAAGAGGTATGAGACCTCCGACGATTTTTCTTAGCCTACAAACTAAGGGAGAAAAGCTCAATCGTTGAGCTTGTGCTCAGATTGTCTGAGTACAACAATCACTTGAATCGAGTGGGAGTTGATCTTCCGGATGAGATAGTGATGTTTCTCCAAAGTCATTGCCACCAAGCTGCTAGAGCTTCGTGATGAACTATAACATATCAAGGATAGAGATGATGATCCTTGAGGTATTCGCGTTGTTTGACATCACGAAAGTAGAAGTCAAGAAGGAGCATCAATTGTTGATGGTTGGTGAAACCACTAGTTTCAAGAAGGGCAAGGGCAAGAAGGGATACTTCATGAAACGGCAAATCAGCTGCTGCTCTAATGAAGAAACCCAAGGTTGAACCCAAACCCGAGACTAAGTGCTTACGTAATAAGGGGAACAGCCAACGAGCAGCATTACCCTAGATACTTGGTAGATAAGAAGGCTGGCAAGGTCGAAAGAAGTATATTGGATATACATTATGTTAATGTCTACTTTACTAGTACTCCTAGTAGCACCAGGGTATTGAGATACCGGTTCGGTTGCTAAGTGTTAGTAACTCGAAATAAAAGGCTACGGAATAAACGGAGACTAGCTAAAGGTGAGCTGACGATATGTGTTGGAAGTGTTTCCAAGGTTGATGTGATCAAGCATCGCCCGCTCCCTCTACCATCGAGATTGGTGTTAAACCTAAATAATTGTTATTTGGTGTTTTGCGTTGAGCATAGACATGATTGGATTATGTCTTCCATAATACGGTATTCATTTAAGAAGAATAATGGTTACTCTATTTATTTGAATAATACCTTCGATGGTCTTGCACCTAAATAAATGGTTTATTGAATCTCGATCGTAGTAATACACATTTTCATGCCAAAAGTATAAGATAGTAATGATAGTACCACTTACTTGTGGCACCGCCATATAAGTCATATTGGTGTAAAAGCATGAAGAAGCTCCATGTTGATGGATCTTTGGACTCACTCGTTTTGAAAAGTTTGAGACATGCTAACCATGTCTATTGGTGCATACGCATGAAGAAACTCCATGCAGATGGATCGTTTAGACTCACTTGATTTTGAATCACTTGAGATATGCAAATCATACCACATGGACAAGATGACCGAAAAGCCTCGGTTTCAAAGAAGATGGAACTAGATAGCAACTTGTTAGAAGTAACACATTTTGATGTGTGCAGTCCAATGAGTGCCGAGGCATGCAAAGTGAATATCGTTATGTTACGACTTCACAGATGATTCGAGTAGATGTTGAGTATATTTACTTGATGAAACACAAATCTGAATTATTGAATGGTTCAAGTAATTTCAGAGTGAAGTTTAAGATCTTCGTGACAAGAGGATAGAATTTCTATGATATGATCATAGAGATGAATATCTGAGTTACAAGTTTTGGCACACAATTAAGACATTGTGCAAATTGTTTCACAATTAATACCGCTGGAACACCATAGTGTGATGGTGTGTCCGAACATCATAGTTGCACCCTATTGGATATGGTGCGTACCATGATGTCTCTTATCGAATTACCACTATCGCTCATGGGTTAGGCATTAGAGACAACCGCACTCACTTTAATAGGGCACCACGTTACTCCGTTGAGATGACACCGTATGAACTATGGTTTAGAGAAACCTAAGCTGTCATTTCTTAAAGGTTTGGGGCTGCGATGCTTATGTGAAAAAGTTTCAGGTTGATAAGCTCGAACCCAAAGCGGATAAAATGCATCTTCATAGGACACCCAAAACGGTTGGGTATACCTCCTAATTCAGATCCGAAAGCAATAGGGATTGTTTCTTGAATCGGGTCCTTTCTCGAGGAAAAGTTCGTCTCGAAAAGTTGAGTGGGAGGATGGTGGAGACTTGATGAGGTTATTGAACCGTCACTTCAACAAGTGTGTAGCAGGGCACATGAAGTTGTTCCTGTGGCACCTACACCAATTGAAGTCGAAGCTTATGATAGTGATCATGAAGTTTTGGATCAAGTCACTACCGTACCTCGTAGGGTGACAAGGATGCGTACTACTTCACAGTGGTACGCAATCCTGTCTTGAAGGTCATGTTGCTAGACAACAATGAACCTACGAGCTATGGAGAAGCAATGGTGGGCCCAAATTCCGATAAATGGTTAGAAGCCATGAAATCCGAGATAGGATCCATGTATCGTAACAAAGCATGGACTTTGGTGGACTTGCACGATGATCGGCAAGCCATTGAAATAAATGGATCTTTAAGAAGAAGACGGACGTGGACGGTAATGTCACCGTCTATGAAGCTCGACTTGTGGCGAAGAGTTTTTCACAAGTTCAAGGAGTTGACTACGATGAGATTTTCTCATCCGTAGCAATGCTTAAGTCCGTCGGAATCATGTTAGCATTAGCTGCATTTATGAAATCTGGCAGATGGATGTCAAAACGAGTTTCCTTACCAAGATTCGTAAGGAAAGGTTGTATGTGATACAATCGTAAAGTTTTTGTCGACCCTAAGGATGCTAAAAGGTATCTTTGGCTCCAGCGATCCTTCTAAGGACCGGAGTAAGCATCTCGGAGTTGGAATGTGCGCTTTGATGAGATGATCAAAGATTTTGGGTTTATACAAAGTTTATGAGAAACTTGTATTTCCAAAGAAGTGAGTAGGAGCACTATAGAATTTCTGATGAGTATATGTTGTTGACATATTGATGATCAGAAATGATGTAGAACTTCTGGAAAGCATATAGGGTTATTAGAAAGATGTTTTACAATAGAAAACCTCGATAAGGCTACTTGAACAATAAGCAAAAAGATCTATAAGATAGATCAAAATGTTTAATAATACTTTCAAATGAGCACATACATTGACATAATCTTGAAAGTGTACAAGATGGATCACCAAAGAAGGAGTTCTTGCACGAGATGTAAGGTATGAAGTTAAGACTTAAAGCTCGACCACGGCAGAATGCAGAGAAAGGGCGAAGATCGTCCCTATGCCTTAGACATAGGCTCTACAAGATGCTATCTTTGTGTACCGCACGGAAGTGTGCCATGCCATGAGTCGATCAAGGGGTACAAGAATGATCCAGGAATGGATCATTGGACAATGATCAAAATTGTCCTTGGAGTAAATAAGGACATGTTTCTCGATTATGGAGGTGATAAAGAGTTGGCGTAAAGGATTACGTCGATGCAAGCTATAACACCTATCCGAGTGACTCTGAGTAGCAAACCGGATACGTATAGTGGAGCAACCATTTGGAATAGCTCCAAGTGGAGCGTGGAAGCAGCATTTACAATATGACATAGAGAATTGCGAAGTACACACGGATCTGAAAGGTTCAGACCCGTTGACTAAAACCCGTTGACTAAAACCTCTCTCACAAGCAAAACATGATCAAACCTCAGAACTCATTGAGTCTAAATCACATGATGATGTGAACTAGTTCTGAGACACTAGTAAACTCTTTGGGTGTTGGTCACATGGCGATGTGACCTATCGATGTTAATCACATGACGATGTGAACTAGATTATTGACTCTAGTGCAAGTGGGAGACTATTGGAAATATGCCCTAGAGGCAATAATAAATTAGTTATTATTATATTTCCTTGTTCATGATAATCGTTTATTATCCATGCTATAATTGTATTGATAGGAAACTCAAATACATGTGTGGATACATAGACAACACCATGTCCCTAGCAAGCCTCTATTGGCTAGCGCGTTGATCAATAGATGGTTACGGTTTCCTAACCATGGACATTGGATGTCGTTGATAACGGGATCACATCATTAGGAGAATGATGTGATGGACAAGACCCAATCCTAAGCCTAGCACAAAGATCGTAGTTCGTATGCTAAAGCTTTTCTAATGTCAAGTATCTTTTCCTTAGACCATGAGATTGTGCAACTCCCGGATACCGTAGGGAATGCTTTGGGTGTACCAAAGCGTCACAACGTAACTGGGTGGCTATAAAGGTGCATTACAGGTATCTCCGAAAGTATCTGTTGGGTTGGCACGAATCGAGATCGGATTTGTCACTCCGTGTAAACGGAGAGGTATCTCTGGGCCCACTCGGTAGGACATCATCATAATGTGCACAATGTGACCAAGGGGTTGATCACGGGATGATGTGTTACGGAACGAGTAAAGAGACTTGCCGGTAACGAGATTGAACAAGGTATCGGGATACCGACGATCGAATCTCGGGCAAGTACAATACCGCTAGACAAAGGGAATTGTATACGGGATCGATTGAGTCCTTGACATCGTGGTTCATCCGATGAGATCATCGTGGAACATGTGGGAGCCAACATGGGTATCCAGATCCCGCTGTTGGTTATTGACCGGAGAACGTCTCGGTCATGTCTACATGTCTCCGAACCCGTAGGGTCTACACACTTAAGATTCGATGGCGCTAGGGTTATAAAGGAAGTTTGTATGTGGTTACCGAATGTTGTTCGAGTCCCGGATGAGATCCCGGACGTCACGAGGAGTTCCGGAATGGTCCGGAGGTAAAGATTTATATATAGGAAGTCCTATTTGACCATCGGGACAAGTTTCGGTCATCGGTATTGTACTGGGACCACCGGAAGGGTCCCGGGGTCCACCGGTGGGGCCACCTATCCGGAGGGTCCCATGGGCTGAGGTGAGAAGGATCCAGCCCAAAGTGGGCTGGGCGCCACTTCCCTAGGGCCCATGCGCCTAGGGTGAAGGGGAAACCCTAAAGGAAGATTCCCATAAGGGAAGGCACCTCCTAGGTGCCTTGGGGAAGGACTCCTCCACTGCCGCCGCCCCTTGGAGATTGGATCTCCTAGGGGCTGGCGCACCCCCTGGGATCCCTATATATAGTGGGGTAGGAGGGCCTCTCAAACACACCTTTTGCCTTTGGTGCAGCCTCCCTCTCTCCCAAGTTCTTCTCCTCCTCCTCTCCCTTGGTGCTTGGCGAAGCCTGCTTGGGATTGCCACGCTCCTCCATCACCACCATGCCGTTGTGCTGCTGCTGGATGGAGTCTTCCTCAACCTCTCCCTCTCTCCTTGCTGGATCAAGGCGTGGGAGACGCCACCGGGCTGTACGTGTGTTGAACGCGGAGGTGCCGTCCGTTCGGCACTCGGATCTCCGGTGATTTGGATCACGGCAATCGACTCCTTCAACCCCGTTCTCTTGAACGCTTCCGCTTAGCGATCTACAAGGGTATGTAGATGCACTCTCCTTCCCCTTGTTGTTGGTTTCTCCATAGATAGATCTTGGTGACACGTAGGAAAATTTTGAATTTCTGCTACGTTCCCCGACAGAAATAAACTATATGCCCAGTTGTGAATCAAGGATCGACTTGCAATTAGGAGACTTGCAATTGGGATGAACAATAAAACACAGACTCCAATTACCAGTCGAGGGTTGGCTTGCGGCTAGGACAACTACGAACCCATTTGCGAGTCGAGGGTGAACATGCAAAATAGGACAACTACGAAACTACGAGCCCAATTGTGAGTCTAGGGTGGGCTTGCAACTAGAATAACTACGAAACTACGAGCCCAGTTGCGAGTCAAGGGTCAATTTGCAACTGAGATGAAACAAGTTATGGGCCTAGTTGTGAGTCAAGGATAGACTTGCAACTGAGATAAAAAACAAAACACATGCTCCAGTTGCGAGTCGATGGTGGGCTTGCAACTCGAACAATGACGAGCTCAGTTCTGAATCGAGGATGGACTTGCAACTAGGACAACTACGAAATTATGAGTCCAATTGCGAGTTAAGGGTCGACTTGCAACTGGAATGAAACAAGCTATGGGCCTGGTTGCGAGTCAGGAGTGGACTTGCAACTGGGATGGAAAACGAAACACATGCTCTAGTCGTAAGTCGAGGGTGGGCTTGCAACTCAGCCAACTATGAGCCTAGTTGCGAGTCGAGCATGGACTTTCACCTAGGACAACTACAAAATAGCGAGCCTAGTTGTGAGTCAAGGGTGGACTTGCAATTAGGATGAAACAACTACGAGCCTAGTTGCGAGTCAAGGGTGAACTTGCAACTGGGATGAAAAACAAAACATCGGCCCAGTTGCGACTCAAGAGTGTGATACGTCCATTTTGCATCATGCTTTTATATCAATATTTATTGCATTATGGGCTGCTATTACACATTATATCTCAATACTTATGGCTATTCTCTCTTATTTTACAAGGTTTACCATGAAGAGGGGGAACGCCGGCAGCTGGAATTTCGGGCGAAAAGGGCAAACGTTGGAAACCTATTCTGCACAACTCCAAAAGTCCTGAAACTCTACGAAACATCTTTTTGGAATTTATAAGAATTATTGAGCAAAAGAAATAGGCCAGGGGGCCCACACCCAGTCCAGGAGATGGGGGGCTGTAGCGACCTGACCCAAAATCGGTCAAATCTCTGTGTCTGTACCATCCCAAGATCATGCTGGTACTCACAGTACATCGATAAAGTAATCAAAGTTCAATCACACCTGAATATCATTAAACGATTCTCATATAGAGTCTTTATTACAAGGGAATAAATTCGGCTCAAGGCCAACTCATGAGAAATAAACTACTAATGCTGCGGAAGCGTCGAGGTAAAGCGAGTCCATCCGACTCCAAAGGGCAATCGCCAAGCGCGGAGCGTAGCCTCACACATGATCGGAATATATCTAAGCAACATAATAAGTTGCAGCCATGTAGGTCAGCTTTTGGAATAAGCTGGCAAGTCATGAAGAATAACAATAATAAAGTTACTACACTATATGCATTTTGGCTGTGGAGCTCTAAGTTTCATCATTTTGCTAAAAGCCAATTTTATCCTACTACAAAGGACTTATTTGCAAATTACTACAATTGTTGGTGGTTATTGAGATGGTTCCGCCAACCAATATCTCGTTCCCAATTATTAAGTCATAAACCCTCAAATTAATTCATTAGTTTTAGTGTTGAGATATCCGAATACTTCCAAGTTCCAGAGGCTCAAATGTCCGTAATCGGGACACGGCTAATCGATTAGGTTATAACTCTCTGCAGAGGTTTGCCACTTTCCCGCAAGAATCATTCCCTCCTTTAGAGTCTTCGCACTTCATGGTGTTTGAAGACGGGACGAATGAAACAGGTCTTCCAAAGAGTTCTTACCGCCCTTTGGTACCCATCCAATCCTACCGTTCGTCTACTTCTCGTAGTACCGTCCAGCGTCACTACTAGGGTCAACCCAGCCAGAGACCATAATGGCTTGCGGCTGCACAGGTAATCTTCCGGTCATGGGGCATCCAACCATCTCTTAGTGGCTGGGTGATGCTTTCCGCAGGATGTCAAGGCGCATCTCCATGCATCCCGGCCACCACTGGTGCTCCAGGTGCCCGTCAACCGTCCTCCACCCAGTAGTGATTTTCGAAGTCCATCTTGATCATTGTAGTTCATGGGGTTATCATCATCATTGACTCTCACATCTTGCTTATGAATATCACTCATACCAAATCCCGCCTCTGAGCATAGCAAAATAACTACTACGTCCGGGGTCATGGTAACAAGGATTGGTTCATCCTACCACATGATACTACTCAAGTTTAATGACTTCAAGATTTCACTACTGCATGCATGGTGGGGTGGTGACAACTACTAATGCACAAAAACATAGGTATAGAAATAACATGATCAATACTTGCCTTGTCGATGATCCTCGTAAGCTAAAGAGTCGTAGTAGCAAGCTTAAGACTCGGAAACTCTACCGAGACAAACAATAACACAATAAGCACAAAGCAAGAGGATCACACAAGATAACAATAGTAACATAGCACAACAAAACAATCAAAACCAAATCCAAAAGAAAAACTCAAAGAAACCAATTCAAAGTTTTTTCCTACTCCAAACAATAACAAAAATAGTTTTTATATAACAAAAATTCCTTAATATAACCTAATCATGGTTTTAGGTTAACTTAACAGAAAAGGATTCACTAAGCAACTAGGAGCAAAAAGAATTAATTAAAAAGCTATTATAAAACTCATTCTAGGCCTAATCCAATTTCTATTAAGAAAAATAATTTAAAACTTTTATTAATTATAAATAAAAGTTCATCTACTAGAATGACAGAAACTAACCTAGAATAACTAATCACAAGTTAAAAATAAATTAATTTACTAATTAATTAATTGGGAAAACAGGAACTAGTTAATTAATTAGGATTAATAGGATTCTGTCTAAAACTAATTATTTATTAATCCTAAAATACCCAAATAAATTTCTAGGGTTTGGCAATGTCAAAATAAAGTGGTGACAAAAAGAATCATGCAAAATAATTTTTCTAACTAAAGTTATAGCAGATTTGCTATTCTGGCTAAAACAATATTAAAGCATTTTTAATTATTTTTAACATAGCTATATATATATATATTTCAGAAACTACATAAAATTTGCAATCCAACAAAAAAAGAATCATCAAAAAATGTTAAACAGAATAAAAGATATACATTTTTGAAAACAGAAACTATTCGCTAAAACAAAAATCAAAATAAAAGAAAAAGGCCTAATGGGCCTATCTTCAGGCACTAGGCGTAGTTTAGTCTAAACGGGCTCTAGGGTTTAAACTAAAAGAACCGGCCTAAACAAATAAACCTAAACTAAAATAAAACCGCGTGGAACCGACCGGTTTTATAAAATAAAACCTAACCCTTGAGGTTCTAATCCTAGCCCTAGATCTAGGATCGGACGGTGGGGTGAGGCCGGTGACTTACCGGACTCCGGCGACGGCGGCGGCGGCGGCGAGAGTGCGTCGGGGCTTCCTGGCGTCGGCGAGCTCCGGCGACTCGTCGGGAGGATGCGGGGGAGCACGGGGGGTGGGTCGGGGGTGTTGGGGGGGGGCGGGGTGCACCAGGGCGTCGACGGCGACCACGGGCGGGCGAGCTTCGGCTCCAGCGACGTCGAGCGGGAGGGAGAGGGGTGCGCGAGGTCTCGGGGAATGGGGTCTGTGAGCTCGGCTTTTATAGCACAGGGGTCGGGCCTTGCTTGAGGTCGATCAGGCGATCGGGATCCGGATCCTTGGGATCCGGTCGATCTCCCATGAGGTCGAAGCATGGGCGAGGGGGAAGAAGACGGGGCGGGTCCCACGGGTCAGAGAGAGAGGGAGAGAGGCGGGTCGAGCGGGTGGCCGAGACGGAGGGTTTTCGGGCGAGGGGCGAGGCCGGGTCGGGCTGGGCCTGGCCTCAAGGTCGGCCGGGCTGGGCCTCGGGCCGAGGGGGTGAGGCGGCGCTGGCTGGGCCTGGGGTGGCCTGGCTGGCGCCCCGGGGAGTTTTTTTTTGAATTTTTTTTTAAAAAATAAAACAAAAACAGAAATAAAACTATATCTATAAATATTTTATATAGGGTATATATATACCAAAATGATCAGGGGAATATTCCCTTTCATTTGAACATTTTTCCAAAGGCAAAATCCAAACTTCATAAAAATCTATTTTTTCAAATTCAAATAAATTTCAGATTTGAATCCAAATCTTTTGGCAATGTTTCCTCTGATATTTTTGGAGTGTCATGTTTGCTCCTCTCATACTTTTGATCAAGTATTTATCAGGCTTGGTTTTTTGAAATGATTCCCACATGCCAAGTTTGAAATTCAAATTCAAAACTCAAAATTCTCCAAGCTTCAAATGGCATTCAAATTCAAACAGGATGCATAGGATGCTTAGCTATAATTGTAAAACATTCCAAATAGGAAATTTGGGATGTTACAAACCTACCACCTTAAGATGAATCTCGCCTCGAGATTCGGGTTGGCTAGCAAATAAGTGCGGGTGGTCTCGACGAAGATCTTCTTGGCGTTCCCAGTGGCTTCTTCCTCGGTGTGGTGACTCCACAGCACCTTGCAAAACTTGATGACCTTGCTGCGGGTGACTCTGCTTGCGGTCTCGAGAATTTTGACGGGTTTCTCCTTGTAAGTCAAATCACTGTCAAACTGTATGGCCTCTAGGGGCACTGTATCTCTCAACGGAACATCGGCCATGTCGGCGTGACACTTCTTCAGCTGAGAAACATGGAAGACATCATGCACTCCGGACAATCCTTCCGGCAATTCCAACTTGTAAGCAACCTCTCCACGACGTTCAAGGATTTTGTAGGGGCCAATGAATCGGGGTGCTAACTTTCCCTTGACTCCAAACCTCTTGATTCCAAGGTGCAGGTTTCCAACACTATGAGGTCTGCGGAAATTTATGGTTCCCGATGTTGAGGGTTGCAGGACAGCCTACACCGCCATCATTTCTCCTCCTGCGGGCCCGGCCTTGAAGGGGGCTTCTAAGGGTTCTAGTGCATAACCCGTACTTTTCCACAACTACCCTTGATATGAATGAATGCGTTGCACCGTAATCAAAGAGAACCAAAACTGAACGTGAATTCAATAAAACTTACCAACCACGATTGTTCCGGCTGATCATAGACGTCCTCCACGCCGATGTGGTTCACCTAAGCACGAGGGAACGGATTGGGCTTCTTGGCTGAGCCTCCATTGCCATTACCATTCCTCCGCTTGGCCTCCGGCAGTCGGTGGCGTAGTGCCCTGTCTTCCGCACTTGAAGCAGGTGATGTGGCTCGAGATCCTTCTGAGCCGGGCAGAACGGTGCTGATTGCCATTATCATAACCATTGCCATTGCCATGGCCTCGACTTGTTGTCCTGGTTGCGGTTGTTCCCATTTCCTCCATGGTTATGACCTCCATGGTTATGATGGGTGTGCCCTCCCGAGCACGGTGCATAACGGGCTTCGCCGAGCTCCCGAGTTGTGCTTCCCCCAGCTGTACTTCCGCTTGCGGCTTTCTATCTGCTGCTGCTTGCCTTCCGAATGGTGGCCTTGTCTACCAGCTCTGGTAGTTGTTGAAAGTAGCCACAATAAGCTGCATGCTCGATTCGTCATTGAGTCCCTCAAGGAACTTCTCACCTTGGCGGCGTCAGGCCACATCATCAGGGGCATAGCAAGCAAGCTTGCTGAATTCATCCACGCATCGTGCCACACCGATTCCCCTGGCGTAAGTTGCGGAACTCACGCTTCTTCGCACTCATGGCTCCAATGAGACATGAGCAGTGCGAAAGGCCTGCTGGAATTGATCCCAAGTGATGCCACCCATGGGAAAAGTGGCGGTGTAATTCTCCCACCAAGAAGCTGCAGGTCCATCTAGTTGATGCGCGGCAAAGCGCACCTTCTCAGCATCAGTGCATCCAACGGTGACTAGCTCTCTTCCGATTTTGCGGAGCCAATCATCAGCCACAATTGGCTCAGTGCTACTAGAGAACACCGCGGATTCAACCTCGTAAATCGAGTCAAGTTGTCCACAGTGGGTGGTGGCGGTGGATTGTTGGCGGTGTTGTTACGATTCTGAATAAGGAGTTGCATCACAGCATTACGCTGCTGGAGCAGCTGGGTGAGCTCGGCGGAAACCAAAGGTCACGTCTCGGAGGCATCTGGTGTTTTTGGAGTGGGTGAGAAAATTAGAATAGAACAATGGTCTATAAGGAATAACACTACCCACATGAATGCACAATCATAACACACCAATCATTTATTCATTCCACTCAAACATGGTTCAAACTCGATTACAAAAGCTCATGACTAATCGAAGGGAAAACATCGGCCTAACTGATCGACGAAAAAGTAAAAGATAACATGGTGGTCGACTAAACAGTCTTCATCAGTGGCGCCTCCTCTTGGGGTTTCCTTCAGTGGTACTCCCTTCGAAATCCTGATCATTGCTCACGAGGGGTGCTTCGTCTCCACTCGGGTAAAGGTCCTCTCCCAAGTCCATCTTCTCCTCAATCGCGGCAAGCTTCATCTTCGTGTCGTCGACTATCTCCATGAAGTCCGTGATTTCTTCCTCATGGCCAAGGAAGTCTGCGCGTGCCTTCTCCTCCAGTTCCGATTCATGGAACAAGAGCTTCCGGTGTGTCTTCGAGTTACGGCGAGTCTGAATCTCCCGTTTCCTGAGAAGACACTCCAAGTCCTGGATGTAAGAAAGAGTGGAATCATCCTCGATGGTACGGATGATATCTCCGTTCCTTGCCCTGCGAGAAACCATGGCGAGGTCTGAGTGATCGAGCTCGGCCCTGTACTCCTCTCGGAGATGTCCAAGTGCTCGGTAGATCGCCACGTCCCTTCCGATGATCCAGTTGAACTCGGTGAACTCAAAGTTGATAGGCTCCGTGTGTCCTCCAAAGGTTCTCCACAGGATATGCACCTCAATCCTGTAGCGGGTGTCCGTCGGAAGTGCATTAGTGGGTTTCCGGTGATCGAGGGCGAGCAATCTTGGCAGCCTTCACCATCTGGACCAGCTTCCTTCCGAAGGGCATCGTCTCATCGGGCTGGCAGAACTCCGGTAGCAAAACTGGGGTGAACTCGACGGCCATCTAGAATGTTGCAAAGGGGAGAAGAGTCAGAATAGAACAAGGAAGAATTATAGAATGAAAGGGGTTCAAAGTAAATGGTCTCTTCTTATGGCTTTCCGATCCTAGGGGTTACGATCCTACGGTCAGCGTGTGCTCTGATACCATCTCTGTAGCGACCTGACCCAAAATCGGTCAAATCTACGTATGCATACCATCCCAAGATCATGCCGGTACTCACAAAGACATCGATAAAGTAATCAAAGTTCAATCACACCTGAATATCATTAAACGATTCTCATATAGAGTCTTTATTACAAGGGAATAAATTCGCTCAAGGCCAACTCATGAGAAATAAACTACTAATGCTGCGGAAGCGTCGAGGTAAAGCGAGTCCATCCGACTCCAAAGGGCAATCGCCAAGCGCGGGCGTAGCCTCACTCCCGATCGGAATATATCTACGCAGCATAATACGTTGCAGCCATGTAGGTCAGCTTTTGGAATAAGCTGGCAAGTCATGAAGAATAACAATAATAAAGTTACTACACTATATGCATTTTGGCTGTGGAGCTCTAAGTTTCATCATTTTGCGAAAAGCCAATTTTATCCTACTACAAGTGGACTTATTTGCAAATTACTACAATTGTTGGTGGTTATTGAGATGGTTCCGCCAACCAATATCTCGTTCCCAATTATTAAGTCATAAACCCTCAAATTAATTCATTAGTTTTAGTGTTGAGATATCCGAATACTTCCAAGTTCCAGAGGCTCAAATGTCCGTAACCGGGGACACGGCTAATCGATTAGGTTATAACTCTCTGCAGAGGTTTGCGCACTTTCCCCACAAGAATCATTCCCTCCTTTAGAGTCTTCGCACTTCATGGTGTTTGAAGACGGGGCCAGATGAAACAGGGTCTTCCAAAGAGTTCTTACGCCACCGCCGGTACCCATCCAATCCTACCGTTCGTCTACTTCTCGTAGTACCGTCCAGCCAGCGTCACTACTAGGGTCAACCCAGCAGAGCCCATAATGGCTTGCGGCTGCCTGTAAGCTTCGGTCATGGGGCATACATCCTTCTCTTCGTGGCTGGGTGAAGCTTTCCGCAGGATGTCATGGCGCTTCTCCATGCATCCCGGCCACCACTGGGTGCTCCAGGGTGCCCGTCAACCGTCCTCCACCCAGAAGTGATTTTCCGAAGTCCATCTTGATCATTGTAGTTCATGGGGTAGTCATCATCATTGACTCTCACAACTTGATTATGAATATCACTCATACCAAATCCGTCTCTGAGCATAGCAAAATAACTACTACGTCCGGGGTCATGGTAACAAGGGGATTGGTTCATCCTACCACATGATACTACTCAAGTTTAATGACTTCAAGATTTCACTACTGCATGCATGGTGGGGTGGTGACAACTACTAATGCACAAAAACATAGGTATAGAAATAACATGATCAATACTTGCCTTGTTGATGATCCTCGTAAGCTAAAGAGTCGTAGTAGCAAGCTTCGCACTCCGGAAACTCTACCGAGACAAACAATAACACAATAAGCACAAAGCAAGAGGATCACACAAGATAACAATAGTAACATAGCACAACAAAACAATCAAAACCAAATCCAAAAGAAAAACTCAAAGAAACCAATTCAAAGTTTTTTCCTACTCCAAACAATAACAAAAATAGTTTTTATATAACAAAAATTCCTTAATATAACCTAATCATGGTTTTAGGTTAACTTAACAGAAAAGGATTCACTAAGCAACTAGGAGCAAAAAGAATTAATTAAAAAGCTATTATAAAACTCATTCTAGGCCTAATCCAATTTCTATTAAGAAAAATAATTTAAAACTTTTATTAATTATAAATAAAAGTTCATCTACTAGAATGACAGAAACTAACCTAGAATAACTAATCACAAGTTAAAATAAATTAATTTACTAATTAATTAATTGGGAAAACAGGAACTAGTTAATTAATTAGGATTAATAGGATTCTGTCTAAAACTAATTATTTATTAATCCTAAAATACCCAAATAAATTTCTAGGGTTTGGCAATGTCAAAATAAAGTGGTGACAAAAAGAATCATGCAAAAATAATTTTTCTAACTAAAGTTATAGCAGATTTGCTATTCTGGCTAAAACAATATTAAAGCATTTTTAATTATTTTTAACATAGCTATATATATATATTTTTCAGAAACTACATAAAATTTTCAATCCAACAAAAAAAAGAATCATCAAAAAATATTAAACAGAATAAAAGATATACATTTTTGAAAACAGAAACTATTCGGCTAAAACAGAAAATCAAAATAAAAGAAAAAGGCCTAATGGGCCTATACTGTGCACTAGGCGTAGTTTAGTCTAAACGGGCTCTAGGGTTTAAACTAAAAGAACCGAACTAAACAAATAAACCTAAACTAAAAATAAACCGCGTGGAACCGACCGGTTTTATAAAATAAAACCTAACCCTTCGGGGTTCTAATCCTAGCCCTAGATCTAGGATCGGACGGTGGGGGGGTGAGGCCGGTGACTTACCGGACTCCGGCGACGGCGGCGGCGGCGGCGAGAGTGCGTCGGGGCGTCCGGGCGTCGGCGAGCTCCGGCGACTCGTCGGGAGGACGCGGGGGAGCACGGGGGGTGGTTCGGTGGGGTCGGGGGTGGTCGGGGTGGACTAGGGCGTCGACGGCAGCGACCACGGGCGGGCGAGCCGGGCTCCGCGACGCCGAGTGGGAGGGAGAGGGGGTGCGAGGTCTCGGGGAATGGGGTGCGTGAGCTCGGCTTTTATAGCACTGGGGTCGGGCCTTGCTTGAGGTCGATCAGGCGATCGGGATCCGGATCCTTCGGATCCGCCGATCTCCGCGAGGTCAAGCATGGGCGAGGGAAGAAGAGGGCGGGGCCCACGGGTCACGAGAGGAGAGAGGGCGGGTCGAGCGGGTGGCCGAGACGGAGGGTTTTCGAGGGGCGAGGCCGGTCGGGCTGGGCTGGCTCTGTTGGGCCGGGCTGGCCCGGGCGCTGGGCCGAGGGGTGAGGCGGCACTGGCCTGGGCTTGGGGTGGCTGGGCGCCCGGGAGTTTTTTTTGAATTTTTTTAAATAAAACAAAACAGAAATAAAACTATATCTATAAATATTTTATATAGGGTATATATATACCAAAATGATCAGGGAATATTCCTTTCATTTGAACATTTTTCCAAAGGCAAAATCCAAACTTCATAAAAATCTATTTTTTCAAATTCAAATAAATTTCAGATTTGAATCCAAATCTTTTGGCAATGTTTCCTCTGATATTTTTGGAGTGTCATGTTTGCTCCTCTCATACTTTTGATCAAGTATTTATCAGGCTTGGTTTTTTGAAATGATTCCCACATGCCAAGTTTGAAATTCAAATTCAAAACTCAAAATTCTCTGAAGCTTCAAATGGCATTCAAATTCAAACAGGATGCATAGGATGCTTAGCTATAATTGTAAAACATTCCAAATAGGAAATTTGGGATGTTACAGGGGCGCCCCCCCTACAGGGCGCGCCCCCTATCTCCTGGGCCCCCTAGTGGGCTTCCGGCATCCATCTTCTGCTATATCATCACTTTTACCCTGGAAAAAATCGTGGGCAAGCTTACGGGACGAAACTCCGCCGCCACGAGGCGGAACCTTGGCGGAATCAATCTAGGGCTCTGGCGGAGCTGTTCTGCTGGGGACACTTCCCTCCGGGAGGGGGAAATCATCACCAACGTCATCACCAACGATCCTCTCATCGAGAGGGGGTCAATCTCCATCAACATCTTCACCAGCACCATCTCCTCTCAAAACCCTAGTTCATCTTGTGTATCCAATCTTGTATCAAAACCACAAATTGGTACCTGTGGGTTGCTAGTAGTGTTGATTACTCCTTGTAGTTGATGCTAGTTGGTTTACTTGGTGGAAGATCATATGTTCAGATCCTTTATGCATATTATTACTTCTCTGATTATGAACATGAATATGCTTTGTGAGTAGTTACGTTTGTTCCTGAGGACATGGGTGAAGTCTTGCTATTAGTAGTCATGTGAATTTGGTATTCGTTCGATATTTTGATGATATGTATGTTGTCTCTCCTCTAGTGGTGTTATGTGAACGTCGACTACATAACACTTCACCATTATTTGGGCCTAGAGTAAGGCATAGGGAAGTAATAAGTAGATGATGGGTTGCTACAAAGGATGTAAGCTTAAACCCTAGTTTATGCGTTGCTTCATTAGGGGTTGATATGGACCCATATGTTTAATGATGTGGTTAGGTTTACCTTAATACTCCTTTTGTAGTCGCGGATGCTTGCAATAGGGGTTAATCATAAGTGGGATGCTTGTCCAAGTTAGGACAGTACCCAAGTGTCGGTCCACCCACATATCAAATTATCAAAGTACCGAACGCGAATCATATGAACGTGATGAAAACTAGCTTGACGATAATTCCCAATGTGTCCTCAGGAGCTCCTTCTTCATTATTAGAATTTTTCCAGCCTTATCCTTTGCTACATAAAGGATTGGGCCACCTTGCTGCACGTTATGTACTTTATTTACTTTTTGCTCGTTACTATTTATTTTATCACAAAACTATCTATCACCTACTATTTCAGTGCTTGCAGAGAAAACCTTACTGAAAACCGCTTATCATTTCCTTCTGCTCCTCGTTGGGTTCGACACTCTTACTTACCGAAAGGACTACGATAGATCCCCTATACTTGTGATTCATCAAGACTCTTTTCTGGCGCTGTTGCCGGGGAGTGTAGCGGTTTTGGTGACTGGAACTTGGTAAGGAAACATTTATATAGTGTGCTGAAATTTTCTGTCACTTGTCACTATGGAAACTAATCCTTTGAGGGGCTTGTTTGGGGTATCTTCACCCCAACCAGAAGAGCAAAGAGATGCTCCTCAACCTACTGAACTTTATGAAAATATTCACTTTGATATTCCTTCGGTATGATAGAAAAACTGCTAGCTAATCCTTTTTGCGTGAGAGGCGGAACATTGCATCCCGATTTACACCTTATCTTTGTGGATGAAGTTTGTGGATTATTTAAGCTTGCAGGTATCCCTGATGATGTTGTTAAAAGGAAGGTCTTCCCTTTATCTTTGAAGGGAGATGCATTGACATGGTATAGGCTATGTGATGATACCGGATCTTGGAATTATAAGCGATTGAAGTTGGAATTTCACCAGAAGTTCTATCCTATGCATCTTGTTCATCGTGATCGTAATTACATATATAATTTCTGGCCTCACGAAGGAGAAAGCATCGCTCAAGCTTGGGGGAGGCTTAAGTCAATGTTATATTCATGCCCCAATCATGAGCTCTCTCGAAATGGTTATTCAGAATTTTTATGCTCGGCTTTCTCTTAATAATCGCAACTCCTTTCGATACTTCCCGTCTTTGGTTCTTATATGCTCAAGACTATTGATTTCAAATGGGACTTATTGTAAAGAATTAAACGCAACTCTGAAGATTGGGGTTCGGCGATGGTAAGGAGTCGGTATGACACCTAAGTTCGATTGTGTTAAATCTTTTATGGATACCGATGCTTTTCGTGGGTTTAGCGCTAAGTATGGACTTGACTCTGAGATAGTAGCTACCTTTTGTGAATCTTTTGCTACTCACGTTGGTCTCCCTAAAGAGAAGTGGTTTAAATATAATCCTCTTGTTGAAGTGAAAGTAGTTGCACCTATTACAGTCGAAGAAAAGACTATTACCTATAGTGATCCTATTGTTCCTACTGCTTATGTTGAAAAACCTCATTTTCCTGTTAGGATAAAAGATCATGCTAAAGCTTCGACTGTTGTTCATAAGAGTAATATTAGAACTTATACATCTCCTGAGCAAATCAAAGTTGAACCTAATGTTGCTATTGTTAAAGATCTCTTGTCTGATAATATTGATGGGCATGTTATTTATTTCTGTGATGAAACTGCTAGAATTGCCAAACCTTGTGCTAAAGATAAACATAGACCTGTGGTAGGCGTGCCTGTTATTTCTGTTAAAATAGGAGATCATTGTTATCATGGCTTATGTGATATGGGTGCTAGTGCTAGTGCAATATCTATTGACTTATACAACGAAATTAAGCACGATATTGCACCTACTGAGTTAGAAGATATTGATGTCACAATTAAACTTGCCAATAGAGATACTATTTCACCAATGGGAATTGTTAGAGATGTTGAAGTCTTGTGTGGGAAAACTAAATATCCTGCTGATTTTCTTGTTCTTGGCTCCCCACAAGATAGTTTTTGTCCCATCATATTTGGTAGACCCTTCTTGAACACCGTTAATGCTAAGATAGATTGCGAAAAGGATGTTGTTACTATTGGTCTAGGTGATATGTCTCATGAGTTCAACTTTTCTAAATTTCGTAGACAACACCGTGAAGAGGAATTACCTAGTAAGGATGAAATTATTGGTCTTGCTTCTATTGTTGTTCCTCCAACTGATCCGTTAGAACATTATTTGTTAGACCATGAAAACGACATGTTTATGAAGGAAAGGGAAGAAATAGATGAAGTGTTCCTTAAACAAGAACCTGTGCTGAAACATAACCTTCCCGTAGAAATTCTTGGGGATCCCCCTCCACCCAAGGGCGATCCCGTGTTTGAACTCAAACCTTTACCTGATAATCTTAAGTATGCTTATCTTGATGAAAAAGAAATATATCCTGTTATTATTAGTGCTAACCTTTCAGAGAAAGAAGAAGAAAGATTATTGAAAACTCTGAAGAAGCACCGGGCTGCTATTGGATATACTTTGGATGATCTTAAGGGCATCAGTCCCACATTATGTCAACACAAAATTTCAGTGGAGAAAGATGCCAAACCAGTTAGAGATCCTCAAAGACGATTAAATCCCAAAATGAAGGAAGTGGTAAGAAAGGAGATTCTAAAACTCCTTGAGGCAGATATCATTTATCCCGTTCTGATAGTGAATGGGTAAGCCCTGTCCATTGTGTCCCCAAAAAGGGAGGTATTACCGTTGTTCCTAATGATAAAGATGAATTGATCCCGCAAAGAATTATTACAGGTTATAGGATGGTAATTGATTTTCGTAAGTTAAACAAAGCTACTAAGAAAGATCATTACCCTTTACCTTTTATTGATCAAATGCTAGAAAGGCTATCCAAACACACACATTTTTGCTTTCTAGATGGTTATTCTGGCTTCTCTCAAATACCCGTGTCAGCAAAGGATCAATCTAAAACTAATTTTACCGGCCCTTTTGGTACTTTTACTTATAGACGTATGCCTTTTGGTTTATGTAAAGCACCTGCTACCTTTCAAAGATGCACGATGGCTATATTCTCTGATTTTTGTGAAAAGATTTGTGAGGTATTCATGGATGATTTCTCCGTCTATGGATCCTCTTTTGATGATTGTTTGAGCAACCTTGAACAAGTTTTGCAGAGATGCGAAGACACTAGTCTCGTCCAGAATTGGGAAAAGTGTCACTTTATGGTTAATGAAGGCATTGTCTTGGGGCACGAGATCTCCGAGAGAGGTATTGAAGTTGATAAAGCCAAAGTTGATGCTATTGAAAAGATGCCATATCCCAAGGACATAAAAGGTATAAGAAGTTTCCTTGGTCATGCCGGCTTTTATAGGAGGTTCATTAAGGACTTCTCTAAAATCTCTAGGCCTCGACTAATTTATTGCAAAAGATATTCCTTTTGTCTTTGATGATGATTGTGTAGAAGCATTCGAAACACTTAAGAAAGCTTTTATCACTGCACCTATTGTTCAGCCACCTGATTGGAATTTACCTTTTGAAATTATGTGCGATGCTAGTGATTATGCTGTAGGTGTTGTTTTAGGGCAAAGAGTTGATAAGAAATTGAATGTTATCCAGTATGCTAGTAAGACTCTAGATACTTCCCAGAGAAATTATGCTACTACTGAAAAAGAGTTCTTAGCAGTTGTGTTTGCTTGTGATAAGTTTAGACCTTATATTGTTGATTCCAAAGTTACTATTCACCCTGATCATGCTGCTATTAAATACCTTATGGAAAAGAAAGATGCTAAGCCTAGACTCATTAGATGGGTCCTCTTGCTCCAAGAATTTGATTTGCATATTATTGATAGAAAGGGAGCTGAGAACCCTGTTGCGTACAACTTGTCTAGGTTAGAGAATGTTCTTGATGACCCACTGCCTATTAATGATAGTTTTCCTGATGAACAATTAGCGGTTGTCAATGCTTCTCGTACTGCTCCTTGGTATGCTGATTATGCTAATTACATTGTTGCTAAATATATACCGCCTAGTTTCACATACCAGCAAAAGAAAAAGGTATTTTATGATTTAAGACATTACTTCTGGGATGATCCACACCTTTATAAAGAAGGAGTAGATGGTATTATTAGGCGTTGTGTGCTGAGCATGAACAGGAACAAATCCTACGCAAGTGTCACTCTGAATCCTGTGGAGGACACCACGCTGGAGATAGAACTGCACACAAGGTACTTCAATCTAGTTTTTATTGGCCTACTCTTTTCAAAGATGCTCGTAAGTTTGTCTTATTTTGTGATGAATGTCAAAGAATAGGTAACATTAGTAGACGTCAAGAAATGCCTATGAATTATTCTCTTATTATTGAACTGTTTGATGTTTGGGGCTTTGATTATATGGGACCTTTTCCTGCCTCCAATGGTTATACACATATTTTAGTTGTTGTTGATTACGTTACTAAGTGGGTAGAAGCTATTCCAACTAGTAGTGCTGATCATCACACTTCTATTAAAATGCTTAAAGAAGTTATTTTTTCGAGGTTTGGAGTCCCAAGATATCTTATGACTGATGGTGGTTCACACTTTATTCATGGTGCTTTCCGTAAGATGCTTGCTAAGTATGATGTCAATCCTAGAATCGCATCTCCTTATCACCCGCAATCTAGTGGTCAAGTAGAGTTGAGCAATAGAGAGCTCAAATTAATTTTGCAAAAGACCGTGAATAGATCTAGAAAGAATTGGTCCAAAAAACTTGATGATGCATTATGGGCCTATAGAACTGCATACAAAAATCTTATGGGTATGTCTCCATATAAGATGGTCTATGGAAAAGCATGTCATTTACCTCTTGAACTTGAACATAAAGCATATTGGGCTATTAAAGAGCTCAATTATGACTTCAAACTTGCCGGTGAGAAGAGGTTGTTTGATATTAGCTCACTTGATGAATGGAGAACCCAAGCATATGAGAATGCCAAGCTTTTCAAAGAAAAAGTCAAACGCTGGCATGATAAGAGGATACAAAAGCATGAGTTTAACGTAGGAGATTATGTGTTATTATTCAACTCGTTTAAGATTTTTTGCAGGAAAACTTCTCTCGAAATGGGAAGGTCCCTACGTTATCGAAGAGGTCTATCGTTCTGGTGCTATAAAAATCAACAACTTCGAAGGCACAAATCCGAGGGTGGTAAACGGTCAAAGAATTAAACATTATATTTCAGGTAATCCTATCAATGTGGAAACTAATATTATTGAGACCATAACCCCTGAGGAATACATAAGAGACACTTTCCAGAACGTTCCAAACTCCGAAAAGGCATAGGTACGTGGTACGGTAAGTAAACTGACTCCAAACAACTCTAATGGCAATTTTTATCAGTTTTGGATTATTTAAGAATTTTAGGAAGAAAGAAGTAGTCCGAAAGGGACACGAGGCTCCCACGAGAGGAGGCGCCCCACAGTAGGCGCCCCCCTGTCTCGTGGGCACCTCGTGTGCCTCCCGGACTCCGTTTTCTTGTATGTTACGTATTTTGGTCGGTAAAAATTCATTATATATACTCCCGTTTTGACCACTGTATCACGCAAATATCCTCTGTTTTCGTTTCGAGCTGTTCCTGTTGCAGAATAGAGAAAGATGTCTTCTCAAGAGTCAGTTGGGGAGAGCCGGGTGTCTCACCCAACGCTAGGTCCAGGAGCAAATAGCGACGCCTATCACTTTGGACCATCAACGGAGGATGAGATGGAGGCTGATTTGAAAAGGATAGATGCCATGGAGGAGGATCAAGAAGTTACCTCTCGTCTTCGAGCAGAATTCACTATGGGGTAACTACCTAGCCTGTCTGTCCCTACTTCGGTCACTCCTTCCGACTCTAGATTTCTTTCTTACGAAAATATGAAAAAGAGTTTCACTTGTTCTCCAGAAGCTATGCAGCATCCTTGGGTGAAAGGAGCCTTGTCTGTCACGGGCAAGCTCCGTAAAGAAAATATGGACCACAAACAACAAGTTAATAAGCTCGAGGAGGAGAACCGTATCTTGAAGGGCATAATCGCCAAGAAGATCATAACACCAACCATGAAGAAGGGGAAATAATCACATGGGTATGGGCACTCCCCTTGGCAACTGCCAAGCTTGGGGGAGGTGCCCCGGTATCGTATCACCATCACACTCCTATCTTTACCGCTTTATTTAGTTCGATCCTTTTAGTAGTATCTTGATCTAGTAGACTGAAGTTTTGATATCAAGTAGTTTTGAGCCTTGCTTTGTGATCTCTTTATGTAAGCGAGTCCGTGTGCTATCTATAATAAAGATTAGTGTTGAGTCAAGGGCTTTGCTATGATGCTAATCTTGAGAAAGTAGAAAGAATAAAAGAGTTCATATTGATCTTATGGATAGTGATAACTTCACATATAGAAAGTATGAGGCATAAAAATTGTTGAGAGTTGATGCACGTAGCCTTGGTCATGGTTGCAATTAATAGGAAGTGATAAGGAAAGAGGGGTTCACATATAAATATATTATCTTGGACATCTTTTATGATTGTGAAGCACTCATTAAGTATGACATGCTAAAAGAGTTGATGTTGGACAAGGAAGACAACGTAATGGTTTATGTTTTCCGACATCTCAGTTAAAATATATTGTCATTGACCTTCCAAACATGTTGAGCTTGCCTTTCCCCCTCATGCTAGCCAAATTCCTTGCACCAAGTAGAGATACTACTTGTGCTTCCAAATATCCTTAAACCCAGTTTTGCCATGAGAGTCCACCATACCTACCTATGGATTGAATAAGATCCTTCAAGTAAGTTGTCAACGGTGCAAGCAATAAAAATTGCTCTCTAAATATGTATGACTTATTAGTGCAGAGAAAATAAGCTTTGTACGAAGTTGTTGTGGAAGTAATAAAAGCGACGGACTGCATAATAAAGGTCCACATACAAGGGGCAATGTAAAGTGACGTTATTTTGCACTAAGATTTTATGCATCAAACCTAAACGCGCATGACAACCTCTGCTTCCCTCTGCGAAGGGCCTATCTTTTACTTTATGTTTTACTTTATGCTTGAGTCAAGGTGATGCTCACCTTTCCTTTTTATTTTTATCCTTTGGCAAGCTCCTCGTGTTTGAAAGATCATGATACATATATCCAATTGGATATAAGTTGGCATAGGCTATTATTGTTGACATCACCTAAAGGTGAATATGTTGGGAGGCAATACAATAAGCCCCTATCTTTCTCAGTGTCCAGCTGAAACTCTATAACCACAAGTATTGCGTGAGTGTTAATAATTATAGGGGACTATGAAATAGTTGAGTATGTGAGCTTGCTGAAAAGCTCTATTATTGACTCTTTCCGATATTACGATAAATTGCAATTGCTTCAATGACTGAGATTATAGTTTGTTAGTTCCCAATGAAGTTTTTGAACCATACTTGATATTGTGAATTGCTTATTACTTGAGCATAGGAAATCATATGACAAAATCCATATATGTTGTTGTTATTAGAATGATCATGATGCCCTCATGTCCGTATTTAATTTTTATCGACACCTCTATCTCTAAACATGTAGACATATTTTTTGATTTCGGCTTCCGCTTGAGGACAAGCGAGGTCTAAGCTTGGGGGAGTTGATACGTCCATTTTGCAAAATGCTTTTATATCAATATTTATTGCATTATGGGCTGCTATTACACATTATATCTCAATACTTATGGTTATTCTCTCTTATTTTACAATGTTTACGATGAAGAGGGGGAATGCCGGCAGCTGGAATTCTGGCTGGAAAAGGGGCAAACGTTGGAAACCTATTCTGCACAACTCCAAAAGTCCTGAAACTCCACGAAACATCTTTTTGGAATTTATAAGAATTATTGAGCAAAAGAAATAGGCCAGGGCCCACACCTGTCCAGGAGGCAGGCGCCCCCTCCCCAGTAGCGCGCCTATCTTCCTGGCCCCCTGGTGGGCTTCTGGCGTCCATCTTCTGCTATATCATCACTTTTACCTTGGAAAAAAATCATAGGCAAGCTTACGGGACGAAACTCCGCCGCCATGAGGCGGAACCTTGGCGGAATCAATCTAGGGCTCTGGCGGAGCTGTTCTGCCAGGGACACTTCCCTCCGGGAGGGGGAAATCATCACCAACGTCATCACCAACGATCCTCTCATCGAGAGGGGGTCAATCTCCATCAACATCTTCACCAGCACCATCTCCTCTCAAAACCCTAGTTCCTCTCTTGTATCCAATCTTGTATCAAAACCATAAATTGGTACCTGTGGGTTGCTAGTAGTGTTGATTACTCCTTGTAGTTGATGCTAGTTGGTTTACTTGGTGGAAGATCATATGTTCAGATCCTTTATGCATATTATTACTCCTCTGATTATGAACATGAATATGCTTTGTGAGTAGTTACGTTTGTTCCTGAGGACATGGGTGAAGTCTTGCTATTAGTTGTCATGTGAATTTGGTATTCGTTCGATATTTTGATGAGATGTATGTTGTCTATCCTCTAGTGGTGTTATGTGAACGTCGACTACATAACACTTCACCATTATTTGGGCCTAGAGTAAGGCATAGGGAAGTAATAAGTAGATGATGGGTTGCTACGGATGTGAAGCTTAAACCCTAGTTTATGCGTTGCTTCGTTAGGGGTTGATATGGACCCATATGTTTAATGTTGTGGTTAGGTTTACCTTAATACTCCTTTTTGTAGTTGCGGATGCTTGCAATAGGGGTTAATCATAAGCGGGATGCTTGTCCAAGTTAGGACAGTACCCAAGTGTCGGTCCACCCACATATCAAATTATCAAAGTACCGAACGCGAATCATATGAACGTGATGAAAACTAGCTTGACGATAATTCCCAATGTGTCCTCGGGAGCTCCTTCTTCATTATTAGAATTTGTCCAGGCTTATCCTTTGCTACATAAAGGATTGGGCCACCTTGCTGCACGTTATTTACTTTATTTACTTTTTGCTCGTTACTATTTATTTTATCACAAAACTATCTATCACCTACTATTTCAGTGCTTGCAGAGAAAACCTTACTGAAAGCCGCTTATCATTTACTTCTGCTCCTCGTTGGGTTCGACACTCTTACTTATCGAAAGGACTACGATAGATCCCCTATACTTGTGGGTCATCAGAGTGATCTTGCAACTGGGATGAAACAAACTACGGGTCTAGTTGCAACTCAATAGTGGAGTTGCAATTGGGACAAATAAATGAGTCGTGCCATGTTGTGTACGAAGGATGGACTCGCAACTAGGACAAGAAAAGTGGCGGGCCCCGTTGCAAGTTGGGGGTGGACTTGCAACTGGGATAAAAATAGGTTGCCCCTTCCCCAGTTGCGCGTCGAAGGTGGACTTGCAACTGGGGCACAAATGTTATGTATCAAGGTTGGACTTGCAAGTAGGTCAAAAAAGGAGGCAGGTCAAGGGTGGACTTGCAATTCGAGATGGTTCCCCCTCCCAATTGCGTGTGAGAGTGGACTTGCAATTTGGGACAAACAAATGGGCCCAGTTGCATGTTGATAGTGGACGTGCAACTAGGATAACAAAAAGGGTTGACCCCAAAGTTACAACTAGAACAAAAAAAGGGTGCAATTGCAACTATAACAAAAAAGGGTCAGATTCTGGTTACATGTCGTTTGTAACCAGAACAAAAAGAGTGCGGGACCAGTGAAATGTCGAGGGGAGACTTGCAATCGAAACAAAAAAAGTCGGGTCCAGTTGTGTGTCAATGGTGCACTTGTAACTAAAAAAGAAGTCGAGACCAGTTGCGTGTCGACGGTGCATTTGCAACTGGAACCAAAAAAGGCCCAATTGCATGTCAAGGGTGCTCTTGCATGTAGAAAAAATACTGACCAAGCTGCATGCTAAGGGTGAAACTGCAATGGGAAGAAAATAGTAAGCGGGGCCGGTTGCATGTTGGAGTTAGAGTTTCAACTAGAACAAAAAAGGGACACAACCTATGACATGTCGAGGGAGGACATGCAATTGGGAAAAAAAATCAAGTTTAGTTGTGGTTTGACTATGTAACATCTAAATGTCAGATAATATCTCACATCTAAACTATGACATCAGCAAAAGTCATCCCTTGTTTAGCACTTTTTTATTTGACTAGACCGTGCACTTGTAACTAAAAAGGAAGTCGAGACCAGTTGCGTGTCGACGGTGCATTTGCAGCTGGAACATAAAAAGGGCCCAATTGCATGTCAAGGGTGCTCTTGCAAGTAGAAAAAATACTGACCAAGCTGCATGCTAAGGGTGAAACTGCAATGGGAAGAAAATAGTAATCGGGGCCGGTTGCATGTTGGAGTTAGAGTTTCAACTAGAACAAAAAAGGGACACAACCTATGACATGTCGAGGGAGGACATGCAATTGGAAAAAAAAATCAAGTTTAGTTGTGGTTTGACTATGTAACATCTAAATGTCAGATAATATCTCACATCTAAACTATGACATCAGCAAAAGTCATCCCTCGTTCAACACTTTTTTATTTGACTAGACCATGCACTTGTAACTAAAAAAGAAGTCGAGACCAGTTGCGTGTCGACGGTGCATTTGTAACTGGAACAAAAAAAGGGCCGAATTGCATGTCAAGGGTGCTCTTGCAAGTAGAAAAAAATACTGACCAAGCTGCATGCTAAGGGTGAAACTGCAATGGGAAAATAGTAATCGGGGCCAGTTGCATGTTGGAGTTAAGAGTTTCAACTAGAACAAAAAAGGGACACAACCTATGACATACGAGGGAGGACATGCAATTGAAAAAAAAAATCAAGTTTAGTTGTGGTTTGACTATGTAACATCTAAATGTCAGATAATATCTCACAACTAAACTGTGACATCAGCAGAAGTCATCCCTCGTTCAGCACTTTTTTTATTTGACTAGACGCGGCCAAAAAAAATGTTAGTGAAGTAGATTGCGCTGCCTAGGTACCGAACTCGGCCCGTACTACTCGGGTTCACCAGCTTGTACCAATCTAATATTCAACTACCATTGCGTTTCATACAACCGGAAATGTATAAGAACGTAGTACCACTTCCAGATTAAAAAAGACATGTTTAGAAATTTTCTCAAACCTTTTTTTTGCCAATTGTGAACAATTTTGAATTTCGAATATTTTTAAAACACAAACAATTTTGAAAATTAGATAACTCGTTTTCAAATGTGAATAAATTTTATAATTCCACACATTTTTTGAAAAACAACGACAAAATATGGTACTCTGTACAAATTTTGAAACGAAGACAATTTTTGAAAACCCTCGAACAGTTCTTAAAGTGTGGGCACTTTAGAAAATAGCGATTTTTGGAAAAACGTGAATACTTTTTTATCATTATTTTTATCATAAATTTTCAATAAAAATATTTGTTTGCACCATTTAAAAAGTATTGACATCTCAAAATGTTCATGTATTTTGAAAGAATGTTTGTGTTGTTTAAACAATGTATTATACAATAAAAAAAGTTTCATAACATTAAAAGAAGTGTTTGCAACAATTTAAAAAAAATCATGCATTTCAAAAAAAATCATGCAACTGAAGACAAAAGTGGGTCACCTCCCACTTGCATATCTAGTGTGGACTTGCCACTATGAAAAAAGTGAACCCGACTGCGTGGCGAGGGTGGACTTGCAACTGGGACAACAACAAAAAGGTGGGCCCGCAGTTACATGCTGGGTGGAGTTGCAACTGGGACAAAAATGGCCTGACCCCCTGTTGCATGTCGAGAAGGTGCACTTGCAACTAGGACAATAAATGTACCAGAACCAATTGCATATGGAGGAATGTACTTGCAACTGAGACACAAAGGGCGGCTAAATTACATGCCAGAGATAGTGTTTCAACTAAGATAAACAACATCACTCAATGAAAAACACAAAAATCACACAATCACAACATCACTGGATGAAAATAGGGCAAAAAGAGACAAAATGGTTCCTATGTCACTAAGCCTATCATCACTGACTTCCATCTTCTTCATCACGAGGACAAAGGTACTCAACGATAACAGGGAAGGGAAGAGAGAGAGAGAGAGAGAGAGAGAGAGAGAGAGAGAGAGAGAGAGAGAGAGAGAGAGAGAGAGAGAGAGAGATGACTGGAATTAAGGAGGCAACAACCAACTTGTATCTTAACCCTATACCATGCAGGACAAAAAGAAACGGAGTCCTGAGATCAAGCCACGGAAACAATCCAACAAACGATGCTTGTGCGAGCAGGGTCACAAGTGGGAAGAGGACGTTCAGTGAGACAAGGGACACACGTGACAAAATAATCCGTGATCAAGATTCAACAACATTTAAAGAAAACATGCTGAAAGGTCAGAAACATAGATGAAACATTGCTATTTTTTAAAAAAAAAACATAAATTATTAAAGAGAAAAGTATGTTTTTCGTCCCTCAAGTTCCCAAAAAGTGCAGACTTCGTCCTTCAACTTTTTTTGGTCTACTTTTGGTCCCTCAAGTTTCAAAACCGGTCAAGTTTCGTCTGAATTCCGGTTTCGCTAGAAAACAGGACACGTGGCATGGTATTCTCTCTCCCCTCACTTGCCACGTCCGACCCGCCGTTGGGTCAAACAGACGGCCCGCACGACGCCGTCAGCTCACTCTCCCCCTCGCGCTCTTCTCTTCCTCTTCTCTCTCTCCGTCCCGACCTCGCCGTCGCCTTGCCCGGCGTCGTCGCCTTGCTTGCCGCCAGCGCCTTGTTCCCATTCCCCGCCGGCGCCATACAAACTCGCGAGGAGATCCTTGGGTGGATGAGTGAGGACAGAAGCAGTTGTGCTCCTACACAGGTAAGTGCCAATTTGTGATCTAGGGTTAGGGATTTGGGGATTTAGGGTTCTTCCTTGGTGATTGAGGGACTAGGGGGAGGTGCTGTTGGGTGTTGTTTATCGTTGAATAGGTCTATATGCCTGAGGAACTGATATCTGGCAAAGTGCCACTCGCAATCAAAGATCCAGATTTTTGCGTGTTGGGGAACGTAGCAGAAATTCAAAATTTTGTACGCATCACCAAGATCAATCTATGGAATCATCTAGCAACGAGGGAGAGAGGAGTGCATCTACATACCCTTGTAGACCGCCAAGCGGAAGCGTTCAAGAGAACGGGGTTGATGGAGTCGTACTCGTCGTGATCCAAATCACCGATGATCCTAGCGCCGAACGGACGGCACCTCCGCGTTCAACACACGTACGGTGCGGAGACGTCTCCTCCTTCTTGATCCAGCAAGGGGGTAGGAGAAGTTGAGGGAGAGCTCTGGCAGCACGACGGCGTGGTGGTGGAGCTTGCAGTTCTCCGGCAGGGCTTCGCCAAGCACTACTGAGGAGGAGGTGGAGTTCGAGAGGGGGAGGGCTGCGCCAGGGGCAAGGGGTGAAGCTCCCATGCGCCTCCCCACTATATATAGGGGTGGAGGGGCTGGTTTCTTGCCCTCCAAGTCCAATGGGGCGTTGCCAAAGGTGGGAGGAAAGAAATCCCATCATTTCCTTCCCCACCGATTGTTATCCCCCCTTTTTAGGGATCTTGATCTTATCCCTTCGGGATATGATCTTATTCCTTCTAAGGGGGATCTTCGTGCGCCTTGACCAGGGGTGTGGGGCCTTGCCCCCACTACCCACGTTCATGTGGGCCCCCCCATGCAGGTGGGCCCCACTCTGGAACCTTCTAGAACCTTCCCGGTACAATACCGAAAAATCCCGAACATTTTCCGATGGCCAAAATAGGACTTCCCATATATAAATCTTTTACCCCGGACCATTCTGGAACTCCTCGTAACGTCCGGGATCTCATCCAGGACTCCGAACAACATTCAGTAACTGCACAATAACTCCCATAACAACTCTAGCGTCACCGAACCTTAAGTGTGTAGACCCTACGGGTTCGGGAACCATGCAGACATGACCGAGACACCTCTGCGGCCAATAACCAATAGCGGGATCTGGATACCCATATTGGCTCCCACATGTTCAACGATGATCTCATAGGATGACCCACGATGTCGGGGATTCAATCAATCACGTATTCAATTCCCTTTGTCAATCGGTATAGTACTTGCCCGAGATTCGATCGTCGGTATCCCGATACCTTGTTCAATCTCGTTACCGGCAAGTCTCTTTACTCGTTCCGTAACACATCATCCTGTGATCAACTCCTTGGTCACATTGTGCACATTATGATGATGTCCTACCGAGTGGGCCCAGAGATACCTCTCCGTCTACACGGAGTGACAAATCCCAGTCTCGATTCGTGCCAACCCAACAGACACTTTCGGAGATACCCGTGTAGTGTACCTTTATAGCCACCCGATTACGTGAGCGTTTGGTACAGCCAAAGCATTCCTACTTTATCCGGGAGTTGCACAATCTCATGGTCTAAGGAAATGATACTTGACATTAGAAAAGCTTTAGCATACGAACTACGATCTTTGTGCTAGGCTTAGGATTGGGTCTTGTCCATCACATCATTCTCCTAATGATGTGATCCCGTTATCAACGACATCCAATGTCCATGGCCAGGAAACCGTAACCATCTACTGATCAACGAGCTAGTCAACTAGAGGCTTACAACGGACATGGTGTTGTCTATGTACCCACACATGTATCTAAGTTTCCTATCAATACAATTATAGCATGGATGATACACGATTATCATGAACAAGGAAATATAATAATAACCAATTTATTATTGCCTCTAGGGCATATTTCCAACAGTCTCCCACTTGCACTAGAGTCAATAATCTAGTTCACATCGCCATGTGATTAACACTCACAGGTCACATCGCCATGTGACTAACATCCAAAGAGTTTACTAGAGTCACCAATCTAGTTCACATCACTATGTGATTAACACTCAATGAGTTCTGGGGTTTGATCATGTTCTGCTTGTGAGAGCGGTTATAGTCAATGAGTCTGAACCTTTCAGATCCGTGTGTGCTTTATAAATCTCTATGTCATCTCCTAGATGCAGCTACCACTCTCTATTTGGAGCCATTTCAAATAACTGTTCTACTATACGAATCCGGTTTACTACTCAGAATAATCCGGATTAGTGTCAAAGTTTGCATCGGTGTAACCCTTTACGACAAACTCTTTTACCACCTCCATGATCGAGAAAAGTCCTTAGTCCACTAGTTACTAAGGATATGTTTGACCGCTGTCTTGTTATCCATTCCTGGATCATTCTTGTACCCCTTGACTAACTCATGGCAAGGCACACTTCGGGTGCGGTACACAACATAGCATACTATAGAGCCTATGTCTGAAGCATAGGGGACGACCTTCGTCCTTTCTCTCTCTTCTGTCGTGGTCATGTTTCGAGTCTTACTCAATATTCACACCTTATAACACAACCAAGAATTCCTTCTTTGCTGATCTATTTTGAACTCCTTCAAAACTTGCCACGGTGTGTATTCATTTGAAAATACTATTAAGCGTTTTTTGATCTATCCTTATAGATCTTGATGCTTAATGTTCAAGTAGCTTAATCCAGGTTTTCCATTGAAAAACACCTTTCAAATAACCCTACATGCTGTCCAGAAATTATACATCATTTCTGATCAACAATATGTTAATAACATATACTCATCAGAAATTCTATACTGCTCCCACTCACTTCTTTGGAAATACAAGTTTCTCATAAACTTTGTATAAACCCAAAATCCTTGATCATCTCATCAAAGTGTATATTCCAACTCCGAAATGCTTACTCCAGTCCTTAGAAGGATTGCTGGAGCTTTGCATACTTGTTAGCATCTTTTAGGATTGACCAAAGCCTTCTGGTTGTATCACATACAACCTTTCCTCAAGAAAATTGTCGAGGAAACAATGTTTTGACATCCTATCTGCAAGATTTCATAAATAATGCAGTAACATCTAATATAATTCCAACAGTCTCTTAGCATCGCTACGAGTGAGAAAGTCTCATCGTAGTCAACTCCTTGAACTTGTCGGAAACATCTTAGCGACAAGCCGAGCTTTTTTAATGGTGACACATACCATCATTGTCTGTCTTCCCTCTTAGAATCCATCTGTACCCAACAGCCTTACGACCATCAAGTAGTTCTTCCAAAGTCTACACTTTGTTTTATACATGGATCCTCTCTCGGATTTTATGGCCTCGAGACATTTATCAGAATCCGGGCCCACCATCGCTTCTCCATAGCTCGTAGGTTCATTGTTGTCTAGCAACATGACCTCTAAGACAGGATTACGTACCACTCTGAAGTAGTATGCATCCTTTTCGACCTACGAGGTTTGGTAGTGACTTGATCCGAAGTTTCATGATTACTATCATAAGCTTCCACTTCAGTTGGTGTAGGTGCCACAGGAACAACTTCCTGTGCCCTTCTTCACACTGGTTGAAGTGACGGTTCAATAACCTCATCAAGTCTCCACCATCCTCCCACTCAATTCTTTCGAGAGAAACTTTTCCTCGAGAAAGGACCCGTTTCTAGAAACAATCACTTTTGCTTCCGGATCTGAAATAGGAGGTATACCCAACTGTTTTGGGTATTCTATGAAGATGCATTTATCCGCCTTGGGTTCGAGCTTATCGGCCTGAAACTTTTTCACATAAGCGTCGCAGCCCCAAACTTTTAAGAAACGACAGCTTAGGTTTCTCTAAACCATAGTTCATACGGTGTCGTCTTAACGGAATTACGTGGTGCCCTATTTGAAGTGAATGCTGTTATCTCTAATGCCTAACCCATAAACGGTAGTGGTAATTCGATAAGAGACATCAAGGTATGCCCCATATCCAATAGGGTGCATCTATGATGTTCGGACACACCATCACACTATGGTGTTCCAGGCGGTGTTAGTTGTGAAACAATTTCCACAATGTCTCAATTGTGTACCAAACTTGCAACTCAGATATTCATCTCTATGATCATATCATAGACATTTTATCCTTTTGTCACGAAGATCTTCAACTTCACTATGAAATTACTTGAACCTTTCAATAATTCAAACTTGTGTTTCATCAAGTAAATATACTTAGCATCTACTCAAATCATCTGTGAAGTAAGAACATAACGATATCCACTGCATGCCTCAGCACTCATTGGATTGCACACATCAAATGTATTACTTCCAACAAGTTGCTCTCTTGTTCCATCTTACTAAAAAACGAGGCTTTTTAGTCATCTTGCCCATGTGGTATGATTTGCAAGTCTCAAGTGATTCAAAAATCAAGTGAGTCCAAACGATCCATCTGCATGGAGTTTCTTCATGCGTACATACCAATAGACATGGTTCGCATGTCTCAATCTTTTCAAAAACGAGTGAGTCCAAAGATCCATCAACATGGAGCTTCTTTATGCGTTTTATACCAATATGACTCAAACAGCAGTGCCACAACTATGTGGTACTATCATTACTATCTTATATCTGTTGGCATGAACATGTGTATCACTACGATCGAGATTCAATAAACCATTCATTTTAGGTGCAAGACCATTGAAGGTATTATTCAGAGCAACCATTATTCTCCTTAAACGAATAACCGTATTACGATAAACATAATCCAATCATGTCTACGCTCACGCAAACACCAATCTCGATGGTAGAGGGAGCATGCGATGCTTGATCACATCAACCTTGGAAACACTTCCAACACACATCGTCCTCTCACCTTTAGCTAGTCCCTGTTTATTCCGTAGCTCTTTTATTTCGAGTTACTAACACTTAGCAACCGAACCGGTATCTAATACCCTGGTGCTACTAGGAGTACTAGTAAAGTACACATTAATATATTGTATATCCAATATACTTCTGTCGACCTTGCCAGCCTTCTCATCTACCAAGTATCTAGGGTAGTCCTGCTTCAGTGACCGTTCCCCTCATTACAGAAGCACTTAGTCTCGGGTTTGGTTTCAACCTTGGGTTTCTTCACTAGAGCAGCAATTGATTTGCTGTTTCATGAAGTATCCCTTCTTGCCCTTGCCCTTCTTGAAACTAGTGGTTTCACCAACCATCAACAATTGATGCTCCTTCTTGATTTCTACTTTCGCGGTGTCAAACGTCGCGAATTGATCAAGGATCATCATGTCTATCCCTGATATGTTATAGTTCATCATGAAGCTCTAATAGCTTGGTGACTATGAAGAACCATCACTATCTCATCTGGAAGATTAACTCCCACTCGATTCAAGTGATTGTTGTACTCAGACAATCTGAGCACATGCTCAACGATTGAGCTTTTCTCCCTTAGTTTGTTGGCTAAGAAACTCGTGAGAGGTCTTATACTTCTTGGCGTGGGCACAAGGCTGAAATCCCAATTTCAGCCCTCAAAACATCTCATATGTTCCATGACGTTTGAAATCGTCTTGATTGCCTCAACTCTAAACCATTTAACATTCTTGAACTATCACGTAGTTATCAAAAGCGTGTATGTCGATGTTACGCAACATCCACGTAGGACGGCGTTCAAGGTTCGCACACCGAGCGGTGCATTAAGGACATAAGCCTTCTCTACGAAGCAACGATGACAATCCTCAGTTTACGAACCTAGTCCACATAATTGCTACTATCAACTTTCAACTAATTTTCTCTAGGAACAAATCTAAAACAGTAGAACTAAAGCGCGAGCTATGACATAATTTGCAAAAACCTTTTGACTATGTTCAGGATAATTAAGTTCATCTTATGAACTCCCACTCGAATAGACATCCCTCTAGTCTTCTAAGTGATTACATGATCCGAGTCAACTAGGCCGTGTCCGATCATCACGTGAGACGGACTAGTCATCATCGGTGAACATCTTCATGTTGATCGTATCTACCATACGACTCATGCTCGACCTTTCGGTCTCTTGTGTTCCGAGGCCATGTCTGTACATGCTAGGCTCGTCAAGCCAACCTAAGTGTTTCGCGTGTGTAAATCTGGCTTACACCCGTTGTATGTGAACGTTAGAATCTATCACACCCGATCATCATGTAGTGCTTCGAAACGACGAACTTTCACAACGGTGCACAGTTAGGGGGAACACTTTCTTGAAATTTTAATGAGGGATCATCTTATTTAAGCTACCGTCGTTCTAAGCAAATAAGATGTAAAACATGATAAACATCACATGCAATCAAATAGTGACATGATATGGCCACTATCATTTTGCTCCTTTTGATCTCCATGTTCGGGGCTCCATGATCATCATCGTCACCGGCATGACACCATAATCTCCATCATCATGATCTCCATCATCATGTCTTGATGTAGTTGTCTCGCCAACTATTACTTCTACTACTATGGCTAACGGTTAGCAATAAAGCAAAGTAATTACATGGCGTTATCATTGACACGCAGGTCACACAATAAATAAGACAACTCCTATGGCTCCTGCCGGTTGTCATACTCATCGACATGCAAGTCGTGATTCCTATTACAAGAACATGATCAATCTCATACATCACATATATCATTCATCACATTCTTTTGGCCATATCACATCACATAGCATACCCTGCAAAAACAAGTTAGACGTCCTCTAATTGTTGTTTGCATGTTTTACGTGGCTGCTATGGGTTTCTAGCAAGAACGTTTCTTACCTACGCAAAAACCACAACGTGATATGCCAATTTCTATTTACCCTTCATAAGGACCCTTTTCATCGAATCCGATCCGACTAAAGTGGGAGAGACAGACACCGCTAGCCACCTTATGAAACTAGTGCATGTCGATCGGTGGAACCTGTCTCACGTAAATGCGTGTAAGGTCGGTCCGGGCCGCTTCATCCCACGATGCCGCGAATCAAGATAAGACTAGTAACGGCAAGTAAATTGACAAAATCGACACCCACAACAACTTGTGTTCTACTCGTGCATAGAAACTACGACAGACCTAGCTCATGATGCCTTTGTTGGGGAGCGTGGCAGAAATTAAAAATTTTCTTTTCATGAACTATATCAATCTATTGAGTCATCTAGCAACGGGGGAGAGGTGAGTTCATCTACTTAACCTTGTAGATCAATAAGCGGAAGCGTTCAAGCGAGCAGGGTTGATGGAGTCGTACTAGTCGTGATCCAAATCACCGATGATCCTAGCGCTGAGCAGACGGCACCTCCGCGTTCAACACACGTGCGGTGCGGAGACGTCTCCTCCTTCTTGATCCAGCAAGGGGTAGGAGAAGTTGAGGAGAGCTCTGGCAGCACGACGGCGTGGTGGTGGAGCTTGCAGTTCTCCGGCAGGGCTTCGCCAAGCACTACTGAGGAGGAGGTGGAGTTCGAGAGGGGGAGGGCTGCGCCAGGGGCAAGGGGTGAAGCTCCCATGCGCCTCCCCACTATATATAGGGGTGGAGGGGCTGGTTTCTTGCCCTCCAAGTCCATTGGGGCGTTGGCAAGGTGGGAGGAAAGAAATCCCATCATTTCCTTCCCCACCGATTGTTATCCCCCTTTTAGGGATCTTGATCTTATCCCTTGGGATATGATCTTATTCCTTTAAGGGGGTCTTCGTGCGCCTTGACCAGGGGTGTGGCCTTGCCCCCACTACCACGTTCATGTGGGGCCCCCCATGTAGGTGGGCCCCACTCCGAACCTTCTAGAACCTTCCGGTACAATACCGAAAAATCCCGAACATTTTCCGGTGGCCAAAATAGGACTTCCCATATATAAATCTTTACCTCCGGACCATTTAGGAACTCCTCGTAACGTCCGGGATCTCATCCGGGACTCGAACAACATTCAAGAACTGCACACTAACTCCCATAACAACTCTAGCGTCACCGAACCTTAAGTGTGTAGACCCTACGGGTTCGGGAACCATGCGAACATGACCGAGACACCTCTGCGGCCAATAACCAATAGCGGGATCTGGATACCCATATTGGCTCCCACATGTTCCACGATGATCTCATCGGATGAACCCACGTTGTCGGGGATTCAATCAATCCCGTATTCAATTCCCTTTGTCAATCGGTATAGTACTTGCCCGAGATTCGATCGTCGGTATCCCGATACCTTGTTCAATCTCGTTACCGGCAAGTCTCTTTACTCGTTCCGTAACACATCATCCCGTGATCAACTCCTTGGTCACATTGTGCACATTATGATGATGTCCTATCGAGTGGGCCCAGAGATACCTCTCCGTCTACACGGAGTGACAAATCCCAGTCTCAATTCGTGCCAACCCAACAGACACTTTCGGAGATACCCGTAGTGTACCTTTATAGCCACCCAGTTACGTTGTGACATTTGGTACACCCAAAGCATTCCTACGGTATCCGGGATTTGCACAATCTCATGGTCTAAGGAAATGATACTTGACATTAGAAAAGCTTTAGCATACGAACTACACGATCTTTGTGCTAGGCTTAGGATTGGGTCTTGTCCATCACATCATTCTCCTAATGATGTGATCCCGTTATCAACGACATCCAATGTCCATGGCCAGGAAACCGTAACCATCTATTGATCAACGAGCTAGTCAACTAGAGGCTTACTAGGGACATGGTGTTGTCTATGTACCCACACATGTATCTAAGTTTCCTATCAATACAATTATATCATGGATGATAAAGCGATTATCATGAACAAGGAAATATAATAATAACCAATTTATTATTGCCTCTAGGGCATATTTCCAACAGTCTCCCACTTGCACTAGAGTTAATAATCTAGTTCACATCGCCATGTGATTAACACTCACAGGTCACATCGCCATGTGACTAACATCCAAAGAGTTTACTAGAGTCACCAATCTAGTTCACATCACTATGTGATTAACACTCAGTGAGTTCTGGGGTTTGATCATGTTCTGCTTGTGAGAGAGGTTATAGTCAACGAGTGTTAACCTTTCAGATCCGTGTGTGCTTTATAAATCTCTATGTCATCTCCTAGATGCAGCTACCACGCTCTATTTGGAGCCATTTCAAATAACTGTTCTACTATACGAATTCGGTTTACTACTCAGAATAATCCGGATTAGTGTCAAAGTTTGCATCGGCGTAACCCTTTACGACGAACTCTTTTACCACCTCCATAATCGAGAAAAGTCCTTAGTCCACTAGTTACTAAGTATATGTTTGACCGCTGTCTTATTATCCATTCCTGGATCATTCTTGTACCCTTGATCGACTCATGGCAAGGCACACTTGGTGCGGTACACAAGATAGCATACTATAGAGCCTATATACGAAGCATAGGGGCGACCTTCGTCCTTTCTCTCTCTTCATCGTGGTCATGTTTGAGTCTTACTCAATATTCACACCTTATAACACAACCAAGAACTCCTTCTTTGCTGATATATTTTGAACTCCTTCAAAACTTGCCACAGTGTGTACTCATTTGAAAATACTATTAAGCGCTTTTGATCTATCCTTATAGATCTTGATGCTTAATGTTCAAGTAGCTTAATCCAGGTTTTCTATTGAAAAACACCTTTCAAATAACCCTACATGTTGTCCACAAATTCTACATCATTTCTGATCAACAATATGTTAATAACATATACTCATCAGAAATTCTATAGTGCTCCCACTCACTTCTTTGGAAATACAAGTTTCTCATAAACTTTGTATAAACCCAAAATCCTTGATCATCTCATCAAAGTGTATATTCCAACTCCGAAATGCTTACTCCAGTCCTTAGAAGGATTGCTGGAGCTTTGCATACTTGTTAGCATCTTTTAGGATTGACCAAAGCCTTACGGTTGTATCACATACAACCTTTCCTCAAGAAAATTGTCGAGGAAACAATGTTTTGACATCCTATCTGCAAGATTTCATAAATAATGCAGTAACATCTAATATAATTCCAACAGTCTCTTAGCATCGCTTCTGGTGAGAAAGTCTCATCGTAGTCAACTCCTTGAACTTGTCGGAAACATCTTAGCGACAAGCCGAGCTTTTTTAATGGTGACACATACCATCATTGTCTGTCTTCCCTCTTAGAATCCATCTGTACCCAATAGCCTTACGACCATCAAGTAGTTCTTCCAAAGTCTACACTTTGTTTTATACATGGATCCTCTCTCGGATTTTATGGCCTCGAGCCATTTATCAGAATCCGGGCCCACCATCGCTTCTCCATAGCTCGTAGGTTCATTGTTGTCTAGCAACATGACCTCTAAGACAGGATTACGTACCACTCACGAAGTAGTATGCATCCTTTTCGACCTACGAGGTTTGGTAGTGACTTGATCCGAAGTTTCATGATTACTATCATAAGCTTCCACTTCAGTTGGTGTAGGTGCCACAGGAACAACTTCCTGTGCCCTTCTTCACATTGGTTGAAGTGACGGTTCAATAACCTCATCAAGTCTCCACCATCCTCCCACTCAATTCTTTCGAGAGAAACTTTTCCTCGAGAAAGGACCCGTTTCTAGAAACAATCACTTTTGCTTCCGGATCTGAAATAGGAGGTATACCCAACTGTTTTGGGTATTCTATGAAGATGCATTTATCCGCCTTTGGGTTCGAGCTTATCGGCCTGAAACTTTTTCACATAAGCGTCGCAGCCCCAAACTTTTAAGAAACGACTTAGGTTTCTCTAAACCATAGTTCATACGGTGTCGTCTTAACGGAATTACGTGGTGCCCTATTTGAAGTGAATGCTGTTGTCTCTAATGCCTAACCCATAAACGGTAGTGGTAATTCGATAAGAGACATCATGGTATGCCCCATATCCAATAGGGTGCATCTATGATGTTCGGACACACCATCACACTATGGTGTTCCAGGCGGTGTTAGTTGTGAAACAATTTCCACAATGTCTCAATTGTGTACCAAACTCGCAACTCAGATATTCATCTCTATGATCATATCATAGACATTTTATCCTTTTGTCACGAAGATCTTCAACTTCACTATGAAATTACTTGAACCTTTCAATAATTCAAACTTGTGTTTCATCAAGTAAATATACTTAGCATCTACTCAAATCATCTGTGAAGTAAGAACACAACGATATCCACTGCGTGCCTCAGCACTCATTGGATTGCACACATCAAATGTATTACTTCCAACAAGTTGCTCTCTTGTTCCATCTTACTAAAAAGCGAGGCTTTTAGTCATCTTGCCCATGTGGTATGATTTGCAAGTCTCAAGTGATTCAAAAATCAAGTGAGTCCAAACGATCCATCTGCATGGAGTTTCTTCATGCGTACATACCAATAGACATGGTTCGCATGTCTCAATCTTTTCAAAAACGAGTGAGTCCAAAGATCCATCAACATGGAGCTTCTTTATGCGTTTTATACCAATATGACTCAAACAGCAGTGCCACAACTATGTGGTACTATCATTACTATCTTATATCTGTTGGCATGAACATGTGTATCACTACGATCGAGATTCAATAAACCATTCATTTTAGGTGCAAGACCATTGAAGGTATTATTCAGAGCAACCATTATTCTCCTTAAACGAATAACCGTATTGCGATAAACATAATCCAATCATGTCTCGCTCAGCATAAACACCAATCTCGATGGTCGAGGGAGCATGCGATGCTTGATCACATCAACCTTGGAAACACTTCCAACACACATCGTCCTCTCACCTTTAGCTAGTCCCTGTTTATTCCGTAGCTCTTTTATTTCGAAAGTTACTAACACTTAGCAACCGAACCGGTATCTAATACCCTGGTGCTACTAGGAGTACTAGTAAAGTACACATTAATATATTGTATATCCAATATACTTACGACCTTGCCAGCCTTCTCATCTACCAAGTATCTAGGGTAGTCCTGCTTCAGTGACCGTTCCCCTCATTACAGAAGCACTTAGTCTCGGGTTTGGTTTCAACCTTGGGTTTCTTCACTAGAGCAACAATTGATTTGTTGTTTCATGAAGTATCCCTTCTTGCCCTTGCCCTTCTTGAAACTAGTGGTTTCACCAACCATCAACAATTGATGCTCCTTCTTGATTTCTACTTTCGCGGTGTCAAGCGTCATGAATTGATCAAGGATCATCATGTCTATCCTTGATATGTTATAGTTCATCACGAAGCTCTAATAGCTTGGTGACTATGAAGAACCATCACTATCTCATCTGGAAGATTAACTCCCACTCGATTCAAGTGATTGTTGTACTCAGACAATCTGAGCACATGCTCAACGATTGAGCTTTTCTCCCTTAGTTTGCTGGCTAAGAAACTCGTCAGAGGTCTTATACTTCTTGGCGTGGGCACAAGCCTGAAATCCCAATTTCAGCCCTCGAAACATCTCATATGTTCCATGACGTTTGAAATCGTCTTGATTGCCTCAACTCTAAACCGTTTAACTGAACTATCACGTAGTTATCAAAACGTGTATGTCAAATGTTCGCAACATCCACAGACGACGTTCGAGGTTCAGCACACCGAGCGGTGCATTAAGGACATAAGCCTTCTACGAAGCAACGAGGACAATCCTCAGTTTACGGACCTAGTCCACATAATTGCTGCTATCAACTTTCAACTAATTTTCTCTAGGAACAAATCTAAAACAGTAGAACTAAAGCGCGAGCTATGACATAATTTGCAAAAACCTTTTGACTATGTTCAGGATAATTAAGTTCATCTTATGAACTCCCACTCAAATAGACATCCCTCTAGTCTTCTAAGTGATTACATGATCCGAGTCAACTAGGCCGTGTCCGATCATCACGTGAGACGGACTAGTCATCATCGGTGAACATCTTCATGTTGATCGTATCTACCATACGACTCATGCTCGACCTTTCGGTCTCTTGTGTTCCGAGGCCATGTCTGTACATGCTAGGCTCGTCAAGCCAACCTAAGTGTTTCGCGTGTGTAAATCTGGCTTACACCCGTTGTATGTGAACGTTAGAATCTATCACACCCGATCATCACGTAGTGCTTCGAAACGACGAACTTTCGCAACGGTGCACAGTTAGGGGGAACACTTTCTTGAAATTTTAATGAGGGATCATCTTATTTAATCTACCGTCGTTCTAAGCAAATAAGATGTAAAACATGATAAACATCACATGCAATCAAATAGTGACATGATATGGCCAATATCATTTTGCTCCTTTGATCTCCATGTTCGGGCTCCATGATCATCATCGTCACCGCATGACACCATAATCTCCATCATCATGATCTCCATCATCATGTCTTGATGTAGTTGTCTACCAACTATTACTTCTACTACTATGGCTAACGGTTAGCAATAAAGCAAAGTAATTACATGGCGTTATCATTGACACGCAGGTCACACAATAAATAAGACAACTCCTATGGCTCCTGCCGGTTGTCATACTCATCGACATGCAAGTCGTGATTCCTATTACAAGAACATGATCAATCTCATACATCACATATATCATTCATCACATTCTTTTGGCCATATCACATCACATAGCATACCCTGCAAAAACAAGTTAGACGTCCTCTAATTGTTGTTTGCATGTTTCTGATGGCTGCTATGGGTTTCTAGCAAGAACGTTTCTTACCTACGCCAAAAACCACAACGTGATATGCCAATTTCTATTTACCCTTCATAAGGACCCTTTTCATCGAATCCGATCCGACTAAAGTGGGAGAGATGACACCCGCTAGCCACCTTATGAAACTAGTGCATGTCGATTCGGTGGAACCTGTCTCACGTGGAAATGCGTGTAAGGTCGGTCCGGGCCGCTTCATCCCACGATGCCGCCGAATCAAGATAAGACTAGTAACGGCAAGTAAATTGACAAAATCGACGCCCACAACAACTTGTGTTCTACTCGTGCATAGAAACTACGCATAGACCTAGCTCATGATGCCACCGTTGGGGAACGTAGCAGAAATTCAAAATTTTGTACGCATCACCAAGATCAATCTATGGAGTAATCTAGCAACGGGGAGAGGGAGTGCATCTACATACCCTTGTAGATCGCTAAGCGGAAGCGTTCAAGCGAGCAGGGTTGATGGAGTCGTACTAGTCGTGATCCAAATCACCGATGATCCTAGCGCCGAGCAGACGGCACCTCCGCGTTCAACACACGTGCGGTGCGGAGACGTCTCCTCCTTCTTGATCCAGCAAGGGGTAGGAGAAGTTGAGGGAGAGCTCCGGCAGCACGACGGCGTGGTGGTGGAGCTTGCAGTTCTCCGGCAGGGCTTCGCCAAGCACTACTGAGGAGGAGGTGGAGTTTGAGAGGGGGAGGGCTGCGCCAGGGGCAAGGGTGAAGCTCCCATGCGCCTCCCCACTATATATAGGGGTGGAGGGGGCTGGTTTCTTGCCCTCCAAGTCCATTGGGTCGTTGGCAAAGGTGGGAGGAAAGAAAGACCATCATTTCCTTCGCCACCGATTGTTATCCCCCTTTTAGGGATCTTGATCTTATCCCTTCGGGATATGATCTTATTCCTTTTAAGGGGGGTCTTCGTGCCTTGACTAGGGGTGTGGGGCCTTTCCCCCACTACCCACGTTCATGAGGGACCCCCCATGTAGGTGGGCCCCACTCCGGAACCTTCTAGAACCTTCCCGGTACAATACCGAAAAATCCCGAACATTTTCCGGTGGCCAAAATAGGACTTCCCATATATAAATCTTTACCTCCGGACCATTCCGGAACTCCTCGTAACGTCCGGGATCTCATCCGGGACTCCGAACAACATTCAGTAACTGCACACTAACTCCCATAACAACTCTAGCGTCACCGAACCTTAAGTGTGTAGACCCTACGGGTTCGGGAACCATGCAGACATGACCGAGACACCTCTGCGGCCAATAACCAATAGCGGGATCTGGATACCCATATTGGCTCCCACATGTTCCACGATGATCTCATCGGATGAACCACGATGTCGGGGATTCAATCAATCCCGTATTCAATTCCCTTTGTCAATCGGTATAGTACTTGCCCGAGATTCGATCGTCGGTATCCCGATACCTTGTTCAATCTCGTTACCGGCAAGTCTCTTTACTCGTTCCGTAACACATCATCCCGTGATCAACTCCTTGGTCACATTGTGCACATTATGATGATGTCCTATCGAGTGGGCCCAGAGATACCTCTCCGTCACACGGAGTGACAAATCCAGTCTCAATTCGTGCCAACCCAATGTACACTTTCGGAGATACCCGTAGTGTACCTTTATAGCCACCCGATTCACGTTGTGACATTTGGTACACCCAAAGCATTCCTACGGTATCCGGGATTTGCACAATCTCATGGTCTAAGGAAATGATACTTGACATTAGAAAAGCTTTAGCATACGAACTACACGATCTTTGTGCTAGGCTTAGGATTGGGTCTTGTCCATCACATCATTCTCCTAATGATGTGATCCCGTTATCAACGACATCCAATGTCCATGGCCAGGAAACCGTAACCATCTATTGATCAACGAGCTAGTCAACTAGAGGCTTACTAGGGACATGGTGTTGTCTATGTACCCACACATGTATCTAAGTTTCCTATCAATACAATTATATCATGGATGATAAACGATTATCATGAACAAGGAAATATAATAATAACCAATTTATTATTGCCTCTAGGGCATATTTCCAACAGTCTCCCACTTGCACTAGAGTTAATAATCTAGTTCACATCGCCATGTGATTAACACTCACAGGTCACATCGCCATGTGACTAACATCCAAAGAGTTTACTAGAGTCACCAATCTAGTTCACATCACTATGTGATTAACACTCGATGAGTTACGGGGTTTGATCATGTTCTCGCTTGTGAGAGAGGTTATAGTCAGCAGTGTTAACCTTTCAGATCCGTGTGTGCTTTATAAATCTCTATGTCATCTCCTAGATGCAGCTACCACGCTCTATTTGGAGCCATTTCAAATAACTGTTCTACTATACGAATCCGGTTTACTACTCGAATAATCCGGATTAGTGTCAAAGTTTGCATCGGCGTAACCCTTTACGACGAACTCTTTTACCACCTCCATAATCGAGAAAAGTCCTTAGTCCACTAGTTACTAAGTATATGTTTGACCGCTGTCTTATTATCCATTCCTGGATCATTCTTGTACCCCTTGACTGACTCATGGCAAGGCACACTTCGGGTGCGGTACACAGCATAGCATACTATAGAGCCTATGTCTGAAGCATAGGGGACGACCTTCGTCCTTTCTCTCTCTTCTGTCGTGGTCATGTTTCGAGTCTTACTCAATATTCACACCTTATAACACAACCAAGAACTCCTTCTTTGCTGATCTATTTTGAACTCCTTCAAAACTTGCCACGGTGTGTACTCATTTGAAAATACTATTAAGCGCTTTTTGATCTATCCTTATAGATCTTGATGCTTAATGTTCAAGTAGCTTAATCCAGGTTTTCCATTGAAAAACACCTTTCAAATAACCCTACATGATGTCCACAAATTCTACATCATTTCTGATCAACAATATGTTAATAACATATACTCATCAGAAATTCTATAGTGCTCCCACTCACTTCTTTGGAAATACAAGTTTCTCATAAACTTTGTATAAACCCAAAATCCTTGATCATCTCATCAAAGTGTATATTCCAACTCCGAAATGCTTACTCCAGTCCTTAGAAGGATTGCTGGAGCTTTGCATGCTTGTTAGCATCTTTTAGGATTGACAAAAACCTTCTGGTTGTATCACATACAACCTTTCCTCAAGAAAATTGTCGAGGAAACAATGTTTTGACATCCTATCTGCAAGATTTCATAAATAATGCAGTAACTGCTAATACAATTCCAACAGACTCTTAGCATCGTTACGAGTGAGAAAGTCTCATCGTAGTCAACTCCTTGAACTTGTCGGAAACATCTTAGCGACAAGCCGAGCTTTTTTAATGGTGACACATACCATCATTGTCTGTCTTCCCTCTTAGAATCCATCTGTACCCAATAGCCTTACGACCATCAAGTAGTTCTTCCAAAGTCTACACTTTGTTTTATACATGGATCCTCTCTCGGATTTTATGGTCTCGAGCCATTTATCGGAATCCAGGCCCACCATCGCTTCTCCATAGCTCGTAGGTTCATTGTTGTCTAGCAACATGACCTCTAAGACAGGATTACGTACGACTCTGAAGTAGTATGCATCCTTTTCGACCTACGAGGTTTGGTAGTGACTTGATCCGAAGTTTCATGATTACTATCATAAGCTTCCACTTCAGGATGTATAGGTGCCACAGGAACAACTTCCTGTGCCCTTCTTCACACTGGTTGAAGTGAAGGTTCAATAACCTCATCAAGTCTCCACCATCCTCCCACTCAATTCTTTCGAGAGAAACTTTTCCTCGAGAAAGGACCCGTTTCTAGAAACAATCACTTTTGCTTCCGGATCTGAAATAGGAGGTATACCCAACTGTTTTGGGTATTCTATGAAGATGCATTTATCCGCCTTTGGGTTCGAGCTTATCGGCCTGAAACTTTTTCACATAAGCGTCGCAGCCCCAAACTTTTAAGAAACGACAGCTTAGGTTTCTCTAAACCATAGTTCATACGGTGTCGTCTTAACGGAATTACGTGGTGCCCTATTTGAAGTGAATGTTGTTGTCTCTAATGCCTAACCCATAAACGATAGTGGTAATTCGATAGAGACATCATGGTATGCCCCATATCCAATAGGGTGCATCTATGATGTTCGGACACACCATCACACTATGGTGTTCCAGGCGGTGTTAGTTGTGAAACAATTTCCACAATGTCTCAATTGTGTACCAAACTCGCAACTCAGATATTCATCTCTATGATCATATCATAGACATTTTATCCTTTTGTCACGAAGATCTTCAACTTCACTATGAAATTACTTGAACCTTTCAATAATTCAGACTTGTGTTTCATCAAGTAAATATACTTAGCATCTACTCAAATCATCTGTGAAGTAAGAACATAACGATATCCATCAGCATGCCTAAGCACTCATTGGATTGCACACATCAAATGTATTACTTCCAACAAGTTGCTCTCTTGTTCCATCTTACTAAAAACGAGGCTTTCAGTCATCTTGCCCATGTGGTATGATTTGCATGTCTCAAGTGATTCAGAAATCAAGTGAGTCCAAACGATCCATCTGCATGGAGTTTCTTCATGCGTACATACCAATAGACATGGTTCGCATGTCTCAATCTTTTCAAAACGAGTGAGTCCAAAGATCCATCAACATGGAGCTTCTTTATGCGTTTTATACCAATATGACTCAAACAGCAGTGCCACAACTATGTGGTACTATCATTACTATCTTATATCTGTTGGCATGAACATGTGTATCACTACGATCGAGATTCAATAAACCATTCATTTTAGGTGCAAGACCATTGAAGGTATTATTCAGAGCAACCATTATTCTCCTTAAACGAATAACCGTATTGCGATAAACATAATCCAATCATGTCTACGCTCAACGCAAACACCAATCTCGATGGTAGAGGGAGCATGCGATGCTTGATCACATCAACCTTGGAAACACTTCCAACACACATCGTCCTCTCACCTTTAGCTAGTCCTGTTTATTCCGTAGCTCTTTTATTTCGAAGTTACTAACACTTAGCAACCGAACCGGTATCTAATACCCTGGTGCTACTAGGAGTACTAGTAAAGTACACATTAATATATTGTATATCCAATATACTTCTGTCGACCTTGCCAGCCTTCTCATCTACCAAGTATCTAGGGTAGTCCTGCTTCAGTGACCGTTCCCCTCATTACAGAAGCACTTAGTCTCGGGTTTGGTTTCAACCTTGGGTTTCTTCACTAGAGCAACAATTGATTTGTTGTTTCATGAAGTATCCCTTCTTGCCCTTGCCCTTCTTGAAACTAGTGGTTTCACCAACCATCAACAATTGATGCTCCTTCTTGATTTCTACTTTCGCGGTGTCAAACGTCGCGAATTGATCAAGGATCATCATGTCTATCCTTGATATGTTATAGTTCATCACGAAGCTCTAATAGCTTGGTGACTATGAAGAACCATCACTATCTCATCTGGAAGATTAACTCCCACTCGATTCAAGTGATTGTTGTACTCAGACAATCTGAGCACATGCTCAACGATTGAGCTTTTCTCCCTTAGTTTGCTGGCTAAGAAACTCGTCAGAGGTCTTATACTTCTTGACGTGGGCACAAGCCTGAAATCCCAATTTCAGCCCTCGAAACATCTCATATGTTCCGCGATGTTTCGAAATCGTCTTCGGTGCCTCAACTCTAAACCATTTAACATTACTGAACTATCACGTAGTTATCAAAACGTGTATGTCAGATGTTCGCAACATCCACAGACGACGTTCAAGGTTCAGCACACCGAGCGGTGCATTAAGGACATAAGCCTTCTACGAAGCAACGAGGACAATCCTCAGTTTACGAACCTAGTCCACATAATTGCTACTATCAACTTTCAACTAATTTTCTCTAGGAACAAATCTAAAACAGTAGAACTAAAGCGCGAGCTATGACATAATTTGCAAAAACCTTTTGACTATGTTCAGGATAATTAAGTTCATCTTATGAACTCCCACTCAAATAGACATCCCTCTAGTCTTCTAAGTGATTACATGATCCGAGTCAACTAGGCCGTGTCCGATCATCACGTGAGACGGACTAGTCATCATCGGTGAACATCTTCATGTTGATCGTATCTACCATACGACTCATGCTCGACCTTTCGGTCTCTTGTGTTCCGAGGCCATGTCTGTACATGCTAGGCTCGTCAAGCCAACCTAAGTGTTTCGCGTGTGTAAATCTGGCTTACACCCGTTGTATGTGAACGTTAGAATCTATCACACCCGATCATCACGTAGTGCTTCGAAACGACGAACTTTCGCATAGCGGTGCACAGTTAGGGGGAACACTTTCTTGAAATTTTAATGAGGGATCATCTTATTTAATCTACCGTCGTTCTAAGCAAATAAGATGTAAAACATGATAAACATCACATGCAATCAAATAGTGACATGATATGGCCAATATCATTTTGCTCCTTTTGATCTCCATGTTCGGGGCTCCATGATCATCATCGTCACCGGCATGACACCATAATCTCCATCATCATGATCTCCATCATCATGTCTTGATGTAGTTGTCTCGCCAACTATTACTTCTACTACTATGGCTAACGGTTAGCAATAAAGCAAAGTAATTACATGGCGTTATCATTGACACGCAGGTCACACAATAAATAAGACAACTCCTATGGCTCCTGCCGGTTGTCATACTCATCGACATGCAAGTCGTGATTCCTATTACAAGAACATGATCAATCTCATACATCACATATATCATTCATCACATTCTTTTGGCCATATCACATCACATAGCATACCCTGCAAAAACAAGTTAGTCGTCTTCTAATTGTTGTTTGCATGTTTTACGTGGCTGCTATGGGTTTCTAGCAAGAACGTTTCTTACCTACGCAAAAACCACAACGTGATATGCCAATTTCTATTTACCCTTCATAAGGACCCTTTTCATCGAATCCGATCCGACTAAAGTGGGAGACAGACACCCGCTAGCCACCTTATGAAACTAGTGCATGTCGATCGGTGGAACCTGTCTCACGTAAGAGTGCGTGTAAGGTCGGTCCGGGCCGCTTCATCCCACGATGCCGCCCGAATCAAGATAAGACTAGTAACGGCAAGTAAATTGACAAAATCGGCGCCCACAACAACTTGTGTTCTACTCGTGCATAGAAACTACGCATAGACCTAGCTCATGATGCCACTTGTTGGGGAACGTAGCAGAAATTCAAAATTTTCTATGCATGACCAAGATCAATCTATGGAGTCATCTAGCAACGGGGGAGAGGGGAGTGCATCTACATACCCTTGTAGATCGCTAAGCGGAAGCGTTCAAGCGAACGGGGTTGATGGAGTCGTACTAGTCGTGATCCAAATCACCGATGATCCTAGCGCCGAACGGACGGCACCTCCGCGTTCAACACACGTACGGTGCGGAGACGTCTCCTCCTTCTTGATCCAGCAAGGGGGTAGGAGAAGTTGAGGAGAGCTCTGGCAGCACGACGGCGTGGTGGTGGAGCTTGCGGTTCTCCGGCGAGGCTTCGCCAAGCACTCTTGAGGAGGAGGTGGAGTTCGAGAGGGGAGGGCTGCGCCCGAGCAAGGGGTGAAGCTCCCATGCGCCTCCCCACTATATATAGGGGTGGAGGGGCTGGTTTCTTGCCCTCCAAGTCCATTGGGGCGTTGGCAAAGGTGGGAGGAAAGAAATCCCATCATTTCCTTCCCCACCGATTGTTATCCCCCCTTTTTAGGGATCTTGATCTTATCCCTTCGGGATATGATCTTATTCCTTTTAAGGGGGGTCTTCGTGCGCCTTGACCAGGGGTGTGGGGCCTTGCACCCACTACCCACGTTCATGTGGGCCCCCCCCCATGTAGGTGGGCCCCACTCCGGAACCTTCTAGAACCTTCCCGGTACAATACCGAAAAATCCCGAACATTTTCCGGTGGCCAAAATAGGACTTCCCATATATAAATCTTTACCTCCGGACCATTCCGGAACTCCTCGTAACGTCCGGGATCTCATCCGGGACTCTGAACAACATTCAGTAACTGCACACTGATTCCCATAACAACTCTAAGCGTCACCGAACCTTAAGTGTGTAGACCCTACGGGTTCGGGAACCATGCGAACATGACCGAGACACCTCTGCGGCCAATAACCAATAGCGGGATCTGGATACCCATATTGGCTCCCACATGTTCCACGATGATCTCATCGGATGAACCACGATGTCGGGGATTCAATCAATCCCGTATTCAATTCCCTTTGTCAATCGGTATAGTACTTGCCCGAGATTCGATCGTCGGTATCCCGATACCTTGTTCAATCTCGTTACCGGCAAGTCTCTTTACTCGTTCCGTAACACATCATCCCGTGATCAACTCCTTGGTCACATTGTGCACATTATGATGATGTCCTATCGAGTGGGCCCAGAGATACCTCTCCGTCACACGGAGTGACAAATCCAGTCTCGATCCGTGCCAACCCAATAGACACTTTCGGAGATACCCGTAGTGTACCTTTATAGCCACCCAGTTACGTTGTGACGTTTGGTACACCCAAAGCATTCCTACGGTATCCGGGATTTGCACAATCTCATGGTCTAAGGAAATGATACTTGACATTAGAAAAGCTTTAGCATACGAACTACACGATCTTTGTGCTAGGCTTAGGATTGGGTCTTGTCCATCACATCATTCTCCTAATGATGTGATCCCGTTATCAACGACATCCAATGTCCATGGCCAGGAAACCGTAACCATCTATTGATCAACGAGCTAGTCAACTAGAGGCTTACTAGGGACATGGTGTTGTCTATGTACCCACACATGTATCTAAGTTTCCTATCAATACAATTATATCATGGATGATAAACGATTATCATGAACAAGGAAATATAATAATAACCAATTTATTATTGCCTCTAGGGCATATTTCCAACAGTCTCCCACTTGCACTAGAGTTAATAATCTAGTTCACATCGCCATGTGATTAACACTCACAGGTCACATCGCCATGTGACTAACATCCAAAGAGTTTACTAGAGTCACCAATCTAGTTCACATCACTATGTGATTAACACTCAGTGAGTTCTGGGGTTTGATCATGTTCTGCTTGTGAGAGAGGTTATAGTCAACGAGTGTTAACCTTTCAGATCCGTGTGTGCTTTATAAATCTCTATGTCATCTCCTAGATGCAGCTACCACGCTCTATTTGGAGCCATTTCAAATAACTATTCTACTATACGAATCCGGTTTACTACTCAGAATAATCCGGATTAGTGTCAAAGTTTGCATCGGCGTAACCCTTTACGCATTTAACTCTTTTACCACCTCCATAATCGAGAAAAGTCCTTAGTCCACTAGTTACTAAGTATATGTTTGACCGCTGTCTTATTATCCATTCCTGGATCATTCTTGTACCCTTGATCGACTCATGGCAAGGCACACTTCGGGTGCGGTACACAGCATAGCATACTATAGAGCCTATGTCTGAAGCATAGGGGACGACCTTCGTCCTTTCTCTCTCTTCTGTCGTGGTCATGTTTCGAGTCTTACTCAATATTCACACCTTATAACACAACCAAGAACTCCTTCTTTGCTGATCTATTTTGAACTCCTTCAAAACTTGCCACAGTGTGTACTCATTTGAAAATACTATTAAGCGCTTTTTGATCTATCCTTATAGATCTTGATGCTTAATGTTCAAGTAACTTAATCCAGGTTTTCCATTGAAAAACACCTTTCAAATAACCCTACATGATGTCCACAAATTCTACATCATTTCTGATCAACAATATGTTAATAACATATACTCATCAGAAATTCTATAGTGCTCCCACTCACTTCTTTGGAAATACAAGTTTCTCATAAACTTTGTATAAACCCAAAATCCTTGATCATCTCATCAAAGTGTATATTCCAACTCCGAAATGCTTACTCCAGTCCTTAGAAGGATTGCTGGAGCTTTGCATGCTTGTTAGCATCTTTTAGGATTGACCAAAGCCTTCTGGTTGTATCACATACAACCTTTCCTCAAGAAAATTGTCGAGGAAACAATGTTTTGACATCCTATCTGCAAGATTTCATAAATAATGCAGTAACTGCTAATACAATTCCAACAGACTCTTAGCATCGCTACGAGTGAGAAAGTCTCATCGTAGTCAACTCCTTGAACTTGTCGGAAACATCTTAGCGACAAGCCGAGCTTTTTTAATGGTGACACATACCATCATTGTCTGTCTTCCCTCTTAGAATCCATCTGTACCCAATAGCCTTACGACCATCAAGTAGTTCTTCCAAAGTCTACACTTTGTTTTATACATGGATCCTCTCTCGGATTTTATGGTCTCGAGCCATTTATCGGAATCCAGGCCCACCATCGCTTCTCCATAGCTCGTAGGTTCATTGTTGTCTAGCAACATGACCTCTAAGACAGGATTACGATTTACTCAAGTAGTATGCATCCTTTTCGACCCTACGAGGTTTGGTAGTGACTTGATCCAAGTTTCATGATTACTATCATAAGCTTCCACTTCAGATGTATAGGTGCCACAGGAACAACTTCCTGTGCCCTTCTTCACACTGGTTGAAGTGAAGGTTCAATAACCTCATCAAGTCTCCACCATCCTCCCACTCAATTCTTTCGAGAGAAACTTTTCCTCGAGAAAGGACCCGTTTCTAGAAACAATCACTTTTGCTTCCGGATCTGAAATAGGAGGTATACCCAACTGTTTTGGGTATTCTATGAAGATGCATTTATCCGCCTTTGGGTTCGAGCTTATCAGGCTGAAACTTTTTCACATAAGCGTCGCAGCCCCAAACTTTTAAGAAACGACAGCTTAGGTTTCTCTAAACCATAGTTCATACGGTGTCGTCTTAACGGAATTACGTGGTGCCCTATTTGAAGTGAATGTTGTTGTCTCTAATGCCTAACCCATAAGCGATAGTGGTAATTCGATAGAGACATCATGGTATGCCCCATATCCAATAGGGTGCATCTATGATGTTCGGACACACCATCACACTATGGTGTTCCGGTGTGTTAGTTGTGAAACAATTTCCACAATGTCTCAATTGTGTACCAAACTACATAACTCAGATATTCATCTCTATGATCATATCATAGACATTTTATCCTTTTGTCACGAAGATCTTCAACTTCACTATGAAATTACTTGAACCTTTCAATAATTCAGACTTGTGTTTCATCAAGTAAATATACTTAGCATCTACTCAAATCATCTGTGAAGTAAGAACATAACGATATCCACTGCATGCCTAAGCACTCATTGGATTGCACACATCAAATGTATTACTTCCAACAAGTTGCTCTCTTGTTTCATCTTACTAAAAAACGAGGCTTTTTAGTCATCTTGCCCATGTGGTATGATTTGCATGTCTCAAGTGATTCAAAAATCAAGTGAGTCCAAACGATCCATCTGCATGGAGTTTCTTCATGCGTACATACCAATAGACATGGTTCGCATGTCTCAATCTTTTCAAAAACGAGTGAGTCCAAAGATCCATCAACATGGAGCTTCTTTATGCGTTTTATACCAATATGACTCAAACAGCAGTGCCACAACTATGTGGTACTATCATTACTATCTTATATCTGTTGGCATGAACATGTGTATCACTACGATCGAGATTCAATAAACCATTCATTTTAGGTGCAAGACCATTGAAGGTATTATTCAGAGCAACCATTATTCTCCTTAAACGAATAACCGTATTGCGATAAACATAATCCAATCATGTCTACGCTCAACGCAAACACCAATCTCGATGGTAGAGGGAGCATGCGATGCTTGATCACATCAACCTTGGAAACACTTCCAACACACATCGTCCTCTCACCTTTAGCTAGTCCCTGTTTATTCCGTAGCTCTTTTATTTCGAGTTACTAACACTTAGCAACCGAACCGGTATCTAATACCCTGGTGCTACTAGGAGTACTAGTAAAGTACACATTAATATATTGTATATCCAATATACTTACGACCTTGCCAGCCTTCTCATCTACCAAGTATCTAGGGTAGTCCTGCTTCAGTGACCGTTCCCCTCATTACAGAAGCACTTAGTCTCGGGTTTGGTTTCAACCTTGGGTTTCTTCACTAGAGCAACAATTGATTTGCTGTTTCATGAAGTATCCCTTCTTGCCCTTGCCCTTCTTGAAACTAGTGGTTTCACCAACCATCAACAATTGATGCTCCTTCTTGATTTCTACTTTCGCGGTGTCAAACGTCGCGAATTGATCAAGGATCATCATGTCTATCCCTGATATGTTATAGTTCATCATGATGCTCTAATAGCTTGGTGACTATGAAGAACCATCACTATCTCATCTGGAAGATTAACTCCCACTCGATTCAAGTGATTGTTGTACTCAGACAATCTGAGCACATGCTCAACGATTGAGCTTTTCTCCCTTAGTTTGTTGGCTAAGAAACTCGTGAGAGGTCTTATACTTCTTGACGTGGGCACAAGGCTGAAATCCCAATTTCAGCCCTCAAAACATCTCATATGTTCCGCGACGTTTCGAAATCGTCTTCGGTGCCTCAACTCTAAACCATTTAACATTACTGAACTATCACGTAGTTATCAAAACGTGTATGTCAGATGTTCGCAACATCCACGAGCGGCGTTCGAGGTTCAGCACACCGAGCGGTGCATTAAGGACATAAGCCTTCTCTGAAGCAACGAGGACAATCCTCGGTTTCTGAACCTAGTCCACATAATTGCTACTATCAACTTTCAACTAATTTTCTCTAGGAACAAATCTAAAACAGTAGAACTAAAGCGCGAGCTATGACATAATTTGCAAAAACCTTTTGACTATGTTCAGGATAATTAAGTTCATCTTATGAACTCCCACTCAGATAGACATCCCTCTAGTCTTCTAAGTGATTACATGATCCGAGTCAACTAGGCCGTGTCCGATCATCACGTGAGACGGACTAGTCATCATCGGTGAACATCTTCATGTTGATCGTATCTACCATACGACTCATGCTCGACCTTTCGGTCTCTTGTGTTCGAGGCCATGTCTGTACATGCTAGGCTCGTCAAGCCAACCTAAGTGTTTGGCGTGTGTAAATCTGGCTTACACCCGTTGTATGTGAACGTTAGAATCTATCACACCCGATCATCATGTAGTGCTTCGAAACGACGAACTTTCACAACGGTGCACAGTTAGGGGGAACACTTTCTTGAAATTTTAATGAGGGATCATCTTATTTAAGCTACCGTCGTTCTAAGCAAATAAGATGTAAAACATGATAAACATCACATGCAATCAAATAGTGACATGATATGGCCAATATCATTTTGCTCCTTTTGATCTCCATGTTCGGGGCTCCATGATCATCATCGTCACCGGCATGACACCATAATCTCCATCATCATGTCTTGATGTAGTTGTCTCGCCAACTATTACTTCTACTACTATGGCTAACGGTTAGCAATAAAGCAAAGTAATTACATGGCGTTATCATTGACACGCAGGTCACACAATAAATAAGACAACTCCTATGGCTCCTGCCGGTTGTCATACTCATCGACATGCAAGTCGTGATTCCTATTACAAGAACATGATTAATCTCATACATCACATATATCATTCATCACATTCTTTTGGCCATATCACATCACATAGCATACCCTGCAAAAACAAGTTAGACGTCCTCTAATTGTTGTTGGCATGTTTTACGTGGCTGCTATGGGTTTCTAGCAAGAACGTTTCTTACCTACGCAAAAACCACAACGTGATATGCCAATTTCTATTTACCCTTCATAAGGACCCTTTTCATCGAATCCGATCCGACTAAAGTGGGAGAGCAGACACCCGCTAGCCACCTTATGAAACTAGTGCATGTCGATCGGTGGAACCTGTCTCACGTGAAATGCGTGTAAGGTCGGTCCGGGCCGCTTCATCCCACGATGCCGCCCGAATCAAGATAAGACTAGTAACGGCAAGTAAATTGACAAAATCGACGCCCACAACAACTTGTGTTCTACTCGTGCATAGAAACTACGCATAGACCTAGCTCATGATGCCACTGTTGGGGAACGTAGCAGAAATTCAAAATTTTCTATGCATGACCAAGATCAATCTATGGAGTCATCTAGCAACGGGGGAGAGGGGAGTGCATCTACATACCCTTGTAGATCACTAAGCGGAAGCGTTCAAGCGAACGGGGTTGATGGAGTCGTACTAGTCGTGATCCAAATCACCGATGATCCTAGCGCCGAACGGACGGCACCTCCGCGTTCAACACACGTACGGTGCGGAGACGTCTCCTCCTTCTTGATCCAGCAAGGGGGTAGGAGAAGTTGAGGGAGAGCTCTGGCAGCACGACGGCGTGGTGGTGGAGCTTGCAGTTCTCCGGCAGGGCTTCGCCAAGCACTACTGAGGAGGAGGTGGAGTTCGAGAGGGGGAGGGCTGCGCCAAGGGCAAGGGGTGAAGCTCCCATGCGCCTCCCCACTATATATAGGGGTGGAGGGGCTGGTTTCTTGCCCTCCAAGTCCATTGGGGCGTTGGCAAAGGTGGGAGGAAAGAAATCCCATCATTTCCTTCCCCACCGATTGTTATCCCCCTTTTAGGGATCTTGATCTTATCCCTTCGGATATGATCTTATTCCTTCTAAGGGGCTCTTCGTGCGCCTTGACCAGGGGTGTGGGGCCTTGCCCCACTACCCACGTTCATGTGGGCCCCCATGTAGGTGGGCCCCACTCCGAACCTTCTAGAACCTTCCGGTACAATACCGAAAAATCCCGAACATTTTCCGGTGGCCAAAATAAGACTTCCCATATATAAATCTTTACCTCCGGACCATTCCGGAACTCCTCGTAACGTCCGGGATCTCATCCGGACTCGAACAACATTCAGTAACTGCACACTAACTCCCATAACAACTCTAGCGTCACCGAACCTTAAGTGTGTAGACCCTACGGGTTCGGAAACCATGCAGACATGACCGAGACACCTCTGCGGCCAATAACCAATAGCGGGATCTGGATACCCATATTGGCTCCCACATGTTCCACGATGATCTCATCGGATGAACCACGATGTCGGGGATTCAATCAATCCCGTATTCAATTCCCTTTGTCAATCGGTATAGTACTTGCCCGAGATTCGATCGTCGGTATCCCGATACCTTGTTCAATCTCGTTACCGGCAAGTCTCTTTACTCGTTCCGTAACACATCATCCCGTGATCAACTCCTTGGTCACATTGTGCACATTATGATGATGACCTACCGAGTGGGCCCAGAGATACCTCTCCGTCTGCGGAGTGACAAATCCCAGTCTCAATTCGTGCCAACCCAACAGACACTTTCGGAGATACCCGTAGTGTACCTTTATAGCCACCCAGTTACGTTGTGACGTTTGGTACACCCAAAGCATTCCTACGGTATCCGGGAGTTGCACAATCTCATGGTCTAAGGAAATGATACTTGACATTAGAAAAGCTTTAGCATATGAACTACGATCTTTGTGCTAGGCTTAGGATTGGGTCTTGTCCATCACATCATTCTCCTAATGATGTGATCCCGTTATCAACGACATCCAATGTCCATGGCCAGGAAACCGTAACCATCTATTGATCAACGAGCTAGTCAACTAGAGGCTTACTAGGGACATGGTGTTGTCTATGTACCCACACATGTATCTAAGTTTCCTATCAATACAATTATATCATGGATGATAAACGATTATCATGAACAAGGAAATATAATAATAACCAATTTATTATTGCCTCTAGGGCATATTTCCAACAGTCTCCCACTTGCACTAGAGTCAATAATCTAGTTCACATCGCCATGTGATTAACACTCACAGGTCACATCGCCATGTGACTAACATCCAAAGAGTTTACTAGAGTCACCAATCTAGTTCACATCACTATGTGATTAACACTCGATGAGTTACGGGGTTTGATCATGTTACGCTTGTGAGAGAGGTTATAGTCAGCAGTGTTAACCTTTCAGATCCGTGTGTGCTTTATAAATCTCTATGTCATCTCCTAGATGCAGCTACCACGCTCTATTTGGAGCCATTTCAAATAACTGTTCTACTATACGAATCCGGTTTACTACTCAGAATAATCCGGATTAGTGTCAAAGTTTGCATCGGCGTAACCCTTTACGACGAACTCTTTTACCACCTCCATAATCGAGAAAAGTCCTTAGTCCACTAGTTACTAAGTATATGTTTGACCGCTGTCTTGTTATCCATTCCTGGATCATTCTTGTACCCCTTGACTGACTCATGGCAAGGCACACTTCGGGTGGGGTACACAGCATAGCATACTATAGAGCCTATGTCTGAAGCATAGGGGACGACCTTCGTCCTTTCTCTCTCTTCTGTCGTGGTCATGTTTCGAGTCTTACTCAATATTCACACCTTATAACACAACCAAGAACTCCTTCTTTGCTGATCTATTTTGAACTCCTTCAAAACTTGCCACGGTGTGTACTCATTTGAAAATACTATTAAGCGCTTTTTGATCTATCCTTATAGATCTTGATGCCTAATGTTCAAGTAGCTTAATCCAGGTTTTCCATTGAAAAACACCTTTTAAATAACCCTACATGCTGTCCAGAAATTCTACATTATTTTTGATCAACAATATGTTAATAACATATACTCATCAGAAATTCTATAGTGCTCCCACTCACTTCTTTGGAAATACAAGTTTCTCATAAACTTTGTATAAACCCAAAATCCTTGATCATCCCATCAAAGTGTATATTCCAACTCCGAAATGCTTACTCCAGTCCTTAGAAGGATTGCTGGAGCTTTGCATACTTGTTAGCATCTTTTAGGATTGGGCCTTGTCCATCACATCATTCTCCTAATGATGTGATCCCGTTATCAACGACATCCAATGTCCATGGCCAGGAAACCGAAACCGTTTATTGATCAACGAGCTAGTCAACTAGAGGCTTACTAGGGACATGGTGTTGTCTATGTACCCACACATGTATCTAAGTTTCCTATCAATACAATTATAGCATGGATGATAAACGATTATCATGAACAAGGAAATATAATAATAACCAATTTATTATTGCCTCTAGGGCATATTTCCAACATTGCGGCATTGAAACCGAGAGCAATTTTAGTTGTTTTTGTGGATTTTTGCCGGTGAAAAAGGTTGCTTATGAAGGTGTGAACACTGGCAGAAGGTTCATTTGTTGCATGCGGGAGGTGAATTTAGTTGTCACATTCATTTCTTTCTACCAAATCTGCATGGTAATGTTCGGATGAACTGATGCAATTTATTTGAATTTTAGGATGAACAAGCATGTGATTTTCTGATGTGGTATGATCCTGAATGGCCTGCACCGGCACAAAGATCTATCAATGCACTTTATGCAGATAAGTTGAAGGCTGAAGATTGTAAGATGGAATTGGAGCTCATGTTGGCCGATAAGATATCTGACATGGAAGAAAAAGAGAAGAAAAGGCAGCAGAAGATGATATCCAAGACGAAGGCAATGAAGATGGAGCTAAACAAGAAGGATCTGTTATATGGGTGTTAGTTGGTAGCAATATAGCTTTATTTGCAATGCTAGCTGTGCTTATTGGACTGAAAATGTAATGTTTTTGTAAGTTGCACTGCTAGCTGTTGGCAAGAACTAAATGTAATAGGCTAAGATGCTATGTATGTTAGTTTGTTGTGCTTATAAGTGTTTCGAAAACAAAAATACATGACAAACACGGAAATAAATTATGGGAACTCTGTATTTTATTCATCATCGTACGACTACAAATACATGAATGTTACATGCTCCCATTCGAGTTTGCCTATTTTGCCTTCTGCGACTATGCTTAAGGAGTATCTGACTTGGAAGATTGCGTGTAGTGCGCTGATTCCTGGTGCTTTTTCAAAGCGTCCGGTTAATTACATCTGCAGGTCAAGCCTACAGAAAACCTCCGATTAAGCTGCGCGCGGTCGTCGTCGTGAAATTTGCTCATCCATGAAGCATATGATATTTTATGTGGATATTTGTGCGGGTGGCTTTGTTCCGCCGAAACCCAGTCACAAGTACTATCGCCATGTTGGTGTGACCAACAGGATTGTCGATGAAGGGTATGACTTTCGCCTCGTCGGTACCCAGTCATGTGATGCCCTGACTTCATCGGACGCGGACATGTGTATGTTGCTATCGCCTCGTCGGTGCCCAGCAACGGTGTGTCCAATCCGGTAGGTTTGTGACATGTGGATAGAGTGGTGACCTGGCCTCGTCGGCACATGGCCAGAATTTTGTCCGGCCTCGTCGGCACTAGACGTATGATGGAGTTAATGGTGTGCATAGCCTTTTGACTCGTCGACACTTGGCCAAGATGTCGATGTGGAATATATCACAGATGCATTGGATGATGCTTGCCAATAAAACGAAATCGATCACACTTCCTCGCAGGAGCAAAATCAATGTGGAATTGTATGGACGTCGCCTCCTCGCGATGGGCGGAATCAGAATAATATTTTATTAATCTCGTCTTCTTGTGAGAGACAAAATCAGTGCATAATTTGTAGCCTCGCCACCTTGTGAGGGGCGGAATCGAGATAATATTTTACTAATCTCGTCACATCATGATGGACCAAATTAATGTGTATGTATTTGATTCCCTCGTACTTGGCCATAGCCACAACGCTCGTCACAGTTTGCATGAAGCAATGGTTTTAGACTTGCTATGATGGAGGATTTGATGCTCATTGGTGCAGTCCCAGGTGCTACCATGTTCACCCGATCGATTTACCATAGTATATGTCTTCAGAAAAGAGGATCGAGAAGACAAAGATTTGGAAATTTTTCTTAGATCAAGATGACAAGGTTTGATGGGATTGCTTACCAACGAAGGAGATGAGCGTGGTTTGGTTCACCATGTTGTCCATGAGAAATCACTATAGTGTTTCTTTTTTGGTTTATTAGATGACGTCTCTTGCGGCGCCGTCTTTTGAAGAGATTGGCACAAGATCAATATGTATGGGGTGTATCTCGGCATCTACGCGGTATAACGGCGGCGCTGTCTTGTTTAGCGAATCGGCAGTCCCGGCGAGAGCTTAAGTGAGATATGTACGAGAGACTTGACGAGAGCTTCGGCGTGTTCTTGCTTCTGGCCTGCTCCCGTGCAAGTTCTCTGTGTACCATAGCATCAACGCGGTACTACGGCGTCGCTGTCTTGTTTAGCGAATCGGCGTAGTCTCGGCGTGTGCTTACGTGAGATTGGGTGAGAGACTTGACAGGTTGGTGTAAGTTCGATGTGGTGTACCTCGGCATCTACGCGGTATTACGGCGTCGTTGTCTTGTTTAACAAATCGGCGTAATTCCAGCATGTGCTTAGGTAGAATTTGGAAGAGACTTAGACGAGAAACTCGGCTTGTTCCTGCTTCTCGGCCGGCTCCCGTGCAAGTTCTCGATGTGTGAGATGACCAGCCTAGGCTTCTTGTTTCGTCGTGCCCTTCTCGCGGCTGGCCTCTTTTTTTAGAGGATAGGTGCAAGGTTGATCTGTATATGGAGCGTACCTCAGCATCTACGCGGTATTACGGCGTCGCTGTTTTGTTTAGCGAATCGGCGTATTCCGAGCGAGTGCTTAGGTGAGATTAGATGAGAAACTTGACGAAAGCTTCGGCGTGTTCTTGCTTTCGGCCAGCTCTCGCGCAAGTCCTTCTCCGTGTTTGGGACGGAATTTGTTGATGAAGATGGTGACCTTTGCCTTGTCGGTGCCCAGCCATGTGCCCAAGAATTCATCGAACATAGACATGTGTATGTTGCTTTTGCCTCATCGGTGCCCAGCAACGAAGTGTCTGATCCCGTTTGGGGTTGTGACATGTTGATGGAATATAGTGACCTGGCCTTGTCGGCACATGGACATGATTTCGTCTAGCCTTGTCGGCACTAGACATGAGATGGGTATGATGGATTTGACCATAACTTCATGGAGATTAGGCCATAGATTTGAGATAGACCATGTCTTTTCTCCTTTATTTTAAGAATCAAGGGTTGCACACCGCCGATATAGATGAAGCAATCGACAATGTATTTTGTGAGGATTTTCATCTCTACTCCGCATGGGCGACTTCGATGAGGTGGTCGTGCCATGGTTGTAGCTTTCCAGGTTTCCACATGGGCGACGTTGGTGAGGCGGTCGTGCCATGGTTGTAAATTTCAACATCGGCGATGTTGATGAGGCAGTCGTGCCATGGTTGTAGATTTTCACATGGGCGATGTTGATGAGGCGGTCGTGCCATGGTTGTAGATTTTTACATGGGCGACGTTGATGAGACGGTCGTGCCATGGTTGTAGATTTTCACATGGGCGACGTTGATGAGGCGGTCGTGCCATGGTTGTAGATTTTCACATGGGCGACGTTGATGAGGCGGTCGTGCCATGGTTGTAGATTTTTACATGGGCGATGTTGATGAGGCAGTCGTGCCATGGTAGATATTTGTTGAACGGGCAAGTTGAGACTGTTTCTTTTCATCAAACAAAGATCAATGAGGCGATCAGATCTTATAACTTACCATCGAGGCCAACGGTTGGTGCGAAGATCAGCATGTTGATGAAGCTCTGGCGTGCTCCAGCGATCGACGAATGAGGGGAAGGGTGGTGTGTGCGTGGTGTTGGTGCTGAGAATCTCGGCGTGGGAGACGAGGGCCTCGACCGAGCGTAGTGCGCTCGTTTCTTCGTGCGTCATGGATGCATGGTTGACCTTGCCCTAGGTTCTGACCACGTGCCTGGGTATTTCTGGCGTAGGTTTATATATAGAGGAGGAGAGTTTTGGCCGGGCATTGTGCGTGTGCGTGCAGCGTCTGCTTTGTGGTGTGCGTGCCTCCTTCTGGCATGCCTCCATCTGAACAAGGGCTGGCCGTGCTTTATATAGACGCTGGCCGTGGCTTTAATTACGTTGGTTAGTTGAAGCCGTATGAGTTTAAATTGGCAGGATATTATCTCCAGCAGACTTGGCGTCTACGTACATGATTTGCTCATGCAAAATCGTATCTAAACGGATTATTGCTGCTCCCAAGTAAATCACCGGCAACGTCGCAATATGGGTCTTGTCTGTCACGTGTTTAGGCAACCGGCCAAAGGTACTAATTAATTTTTAATTAACGCCCATAGTTGGAGACTGCACGAGGCCATATAACGTGCACTCGTGATTGCAAATCTGGCTAGCTTTGTACATTCATCTTCAGCCTCTTTTGATGATCATTCCTTCAAAAATCAAGCATCATATTTATGAGCTGTTTTCACCATCGCACTCAGGACGATGAACTCTACAAATGGAGTATAATATTTGATATATTCTTTTTCTTATAATTTATTAGCACGTGGGACCCACACGTCATACAAAAGTTGTATTCTCCTCACATATATACTCATATTTATTTGTATGCCAGTCCGCCACGGCTCGAACAAATAAATTGAGCTCACTGTGTACAAAAATTCGTCAAACAATAAGCACTGACCAATTGTACCTATTTCAGTTGACATTATAAGCACTGAATTATTCTGTACTAAATTGTGCTCTATGCTGTACATATTGGCTTGATCTCTTTTTGGCATTTGGACAGCAAGTAGGCACACATATTCAACAGGAAATGAGAGCAAGCACACAATTGTAAGTGCTAGAAACACAGCCAAGGTTCAACTTAAGAAACATAGCCCAGGTTCATCTTGTTCACTACACAAACAACAGGTTTTCTGAAGGAAACAAACAACAGTGTTCAAATTTAACTGGAGACATGAGTTAAGAAGGAAACAAACACACAGGTTTTCTGAACATACACACTGGCCTCACTCAAGCAGCTTGCTGGGCACTTTTTTTGCTCTTTTATTTGCTTCAGTGAAGTTGGTGTTAGCAGCTCCAGAACTGAAATTCATAGTAACTCCAGAGCTGCTGCTAACATTGACATGAACATTCTTCACAGTGGCCTTTGAGGTAGCAGTGACCTTGCTCTGAGGTGGTTTGAAAGGCTTGAATCTGCTAACATTTGAAGGTGGCCTTCTTGAAGTAGATGGAGTGTCTGATGGAGCTTTTCTCTTGCTACTCACATTTGTGCTTTCCTGTGAGGGTTGCACAGGACCCTGCAAGCATTTTCATTAGAGAGCTATGTTTGACATATTGCACAGAAAATAAGGTAGGAACATAGCTAAACACTCACCTTTGTAGTTGGCCTAGAACTAGCCTTTGTAGCTGGCCTAGAACTGCCCTTTGTAGTTGGTTTTGCACTAGAATTCCTAGCAGTTGGGGCACTGCTAGCAGATGGTTTAGGAGCAGTACACTTTGTTTTGTTGTGACCTGTGCATTTGCAAACAGAGCATCTACTGATTGTGCCAACTTTACCCATCCTGTGCTTAGGTGCAGTGGGTTTCTCCCCCTTCCCTTTCTTCCTCTCAGTTCTTGGCCTTCCTGGCATTTTTACATATCCTGGAGCTGCTGGTCTAGGTCTGTTGGATTCAGGCCAAGTTGCCATACCATCTACTGGCTGGAGGAAGTGTGAGTATGTTGCCTTGAAATTCTCCACTGAAAAGCAGCTAGCAACATAGCCAGAAATGTCATTTGTGACCATGTGTATAGCACACACAGCATGTGCACATGGTAAACCAGAGAGCTGCCAGTACCTACAGCTACATGTCCAGTTGGTCAAATCAACTTTGAATCTATACTGCACTCTTTGTGTCACTTCAAAGCAGTTGTTGCCATTAGATATGGCAGTGCAATGAGCTGACTCATTGATCATCTTTTCAAGTTTTTTCATAATGTTTGGACAGATAGTACCACTCCACTTTGGCCACTTGTCATTGTTCTCTTGTATCCTTACCATGATTTTCCTTCTAATGGTCTCTTGCATAGTAATAATAACAAAGAATCTAGCTTCCACAATCCACTTATTAAAGCTCTCACACATGTTGTTGTCTACACTATCACAGTTGGATCCTAACCTCATCCATGCTCTGCCCCAGTGACATGGGTCTATTTTAGTGACAGCCCTTGCACCCATAACAGTTTCCTTGGCCAACTTCTCCCTAGCATGATTAAACAGAGCTACATTTGATGCTTTTGCACATCTCCAGAACAGTTTCTGCCAGTCCTTGTTTCTGAATTTAAGTCTCCAGTTAGCATATATATGTCTGGCACAATTCCTATGCTCAGCCAATGGTGCCCAGTTCTGAACTGCTGTTATAATTCGCTGAGAAATAAAAAATAAATTGTTAATTAGCATTTCCAATTTGCAAAAAGTAGCAATAAATTATGGATATCTCTAAATTATGTAGCACTCACTTTCTGCTGGTCAGATATGAACACCCAGCCTTGACCATCTTCCACTTCCAAATCTCTAAACAGTAAATCACAGAACCAATCCCATGAGTCATTATTCTCCTTCTCAACTACTGCCCATGCAATTGGGTACATTTGGTTATTTGCATCCCTCCCTATAGCACAGAGCAGCTCTCCATTTGTTGCTCCTTTGAAAAAACATCCATCCATTCCTACTACTTTTCTACAACCTGCCTTGAAACCTTCTTTCAGAGCAGCCAAGCACACATACATTCTCAAAAATGTCGGTACTCTTTCCTTTGGATCAAGTTTGACAACAACGATTAGCTTCCTGGATTGCTCCTCAGCAATTCCAACTGATAATCAAACACTTTTGAGTATTGGAACTTGGTGGAATCATACACTCTCTGCTTCACAATTTGTTTTGCTCTCTTAATTTGTGATGTGCTCACATTTGCAAACATGTCCTCTTGCACATGTGCTTTCAAGCTGTCAATCTTCCATCCTGGGTGGCCTCTAATGAGCTTATCATATTTTTGTGCAATCCTCACTGAAGTGACCAGCTTGTTGTCCTTCCTTTTTGGGCAACAATGTTTATCTATGAAAGATGTCACCTGCCAACTATTGCACCTACTTGTCCTACTTAGTAAACAGAACCAGGGACATGTCCCCCAATCACACTCTGCTCTGCACCTTACAGAATCATTTTTCTTAAACCTAATTAACCTTCTGTGATGCAGTCCATAAGTAATTATTGCTTTTCTGAACTCTTCCTTTGATTCAAATTTCATTCCAAGACAGAACTCTGGTACTTCTCCTCTGTCTTTGTACACAAGATATTTTTTTGGTTTGCTGACAGCCTTTCCATCACTGTTTTCTTCAAAAGAGTCATCAAAATCTGAGCTGTCTGAGTTGCTTTCAGCAGCTGCATCCTCTCCAACATTTTCCCTTGAACCTACTGTTGCATCTGTAATGAACACTTCATCTAAAATGTCAATGTTGCCAGCCCTGAGTTTCTTCTTGTACTCTACATAGTCAGCATTGATCTTTCTTGCTTCTTCATCATCCTCAGATGCTGACTCATCATCGTTATATAATCATTGTCCTCTTCATCGGACTCTCCATCTTGTGCATCAGTATTCCCATCTAATCTGGGCACTTGCTCTTCCGCATAACTACACTTAAAGGGTGAACTGTTCCTCTTCCTCTCCAGTGAGCATGCTGTTGCAACTGTTTCTTCCCCATCAGCAGGAGTATGCTTCTCAACATACACATCTGCAACTCCTCCATCACAAACAAACTCAGCCATCTTAAGAACAGTGTTGTCATCATGCAGAAAAACAAGTCCATCATTCATCTCTTTTCCTGGAACTAACCAATAAAACTGACATTGTATCCCTCCACATCGGTGCAATGATCTCTTAAATGCCCCAAAAGCTCGGGCAAAGAAAGCTTATCTCTGTCAATGTAAACATAGCTTCACCGCCTCCCAAATACATCATGTGGTTCCCATTCTTCACAAATTCGCCATTATAATGGAACATGACATGAATTAAATCCAGAGGATCCATTACTCCCTACAATAGATGGACACAAATTTCAGATTCGGCTACAACCTAAGTGGATGGCATCTACCTATGAATCCTAAACAATATACATAAAAAACATACCAAGGTCTGCCGGTGGTCGCTGTCCCGATAGTTCTCCTCGTCGCCGGTGTATCTTTGGATCGGCGCCGCATAACCGCAACACACTACACCCGCCTGCGCCGCCGCGTAGATCTGCGCCTAGGTATACTGCATCGGCACCGCCGTAGCTTTTCTCAAGGGCGCCGCCGTCCCTGGCTCCGACGCCAACGCCGACCACCACGCCAAATCGCGATCCACCGCCGCCAAGCCTAGGGTTTGGGAGAGAGGTCACAGAGGAAAGGGAAAGGGGGAGAGTGAGCTGACGGCGTCGCGCGGGCGGTCTGTTTGACCCAACGGCGGGTTGGACGTGGCAAGTGAGGGGAGAGAGAATACCACGCCACGTGTCCTGTTTTCTAGCGAAACCGGAATTCGGACGAAACTTCACCGGTTTTGAAACTTGAGGGACCAAAAGTAGACCAAAAAAAGTTGAAGGACGAAGTCTGCACTTTTTGGGAACTTGAGGGACGAAAAACATACTTTTCTCATTATTAAAATGAAAAAATAAATGGAAAATGAGAATTTTATTTTTGAAAAAAACATAAATAACAATCATGAATTTTTAAAAATAAATTTAAAAAGGAAAATCAAATTTAGTCAATGTCTATTGCGTTTCAAGTCAAGATGAACATACAACTGGGTCGGGTGAGTTATGTGTCGAGGATAGACATGCAACTTGGTCGGTTGAGTTTCCGTAAAAAAGACATGTAACTGGTTGAGTTGCATGTAAAAATGGATGTATTCATAGATGAAAAAAGATGAGTACAAAGGAGTGTCTAACAAGAGAAAAATAGGAAAACAACAAACACTTAAGAAAGGAAGGTTTGACATAGCCCACGTTAAAAAAAGCACGTATGACCAAGGCCCGATGCCAAAAAAAACGACGGACAAGCAACGGTGACGCATGACAAGGTAAAAAAAACAGTGACACACGACGATGCTAGACTCTTCAAATTCTGAATACAGCCCGACAAAGTAGAACCGCTCGACGGGCGCGAAACTGCGGTGCGAGAAAATCGACGAGGGACAACACGACGCGAGTTTACACGACAGATAACAAGTCCGTGAATTTTAAAGACAAGCAACCCAACAGTGGATCACTTGAATGTGAGATAACTATATTACATCTAGACGTGACTTACCAATTCTGATTGTGAAAACATGAAAAAGGAGTAGATTGGCTGGTTGCATTGATGATGGACTTGGAAGTGAGGCAAAAAAGGGTCAGACCCGGTTGTAAATTGAGGATGAACTTGCAACTGGGAAAAAAAAGGTCGAGGGTGACTTTGAAACTAAAGACAAAAAAAAATGATTGGGGCTCAACCCCATTGCGAGTTAATGTTGGACTTACAACTGAGACAAAAACAAACTTCGAGCCTAGTTACAAGTCAAGGATAGACTTGCAACTAGCACAAAAAAATTGGGCTCAGTTACGAGTCGAGGTTGGACTCGCAACTGAGACAAAGAAAACAGAAAATTGAACGTGTTTGATGATGGATGTACAATTAACATAGACATTTAGAAAAAACCCAACACAAACAAAATAATTCTGTACAAAAATAGGGTTCATAAATTTGAAATGAATAAATAAAAAGGAAAACTGCAGAAACAAAAAGGAGGCTTAGCTAGTGTGCTTTTAGTAGGATGCGTAGACTAGAGAAGAAAAAAAAAACACGTGGACATTTATAACAAACAAAGGGACACAGCTCATATGGCCAAAAGTCGGACAAAGAAAATATGGCCGACAATGGCACAGGCGCAGCTAGCTACGCGGACGAAATGTATACTAATCAAAAGCTAATGCAAAGGCACAGGCCGAAAAAACAAAAAGGGCTCGGCCCGCCGCTAGCAACGACCTGGACACGGGCCGCGAGCGCGCGCGCCAGCCAGACACATGCCTTTGCACGAATCTTAAGAGACAAGATCCAATGGCTCTAGGATTAGATGTGAGATAGCTATTTCACATCTAGATGTGAAATAGCAAATCTGATAATGATTCTGTAGTATTGCTGCACCACACGGCGCGTTGAACGGAATTAACCTTTCTTCTAAGTTTTCATAGTGAGAAAAATGCCGAACAAGTGGACGAGCTCCCATGTAAAAATAATATATTATTAAATGTAAAAATTCGGATGCTTTTAGTGATTAACATTTGTCTTGCATGTCATTTTAATTCACCATTAAAATTTGATAAGATTTGCTTGAAATTTCTAAAAGTATTTTTCATGATTACAAGGTTGTTGCTTTCAACAAAATTAATTTTTCATTGTTTCAGGTATAACTATTTTTATTTTTATTTTTATGTAAATATACACGTGTTTGAAGCATGAATGTGTATACTTGTAAGCAGTTCATTTGGTACTATCAACTCTTCTATGAATTTAGCGAAGAACATTATCCTCCCCTTAATAGCTTCTACATGGAGAATCTTAATTAGGTGAAGTTATATGTTTGCGACAAAACAAACGAAATACACGTGAAAGTAGGACAGTAACCGCGCAGGAAATAGATACAAAGACTTGAGGGTTAAGGAGGGAACAATGTCGAACAGAAGTATGGTTTGACACATGAATATATCAGGGGGCACTCGATCGAGTCAATGGTTTCCATCCAACATCAATGTAGACCAGCAAACATACATCCTTGAAGGCACTTTTCCTATCATCCATACATAACATCAAACAAATTTAAGCTTGAAGATGCTATGAGAAAACTGTAAAGCGGACTGATATGGCAAAATGAAATCATATGGAAAAAAGCAAGAAGGTCAGCAAGTGCTCATTAAGGTGGAAAAACATCACAGTTAAGGCTTTGTTTTAAATGTACAATGTCATCGTTAGATCACACATAATAATTATAAGCGGCTTGCATATAATAAATTTATGCATGAAATTATAGGTTTTGAAAAACCAATGACATAGAAAGGGAATACATAGTATGATATCTATCAATCATAAAGCCTGGAGTACAAGCGAGCTCCACCTTGCTATCAGTGCTTTCAAGGATTGTAATTTTACATTAGTGCGTTATTTCATAGTTAGGATTTCGAGAAACATAGTCACACCTAATACGATAATGTAATAGTTGGGGTTTCGGGAATCAAACTAAGTAAGATAGTAAAATCAGGTTTGCTGCATTTATTGAAGGATAAAAATTAGACAAGCAGAAGAAAATCAAGTGACATGAGACTACAACTACTGTTTCATAGTGTCAATTACTGATGAAATGTATAAAAAAAGTGTAAGAACAATGTAACATATTTAAATGGTATAACTACATCAATGTAACGGTCAATGCATACATCGTGAACATGGAATGGTATACTATGTAGGGTGTCATCAAATAGAGAAAGAGATGCTCAAATGCCAAAAAAAATGGTTGTCTAAAATACATAACCAAATATAATAAACATCTAGCCGCGCAAATGCGCGGGTGGACCCGCTAGTTTATTCATATATTAAACGAGCTAGAACTACATCCGGTAATAAAAATTACATATGTAGCAAACTATTCTATCTACTCCTTGTCTGAGGGAATCGGGAGCAATCCCTCATCAGAACCATCGGCCTCGTGGTCATTGACGGCGTGAGGCATCTCGTCGTCCTTGTCCTTTGTCTGCAAAAGTCACCTCCGACTCTAGCGCACGAATAAAGATCCTGCGGCGGTCCGTCATCACCACCCGCTCATCCTCAATGGGCTCAAGGATGGCTCGGGCTTCGACAATGAGGGATGGGCCGGCGTAGAGCTCAACAAGGGCGGAAGCATTCGCGTGCTCCGCCTCGAGCTGCACCTCCCCCGCAAGGTGCTCCTCCACCATTGAGAGGAGGAAGTGCTCCCACGCGTCCTCCATCTAGAGGTGGGGGAGATGCCGGCCCGCCAACAGCACCGTCCGCCATTTCCAACCTAGGGCCAATTGGGTCAACCGCCAAGACCACCTCCTCCGAGCCTCCCCCCTCCTCGTCTGAGCCTTCTCTAGAGGATTTTTGCCCATCACTTTTGAACGTTCCACAAACTGGTTTTTCGTTTTTCTTCTGTTTTATTGCTTTTCTGTTTACTTTTCTTTTGAGAGTTTTCATTTTTTTTCCACATCACAAGTTTTTTTAATTTGCAAACATTTTTAAAATATTTTTTTAATTCATGTACTTTTATGAAAATTGTGAACAATCTCAAATTCGTGAACATTTTTTAAATCCTGTGAATATTTTTTTACACCTCACAGACAATTTTTTCACAATCGTGATTTTTTTAAAATTTGTAAACATTTTTATAAACTTGTGAATATTCTCTTGGAAGTCACAAAATATTTCTTCATATTAGCGAACACTTTTTAAAGATTTGAACATTCTTTGATGTTAGTGAACATTTCTTGAACTCATGAACATTTTTTTGACTTCATGATTTTTTTTGAATTTGTGACAGTTTTTTTGAAACCGTGAATATTTCCTAATTCATGAATATATATTTTTCAAAATATTGAACATTTTTTGAAATTTCAGGCCTTACTTTGAGATTCATAAACATTTTTTAACGCATGCAAACATGTGTTTGTTGTTCCAAAAAAAATTTGGAGTTCTGAGACATTTATTGAATTCATGAACATTTTCTCACATAACCAAACATTTGTGTTGAATTCTCTTTTTTGTATTCATGAATATTTTGGAAAATCGCAAATAATTTTTGAATGCATGAACATTTTGTGAAGTTCAAGAATATTTTTTGAACTAATGAACAGTTTTTGAAACCGAGTGCATTTTCAAATTCTTAAATTTTTTTATTCATTTTTTGTTTGAAATTGTGAACAATATGAAGCCAAAGAGAAAAGGAGAAAAGAGAAGGAAAAGGAAAAAAAATAGGGGCATAACTCGCCCGCACATGGGCCAGCCCAAATTTTGTGCGGGAGGAGCGAGGGGCGCGCCTTTGTGCACGAGACCTCCCGCGAGAGCTATGTCTTGCATTAAGCGAGATGGAAGGAGCTCTCACCGAAGGATCCCCATGCTCACTACAGTACTGGGCCAGACCCATTCGTTCTATGGCTCATGTTTTCTTCATTGTTCTTAGCTTCAGTGTTTTCCTTCTTTTTTTCGCTTTCTTTTGTTTTTCCTGTTATTTTCTATATTTCGTTATTGTTTTTCTTAGGGTTTTTTTCTTCATTTGTTACAAACTGCCCTGATCCGATGCAGATCATGAAACGCAGTTTCCGTCTGCGAAAACCGCGTCCCATTTAACCGGGTTAACGACGCAGTTTCAGGAAATTGCATGTTCTCCCGATAGCAGACGGCATGATCCTTACAACTCTCTATGAACTCTTTGTATTGACTTCCTTCACCTGTTTCGCACAACACTCAAGTCATGGCATCTCTGTCTGCTTCAACTGTTTCCCCCGAGTTGTATGGAAAAAATGTGATGTTCATGTTCGCGGCTTTTATTGTTTCGCCCAAGTTGTGAGATGGCAGCAAAGTAGAAAGAAAGGGATGGACTTAAATATGCAGGGAAAATCGAGAAAATAGTTTCTGCTCTCATCGTTGTCGGCCTCGCTTTGTAATTCTGAAGGGACTACTTTGTGTTCTTTTGCGTTGGATTACGGATAATTAACGGGAGGGGTCAGTTCTTGTCCCAAAGGAGCTTCTGCTGCTACAGCGGGAGGGGCCAGCTGCCGCTCCACCTGCTCCCGTGCGTAGGAGACAGACTTCGCCATGAACTGCATTGTATCCTCACAGTAATACAAAAGTGTTTCATCCAATTCCAAGATGAGGCACATGTACGGTTTGCACACAGTCGGTTTGTTTCTTGCAGTTACTGCCATCTTCCCATTATTAACACTGCAGAATAAGGCATAGCGTTTGCCGGCGCTTCCAAAAGATATATATTCACATACAGGAACAAATAGATTCGACAATATTTCAGTTGATGTGATTCTGTCTAAAAGTTTGAAGAAACGAGAGAGTAAAGATTCACTTTCACTATTAGAAGGTTGTATGCAAAGTTTCCGTCCAATCCCACTTATGTACACAGGCATACAGTATTTACTATACTTAACAGAGCAATTAACACGACACCATTTGGCTTATGTTAAGTAAGCAAGCACAGTATGTACTAGACAAAACGCAGCCTGAATCCAAGCTAGCATTCCGGTCACAAAATAACCAAAACATGACACGATCAGGAGGAGCATTCATTTATTGATCATCAGGATTACAAGCCATTACAGAGAGGCAGATTACAAGAAAAATACAGATCTTAATCCGTATCCACCGTTAATTAGCTGAAACAAAGATGCAGCGGACACATCGGCAGTCATGAGCACAACCACATCCGGAAAAGTTAAACAAAGCTCATTCCTTGATGTCAGTATCTATATACATATATAAAAAGATCAAGAGCGCCTTAATCAGCTGCTCCTTTTCACTTCTCCAGCAGGTCTACGGAAGATATACATAGTACGATGCATGTGGGAATTATACTGCTATTAAGCGAGAACTGTGACGGAAGGGCGGTTCGGGTGCTTCAGCAAGGCCTCCTCGAACGCGTCCTCGACCAACGTGACCACCGTGTAGCAATTTAAGGGATCATTTCTAATGGAGACATCATGCACTTGGATCTCCTGGAGGTGTAACAAGTGCTCCATGCCGGCTGGTATAGTGCCGCCCCAGTAGCACGCAGTCAACCAGAGTGTTCGTAAACTGGGCATAGCACCTGCCTCGAAGCCCAGGTACGGCGTAGTGTCTTTCCTAGACGAGAAATTTAGGGACTCCAGAACTGGGAATAGTCCCGTGCCTAACATAGCTCTTTCAACAGGGATTTCAAATGCTCCGAATACGAGGTGGACGAGGGAGGGAAGCTCTCCAAGCAGACGAATCTCCTCAGTTGATGTCTCTTGAACAACCAGATCAAGGACGCGCAGGCAAAGGAGACCACACAACCATTTCGGAACTCTCCATAACCACCAGTAATGCAATTCAAGACGCTCTATATGTTGAAAAGGATTGGATAATGAGCCCAGCTGCTGGCTATCCTCACGCTCCCTAATGAGCCCAGCAGGATGGCCAGAGATGAGCAGATATTCAAGGTTATAGAGCTTTCCAATGGAGCAAATCAAAGCATCAACTTTTGGCAACCGCAAATCTGCTGACATATGCAGTTCCCTCAGTTCGGTCAGCTCGCTGAGACCCATAAAACATTCCAGCGAGCTCTTTTGCATGCTAAGCCCTCGTAGAGTCCGCAGTGATTTCATATTCCCGATACCTTCAGGCAGCTTTGTCGAAAATGGAAGAAGCAGACAGGACAGGCGGGGCAAATGAACTATATCTGAGGGAATGCTCTCCATCAGTTTGCAATTTTCTATGTCCAGTGTCTCCAAGTAAACAAGCTCACCAAGTTTAGTAGGGAGCTTTATCTTCACATCAGAACCAAGCATAGGAGGGAGCTTTATCTTCACATAAGAACTTACCGTCAGACACCTCAGCAGAAACAATTGGCTAACAGCGGTGAGGTCAAGTATCTCCTCCGACCCATAGTGCCATTCCAAAATGATTAGAACCCTGAGGTACTTGAACCACAAAAGAGGGAGTATAGTGTTCTTGAACAGTAATGATCGAACTTGTGACAGCCTAGCAGCAATAGCAGTGTCATATGTTACTCCACCAACAGCCATGGAGCTCAGGGATAATCGGCGAACCTTGTTTTTGCAGCGAAGCAGTAGTCTTGCCATGTCCTCAGAATTATATGCCACACTTACAAAATTATATTCTGCACACTTGCTTAGGATCAAATCAAGCATCATGTCGTGCACTCTGCAATACAACACCTCTCCATACTCAGTTTCTGCCGGCTGAATCATGCTTCTATTGACAAGCTCATTGAAATAACTCCTGCCAACATCTTCCAAATTTGGCGCATGCAAACTGCTGACAAAGCCTTCACCTATCCATTGTTTAACCAGATCATCCCGTGGTATGATTTGATCCTCGGAATACATACCAAGGTACAGAAAACATGGCCGGATATGAAGAGGAAGATGGGTGTAGCTAAGGTTTAATATACTATTCATCTCTTTCAATGAAGGATTTGTGGCAGAATGGGCACCCAGAGATTTCCTTATGCTCGCCCAGTGTTTCCTTGATTTCACTTGAGTAGCTAATAGGCTAGCTATAGTGATAACTGCGAGCGGCATACCACCACACTTCTTCAGAATTTCAGCCGCAACATCTTTAAGATGGGGTGGACAAACAACTCCAGACCCAAATACTCTATTTGAGAATAACGTTCTTGAGTTCTGATCACTGAGGGGCTTCATTGTGTAAATGCACTCACGGTTATTGTGACAGGCCATGCCAGCCACATCTTCCACTCGTGTGGTTACAATTATTCTACTCCCATTTCCATTTTCTGGAAAAGCACAACTAATAGTATTCCATGTTGATTGATCCCACAAGTCATCAACTACAATAAGGTACCTGTTGAAATGTTTGCACATGGTTATATTGTAGCAGGATATGACTACATTGAAGAAAGAAGCATACAAAATAAAAACGAACTTGATGTAAGCAAATCTATTGCTCAGATGGTTGGTCCCTCCCTCTCTCTCTCCCTCTCCCTCGCCCCCTCCCTCCCTCACTCACTCACAAGACTCTTCCAATAGACATCTTGGCAATTTTTTACACTGAGTGAAAAAAGTACAATACTTCAATCAATTTTTTCCAAAGATGTGTTTCTGCTCCAACATGTTTTTGTAATTTTGAATCTATATCACAAAGTAAAAACAAGAAAAAGGTCAAACTTCCCACATGCATGGACAAACAAGCATAACCAGAACATGCCTGGCCAATTACTTGCTACTTCAAAGTTAAGATGAGTAGCCATTGCAAATGACTATAAAACGTAAGTTATTACCTTTTACTTGTGAGATACTTCCTTAGCTCTTCAATGATGTCGTCAAACTCGCAATCGTGAGAAGAGACATTTATCCCAAGTTTTAAATGTAGGCGATTGAGAAGCACTCTCAAATCAGGCCTCTGCGAAACTGAAAAAAATGCCACACAATCGAAATGCCCTTTGATCTTGTCAAACACCTGTTTGGCAAGTGTAGTTTTACCCAGGCCTCCAAAACCAACAACGGACACGACCTTTAGTTTTTTCTGAGTATTCATCAACCAACTGATAACCTCTTTGCTAGGGCCTTCAATGCCCACAAGGTTGGTCGCCTCCTGGTAGACCGCTCGCAGACGAGCGTCGACAGCCACAGAGCCAAAGCTAGGCTTGCAGTCATCAATCTTGTAACTCTCACGCCGAGCATTTGCTTCTACCAAAAGAGTCCTAAGCTCTCCCATCTGGTTGGCAATTCGGTGAAGCTCAGACAACCTCTTGTGAAGTTCAGCAGCCTCCCTGATGAAGCCTGCCTCAGCATCCTCACCTCCAAATTGGCGCATGAAGTCATCAATGCAATTCTCCATGTCGTACGAAATCTCCCTGACATCGTCCCTCCAATTTTTTACCACTGGAGAGAGCTCATCCATGAGCTCCAGCTGCTCAAGGGCAGCGTTTATGCTGCTCAACTCGTTCTCAAGGAAGGACGCCTGCTTCCTCACCTCTTTGCGCTTATTGTACTCATCGCCCATTAATGTGGCAAGCTTGCCACTGAGGGTGCATATCACCCCAGTCGCCACACTCACGGTTGGTGCCTTCCCCTCCCTCTCTGGGCTAACTTTGCCATCCTCCTGCTCCACCTCCCGCGCTGATGGTTGCAATTGGGATGGTGCAGCAGAATCATCTATCAACTTCAGCTCATCCGCCAACCCGGGGAAGCTTATCTACAACAATAATGAATAGAAGATTAGGATAAAGCACTAAACAACACTTATTGTACTTATCGCCCATGACGTGGTAAGCTTGCCACTGAGGGTGATCACCCCGGTCACCACACTAACGGTTGATACCTTCCTCTTCTTCTCTTGGCTCACTTTGCCATCCTCCTGCTCCACCTGATGGTGCAGCAGAATCGCCCATCAACCTCAGCTCATCCGCCACCTTGGAGAAGCTTATCTGCAACAAAAATGAAAACAAGGTTAGGAGTAATCATTAAATAGCGCTCATTGTAGTCGTCGCTCATGGTAAGCTTGCCACTGAGGGTACTCATCACCCCAGTCACCACACTCACGGTTGATGCCTTCCTCTTCCTCTCTTGGCTCACTTTGCCACCCTCCTGCTCCACTTCCAGCGTTGATGGTTGCTGTTGGGATGGTGTAGCAGAATCATCCATCAACTTCAGCTCATCCAACCGCTTGGAGGCAAATCTTATCTGGAACAAAATGAAAACAAGGTTAGGAGGCTAAAGTTTCTGGTGGATCATATACATTTGCTTGAGTGATTGTACCTGCCCTTCTGTAGAGGTAGCTACATCACTTGTAACAGACCAGTTCGAAATTTCTGCTTCATCCAGTATTCCATGGATGATAGACCATGTAGCAGGCCTGTTCCGGGGGTCATAGTTCCTGCATTTTATCCCTATCTCAGCACATACTTTTACTTCTTCCAAGGTTGTATGGCTATCTGATGTCCTGAATTTGTTCGTCCAACTTTCAACTATCTGCCAATTTGAAAACCATAGTGAGTTACAAAAAAGGACAACAAACAATCATTTTAGAACAGAAAAACGAAAAGACCCAGCCATATTGATTTGGGACTGGAGACCAAATGCAAGGATACCTACCACAAACAATTTCGAATTTCTCACTTGATCAATTTCAGTGTTATTAATCTTTTGATGCAGATAATGACTTCAGAAATCAGAACCTTCTTCATTTTAGGTTTTTTTGTGTGTGGAAGATCGCTACAAAGACAACATTCATATCTTGTCATTTGTTAACACTATTGTTACTTAGATACTCTGAATGAATATGTCTTGCATTTTTGTTTACCAACGTTGTGGTTTCTGCTAAACATGCTGGAACCTCGTATATAATGTAATTACCTCCTTAACATTGGAGCACTCCTTATGTCCCATAAGAATCTCCATCATTATAACACCCAGACTATATACGTCTGTCTTGAATGTGATTTCTCCATTATTGAAGAATTCTGGTGCCATATATCCCCTGCATAGAAATGGTATAGTTTGTTCGATTAGTGTATAAAGTTTATACAAAAAGTTGGTAGATGACCAATAAAAACATCCAAGTTCTCAAATAGAATTGCTAGCTTACATTGTCCCAAACTTGTTTTCAGTAATATCCCGACTCTGGCTTTCATTTAAGTGTCGCGATAGACCGAAATCCGCAATTTTGGGAACCATGTTATCATCCAATAGTACATTCTGAGGTTTGAGGTCCCTGTGAATAATACGGTGCTGGTGAAGATAATGTACACCCTCACAGATCCCCTTGATTATTTGATAACGTGTGGTCCAATGAAGTCCGCATGCATCTGTGGAGAGTGTAGAGTACAACAAACAGTTAGTACCATATGAGTTGGATAAGCAGTCCAATGAAAGGGAAAAGGGCCTACTTGATTGTTTGCCCCTTTTGCAAAGTCAATATAATTACAAGTTCAAAGAAATTTGTCAGTGCACCTATTTCTTTGGAGCACTGCTATGCATATGATACTCTTCCATACGACTTTGGTATGATGGATCAACTCACTGTTAGATCACATCATTTTCCTGATCAGTGAAATTTATAGTCATTCAGGTTCAAAGATGTCGATTTGCCAACATATTGGCTTGGCAAGTTGAGATTCTCAGACTTTTCTGTTGACCACTTGACTCGACCAAGCTTGATCCACCACTCTTTTACACTAGAAGAGGGCACTTAAAGCATCCAAAGTGTGAGCTTTTTGCTGCCTCTAAACACACTCTCTCTTCTTGAAGACAACCATCATATATTGCAGCTTGCTGCCTCTAACAAAAGAAAAATCCAAGCCTCACCTTTTAGCTTGGAGGCTACCTCCATCTACTAAAATAATGGAGCTGGCCATGCCTGTCACATTATTTTGGCAGAAGAGTGCATTTTTTTGTATCGGTATAAGAACAGAGCTTAAAACTACTTACCATTTAGAGCAGGAAGAGTGAGAACGATAAATGCTCTGGATTAAAGTTGGTAGACATGTACGTACTGCTATATAGTAGTAGTAGAGATGGAAGGAAAGCTATAAGGCTGATGTGATTATTACCGGAGAGATAGGGAGCAAGACACCCTTTGGGCAGGTACTCAAAGCAGAGCAGCCTCTGCCGCTTGGCTACCCACTGAAGCTTCCCGTCGCACAGCCTTCGTAAATACTGCGTCTCGGAGGAATACCCAAGAAATCGCACCATATTCTTGTGCTTGAGGCCTGCAATACAGTCGATCTCGCTATCGAAAGTCTTGTCCAGGATCTCATACCTTTCGAAGAGCTGCTTCACGGCGATGGTGCGACCACTTGGAAGCACTCCCTGCAGGTTGCACGAATCTTCGTTATCAGCTGGTTTGGACTTGAATTGTTTCTGTTTAATTCATTTCAGAGTGGAGGCTATGCCTTTGTTACCTTGTAGACCACCCCGAACCCGCCCCTGCCGATCTCTTGATCTTGGGAGAAATTCCCAGTGATGGACTTGAGAAGTGAGAAAGGTATATCAACTGGATCCGCGGTTTCATTGAGCAACACTTTCTCCAGGGCTGCAAGCTCGCTGTCCGTCATCTTGATCCTGAATCTAAGAAAGTTGCGTGTTAATTCTCCTGAATCGTAACATAATTACTGTAGTTTTAGCCGTAGGTGCAAATACAGAAGAAGAAAATGGGACCTAGTATTATTCAGTTTCCTGAAAAAAAAATCAGGTTCAGTGGATTTCCTCTGCTCGCCCGCCGTCCCCTGCCACGCCCTACCCAAGCAGACACCTCCGCCCACTTTGTTCGGCACCGGCAAATCCACCGAACCCGCACCAGAACTCTGGCTCCGGCCGTGATGCTACCGCCGGCGGGGTCGACTTCGTCTCCGGCTTCGAGCCAAAAACCGTCTGAAATCCAAATACTTGTTGTCAGCCAACTGAAAAATAGCGATTGCGAGGGGAAAAAATAGTGTGGTATATATATATATCTGAAGTCTGAAAGAGATGTCCATCTGAAAAGCCTGAAAGAGACCAACGGACCTTTCTTCTCCATTTGTAGCAACAAAAAAAGCATCGAAAAAAAAGGATCCCCAAATTATAGATCTACTTATGTATGGAGGATACGAATCTAGCAATAACTAACCAAAAACCAGGGGGCGAGTCCCCATTTATCACCACCTTCTTGGCTTACGGTAGGTACCTTTCTCTGACGGGGGAGCAGCGCCGGGGCCCGGAGGTGAAGCGTCAAAGGATGGCTGAGGTCGGGCGGACCGGAGAAGAAGTTGACGGGAAGGGTGGGGGTGGGTGGAGGCGGCGCCCTCTCGTCGGAGTACTTGACAAGGAGGGTGGGAGTGGAGAGGCGGAATGCGGAGGGCGCGAGGGGGGGAAAGCGGGCGTGCCGACAATGAAGCAGGCTTGACCTGGATGGAGTCTGTGGGCGGAGACTCACCAGAGAAAGCAATCACGCACTACTCCTACTCCACTGTTTGGCCACTCCAAGTCTCCACTGATGCAGTGATTCATGGTCTGTGACTCCGCGTGTGTCTTCCTTTCCTTGGTGCGCCGTGCGCGCGAGCTCCATAGATGTCTTTATTTGAAAACTTCAAACTTCAAACTTTTCAGTTTCAAAACATTCTGAAAATAAATACACATATACCTAGATACATAATGTACATGTGTGCAAATTTTCAGGTCGAAATACATTAAAATGTGAGCGACACAAAACGACAAATCTGGGGCTTTTTAGCATATGTATTGTTCATCTTCAAAGTCCATGTTTTTTTTTGTGCAGCTCGCAGTTAAGGTATTTCATCCTGATATTTTTCACACATACACTTTACATCCTTGCATACATGTGTATTTTTTCAGAATTTTTTGAAACTGAAATTTATGAATTTTGAATTGTTCAAAATAAAGGGCTCCATGGAGCTTGGTCTCCAAAATGCCCTACTCCTTCTTCAGGTGCATCTTACAATCATAGTTTCCAGATAATTACCAACACAGCAATACCAACCATAATCGCGGTTTCCTAGAAAAACATAGTCCCGGTTTGGACTCAATTGATTTTATTTTCTATTATCAAACCAAAATCCACACTAGAACTAGAAGGGGAGGATATATACAACAGGAAATAGCCCACTCGTGACCTCTGGCGATGAAAAGCGGGAGGCAGCTCCTGCGCTTCGAGAGAGGCTGTTGAGAGTCGAGCGTGAGAGCCGCATTTTCCGGCTCGATCCCTTGTCTTCTCCGACGGTCGGAGCAGGAAAGGGAGAGGTGCTCGGTGTAGTTATGTGAATAGAGCACCTAGTTTTAGGTTTTCTTCTGCTCGTGTGGCGTCTGGTGACAGTCGATGTGGAGGACGATGCCGCTGCAAGCGAGCATCGATTGGTGGCTTTTGGTGGTGGCGATCCTAGCCATGCTGGCTGGAGGTCAGCTGCTGCTATGGAACTCATAGCCAGTGCCTCCACCAATAAGCTCCCTGGTTCTGTCCTACGGAGCATTCTCTCCAGCTTCCAAGGTCAACCTGGTGGTGGAATCGAAGCAGAGAGGAGATGGTGATCCTGATCGGGTTTATGCTCATCCTTGGTGGCTGATTGGGACTGGCTACGGCACCAGCCAAGGCGCTTGGTTATTGGCTGACTCCATCTCGCCGCATTACATGCAGGCTGAAGGGCGGCCTTCTTGTTTCTTCCTCCCGACCAAAGAGCCTAAAGGAAGGCAACTCATCAACGCATCTTCTCCATGGAGTTTATGGCGTGGTGCCATGGAAGCTTTTCCATCCCAAGAGGCGTTGTCCCTAACGATGACGTGGCTACAACCATGAAAATGTCAGGGACACGATTTCGTTTCTCATCTAGTTGCTGAGGTCCTCTTTGTAAAATGCATCACCAGTTTGCTATCAGCATTAGTTTTGGGTCCTTTTGCTTTTTGCAGTGTACCGTTTTTTCAATATCAATGCAGTTTCCAGGGCCTTCTGGACCCCTCTGTCATTTAAACAAAATTCAACATGAAACAATACGCTAAAAGAACTCGCCCACAAATATATGCCTGCTTCCCGAAAGATTTTTTCTTTTCCACATAGATAAGTTCTATCGCATCATATATTTGTCACGTCCTCTTTTTTAATACGAAGGCTCCCTGCTTTAGCTCGAAGGTGTTGCATTTTATTCTATCATCTTGGCGAGATCCGAGTTCAAAACCGAACTGAACCAATCCAACGAAATAGAAAACCAAGTTCGAAGGTGTTGCATTTTATTCTATCATCTTGGTGAGATCTCTTCTTTAGCTTGCAGGTGTTGCATTTTATTCCATCATCTTGGTGAGATCCGAGTTCAAAACTGAACGGAACCTATCCAACGAAATAGAAAACCAATTTTTATCAATAGCGTGCTACATCGGGCAATAACACTTGGAGGGGAATCATGCCAATAGCATCGTGTACAATTTTGCGGCTTTAGCATGCTATTGAGGCCAGTGGCGGTGATTAGCGCCGCAAATAAATTAACGAACCATCTTACCCTAAATTTTGTTAGCGTCGTCTTCTTGCGCCTCCTTGCCTTCCTGGTAGTGGCATTTCCTATTTAGTGCTTCAGGCGCCCGACACTGTGCATCTAGCAGATAGGCACACCCCCCTCCCTCATGCCGGGTTAGCCCATTTGCACTTTTTTCTGTTAAACCACAAAAAAGGTGAATTGCCGTGAATCAAACCTGTGATCTATTCGTTTAAGTCTAAACCGCATTAACCACTGGGGACAACTAACGCCCGTGCCTTCATACTTATTCATTTCATTTTATTCTTTCTCAGTTCAAGGAAAAAACGTTCACGGAAAGCCCCTGGTTTAACCATTTTTTCCGGTTCGTTGGACATTTTTATGGACGGTTTCTTCATTGTAATTTTCCTTCTGTTCTTGTTCCTTTTTCTTTTTTTCTTGTTCTTGTTTCTTTTCTTTGTCCTTTTTCGTTTTTTCTTAAAGGCTAAAAACATTCGTTAAACTTTTTTTTTCAAAATCGACGAACTTTTTTATTCACGAACTTTTTCTTCAAAATCCATGAACTTTTTTCAGGTTCTTGAATTTTTTTCCAAAATTAATGATTTTATTTTTAAAATCTATGAACTGTTTTCAAATGCATGATTTTTTTAGCAAAATTCATGAACTATTTTTAAAATCAATGAACTTTTTAAAAATTTGTTAACTTTAATTCAAATTTCATGATTTTTTTCAAATTCCTGATTTTTTTTCAAAATCCATGAATATTTTTGAATTCACAATTTTTTTGATCTTTTGCTAATTGTCTTAGGATTTTCTTTATTTTTTCTAAAGTCAACTGTTGACAAGTCAGCAGCGAACCCAGCGACCAGTCAACGGGGGACGAGCGAAGGAAGTGGCTAGCCAAAGTGACGTGCTGAGCGAGCGAGCGCGCGCACTGGGCCGGCCAAAGTGTGTGGCTGCATGGGTGCTACTTCCGCGAAGAAGCGCCGTATAGGAGCTCCCCGCCTCCCCAGATAAGAGACGTCGGCGCATCTCCGTTACTCATTTCACCTTGGCACTTGAAGATGCTCCGATGGCCCCTGCTGATTGCCGTTAGTGGTTTACTCATACATGTATCACGATCTAGTGAGCTTATCACTGATCAATCTCTGAAGGCATGTACATTCCAGTAATGTTTTGTCAAATGTGGTGATACCCTAATAATTAATAGTAGTTGCTTGTGATTAGATCCGAATGTCCAATGGGAAAACCAAAACATCACAACCATTTGCAACAAGCCATCTATCAATCTAAGAGAGTTGCTGTTGGAATTGTGTCGAATATAGTGTACAAGGTAGGTTACAGTTGGACTATGAGTTGTATTGTGTTTACATATGATATGGAGTCGTGTCCTAGTAGGACACTTGTATCCTGGGCCTCTCATATATAGCGGGGGGTAGACACACGATGTAACCTATGCCAACATAATAGCACAGTCGCACAAGGGGGAGCCGGCGACGGGTGCCGGCGCCCGGGTGGCCGGTGTGCGGTATTGTGACGGTGTCACGGGGAGGAGCGCCCGTAGTCAGGCCCCGGGGATGTAGCCATATCGGTGAACCTCGTTAACAAATCTCGGTGTCGTGCTCGTGTGATTGCTTGGTCCTCGGATGATCAACGGGTGGCCTCAGATTTATTCTAACAGTTGCTGCATCACTCCAAGAACTTATTCGACTAGTAGCTAGTGTGAACATTTTGTGCATTATATTTAGTTCTGTTATTTCGGCCATGTTTGAACTGAACCCGACGGCGGTGAGATCACAACAGACAAGATTAAGAATACCATATCACAGCAAAATATAAACAGAGGGATGAACACCAAGGATCAAACATGGTACTGCGTACTAGACCAAACGCAGACTGAAGTATCCACCTGCAGGATCTTCCTTTTTCAGGGAGATCGTGAGGAGCATGCATTCATTATCATCAGGATTAAAGCCATTGCATACAGGCAGTTTATAACAAAACTCCAAAGGTATAAAAAACACACTTGTTTTGCACAAAGTTGAGCAGCTTGTCATACCTGCACCTTCCCCTTCATGTCGACCTATTAAGCAGGCTCATGAAACAACAAAACTCAAGACAGCAGCTACTGCTCCAGTTCAGTTGAGAAATTCCAACAGCTGACTTGCAGAGACCTGGGTATGATCCACAACTCTAGACGGCAACTAATTCCGCTGTCCCATTTCACATCTATATGGCTGGCTGGTAGGGCTGCGAATGAGAAGACGTATAATATGATGCATGCGGCAGATTTGTAGCTAAGATTACACAACAAATTAATTTCAAAGCCTGCAAAATATTACCTGAAGGGTCCACTGAGCAACTAATTGTTGATAAGAGAGACTGGCCAGACAATCTGACAACAAACCATATGCTTCTGTGGTACTACTATTTTCTCAATGCAGCTGCGTGGTACCTGGAGTGTGGTAATGCTGCTTGTATTCTCTTTTGCTCTCTTTTAATTATTTCATCGACGCTATCTAAAAAGAGAGATAAAGGCGCCCACTTTGGATCCAACAAACTGAAAGCACCATACAGTTAGGTAAAAAGCCAAAAACCAATATACCAAGATTATGTATGATACCTATACTAGCTGGAATTCAAACCTCTGCTTGTTGTGGCAAATGTTCAGACTGTAATGAATGGCCGGCTCTTTATGAGTAATCAACTGTTATATGTGTCTGATTCAGTCCATGCCAAGTTTAAAATAAATACATCATCAGATCTCAAGCAGCTCCAAGATTTTCTTGGAATTAAATGGCATTCTTAGATGATTCTTCTTGACTGTCTATTCTCATCCCTATAATCTTGAAACAAACCAATTAAAGAATCAAGAGCCATCACCTCACAAACATACATAAACAACGTTGGTTGAACCGGCCGACTCAAACAGGGCACCAACACAGCCAAATCAAACAACCACAGCAAGAGATCTTTTTTTTCGTGGTCATTCAGCCACGTTCACAGATAAATATCGTGCATGAAGCTGCATCTCTATAAACCTCTGCCTTTGAGCAAGGGATCTTATTGTTGTTACCACTGTCAGTAAAACTCTGGCGTACTGATTTCTTTCACCTGCACGCTGCTATTTGCACAAGAGTACGTCTCCAATTTTATTTTATTGACATTGATGCAATTTCTATTTAATTAACAGATCCAAAGCTCTACTGAATTCACTAGCTACAGCAAACATACATAAAAAAAGATCTTGCTCAAAGGTAGTGTTTCACCAAAATACTGGATGAATAAGGCAACTACAAATCACGCTGCTATTTGCACAAGAGTACGTCTCCAATTTTATTTTATTTACATTGATGCAATTTCCATGTAATTAACAGATCCAAAGCTCTACTGAATTCACTAGCTACAGCAAACATACATAAAAAAAGATCTTGCTCAAAGGTAGTGTTTTACCAAAATAATGGATGAATAAGGCAACTACAAATCACACCAATAACCACTCTGATTGAACCCTTTACTACACTACCAGGTTGACAATCCGCAACAGGATTTAGGATATCCATTATAACTGATTGTTATGGAAAGGAAGAGCAATTACAGTATAATTTAGCCACATGGAACTAACACATGTCCAGAACAACAACCAGTGCTAGGCAAAAAATAACAAGAGTAACAATGTTCTTTGGAAATGGTATTATGCTTAATCTGTAGGTTTCGGAACTGGAAATTAGCAAATTGGCCGGCATGATTGAAGCAGATTCAGAGGTACACAACCAAGTAGTTCAGCTGACAGAAGAGCCAATTCTTGGAGGAAACGCTGGTGTGGTTCGAAGGTAAAATTACTGCTCATCAACCTCTGCTAAGGATTTTTGGAACAGAGGAACATAGGGTAGAAATTTAAGGATACTATCTTTCTCAAGATTAATGATACATCCAACTTTCTGATGCCGCATATCATATGCCACCAAGGTATCACCTCCACATGAAACCAGGAAAATGGTGTCGCAATGCGGATGAATCTCAACCACCCTGTACTTCTTCCCAGTCATGCTCACAAGCTTACTGGTGTTGGCGGTATGCTTCAGCACTAATTCTTTACTGCCATGATCCTTGAGGTACCAGAGTGTTATCTCAGAATCTAGGCATTCATTGTTATCATCGATGGGAACCACGGAATCTACAGAATAGTGTAAGGGGGCAGCTCTACCCACCTCCCTGTGACGGGATTGCACACAACGAAACGGAAATCATCCTCTGCCCAATTCCAATTCCAATAGGCCATCATCTTCTTGTTGCTACCACGGTAGAGAAAGAGGCCATTGCAGGCGTCCACCTGGGCCATGTACTTGTACTTGTTAGGTTGCAGGCAAGGGAGGGAAGGGTCGAACGGGCTGCGCCGCCGGAGACGCTGGCGAAGTGGTGGCGATCCCCGCTGTCGTCGGTGGTGAAGTAGAGGAAGCCGACGAGGGTCTGAGGCAGCGCCAGGACACAGAGACGCACTTGAAGCGGTGGAGGGATCTCACGGGGAGGCGGGAGAGGATCTCCAGGATGAGGTCGTCGGTCAACAGGCCGGCCGCCCCCGGCGTCGCCACCGGATGGCTGTCCAGCCCAGGCTTGGTGTTCCTCTCGAAGACCTCGCCTGTCTCCGCCTCCTCCATGGAGCGGAGGCGCAAGCGGAAGGGCCTAGGCAGGGGTGAGATCTGCAGATGTAGAGAGGGAATCATGGATCAGGCCGAGGAAAATCGAGAGTCCGGTGGTGACCCCGCCGTGGTGAGTCGGGAAAAGGTAGTACCTTGGTCCGGTTTAGGGCGGCGACGGGCAGCGGGGATGCAGCCGGCGGCGATGAGCTTCTAGGAGCGACACAGACAGGAGGACGAGAGAGCTCCTAGTCGGCGCCTTAAGCGCCGGCTAGGAGAACCGGCGCCCACGCGCCCTGCAGGTTGGGCCGGCCCGTGAAACGCGTGAGTGTAAACTAGCGCGGAAAAAACTCAAAAAAAGCTGCAACTACAGGGATTCGAACTCACACAGTCAGCTTCACCTTCAAAGCTCGCTATCCAATCGAGCTACGGGCCTCGAGTTGTTAGAAACAGCTTGAAACATAGCATAACATGGTTGCACCGCTGTTTGTTGCACATAACTATGCACAGTATCGCGTCAATTTTTTTGAAAACAATTGTGATGAGAAAACTTTCATGGATTTTCGAAAAAGTTCATCATTTCTGAAGAGAAGTTCGCAAACTGGAAAAAAGTTCATCGATTTTCAAAAAGTGTTCATTAGATTTGAAAAAAGTTCACAGAATTCAAAAAGTAGTTCACCCTGTTTGAAAAAAGTTCATTGAATTTGAAAAAAAAAAGTTCACCGAATCCAAAAAACGTTCACCGAATTCAAAAAAAAAAGTTCATCGAATTCAGGAAAAGTTCATCGAATTCGAAAAAAAGTTCACCCGTTCAAAAAATATTCATCTAATTTGAAAAAAATTCATCAAAATTGAAAAAAAGTTCACCGAATTTGATAAAAAAAATTGTTAAAAAAGTTCATCGGTGCTGAAAAAAGGTTCGCGAGATTTAAAAAAAGTTCATCGAATTTGAAAAAGGGTCATCGATTATGGAAAAAGTTCATTGAATTTGTAAACAAAAAGTTCATCCATTTTTCATGAAACAAAAAGTGAAGAAAGAAAATTTCTCGATATGAAAAAAGAAAATTTGAGAAAAGCGAAAAAAGAAATGGAAAAAAGTAAGATGAAAGAAGAAAGTATAGAAAAGATGTAAGCTATCACAGCTGGTTAGGTCGTGCGGTGGTTGTTGCAGCGTCTCTCTAAGCGGGAGGTCTCGGGTTCGATTCTCCTTATCTCGCCCTTTTTTGCGCTATAAAAACATACATGGAACGTTGATATGGGCCGGCCCATTATTAGTAGCGAAGGAAGGGAGTGGGGTGTGCGCCCGTTAGCAGGAATACCTGTAACGGGCGCTGCGCCGAACAGGAACCAACGGAGGACGACGTGGAAAGGAAAAGCTTCTGGGAGCTTTTCTTCTCCAGCCGGACTGACAGAAAAAGCCCAGTCCGCTTGGAGGTGTAAAGCCCAGTCCGTTTCGGCTTTTTTTTCTTCTTGCCCCCTATAGGTCTGACTCACTATTTTTTTAACCTCCAAAATTATGCAAAAGCTGTAACAATTCAACATAGAACTACAAACGAGCTACAAGTACGACTCATTCATAGATTCATTTATTCATAGATAAAACGAGTTAGAACTACATCCAAAAAATTTACATATAGTAATCTCCTCGCCAAAACCACCAGCCTTGTGGTCATTGGCGGCATGAGGCATCTGCTCGTCCTTGTCTGCAAAGGTCTTCTCCAGTTCTCGGTCACGAATGAAGTTCCTGCAGCGCTTCATCGACACCACCCACTCATCCTCGATGGACTCCTGGATGTCGCGAGTTTCAGCCATGAGGGACGGGCCAACGTAGAGTTCCATGAGGGCTGCAGCGTTCGCTCGCTCCACCTCGACCCGCACCTCCCCTTGAGGTGCTCCCTCACCATCGAGATGCGGAAGTGCTCCTGCGCTTCCTCCCTCAACAGGTAGGGGTGATGCCTGCCCGCCATCTCCTCCCCGGGACCAACACTAGTAGAAAACAGGGCATCTGTCCCGGTTCGTAAGGGCCATTAGTCCCGGTTCTTGAACCAGGACTAAAAGGTCGTTACTAATGCTTCCCACCTTTAATCCCGGTTCTTACATGAACCGACAGATCAAGCGTCACGTGCGCTGCCGGGCAGCCAGGCGAGGGCCTTTGGTCCCTCAAGTGACATAAACCGACCAAAGGCTTCCACGCATCAGCATTTCAAAGGCTGATGTTTTTGTTTTTGTTTTGAAAGGGGGGTTAGGGTGTTTTGGGGGTTAATTTAGGTGTTTGTGTTAGCTAGCTAATTAATAGAGAGAATTGTCCTCTCTTATCTCCGCGCTTGATCGACGCTACGTACTATATATATACGTATACAGAGCACTAGACACTCTAGTTAGCTAGTAAACAAATGAAGGAAACAGAAGATCGTCATGAACATATGCATACAGAGAGAAGTGATATCGACCACCTCTCCTTCTCTGAGAGATTGGTCGAACAACAAGTTCTCGTAGATCTATCCCACTCGACTGGCTACATATATACAATAGAATTATCTCTTACAATATAATCTCCTAAGTCCAAACAAACTAAGGGTCCACATGGTATTCTCCGTCTTTAGCAATCACGTGGTCAAGAAAGAATGCCGCCAATTCCTCTTGAATTGCTCGCATACGATCTGGTGGTAGTAGTTCATCCCGCATCTGAAACATCTAATTTGAAGAAGGGGGTCAATACATATATATGAATAAATGAAACTGAACACAAATGATGGTAATAAAATAAAATTGTGAATATTATTATTTACGCACTTCATATTGTTTGTCAGAGTAGCCCTGCTCACAGGTCGTGTGGCGGATGGACTCGTAAATGTAGTATCCACAGTAATCATTCCCTTGTTCCTGCCACAACCACTTTACAAGGAATAGAGGTCAATCAAACTGATAATTAGCAAGCATGCTAAATGATATTGATGAAACTAGCGCTTGAATCACTAGGAGATGCGTGGAACATGCTACTATAGTACTTACTTTCGGTATCTAAATTGCAGCTTCTTCGGCAGTCCCGGAGTTTTTGAGGTGAATTTTTTCCAAACCCTGCCGCATAAAGAAAACAATTACTTGATATCACGAAATGAACAAAGTTGCCGATATGGTGCGATAATGATCGGTTTAACTTACTTCTCTAGAATTTCAGTCAAGTCTGCATACTCCATGGGATCTTTTCGTCTTGAGTCTAAGACGGTTACTTGTCCCTGCTCAAGCTTAATCTCTAGGAGAATATAGTGGAACCTACGCAAGCATGCATAACTCATCATTTACATTACTACAACCTCGACTAATAAGGGATGCACAAGACAGTAACACTCACTTGACTTCGTAAGGGAAGATTATTATAGCTTTGTTTTGATTTAATACAAACGATTGTAGCAGCTTGGCCTCGGTATCTTTGGCATGAGATTTAACCATAAATGCATCTATGAGATTTGTGTTAATGAAGCCCAGTCCATCTGGTTGTTCCATATAAATTTCCTCGTCCCACTACTAGAAAAAGGCTATAGATGGGATTGACACTAATGACGCACCAGAGAGTGGGTGCACCATTAGTATATACTAATGGCGCACCACCTGCTGATACGCCATTAGAGTTGAAACTACTAATGGCGCACCAGGCCCAGAGTGCGCCATTAGTATAAAAAAAATTTTTTGAACTAGTGCGCCTGTCCAAACATACTAATGGCGCATCCAGGCAAAGTGCGCCATTACTAGTTGTAACTACTAATGGCGCACCCGTCCGCAAGTGCGCCACTAATATTGTTTTTTTATTATATTTTTTATTCCTTTTTTTGCAATACTACTAATGGCGCACTGATCAACCGTGCGCCATTACTAGTTTAAACTAGTAATGGCGCACTGTGGATCAGTGTGCCATTAGTATTTTTTTTTTGCAAAACTACTAATGGCACACCGTCAGAAGGTGCGCCATTAGTAACCTGGATTACTAATGGCGTATTTAGTGCTGGTGCGCCATTAGTAAGTGGGCAGCAACAAGATATTTTGGACAACCTCTCCTACCCACACTCACTTTCTCCCCACTTCATTCTCTCCACCTCCTCCTTGTCTCGGGTGCCTCCTCTTTTCACCTCATTTCCACCATAGATTCATTCAAATTAAGTGGTTAAATTACCTTGTTTTAATAGGTAAGTAAGGGGAAGCTATATTTATGTTGTTCTCCCTACAACAATGTGCACATGCACTTTTTATGGCCTAGCTAGATCTATGTATGTTCGTGGTGTTGCATATGTTTGTGATGTTGCATATGTGTTTGTGTTTCGAGGTGTACCGGTATTTGAAATGCGATAGTTGCCAATATTTTGCCGGAATGTTGATTCATTTCCGTTTCGGCGAGAATTTTGGCATTAAGCATTCAATTTGGACCTATTTTTAGTGAAAGTCATGCCAACTTTTTCTTGATTCTAAAATATCGCTTTTGCTCTACCTTGAGCGACCATGGTCCGCACGATGACCGAAGGCATCGTGAATAGGTTTTTGAGGTCCGCGAAGGCCGAGATGCTTCAAAAGAACGAGACGGAGATAAGATGTCCGTGTCAAAGATGCAAGTGAAGAGCCTTATTGCGGACCCGGATTCCGGCAGGTGCGGGACCACCTGCTCTTGCGTGGTTTCATGGATGGCTATCGGTGGCAAGGTGATGAAGATGACTACGAAGTCGTCCATGGGGGGCGGCAAGAAATGAGGAAGGGCAAGCAAGACAACCACCGCGCTCGGGCGGGCGAGAAGACGAAGAATCCCGGAGATGATCACGACGGTCATCATGGAGAAGATGCGTGACATGATGATGAGGAAGATGCCGGAGCAGACGACGGGCATGATCATGAAGATGATGATGCGGCGAGCGCATTTGACGCCGACCATCGATGGGCTGGGTGCAGGACCCTCATATTCAAGAGCTGCTTCTCAAGCGGTGGATAACGCAAAAGCTGCCACCCGAGAGAAAGCCAAGATGGATCAACTTGAGTTAGACGCGGTTACTCCATTGTATGAAGGATGCAGGCCCGAGGATACCCGCAAAGTAACGCTCATGGCTGGAGATGAAGGTAAAACACAAAATGACCGACGCATGCTTCGACGAGAACATGTCATTCTGGCACGAACGTCTTCCCAAGGGGAACAAGTGACCGACCAATTTGGAGGAGGCGAAAAAAATCGTGTGTCCTCTCGATTTACCGCACGTGAAATACCATGTGTGCATGAACAATTGCATCATTTATCGGGACGAGCACGCGGAGTCTACCATATGTCCGGTGTGCGGCGTCACTCGATACAAGAAGAAGAAGAAAGCTCCTCGAAAAGTGGTGTGGTACTTTCCGATCACTCCTCGTCTGTAGCGGTATTTCACGGACCCTAAGGTAGCAAAGCTCCTGCTTTGGCACGCGGATAGGGAGGAGAAGAAGCGAGAAGATGAAGCAAATGATCCGGAGATAGATAAAAAGACAAGATGAAGAGTCACCATAAGGATGCGAGCCAGTGCCAAGCGTTGAACTAATAAGACTCAGAATTTGGGAACGATCCAAGGAACATCGTGCTGGGCGCGAGCACCGATGGAGTCAATCCGTTTGGCAGCCAGAGAAGCACACATAGCACCTGCCCTGTGTTTGTGTGGATGTACAACCTCCCCCCCTGGTTGTGCATGAAGAGGAAGTACATTCACGTGAGTATGCTAATTGAAGGGCCAAAACAACCAGGGAACGACATCAATCTGTATCTGGGGCTGCTGAAAGAGGAGCTTGACACGTTGTGGAAAACGCCAGCCAATACGTGGGACGCCGCAGAGAAAGAATATTTCCCTATGAGAGCCGCACTGCTCACGACGGTGCACGACTATCTCGATTACGGATATCTCGGGCGGTAGTCCACGAATTTTCTCGGATGCGTAAGGTGCATGGATGACACAACGATCGCCAGCTAGATAGAGATCCCGGGTCTTGAAAACCGTGTTCATGGGACATCAAGGTGGCTTCGCGACGATGACCCGTGAAGGAAATGCAAGGATCTGCTCGATGGTGAAACCGAACTCAAAACGCCTGTACGAGGAGCGGCGAGGAAATAGACAAGCTGTTGAAAAATTGGAAAGACTGCCCACTGCCGGGAAAGAAGCAAAAGGCGCCAGAGCCGGGAAAGAAGCGAAAGGCGCCAGAGCCGCTGCTGAAGGTATGGAAAACGAGGTCTGTTTTATAGGCGCAAGATAAGGAGGTGAAAGGCTGCGCCGGGAGCTGAAACGAACAGGCAGCAGCTGAAGAGGCGCGCCGTTCGGATTCAGTGTCCACTACAGAAAAACGTTTCAGCTTCCGTGGCAAAAATTTAGACATCGGCTCAGCTCATTCCCACAGCGAGGCGTGGCGGGCGGCGGAGGAGGAGCGCGCGTGGATGTCCCTTTTGTTCTCATGCTCATACAAGTGGGGAAAGAACCTCCCTTATAAAGAGGTCCAACTCCCTCTAAACGAGCAATGTGGGACTAAACTTTAATTTCACCTCTTGCCTTGCATGAATGGGCTGCGTGGGCCTCTAGGATTTATTAAGAATTTCTGAAACTGCTATTAGGCTAGGCCCAAATAGACAAAAATTTCAGAACCTACTACGAACCCTTCTCTACCTTATTCCACATGCATGGCCTCACCGGCCACATCTAGGTCCTCATGCATTGTCCGACTCCAATGCCCCAGTTTCGTTTCGAGGCACGCACCGCATGCCGCAAAATCAATCCGGACGACCATCATCTCCTTGGTCCGACACGAACGCCGCAAACAATCGAACAATATTTAAGCATCATACCTCCGCCCTCCGAGAGACCATACTCCCGTTGGCGTGCCACGAATAATAAATTAACCCCCTCCCCCACCCCCACCAGAAAAAAGGTAGCCGAGGAACAAGGCCGCGGCTCCGTCCGCTTCTAACTGCCTTCCATCTATCATCATGACCCCACGGACTGATGCAGATAATTAAGCTTTTTATTACTCCGGCTCCACTTCAACTTGGACATGAAAGACACCGAACCAGACTTTGGGATCAACTTGAGCTCGGACATGGAAGACATCGAACAAAGATAGCCTCATGTCGTTGGCAACGATGCTGGCATTGTCAACGGATGGGGGTGGTCAATGCAATATGTGCATTTGGTAGAAGAGTGATGGATAACTGAGATCTGCCGTTGGGAAGTGTCGATCTGTAGGACCTCGACTCTAACTCATTAGAATAGTCCAGTTGGCTGCCGAAAATCCTAGCTTCCGGCCCTCGGACCCCGCGGGAGCCAAATCTAACGAAACCCGAGAACCCATGGCTAGTGTTAATTTCAATCGAGTCCAACTCTGGCGCTGCTCTGCGACTCCGGTTGGTCCGCTCGGAAGCCTACCTAGCTCCTGCACGCCGCTCCGTACGTCTCCTGGATGGCCTTGCCCTGCTAGACGAACACCAGTTCTTCCTGGAGCTTTCATGACGACAGATTTATAAGGACAAGAGAGCGTGATCCGCGTGACGTGGGGTTCCAACTGTCATATCTGAGAAAAGATCGAGTCGATCCGTGGGAGAGGGGATTCGACCAATAAAAACGCATTGCCACTTCGCGTCAACCATACGTGGAATGTCAAGTCCCGCCCGCTTCTCTTGCGAAATTCTATGGCTTGCTTTTACTTCATTGCGCGCTCGCAAGATAGACGGGGCTGATGCATGCGTGCGCGCGTCACGTCATGCTAGCCAAAAACGAGCCAACGCATCACACACGTTGGTTGGTTGCTTCATCAAACGTTTTTTTCCCTTTCTTTTGCTTATTACGTGCACTATATAGCTTGGTTTCTCACGTGCGTCGTCATCCACACGTACGCAACTTCTCCCCCGTTGCCCGCACGGATGAGCTCGTTTTGTTAAGGAGCTAGCTCGACTCGACTCGCTAGAGCTCGTTTCGTTAAGGAGCTAACTCGACTCGACTCGTTAATATAACGAGCTTAATCTAAGATTGGCTCGACTCATATAACTCGCGAGCTGACTCGTTTAGCTCGTTAAAGATATGAACATAAAACCCTCAAAACGATTATGTATATATTAAACATATATATCATTAAACAATTGTAATTTCCTTGTAACGCATGGCTCTCCTACGCGGCTGGGCCTTGTGTCGTGCGCCTAGAATATAGGGTGTTGAGTGGCTTATCTTTTTTGGGAGTGGTTGATTTTTTGTTCCGAGCCTAACGAGTTACACAAGTACTCGTGAGATTGGCTCGTTTAACTTAGTCTATAAACGATTAAACTAAAGCTTGGCTCAACTCGTTATTCTTCGAGTTTGAGTCGATTCGAGCCGAGTCACGAGCTATTCGTTTAGCTCGCGAGCTTCAAGCTTTTTTTCCAGTCCTACCATGGCTGCATGGCGTCACGTCACGTCCGCACGCCTCGCCCCCCTCTCCGAACCATTCTCTACCTCCTTCGGATGCATGACGTCACCGGCCACCGCTAGGTCCTCATGCATGCGCCCGACCATCATGTCCGAGGAGCAGAGCACACGCCGCAAAAGGCGTTTCGCAACGCTCAATGCGGATGGCCATCACGTCCACGTGCCGGTACTCCGCCCCCACCGCAAAACAATCCACCGAAATTTTAAGCATCCGACCTCCGCCCCTGTTGCCGACCCGTCCCCCCAAGAGACCTTACGCCAGGGCGCGCCATGAATAATAAAATAATAAAAAAAGGTCACCCAGGACACACGGCGTCTACTTGTTGCCTCCATCTACCATCGATGGTTCATGACCCCACGGTCCGATGCAGATAATCAAGCTTTGACTCCGGCTCCACCTGCTGAACTTGGACATGCATGAAATACACCGGATCAGACTTGGTATCAACCTGAACCCCAACATGGAAGACACCAAATAAGATAGCCTCATGTCGTTGGCGACGTTGCTGACGTTGTCAACGGGTGGCGGTTTTCAATGCTACATGTGGACTCTACTTGTGGAAATTTGACTTAGTACTACATTGTGTGTGTCCTTTGTGGTGTCGGCAACTCTTTTTTTATGTAGTTGGATATGGAGTTATACTATGTGTAGTCATTTTATGCAGTTGGAAAGGCGGTGTGCTTGGCGATTTGGCTGCCGTCAGATAGCGGTAGAAAAGTGATGGACAATTGAGATGGACCGAAGGGAAGCATTGATCCATGGGAGGTCGACTCAGACTCATTAGAATAGCCAGAAGACTAAAACGAAAACGAAAAGCCTAGCCAGAAAACTCCCGAAATCAAAACCCAAAACCCAAACCCTCCCCATCTTCTCTTCTCCCGAAACGCCGCCGCCGCCCCGGCGATCCGGTGCGTCACCGCCGCTGCCACATCGGGAAATGGCACACGTTGTTATGATACATTGCACAGTTTTTCCAATTTGACGATGGTCACTAGAAGTTAAATATCCTTTAAGAAAGACTGTAGTTTTTCTTTTGGAAATGGAGGCGTATCCCGGGCCTCTGCATCATAAAGATGCATGCAGCCATCTTATTAAAAGTTCGTAAAATAGCACAAAGTCGTCAAAGTATTACAGTTCGCAAGTGGAGCGAAAATAAAAAAACATAGTTTATGCCGACAATCACAACCGGAATGGCAAAAAGAAGGATAAGCTCCCTAGACTCCTATCCTGTTATGCGACCGCCATCCGAACCGGTTGAATAAAGCCTGTGCTACCATCTCCCACTGGTTGCATCGAGTAACCAAAGGCTCCCTGGATTCCATAGGAGTGAGTAAGGACCACGTACGGATCCAAGCAGTAGCTTTGAAGATGACCTGCAAGAAAGTTAAATTGTGTTGTCTGTTAAATATTAAATCATTCCTGCAATTCCATATAGCCCAGAAAAGCGCACATATTCCAATCCGAATACGAGCTGCCGTAGTATGTTCAACCCCAGTTAACCACGTTCCAAACAACGATATAATGTCAACTGGAGGAATAATGTTAAAGGCTATATGAGTCGTTCTCCAAAGTAATTTGGCGAGTGGGCATTCAAGAAATAAATGTTGCATTGTCTCATCATGATCACAAAAGCAACATCGTGGACTGCCTACCCATCTCCTCTTGATTAAGTTGTCCTTTGTAAGAATCACTTGTTTGTGGACAGACCACATAAAAATTTTAATGCGCAAAGGAACCTTAATCTTCTAAATATGCAGAGATTGGGCCAGAATTAACCAAATCCAAATAGAAAGATTTTACCGTAAAACCCCCATTCTTAGCTAGTTTCCATTTCGTCGAATCCGGTTGGTCGGAGAATTGAACATCTATCAATCTCCGAACCAAGTGCATCCATGCAGTCCAACGCTCACCAACTAACGCACGTCTGAACTGGATATTCAATGGACTCCTGTGTAGAACTGTGCCTACGTAATCCTTCTTCCGTTGCACAATGTTATAGAGGGTGGGATATTGTACTGCCAGGGGCGTCTCTTCTAACCACGTATCCTTCCAAAACCTTGTTGACATCCCATTGCCAACTAGGAATTTGACCCTACGAAAGAACAAGTCCTTCACTCTCATAAGCCCTTTCCAGAATGGCGAGTCGGTTGGTCTCATGGTAACCCGAGCGAGTGTTTTCGACTGTAGAAACTTATTATGCAAAATCTGTGCCCACATGCCCTCCGTCTCATACTCTAACCGGTAGAGACATTTGCTCATAAGGCATTTGTTCTTGATTTCTAAGTTCTCAATACCAAGACCGCCCTGGTCTTTTGGTCGACAAAGAATGTCCCATCACGCGAGATGATATTTCCTCTTGGCCTCATCTGACTGCCAGAAGAATCGAGATCTGAAGAAATCAAGTCGTTTCCGTACCCCTTTTGGAATTTCGAAGAACGATAGTAGGAACATCGACATACTAGTCAGTACTGATTTAACCAGCACTAGCCGACCTTCATAAGACATAAGCTTACCCTTCCAGCAGCTCAGCTTTTTCTCTATTCGATCTTCGATACATTTCCATTCTTTATTAGATATCTTACGCTGCCTCCTCTGCTGCTCGGTCTGGAAGCGCCACAGGCGACGGTGAGAGGAGGTGTGGGAGGGCGGTGGCGGTGGCTTAGCGGGAGATGGGGAGAGGCGGCGGCGCATTGGCGTTACGGCAGCAACAAGCCATGATTCGGGAACATATTCCGAGTGCCCAGCAGCACTCGGACTCAACCAAAGGATCGGTTTGTTTCTCCTACGAAATCTCAACCAATTCGGGGGCTAATGATGTGGTCACCTATTATAGGTACAGTCAAGGACCCATCATTTGGGATCCACATCCGGCCCATCATCGTCATAGGTAGGTCCCTGGACCATGCCAACAGTCGGATGCATACATCAGGGAGTTCACTCGGACGGCTCTGCAGCACTCGGACGGTCATACATCACTCGACTGATGGACCACCACTCGGACGTAGAAGACAGGAGGACGACGTGGGAGCTGCAACGGTCGAGGAATCCTAAGTCATGCACTAAATAGAGTTATAGCTAACGTTACCTGTAACTGCTGTAGTAGAGGCTCATAAACTAGTAACTGACTCATTCAATGACAGTTAATGCCTCGGCGACGTGGGAGACATAGGGCTGCAGCGCACTCTATATAAGCCTCACCCCTCTCCGTAGCCAGGCACGTTGAATCTCTGTAATTATACCCCTCAAATCAAAGCAAGCCTCACGGCAAGAGACGAGGGTTGTTAACTATGCCAAGAGCGGCCCGAACTCGTTAAACACCGAGTGTTACACATGCGCCGTAACTAGTCTCTGCCCCTTATTTGTACCCCTAGTACTCATTGTCAGGATCGTAACCCCAACACGTGCACGACATAAAACGAATTATTTACCAGGCGTACATGTCTGTCATACAAAACAACGTTCAAGGCAACTTAAAATATCATACAAAATAATGTTTGAGATTGTATATTTTCTTTAAGAAATAGAATAAAATAACTATTAACCAGACATACATTTCAGACGCTCGTTGCTTGGGATTTGATCACACCCATCAGGATATGTGAAGGACATGACTGTTTATTCCCTTGCAACATAAGGACTTGTTTGCTGGTCATATTAAATGATGTAGTACCGTATGCCATAAAAAACAATGTTTGAGGTTAATAAAAATACCAATTTACAAAAAATGAAACAAACGGAATTATTTACCAGGCATATGACATAAAAGTAGTTACTTACCAGGCGCACATTCCAGTCATACAAAACAATGTTTGAGGCTATTTAAAATACGAATTGACGAAACATAAGAAAATAACTTATTTACCATGTTACACAATAATGTTTGAGATTACTTGAAATAAAAATTTATAAAAATATAAAATTGACGGATGTGCTCTCTTTTTGGCAACCCTTGTAAACATCCCGGCGCTCTTTATGAATTGGGGTGCTTACGCTAAGCTATACGATGTGGAATTAAAAATTGCTTCTACATCATTTGTTCGTTCGGTTCAGCCAAAGTGTCGACTCGCCTCCTCACACGCTCGTTTCCATCGCGTCGTTTGTGCGATCGTGGTCTGGATAGGCAGGCTGAAATATTGGCTCATGCGTGACTCAAGACCTTATTCAAGTACGCACACAGGATAGCTCTGGGTACCGGGCCTGACTATGTCTCGCTGCAAGCGAGCTAGAGTCAGCTCTCACTGAAGGCAGCAGCCTAAATGGGCCCGCCAGGCTCACGCGAGGCCACTAACTCTTATTTTTGGTTGGACCTTTTGATTTTTTTACTTTTGTTTACACTTCCAAAAATTCTAACCATATATTAAAAAATATAATTTTCATAACATTTTGAAAACTGTTAATCATTCATTTGAAAAATGTTTAAATGTGTATAGAACAAATATTGACCATGTTTACAAAAAATATACAGTGGGCGCGAGAAAGTTCATAATGTATTTAAAATATGTTAAACAATTATTTAAAAAATGTTAATCAAGTGTTTAAAACATGTTGAATGTGTATAAAAAATGTTGACCACGTATAAAAAAAATGAAGAAACCTTTTGATGATATATATGAAAATGTTAATGAAGTATTTTTAACAGTGTTGAAAATGTATTTCAAAAATGTTAATAAAGCATTTGGAAAATATTAAATGTGCATATAAAAAATGTTGACCATGCATTAGAAAAACTATCTTGCATTTGAAAAATGTTGATAAAGCATTTGAAAAATTGTTGATAAAGAATTTAAAAAATATTAAATATTCATAGAAAAAAGGTTGACCATGTATTGGAAAAATGATAATCAAGCCTTCGAAAAAACTTTAAAGTGTGTATAGGATAAATGTTGACCATGTATAAAAATGTTTTCAATCTTGTATTTGAAAATGTTAATCAAGCATTTAAAAAATGTTTAAAATATGAATAGAAAAAATGTTGACCATTCAATACAAACACTTAAATTTGTATTGCAAAAAATATAATGTGTATTAGAAAAATGTTTTTGTCATATACAAAAAGTGTAGAATGAAAACCAAAAGAAACAAAGAATGGAAAAAAATGGAACTCAAAAAGGAAAAATAAACAGAAATAACAAATAAAATCAAAAATAAAATCAAAAAAGAATGAAAAAGCAAAAAACAGAGAAGAAAAACGAAAGAAACAGGACGGAAGAAAAAAGAAAAAAGCAAAAAAAAAGAACAATTGAAACCCGGGCTCATTTCGCCTCAACTACATCCCACCCTACTATCAAAATCCTGATGCTATCCTGTTGGCTAGCACAGTTGAAATCTATCTGGGAGACCATGGTTCGCACCCCCCCCCCCCCCCCGGCGCTCCTTTCTCACTATTTTCTTTGGAAGCGTGCGTGAGTGGGCCGGTCTGTTACAGTTCAAGCTCGCAGCGAGAGTGGGCCGGTCTGCAATTCATTTGGAATTTTCGAAAACAAAAATCTGACCAAGATCCACATAATTTTAACGAATTTGCTTCTAAGTTAATTTGAATCACACCTGGGTTTCGAGGTTAAATTTTAGTGTGATTTTAACACAAACTTTTGATTTTTTTCCTCATAATTTTGTTGAAAATTTGAACCCACTCCAGCTTCTCCTACTTCATCGCGCTCCCGATGACCCCAGCGGAAGCTTCGTTAGCTGGAGCTGGGGAGGCCCTGCCACCGCCGTGCCGGCTGAGGGCAGCGCCAGACGCCACAGCACACCACTGCTCGTGCCCAATGCCAACCAGTACCCTTATATGTACTACGTCGAGCTCACCGGCGTGCTGGTAGACGGCCAGCAGCTCAACATCCCTGCGGGGACCTTTGAAGTCCAGGCGGACGGCTCCGGCGGGGTGTACCTGAGCACCACCCTACCGGTCACCTACCTCAACCAGGCCGCGTACAACGTCATCAGACAGACCCTCGTGAACATGATGCAGTCGCAGGGTGTGATTCCCATTAACGCCGCGGGTGACCTCAACCACCTGTGCTACCTCACGCAGTACATTGCCAACGCCAAGGTTCCCAAGCTTGGGCTGGTGTATGCCGGTGCGGATGCGGCGATGGAGCTCAAGGCGGTGAACTACTTCTTCGCCTACGGCGGGCAGACGTGCCTCAGCATACTGCCGTCGACCACCGGGTCAATCCTGGGCAGCCTGCTGCAGGCGGGCAGGAACATGACGTACGACATCCATGCCGGGCTGCAGACGTTCGAGAACCCGTCGGCGGGTGCTCCATCGCCGGCACCGATGCAGGTGTCGCTCGTGATAATAGAAACTCTTCTAGGGTGGGTGCTCGTCTTCTAGTTCTAGATAGATCACCTATATTGTCGTGAGCGTGTCTAGTATAGTAATTCTCCATGGCCTCAAGTATGCTGGACTTTTGCATGTGTCCGCTAGTTAACTAGCTCGAGGTTTATTATGTGTGGTGACTGGTCAATCTCTACTCAGGGGCGGAGCCCATTGGGCTGACCCTGATGCACAGGAATACGGGCCCATCAAATTTTTTAGCGCTACCTACCACCTAAAAAGGCCCTGTGCATCAGGTTGGCCCAACATCAGTGCATCAGGGTGTCCAGACTTCACGCACGCACGCCTCCGCAATGGGCCAATACAGGCCACGCACACACGCACCTGCTGTTTGTTCCCCAGCCCAAGTCACGTACGCACGCTGTAATCAATCGATCGATCAGTTTCCCGTGTAGACGTACGTGCGCGTACCAAGCGGCCGTGAAATCAATCGATCCATACGACCTATATACACAGGCGGCAGCGAACCGGCGACGTCGGACGCCGCAGGCCGCAGCACCACAGCCACACTTGAGTTCCGCGCGACACCTACCGCACGTCGCAATTTCGTCTTCGGCTGGCCCTCCTGCTCTCTGCAATTCGGCGACCTGTCCGAGAGATCTTCCGTTCTGTCTATAGATTGGATAGGAAGGAACCCCAATTCTGGTTGTGTCCTTGCCCTGCCTTTTCTAAATCTTTCTACGAATTGCAAGTTGCAACAGTTACGTGTATAAACTTGCAGCTGATAGATTAAATCCCTATGTATTGGCAAAACTTGGAGCATTTTTAGGGTTATAAACTTGCGGCTGATAGATTAAATCCACTCTCATTTTTTATCTCTCATATGTAATTTGTATTTGTTATATGCAGATACTATTGAGAAGTTTCTTCTCAAAAGAAAAGCGCCATCACAAGATGTTTTGGAAAACATAATTTGGGGAGAGAGGATTCAATATGATCCGGGCAAGAGAAAATTGAAAGAATGAATGAAAAAGGCCAGCAATGCTCAAGTTGTTGAATATTTCGTCGCTCGGAGGTGTAGGATGTACTAAAGGTAATTTACAGGTTTTTAGTCATTTAAGTACTTTCATCCTAGCATTTTATTATGTTCGACTAGAAAGTTCAATTCTATTTTTATCTTGTAGGTTACTGAACCTTGTTGTCCAATGATGTATTCTGGAATTTGGAAATGCAAGACATCCATTTTCAGGTAATTTTGTCTCTCATTTTATCATTATAGTGAGCATTTTGATTGCTACATATTTTTTACACATCGCCTTCTATTATGTCCTATAATATGTGCTAGAAGTTGTTAAACAAACCTTTATTCAATAGAAAGTTGTTTGAAAATTTTACGCCTTATTAAAGCGGTGCATCGGGTAACATTTGCTCCAGCTCCGCCCCTGACTCTACTCTTAATGGACGACTTGGTGAATAGTCTGCGCGGTTTATTTTCGCTGGTTTTTTTCGTCATCCTCCCACTTTCCGCTTCCTAACTATTCTCTGCTGGACCGTCCAGTGATGCCTCCCGTGGAGGTAGTGATGCCTGCGAGCGAGGTAAAAAAAAGCCTACGAAAGAAAACCAACGAAAAAAACCCACGAGCGAGGCAACGCACACCCTCCCTCCGCAAACCCTAGCCGCCGCACTAGGAAAGAGATGAGGGGCAGCACGTTGCGTCCAGACGTCTTCACCGCCGGCCGTGCACGGCCGCTCCTCCGCGACGACACCAACCGTCCAGAAGCGGAGTCGCCGCCTCGACCCGGGTCCCCCCGTCCCCGTCGTGGTCGGCGCCACGCCCACCCCGAGGCACCACCCGCTCATTGTCGGCATGCCCGAGCCTGCCAAGAAGTCCGCCGTGCCGCGGAGGGGCTCCTGGGGCCGAGTAGCATAGTGGCGCCGGCGATGCCGGGGTGCTCGCATCACCCAAGGTTGTCAGGCCCATCGCGCTCAACTTCGAGGAGAGGACGCCCGTCAAGGAGAGGCCCTCGCCAGCATGGAGCTCGACCTCGGTCAAGAAGAGCACCACCATCATGCCCAGGCTGGTGGCACGCGGCTGGAGCTTCGTCGCCGACAGGGCGACCCACCTCCTCCTCCATAGAACAAGATCCCAAAGGGCCGGTTCCACCTGTATGTACTCTGCACACCTAAACTTAACATGTTCTGTCTTGCAGCTTCTGAAGCTGATTTGAACTGAAGCTTAAACTGTATGTGCAGGAGAAGAGCTCGATGAGCTGCACGGCTCACGCACGATGAGCAGGAGGCCCAGGGAGAAGGAGCCCTCCTTGCTGGTCTCCGACGGCCGGCGTCGGCAGCACAGCCGCCTCCCCCAAGAGGAGGCCCTCCTTGTCGGCCTCTCACGTGCTGGTGCTAGGGAAGCTCAATGCTCTCGGCAAAGTAAGTGATCACATTCAGATGGGCTCTTCTCTCTGTCAGTTTTTCTATCTGCCTTTTCTTTGAACTGATCCGACGCTGGGAAATTTTATTTCAGGAAGCCAGGGAGCAGGCGCAAAATCAATGGCAAGCCCAGTCGACATGTGACTTCACACATCAAATCGAATCAATGGTGATTTTCTACTGGCACATCAGTGCAAAAAAAATGACAATTGATAGCCTCTCCTTTAGCTATCATACCATGTGTTGTGTCACTAAGTTATGATCTTAGCTGCGGTCTACATATTTTCAGATTACTGAAGTTTATAGCCCTCCAATGCAGTATCTGTATGCTTTACAAAATTATCCGAGTATAGCAAAATTGCATGATACATCAAATTGAAGCGTAGCCTACATACTTATGGACTGTGGACTTATGTTGCTTATTTAGAGGCTACCGTACATGGATCAGGCATGATATTGATTGCAGAAATTTCTATACGACTCTTGCAAATTTCAACCTTGTTCTTCTCCCTGATTTAGGAAAACTACAACTATTTGGTGCACGATCTAAAATAGCTGCAGGCTAATCCTCTCCTAATGTTCATAATGTTCGGTGGTACACAATATGGGTAAAGAAGAGCACATTGCTCTAATGTTTTTGCATATGATATTAAATCAGACATTTCAGTGGATAATATATGGTATTGACTTGGACATTGGTGTTGTGGAACAATCTAGCAGGTATTGGATCTTACATAATTATAGAGTTGGCAGGGTCTGAAAATCATGGTGTTGGTGTTTCAGCCTATTAATATGTAGATAAAGAAAGTCCGTACATTTCAGCCTATTGGTGTTGTGGCCGTCGCGCCCAGATCCAGCGGCGGCTGCCGCCCCACCTCCAGCCGTGGCCGCCGCCCCCACGTCCCACCACGGTCGCTGCCCGCGTCAACGACCCCTTCCCCCGCCGCCGCGCCACGGGTCCACTTCGCCATGAGCTCCAGCGCCGACCATCCCGCCGCTGCTCGTGATCCCCTCTTCCATCAGCTCCACTTCACCGGAACCGTAAGTCCACAAGAGTATGCGTAGCAGGTTCACCAGATCCTCCTGACATGTTCTTCCTTCTCCAAAAATATTTTCTTTTATGTTTAATTCTTCGTCATATGATCATTTCCTATTACCCCAGTGCAGGCCAGTTTGTGATGTTAGATAGTAGTTGTGTAATTTATATGCTAGACAAGGTTTTGTACTCCTGATTCTAATGTTTCGTTCCTCACGCCTGAATTCAGGAAAACCAGCCAAGATACACAACAAACATATCAACCGCAGCTAGCTGCTATGCGCACATGTGCGAAAACAAACTTATTAATCCTTTGCTGCAGACAATACTGAAGCACTAACACAAACAAGATCCTTCTGAAGATAGTCTCTGAATGCAAATGATCATGACTTATGAATTTGGAGCCATGGCCCATGTGTAGGCAAGGGCAATGATCCCTTTTACTACTTGAGCGGTCCAACAGAGGTATTTCTATTTTTCTATCGTCAGAAGAAAAAAACAGTGAAAAGAAGATAGAGCTCGTTTAGTTTGTTTCTACAAATCTTCGACAACACGTTTATAACAATATCACCAGCCTAAATGCTTGTTACTTACAATATTTTTAATTCAGTTGACCTCTTGAACGCAGATTATTGAAGGTTGTTTCTGAAGTTGTGATTGACTGGAACCAAAGGAAAGTTGTAGACTTTTTTGGTGTGAATTGCTTGGATTAAGTGGGAGTGAGGATGTTCTTTTTGTCTATATCTGGTTCTATTATTGGCAAATTTGTGCCTTCGAGATTGCTGCGAGTGTTTGTGTTCTCGAGCTGAAAATTTAGATTATTACCATGTTTGGTCTCCTGAATATAAATCATGATTCTTTGCATCTCAATTGCAGACCAGCAGACCTTTCTGTCCTCATATTCCCCGGATTCGTTTTCTGCGATCGAGCGCCCGAGCGGTTGCATCTCGACGGCAGGTGCGCGCTCCATTTCAGTAGTTATACTTCAGTCCAGAAGTTTTTTTGGGCTCTCAACTTTTTTGAGTGGTTTTTCCAGTTCCCTTTACAACCGAGTTAGCTTTATACTATGAGCAGTGAGCAAGTCATGCATAAAGCAAAAACAAAATATTGGTCTGCTATCAAATGGTACATTTATTTGAACTCTAAGGGCAGGTTCAGGGTCTCATGAAGAGGGCATGTGTTTGTATTAGGTGAGATCTGAACTGATTCTGACCAATGTGGAATTAATTTTGTTGTTGATGGATCTGCAATTATTTTTATGTGCACAGAAGTGCCGTAGTTGAGAAGCCTGAGAATAATATATCACTTAGGTACAGATTCGAGCTAGGGTTTTTCATTTTCTCCTTCCAATCCATTTATCATGCGATAATTTGCCCATAAAAGACATACATGATGGTCGTCGTTGGACAGACTATATTTGTTTACTTCTACCCATAAATTTAAAGTCCTGAACATGTATATTACACATCTCTTGCAGGATACATTAATATTAACTATGTGTGCGTTCCACTGCATTCATCTATTTAAGGCATGATATTTGTAAGCTTGGTTCAGGCTGCGCCGCATCTATCTATATAATGCACAATATTTCTATGCTTGGTTCAGGTTGTTTCTGACAACCATTGGCAATCTGTCCCTATGTCATTCCTCTTATATATACATAAGAACTGTCTACACAGATCAGAGTGTGTGTATGAGGGTCGTTTCCATTTGTGTTCTGTTCCCTTTATTGTTTTATCGATGTAAAACCCTTGACAAATTATCCATTCCTTTTTCGCAGATCAGAAGGTTTTGCAGTTGAGAAGCTTACAGGTTTGAGCACCCCGAACAACTGGGTGGGCCCTTTGACCTGTGGGTTCTGCTGGTCACAAGAGAAGGAGGTTCCTTTTAACCTGCAGGAGCTCTGCCAATGGCAGCGTGCTTTCCTTCACAATGACGTGGTACTGCACGTACGCAGGATGCAGGGAGTGAAATCGGCGCAAGAGGGCATCTTGCAAGCAGCACCAAATCCTATATTATGGGACCGAGTGAGTATCTCAAAGAAGAAATAATTTTTTTGATGTAGGAATATCTGTAGGCTGATTATGCTTTGATGTATAGATCGCAGTAGCACTTAGGTAAAATATAAGTTCTGAGCCAGTTCAATAGTAATTTTGTTGAACAAAGCTCAATTGACATTACGCTAAAACCTTGAGAATACCTGACGGGACAAGGCAAGTGTTGTTTGTAAAGACTTGTGTTATGATATTGCAAAATAGATTAGACGGAAAAGTACATAGCATTGCCATGGAATATTTAATACTTTTAGATCTGGCTGTTCATATGATGGCATCCACAAAATCCTTTCTACCATGTGGGTGTGTTTGTGTTAGAATTGTTTCACACAAATAGTCAAATTATTTTCTATGTGTATGCTTCTCCTTTTATCACCTTTTGAGAAATTATATTAATGGGACATGCTTTATTTGCAAGATACAGATGTCTTAACTTGATAAAAGGATTTTATATCGTATGTGTTTGTGCGACTGAAGATGAGGCATGCTTTATTTGAAAAATTATATTGAGTGTGTTTGTGTGACTGGAGATGGAGGATGGCTTGTGCTCTCGCTTGTGCGGTTACCACGGTGCTCCAGCCATTATGAAGAGGTCTTGTGGCGGCGGTAATGTGTTCCAACTTGGATGGCGTTGCCCCCATTCTAGTGTACGGAGCTAGAGATGTGTAGTGCTATGGATGAAAGTCATGTGCAGCTTAGGTCTGTGCCGGTGGAGACGACGCCTGTGGGTGCTGTTCCACTCCTTGGAGGCATCGTCGAGGTGTGTCAGCATCTTTCCCCTCACATTGGTGTTTGGTGGTTGTCTCCGGGCGAAAGCCTAGGTTCTCATAAATAATGTTCAACAAATTGGAATTCATTTAGCAACCGATTTTTATCTTCCGTTTGAACTCATCTATCTATCTATATCTATACCTATACTAATTAGAGACTCCCTAGAAATCCCCGGGTTAATCAGTAATTAGGAGCCGTTGATCAGGTGGGACCAAATTATTATAGCTACTCCATTGAATAACTTACCTTGTGTTGGTAATCATTGTTATAAATAACACTGATTCTTGTTCATCATGAATCTGTATCAATATGTGTTGTGCTCTCTTTCAGAGAAGTGAACTTTGAGAACCCTCATTCCGATCAATGAAAATTCCGAGGCTGAAAGTACAAACTTGATAAGACAAATTGATAGACTTGGAGAAAAAAATGGGTGTATTTGGACCCGGATGGTAACATAGGCAGATTTGGAATAGGGTGATGGCGGAGCAGCAATGGCCAAAAGAGTTTGAGTGGAAGGGCTTGTGGAAGAAGATATGGAATGACAACGATGCGATTTTGTTGTGTGATTGTTGTATGTATATTTGAGGTCCATAGGAAAAGAAGTCCCAGTTGTTAGGAATATGCAACATGTATTCCCATGAGGCCATAGGCCGATATATATACATGTACAGGTGTGGAACATATGCAGGAAACCCCTTATACAACGGGATAAATACAAAGGGTACATGACTTATATTATAACTCTAACACCCCCACTCAAACTCATGGTGGATGAACAACACTGAGTTTGGAGAGATAAAAGCCATGTTGAGCTCTAGTCTGGGCCTTCGTCAGGAAATCCGCCAACTGTAACTCGGAAGGCACATCTTTGAAGAGCAATAACCTGATCTCGCACACCAGCTGCACATAGAAAGCATCAACACCAATATGCTTGGTGAGCTCATGCTTCACAGGATCGCGCGCAATCTGATAGCACCTGTCTTTGTCGAGATAAGAGCAGAGTCGGTGTAGTGATGTGAAACACAAAAATCCTGAAGTAACCACCGTAACCAAGTCACCTCTGCCGTCAAAAGGGCCATTGCTCGCAACTCAGCCTCGGCACTCGAACGGGAAACTGCAAGCTGTTTCTTCGTCTTCCAGGCAATGAGAGAACCACCAAGAAAAACACAGTAAGCAGAAAGTGAACGGCGATCTGAAGGATCACTAGCCCACGTAGCATCCGAATAGGCCTGAAGCTGTAAAGAACTGGAGCGAGGAAAGAATAGACGGTGAGAGATCGTGCCTCGAAGATATCGAAGAACACGAAGGAGATGACTATAGTGAACCGAGGTGGGAGTAGAGACAAACTGACTCGAGAATATGAACCGGATAAGAGATGTCCGGACGAAAGTGACAGCTAGATAGACAAGACTGCCAACAAGATGACGATATCGCGTCGGGTCAGGGAGAGGATCACCATCAGTAGCACGGAGGTGAACATTGAGCTCCATAGGAGTCTCAACAACGCGCTCGTCAGTAAGAGCAGCACGAGCAAGAAGATCCTGGATATACTTTTCCTGGGATACAAAAAAGCCATCAGAGGTAGAAGAGACTTCAATCCCTAGAAAGTAGCGAAGAGGTCCAAGATCAGACATAAGAAACTGCTCACTAAGACGGGCCTTTACAAAGGCAATATATACTGGGTCATCCCTGTGATGATCATGTCATCAACATAGAGAAGAAGAAGAGTCCGACCACGAGGAGAAAGGTGAATAAACAGTCTTTGGATCATGAGCACTTGCTGAAAAACCAGCAGCAGTGATCACAGAGGCAAAGCGCTCAAACCAAGCGCGGGGGGCTTGCTTAAGGCCATAGAGAGAGCGACGAAGACGACATACCATGCCATCAGGAACAGAATACCCAGGTGGTGGCTGCATGTAGACCTCCTCACGCAGCTCACCATTAAGAAAGGCATTCTTAACATCAAGCTGAGATATAGACCAGTGGCGTGCAGAGGCAACGGCAAGAAGTGTACGAACAGTGGTCATATGGGCCACAGGAGCAAAAGTCTCGTCATAATCACGACCATGCTCCTGCTGAAAACCACGAGCCACAAGACGAGCTTTGTGACGCTCAAGAGAACCATCGGAGCGAGTCTTAACCTTGTAGACCCACTTACAAGTGATCGGACGGACTCGGGAGGAAGAGAAACAAGATCCCAGTACCGGTCGTTCAAGAGCGGCAATCTCCTCTCGCCATCGCAAACTGCCATTCGGGATGAACAACAGCGATGATAAGAAGTCGGCTCAAGAACAGCAGCACCGGTGGGAAATCCAAAGAGATCAACAAAGCGGACGAGGACGAGAACGCAAGCCATAAGTAGGCTGAGAGGAAGATGACGACTCATCCACGGAGGCATCCACAGTCGTGAACGACGAGTGTAATCTTGAGGAAAAGATGGAACAATAGAAGGAGGAATCGCCAAGGTAGAATCGGGGTGGCGGCGAAGAAGTCACCGGAGATGAAGGTGTAGAATCCGGTGACATGCTAGGCGAGGAGACCGGGAAAGATGGTGGCTGCAAATCGACTAGAGGTGGAGAAGCGGAGGAGTGGAACGACTAGGCACGAGCTCGGCAGGGGTAATAGGTGAGTCGGGAAAAGTGAGGAAAGAGATATCCTCCACTGAAACAGTCGAGGAGGATGGGCGGGGGTAGAAGGGACGAGACTCGTCAAAAGTCACGTCTCGAGAGATACGCATCCGACGACCGATAGGATCCCAACAACGATAGCCCTTATGCTCATCATTGTAGCCTAAGAAGACACACTCAACAGATTGGCGGTCAGTTTGGTGCGTTCGCGAGGGCAAGTAGAACATAGCAAACACAACCAAACAAGCGAAGCATCGAATAATCAGGAGAACGATCAAAAGACGCTGAAAGGAACACCACCACAGTAGAGCAGCGGAAGGCTGTATGTTGATAAGATAGGTGGAGGTGGAGACGGCCTCAGCCCAAAAATGAGGCGGGAGAGAGGCAGCAATCATCAATGCACGAGCCGTCTCAAGAAGATGTCGATGCTTTCGCTCAGCCACACCATTCTGAGCATGAGCACCAGGACAAGAGAATTGAGAGAGAGTTCCTTGCTCAGCAAGAACACCACGCAACATCTTAGAGATATACTCGCCAGCGGAGTCAGCATGAAAAACACGAATGGGTGAAGAGAACTGAGTATGAACCATGGCAGCAAAACGCTTATAAATAGACAACACCTCACTACGAGAAGTCATGAAATAAAGCCATGTGTAACGAGAGAAATCATCTATGAAAATAATATAATATTTATGACCACCTTTCGAAGCGAAAGGAGCCGGACCCCATACATCAGAATGGACTAAATCGAAAGGACGCTTAGACACTGACTCACTATTTGTATATGGTAACTTAATCTGCTTGCCAAGACGACAACCCCGACACTCTAAAGAGACATCTCCAGAGACAGACCCGAAGACCTCGGCGAACTAAAGACGACAACCGAGAACCACACAGATGACCAAGCCGATGATGCCACCGCTGGAAGGAACCAGTAACGGAGGCGACTGAAGCGGAGGAACTGGCGATGGTGGTGGCAGCGGAAGGAACATGAAGCCAGTCCAACTCCCAAAGACCCTGAGAATCACGGCGGCGAGGGCCAGCCCCAACCAGAGTGTGTGTGCGACGGTCCTGGACAGAACAAGAGTCAACGTCAAGGATGACGCGACAACCAGAATCAGTAAGTTGACCGCGTAAAACAGATTCATGGTAAGTCGAGGAACATGAGCAACATCAGGAACATAATAAGAAGGAGTGGAAAGATTGCCTCTACTAGCAGCGAGAAAGTGGAGTACCATCGGCGGTGAAGACATGAACAGGAGAATCCAGCAATCGAAGAGAGGACAAAGTGGAAGAATGAGAAGACATATGAAAAGAAGCTCCAGAGTCCGTAACCCATGGGGATGTACCACCGTGTAGAGGGCGGTTGCTCGGTCGGGAAGCATCGATCCACAGAACCAGCAGTACCCATCGAGGAAGAACCTGAAGCCGCGAGCAGACGCTTAAGTCTCAGAATATCCTGCTCAGTCAAAGCAATGGCTGAAGCTGTCGAGGTAGATGACGAAGTCCCTGAAGATGATGATCGCGCCTTGCGCAGGTGTTTCCTCTTCGTGTAGCACTGGGACTCAATATGACCATCATTGTTGCAGTAGTCGCAATGTGGACGGGGGCGACCTGAGCCTCCAGAAGGAGTGGGCAAAGCGGCGGAGCACTCAAGCGAGAAGGGTCGGTGCAGCGGTGGTGTGGAAGAAGCCCGAGTAGCGAGCACGGAAGGAACCTCCAGCAAACCAGCACCACGTGGCGAGTCTCCTCGGCACGAATCTCGAGCGCCTCCATGAGAGAAATACGCCACGAGCAAACAACTGAGCACGCTGGGCTCAAACTCCTTACGGAGCCGAGACAGAACTTCGTGAACGCGATGAAACTCCAAATTGGCACGACAGCACGGCAACAGGCAAGTACGACAACCAGCATCATGGAGAGAATCAAGTCGGGCGCCAGATAGCGAGAACTCTGTGCATAGAAGTCATCAACAAGAGAGTCACCCTGTGAAGAGCATGCTCTGACGGACCACGTAAAGGTATAAGGCATCACCGGAGGGCTCATAGCGCCGACGAAGACGGGTCCACATCTCAAAGACAGTAGGAAGACCCGAAACTTCGAAGCAAACTGAGGCAGAACACTAGCAGTGAGAACAGCTGCAGCACGAGCATCATCATCAAGCCACTGGGTGTAAACAGACAGAGCACCATGATATGTCTAAAGAACCTCCTCATAAGCCAAAACCCTCTCATCATAAGCACGATCAGCAGCCTCATCAGCAAGCTTAGCCGCATCCTTGGCGGCCTGATTAGCATCTGTAGGAAGAACCAGTGGAGTCGGCGGAGTAGGGGCAACCGGAGGAACCGGACGTGGCGGACAGCAGACCTCGCCAGAGAGAACACCCCAGAGACGGATGCCACGCATGTGAATGCGCATAAAGCCAGTGAACTCGGTGTAGTTAGTACCATCAAAGATCACCGGACAGCGAGGGACAGCAACATAGCCCGATGCAGCAGACATGTTTTTTTTTCAACAGAATCTGACGAGAGAGCAGGACTTGCGGGAGTCCAGAGCAGGCAGGGCCGGCTGGAGGGAATTGATCGGGCCTGCGTCACTTGGGGCCGGCTGGGAACGAGACGGCTGGGGCTTCGATCCACTGCGAGCGGGACTAGGAGGAGCGACCGGGGGAGCAAGGCAGTTGCTTCGATCCACTGCGAGCGGGACGAGGAGGAGCGACCGGCTGGGGAGCAAGGCCGGCTGGGGCTTCGATCCACTGCGAGCGGGACGAGGAGGAGCGACCGGCTGGGGAGCGAGGCCGGCTGGGGCTTCGATCCGATCGGGAGATCGAGGAAGGGGGCTTCGAGCGGGACTAGGACGAGCGGCCGGCTGGGGCTTCGATCTGATCCCACAAGACAAGACGAGCCGGACGAGATCGATCCGATCGGGAGACTCGGGAGATCGAGGCCGGCGGCTTCGATCGGGGAGATAGATTAAACGCACGAGTTGCAGCGTGCAAAAAATTGACCTAGCTCTAATACCATGTTAGGAATATGCAACATGTATTCCCATGAGGCCATAGGCCGATATATATACATGTACAGGTGTGGAACATATGCAGGAAACCCCTTATACAACGGGATAAATACAAAGGGGTACATGACTTATATTATAACTCTAACACCAGTGAGGTAAAGTGATGGAGAAACATCTTAGGTGGAGATCAAAGGAGAATTCGGAGACAAATAGAGCATTATTCGTAGTTGGTTTGTGAATGAACATCTGGTGGGAAGAACGTTTTCATGTCCATATGCCCCCTTTTCTTAGTATTTGTATTAAGGTGAGGTGCATTATATATATCTCATCATTTGTTGGTGGTGTTCCATGTTGCGCATGTAGTAGAGTGAGACAACAAAACACCGAAATAGAAGCCACATGCTGAGAAGGGGCAATAGATTGAGAGGATAATTTATATTAGAATAGGGGGGAAGATACTTGAGTTTGTGTTGTGGTTAAACATTTGTTGGCCCGTGGCAACGCACGGGCAATCTACTAGTATACTTAGTATGGTGCTGAAGCCAATGAACGAATACTAGCATTGCATACACGTGAAGCATCTACGTTTGTAAACACAAAAAAGTGTAATGTGGGATTTTAATAAATACATCTAAATCTTTGGGGATGTTGAAGTTTTATTTCCTTCAAGAGTAATTTTTTCAAAGACCAAGTGCATTGTACCCCTTATCCTTGCCCTCCAACATGGCTTTGAGATCTGTGCTGGCCAAGTAACTTACTACATGAAAGTATATCTTTTTTTGTTTCTCCCAAATGTAATAGCATATGTACTTCAAACTTGGTTGGTTAACGGAACTTTAGAAATACAATGTGCGAAAAAACTTTTGGATTTTTTGGTCTAGTATATGTATAACATGGTTTTTTTAGTAATGAATATAATTCTAAGTATGTCTGGTGCACGAAAGATCTAAAAGATTTTTCTTACAGTGTATTGTTTTATTGTCATGCAAAGTTTGAAGTTCATACGTTGCTTTGTTGGGAGAAACCAAAAAGAGAGAAGTGCATACATGGATTAGAATGTAGAAAATGGGTGGCTAGATAAGGGGATGGACTGTGTCTAGGTTTAGCCACAACTTTCCTGTTTCCTCCTGGAACCACCGGCGATGCATCATGAGCAAAGACCATTCTCCCCTCTGGACCTCTGTCTCGGTGGAACAAAATTGTTGAAACCCAAGAGTTTGTTAGAATCAGCATCGGGGAAGTCATCAATGTAGACCAGAAGATGTCGGCAACCGCGATCTACTTAGAAAATCACCGTCTCGAAGAAGATGACATTACAGAGGGACCATGTAACACCCTAGGTCTGGTCAGGCAGAGTCAGGAACCACAATTCGCACACACACCATGGTGAGACCGAAGTTGGACAACCTCTGCCAAATGGAACTGGAGCCGGAGGAAAATCACACAACCGCATCATCTGCTCATTATGCATGAAAGAGCCACTGACATAAACCCATAGAGAAAAAACCCACCCAGACAACCAGATCTGGAGACCCTGCACCCTCCACACGCCGCACAAGAAAGCCAAGAAGCACCATCAGAACAAGGACGAAGTGGAGATGACTTATTCCATGCTGATGATGGTGCTATCAACTCACCACCTATGGTCGGGGACCAAAACCTAAAGTAAAACCCCACCTGACCACCAATGACCATAAAATAGTAGGGACCCCCTCCCGCTGTGTTTGTTGCCGAAGCAGTAGACGAGAAGAGATGAAGCCTGTGATCTTGCTGGGGAGGAGGTAGATTGGTGCCTTGCCCTAGCTCCTTGGGTTTCATGGGAGGGAGCGAGGAGGCGTCTCTATTTATGATAAAGAAAAATTTATTGACTCAAATGTTCAATCAAGGAGATACGACCGCAAACAATTAATTCCTGGTATCTTAATAACATGCACACAACCAACGAAATCAAATCACATGTACAAGATTTAAATTGACATATTTGAACAATAATAAGATGCTAAAGCCTTACATGGCCGATTGGAAGACATGGAATGACATGCCTAATCAATGCAAACTTTAATAATCATCATAAGATCCTTATCCCAAAACATTGATTGTCCAACTTTCTTTTCGTAGTCCCTCTTTGGTTCATAGAAAAAATGAAATGAGAGACATACAATAATATATTTTCTCCTTATTGACACTATTCGTTGGTTTGGTGTAAAAGGAATGGAGCACGTTAAATAATAGTGGGAAGCAGTTTGAAAAGAAAAAACACATAAATCAAAAGGCCAAATGATTTTTCATAGGAATTATGGAGGATTAGAACCCTTAGAAGCTTCTCCTATTTGGGTTATTTGATTTGTAGAACTGAAGCCGTACTACAACAAAATGGATTCTTAGAGATGTTAAGCTTTTGACACTCGTTTTGTCGTCTCTACACCACTAGCCACACAAGCTTAACTAATATATTCCTATGTTTCAAATTATTTTAAGTTCAAGTTTTCCCCTAGCTAAAAATTTCTCTATATTTGACCATGTATATTGAAACATGTGGCAATTAACTTGTATAATATGAAACATATGTAGTACGAAAATAAATATTATGATTTTTTTGAAAAGGAGATTGTTCCACCAGCCTCTGCATGAATAGGTGCACGCAACCATATATTATTATTTATTTATTCGAGGATGCCAGAAAAAATCTAACATTGATGCCAAACGAATTGGCTTAAGCAAAAATAATAAAACCCAAGGTCATCCAAAATTGAAATTGCCTCAGGGTCGTATCTTCACAATCCTATCACAAATGCTATGGAACATGACTGGATTAAGCAAAAATATGCTACTCCTAGGAAAAGCATTCAAGAGGGATCATTGTACGTGAGCCGATGTTGACGAGTTCAACCAATCCTCGACCATGGCATTTTCATCCCAGAAGCCAAGCGTTGAGCCAGCACCTTCAACAAGGCCACGACGCTCGCACAACGACATTGCTTGATATAGAAAGATAGTAGATCATGGGTTTTCACCGAAAAATAACAATGTTGTCGATCCAATCCATCACTGGCAGATCTTGGTGCAGAGAACCCAAGGCCGACACACACAGTAGGAAAAGATGTCAGGTGCAGGTTGAGGCCCTCGCCGTCCTCCAACGATCACTATTGTGCTTCCATCAGTCACCGCCGTTGACAAAGAGAGGGACACATAGACATAGTTGGTCTTCAGATTTGGTTGCCATTGCATACACCTCGCATTTTGCCGTCATTGTGGCTACCTCTCGGGTCCTTTGACCATGTCGCCATAGCCTTCACCCCATGTTCTCCACTATGGCCCCACTGACAGGATATATAAGGCCCCCAAGCAGGGCTACACTGCCAGATCTAGCAGCGCCGCACTGGGGTTGTTGGGCATCCCCGTCATAACCTGCACACATAAATCATGGGGGCCGCCACCACCAATACTTGCATGTCCATAAGAAAAAGGTAGATCCTGACAGCTGTAGCTGCCACTGTCGCACACCACCATCGCCGACACAACCGTGTCGGAGCCAGATCCATGGCACTGCTCTGGATTGGAGCCGGGTCCATGCCGTCACAGTTGGTTCTCGGGAACTGACCACACCTATGCCTCGTACAGTCAGGCTGCGCATCCACGCACCTAACGACTCTTTTGTCGCCATCACCCACTGTGATGGTGACGTGCATGACATCAGTGACATATGTGGCCATGTAAAGTAAATTTCCCAAAGACTCGAAAACATATATTATGATGAGTCTATGGAATTAATTTGGTATTGCATATGTTGATTTATGTTTTTACAGACTTGGTCGAACCTAAAAAATGACCTAAGTACAGGTACCACACACATCACCATCTTTTGTAGCTCCAGACATTTATTGATGCTTGTTGTTGGATTTCCTGAATAGGAAAGTTGATGTTGCACGGCAGCAGAAAGTATTTTCCTCAGTTAAGAAACAAGGTTTACTGAACCAATAGGAGTCACCAAGCTAACAACGTTAGCAGCAGTTGCACACAAAAAAATAAAATTGCTCTCACCCAACAGTAGCAAGGAGGTTGTCAATCCCCTTGTTCTTACTAGTTACAAGATTAAAAGAAAATAGTGATAGGGCAAAGCGGCAAGAAGGTAAAAGAGTAATTTGTAGGAGCTTTTGTATTAATGGAGAATAGACCCAGGGGCCATATGTTCAGTAGTGGCATCTCTGTCGAAAGAAGGTAATGTCATGGTAACAAATTAATCTCGGGAATTGACATAATAGTGGCAATTCATAACTATGATCATTCATGTCATAATCTCACATAGGCATTACGTCCGTGATAAGTAGACCATTAAACTTACTGACGTCTACTGCTATTACTTCACCCCTAGATCGTCATCCAGCAAGCATCTCAAAGTATTAAATTTACAAGAAACAGAGTAACGCAATAAGCAAGATGACATAATGTACATAGGAGGAAACCTAACAATAAGATTAACCACATCATTTTATTCTTAGTAGCAACGATATAATACGTGCCTTCATCCTTTTTTTCACTGGACAAGATCACCGCAAGAAATAGGAACTCGCAATGGGCATTAAATTAATAGGTTTACATCCAGAAAAATAATATAGTGGTAGAAAAAGCATATAAAAGTGATAACATAATATAAAAGTGAGATTATATTTCTCACAATTAAGTCCAGCAATTAAATATGTTATTTTTAATGTGTTTCCATACCAATGGTAAGATGATGTTTATACCATGGAAGCATTCTTTTTTATGCGCGGAAGTATAATTTTGGAAATGGCATCAAATCCCATTCTTTACAGAAACAATTTAGGGAAATTGCGATTATTTCTCATAATTAAATCCGGCAATTAAGTACAACATTTTGTAAGATGTGTTCCTATATAGATGGCAACGTGATTTTGTAGCACAGAAGCATTCTTCTTGACACACGGAAGCATCATTATTTTGTGTAATGGGAACAAACCATTCCTAGTAGGAAACAAATTTTCTGTTCTACAAACACAATTGTAAGTGCTTTAGAAGCTTCCTTTTACAGTGTGATGTGACATGGTATATAGTAATAGCAAAAAAAAAAACACGTGGAAGGAGAACAATCATGAAGAATTAAAACAAATCCACTTTTGTATGACTGATATTTTACAACTCTTTTATTTAACAAGAATGGAACAATATTACAAATGACACTATTTCGACATCCGCCTAGCCGAGCGCATGCTAAATGGGCTAACCAATAATAAGCAGTACACACTCCGCAAGCTCCTTTTATCCAACACAGTAGTCGTTGGTGCATAGTAGTGTCAGGTCTTGTTCGCATCAACATATCCTCCTCGGCACCGTAGAAACAAGGAGCATAACTGAAGTCTAGTGCGAGAAAATTTATACAAGTAGAAAATTTTCTGAAACAAGAAAGAACACACTTTGCAGTGGAATGCATTATGAGAGCAAAATGTTAGTACATAAAATTTTGTTGGAAGAAGCTTTGCTCATAGTGCTTGAATCATACGTGGTTAAGGGAAAACCTTTGTACAATAAGAAGCATACAATGGTAGTAGTTGATGCAAAATTTTGCCAAAACGGGTACACCTATAATAAATAGTGAAGCATAATTGCATACGGTGGATATGTGGACAACAATCTCACCCTCATTGTCAAAACATAGGATTCATGAGAATTAAAGGAAGCACGTACATCAGTTGAAGTTAGAAATGGAAAGCAAGAAAACATATGCGTGAAACAATGAAAATTGCGCAAAATATGTGAAACGGATGGCAATACGAGGCTATGTGCAACACATATGAGAAAAAAAGCACACATTGGAAATGGTAGCAACACGAATTAATTACCATATGTACCATGATATGGTAAAGGGAGAATGTAAAACATTGTGAGCAACAAAATGCGTATACAGTAGAAGCATACAATGCATAAAAGCAATGGAGGTACAGTAGTTGGAAATAACATTGCGAGAAAGACTGAAGCATATTCGGTAGTGGTTGAAGAAATTTTTTGATCCTAAGTAATTAAACGATTGAATCGAAGCATGATGCAACTTTAGGGCATTGCTGAAATAGATGGAAGCACTTCACAATCAAAATTTGCTTCTAATGAAAATGAATTATGTTTTCAAAGAAATGGCAGCTTGCATGATCCATGGAATAAATAAATTGTAACAAAATCCAAGAATGAACAAAGAAGTACAGTGTGGAAGCATGCCATAAGAAGTAACACACTAGCTTAGCAGTCTAACTGTGGCCATTGGAGAAAAATATATTGTGGAATATACTAACTAGAAGCATGTGAAACATACATATGAGAGATATAGGAAGCAACGGGGCATTGTTAAATAACAAATAAAAAAAGTAAAGCCTGACTGTACTGATGCATACTATGTGGACGGCAGAAACACATGTAGGATGCATATGAAATGACAATTGGAAGCATACAAGTTAGGCTATGTCAACATAAGTAGTGCCATATAGAAGCACGAAAATTCAAAATTGGGGGAAATAAGGATATATGGAAAGAATAGACTTATATGAAAAATGTAGGGAGCATGGAGATAGTGTTGAAAATAATGCTTTGGAGAATTTGATATTAAACGTCAATGTGAAAAGAAAGAGAAAAAATGGTTCTATTAATTGAAGAAAACTACATTAAGCAAACATATCTATGGTGCTTACGAATCATGAATATTTGATGCATCCATTTTGAACTACCACAACATAACTGATATTAGGGTTGTGAGCTCGCCACCAGATGGGGTTGCGAGCAGCCACCGGATGTGACAACGCACGAGCGTGGTGCATTTGACGACCACGGGGGGCAAGGTCGATTCATGGAGGAGAGATCTTGGACAACGAGGGGATTGGTGAGGTCGGCGATGGAGCGGATTCGGGAGGAGCCTGGCGATGGACCCGAGATGACGAGAATGTGGGGGTCTTGGGGCAGATGAGTTTAATTCAGGCAGGTGAGTTTAATTCGGGAGAGATTACGGGGTGGAGGCGGCAGGAAAACCGGGACGAGTTATGCAGGAATCGGTGGATTTTGGAAAGGAATCTACGCCGTGAGTTGAAAAAGGAATCGACGACCCATAGCTGGTCTGATGAATTGATCCTGTTGGACGTCTGCTAAGAAGCGTTTCCCATACATATATGAGTAAATGTTTGAGCATCATTAGATAATTTTACAGTCTTGCTAAATCTCAGTCGATGCTATATTTGTAAGATCTTACATTGAGATCCATGTATTTTTTTTTCTTACATGCTAAGTCACTTTAGGACTGAGCCCTAGCCACACTCATAATTTTATATGATATAGCCGACTTGCATTTTTTCATAATTTTTTGGGGAAGGGGTGCTGCAACCATGTCTTGCATAGTTCCATACAATAACCTTCCTTACCTAGGGCATGGGCGACACAATTTGCCGGTAGTCTCGACCAACTAACCCTAAATATCCATCGAGTCCAGAAAATCCCTTTAAACTCCTCAACTATTGAACCATAGACAGACATGTTCTTCTCCTCGTGGAGCTTGCTCGCAACATCTTTGTTGTCGGTTTTCCAGCCACTGCTTCTGAATGTTTAGAGATGAGTCGCACGAGAACATGCCAAGAGCTCCGCCAACATGGAATCGGTAATCATTGGGATAAAATAGGACACCCTATCTAGGAACGCCCCATGACGATTCTTAAAGACCACAACACCGCCGCCTTTTTCCTAAGATCTTGCCATTGCCCCATCCACATTTGACTAATCCACCTCTTTGCCGCCAGTGCCATCGCTTCTTCTAGACCTGCCTCGGTGTGTTCATCCTCTATTCATCATGCAGAGCTTGCCACTCCTCAACAAGGTTGACTACCCTTGTCACCGACGCCTCTCGTGGATCACTTATGCGAGCACTTTTATTCACTTCATTTCGAGCAAGCCAAATATTTTGGATATGAATCCTGACGAGTTTAAAAAAAAGGTGATTCGTCATACTGGGATTACATTTTCTCTTTTTCTTCATAACATCCTATCCAAAGGTAACTCAGTGGTGTGTTCTCAAGAGGACACTGAGAATACTCTACGAAAGCATTCTATTGAGAGGATTGAATCTCCAGTAGTTAGGACTAGCTATTTTGATTTAGATATCCTTGGTATGAACCAAGTTGATTTGAGCATCTTGGAGATGCCTTTCACGGAGGAGGAAGTATGGGAAGCAATTAAAGAAATGCCCAGGGAAAAAAGAGGTTCAACTGCTTTCGGACATGAGCTTCTGACCACGATATCATTAACATAGATTAGCATGAATATGGTGAATCCATTTCTCTATAAAAAAATAAAGATGTATCTGCCTTTGATGAGGTGAAGCCAAGTGACTGCCATTTGGTCAAAGAGATCTGTGCATTCTAAGGGCTCGGCATATAAGCTTTGAAACTTTACATGGTCAACAGCACATATTAGAACTACAGTGTTTAGAACTGTTTTTCTATGTGCACACTACAAATGTCTGAAATGGTATGGTTTGGAAGAAAAAACTAGTACTCCCTCCGGTCCATAACAAGTGTCGCAGCTTTGAACTAAGGTTGAACTGGTGTTAGTTCCAAACCGCGACACTTATTTTGGATGTGAACTAATCTTAGTTCCGGACCGCGACAATTATTTTGGACCGGATACAACTAAAAATTCTTGGTTCTTTTTATGCACCATATTCTAAAAAAAATATGTCCCGATTGGGACTCTCGCCGAGCAGTTCGAAAAGTGAAGCCCTGCATCGATGCTGAGGCATGCAAGTGGATAGATCACATGAGTTCGAGATTCCATGCGCATGCAAGTGGATATATAGGTAGCAATCCGTCCAAACAGATGCTGTCGTAACGAATAATTCCAGAGGCACGTAAGAGAGTTGGATCAGAAAGAGTAATTTTTGCTCCGGCTGGACAAATAGCTGAGGATGGGGCTGGACATCTCATCGGTTGCCTGCCGGCGTTGCCACGGAGATTGACTTGACTTGAGGTCAACCCTAGAGCTCGCTGGCCCGCCAGGAGTGGTATATATCATGCAAGTTGCCAATAAACTCCACAACAGAATTCCCTATCGACGCGGACGCTGTGCCTCTGGATCGCTCGCCTCCGCAGAATTTCAATGTTTATACTTAATTACGCAGGAACATGCCGAGTTATTGCCGACTAGGCGAAAAAGCTACGATCGACGAGCCAACTACGGATAAGGCAAGCTCTGATGACGCGGACGCTTGTGGGTGTCATGGCCCCAATTGAAGGTGTCACTTGACGTTGTCTTCTCCCTACCTCCAACACGGGGGTGATGGCGCTTCACCCCGTGGGTTTTGATGTGAAACAAGAAAGACAAATGAATCTCTATTCCTTTCATTGATGATCTCCGTACATTATATATCCCTGAAGGGACGCGAACGAATGGACATATCCATTCGGGAGGGAGCGAGGAGAGACACGACGGTTAGAAAAGGCTAACCGTCTGTCGGTTTACAAGGTGGAGATTATCCATAATTAACTATATCTAATTAGTTCTTAACACTCCCCCTAATCTTCGCCTTGATTATGTAGAGTCATCATCTTGAAAAGTGCTCCTCCAAAAACCTCGTGGGAAAAATATGAGGAGATATACATAATATGCCATGAAAAACTCCTTACAAAAACCCCGTGGGAAAATAAGGAGAAACCGACATATCTTACTATTTGTATTACTATTGCCTCATTAAAAACCTTTCATGAGAAACCATTTAGGAAAAACTCATAAAGGAAAAGAGTGCAATACAAAAGATCTGAAGATCTCGAACAGATTATCGTTCAGGATTGCACTCCCCCTGAACCTTGCAAATAATAAAGTCACCTCATACCAATTCCATTAACTTATTTCTGGAATAAAGAACTTGGTAAAAACTTTATGAATAAATCACCAAAATTATCGCATGACTTCATTTGCAAGATATTTATCTCCCACATTTCTTCAACTCATGGGGAATTAAATACTTTTAGAGCCATACACATTCTAGTGTTTCTCTTTATAACCTGTCTGCATCATCATAATACAAACAAAACATTATCTTCATAGATAATGATGGGTGATTCCTACCAACCAACCCCTCTTGAACTTTCAACAAAGTTCATCATTCTGTGAAGTCACATGCATTCATGTGATGCTTCATACAAATCAACGATTTCAGAATGACTAGTGGATGCAGCCACTAAAATATGTCTTCTCGACTTCCCAGAGAAGGTCACACCTTCATTCGAGGAGACAAAAACCAGTCCGTGATCTAGGATTATGGGAATCTAATATATACCCAGCATCACAATATCCAACCATGGTCATATCTTGATTTTTTTTCTCATAGAACAAACCAAGATCTATAGTGTCGAGAAGATATCTAAAAATATTTTTCACACCAACCCAACACATTTTAATCAGTGATGCATTGTATCTAGCTAATAAATTTACTGCTAATGAAATATCAGGCTTGGTGCAGTTTGCTAGATACACCTGTGCTCTCATTGCACCGCGATATGGAAACGCAAGTCCAAATATCTCTTCATCATTGCCATTAGGCCTTAATGGGTCCTTATCTCTAGTAATCCAGAGATATCAAAACCATAGTTCTTTAATGGATATGACTTATCCATGTTGAACTTTCAACAATCTTTTGGATAAATGTGGACTGATGGACAAATATTCCGGCAGGAATACGCTCAAGTTCCAAACTCAATCAAAATTTGGTCTCAAGCAAATCTTAAATCTTACACTCCGTCTTAAGATGATATGATTAAGCTCATATAGAAATACACACATTGTATATCACTGGTAGCGAAGTCCACTAGCATGTCATTGACACTAAGTAGTGGATCTTCGTTTTGCTGAGTCTGGGCATGGCTTCTAACATTTATTTTCCCATGAGCCTTGTTGCTCGTGCCAATTGATTGCACTTCCAGAGCCACCAAATGCTTGAAAGTATCAGATTTCCTTTCAATGTTAGTCATATGACCACACCATAGCAACCTTCAGAGCTGCTAGCTTTGTCATTCTCCAAGAAATGACTTTTGCCATTTTGTGCTCCATTCATATCTGCTTCTCATCATGTCTCCACTTTCCTTCACCATTGAGGAAACTATTCAGTCGAAAATCCTCATAAAAGGATTGAAAGTGGACCACATTTCATCAATGAGATTGGCATCTGAAACCTCACAATTGCAAAATCTCAACTCTCAGCTAATTTGATGCACATTAGTGTTGACATGCATGCATCTGTAAAAGGAAAACTGGATCAGGAAATTATCCATTTGATTTCGCCTTCCTACTATCAAATTACAGATCTAATGAATGTTTTTGTTTTCTGCATATGCAAATCACTTTATAAGAGCATGCACACATGGAGATGGATCGATTGCTGCCCAAACAGATCAGGGCAAAATGAGAAAGAACAGAGACGGGTCTCCATCGATCCAAGGATTGAAGTCAAATAAACAACCCAAAGATGCAAAGAGTACAATTGTTCTTTATTTTACCTTGCACCGAAGATGAGGCCGTTGCACTTGTCGGGCACAGCCCTCGCCTCGGCCTATCTTCTCGTGAGAGCGGCGGAGGAGCGCAGTGGCCTTCAACCGATCCTCGAATTCGACTCCATGAGGCAACGCCATAGGGAGCAGATGCGCATGCAGAGGCGTTCTCGGGCCACAGCCCTTGGCTCCCCTCAGAACGATTGCGACACCGGCGCTCGACCGACTTCGGTAATGGCGACAGCTCAACGCTCCTCCCACGCGTGGCCGGCTGCGACAGCGCACGACATGACGGTCCGGCAGATGACCTTGTTCCGGAGGATGCGCGGCTTCCGGCAGCATGGTCGGCGGTGGAAGCACAAGGGCGGCCGTCGTTTGGATCGGGATTGGGGGCAGTTGGTCGATGGGGACGAAAGTCGTCCCGTTGCCTCTCCCTTATCCGAATCTGGGGCGGTGCGGGACTGTGGGCCGGCCGTATGGTTGAACGGTCTAAGGCCCATCTCTGTCAAAGAGAAAGAAAAAAGAGGGGGAGAGAAACGGAAAAAAAGGAAGATGTGGGCAGTGCCCACTGCTTTGGGTTGTACATATTCTGCCCGGGACTTTTCTCCCTATTCTGTTTTAGCTTTCGGCTATGCAGTTTTAGAATGAATGTGTATTTGCAGTAATTTATCATATATTACTGTATTGTAAAGCACATTAGTATATCAACATATATGTTCCGGCAATATGTAAATTGCTATATGTTGATCGATGGCAAGCCTTTTTACAATATAATTAATTTACAGGAGTAAAATAATTGTGCATGATGATTTCATGCAGGATATGTTGAACATATCCAAGAAAGAATTTGCTGAGATTACCATTAATGGCATCTAATTTTTGGCTTGGCCATGGATGTCAAGACTAACTTGAAGACCCAGTCTCGGTTCCATCATAATCACATTGGTTAAGTGGGCTCCGTGCTATAGTTGATATAGCAAAGTATATTGTTTTACACTTCATCCGACACCGCCTGCACCAGGTTCTCAAAATAGAGTGTGTGATGAAGGAGAATTCTCCAACACTCTGGAACTTCTTAAATGGAGTGATATGACCTGCAGAGGGTGGTAATTATACATGAAGTGTATATGAAATGGACACTCGTGCTGATAACGTGATGTGAAACAAGAAAGACAAATGAATCTCTATTCCTTTCATTGATGATCTCCGTACATTATATATCCCTGAAGGGAGGACGCGAACGAATGGACATATCCATTCGGGAGGGAGCGAGGAGAGACACGACGGTTAGAAAAGGCTAACCGTCTGTCGGTTTACAAGGTGGAGATTATCCATAATTAACTATATCTAATTAGTTCTTAACACTCCCCCTAATCTTCGCCTTGATTATGTAGAGTCATCATCTTGAAAAGTGCTCCTCCAAAAACCTCGTGGGAAAAATATGAGGAGATATACATAATATGCCATGAAAAACTCCTTACAAAAACCCCGTGGGAAAATAAGGAGAAACCGACATATCTTACTATTTGTATTACTATTGCCTCATTAAAACCTTTCATGAGAAACCATTTAGGAAAAACTCATAAAGGAAAAGAGTGCAATACAAAAGATCTGAAGATCTCGAACAGATTATCGTTCAGGATTGCACTCCCCACGAACCTTGCAAATAATAAAGTCACCTCATACCAATTCCATTAACTTATTTCTGGAATAAAGAACTTGGTAAAAACTTTATGAATAAATCACCAAAATTATCGCATGACTTCATTTGCAAGATATTTATCTCCCACATTTCTTCAACTCATGGGGAATTAAATACTTTTAGAGCCATACACATTCTAGTGTTTCTCTTTATAACCTGTCTGCATCATCATAATACAAACAAAACATTATCTTCATAGATAATGATGGGTGATTCCTACCAACCAACCCCTCTTGAACTTTCAACAAAGTTCATCATTCTGTGAAGTCACATGCATTCATGTGATGCTTCATACAAATCAACGATTTCAGAATGACTAGTGGATGCAGCCACTAAAATATGTCTTCTCGACTTCCCGAGAGAAGGTCACACCTTCATTCGAGGAGACAAAAACCAGTCCGTGATCTAGGATTATGGGAATCTAATATATACCCAGCATCACAATATCCAACCATGGTCATATCTTGATTTTTTTTCTCATAGAACAAACCAAGATCTATAGTGTCGAGAAGATATCTAAAAATATTTTTCACACCAACCCAACACATTTTAATCAGTGATGCATTGTATCTAGCTAATAAATTTACTGCTAATGAAATATCAGGCTTGGTGCAGTTTGCTAGATACACTGTGCTCTCATTGCACCATGATATGGAAACGCAAGTCCAAATATCTCTTCATCATTGCCATTAGGCCTTAATGGGTCCTTATCTCTAGTAATCCAGAGATATCAAAACCATAGTTCTTTAATGGATATGACTTATCCATGTTGAACTTTCAACAATCTTTTGGATAAATGTGGACTGATGGACAAATATTCCGGCAGGAATACGCTCAAGTTCCAAACTCAATCAAAATTTGGTCTCAAGCAAATCTTAAATCTTACACTCCGTCTTAAGATGATATGATTAAGCTCATATAGAAATACACACATTGTATATCACTGGTAGCGAAGTCCACTAGCATGTCATTGACACTAAGTAGTGGATCTTCGTTTTCTTGAAATCTGGGCATGGCTTCTAACATTTATTTTCCCATGAGCCTTGTTGCTCGTGCCAATTGATTGCACTTCCAGAGCCACCAAATGCTTGAAAGTATCAGATTTCCTTTCAATGTTAGTCATATGACCACACCATAGCAACCTTCGTGAGCTGCTAGCTTTGTCATTCTCCAAGAAATGACTTTTGCCATTTTGTGCTCCATTCATATCTGCTTCTCATCATGTCTCCACTTTCCTTCACCATTGAGGAAACTATTCAGTCGAAAATCCTCATAAAAGGATTGAAAGTGGACCACATTTCATCAATGAGATTGGCATCTGAAACCTCACAATTGCAAAATCTCAACTCTCAGCTAATTTGATGCACATTAGTGTTGACATGCATGCATCTGTAAAAAGGAAAACTGGATCAGGAAATTATCCATTTGATTTCGCCTTCCTACTATCAAATTACAGATCTAATGAATGTTTTTGTTTTCTGCATATGCAAATCACTTTATAAGAGCATGCACACATGGAGATGGATCGATTGCTGCCCAAACAGATCAGGGCAAAATGAGAAAGAACAGAGACGGGTCTCCATCGATCCAAGGATTGAAGTCAAATAAACAACCCAAAGATGCAAAGAGTACAATTGTTCTTTATTTTACCTTGCACTGGAAGATGAGGCCGTTGCACTTGTCAGGCACAGCCCTCGCCCCTCGGCCTATCTTCTCGTAGAGCGGCGACGGAGGAGCGCAGTGGCCTTCAACCGATCCTCGAATTCGACTCCATGAGGCAACGCCATAGGGAGCAGATGCGCATGCAGAGGCGTTCTCGGGCCACAGCCCTTGGCTCCCCTCAGAACGATTGCGACACCGGCGCTCGACCGACTTCGGTAATGGCGACAGCTCAACGCTCCTCCCACGCTGCGGGCCGGGCTGCGACATAAGACGACATGACGGTCCGGCAGGCATTTACCTTGTTCCGGAGGATGCGCGGCTTCGGCAGCATGGTCGGCGGTGGAAGCACAAGGGCGGCCGTCGTTTGGATCGGGATTGGGGCAGTTGGTCGATGGGGACGAAAGTCGTCCGTTGCCTCTCCTTATCCGAATCTGGGCGGTGCGGGACTGTGGGCCGGCCGTATGGTTGAACGGTCTAAGGCCCATCTCTGTCAAAGAGAAAGAAAAAAGAGGGGGAGAGAAACGGAAAAAAAGGAAGATGTGGGCAGTGCCCACTGCTTTGGGTTGTACATATTCTGCCCGGGACTTTTCTCCCTATTCTGTTTTAGCTTTCGGCTATGCAGTTTTAGAATGAATGTGTATTTGCAGTAATTTATCATATATTACTGTATTGTAAAGCACATTAGTATATCAACATATATGTTCCGGCAATATGTAAATTGCTATATGTTGATCGATGGCAAGCCTTTTTACAATATAATTAATTTACCTGGGAGTAAAATAATTGTGCATGATGATTTCATGCAGGATATGTTGAACATATCCAAGAAAGAATTTGCTGAGATTACCATTAATGGCATCTAATTTTTGGCTTGGCCATGGATGTCAAGACTAACTTGAAGACCCAGAGTCTCGGTTCCATCATAATCACATTGGTTAAGTGGGCTCCGTGCTATAGTTGATATAGCAAAGTATATTGTTTTACACTTCATCTGACACCGCCTGCACCAGGTTCTCAAAATAGAGTGTGTGATGAAGGAGAATTCTCCAACACTCTGGAACTTCTTAAATGGAGTGATATGACCTGCAGAGGGTGGTAATTATACATGAAGTGTATATGAAATGGACACTCGTGCTGATAACGTGATGTGAAACAAGAAAGACAAATGAATCTCTATTCCTTTCATTGATGATCTCCGTACATTATATATCCCTGAAGGGACGCGAACGAATGGACATATCCATTCGGGAGGGAGCGAGGAGAGACACGACGGTTAGAAAAGGCTAACCGTCTGTCGGTTTACAAGGTGGAGATTATCCATAATTAACTATATCTAATTAGTTCTTAACAGGTTTCCCGCAATCGTCACCTGACGAATTGCAGCGCATGTGTGTAAGCCAGAGGGGCGGCGGCTTAGGGCCCAGCTCTGGAGCGGCCATGATCTTTATCTATACTATTTTCGAAAAAGGCTTTCGGCCCGCTTTGTATATAAAGCAAAGATCATCAATAATCAGGTATCGCGCACGCCACCAGAACACATGCACACACCAAAGGCAGGATATATAGGCTGTGGCTAATTTTTTTTAAATAATACATCTTTTTATTAAATTTCAGAAATATTACACTGATTTTTTTATAAATAATACGGTGTCGGCCTACTGCTGGCCGATTGGATCCAGTCATCCTACCGGTGGCCGATTGGCCCCCAGTGGCCCACTGTCGACCGATTGGATCCGAACCACTGTCGGTGATTGGATCCGGTCGGCCCATTGTTGGCAGATTGGCGCCCAGTTTGTTTTCTTTAGGTCGACAGGTGCATGCACCCATTTATCGATCTGTTGAATAGACCATGGCTGTGTGGGCGGCGTGGTGGCCGGGTTGTGACATTCAGCGGCAGTGGTCATCATCCGTACGTATGTCGGGGGCGGTGAGTGTTGGCCGGGGTGAAAACCTGCTCTGCCTTCGGGTAGGCTGGCGGCGTCGAAGTTCGTCCCCTTTTTCAAGCCGTCGTCATGGTCCTCATTGCCTATCGTGTTGCTTCAGGGGAAACCCTAATCCTTGGATCAGGCGATGGCGGCACTCCGGTGTCGTAACCTTCCTGAAGGCGTCGCCTTGGAGCTCACGGTTCGTTGTATGCGGCCTCATCTCTTCACGGTGGTATGTTTACGGTTGAGGACCCTGGTAGCTCTTGTAGTGGTAGAGGGTGGTGTTGCCGCGCTCAGCGTCTATGTATCCAGTCTTGGATGCGTGTGTTGGGTGGCATGTGTTTGTATCAGACTGTGAATGGTTGTTGCTTTATGTATAAAGTGGGGTGGAAGCCTTTTCGGGTATAATTTGCACAACAATTAGTGGCAACAACAGTCTGATCTTGTGTCTGTTCTTCCTTGAGTTGGAAGTTTTGAGAGCATGACATACTACGACTAGTCATCACCAAACTCTTCCATCCATGTAATCTGGATTTATAATTCCAAATGTTTTGGCAGCCACGCAACGCAGCAAACACAACATTTCTGGTCACACTCGGGCCACGCCATGGCTTGGATATACAGACAGATTTCCGTGAGATAGGCGGATCGAGTTGTGATGTGTGGGCCTTGACTCACGTATGGGCCATTGTTTCGGCCTGCCTGTCCTCCAGGCCACATGGCCTCAAGCCCACACACAAACCCCGCGTGTGAACTGAACGAACAAACGACAGAGAAGCAATTTTTAGTCCCACATGGCTTAGCTTAAGGTAACCATCCCAATTCATAAGCGCGCCAGTCTACTTATGGGGCGTGCCTACAAGAGAGCACATCCATCCCAACCTGTGCGGTCTGCACATCCAGCAACCCCAACTGGATATTGAAATTGAATTCTTGTAGCGTATGACATATACGCCTGGTAAACATTTCTTTTTATTCTCATAAATTTTTATTTAAATAACCTCAAACAATTTTTTTTGTATGGCTTACGTGTACGCCTAGTAAAATAATTCATGTTATGTTAGTACGCCTGCTAAATAATTCCATTTATGTTGTACACTTGGTAAATAATTCCTTTCCTTTCCCTCAAAAAAAATAATTCCTTTGCTTTCATTTCTCGTAAGCTGGTACTATTTTAAATAACCTCAAATATTGTTTTGTATCTACTAGGTAAATAACCATGCGGTGCAATGTGGGAATACATATTTCTAGTAGTTCAACATCAATCATATTGAATATCTGTGATCCTTATGGTCATCAAATACCATCGTCGTTTTTTTAGTTTTAAATCACTCTTCTTCAATCTTCTTCTTCTTCCCGATCCATGCTCACCATCGTCGTTGTTAATGGCACATCCTCTCATAATCCCCAAGGTATGTTGCAGCCATTGCAACAAGAACAGACAAACACCAAACCAACTTATGGATCACTGCACCAAAATATGCATCAGAATGACATTCTTTTAAAATTTGACATCAAACTAAAAAATATGGAGATTTGACATATGGAGATATGTGATGTGTGGTGTGCTTACAGATATTGCTTTCATATGCCTAATTTTGCAAACATAATGTAAGATCTATTGTGCATGCATGCATCGTACGATTCAAGGAAGATTTTGGCCTCCTAGTGTACCGAGCCAAAGAAAAGCACATGGACTTCATAGCCCCTTTTCTACTTTCTTTTATTCCACCTTGAGTTTTTGTTTTGGCTAGGCTCTAGATACCCACCCAAAATGGGTTGGGTACTGTACATCTCAACCCCATGTAAAGTGTAACTATTACATTGGCTAATATATCACAGTAGGAGCCTCTCCTACTGTATTCATGTGTCAAAAAAAACAAGGAGGATATTCCTACTTGTAATATGTGAGGCGTTACCAAATATAAATCTTTAGGGATTGAGTGTAATTAATTCCTTTCCCCTAAGGCATTACCAAATATACCAAAAATGATTTGATTTGTTAGATAAAATTTGGTTTATTTAGAAAGGTAGGCTAAAAATGGTTTAGGGATAGCGAACGCCTAGAAAAAAAATCATTGGAAGGGTGATTGTCATACATGGAAGGTTGGACGAAGGGGTGGTGAGGAAAAACTGAAAGATGGAACCTTAGATTCTTTTTAAGTAACATAGACTTGCCAATAAAAATAACTATATGAGGTACATCCAAACCATCTCAACCATCTATCAACAAGATCAAAGGGCTTGTGTTGGTTGCGTTGTTTTAGCAAAACCAGTTTTCCGTCAACTCATGTGTGTGTGTGTGGGAGGGGGGGGGGGGGTTCCTATTTTGCATGTGGCGTGACATGCGTCGTAGAAACGCACACCGCCCGCTCTCCACGTGTGTGCTCTTGGGCAGGCCCATGTGCTCGGGTGAGGCGCCCTTTTCTTCGTTTTTCTCTTTCATTTTTTATTTTTTTGTTTTTCTTTTCCGTTTTTATTTTTTTCTTTAATTAAACTAGCACAGATGCCCACATGAAAGAGTAGCGCATTTTCATAAGCTTTCCAACGCCATATTATATGCCTCAATTGGATTAGCCGTTTAGAAATGACATTGAAAATACGAACTCGACTGTTCGGTTTGCGAAATTTTACGTTTTTCCAAATTACTCTTTAACCATAGGGAATTAGAGAAAACTTTCAGCACGTGGAAGTAGCGGTTTTGCAGCAGCTTTCCAACGCCATATTATATGCCTCATTCCAATAAACCGTTTAGAGATGCAATCGAAAATACGATTCACGTTTTTTGTGTGAAGAAAAAACGGTTTTCAAAACTGCTTTTAAACCGCTTACATTTTGCCAAAAATTTAAGTTGGGTCATGATACTGGTGTCCATAGCTTTCCAACGGTATATCGCAAGCCCCATTTGGGCAATGTTGGCGGAAGTTCAACCTAGTTCACAGGGAAGTTCAACGTACTACTAGCGGGGCAGGTCAGGTTGTGATCAGAATATTATTCTCATCCCGTGATCAGAATAGTGTTTATATATATATATATATATATATATATATATATATATATATATATATATATATATATAATATATGAAAACTCAACACAACTGATGGTAATAAAAAAATGTGAATATTGTTTACGTACTTCATATTTTCATTCAGATTTGCCCCTTTCAGAGGCCGTCTGGTGAATCCACTCGCAAACGTAGTATCCAAATAAATTGTTCCCGTCATCGTGCCTCAAGCAGTACTTTACGAGAATAGAGTTCAATCAAAATAATAATCAAGCATGATAATGGTATTGAAACTAGAATGAACGACTGATGCGCGGAACTAGCTAGTAGTACTTACTTTCTCGTGTGAAAATTGTAGCTGCTTTTTCGATTCAGCCCTATTGGTAGGGGTGCCGGTGAACTTTTTCCAAATCGTGCATGGCAAAGAAAATGATTACTTTATATCAGGAAATGAACGAAAGTTGCCGATATGGTGCGATAATGATTGAACTTACTTCTGGAGCATTTCACTCATTGCCGCCCACTCTGTAGGGTCTTACGTTTCAAGTCCAAGACAGTTACAAGTCCCGCGTCAAGCTGAATGATTAGCAGAATAAAGTGAAACAAGCGCATACATACCTCATCAATTACACTTAACCTCAAGTAAGCAAAACAGAATGTGCACATAACAGATAGTAACACTCACCGGAAGTTGTAAGGAAATAGTATTGCCCTTCTGTCATGTTGTCGAATTAACGCATTTAACAAGCATTTCTCTGTATCCACGGGCATGTGGTGTATCGTATATTCATTTACAATATCTGGGTTGTGAAACAAATGTCATATATTTGTCCTATTTTGCATACGAGGATCTTCAATCTGCCTAATATAGTGAGGATAATTAATTATACATGCAATAAACGAGCTGAGCTAGAGACTTAATTACAGAAATAATACTTACAGACAATAGAAACTAACAATTTTGTCGAGGGTGTCTTGGTTGTATAACTAAAATAATTCTTGAAATTCAATTTACAACGATTGGTCTCCATTGTAGTAGTGCTCCTCTTTTATTCCCACGTAGATACTATTGGTCCCATCCTTGCAGGTTTTCAAGTACCACTCATGAAGTCTTCGCATGATCCTTGATAGTTTTGTGCACTGCTCAATTTGACGAGAGACTTCCCGTGGTCGTATTTATAGGTTAGCTCAGCAGTTTTAAACTATACATCATCGGGTACAAAATCACCAGGATCGAAACCAGGTTTAGCGGCCACTACCTTCAATTGGGACATGACTGCTTATCCTGTTCGCCGAGCTGGGGAATTGTTTTCCCTCTTCTTCTTGCACCACCACTACTAGTACTTCCTGACTGCTTAGCTTCATTGTATGTCATTACAATACCGCGGCCATAGTGTGATAGCGGCGTAGGCGGTGGTGGTCGCTTAAGGGACTCCAGGCAACGCTCCGCTGCTATTGGATTTGTTTTCTCCTGTGGAGGTGGACGTTTCGGTGCAAAATGTTCTTTCACGTACTTCGTCATGATTTCCTGGTTTTGCTCCGGAGTCATGTCATAGGGTCTCTTGGGAAGAGGCTTGAGACTTGGACCATATGCATCTCTGGATTTTCTTCTTTGCTGTAGCCACCGGAGCGGCGGCGGCTCTCTTACGCCGGTGCTGAGGAGGCAGAGTCAGCTGATGCGGTGGAGGAGGCAGAGTGTGCTGACGTTGCGGAGATAGAGCTGGTGTACTATCAGGAGTCGGCTGACGCGGTGGCCGACTAGCGTGCACTCTGTTTCGGGGCGAGGTTGAGTCGGCTGATGCGGTGGACTTGGAGAAGGAGTCGGTATCCTTGGAAAGATGATGCAGTCCTTTCTCCATAAGCAGGGACCGGGTCCGACTTCTCGCATTTTCGTCTGCCCGTCACCTCCAGGAAAGTGAAGACCTAGTGATGCGTATCCCGACATCACTTCATCCACCCCGACCTGAGCATAGCCAGGTGGAATCAGAGTGCAATGGAAAGTTGCATTAGGGGGATTTGGTAAAGCATAGCCGACCTCTACCTTCATGGATATGTTCTTGAGTTCCACGTGTAGATCACAACCTTTCATCCTTGTGATTTCATCCACGGGGTAGCGAGCCAGCAGTGCTGATATGTCTCCAATGTATCTATAATTTTTTTGTTGTTCCATGCTGTTATATTATCATTCTTTGATGTTTTACAATCATTTTATATCATTTTTTTGGTAATAACCTATTGACATAGTGCCCAATGCCAGTTCCTATTTTTTTGCATATTTTTTACATCGCAGGAAATGAATACCAAACGGAGTCCAAATGCAGCGAAACTTTTTGTGGACTTTTTTGGGCCAAAAGACATCCAGTGGGCCAGGAACGCACCTGAGGGGAGCTTCGAAGGGAGCACAACCCACCAGGGTGTGCCAAGGGGCCCAGGCGCGCCCCGGTGGGTTCTGCCCTCCTCGTTGGCCTCCCACACCGCCTCTTTCCTCAACAAATACTCCAATATTCCAGAAACCCTAGGAGATTTGACGAAAATCAATTCCAGCCGCCGCAGAGTCGAGAAAAACCAGATCCAATCTAGACACCATCTTGGAGGCGCTCATCATGTCCATTGGTGCCTCTCCGATGATGCGTGAGTAGTTCTTTGTAGACCTACGGGTCCGTAGTTAGTAGCTAGATGGCTTCCTCTCTCTCTTGATTATCAATACAATGGTCTCTTGGAGATCCATATGATGTAAGTCTTTTTGCGGTGTGTTTGTTGGGATCCGATGAACTTCGAGTTTATGATCAGATCTATGTTTTTATCCATGAAAGTTATTTGAGTCTTCTTTGATCTCTTATATGCATGATTGATTATAGCCTCGTATTTATTCTCTGATATTTGGGTTTTGTTTGGCCAACGTGATCTATTTATCTTGCAATGGGAAGAAGTGCTTTGCGATGGGTTCGATCTTACGGTGCTTGATCCTAGTGACGGAAATGGAAACGACACGTATGTATAGTTGCTTTTAAGGATAACAAGATGGGGTCTATTTATACATAAATAGATCTTGTCTACATCATGTCATCATTCTTATTGCATTACTCCGTTTTTCATGAACTTAATACACTAGATGCATGTTTTATATCGGTCGATGTGTGGAGTAATAGTAGTAGATGCAGGCAGGAGTCAGTCTACTAATCTTGGATGTGATGCCTATATAATGATCATAGCCTGGATATCGTCATGATTATTTGAAGTTCTATCAATTGCCCAACAGTAATTGTTTTCCCACCGTTTGCTATCTTTCTCAAGAGAAGCCACTAGTGAAACCTACGCCCCCGGGTCTCTTTCCATCATATTTGCCTTTGAGATCTATTTTCCTTTGATTTTATTATCAGACCTATTACACCAAAAAAATATAAAAAAATACCTTGCTGCAATTTATTTATTCCATGATCTATCTATCCTATCTACCACTTTTATCTCACCTTATTTTCCTATATTGAGGCGCCGTACCTGAAAGGGATTGACAACCCCTTTAACACGCCGGGTGGCGAGTATTTGTTATTTGTGTGCAGGTGTTGTTTACGTGGTGTTAGGAGGTTCTCATACTAGTTCGATAACCTTGGTCTCATCACTGAGGGAAATACCTACCGTCGCTATACTGCATCATCCCTTCCTCTTTGGAGAAATACCGATGTAGTTCTAGCAGACATCAAAAGGAATTTCTGGCGCTGTTGCCGGCGAGGATCTTCAACATCAACCAGGTTCCTAATCACAAATCGCATATCCTCACAATTTACATTATTTTCCATTTGCCTCTCGTTTTCCTCTCCCCCACTTCACAAAAATTTGCCTTTTTATTCGCCCTCTTTTTCATTCGCCATTTTCTCGTCACATATGTTTTGTGTGTGATCTTGTTTTGTGTAATCATGATGCCTCAATGAAAATATTATGATGTTCCTTACCCAAATATTTTGCTTGAAATTGAGAAAAGTTCTAAGGAATATATGACTACATAATTTGAGCACAATAAATATTTTACTAAAGAACTAAAGGAACACTCTGTTGTGTTGGAGGCTATAACGAAACAACTTGATGATATTAGTAGAGAAGTTTGCAATCTCCAATCTAAGTATGATTTTGCTAAAATTTTATTGGTTAAAAAATCCAATGCACAAGCTACTTTAGTAAATCAAATGTCCGCCAAACCGATGTCGTTAAAAGATAAAAGTGATGAAGATCTTAAAATGATTGGTGTTTCTTCTATTGATTCTTTGTTTAGTAAAATTAAGATTGATGCGAAAGGGACTGGAGAAGAGCCAACTTTAGTTAGAAGGCGTCCCTATGATTCGGAGGGTGAAAATCTTGTTGAAAAAATTGATAAAAGTGGGTTTGGAGAGGTCAAGACTTTAACTAGTGATGTGCCCACTATTTTGGATTACAAAGACTTTAATTATGATAGTTGATCTTTGGTTGATTGTATTTCTTTGTTGCAATCCATGATAAATTCACCCCATGCTTACGAACAAAATAAAGCTATTACTAAACATATTTTTGATGCTAAAGAAAAGTTGGAATTAGAAGTTTCAATTCCTAGAAAATTGCATGATGAGTCGGAACCTATTGATAATCCCCAAGTGCAGGGAATCATCATAGCAATTCCCAAAGGTGGAAGTGATAAGCATGGAGTGTCGAGCCCACAAGGAGCTAAAGGTAAGATCAATATTCTCTCAAGTCCTATCTGCCACTGATACGACTCTACGTACACTGAACGTTTGCTTTCAACTAGAAACAAGAAATAAAACTATGTTGTGGGTATGAAGAGGATAACTTTGCATGGTATCAGAGAACTAAAATATAAAAGTAGGTGGTGTTATCATAAAGTTAGAATATATTACTTAAGTATTATAAATAGCGAGTGTGTAATAATGATGGGTCGGTGTGCAAAATTGTCCTAGGAAATTGTTACCAAGACCGGTAATAACTATTGCAATTTCATATGAGGGAGAGGCATAAGGTAACATACTTTATCTTCTTGAATCATATGCACTTACAATTGGAACTCTAGCAAGCATCCACAACTACTAAGGATCATTAAGGTAAAACCCAACATTAGCACTAAAGTATCAAGTCCCCTTGATCCCATACGCAATAACCCCCTTACTCGGGTTTATGCTTCTGTCACTCAAGCAACCCACTATAAGTGATTCATGAACATATTGCAACACCCTACAGCGGGAATCTCTCATGCTTGCGCGACACGAACGGCACAATAGGACAACACCAAAATAAAACATACAACTCATACCAATCTAGATCATCAATCAACCCAAAGACAAAGGATATCTACTCAAAACATCATAGGATGGCAACACATCATTGGATCATAATATGTTGCATAAAGCACCATGTTCAAGTAGGGATTACAGCAGGGTGCGGGAGAGTGGACCACATAAAAGAGATGAGGATGGTGATCATGACGGTGATGTCGATGAAGACGATCACCGCGGCGATGATTCCCCTCTCGATGGCACTCCGGCGCCACCGAGATAGAGGTGGAGAGGTTCTTCCCCTTGTGCTTCCTCCTCCATGGCCTCCCCCCTGGATGGGGAGAGGTTCCCCCTGTGGTCCTTGGCCTTAATGGCGATGATGGCCCCTCCGAGATCCTTCTCCATGGCCTCCGGTGATGATGGCCCCCTCCGGCAGGGTGCCAGAGGGGGCCTAGATTGATTTCTCATGGCTATAGAGGCTTGGGGCGGCGGAACTTCCGATCTATCTTCTGTTCTGTGGTTTTCTGGATTTATAGGAGGGGTTGGCGTTGGTTTCACGTTAAGGGGCCCACGGGGAATCCACAAGGCAGGGGGCCCACCCTAGGGGGGCTGGGGCGCGCTCCACCCTCGTGGTGGCCTCGGGACTCCCCTCAAGTAGTTTTTTGTTCCAGTATTTTTTATATTTTCCATGAATATTCTCCGTTGATTTTCAGCGCATTCCGTGAACTTTTATTTCTGCACAAAAACAACACCACGATTGTTCTGCTGAAAACAATGTCAGTCCGGGTTAGTTCTAATCAAATCATACCAAAATCATGTAAAAATATTATAAACATCGCATGAATACTTCATAAATTATAGATATGTTGGAGACGTATCAGCATCCCCAAGCTTAATTCTTGCTCGTCCTCGAGTAGGTAAATGATAAAAGAAATAATTTATGAAGTGTGAATGCTAGCAAGTGCATAAGTTTGCTCAATGATAGTTTAAATCACTTTTTCAAGCATCATTATATATCATAATAGTAGAACAACTCATAAAACTCCTCATGATCAAGTAACAAGCTTTTCACATGTTAAAGTATAGATGATAAACTTTCTTGAAAACTAACAAAGTATGTTCTCAGTCATCAAACAATTGCAATTCATCTTATTTTCAAGAAGGGTCTATGTAAGAGCTTTGATTCCGCAAATTCCACATACAACTATCATTTAATCTTTTACAATTTCTAACACTCACGTGATATTTATGGGTTCAAAGTTTTAATCGGACACATACAAAGATAGGGGCTTATAGTTGCGCCTCCCAACCTTTTACCTCAAGGGCAATGTCAACAATAATACTTTATGAAAATCTACATCCAAGTGGATATATATATATATATATATATATATATATATATATATATATATATATATATATATAGGACAACACTATTCTAATCCTAGGATTAGAATAGTTATTTGAATCACAACGCCCTATATATAGGGCGCGCAGATGTGCCCCGAACTCCCGAACCTGCGGAGAGAAAAAAAACACCCGTTCCCCTCCCGCAAAGCCCGCCTTCTCCCCTGCCTTCTTCCCCCCGATCCAGCCTGCCTGCCCCGCCTCCCCCTCCTCCCCTGCCTTCTTCCCCAGAGCCATCCCAAACCTCCGGCTAAATCAGCCACCGCCGGCCTCCCAAATCCTGCCGCCGCCCTCACCAGATCGCCCCGCCACCGCCTCCTTCCTCCCCGGTCAAGCCGCCACCACCGTTTCGCTCCGCAAATCATGCCGCAACCACCACCTCCGACCTCCTCTGCACCGCGCCCCTGCTCGTCGACCTCCGCACATGGCTCCGCGCTGCAACCACCGCCGCCGTTGAACCCCGAACACCATCCGGTGGCCTCGCATCGCCCCAAACCCAGTGGCCACACCTCGAAACATCGCGTGCTTGATTTTGTTGCCTTGTGCGCCACTCGCCGGTCTCCGCTCTCCGTGCTCCTCTCCCCAGCCTGCTGGGCCTCCTTGTTCAACGTACAGTCTCGCCGCCACCCAGGAGCGCCGCCCAGTCGATCTCCCGCACGGCGCTGAGTCCGTCGTACGCGATGTCGCGGGGAGACGAACCTTGGTGCTGGCACAACAAGCACACAGCCGCGTGAGGCCCAGCTAGGTGGCAATAGCTACCCCGACGACGGCGTCCGCACCTGAATCGCGCGTGTTGCGGCTGTGGAGTCATCTTAGGCTGACCTTCGTCCAAGCAGTTCAACTCTGCATCTCTGCCTCGTTCGACCCGATGGGCAACCCTTGTCCCGCTTTTAATTCCAGTGATTGACAAGCGCCTCCTCCCCTGGTTTCTAATGGCTGCACAACGCGAGAGACTACTTGCTAGCTGCTGTTGTTTGTTGCTGCTGTGAGGGACGAGAGATTAGGAAGAGTTTGGTGCTTGTGTGTTCTTCTGTGCGTGCATTCGTGCATAGCCTACTCTGCTGTACCGTGAAACAAAAAAAAGGAGAACAAAAGGAGGAAATATGGCATGATAGTTCAGTGACACAGCGCCATGCGGTTCAGCACTACTGTGTGAAGAACACAGGTATGAACGATGTCCTCGGTGGGTGGCGGCGAGAGAACCTCGTTCGCAGGGCGCTCAAAGCCATATGTTACTTGTTTGAGAGTACATGCAAGAAGAAAAGCAGAGAGAAGATAACGCATCAGCAGTGAGTGGATAACGTGAGAGAAAATGCTGAGGAAATGTGCGGTGGAGAAATGCAAGCCCGCCACTAGTTAGTGGATTTTTATAAAAAAAGGGATTGGGTGCAAGTAGTTACGGTGTGGCCAGGACATTTGAGAATATATTTTTGTAAGTGCGCACTTTTTTGCTGTTGATCCTTATGCTTCTCCCCAATTTCTACAATTTTTGCATACACATTTTACTTCTTCCCCTCTTCTCTTTTTGTGCACGTTTTGCACCATAGACATTTGACAAAAAAAATCATCGTGTCGAGAGTTCATATATTACTACGCTAGAAATTCATCAAACAGAAATTCAGAAGTGCAAAAAAGTTTACTCTAGAATAAGTTTAATTTTTTTAGCTCGACGAATTCATACAACAAAACACGTCGAGAAGTCTAAAGCAATAAATAATAATGTGAACTCTAGAAGTTCAAATTCACTAAACAGGGGAGTTCGGGAATAATAATAAAATCAAGAAAGACACACCTAGATGTTTGTACAAATCCCCCCCCCCCCACAAATGGATTTCCTCATTACTAAATAAAAAATATAATCAAGAAGTCCAAATTAGAACAATAGAACAATTTGATATTTATAAAATACTCAGATTATCCTCGTTTCTAAAAAGCAAAAAAAATTAAAATTAAAAAATATAGTAGCTCCATGTATACAAAAAACTCACATTCTGCCCATTTTTATAAAAAAATAAAGTATGAAGTTTAATTTTTTCCAAAGTTGTTCAATGTTTACCTTAAAATCAATTTTATTATTTCCTAAGAAAAAAAACTAAGAAGTCCAAATTAAAAAAAAGTTCCATGTTTTATTAATTTCAGTGTGTGTTTTAGAAGCTAGGGTAAAAACATCAATACAAGAAGTTCTAAAATTAAATAACGGAACGGTTTGATGCTAATAAAACTCAGATTTCCCATGTATTAAAGAATAGATCTAACAAGTTAAAATTGTAAAAGGGAACACTTCGATGTTATTTAAAATAACAAAAAATATTTCACAAATTAAAAAAAAGAAGTTCAAATTAAGATAACCTAGAAGTTCGAAATTTGTAAAAACCTAAGATTCACATCTTCAAAAAAGAAAACAAAAATGATGTCATTTTTGGCATTTTATAACTGCTTATAAACAATGATGAATTTTAGAAAATGTCTACATGAAAAAAGTTGATTCTATTCATAAAGCTTGCCAACTGTATAACATATGCTACATTTCAAATCATTCAAAACAAGTTTTACTGTATTAAGAAAATCTTTTAAACCATGGCAAATTTGAGAAAAATGATCAACGAGAAAAAAGTTGTGTCTTTTCAGCAGGTTCCTCAAGGTATATCACTGATTTACCCGCTTTTCAAAAATGGATTTTCCTCATTTCTAAAAAATAACTTGAAGTTCAGATTTAAATAACTAAGCGGTTCAATGATTATTAGTACATTAGGGTTTTCCCCGTTACTAAATAATAAAACAAGAAGGCCAAATTAAAAAAATAGAGCATCTCAAAATTTATAGAGAAAATAGATTTTCCCGGTTTCTACAAAAAACCTGGAGGTTCAAATTTAAATAACAGATAAGTTCAATGTTTATTATAATACAAAGAAGGTCAAATTAAAAAATCGAGCAGTTCGAAAAGTTTATAAAAACAGATTTTGCCTCTTTTCAAAAAAGCCTAGAAGTTCAAATTTAAATAATTAAGTGGTTCGATATTTATTACATAATTAGGACATTTCCTGTTACTAATGAATAACACAAAGAATTCCTAATTAAGAAACTCGACTTTTCCTCAATGCTAAAGATTAAAACCAAGATTCAATTTTAAAAAATGGAGTAGTTCAATGTATATAAATAACTATGGTTTTCTCGTTCCTAATTTATAAAACCAAGAAGTTCAATTGAAAAAACTGGGGCAGTTTGATATTTATTTGAAAAAAATCAGATTTTTCCAGTTACTAAAGTATAAAACCAGTAAGTTCAATTTGAAATAATGTAGAAGTTCGATGTTTCTAAAAGCACTCCAATTTTCACATTTCTAAAAGTACACAAAAGGAGTTCAAATAAAAAAAGGTAGAGCGGTTCAATGTCTATAAAAAACATAGATAGTTTCACGTAATAGAGAGAAGTTCAAATTGATAACTACTGGAAGTTCAGGTACTACACTGTGTGCATTTTGTATGACACAAAAAGAATAAAACGCGAAGGCCAAAAGTTTTGTTGCTAGAAGTCAAGTGCTTGGCCCGGGATTGTTAAAAAAATCTTGTCAGAGAGGTTCAACCGTGTTTTCACATTTCTAAAGACACACAAAGATGTTCAAATAAAAAAGTCAGAGCGGTTCGATGTCTATAAAAAACTCAGATTTTTTCCGTTACTAAAATGAAATAGAGAGAAGTTCAATGTGATAACAGCCAGAAGTTCACGCACTACATGGTGTGTGTTTCATACGAGAAAATACGTCACAGAAGTTCAACATGAAAATAGTAGGAAGTTCAACTAGTACACTGAATGAATTTCAGATGAAAAACTTTTAAAACCGTCGCGAGTATGAAAAATTGATCAACACGGGAAAGTTGCGTGTTTACAGCAGCTTTCCATCGGTATATTACTTGCTCAATTTCGATGAGTGGATGGAGATATACGAGCAAAAAAAGGACGTGAAAAACAGAGTGAAGTTCAAGTAGACAAGCTGAGAAGTTCAGGTTCGTCACGTGGTGCATTTTCGAAGAATCTGTTTCGCGATAAAGGCAGAACGAATGATCTCTCCATTTTCGAAATTATATGAAAACAGCTAGGAATCAGAGAAAACCATCAACAGGAAAAAGTTTCGCATTTTCCTTAGCTTTTCAGCGGTATATTATTTGCCCCATTCTGGTAAAGTTTGTAGAAATTACGGCAAAAATACGTTTTTAGCCATTTTTAAAATTGACTTAAAATAGTAAGGAATTGGGAGAAACAATATATAAGAAAAAAAAAATCTCATTTCCTCATGCTTTCCAACGCCGTGTCATTTGCTACATTCGGACGTAAGGTTAAAAAATTAGCTCAAAAATACGAACTCGGTGCAACTTAGACCGTTTTATAAATCACTTTTAAACCGTTCAAAATTAGAAAAAAAATTTCAACATAAAAAGTAGCGCATTTTCATAAGCTTTCCAACACCATATCATTTGATTCAATTGGATTAGCCATTTAGAAATGACATAAAAATACGAACTCGGCTGTCCGGTTTGCGAAATTTTACGATTTTCCAGATTAGTCTTTAATCGTAGGGAATTAGAGAAAACTTTCAACACGTGGAAGGAGCGGTTTTGCAGCAGCTTTCCAACGCCATATTATTTGCCTCATTCCGATAAACGGTTTAGAAATGCGATCGAAAATACGATTCATGTTTTTTGTATGAAGAAAAAAAAGGCTTTTCAAAACTGCTCTTAAACCGCTTACATTTTGCAAAAAATTTAACTTGGGTCATGATACTGGTGTCCATAGCTTTCCAACGGTATATTGCAAGCCCCATTTGGGCAATGTTGGCGGAAGTTCAACCTAGCACTGGGAGAAGTTCAGGTCGAACAACTCAGGCAGTAAAATTGCAAAAAACGCAATTTCATCACGACCGGAGAGCAAAATCCACCAACGAGCGAGATTCCTATTTATGACCGGTATTTAGTTGCTAAAAAACGTTTCTAGATTACACTAACATCATATAGAACACGACTGACGTGAATAATTCGCGGGGAAAGTCACAGTTGTGAAGATAGCCTGAGAAGTTCAAAGTGTATAACAACTGGAAGTTCACGTACTACACGGTGTGTATTTCGTATAAGAAAAAAGTACAATAAAGTGAAACAGGGTGAAGTTCAAACAGACATGCCCCAGAAGTTCAGCTACTTCACGCAGTGCAAAAAACAACACGTCAAAAAACAGTACATCAAAAACAGAGTGAAGTTCAAACAGACATGCCCCAGAAGTTCTACTTCTTCACGCAGTGCATTTCCGTTCGCGGTGAACGCAGAAATCATTATCTCGCCATTTTTTAATTTACCTCAAAACGACAGGAATATCATTTGTGTAAGTTCAAGTCCTCGGTCGGAGAAAGTTAAAAAAATATTGTGAGAGACGTTTGTACAAAAGAAATATTATTTGTGTAACACTGACGAATGAATGAGAAAATTACAAACAAAAATACGTCACAGAAGTTCAACATGAAAACAGCAGTAAGTTCAAATACTATGCTGAATGAAAAACTTTTAAAATCGTCGCGAGTATGAAAAAATGATAAACACGGGAAAGTTGCGTGTTTACAGCAGCTTTCCATCGGTATATCACCTGCTCAATTCCGGTGAATGGATGGGGAGCTACTAGCAGTGGATGGAGATCTATGAGCAAAAAAAAAACACGTGAAAAACAGAGTGAAGTTCAGGTAGACATGCCGAGAAGTTCAAGTTCTTCACGCGGTGCATTTTCGAAGAATTCGTTTCGCGATAAAGGCAGAGCGCCTCATCTCGCTGTTTTCATAATTACTTAAAAACGGCAAGGAATCAGAGAAAACCAGCAACATGAAAAAGTTTCGCATTTTCCGTAGCTTTTCAGAGGTATATTATTTGCCCCAATCCGATAAAGTTTGTAGAAATTATGCCAAAAATACTTTTTTAGCCATTTTCAAAATTGACTTAAAACAGTAAGGAATTGAGAGAAACAATATATAGAAAAACGTTTCGCATTTCCTCATGCTTTCCAATGCCTTGTCATTTGTTGCATTCGGGCGTACGGTTAAAAAATTAACTTGAAAATACAAACTCGATGGAACTTGTACCATTTTCTAAATTACTTTTAAACCATTCAAAATTAGAAAAAACATTCAACATGAAAAAGTAGCGCATTTTCACAAGCTTTCTAACGCTATATCATTTGCTTCAATTGGATTAGCCGTTTAGAAATTACGTTGAAAATACGAACTCGGCTGTTCGGTTTACGAAATTTAACGATTTTCCAAATTACTCTTTATCCATAGGGAATTAGAGAAAACTTTCAACATGTTGAAGGAGCGGTTTTGCAGCAGCTTTCCAACGCCATATTATTTACCTCATTCCAATAAACGATTTAGAAATGCGATCGAAAATACGATTCACGTTTTTTGTACGAAGAAAAAACGGTTTTAAAAAATGCTCTTAAACCGCTTACATTTTGCCAAAAATTTAACTCGAGTCATGATACTGGTGTCAATAGCTTTCCAACGGTATATCGCAAGCCCTATTTGGACACCTTTTAGCTGAAGTTCAACCTAGTACTCGGGGAAGGTCAGGCGCGTTACTCGGGATGTTCATGTTGTGATCAGAATATTATTCTGATCCCGTGATCAGAATAGTGTTTGCCAAAGGAAAAAGTGTAAAAAGGAGAGGTGATGATCACCATGACTTGTATAGGGGTAGAACACAAAAGCAAAGTATATGCCCTTCGCAGAGGGAAGCAGAGGTTGTCATTGGCTTTTATGGTTGGATGCACAAAATCTTAATGCAAAAGAACATCACTTTATATTGACGCTTGTGATACAGACCTTTATTATGCAGTCCATGGCTTTTATTTCTTCCCTATCACAAGTTCGTATAAAGCTTATTTTCTCCACACTAATAAATAATACATATTTACAGAGCAATTTTTATTGCATGCACCGATGACAACTGATACGTCCATTTTGCATCATGCTTTCATACTGATACTTATTGCATTATGTGCTTTTATTACATGATATATCACAATACTTATGCCAATTCTCTCTTATTTTACAAGGTCTACATGAATAGGGAGAATGCCGGCAGCTCGGATTCTGGGCTGGAAAAGGAGCAAATATTAGAGACCTATTCTGCACAGCTCCAAACGTCCTGAAACTCCACAAAAGTCATTTTTGGAATTAATAAAAAATACTGGCGAAGGAATCAACATCAGGGGCCCACACCCTATCCACGAGGGTGGGGTGGCGCTGCCCCCTAGGGTGCGCCCCCTACCTCGTGGGCCCCTTGACAGCCCTCCGGTGGCCATCTTCTGCTATATGAAGTCTTTTACCCTGGAAAAAATCATAAGCAAGCTTACGGGACGAGACTCCGCAGCCACGAGGCGGAACCTTGGCGGAACCAATCTAGGGCTCTGGCGGAGCTGTTCTCCCAGGGAAACATCCCCCCGGGAGGGGGAAATCATCATCATCGTCATCACCAACGATCCTCTCATCGTGAGGGGGTCAATCTCCATCAATATCTTCACCAGCACCATCTCCTCTCAAACTCTAGTTCATCTCTTGTATCCAATATTTGTACCAAAACCTCAGATTAGTACCCGTGGGTTGCTAGTAGTGTCGATTACTCCTTCTAGTTGATGCTAGTTGGTTTATTTGGTGGAAGATCATATGTTCAGATCCTTAATGCATATTAATACCCCTCTGATTATGAACATGAATATGATTTGTGAGTAGTTATGTTTGTTCCTGAGGACATGGGAGAAGTCTTGCTATAAGTAGTCATGTGAACTTCTATTCATTCGATATTTTGATGAGAGATATGTTGTCTCTCCTCTAGTGGTGTTATGTGAACGTCGACTACATGCCACTTCACCATTATTTGGGCCTAGAGGAAGGCATTGGGATGTAATAAGTAGGTGAAGGGTTGCTAGAGTGACAGAAGCTTAAACCCTAGTTTATGCGTTGCTTCGTAAGGGGCTGATTTGGATCCATATGTTTCATGCTATGGTTAGGTTTACCTTAATACTTCTTTTGTAGTTGCGGATGCTTGCAATAAGGGTTAATCATAAGTGGGATGCTTGTCCAAGAAAGGGAAGTAGCCAAGCACTAGTCCACCCACATACCAAATTATCAAAGTAACGAACGCGAATCATCTGAGCGTGATGAAAACTAGCTTGACGATAATTCCCATGTGTCCTCGGGAGCGCTTTTCTCACATAAGAACTTGTCTAGGCTTGTCCTTTGCTACAAAAAGGATTGGGCCATCTTGCTGCACCTTATTTACTTTCATTGCTTGTTACCCGTTACAAATTACCTTATCACAAAACTATCTGTTACCAATAATTTCAGTTCTTGCAGAGAATACCTTACTGAAAACCGCTTGTCATTTCCTTCTGCTCCTCGTTCGGTTTGACACTCTTACTTATCAAAAGGACTACGATAGATCCCCTACACTTGTGGGTCATCAAGACTCTTTTCTGGCGCCGTTGCCGGGGAGTGAAGCGCCTTTGGTAAGTGGAACTTGGTAAGGAAAAATTTATATAGTGTGCTGAAATTTACTTTCACTTGTTATTATGGAACACAGTCCTTTGATGGGCTTGTTTGGGGTATCTTCACCCTGACCAGTAGAGCAAAGAGTTGCTCCTCAACCTACTGAACCTACTGAAATTGTTTACATTGAAATTCCTTCGGGTATGGTAGAGAAAATGCTAGCTAATCCTTTTACAGGAGATGGAACATTACATCCCGACTTGCACCTAATCTATGTGGATGAAGTTTGTGGATTATTTAAGCTTGCAGGTATGCCCGATGATGTTATCAAGAAGAAGGTCTTCCCTTTATCTTTGAAGGGAGATGCATTGACATGGTATAGGCTATGTGATGATATGGGATCCTGGGACTATGAACGATTGAAATTGGAATTTCACTAGAAGTTTTATCCTATGCATCTTGTTCATCGTGATCGTAATTATATATATATTTTTTGGCCTCGCGAAGGAGAATGCATCGCTCAAGCTTGGGGGAGGCTTAAGTCAATGTTATATTCATGCCCCAATCATGAGCTCTCAAGAGAAATTATTATTCAAAAATTTTATGCTCGACTTTCTCTCAACAATCGCTCCATGCTCGATACTTCTTGTGTTGGGTCTTTTATGATGAAGACTATTGAATTCAAATGGGATTTATTGGAAAGATAACTCTGAAGATTGGGATCTCAACAAAGGTAAGGAGTCAGGTATGACACCTAAGTTTGATTGTGTTAAATCTTTTATGGATACCAATGTCTTCCGTGAGTTTAGCACTAAATATGGACTTGACTGTGAGATAGTAGCTTCTTTCTGTGAATCATTTGCTACCCATGTTGATCTCCCTAAGGAGAAGTGGTTTAAATATAATCCTCCCACTGAAGTAAAAGTAGTTGCACACTATCACTTATAATGATCCTATTGTTCCTTCCACTTATATTGAGAAACCACCTTTCCTTGTTAGGATAAAGGATCATGCTAAAGCTTCAACTGTGGTTCGTAAGAGTAATACTAGAACATATACACCACCTGAGCAAATTAAAGTGGAACCTAGTATTGCTATGGTTAAAGATCTATTGGCTAATAATATTGATGGGCATGTTATTTATTTCTGTGATGAAGCTGCTAGAATTGCTAGACCCAATGCTAAGAAACATAGACCTTCAGTAGGCATGCCTGTTATTTCTGTTAAAATAGGAGATTATTGTTATCATAGCTTATGTGATATGGGTGCTAGTGCCAGTGCAATACCTTATTCCTTATATGAAGAAATTATGCATGATATTGCACCTGCTGAGGTAGAAGAAATTGATTTTACAATTAAGCTTGCCAATAGAGATACTATTTCACCAACTGGGATTGTTAGAGATGTTGAAGTCTTATCTTGCTGATTTTCTTGTTCTTGGTTCCCCACAAGATGACTTTTGTCCCATTATATTTGGTAGACCCTTCTTGAATACTGTTAATGCTAAGATTAATTGTGAAAAGGATGTTGTTACTATTGGTTTAGGGGATATGTATCATGAGTTTAATTTTGCTAAGTTTCATAGACAACCCCATGATAAAGAATTGCCTAGTAAGGATGAAATTATTGGTCTTGCTTCTATTATTGTGCCTCCTATTGATCCTTTAGAACAATATTTGCTACACCATGAAAATGATATGTTTATGAATAAAAGAAGGGAGATAGATGAAGTATTCTTTAAATAGGGTCTTATTTTGAAACACAACTTACCTGTTGAAATCCTAGGGGATCCTCCACCACCCAAGGGTGATCCCGTGTTTGAGCTTAAAGCATTACCTAATACTCTTAAATATACTTATCTCGATGAAAAGAAGATCCTATTATTATTAGTGCTAACCTTTCAGAGTAGGAAGAGGAAAGATTATTGAAAACTCTGAAGAAGCACCGTGCTACTATTGGATATACTCTTGATGATCTTAAGGGCATTATTCCCACTCTATGCCAACACAAGATAAAATTCGAGGAAGACGCCAAACCAGTTATTGATCACCAACGACGGTTAAACCCTAAGATGAAAGAAGTGGTAAGAAAGGAAATACTAAAGCTCCTCGAGGCAGATATAATTTATCCCGTTGCTGATAGTCAATGGGTAAGTCCTGTCCATTGTGTCCCTAACAAGGGAGGTACTACTGTCGTTCCTAATGATAAAGATGAATTGATTCAGCAAAGAATTATTACAGGTTATAGCATGGTAATTGATTTCCGCAAATTAAATAAAGCTACTAAAAAGATCATTACCCTTTACCTTTTATTGATCGAATGCTAGAAAGACTATCCAAACATACACATTTTTACTTTCTAGATGGTTACTCTTGTTTCTCTCAAATACCTGTGTCAGCGGAGGATCAAGAAAAGACCACTTTTACTTGCCCTTTCGGTACTTTTTCTCGTAGACGTATGCCTTTTGGTTTATGTAATGCACGTCCTACCTTTCAAATATGCATGATAGCTATATTCTATGACTTTTGCAAAAGATCTGTGAGGTATTCATGGATGATTTGTCCATTTATGGATCCTCTTTTGATGATTGCTTGAGCAACCTTGAACGAGGTTTGCAGAGATGCGAAGATACTAGTCTTGTTTTGAATTGGGAGAAGTACCACTTTATGGTTAATGAAGGCATTGTCTTTGGGCATAAAATTTCCGAAAGAGGTATTGAAGTTGATAAAGCTAAAGTTGATGCAATTGAAAAGATGCCGTGTCCCAAGGACATCAAAGGTATAAGAGGTTTCCTTTGTCATGCCGGCTTTTATAGGAGGTTCTTTAAGGACTTTTCTAAAATCTCTAGGCCTCTGACTAATCTATTACAAAAAGATATTCCTTTTGTCTTCGATGATGATTGTGTAGAAGCATTTGAAATACTTAAGAAAGCTTTGATTTCTGCACCTATTGTTCAGCCACCTGATTGGAATTTACCCTTTGAAATTATGTGTGATGCTAGTGATTATGCTGTAGGTGCTGTTCTAGGACAAAGAGTTGATAAGAAACTAAATATGCTAGTAAAACTCTAGACACTGCCCAGAGAAATTATACTACTACTGAAAAAGAATTTTTAGCAGTTGTATTTTCTCGTGATAAGTTCAAACCTTATATTGTTGATTCTAAAGTAACTATTCACACAGATCATGCTGCTATTAAATATCTTATGGAAAAGAAAGATGCTAAACCTAGACTTATTAGATGGGTTCTCTTGCTACAAGAATTTGATTTACATATTATTGATAGAAAGGGAGCTGAGTACCTCGTTATGCATAACTTGTCTAGGTTAGAGAATGTTCTTGATGACCCACTACCTATTAATGATAGCTTTCCTGATGAACAATTAGTTGTCATAAATGCTTCTCGCACTGCTCCTTGGTATGCTGATTATGCCAATTACATTGTTGCTAAATTCATAGCACCTAGTTTTCCATACCAGCAAAAGAAAAAGTTTTTCTATGATTTAGGACATTACTTCTGGGATGACCCACACCTTTATAAAGGAGTAGATGGTGTTATTAGAGGTCGTGTACCTGAGAATGAATAGGAACAGATCCTATGCAAGTGTCACTCCTAGGCATATGGAGGACACCACGCTGGAGATAGAACTGCGCATAAGGTATTGCAATCCGGTTTTTATTGGTCTACTCTCTTCAAAGATGCCTGTAAGTTTGTCTTGTCTTGTGATGAATGTCAAAGAATTGGTAATATTAGTAGACGTCAGGAAATGCCTATGAACTATTCTCTTGTTATTGAGCCATTTGATGTTTGGGGCTTTGATTATATGGGACCTTTTCCTGCCTCTAATGGGTATACACATATTTTAGTTGCTGTTGATTACGTTAATAAGTGGGTACACTACTAGGAAAAAGGCTACTAGCAGCGCGGGTAAAATGGCTATTAGCAGCGCGGGTACTCGCGCTACAAGTATCATGCTACAGCTAATAGTTAGTAGTAGCGTGGGTAAACCCGCGCTACTACTAACTTTGTTAGTAGCAGCATGTGCCACCCACGCTACTGCTATTTTGGACCTGCGCTACTACTAACGAAATAGTAGTAGCGCCTCTATAATACCAACGCTACTAGTACCCTAAATACTAGTAGCGCTCAATTTGTTCCCACGCTTCTACTAACTATTTAGGATTTAAAATAAAATAAAATTGGCCAATTGCATTTTATGCGTACAATTCCGAGAAAACACAATAGTGATGAAAAAATGTCACTATCACACAGTTGCCATATTCCTTATTCCTGATTCTACTATCACACAGTTGCCATATCTACTACCACACAGTTACTCATTCTACATGTCCTCACTCCAATAGTAAGAAAAATTAAAAGGAAAAATAGAGCTAATCTGCCATTGAAATGTCCTTATTCCTGAGTAATATTCAATGGAACGGTGCAATTGCACTACAGTCTCATGGATTCACTCTACCGCTTCAACATCTCATTATCCTGCACCGATGGAAATGAGCATCAGCAAGGCATACAAATATAATGAATAAATGGAGAGGAAGCATAATCTCAGATGATACAGGAGACAAGGACTAAGATTCTTATACAATGCGAATATGCACTGTAAGTACACATATATTTCAATTACAAAAAGATATTCAGTTACAAAGTGACAAATAACTGAATGAAACTCAGACTATATAGTTCAGTTACAAAAAATATTTCAGCTTAGGAATGCAGTGTATAAATCAGACTAAATAGATAACACTAACGAAGCTTACATTTTTAATGTGCAGTTTAAGTACGAGCACCTACCAACTGAATATAGCTAGGTAGCATAAATATCAATTGGCGCATGATTTTCCTTAGTGCATTTGCACTAGGAAACTAGTCCTAACATATCAACATTTTGATCAGCATTATCCTACAGACCCAGTGTAGCAGAGTTCATGATCTTATTATCCTACAGACCTAGCACTCAAGTGCATAACTAACAGTAGTAACCATCAACAGTACAAACGTATGTAATAACATTACTAACTCAAAGAAGATGCTAGGGGTTCGTTAAGAAAGCTAAATATCTCTAAGTTACCAAAGCTAGTGAGAATCATCTCAAATTCGTAAACATTGCAAAATTTGTACTGAAACATTTTTCTGTGTGTGAATGCTGAAACTTAAATTACTGAGAGCTGAACCCAGCCATGTGTCACACCACTATCTACTCTTTTCTACTAGCAAGTGTAGCATGCATAGATTAAACAAGCTCATCTCACGCCACAAAACAAATACCCATCTCAAGGACAGAGCAGACTCACCATGAGCCATGGAGAAGTTCAGAGCTTCAGGGATGCCCCTCTCCCCCATCGGCTGTGGCGGCAGCGGCACCACGTCCAGCAGCGCCTGGGCCCTCGGCACGACCTGGAACTGGCCGTCCCGACAGGCATCCTCCGGCGGCGACATGGACATGGGCACCGCCGGCGGCGCCTTCCCGTGGCCCATCGGCTCGCCGTACAGCAGCTGGGACCCAACCCACCACGGCAGCGGCGACCCACCGGAGGCCTGGCTCGCGGCGGCGGCGGCAAGCAGCTGCTGCCCCGCGAATCCCTGGTGGTGGTTCTTGAAGCTCATCATTGCGGCGGTCCGGATGTGACTTAGCGCCTAGCAACCTGCTGCAATCAGGAGCGCCAAACAAACAAGCAACACAGATTGGGATTGAGCATCGATTAAATCAGAAATAGAAGTGCAGATTGCCGCATTGCCATTTCTTCCCCTCTCCGCGCGGATCGGGTCCGGGTTGGTACGCGAACCGAAGGATGGCAATGGAGCTGAGCTTGGTGGCGGGGAGGGAGGAGATGGATCAATTCTCTTTATAATCATCATTCATGAATGCTCCAAGAAATATTTTTTCCCCTTGACAAACCAACACAGGATATGCATGTTTTCCTGCATACCAGGTAGGGAGCGAATCGTCATAACAGGAACTCAACACTTGACAGAAACAATTTTTTGTTACATATATCAGTAATTCAGCACATGAGTTGCAATTGTCTATAACGTCACAACACGCTCCTCTGGGTTCTGAATCTACAGGATCACCACCAGTACGGAGCAACTGAACGCAGCATGAGCGTGCCTGCTTGATGGTTCACTACTGTGCTGCAAGATGGTTCAGAGAAAGCCTCCATCAGCACATACAAGATAGGTACAGCCCTGACTTGAGCTGCCAAGATAGGTACAACACATACTAGATGGTTGGCTACTGTGGCGTGGTGATTTGGTACCAGGTAGCTCGAGATCTAGCGCATCCACACAGTTCTTTCTACTCCGCGCGCTCGAGCTCTACCACATCTCGATATCTAGTAACTTTTAGCATTAACACCCAACAAATGAACAAATAGCAAAACTTAGACGGAGACAAACAGATGAGCTCTGCAATGTAAAGTACACTTCTGCTTCGGTACACCCCCCTTAAACACATCAAGGGCTGAGATTCACCCATACCCCTTCGCTGCCAGGGGCACGATCGTCTTATGTAAAAAATATTGCCCCCGCGCGCCTGTGTATGCGCGGCTGCGGGACGAGCCGAGCGGCTTGGCAGAGCGAGCCGAGCCGAGCAGTTGGGAGCCCTGATGGCGTGTTTTTTTTTAAGTCGGCGTTGACCGGTGGGGCGTACGTGTGGACGTTGCGCGCGCGGCCGTATCGTCATGTGATAACTGCATTGCAGTAATGGCGGCGTGCATGCAGGCGCCGACTGCTCGCGGGCCCTCCACTGCCGAGCGTGCGGCGACCGGGCGCCTGCCGCCAGCCTTCCGCCTCGGGCCGGCAGTAGACGCGACCGGTCGGCTGCCGCCACTGCGTCGACCGCCCGCCCGCCAGACGCCACCGACGCGTCGACCGCCGCGCCTTCTCACGCCGCCTACGCTTTGCCGCGCGCGCCTTCTCACGCCGCCTGCCTGCCAGCGCGCTTCTCACGCCGCCTCGCCTACCGCGCCGCGCCTTCACACGGCACCGCTGTCGCGCGTGCCGCCAGCCGGCCGCCTCTCCCTCGGGGCGCGCACCACCGACGGCTCGCCCGCCCCCCGCCCACCCCCCCCCTCTATAAAAAGGGCGCCATGCCGTGCCATTTCCCTCGCCCGCCCATCTCTCTTCCTCTCGCCCGCCCATCTCCCTCGCCGGCAATGTCTTCCAGCAGTCCGACGAGGGCGCGTGGGTCGACCGGGCGTCTCGCCGCTGAGCCTCACCATCGCCGACACGGAGCTAATGGCCCGCACGGCGTGTTGATGCCGCCGCAGCGAAGGTGCCGGGGCCATGGCGGATCGGGCGAACGGCATCCCCACCATGGGACCGCCACGACGAGGGAGCAGCTCCGCGAAGTTCCGGGCGGCCGGTACAACCGAGGGCCCAGCGCAGGTTCTGGCGCGGGAAGAATTTCGACATCGTCCTCGGCGCGTTCGAGGACGCGGCGGCGACGATGTCGTCGGGGACATTACCGGCGAGGCCGGCACTTCCCGTCGTCGCCGCCATGGCCCACCTCCAGTTGGCCCCACTGCCCCGGCACAGCAGGCGCCCCCTGCGCCGGTGCTGGTCGACATCCCGCCGGCGCAGGCCGCCCTCGCGCAAGACGGAGACCCCGACGACACGCCGGGGCTACTTGCGGCGCTGGCCCGGTCGGCAGAGGAGGCGGCGGCGGCGGCCACTCGTGAGGAACGAGAGCGGCTGGCGGCCATAGCGGCGGCGCAGGAGCAGCAGGCGCGGGAAGACAACTGGTGGGATTTTAGCAGCGACGACGACGACGACGAGAATGGCGGCGACGGCGGCGAAGGAGAGGCAGGCAGTATGGCGCCGGTCGTCGACCTCACCGGCGGCAGCGACGACGAGTAGCTTAGTTATTTCGGTCTAAGTTATGTAATAGAAGTGCTCGGTTATGTTTAGGGTTATGTAAAATATTTTGAATTATGAATGAACTCCGAATGGTTTATCTAAAAAAATTCCGGATGTTTAATTTGATGTTAGTCATGCAACTTGAAAAATAAACGGAAACATGAATTTGAACAGTGCGAGACGATACTCGACACACAAATTGTAGAAAAATCAGTCGCATAAACGCATGCATGGGTCATGCATGCACAGCAAAAACATAAAAATTATAAAAAATCTTGAAGCGATAAAAAATATTTAAAAGCGTAGCATGCATCCTACTGATGATGGTGGAACACTATAACAAAATGTGGGTACATTTGAAGGCTGTCGGAAAAAAACTGCTATCGACGGGGCCTTCGGTCCTGCCCGAACGCTCGGAGAGTAGGAGGCCAATTTTTCGACATATTCGAGTGACCTCAACTTTTGCAAGAAAATTATAGAAAATTCATAAAGTAAAAATTATAGAAAATTCATAAAGTAAAAACCCAGAAAACTTGTCATGCATGGAAGTGATGGTGGTGGAACAGTATGGAAAAATTTGAGTTAATTTCAAGGATGACGAAAAAAATTAGTTGGTATGGTCACCTGACATTCAATCTAAGAATTGAACGTATTTGAACACCAAAAATATTCATAAAGCGATAAAAATATTTAAAACGTGGCATGCATCCTAGTGATGATGGTGGAACACTATAAAAAATTATTAAAGGCAAAAAAATAGTGATGCAAAAAGTCCACCTGTGCTTGCATCGCCGCAACTGCGCTTAATCGGTCCGTCCCGATCAAGCCGGGTGGCGAAAGGCCGCCTTCGGCCCAGACACGGCCTGCAGCACAGGCCAACGGGACAGTGGCGGGGCGGGGCGGGAATCAGGGGAGTTCGAATAGGTGGTCGGAGCTTGGTATATAAGCCGGTGGCGGCGGCGTTCGGCGGGCGAGGTGGGACTAAACGTTAGTCCTCACCCCCGCCGACCCTGCCCCCGCACCGCGCGCACACTTAATGGGCCGGCCCAGGAGCGCCGTCGCGCACAGTCGTTGGGGGGCAGGGTCGGCGGGGGTGAGGACTAAAGTTTAGTCCCACCTCGCCCGCCGAACGACGCCGCGACCGCCTTATATACCTGCCTCCCACCTCCCTTTCGAACTCCTCTGATTCCCGCCCCGTCCCGCCACTGCCCCGATTGACTGTGCTGCAGGCCGTAGCTGGGCCGAAAGGCCGACCCTTTCGCCGTCCGGCTTGATCGGGCCGGACCGACACGCACACTGCGGCCTGCAACCACGTTGGGCTGTTTTTTTTTTGCATCACTAATTTTTTTTGCCTTCCATGAGTCACGGCGCGGGGGGAGGTGGGAGGGGCGCTTTTTTAGTCCCACCTCGCGCGCCGAGGGACGCCACGACCGGCTTATATAGCCGCGTTCATGCTCTTTCTTAGATATAAAATAGCTAATACTAAAGAGATTTGACGTTACATACCTGCCCGAGCCGGGGCGGCTGCTGCCCGGGCAGCTATGTAAAGTCAAATCACTTTATTAACTAGCTATTTTATTTTTTTTCATTTTGTCCCTCCGCACGTTTTTTAAAAACCGTATGTTTAATTTGATGTTAGTCGTGCAACTTCCAAAATAAACGGAAACATGCATTTCAACGTTACGAGAAACATGTTGCGTCACGTCCGGGGTGTGGTATGTGGTGTTTTCACCGAATAAATTGTTGAAAATCATAAAGTAAAAAAAGCCGCAAAAAATAATGAGTTCTTTATTATACTTTATAATGAATATTATGGTCAGATATTATACTTTATAATGAATAATAATAATGAGTTATTCATTATACTTTATAATGAATAATAATAATGAGTTCTTTATAATTAATTAGTAAAACAATACTGAGTTCTTCATATCAGATCAGTGCCGGTTGTGTTGGTGGTACGAGGTGGCATGCACGAAACGTAACCCAAGTTTGGGAGGCAGTGCGCATGTCCATCTTAGGGCCCCACGCAAAAGTTGAACGAATTCGGACACCATACGCACGCTATGTCACGTCCGGTCAGTGTTTTCGGTGCGATTCACGAAGAAAAACATAGGAAATCCATACGGTGCCGGAAAATTATGAAAACTTGCACGCATGATGGACCTGGCGATGGGTGCGTGTCCAAAAAATTTGGGGTCCACCGGCTGAGTCAGAAAAGAGAACGCAGTACCTGGCTGACATGGGCCATATCAGATCAGTGCCGGCTGTGTTGGTGGTACGAGGTGGCATGCACGAAACGTAACCCAAGTTTGGGAGGCAGTGGGCATGTCCATCTTAGGGCCCCACGCAAAAGTTGAACGAATTCGACACCATACGCACGCTAAGGCCACGCCCGGTGAGTGTTTTCGGTGCGATTCACGAAGAAAAACATAGGAAATTCATACGGTCCATGTGAACTTTTTGAAATGGTTGCATTAAAAATGCATGAATAATATCTGAGGTTAAAAAACATCGAAGATAATGGCTCTCTTTTGAAGAATATGCATGATCCATGTGAACTTTCACAAGCTCTGAGCAGGTGAAGACTCACATCGATCCTGCATATCCTCCAAATAGAGTCCCACGAACTGAGATGGTTGTGCATTGACTGAAATAAAACTATATAAAGGAGTCAACGGCGCGCCGGCTTAGCGATGTGGTATTAAACTACAGTGCATGTTTTTAATAAATGCATCGTGGGCCAGCCGGAGGTAGTTTCACGGGACGGGCCAAGTGGCCCACTATGGCGTGACCACGTCGATGACACCGTACGTGCGTGCATGGCATGGAAACCAAGCCGCCATTACCTCGCCCCAAGACCGCCTACCCACGCCGCCTCCACGCGCATCCTCACCCGTCCCCGATCCGACGGTCGCACCGCCGTGTCCCGTAGAAGGTTTCCCTACCGTTCTTGGATACTTTGATCGATTGTAATGCGACATGGCACTGGGATAGATTTCGACAATTTTCCACGTTTTATTTATTGCTTTCATGAGACACTACACATTTAAATGCGTGGGCAAATAATATTTTCTGTCCTAAAATGTATCAGTTTGCCTCTGCCATATTACGGACATATTTGGTTCATGCCTTAGCTAGCCACGCCAAAGGTGTGCTGTGCCTAAGGTGTGGCGCTTGTTTTAGCCGCCACACTTTGCTGTAGAAATTTGCCCCTAAATATAGTGTTGTTTTTGTTCCTACATGGCGGTCATTTTTATTAAAAAATATGCCCGCCGTCCTGAGTTGGTGCGGTGAGGATAAAACCTGCACAATATCCCATGTCGATTCTGGTGGCAGCAGCGGCTGGATCTCGACGAATATTCCAGGCCGTGCGGTGGGCGCCCGCCGAGGCGATTCTTGAACCCGCGCACTCCAGCTAGTGCGGCTTGGCGCCATTGGCAGCGCCACGCTGCTGGTCTGCTGGCGCAGCACCGGCCGACCGGACAGCGCCAAGACGTCTCGTCCGCCCAGCCAGCGGGCACATGCAACGATCCCGAGGGGAATATGGCGATCTGTCGGCCCATAAACGACGTGCGTTGGCGCGTCGGGCCGATCCTATTCATGCGCCACCTACGCCCGGAGAGAAGCGCCGACCAGCGTCTTCGCCTTCTCACAAGCTCGCAACAGAATATTAATGAATGCCTGCTGTGCGCCGTGGCCTCCACGCTCGTGGCGAGAAGGTGTTGTAGTTCATACTGTTCAGGCGCTGCCGGCCCCGGCTGGGTTTTTTTTTTAAATGGTCACATACATTCATTAAAATTTAAAAATGTCCATAACTTGACTAAGCCATGACACCAGTAACACATTCATACAAATATAAGATGTTTCACACATAAAAATATAAATCGCATGTCTCATAACATTGAACAAGGTGGCATAAATATTATCTCAAAGTGCCATCTCTATTATTCTTAAACAAATAAACTGAAAGTGGTAATGACTTTCATCGAACAAGGTGGTTTAGAGAATAAACTCAAAGTGCCATATATCTTATTCTTAAACAAATAAATTAAAATTGCCACTGGCTTCAATTGATTATGAATACTTCATATTTATGCCCGGTTCCTACATAACAAATTGTAAAGAACTCATCAGACAATTGTGAAGAGAGAACCAGAAAATAATTAAAATTATGAAAAACTTACTTTTCATTCTCAGGGCACGCTTTGCCGCCTATGGCCCTCTCTCTTACAAATGCCACAAAGAGGACCGGGTTTTTCTCGAGAAAATGATATTGGTCTTCCATTTTTGTAACATTTGGATCTTTCTTTGCCCGCCTGTCTTGCTCTGTTTAGGGCGCCTTCGTGGAAACTTTCACGGATCACCTATGACATCAACATGTTGTTCCCGACGCGTGGCTCCTCATGCACATTTCTTGTACTACCAACGGCATCATCATCGTGGACCTTTTTCTTCGCTATTATGTTCTGCAGACACTGCATCAACTCATCATAGACAAATGGATCATTTGAAGCAACATGAAAAGCTTCAGCTCCTGTTATAATCTTGAGTTGACTATAGCGAGCACGCTGCTCTGCCCCTGTCCAACCCCAGCCAAACAAGTCACTCTTTCGCTGTGCAGGCAGCCCACCTCTCAGAACTTTCGACATCCTCTTAAGGATGCAACACTTAGGTATTTTAGATATTTTTAGATGCACCAACACATACATAATGTGTTTGCAAGGCAATCCTTTCCAAGCATTCGTCCACAACTGCATTCTATCATATTCTCGAGTTTTCAGCTCGATAATTCACGCTGAACTGAAATTTCCGGTTATTCCTCCATGTCACGATGAAGGTGTGGCAGTCAACTCCCACTAAGCGTCTCAAAATCTCAAGCTCTCCCATCTTCTTCAGATCTTGTTGAAGAATATAAAAATTGGAATGAGTGAATACTTTGGCGGCATGCTTCTCAATATCCTTATATTCTGCGGATCGATGGTGGCAATGACTGATTTGAAACACAGTCATCATGCGCCTCGTTCTCACGTAGTCGGACTATGCAATTCTCATAATGCACAACTAGGTCAACAATAGTCATACCGCCGTCCAAGTGCAGGTGAAGACAAGAGTTAAGACTTTCACTCCTCTGATTCTGCGCATACCCGGAAAAAAACCATCCGACAGATATGATGCTGCCCACAGAGTCCTCTTCCTGTACATCCTACTCAACCACTCTTCTGTTTTATCAGTCTTCCATTTACTTAACGAAAGCGTGCCATCTCGCCTCAAAGTTGGCTGGTGAGGTGGAGTAGTACAACAGTGCCTGAACTCACTTAGCGATTTGTAATTAAGGTGCTTCGCATGTTTTTTTCCACGTGCCATGAGCAGAGACGGTGCAACACATCAACCAAAACCAACCGAATAGCTCAGATCATTGCAGCGTCTCCATCCGTGATGATTGACCTTGGCTTTTTCTCGACAATTGGCCTTCAGGAATGTCCGGAGCAGCCACACATATGTCGCCGGTCTCATCGGACACAATGGCACAACCAAAAACTGTGGTGCAACGGTGATTGTTTACACCAACAAAGGGGATGAACGGCATACCGTATCGGTTCATCTTATATGTCTTTGTCGAACACCGTGACATCTCCATACAGTTTATAGTCCCGCCACGATCGTGCATCGCACTGAACATGCTCTTCAAACGGCCCTCCTTATCGAGCACGTACTCAAAGAAAAACTCTGGATCCTTCTCTTTTCCGCTCCTCATAATCCCAATTGCCGTGTTAGCATCACCCTTCGCAATCAACTTCATTTTTTCTCGGCAACATAGGTTGTACACGTCTCGTCTCAGAAACCCACACTTATCATACGAGCCATACCTGCTAATGAAGTTGTCAACAATGATATGCTTTCTGATCCCAGCTCCTTCCATCGCCAATATCTCAGCTATCCGGTGATCTCCCATCACTCGATGTGACCGCAGAAATACCACCTCATCTGGTCTAGCCAACAAATGGTTGTGATCATCCATAAAAGCTGCCACGAACCAAACTCCACGTCCTTTGTCCAACTTCACGACAAAATGTGCGCCACACTCGGAACGAGTCTCTGGTCTTAACCTGCAGTACGGCCCTCCGGGTTTAAAAATTTACTTTGCGACGCTTTCCTGCCCTCGAGCAAACGTATCTCCTATACCGAACAGTGGTTGAAAGTCCTTTTCCTCGTTTCACCTTATCTTTTACGATACTGAATCCACGGTCTTTGGCGTAGTTATTATAGAACATGTGAGCCTCCCATTGTGATGCAAATGTCATACCCATAACCTTCAACTGTGTCTCCAGTATACGTTGCTGGATTTCAGCTTCCTCAATGTCCATATTAGCTCCATCCTCATGCTCATCTCCATCTTCACCACTCCAACCATCAAAGTTAGCCTACAATATTCCATGTAAGCAAGTGTAAGTTGCCATTACCAACTATTTATTATTCAATGACATCTTAAATTGTGGACCGAACCTGGCTTATGTAATACCCGAAGATTCAACACCATGATTTTCCTCGTTGTGAACGTCAATATCCTCCTGCACATTAAAAAATCATATGCACGTGTAAGTACCATATGGTTCTTCATCCGACAAAAAGAATGTACAAGACACTTACGTTTTCACTACAAGCACCCTCCTCCTTCTTATCAAAATCCTCCTCGGGTAAATTATAAATGCGACGACCAGGATTCATTGTCGCTGCCATCATCATCATCTTTACTATCATTACCATTTGTACGATCAACACTATCGCTACCATCCCACTCACTGCGTGTCCAAAAACAGATCCGTAAATCCAGTTTCTTTATCCATTATATGATCTCTCAACCTACACTGCAATATTATAATAAAATTTGATCTATCAATTTTAAAACAAATTAAATGTACTACTGACAAATTCTTATCTAACAAGATATTGCACATAATTATTTACAGATTCAATTTTTTGACGAACTAAAAGGCTTACATGGCATGCATCGTGCACTTCGCCCCTCTGGCGTGGCTGCGGACGGCGAGGGACGTTGCGGAGAGGTTGATCACGGAGTTGCGGGCGGCGACGGCGTCCACGTAGGCCACGTCACCGCTGACGACCTGCACGGAGGCGACATCACGTCTGGCGGGCGACTTCGAAGATCTGTCGCGCCCGGCGATCCCGTGAAGACGGGAGAAAGCGGCGATCGGCGAACGGGAGGACGTTGGAATTGGCAGCGTGATCACGTCTAGATCGGCGGGAAAGGCGGCTATCGGTGGGTAAGGGCGGCGATCGGCGGGCGGGCGACGTTGGAATGGGCCGCTGATCAGCGCAGGTCGTGGTTTTTTTTTCGCGACGGCGAGAGGGTAGTTGCGAGCCAGCCAGACGGCTCGAGCCGCGGCGCCGCTCTACCTGTATGGGTACGCCAGATACGGCGCGGGATACGTTAAGCACCGTATGCCCAAAATGCCCTTATACGTTAAGCGCGGGGGGGGGGGGGTGTACCGAAGCAAGGCTCTGTAAAGTATATTGTAGAACAAGAGATTCAGAAGCGTGGCGCTCATCGCAGCTGCCCTGGTCCTTGACCTTGGTGACGGCACCGCTCTGCCTCCAGTCGAGCGCGTCGGGCACGGCGTCCACGCCGCCCTCGAAGCCCCCAGACGAACGTGGCTCCCCGAGGGGGACCGGGCCGGCGGCGAGGCGCCCAAGGCGCGCGGCGCCAAACTTGTCGTGCGTGAGATAGGCGAACGCGTTGAGCGCGAGCGTGTACGACGGGGACCCTGGTCCGTTGGCCGCAGCGGCGCCGTTGTGCGCCACGACGAAGGCCCCGTTGTCCGCGAAGGCCGCGAGCCGCGCCACGTGCTCCCCGGGGCATCGCGTACGCCTTGCCGTGCTCCGCGCACCACGCCTCGAACCGTGCCTCGTAGTACGAGGCCGAGACGCTCTCCCCGCCATCCGCGGCCGCGGCCGCGGCCGAGGCCGAGAGCAGCAGCTGGAGCAGTGGGAGGCAGTGGACGAGGCCCATCTCCGTGGCCCGCTCCGAAGTCCTCCCGCTTCTCGGCTGGCTGCCCCTGCGAATGGAGGATGCTGCTCTGCCTCCGCGGGGTATAAATAGGGGTTTGGGCTCGGTGAGCTCGGAGCCTGCCCAGGCTCCGGCGAGAAATCAGATGAGAAGGATGGAGAAGGGAAGAGGGGGCAACACGGGGGCTTCTTGGCTGGGGGCGGGCGGCGGCGGTTGGCCGGGCTCAGCAGCGTGGACGGCGAGGGCGACGGAGGCCTCGGCTGCGGCTGACGGCAATGAGCGGCGGAAGGAGCGGCCGGAGCGGTGGACGGCAGAGGAGAGAAGGGGGAAGGGGTGGCGGCAGAGGAGAGAGCGGGGAAGCGATGGAGGGGATCTCGATCTACATCGGGGGTGGGTGGCGTGGGAGTGGAGTGGGACGGTTGTTGGTGGGGTCTGGGGTGGGCGGTGCGGGTGGAGAGAGACAAGCTTAGTACTACTAGCGTGGGATGTTTCATCAGTGCTATAGCTATTCATTTAGTAGTAGCGCAGGTTTACAACCCGCGCTACTACTATGGCATGTTCGTGGGATATGGTTGGAGATATTTAGTAGTAGCGTGTTTTATTGGGTCACGCGCTACTAGTAAATATTACTAGTAGCGTGGGTTGATATAGCGCGCTACTAGTAATTAGCAGTAGCGTGGGTCAGTATAGCACGCTACTAGTAAGCTCATGTGTATAGGCATTTCCCTAGTAGTGGTAGAAGCTATTCTAACTAGTAGTGTTGATCATAACACCTCTATTAAGATTCTTAAAGAAGTTATTTTTTCGAGGTTTGGAGTCCCTAGATACTTAATGACTAATGGTGGTTCACATTTTATTCATGGTGCTTTTCGTAAAATGCTTGCTAAGTATGATGTTAATCATAGAATTGCATCTCCTTATCACCCACAGTCTAGTGGACAAGTGGAGCTCAGTAACAGAGAGCTTAAATTAAATTTGCAAAAGACTGTTAATAGATCTAGAAATAATTGGTCCAAGAAACTTGATGATGCATTATGGGCTTACAGAACTGCATAAAAAATGGTTTTATGATTTCGACAACTTCGTTCTGGTGCCATAAAAATCAACAACTGCGAATTGGACTATTAAAGAGCTGCATAAAACCACCCATAGTTCACTTGTTCACTTGTTCTGCATCAGAACTAACTAGAACTGCATAAAATGGTTTACGGAAAAGCATGTCATTTACCTCTAGAACTAGAACATAAGGCATATTGGACTATTAAAGAGCTCAATTATGATTTCAAACTTGCTGGTGAGAAGAGGTTATTTGACATTAGCTCACTTGATGAATGGAGAACCCAAGCTTATGGAAATGCCAAACTATTTAAGGAAATGATTAAAAGATGGCATGACAAAAGGATACAAAAGCGTGAGTTTAATGTAGGTGACTATGTGTTACTTTTGAACTCCCGTTTAAGATTTTTTGCAGGAAAACTTCTCTCTAAATGGGAAGGCCCTTACGTTATCGAAGAAGTCTATCGTTCTGGTGCCATAAAAATCAAGAACTTCGAAGGCACAAATTCGAAGGTGGTGAACGGTCAAAGAATCAAACATTATATCTCAGGTAACCCAATAAATGTTGAAACTAATGTTATTGAAACCGTAACCCTGGAGAAATACATAAGGAACACTTTCTAGAACGTTCCAGACTCCGAAAAGGAATAGGTACGTGGTATGGTAAGTAAACCGACTCCAAAACAGTTCTCATAGCATTTTTTTCCGTTTTGGAATATTTAAGAAAATAGGAAAATAAGAAGTAGTCCAGGAAGGACACGAGGCGTCCACGAGGGTGGAGGGTGCGCCCTACCCCCCTGGGCGTGCCCCCTGCTTCATGGGCACCACGTGTCGACTCTGTTTTCTTGCATGATACTTCTTTCGGTCGGTAAAAATTCAGTATATAATCTCCCGAAGGTTTTGACTACCGTATCACGCAAATATCCTCTGTTTTTGCCTTGAGCTGTCTCCGTTTCAGACTTGAACAATATGTCATCCCAGGATTCGGAGGGAGAAAGCTATGTGGCTGATTACCTTGCAGACCCTAAGGTCTACGGGCACGTGGACCATTATGGTTGGACCACGGAGGAAGAAGAAGACTATTAGCCTAAGGGAAAGAGGAGACGAGCTCAGATGAAGATGAAGTCCCATTACCTCAACCTGGGGACATGCATGTGGAGTTTAAAAAGTCAAGCCTCCCTGATAGAGCAAACAAACCTAAGATCGAGTTTATCCCTTTTCGCCTCTTGCAGGAGAACAAACATGAACTGTTTAAAAAGATATTAAGCCTTGAGCAGGAGATCGATGATCTAAGGGAGCAAAATTCTATCCTCAAACGCAAATTATGGAAGAGGCCTACATCATCAACAACTCCACCCTCTTCACCAGCAAAGGATACATAATCACATGGGTATGGGCACTCCCCTTGGTCACTGCCAAGCTTGGGGGAGGTGCCCCGGTATCGTATCACCATCACTCTCCTATCTTTACCCTTTTGCTTAGTTCGATCCTTTTAGAAATATCTCAATCTAGTAGCACAAAGTTTTGGTTTGATTTAGTTTTGAGTTTTGCCTTATGATCCCTCTATGTAATTGAGTTTGTGAGTTGTATATAATAAAGATTAGTGTTGAGTCAAGGGTTTTGCTGTTTTGCTATGATCTTGAGGGAATAAAAAGAAAAAGTAAGAATAGAAAGAAGTAAAGAGATCATATTGATCTTATGGAGAGTAATGACTTCTCATATAAAGAGTATGATGAACAAAAGTTGTTGAGAGTTGGCAAACATAGCTTTGGTCATCGTTGCAATTAATAGGAAGTAATAAAGAAAGAGAGGTTCTCACATACAAATATACTATCTTGGACATCTTTTATGATTGTGAGCACTCATTAAAATATGACATGCTAAAAGAGTTGACGTTGGATAAGGAAGACAACGTAATGGGTTATGTTTTCTTATATCTGAAATAAAGTATATTGTCATGGGTCATCCAACATGTTGAGCTTGCCTTTCCCTCTCGTGCTAGCCAAATTCCTTGCACCAAGTAGAAATTACTTATGCTTCTGAAATACCCTTAAACTAGTTTTGCCAGGAGAGTCCACCATATCTACCTATGGATTGAGTAAGATCCTTCAAGTAAGTCATGTTGTATGCAATAAAAATTGCTCTCTAAATATGTATGACTTATTAGTGTGGAGAAAATAAGCTTTGTACGATCTTGTGATATGGAAGTAATAAAAGCGATAGACTGCATAATAAAGGTCTCTATCACAAGTGGAAATATAAAGTGACGTTCTTTTGCATTAAGATTTCGTGCATCCAACCATAAAAGCACATGACAACCTCTGCTTCCCTTTGCGAAGGGCCTATCTTTTATTTTTGTCTTATGCATTATGCAAGAGTCATGGTGATCTTCACATTTCCATTTTATATTTTATCCTTTGGCAAGCACCTTGTGTTGGAAAGATCCTGATATATATATATATATATATATATATATATATATATATATATATATATATATATATATATATATATATATCCAATTGGATGTTACTAGCATGAACTATTATTGTTGACATTACCCTTGAGGTAAAAGGTTGGGAGGCAACACTATAAGCCCCTATCTTTCTCTGTGTCCGATTAAGACTCCATACCCATAAGTATTACGTGAGTGTTAGCAATTGTGAAAGACTAAATGATGGTTGAGTATGTGGACTTGCTGAAAAGCTCTTATATTGACTCTTTCCGACATTATGATCAATTGCAATTGCTTCAGTGACCAAGATTATAGTTGTTTGTTTTCAATGAAGTTTTTGACTCATACATGGCATTGTGAATAGATTGTTACTTTAACATAAGTAATCATATGACAAGATATATATATATATATATACATATATATATAATATAATATATAATATATATATATATATATATATATATATGTTGCTGTTATAAGAATGATCATGATGCCTTCATGCCCGTATTCTATTTTATCGACACCTCTATCTCTAAACATGTGGACATATTTTTCGATATCGGCTTCCGCTTGAGCACAAGCGAGGTCTAAGCTTGGGGGAGTTGATACGTCCATTTTCCATCATGCTTTCATATTGATATTTATTGCATTATGGAATGTTATTACATGATATATCACAATACTTATGCCTATTCTCTCTTATTTTACAAGGTCTACATGAAGAGGGAGAATGCCGGCAGCTGGGATTCTGGGCTGGAAAAGGAGCAAATATTAGAGACCTATTCTGCACAGCTCCAAAAGTCCTGAAACTCCACGAAAGTCATTTTTGGAATTAATACAAAATACTGGCGAAGGAATCAACGGCAGGGGGCCCACACCCTGTCCACGAGGGTGCCCCCCTAGGATGCGCCCCCTGCCTTGTGGGCCCTCTGACAGCCCTCCGGTGGCCATCTTCTGCTATATGATGTCTTTTACCCTGGAAAAAATCATAAGCAAGCTTACAGGACGAGACTCCGCTGCCACGAGGCGGAACCTTTGCAGAACCAATCTAGGGCTCCGGGGGAGCTGTTCTACCGGGGAAACATCCCTTTGGGAGGGGGAAATCATCATCATCGTCATCACCAATGATCCTCTAATCGGGAGGGGGTCAATCTACATCAACATCTTTACCAGCACCATCTCCTCTCAAACTCTAGTTCATCTCTTGTATCCAATCTTTGTACCAAAACCTCAGATTGGTACCTGTGGGTTGCTAGTAGTGTCGATTACTCCTTGTAGTTGATGCTAGTTGGTTTATTTGGTGGAAGACCATATGTTCAGATCCTTAATGCAAATTAATACCCCTCTGATTATGAACATGAATATGATTTGTGAGTAGTTACGTTTGTTCCTGAGGACATGGGAGAAGTCTTGCTATAAGTAGTCATGTGAATTTGGTATTCGTTCGATATTTTGATGAGATGTATGTTCTCTCTCCTCTAGTGGTGTTATGTGAATGTCGACTACATGACACTTCACCATTATTTGGGCTAGAGGAAGGCATTGGGAAGTCATAAGTAGATGACAGGTTGCTAGAGTGACAAAAGCTTAAACCCTAGCTTATGCGTTGCTTCGTAAGGGGCTGATTTGGATCCATATCTTTCAAGCTATGGTTAGGTTTACCTTAGTACTTCTTTTGTAGTTGTGGATGCTCGCAAAAGGGGTTAATCATAATTGGGATTGTTGTCCAAGAAAGGGCACTACGGAAGCACCGGTCCACCCACATACCAAATTATCAAAGTAACAACCCGAATCATATGAGCGTGATGAAAACTAGCATGACGATAATTCCCATGTGTCCTCGGGAGCACTTTTCTCATATAAGAACTTATCCAGGCTTGTCCTTTCCTACAAAAAGGAATTGGCCATCTTGCTGCACCTTACTTACTTTCATTACTTGTTACCCGTTACAAATTACCTTATCACAAAACTATCTGTTACCGATAATTTCAGTGCTTGCAGAGAATACCTTACTGAAAACCGCTTGTCATTTGCTTCTGCTCCTCGTTGGGATCGACACTCTTACTTATCGAAAGGACTACGATAGATCCCCTACACTTGTGGGTCATCAAGAATTGACTTGAAGGATCTTAATTAATCCATATGTAGGTATGGCTGACTCTCATGGTAAAACTAGTTTAAGGGATGTTTGGAAGCACAAGTAGTATTTCTACTTGGTGGAAAGAATTTGGCTAGGATGAGAGGGAAAGGCAAGCTCAACATGTTGGATGATCCAAGACAATATAACGTCTATTCAAATATAGGAAAAATAACCTATTAAGTTGTCTTCCTTGTCCAAGATCAACTTTTTAGCATGTCATATTTTAATGAGTGCTCACAATTACAAAAGATGTCCAAGATAGTATATTTATATGTGAAATCTCTCTTCCTTCAATATTCTTTCATGAATTTTTCTAGTGACCAATTCTGCGTTTGCTCACTTTCAATAAATTTACCACCTATAACTCTTCAGAAAATAGGATTGGCCGGATTCAGATAGCACAAATTTCAGTCTGCAAAATCTCCAATTCCTTCATGGTTACCTCAGTGTCTTGTTTCACTTTTTTGACTCCTGCGTCTAATACCTGCATGTCCAGTCTCAACTTGTTGATTGTACGTTGAGAATCATGTACACATTGTCTTTCCACCTCTAGTAGACGCTCTAGAACATCATCACATTCCAATTTGAATCCATAATCATTCGGTAACGGCCATGCCGCACTGCTCGCAGATCTTTGTGTTGATGTCACTTCATCCTGAAATGTTTCTATAAGTACACATGACTAGGGCAAAAATATAGTTACAATAGTGAAGCGAGCAAGACAGACTATTCTGTACATGGCAAAATAGGACTAACAATAATGTTACACGTCATGAAGCATAAGCAGGTGATATTTTAAAAATTATAAAAAAGGTAGTCTGTGCAGCCTGCATACAGAAATCTCCCTTAGCTCACAGATGTTGGGGCCCAATCCAAAACACAGACAAGTTATAAATTTAGACAGCACGTTGCGTATAAGTAAGCAAGCAGTTGGCCATTCCGTAGCTCAATTAAAGTCTTAGGGAGCATAATGAACAGTAGAGGGTTTCGTAAAAAAATATACTAAAGCAAGCAAAACTATGCAATCGTTAGCCTAGTATAAACTAGATTGTGAGCCTCATGCAATAATAGTTGGTTAATAGAATTCAAAGCTTCAGGCACACTTCGGCAGAGTAATTAAATGGTAAGGCCTTTAATTATGTCAACTAATAGTTATACAAGTACCCAACATCAGTGTAACATCCCAAATTTTCAATTTGGAATGTTATACATTAGGTCATCATGCATATCATATTTTTCTCGCATTTTCCGATCCTAGAAAATTTCACGCAACTCAAGGACCCTCGGAGAGAGTTGGAAGTTTCATTATTTTCATATTTGGATTTCTCAAATTTTGAAAATAGGATCATTGGATTTATTTAATTATCTTCATAAAGTTTTTCCGATACAAAGAAATTAAGAGAGGGAATAATATGACTTTCCCAACACTTAGGAAAAATGAAGATTTTATAAATAAATCAAATTTGGTTTTGGAAGATTTATTTTTGCTTAGGCAAAAATGAGCATTTTAAAAATTTATGCATGTTTGCCGTTTTTAAAGTTCATTTTGTTCGACTCATTTTTAGGAGTCGGGGAAAATTTATTTTATTAAATTCGGAGTTCGGTTGGTATTTTTTATTTCCGTTTAGTTTTGTTTAAAAAAAATCACGCTTCCACAAGGCCAAGGCCCAGCCCGGCCCAGCCAGCCCAGCGCCCGGCCCAGCGCCCACCTCCCTCTCTCTCCTCACAAGCCCGCCCACATGTGAGCCCGCGCCGCCAAGACGCCACCGCCGCCGCCGCTCGTGTCCGGGTCGGACACGAGGTCGCCACGCCCGGCCCCTTCCCAAGCCGCCAGCCCCTTCTATTTATACCGCCGCCCCCCTCTCTCCTCACCTCGATCCGCCCGCCGCCCTCACCCGAGCCGCCCGTCGCCGAAGACGCCCGCCGCCGCCCGCCGCCCGCCGCCCCTCGCCGCCCCTCCGACCCGCCGACCCGCGGACCCCGGAGCCCGTGAAGCCAGCGGAGGTAGCCGCCGCCGCCCGCCCGATCCGGTTTTTTAGAAAACCCGATCCGGTTTTCGTTCGTTGTTCGGTTTTTCAAAACCTAGATGGTTTTTAATTTTTCGGTTTTCTTAATTAACGAGCGTTCACCGAACCGTTCGTTTCAATGAATGTGTTCGTTGGATTAGTTCTGTTAACGAGCGTCCGTTATTTAATCCGTTCGTCGTTTTCTTTTAATCGGATTTAATCCGTTATTTTTCAGATTCGATTTCCGATCCGATTTTCAAATCTGTTTTATTTCTTGCTCGTTTATCGGAATCAGGTGATTCAAGCGCCTGGAGTTTCGTTACGAAACCGCCGTTCCGACTAACCTACTTACACAGAGTTTTGCTACTGTAATTTTTTTTACTTAGTTTCAGATTGCTAAACCGAGTCGTTCTCTCTCGAGTTCCGACTTTCGATGCTTTATTTGATTCGATTCTTTTGCAACTGTGGTTCTTAAGTTGAACTATCTGGTTAGATCTTTTATTCGAGATTTCCCGTGCATTAGATGAGTACTTATTGTATGCTTGTTGTTTGTCTGCGTTAGATCACCCGGAGTGCGCCGTTTGTTACTTCGAATCTCTAGGTCTCGCGGATCATCAGCAAGGCAAGTAACACTTTGATCGTACTCTTCTCATACCCAGTTTTTATGCATTAGATCAACCCTCAAACACTTGCATGTTTAGGATCTAATTAAATTGTGGGATGGGAAGTAGATTGAGGTAGTACCTATTACCTGTTTTACTTATGAAACCTTGGGAGTTACTTCTCGTTTGCTCAATTATGCCATGCTATGCTAGTAGACGTGGATTGGGTGAGTGAATATCCATGACAGATGTGAGATTGTTAATTAATGGTTTATCTAAGGTGGCAACCTAAACACACATCTGGGTGGATTGAGGCACCTGGTTTCTATCAGGACTTGTCTGTATTTCTTCGGACCGCCACCCAGGCTCTAAGGGATCATAAGATTATTCAAACTGGAAACTTCCGTGTGCAGCCACAAGCCAATTATGGGCTCTGGCGTAGTTGACTAAGTTGTGCGAACTCTTACGGGTAGGCTAGCTGATGTACGGGATTTAGGTTGGTACGGTCTACCCACATGTAAGGTGCTAGCGCGTCTGAAAGACTATGTCTCGGTCATCCGTTTCTCAAACACCATATAGTGCGAGAACCAAGCGGAGGCAATCGAGTCTTGTGGGGAAAAGTGCGCAAACCTCTGCAGAGTGTATAAACTAATCATGATTAGCCGTGTCCCCGGTTATGGACATCTTGAGTATCTAGTACTTGAATATCATGTGAATCTCAACATGTTACTTCTAATAATAAAGTTATTGGGTTTTAATGAGTACTTTTTAATTGGGATTGAGGATGCTGTCAACCATTCTCAATGTTTAACAACCACCATGATAGTTAAATAAAATTATTCCTTTGATGTAGGGAAAAACCAGCTTTATGCAAAAATGTAACCGTAGAGCCTTACCACCAGCCATATATGCATGTAGTATAGGCTTGTTGCTTCATTGTTCTCTATGTGTTACATTGCCAGCATATTCCATGTGCTGACCCGTTTGCGGGCTGCAACTTTTCACGTTGCAGACTTTTTCGCATTTGACGAGTAAGGTGTTAGGTCGTGGTTCTATACTCGGTGATGCCGATGGAGTTGATGGACTCACTTGTCTTCCAAGCCTTCCGCTGTTATTGTTAGATGGCCTTAAGCCATATTATTGTATTAAGTTCCTGTGGACATCGATGTAATAAGTGTGTGATTGCTACTCTGCTATAAATCCTTCAAGTACTGTGTGGTGTCAGCATTATCGATCCGGGGATGACACCGAGCACGAGCACTGGATCCATTCGGTCTGGTCGCTACAATCGTGCATCATTCTTTGGGCATCTCATTAATCGAGGACAAATAAAGCAATTGAAAAGAGCAAATTAACTATGCCTGAAACAAACAAGGAATTGAACTGTTGAGTTGGATACAGTGACTTACCTTAATAGGTTGGAGAGGCTCACTACAGCTCCTACTTCTCTTGCAAGGCTCCTTCCTAACATCTTGTACTTGGAAATCCTCAATCTTATCTTCATTGCACCCCCTCTGCAAGGTGACACAAACTAGTTACTCGTCTCCTTGGAAGATAAATATGCATACTTTCCAGTCTGTGAACACAAAAGGATGAAATTATAACAAAACAACACCACATAATGAAACATGCCGGATCTCTTGCACTTGCACACAATGAAATGAGAATTTACTATGTCTGCACTATCTAAAAACTAGGCATACCTTCAAACTGGATCTCCCGGTACTATTGGAGAGCCTACTTTAGTGTACAGCCAAACCTTTATGTCACTACAGCAGCCCTTAGTGTTTAAATCATTGACAAGCTCTGTTAGAGTGTTAGGTCAAGAACAACAAGTAATCAAAGCAAACAGTCCTAGTATGGCTGGCTGATGCAAACAAGCAATTGAACAGATGTGTGAGCAAATCTTACATATCAAGAAAAGAAGCAAAGAAGGAGGCTTAAAGACCATCACTTGACTGACCATATTTAAGGGGCATTTAAACATCATGTGCAACGTATGAACTAACATAAACATTGCATATTCCAGATTCTACAATGGAATGCACATGTATTAGGTTATGCCATGTATGATGATGCCTAAATGTACACTATAGCAGGCATGAGTGATTCATCATTGCACGCACAATTTAATTGCAGGTTAAGGGCCAGTTCGATTCCGCCTTTTCAGGGCTTATTGTCAAAATAAGCCATAAAAGATGTAAAGAAGTCATTTTTGAGTTATGGGGTTGGGCTTAACTAATTTTGCTTTGGAGGGGGGTGTTCCGGGTAGAACCTCACTAAAAATTGAAGGGAAGGGGAATAGTGAAATGACTCGGTTGTCTGCCTATATTACACTCAAAATGCAACTGCTAACGCCTATGTCACACCTGCCGCTCAAGTAAAAACAACCACGCAAGCGTTCATTGCCCTGCCAGCTTGCATCGCCTCTCCCCTTTCCCTCTACCTCGATCCCATGCCTGCAGCACTAGGGTTCCTCCAACGAGCCATCTCCACTGGTCCCATCTGGCCTGGTCCTCGATGATGCTCTATCTAGCTAGGCTACATGGCCGGCGGGTAAGGGCAAATCTCCCTGGCTTCTCCTCCCTCTAGCGCTACCCCTCATCTCATGGTCTCCAGCAGCTGCTCCATTGGTTCATCCAACGCACTACTCCGGTAGGCGCTGCACAACTACGGCTGATGCCACACTGCAGCAGAAGGCACCTTATTCCCCTCCCCTCCTCCCAGGCTGTGGCCTTGAGGTGCTGTTGAAGGATGAGCTCATCCAACAAGGTGAGGATCTCCTCTGATTTTTTGCCAAATTTTCATTCTGATCCACTATACGATGAATTGTTATGAGCTGCTTCTGCTACTTCTATATGATGCATTGCTATGAGCTGCTCCTGCTGTTGCTATATGATGAATTGCTATGAGCTGCTGCTACTATATGATGAATTCCTATGAGCTGCTGTTGCTGCTATATGATGAATTGCTATGAGCTGCTGCTGCCGCCATATGATGAGTTGCTATAAGCTACTCCTGCTGCTGTTGTATGATGAATTGCTATGAGCTACTCCTGCTGCTGCTATATGATGAATTGCTATGAGCTGCTGCTGGTATATGATGAATTGAACACTGCTGCTGTTGTATGATGAGTTGCTATGAGCTGTTGCTACTGCTATATGATGCTTTCAGGTGGTGCTGCTATATGATAATAGCCAGCCACTTGGACCATCGAATTTCAATAAATAATTGTTCTTCATTTAAATGTGAGTCATGCGTTCTTCGTTTAAATTAGGCAATGGGATCTCTATGTAAAACACTGACAAAAGTAGATTGTGCCAAGTAGATGGTATCTTTGTATTTGCATTTTGAGCAAATAGTGGTGGTCTGTTTTCCTATCATATTAATTACTGCACTGGGTTCAATTTGTGATGCTTGCAAGTCAAATTAATTTTCATATGGGCAGCAAAATGAAAAAAATATAATGCAATCTAGACTTTTCACTGATCATACCAAAGATAAGCTGAAAATGCAATGAAAAGAACTGGTTGGCTTATTACATGGAGCTTATATTCGCAGGTGCTTATTTTCTTAGGATAACTCGTAATAACTATCCCTAAGAAACTTGGCCAATAGAACTGACATACAAATAACATGTCACGATGATTGCAATGGAGGAGTGACGTGCCATAGCACACTATATAGGCTCACCGCTGCCTCTCCTTTTTTGCGATGTTCCATGAAATTGCCACATACATCTTGTACTTTTTCATTGTGTAACGCTATCTGCAAGTTGACACGGCTAATTTCAGACATCTCTACATGATAATACATTGCATATCCCTTGCGCATATTTAAACCACCAATTAATGATTGTGTGCGTAGCATAAACAAGCCATGACTCTGTGTCTTTGGACTAGCGGTGCACTCTAAGGGAGCCTAATGTAGTGCACTGGAATTCCTATATGCCACCTACAATTTTGTGTAATGTACTCCCTCTGTTCCTAAATATATGTCTTTGTAGAGATTCTAGTGTGGACCACATACAGATGTATATAGATGAATTTTCGAGTGTAGATTCACTCATTTTGCTCCGTATGTAGCCTATAGTGGAATCTCTAGAAAGACTTATATTTAGGAACGGAGGTATGAGGTAGTCTCATGTATGACATCTACATATCTAATTTAGCAGCCAGTAGTAGAAATCATTGTCTGCACAAAGGGATTACTGGTCGAAAATCCTAGCAAAGCACGCTGGTAGGCACAGAACAATACAAGAGAGAGAGACGCGCTTACAAGATCATAGCAATGCCTCAGTCCAGGATCTTGGTTAGCCAAGCTGTTAGATCCAGAAGAAACATCGTCCTTGTAGTTTTTGCCAGCTGCATAACAGGTAACAACGACCTGTTAGTATATTTGAAGTACATCGGGCAGGTGATGCTAGACGGGTTTAAAGGTGACAAGTACCTAGGCCGTGGCGGGTGCTTGGCACCTTGCCAGACGGTGGGAATCAGGTTAGAAACGTCAGGGTGATGACGCTGCACTAGCTGTCGGGGTCCGGTAAGGAGATTTAGAACCGTCGAGTAGGGTGTTTGTGGAGCGGCTCCGGTAGGGTGGACTACGGTGTGGGTGAAGCGGATCTGTGGCCATGGGCGAGGGCGTTGGTGAAGCTCCTCTGGTGGTTGGGTTAAGGATGGTGTCGACGATGCAGATCTGCGGCCATGGACGGGGCGTCAGAAGCTGCTCTGGTAGGTTGGATGAGCGTGCGAGGAAGCGGATCTGAGGTCGTGGACTTGTGAGTTGGCAAAGCGGCCCCGGTAGGTTTGAGATTGGTATAGGCGAAGCTACTCTGGTAGGGTTGACGATGGTGTCGGCGAAGAGGATCAGAGGCCATCGACGGGGGTGTCGGTGGGGCGTCTCCGAGGGATGTTGACGAAGTGTCTCCGGTGGGGAGTACGAACAAGCCGCTGGAGATGCGCGGCGGTTGACGAGAGTACCGACGAAGAAGATCTGGCGCCGTGGACAATGGGTTGTGGTACAGTGGTGGATGAGCAGTCTACTTGTTTCTAGGGGAGGTGATGTGGCCGCAGAAGCAGATCCGGCAAGGTGGATGCCGCTGGCAGTGAATGGGCTCTGGTACACCGGTGGATGAGCAGTCTAGGGTTTCGAGAGGGGAGGGGAGAAAGGCCGATGAAGTACAGACGGCGTGACGTAAGATGCTCTGGTGCTATGGAGTTAGTCGTTTTTGTTGGAGATATGCCCTAGAGGCAATCATGTATGATTATATTTCCTATGTGTTTATGAATAAAGATAGTCCTTGGACATTATCAATGATGTGTATCAGCAAGTACGTGACTTGTTTGTGGGACTATGCATTGTATGATGACTGTCCTAAAAGGCCCCTTGTCGAAAGGGCTGTGTGGACGCGCAGCCGACTAGACTAGCATATGACACGGTCGATGGCTTGGTCTCACTAGCCATGGAGCATTAGATGCTAACCGGATAATATGGACTAGGAAAGGTCTGGTCGGATTCGATGTAGTCGGATTCGAGTCAAGATAAGATCCGAGTCGGACAGCCCCAACTATGAGACGCAGCGATATGTCATCTGTGAGTCTCTAGTACAACATACGTTCTATGTCCTAAGACCTGAGCTGACGCATGTACTCGGGATGGTGATAGACTTTCTTTGGGCCGACCAAACGCTACTCCGTGACTGGGTAGTTACAAAGGTAGGTTTCGGGTTTGTCCAGTCCCATGCTGCGAGACATGGTCGAGCAAGATGGGATTTGCCCCTCCGATCAGGAGAGATATACTCTGGGCCCCTCGTGTGATCCGACCAGGATAAGCATGGCCATGCGATAGGGATTATGAGATAATCCGGTTTGTGGTTGGTATCACTGGAACGAGAAAGAGGTCGGGCTAGCACAAGGATGACTGTCTCTCCTTGAGCCCGACAACATATATCGTGTGGCAAAGGGAATAGAAGTGTGACACGTTGTACAGGTTCGCCTAACCAGCTTCATAGTCTGCTTGGTGGTTGGCACACCTTGCTAGAGGCCGCTACCAACCGTGCAGGTCAGAGGTGATCCGAACTGTGACCAAGCCGACTTGAACACTGGTTGGATGTGATCCGAACTGGACTAGGAACGTGACCGAGTAGACTTTGGGCTTTAGGGTCCGTGCGAGGCCCAAGTGTTGAGCCTGCGACGGACGCCTATATAAAGTGGAGGTGCGGCACACTCATGCGGTTGATCGCTTCGACGCTGCGACTTGGGTTTGCATGTGTTGCGAATAGCCACCTCCACTCGCCACCGACTGTGTGATCGGACCTAGCAGTCCGCCGCACCGTGTTCCTCCAGCACGCGCGGATACCGTTAGAGGCGGTGCACTTGCGCCGCTCCGGCGAACTTGTACGTGGGATCAGATGACCGGCTGGTCGAGGGAGATCGGACGAGGAGGAGATGATCCACGCGGACGCGCTGCCCCAACTCTTCTTCCGCTGCACGGCACTGCGCGTCTAGTGGTAACGAACTGTCATCCATCTCCCGTAGCATGTTCTTGGTTGTTCTGCACGTAGGAATTTTTAATTTGCAGTCGACGCACCCTACCGTAGATCCCAACAGTTTTTGCGGGAGGGGGAGAGGAAATGGGGGTGATGTGTACTGGGGGGAACCGGAAGTTACCAAAGCAGCCCCGACCTATTATGTAGATGAGGGCGGTATTGTAACTGTTGGTCTCCATGCACCAAGGATAAAACGGGAATTTCGCATGCTAAAGACTAAGGTGGTGGAAATTTTAGAAGGAGGCGGGAGATTTAAGTTGCTGATATGGTGGATAATGATCGATTTAACTTACTTCTCGAGCAGTTCAGTCATGTCCGCATACTCCTTGGGATCTTTTCGCTTCGAGTCTAAGACAGTTACTACTCCCTTCTTGTCGTGGAATTGTCACGGCAGATGTCCTTAGTGTTAGGACTTAGTCGCGAGGCCAACGCATCTATGTGGTAGCTTGAGAGGGGTTGAGCGGGACGAGAGACGCGAGGTTTTACCCAGGTTCGGCCCCTCACGGTGGAGGTAAAAGCCTACGTCCTGCTTCATTGATATTGATGATGATGATCACGGTTACAAGAGTGCTCTAACTCGAGAGCTATTGTCTAAACCTAACTTGTCCAACTTGTGGAACTTGTCCCTTTCTGGGGAGCCCTGCCCCTCCTTATATATGTTGGAGGGGCGGGTTACATGTAGAGTCCTATTAGGATTAGGACTAGTCTATCGCTGATACAAACCGGATACAAGTCCAGGTCTTAGCTCCTTGTAAGATATATTCCTCCTGCCTTTTCCTCTTAAACCGGCCCACCGTAGTTGAACCGGCCTTCATGAACCGCCAACGGGCCACCGAGTCTTATCGCTCCTCGACCCGCCTGCGGATTACCAATGAACCGTAAACCGCCAGGTCGCAAGTGAACCGCCAAGTGCCGCGGGTTCTTCAGTAAACCACCAAGTCCGCCGGTCCCACTATTGGCGGTTTACATCACGGGTATATCCCGACATTAGCCCCCAGTTTAATTTGGATTTATCCATGTTAAACTGATCCTGTGAAATAAACACAAGAACAAACTTGACAGATTATGCTCCGGGTTAAGAATTTTGTAAACCGGTACCTGATCATCCTTAAATCCCTGTTATTTCCTCCTTCTGGGAAATCCGGGTCAACAGACCAGCTTCATAATCAATTTGCCGACATTGGCTTGTCACCGAGAAATATTGTGAAGAATAAATCCTTTGACTCAGCTCCGCTGGTTTAAGAAATACGGATCTGAAAATACTTATCTAATATTTAGCCGGTTTGAAGATGTAAAACTTGCCGGTTTATCATTGCCAAAACTGCCGGGTTATAAAAACTGATAATTCCGGGTTATGATCGTTGCCAACGCCGGGTTATGATTGTTGCAGACACCGGGTCAATCTTGTTTGCTCAAGACTGAGAATTTTGAAAATATTTCTCCTTATGTGCATATTACCTGTAGCCGCCAAGTCTTGAGCAGAACAAAGTTATGGTTTAAGACTTGCTTCAATATCAATACTGCCACTTTTGATCAAATCCATGTTATCCATCCCAGTCACTAGTAAAAACTGAATACTCCATACTATGTAGCCCCCAAGTGCCGGGTTGTCATGCTTGCAGCAACCTGGGACTTGTAATTTTCTTATACTCATAAAAACTTCAACCAGTGTAGTCCCCAAGGGCTGGGTCATTATGCAATAATGAGCAGGGACTTTGTAGGTATAATCATGTAGATTTGAGCAATGATGTGTAGCCCCCAAGGGCCGGCTCGATGAAGATAATATTGAGCTGGGACTTAATATATACTTCAATGAAAATAACATCATATGATGTAACCCCCATCATGGGCTTGAATCCACGTCCATAAGGTTAAGAGCCTTGTGCTTTACCAACTGAGCAGTGGACCCTTCAATATAATGGATTTAACCTGTGTACCTTGAGTTGTTTGACAGGAGCAATTGGTAGCCCCCAAGGGCCGGCTCATTATAATGTGATGAGTCGGGTCTTCAATAATATGAGCAAAAAGTGACTTCGCATTAGCCCCCAAGTGTCATGGTGCATGCTTGCAGCGACATGAGACTTGCATATTTGATGTAATCTCAACTTAAATAATGTAGCCCCCAAGTGCCGGGCTGTAAGCCTGCAGCAACTCGGGACTATTCCCTCTATTGTAGAATAAATCATATCCATTTATGAAATAATAGCCATTCTTATTTGAGCGACTTTGAAAACCTCAATCATAATATTGGTTATTGATAACCATAATAAAAATCTAGCCATGTTGTCTATTCAAGATAATATAATCTGGTATAAAAACCTTATTCATTCAATATCATAATGAAAATTCAGCCAAGTTTGGCTATTTGAATAATATAACCCAATGATTTATAAACGCATGATTCCAATGGCGCAATCCAAATATGTACTGGCGACTTATAGTCCAAAGCCAGGCCGGGTTAATAAACACCGGATAATTTCTCATCATATACTGGCGACTTATCGTCTTAAAGCCAGGCCGGTTTAATAAACACCGGATAATTTATCATCATTCTTTATTCAGCCTGTCTCTGCATACAACAAGTTTAAAGTGTCCTGGCGGTTTACCATGGGGACGGGTCATAATGCCCAACATATACCCCAGGTTTATAACCAAGGCTGCACTTAAGAATAATCAATGAAATATATCATACCTGTGACATTGAATCACATCATTGGTTTACCAACTTTTTGTAGTAAAGGTGATAATCCCAATCTTGAGTACTGATAACTCCTTCCATATTGTGCGGTTTATGATAGACACCGGATTATCCATATATAATATTGGTGACTTGTAGTCGAACCAGACCGGGTTAATAATCGCGGATTATAATTGGTCATGTCTTGACAATTTGTGATTGAAAGTCAAGCCGGGTTAATGAACGCCGGTTTAATCCATAATAGGATGATAATAGAAAATCAAACCGGGCAGATGGCCCCCGGATTAAGATTTGACCGTGTTCCGTCAATTTGTAATTGACAGTTGAACGGATTAAAACATTGTCGGTTTAAAAATGCAACAAAAATCAAATAACAGTTATGAAAAAATATGGAAGCAAAGGCAATGATAAAACCGTTTGCAAAAAGAGGCTGTTCTGAGCCGATCAGATGGCATTACCATGGCCAGACATGACCAAGCCCCCAATAGGCGTAGCTATGGTTCAAGTCAACCAGGTCCCCAACTGACACTGTGGCATATATGCCGGCCAAGTGGCATGGCAATGGTTCGGGTTCGACCAAGCCCCCAAGTGACTCTGTGGCCTTAGGCCGATCAAGAGGCGTGGATCGGGTTCGAACATGACCATGTCCCCAAGTGATCTGGTGGCTTTCGCCTATCAAGAGGTGTTGCATTGGTTCGGACACGGCCGAGCCCCAAGTGATATTGTGGCATTGCGCCGATCAAGAGGTGTGTCTTTGGTTCGGACACGACCAAGCCCCCAAGTGATCAATAATATGATAAACCAACAAGGCATGATACCCATGTTTGAACCGGCGTCATGGCAGCAGGTCCTCTTTGGCACCTTTAACTTTTGCGGAGATAAATCCTTCTTGAACCGGATGTTAAACCGGATATTGAGAGCTTCAAAGCTTTGTGGGAGACATCTCTCCTTGAACCGGATTTTAGACCGAATCTTCATTTTCAGCGGAAATTTTCTGACGGCCTTTAAACTCGAACTTGCGAGAAGTTAATTCCTTTTTGAACCGGAAATTCTTAAACCGGATTTGAGAGCTTCAGAGCTTTGAGAGAGAACAGATTTCCCTTGAACCGGATTGTAAACCGGATATTTGAGAGCTTCAGTGAGACTGACTTCCCTTTAGCCGGATTCTAAACCGGAATCCTTTCTGACGACCCGGAACTTCTTCATTGAGCCGGGATTTTGTAATTGTTATATACTTTCTAAGCCGGAAATTTTCTGACAGCCTTTAAATTTTCATCAATATAACAGTAACCTCCGGGACCGGGTTATCTTTCCCTCCATCATCCTGAGGTTTTTAACTTTGTTGAGACTGGCAAGATTTGCTGAGTTATGTCATCGTAGCCCCCGAGTCTCAAAGGTGACTCGAGGAGTTGGCTTGAGATTCTCCATGTTTGACCGCGATATAAACCGCATAACTTGTATATCATTGGTGCTGATAACACGATGTGAATCCACAGAAGGTTGTGATGACTGCGGCGGGTTATAAATGATTCCGTATGAGCCGTGTCAGCAACTCGGCCAATGGTTCCTTCCAACTGGCGATCTGAAGTTAACCAAACTGTAGTGGCGGCGACTTGTGCGCCTGCCCATTGAGCCATCCGGTGTAGACGGCGGTTGATAATATATGATAATTTGCCTCCATTTTGAAAGAAAACCGGGCTACCCAAGCTGTGACTTGCTCATGCAGACAGGTGCGGCCTGGTATGTTGATGTAGACCAGGCCGCAATAAATAGACGGTAGAGACGTCCACAGTATTAGAGGTGGCTCGGACAGATGAACCGGCCGCGGCATTGTAAACCGGTGCGGACGGGTGAGTCAATCGCGGCGTTGTAAACCGGTGCGACGGGTGAGTCGGCCGTATGTAGATGCAGACCGAACTGCCGAGGCCGCGGCTTGCACATATATTCATAGATCATTACGGCGGGTCCGTCGTATGATATCCTTTATGTGACCATCGCTCTTGCAATGCACATTTGCCCTGCACCCCAAAAAAAAATATTGCAAGCCAGAGTAATTGCTCTTTTAAAGAAAGCAACATATAATATAAAAATATACTGGATGGATTTCACCTGATATGCTAGGCCAGTTAATATCCTAATGATCATCATGATGAAGCTGAAATCGATCGTGGCCGAGTCAGCCGCGGCAGCATGGCAGATGAACCGGCCGCGGCAATGTAAACCGGTGCGACGAGTAAGTTGCCCTCCGCGTTGTAAACTGGTGCGGATGGACGAAACGGCCACAAGAGCGGTCGGGCGAGTCGTCCGTGGCGTTGTAAACCGGTGCAGACGGGCGACTCGGCCACAGGCGCAGATAGATGTAAACTGAACATCGGGGCGATAATGCGCGTATTCGTCGAGCAACATGGCCCGAACGCGCTAGTGCAAAAATAATATTGGCGGACACCCCTTTACGGCACCTTTGTAATGAATAATGGTCCTGCGAAAATTTTACCATAGACCAAAGTAATTGTTCTTTGATGAAAACAATATGTTTTAATAAAATAAACTTAAATAAACTTAGATGAATATCACCTGGCATTTTTTATCGGATCAACAAAGACGGCGCAGACCAAGTTTCAATACACAGATAAATCCACAGTTGGAATTATGAATGGCATCCAGCAGCCCAGCACCAGGTCAAATTGCTTTCTTCTCCTTTGCACGGGCAGGTGTGCAACGTGAAGATTCTTCTCGTACTTTGTGTGGGCAGACCAGAATATGGTAGTTCTCCCAAGTTCGCATAGTGCTATGGCCGTTTGGATTTCTCGCTTCGGCAGGCCCGAGGATTACAGGGACTCGCTCCGCCTACAGCATGATAGCTGTGCCTTTCACTGATGTCCGATCTGTATCATGGAGCCATATCAGTCAGTCAATCTATGCGTGCGGAGCCACGCACATGTGTCACAGAGGCTTCGCGGCTTTGTTGATTTGATTCTTCCTCCTAGAGCTCTGTTCCCTTGATAAAAATCTTTCCAACACCTGCCGTCGCGAGGTGATGTAGCCATTGATAAAAAGGAAAAAAACTGATCTTTGCAGATCGATTCTATCTTCACGTGAGTACTAAATCGGCCACTAGTAACACTTAATACTGATCTGATTTGATGTTTGGCACCATATGCAGCAACAGCAGCAGGGTAGCAGCGTCGGAACTTGAAGCGAATCTCCGTACATCGGCTGCCATCGATGCAATTTCCTTCACGCACGTTGGCTCTCGCGGTCGATAATAAAGCGCGGCATACTCTGAACCGGTCCGGTCTTGCCGGACCATACCGACCGCTCTGGCGGAAGCCATCTTTAGTCGGACTTTCATGTACGGCGACTAAATCCGCAGGACGGGCGCACAGCGAGGCGGGTCAACGACCCAAAGTGCAGCGGCTCAATAGCTCGAGGCCAGAAGGTGGCTCAACGGCTCCTCTGATCCGACCAGGATACTGTGACTTGCCAGCTTTTGATGTTTGACGTAGCAAATACCGATTCATCTTCCGACTCGACGGATCGCCGGGTCATGATCTGTCGCACTGTACGCAACCCTAATTTTCCTTTGAACGCAAATCTCATAGATTGCAAGTGCAGACCTTTGCAATCCGGTTCTTCTTAATCCAGAAATTCACGAACTCCTCGAAACCCTAGAAAAGATCCCTTCAAGAACTCACCACCACGCGCAGGCCCCACGGTGGGCGCCAACTGTCGTGGAATTGTCACGGCAGATGTCCTTAGTGTTAGGACTTAGTCGCGAGGCCAACGCATCTATGTGGTAGCTTGAGAGGGGTTGAGCGGAGACGAGACGCGAGGTTTTACCCAGGTTCGGCCCCTCACGGTGGAGGTAAAAGCCTACGTCCTGCTTCATTGATATTGATGATGATGATCACGGTTACAAGAGTGCTCTAACTCGAGAGCTATTGTCTAAACCTAACTTGTCCAACTTGTGGAACTTGTCCCCTTTAGAGCCCTGCCCCTCCTTATATATGTTGGAGGGGCGGGTTACATGTAGAGTCCTATTAGGATTAGGACTAGTCTATCGCTGATACAAACCGGATACAAGTCCAGGTCTTAGCTCCTTGTAAGATATATTCCTCCTACCTTTTCCTCTTAAACCGGCCCACCGTAGTTGAACCGGCCTTCATGAACCGCCAGTCGGGCCACCGAGTCTTATCGCTCCTCTGACCCGCCTGCCGGATTACCAATGAACCGTAAACCGCCAGGTCGCAAGTGAACCGCCAAGTGCCAGCGGGTTCTTCAGGTAAACCACCAAGTCCGGCCGGGTCCCACTATTGGCCGGTTTACATCACGGGGTATATCCCCGACACTTCTCAAGCTTAATCTCTAGGAGAATATAGTGGTAGCTGCGCACACATGCATAACTCTTCAATATTTACATTACTATAACCTGGACTAATAAGGAAACCGAATATGCCACAAGACAGTAACACTTACTCGAAGTTGTAAGGAAAGAGTATTATATCTTTGTGTTCATTTATTTCCGACGATCGTAGCAAGTTGGCCTCGGTTTCTTGGGCACGATATTTAACCTCAGTTGCATCTATGAGATACGTGTTAATGAACCCAATATCTCCCCTTGTCTTTTCTTCAATTCGCGATCTTCAATCTGCATAATATAGTGAGGATAATTATAAATACATGCAATGAAAGGGCTGAGTTATATAGAGAGACTTAATGACAGAAGTAGTACTACTTACAGACAGTAGCAGGTGACCATTGATTTATCGAGGGCCAATTGATTGAAAAACTGATAGAAATCCTCAAATGGAATAGGCAACAGTTCAATTCCATGGAGGTCATGCTCCTTTTTAACTCTCACATACAAAGTACTCCTCCCATCAGACTCTTTGCAGGTTTTCATGTACCAATCATGCAATCTTCGCATCATCGTTGATAGAGAACTTTCATCTTTGACGAGAGGCTTCCGTACTCGTCTCTTTGTATCTGCACCTCCAAGAAATCATAATGTACATCGTCGGGCAGGTAATCTGCAGGATTGCCATAACCGAACCATCCTCGGATCGACGATGTCGCTAGCGTGCACCTTGAGCGGGGGCACGATTGCCGCTTGTTCGCCGAGCTGGGCAATTTGTTTCCCAGCTCATCGTTCTTTCATCCTTTGATCACTTTTAGTACTTCCCGACCTCTCCGCTTCGGCAAATGCCTTTCCAATAATGCGCTCATAGTTGCCTTCGGCGGAGACTTTGGTGGTTTTGTCGGGGCAGCAGTGCGCTTCGCTTTCACCGGATCTACCTTCTCCTCCGGAGGTGGATGTCTCTTTGCTTGCAACCCTTGAAACCAGTCATCCACTTGGTCTGCGCGATCTTCGCGTTTTCCTCCTCGCTCCTCTCAGACGGTAACTTCTCCGAGTCTTGAGAAGGAGCGAATCTGTATCTCCTCCCGCCTTTGGCTGTACTGCTAGACGCCGGCAGAAAGCGAGACGGAGCGGATGTCTTCTTTGCTTGCTTACGAGGTGGAGGAGAAGGACTACGACGCTGCGGAGCAGCCGGCGCGGCGGCGGGTCTCTTCCGCCCTTGCTGACGAGGCGGAGAAGGAGGAGGCTGGCTGCTCGGGTGCGCCGGCAGCGGAGAAGGAGGCGGAGTGCCGCCACGCCCGGAGAAGGAGCCGGCCGAGTGCCCTGATCGTCACTCGCCGGAGGAGGAGGCGGAGTGCCCTGACTCACCGGAGGAGGAGGAGGAGGCGGAGGCGTCCAGTTCGGAAGGTTGATGAGATCCTTCCGCCATAGGCATGGAGTCTTCAGAGCAGAACCCAGCCGATACTCCCCTTCACCGGTAGGGTGGTCAAGCGGGAGGTCCTCAAATCCCTCCGTTATTTCATCGACCATCACCTTAGCATATCCTTCAGGAATCGGCCGGCAGTGAAAAGTTGAGTCGGATTTAGTAGGATAAACTGAGCCAACAGCCGCCTTGACCTTCAAATTGCTCCATTGCGCCATAAGGTGGCAATTTTCAGCATCCGTGATAGCATCCACGGGATAGCTGGAGGCATGCTGCTACCTGAAGCAGCTCGGTGGAAGCCACGCTGCTTCTCCGCTGAGATGGCGGGGTAACCGGGGAAGCTTCGCAGGTCGTTTGTTGTGATCTGCTGCTTCTCGTTCCTCTAGCCCCATTACCCTTTCGTGCAGCGCCTGCATTAGGCTCTGCTCCAGTTTCTTCCTCCTCTCATGGGTTTTGTAACCCCCTGCGTCCGGAAATCCAGCCTTCCACGAAATGGAGCCTGGCGTGCCTCGTGTCCGTCCAGGGTGCTCAGGATTGCCGAGGGCCATTGTGAGCTCGTCCTTCTCCCTGTCTAGAATGAACTTCCCTTGCTGCGCTGCTTCGATATATTGCTGAAGCCTCTTGACTGGTATGTCCAATTGTTCGCCCGTCCAAATGCACTTCCCTGTTATAGGGTCCAAGGATCCGCCGGCCCCAAAGAACCAAGTCCGCAACGGTGCTGCCAGTTCATTGTCTACGGTTCGATCCCTTTATCATGCAGATCATTCTCAGCCTTGGCCCACTTAGGCCGGGCTAAGAGGTAGCCACGACCCCGTGCGATGGTGAAGCTTCTTCTTCGCAGCATTTCTCTTGTTTGTCGCCGACATCTTTTTACTCTTTTCCGATGTCTTGCGGGCCACAAATGCGGGCCAGTCATCTTTGATCTTCTCATATTTGCCCTTGAATTCTGGTGTCTCATTATTTTCGACATACCTATTTAGGTCTTTCTTCAGATTCCTGAATAGGTCTGCCATCTTCTTCAGAGCAAAAGACTTGATTAATGGCTCTATAACTGGCTTCTCCGGATCATTCTCCGGCGGTAGGGTGAAATTTGACTTCAGCTCAGTCCAAAGATCATTTTTCTGCATATCATTGACATAAGACACCTCAGGGTCTTCGTTCTTAGGCTTATACCATTGGTGGATGCTGATCGGGATCTTGTCCCTAATCAGAACCCTGCACTGAGCAACAAATGCCTTCTTTGTCCGGTAGGGTGCAATCGGTTGGCCGTCCCGCGCGATTTGTATGATCTCAAACTTTTCATCCGAGCTCAACTTTTTCTTCGGGCCTCGTCTCTTTACCGAAGTTGTGCTCGATCCGGAGGGCTAGAAAAAAGAACAAAGACGAGAGTTAATTAATATGTGTACATATATACTAAAACAATGAATGCATCAATTAGCTAGTCAGCACAGGCTTAACTAATATATATACCTGGCCGGACTTGGTTTGGTGATCACCGGAGCCGTCCTCACGGTCTACTTCTTCACCCTCTCCTTCTTGCACCGGCATTGGGTCATCGGAGCCATGTAAATAGCCAGCTGCTTCTTCACCCTCTCCTTCCAGACCATCGTTGTCGTTGAGAAACATCAACGAGCAGGCGACATCACTTCCTTGTGTGATTATGTCCCTCAACAACGCTTCTTGTGCTTCGTCTCGGGGGTGTCCATAGTTTCTACAAATATTTACAACATGGCAATTATTATTCAAACATGACAGATATGGATATATTAGTGGCAAACGAGAACTAGCTAGCTAATCACAATAAGGAATCATATTAGTGGCCTCGACGCTGCTTCTCTAGGGTTTGGGGTGGCCTCGACAACGCTTCAAGGATTAGGGGTGGCCTCGAGAACGCTTCAAGCTAGGAGGGGTAATATCGACCCCCCCACGTGTTGAAGCTATCGGGAGGGGTCGGCGTTGAACACTACATCTATGTCCCACAAGTGGCGTGGGCATCGACGCCTTGTAGGGTAGAGGGTCGTGGATCGCCGAGCGGTCGAGGCTCAAGGGGTCGAAGATCGCCGAGGTCGGGAGGTTGCCTAGTGTCAAAGGATTCAACAAAACCATGTCTTCATCATTAGTAAATGTAACAGGTGCATGATGGTGCGAAGCTCTCCAAAGTTATTTTGGAGCGGAGTCCCAGATAGGATAATTAAGCTTTTTGGTACAAAGTTCAGCAAGAACCTTCCGAATATCGTTATTTGAAAGGCCTTTGCTGAGATTCGCATACAAAAGGCAAATTATCCTATCCGGGACTCCATTCCGTAATAACTTTGGAGGACTTCGCACCATCACGCCATGGTTACTTCCGCTAATGATGAAGCCATGGATTTCTTCAATACTTTGACACTATAGGAACCTCGACCTGAAACCTTCGACCCTTGACCCCTTAACGACCCTCGACCCTCTACCCTAGTTCCCGACCCTCGACCCCTCGGCGATCCTCGACACCCTCGTTATATCGACAACGGCGCAACATACATATACATGGGAAAATAATGTTATCGGGGAGGTATCGGTACCCCTCGTGTCAAAGTTTCTTCTTTCTCCTCTATTCCTTTCTTTCTTCTTCTCCTCTTCTTTTCTTCTTATCCCTCGAGAAAGGAAAATAAGGAAAAGGAAGAAAAGGAAGAAGGAAGAAGGAAGAAGAAGAAGAAAAAAAAGAAGAAAAAAGAGGAGAAGAAGAAAAGAATAGAGGAGAAGAAGAAAAATAGAATTTTTTTCTATTTTTCTTCTTCTCCTCTATTCCTTTCTTCTTCTCCTCTTCTTTTCTTCTTTTTCTTCTTCTTATTTATTTCTCCTCTTCTTCCTCTCCCCTCTTCTTCTCCTTTCTTCCTCTTCTTTTGTCCTTTTTCCTCTCATTCTTTTTCTTCTTCTTCCTTCTTAAAAATACATGAAGTAGTATTGCTTGTTTTTTTTAAATAATGTTCAAATAAAATCTATGAACAGAAAACATATATATACACAGAGAACATATATACATTTTTATAAAATGCAAAAAACAAAAAAATCTAAAAAAAAGACATATAAACAGATATACACATATACATATATATACTCATACATATACACATAATCAGGAAAAAACATAGCTATATTTGCAAAAAAAGTGGGAAGAGGGGGGCGGTGCCGGCCCTGACCAAAGCGGCGCGGGGCGAGGCAGAGGCGACGGCGAGGCAGAGGCGACGGCGAGGCAGAGGCGGGGCGGCGACGGCGTCGGGACGGCGCGGGGTGGCGACGGCGTCTGGCGGCGAGGTGGCGACGGCGTCTGGGCTCGAGGGCGCGGCTGGCGACGGCGTGGGCTCGAGGCACGGGCGACGGAGACGGCGGCGGGCAGCCCTGGCGGCGTCGATGAGGTCCGCGGCGTCGTCGGGGGGCAAATGCGCGATGAAACTGAAAATTTTCACAAGTGTTGCTTATATACACTGAGCATTGGTCCCGGTTCGTGGCACCAACCGGGACTAATGCAACCCTTTAGTCCCGGTTGGTGCCACGAACCGGGACCAAAGGCCTCTTTTCAGCAGCCCAAAGGCGGGAAGCGGAGCCTTTGGTCCCGGTGGCGCCAACCGACTAAAGGGGACATTAGTCCCGGTTGGTGCCACGAACCGGGACCAAAGGCCCCTTTAGTCCCGGTTGGTGCCACCAACCGGGACCAAAGGCCGCCTGCTGCCCCGCGCCAAATGTTTAGTCCCACCTCGCTAGTTGAGAGAGCTCGAGTGTGGTTTATAAGCGCTGCTGCGCCCACCCACTCGAGCTCCTCTCAACTGCAGGCTTTCGGGCCTAACCCTGCTATCTCTGCCTGTGGGCCTACTGGGCCTCCCGCGGGCCTGAATCCTGGCCCATGGTAGGGTTTCTAGTCGTATTCAAGCCGTGTGGGCCCAGTAGGTGGCAATTTTTTTGTTTTTTTGTTTTCTTTGTTGCTTTATTTATTTTATTTTGTTTCTACTTACAACAAAATACTTATTGTTGCTATTTTTATTTTTTTCCAGTTTTTTGGTTTTGCTTTCTGCATTATTTATTTTTTGTTGTTTTTTGCTTTATTTTTAATTCTTTTTGCTTTTAGTTTTAGAAAAATTATAAACTTTCTGTTAGTGCCATTAGTTTACAAATTTGAAAACACTTTTTTATTTCTTTGTTGCTTTATATATTTTATTTTGTTTGTACTTACAACAAAATACTTATTGTTGCTATTTTTATTTTTTTCAAGTTTTTTGTTTTGTTTTCTGCACTATTTATTTTCTTTTGGTTTTTGCTTTATTTTTTAATTCTTTTGCTTTTAGGTCAGCAAAATTATAAACTCTGAAAAAGTTGGCATAGCATGTGCATGTACAAAACGGACAATGGTATCATACTAAATGCATTACAAAGTTGGCATGGTATCATCATAATAGTTGCGGGAGAAAGTCTTCACTTTTTCTTCGTTTGTGTCGCTTGCTTATTGCTACCGTAACCATGGATAATCTTCATCGTTTATCAGGATGCTTGGGTCAGCCTTGACTTTGAAGGGAATTTCATGAAACTTTTCATACTCTTCGACATGTCTGTCTTGCCCTCCACTCCTGTGATGTCCCTTTTCCTGAAAGAACTATGTGGCGCTTTGGCTCATTGTATGATGTATTCGCTTCCTTATATTTTCTTTTCCTCGGTCCGGTAGACATGTCCTTCACATAGATAACCTGTGCCACATCATTGGCTAGGACGAACGGTTCGTCGGTGTACCCAAGATTTTTCAGATCCACTGTTGTCATTCCGTCTTTGTGGGTATACCTGTACCCCGCCTCCTGACAGATTGACCCACTTGCACTTAAACAAAGGGACCTTAAAATATACTCCGTAGTCAAGTTCCCATATGTCTACTATGTAACCATAATATGTGTCATTTCCCTTGTCGGTTGCTGCATCAAAGCGGACACCGCTGTTTTGGTTGGTGCTCTTTTCATCTTGGTCAATCGTGTAAAATGTATTCCCATTTATCTCGTATCCTTTCCAAATCATTACAGTCGAAGATGGTCCCTGGACAACAAGTAAAGCTCATCACAAACAGTGCTGTCACCTCCGAGACGTGTTTCCAACCAACTGCTGAAAGTCCCGATGTGTTCACATGTAATCCGATCGTCGCCTTTGCTCCGGGTGTTTGGAGCGCAGACTGTTCTTGTGTTCATCGACATACGGGTCACCAAGGTAGAGTTCTCAGAGAACTGTGTAGTGTGCTTGAGACCAAGAATATCCGTCCCTCTGCATATTATTGAGTCCCTTCCAAGCGTGCCTTTTCGGTCAGTCTCCCCTCATACCGCGATTTAGGGAGACCTATCTTCTTATGGCCAGGAATGAAGTCAACACAAAACCCGATGACATCCTCTCGTTTGATGGCCCATGGAGATGCTTCCTTCCGCCTAGCACGGTTATTTAACATATTTCTTTAGGACTCCATGAACCTCTCAAAGGGGTACATATTGTGTAGAAATACGGGCCCGTAATGACAATCTCGTCGACTAGATGAACTAGGACGTGCGTCATGATATTGAAGAAGGATGGTGGGAACACCAGCTCGAACCGACAAGACATTGCGCCACATCACTCCTTAGCGTTGGTACGATTTCTGGATCGATCGCTTCTCGAGATATTGCATTGAGGAATGCAGATAGCTTCACAATGGCTAATCGGACGTTTTCGGTAGAAGCCCCTCAATGCAACCGGAAGCAGTTGCGTCATAATCACGTGGCAGTCATGAGACTTTAGGTTCTGGAACTTTTTCTCTGGCATATTTATTATTCCCTTTATATTCGACGAGAAGCCAGTCAGGACCTTCATACTGAGCAGGCATTGAAAGAATATTTCTTTCTCTTCTTTCGTAAGAGCGTAGCTGGCAGGACCTTCATACTGCTTCGGAGGCATGCCCTCTTTTTCGTGCAAGCATTGCAGCTCCTCTCGTGCCTCAGGTGTATCTTTTGTCTTCCCATACACGCCCAAGAAGCCTAGCAGGTTCACGCAAAGGTTCTTCGTCACGTGCATCACGTCGATCGAAGAGCGGACCTCTAGGTCTTTCCAGAGGGTAGGTCCCAAAATATAGATTTCTTCTTCCACATGGGTGCGTGATTCTCGGCGTCATTCGGAACAGCTAGTCCGCCGACCCTTTCCAAAGATTACGTGTAAATCATTGACCATAGCAAGTACGTGATCACCGATGCGCATCGCGAGCTTCTTCCGGTGATCTGCCTCGCTTTGAAATGCTTGCCTTTCTTTCGACATTGATGGTTGGTCGGAAGAAATCGGCGATGGCCTGTGTACACATTCTTCCCGCAGCTTCCCGGTATATACTATCGGTGTCAAGTAAACAGTGCGTGCATGCGTGGTATCCCTTGTTTGTCTGTCCCGAAAGGTTATCGAGAGCGTGCCAATCGTTGATGGTCACGAACAACAACGCCTTTAGGTCAAATTCCTCCTTTTGTGCTCATCCCACGACGCACACCGCTTCCATTCCACAGCTGTAAAAGTTCTTCAACTAATGGCCTTAGGTACACATCAATGTCGTTGCCGGGTTGCTTAGGGCCTTGGATGAGAACTGGCATCATAATGAACTTCCGCTTCATGCACATCCAAGGAGGAAGGTTATACATACATAGAGTCACGGGCCAGGTGCTGTGATTGCTGCTCTGCTCCGCGAAAGGATTAATGCCATCCGCGCTTAAAGCAAACCATACGTTACTTGGGTCCTTTGCAAACTCATCCCAGTATTTTCTCTCAATTTTTCTCCACTGCGACACGTCGGTGGGTGCTCTCAACTTCCCGTCTTTCTTACGGTCCTCACTGTGCCATCGCATCAACTTGGCATGCTCTCCGTTTACGAGCAGACGTTTCAACCGTGGTATTATAGGAGCATACCACATCACCTTCGCAGAACCCTCTTCCCGGAGGCTCATTATCAACATCACTGTGGTCATCTAAATGCGATCTTATACGCAATGCACCGCATACCGGGCATGCGTTCAGATCCTTGTAGGCACCGCATGTAGAGGATGCAGTCATTAGGGCATGCATGTATCTTCTCCACCTCCAATCCTAGAGGGCATACGACCTTCTTTGCTGCGTATGTACCTGTCGGGCAATTCGTTATCCTTTGGAAGCTTCTTCTTCATTATTTTCAGTAGCTTCTCAAATCCTTTGTCGAACCAGCATTCTCTGCCTTCCACTTTGCAGCAATTCGAGTCACGGTACCGAGCTTTGTGTTGCCATCTTCGCAATTGGGGTACAACCCTTTTGTGATCCTCTAACATGCGATCGAACTTCAGCTTCTCCTTTTGACTTTCGCATTGCGTCCTTGCATCGACAATGACCCGTGGAGATCATCATCATCGGGCACATCGTCTGGTACCTCTTGATCTTCAGCAGCTTCGCCCGTTGCAGCACCATCGTGCACATCGTCTGGTGCATCTTGATGTTTAGTAGCATCACCGTATTCAGGGGGCACATAGTTGTCATCGTACTCTTCTTCATCGCCGTCTTCCATCATAACCCCTATTTCTCCGTGCCTCGTCCAAACATTATAGTGTCGCATGAAACCCTATTAAATCACGTGGGTGAGAACCAAAATCCGGTCAGAGTAACACAATGTATTCCCACATATAGGGCATGGACAACAAATAAAACCATTCTGCTTGTTTGCCTCAGCCACTTCGAGAAAATCATGCACCCCTTAATGTACTTTCGGAGGTGTCTGTCACCATACATCCATTGCCGGTTCATCTGCGTGCATTATATATAATTAAATGTGTCAAAAATCATTACATAACATCATGAGTAGATAATTATAAGTGACCAAATTAATAGAAGTTCATCATCACATAAAAACCAAAGTACATACATAGTTCTCATCTAACAACATAAAGCTCTGCAGAGCATCTAAATTAATTAAACCATACATTGAAACTATGTAAAACATTTCAATGAGAAAACAAATGCGATCATAATCGCAACTAAGGTAACAACTGATCCAACGGCATAATGATACCAAGCCTCGGTATGAATGGCATATTTTCTAATCTTTCTCATCTTCAAGCGCATTGCATCCATCTTGATCTTGTGATCATCGACGACGTCCGCAACATGCAACTCCAATATCATCTTCTCCTCCTCAAGTTTTTTTTATTTTTTCCTTCAAGAAATTGTTTTCTTCTTCAACTAAATTTAACCTCTCGACAATAGGGTCGGTTGGAATTTCCGGTTCAACAAACTCCTAGATAAATAAAATCTATGTCACGTTGGTCGGCATAATTTTCATAAACAATAAATGAACCAATAGTTATGAAAAGATAATATATACCACATCCGAATCATAGACAGGACGAGGGCTGACGGGGGCGGATACCAAAACCATCGCACTATATAAGATGCAATAATAAAAGTAAGAAAATAATACAAGTATCTATCTAAACATACAAGTAAGAATATTTTTCCTTTCGTAAAGAAGATAAGAACAAGAGGCTCACCACGGTGGTGCCGGCGATGAGATCGGCGCTGGTGATCGACGCGGTGAAAGACGGGACGGGCGTGACGGACCGCTAAACCTAGATCAATCTTGAGGAAAACGGAGCTTGGCGGTCGAGCTTGGAGAGGAGAAACCTTAAGTATTGTGGCTCGGGCATTCCATCGAACACCTTATGTGCATAGAAGGTGAGCTAGAGCACCACCAAGCCCTCTCCCCCTCGGCCAGAAAAAACAGAGCAGTGCGCTCTGCTCTTGCGCGAGGGGCTATATATAGGCAGCACCATTAGACCCGGTTGGTGGCATGAACCGGGACTAAAGGGCAGCCTTTGGTCCCGGTTCATGCCACCAACCGGACCAATAGTGGTGGGCCAGGAGCCAGGACCATTGGTCCCGGTTCGTCCCACCAACCGGGACCAAACCGGGACCAATGGCCCACGTGGCCCGGCCGGCCCCCTGGGCTCACGAACCGGGGCAAATAGCTCCATTGGTCCCGGTTCTGGATTGAACCGGGACTAATGGGCTAAACTGGCCTGGACGAAAGCCCCCTTTTCTACTAGTGAAAATAAGCGAACAACACATAGAAAACAGAATCTGTCAAAAACAGGACAATCCGTAGTAATCTGGAAATTTCATATACTTATGTAACTCCAAAAATTCTAAAATTATGACAATTAAAAAAAATTGTACAGAAGTACTGTGCAAAAGTTTCAGACCATTTGACTTTCCAGTAAAAATGTAAATTCACGCGCTACAGCCAAAGTTTCTGTTTTGGCACTTCACATAGTAAACACGCAATCTAATCATCCTGAAGCCAACGCTTGGCATATTATTTTTATAATACAATGGATATATACAAGGGGATAATTATTTTCAGAGAAACTTCAATGAAAAAATTCTACATTGTTTCCATGAGCATGAACACAAGTGTTCAAGGTCGACCCTCACTTCTCCAATTCATAACTTTCCAATCACTTCTCTTTTTGAAAAACTTTTAAGGTATATATATGAGGCAAGTGAATCTTTTTGTATTTTCATTCTTTTAATTTTTTTTATGTTTCACCCACAACTAAATATAAACAAAAGGGAAAACAAAATCTATTTAGTGAAGAAAGCAACCAAGCATACACGAAAATATCAACCCCACGCTATTGCCCCCCGGCAACGGCGCCAGAAAAGAGCTTGATAATCCCCAAGTGCATGGAATCATCATAGCAATTTCCAAAGGTGGAAGTGATAAGCATGGAGTGTCGAACCCACAAGGAGCTAAAGGTAAGATAAATATTCTCTCAAGTCCTATCTGCCACTGATACTACTCTACGTACACCGAATGTTTGCTTTCAACTAGAAATGGGAAAGAAAACTACGTTGTGGGTAAAAAGAGGATAAGTTTGCATGGTATCGGAGAGCTAAAAATATAAAAGTAGGTGATGTTATCATAAAGTTCGAATATATTACTTAAGTATTATAAATAGCGAGTGTGGAGTAATGTTGGCTTGGTGTGCAGAATTGTCGTAGGAAGTTGTTAACAAGACCGGTAATCACTATTGCAATTTCATATGTGGGAGAGGCATAAGCTAACATACTTTCTCTTCTTCGATCATATGCACTTATCATTGGAACTCTAGCAAGCATCCGCGACTACTAAAGATCATTAAGGTAAAACCCAACCATAGCATTAAAGTATCAAGTCCCCTTTATCCCATACGCAACAACCCCCTACTCGGGTTTATGCTTCTGTCACTCAAGCAACCCACTGTTGGAAATATGCCCTAGAGGCAATAATAAATTAGTTATTATTATATTTCCTTGTTCATGATAATCATTTATTATCCATGCTATAATTGTATTGATAGGAAACTCAGATACATGTGTGGGTACATAGACAACACCATGTCCCTAGTAAGCCTCTAGTTGACTAGCTCGTTGATCAATAGATGGTTACGGTTTCCTGACCATGGGCATTGATGTCGTTGATAACGGGATCACATCATTAGGAGAATGATGTGATGGACAAGACCCAATCCTAAGCCTACCACAAAGATCGTGTAGTTCGTATGCTAAAGCTTTTCTAATGTCAAGTATCATTTCCTTAGACCATGAGATTGTGCAACTACCGGATACCGTAGGAATGCTTTGGGTGTACCAAACGTCACAACGTGAATCGGGTGGCTATAAAGGTGCACTACGGGTATCTCCGAAAGTGTCTGTTGGGTTGGCACGAATCGAGACTGGGATTTGTCACTCCGTGTAACGGAGAGGTATCTCTGGGCCCACTCGGTAGGACATCATCATAATCTGCCGGCAACGAGATTGAACAAGGTATCGGCATACCGACGATCGAATCTCGGGCAAGTACAATATCGCTAGATAAAGGGAACTGTATACGGGATTGATTGAATCCTCGAAATCGTGGTTCATCCGATGAGATCATCGTGGAACATGTGGGAGCCAACATGGGTATCCAGATCCCGCTGTTGGTTATTGACCGGAGAACGTCTCGGTCATGTTCCAGATGGTTCCCGAACCCGTAGGGTCTACACACTTAAGGTTCGATGACGCTAGGGTTATAGGGAATAGATATACGTGGTTACCGAATGTTGTTTGGAGTCCGGGATGAGATCCCGGACGTCACGAGGAGTTCTGGAATGGTCCGGAGGTAAAGATGTATATATGGGAAGTCATGTTTTAGTCACCGGAAAAGTTTCGGGTGTTATCGGTAATGTACCGGGACCACCGGGAGGGTCCCGGGGGTCCACCAAGTGGGGCCACCGGCCCCAGAGGGCTGCATGGGCCAAGTGTGGGAGGGGACCAGCCCCAGGTGGGCTGGTGCCCCCCCCCCCCCACCAGTGCCCAAGGCGCCTAGGGTTTGGGGATGGGGCGCCTCCACCTTACTTGGGGGGCAAGTTTCCCCTCTCCCCCCCTTGGCCGCCACCCTAGATGAGTTTTGGGGCTGCCGCACCCCTTGGGGTGGGAACCCTAAAGGGTGCGCACCCCCTCCCTCTCCCCTATATATACTTGAGGTATTTTGGGCTGCAAACATAAGAGTTTCCACCTCTCCCTGGCGCAGCCCTACCTCTCTTTCTCCTCGTCTCTCGCAGTGCTTGGCGAAGCCCTGCTGGATTGCCACGCTCCTCCATCACCACCACGCCGTTGTGCAGCTGCTGGACGGATTCTTCCCCAACCTCTCCCTCTCTCCTTGCTGGATCAAGGCATGGGAGACGTCACCGGGCTGCACGTGTGTTGAACGCGGAGGTGCCGTCCATTCGGCACTAGGATCTCCGGTGATTTGATCACGACGAGTACAACTCCTTCAACCCCGTTCTCTTGAACGCTTCCTCTTAGAGATCTACAAGGGTATGTAGATGCACTCCCCTCTCTCTCGTTGCTAGTCTCTCCATAGATAGACCTTGGTGACTCATAGGAAAATTTTGAATTTCTGCTACGTTACCCAACAGTGGCATCATGAGCTAGGTCTATTGCGTAGATTCTATGCACGACTAGAACACAAGTTGTTGTGGGCGTTGATTTTGTTCAATATGCTTACCGTTACTAGTCCAATCTTGTTTCGACGGTATTGTGGGATGAAGCGGCCCGGAACGACCTTACACGTACACTTACGTGAGATGTGTTCCACCGACGGACATGCACTTGTTGCATAAGGTGGCTAGCGGTGCCGCCTCTCCCACTTTAGTCGGATCGGATTCGACGAAAAGGGTCCTTATGAAGGATAAATAGCAATTGGCATATCACGTTGTGGTTTTTGCGTAGGTAAGAAACGTTCTTGCTAGAAACCCATAGCAGCCACGTAAAAGATGCAAACTACAATTAGAGGACGTCTAACTTGTTTTTGCAGGGTATGCTATGTGATGTGATATGGCCAAGAAGAATGTGATGAATGATATGTGATGTATGAGATTCATCATGTTCTTGTAATAGGAATCACGACTTGCATGTCGATGAGTATGACAACCGGCAGGAGCCATAGGCGTTGTCTTAATTTATTGTATGACCTGCGTGTCATTGAACAACGCAATGTAATTACTTTACTTTATTGCTAACCGGTAGCCATAGTAGTAGAAGTAATAGTTGGCGAGACAACTTCCTGAAGACACGATGATGGAGATCATGATGATGGAGATCATGGTGTCATGCCGGTGACGATGATGATCGTGGAGCCCCGAAGATGGAGATCAAAAGGAGCAAAATGATATTGGCCATATCATGTCACTTTCTGATTGCATGTGATGTTTATCATGTTTATGCATCTTATTTGCTTAGAACGACGGTAGTAAATAAGATGATCCCTCATTAAAATTTCAAGAAAGTGTTCCCCCTAACTATGCACCGTTGCGAAAGTTCGTCGTTTCGAAGCACCATGTGATGATCGGGTGTGATAGATTCTAACGTTCACATACAACGGGTGTAAACCAGATTTACACAAGTGAAACACTTAGGTTGACTTGACGAGCCTAGCATGTACAGACATGGCCTCGGAACACAAGAGACCGAAAGGTCGAGCATGAGTCGTATAGTAGATACGATCAACATGAAGATGTTCACCGTTGATGACTAGTCCGTCTCACGTGATGATCGGACACGGCCTGGTTGACTCGGATCATGTAATCACTTAGATGACTAGAGGGATGTCTATCTGAGTGGGAGTTCATTAGATGAACTTAATTATCCTGAACATAATCAAAAGCCCTTTGCAAATTATGTCATAGCTCGCGCTTTAGTTCTACTGTTTTAGATATGTTCCTAGAGAAAATATAGTTGAAAGTTGACAGTAGCAATTATGCAGACAGTAGAATGCTTATGTCCTGAATGCACGCTTTCGGTGTCTTTGGACCTCGAGCGTGATGCATGGATGTTATGAACATCGACACGCACGCGTTTTGATGACTACGTGACAGTTCGGTAATGTTAAACGGTTTAGAATTGAGGCACCAAAGACGTTTTTGAAGCGTCATGAACATATGAGATGTTCTGAGGGCTGAAATTGGGATTTCAGGCTCGTGCCCACGTCAAGAGGTATGAGACCTTCGACGAGTTTTCTAGCCTATAAACTAAGGGAGAAGATCTCAATCGTTGAGCTTATACTCAGATTGTCTGGGTACAACAATCACTTGAATCGAGTGGGAGTTAATCTTCCAGATGAGATAGTGATGTTTCTCCAAAGACATTGCCACCAAGCTACTATAGCTTCGTGATGAACTATAACATAACAGGGACAGATATGATGATCCTTGAGCTATTCGCAATGTTCGACACTGCGAATGTAGAAATCAAGAAGGAGCATCAATTGTTGATGGTTAGTGAAACCACTAGTTTAAAGAAGGGCAAGGGCAAAAAGGGGTACTTCATGAAACGGCAAATCAGTTGCTGCTCCAGTGAAGAAACCCAGGGTTGAACCCAAACCCGAGACTAAGTGCTTCTGTAATGAGAGGAAAAGACACTGAAGCAGAATCACCCTAGATACTTAGTAGATAAGAAGGCAAGCAAGGTCGACAGAAGTATATTGGATATACATTGAATCAAATGTGTACTTTACCAGTACTCCTAGTAGCACCAGGGTATTGAGATACCGGTTCGGTTGCTAAGTGTTAGTAACTCGAAATAAAAGCTATGGAATAAACGGAGACTAGCTAAAGGCGAGCTGACAATATGTGTTGGAAGGGTTTCCAAGGTTGATGTGATGAAGCATCGCACGCTCCCTCTACCATCGAGATTTGGTGTTTGCGTTGAGCATAGACATGATTGGATTATGTCTATCGCAATACGATTATTCATTTAAGGAGAATAATGGTTACTCTATTTATTTGAATAATACCTTCAATGGTCTTGCACCTAAAATGAATGGTTTATTGAATCTCGATCGTAGTGATACACATGTTCATGCCAAAAGATATAAGATAGTACCACCTACTTGTGGCACTGCCATGTAAGTCATATTGGTATAAAACGCATGAAGAAGCTCCATGTTGATGGATCTTTGGACTCACTCGTTTTTGAAAAGTTTGGGACATGCGAACCATGTCTATTGGTATATACGCATGGAGAAACTCCATGCAGATGGATCGTTTGGACTCATTTGATTTTGAATCACTTGAGACATGCAAATCATACCACATGGGCAAGATGACTGAAAAGCCTCGTTTTCAGTAAGATGGAACAAGAAAGCAACTTGTTGGAAGTAATACATTTTGATGTGTGCAGTCCAATGAGTGCTGAGGCACGCAGTGGATATCATTATGTTCTTACTTCACAGATGATTTGAGTAGATGTTGTATATTTACTTGATGAAACACAAGTCTGAATTATTGAAAGGTTCAAGTAATTTCAGAGTAAAGTTGAAGATCTTCGTGACAAGAGATTAAAATGTCTATGATGTGATCATAGAGATGAATATATGAGTTGCGAGTTTGGTACACAATCGAGACATTGTGGAAATTGTTTCACAACTAACACCGCCTGGAACACCATAGTGTGATGGTGTGTCCGAACATCATAGATGCACCCTATTGGATATGGGGCATACCATGATGTCTCTTATCGAATTACCACTATCGCTCATGGGTTAGGCATTAGAGACAACCGCATTCACTTTAAATAGGGCACCACGTATTTTCGTTGAGATGACACCATATGAACTATGGTTTAGAGAAACCTAAGCTGTCGTTTCTTGAAAGTTTGGGGCTGCGACGCTTATGTGAAAAAGTTTCATCGTGATAAGCTCAAACCCAAAATGGATAAATACATCTTCATAGGATACCCAAAATGGTTGGGTATACCTCCTATCTCAGATCCGGAAGCAAAAGTAAGTGTTTCTAGAAATGGGTCCTTTCTCGAGGAAAAGTTTCTCTCGAAAGAATTGGGTGGGAGGATGGTGGAGACTTGATGAGGTTATTGAACCATCACTTCAACTAGTGTGTAGCAGGGCACAGGAAGTTGTTCCTGTGGCGCCTACACCAATTGAAGTAGAAGCTTATGATAGTGATCATGAAACTTCGGATCAAGTCACTACCAAACCTCGTAGGTCGACAAGGATGCGTACTACTTCAGAGTGGTACGGTAATCCTGTCTTGGAGGTCATGTTGCTAGACAACAATGAACCTATGAGCTATGAGAAGCGATGGTGGGCCCGGATTCCGACAAATGGCGAGAGGCCATAAAATCCGAGAGAGGATCCATACAAAGTGTAGACTTTGGAAGAACTACTTGATGGTCGTAAGGTTGTTGAGTACAGATGGATATTAAAAGGAAGACGGACAATGATGGTAAGTATCACCATTAAGAAAGCTCGACTTGTCGTTAAGATGATTTCCGACAAGTTCAAGGAGTTGACTACGGTGAGGCTTTCTCACTAGTAGTGATGCTAAGAGTCTGTTGGAATTGGATTAGCAGTTACTGCATTATTTATGAAATCTTGCAGATAGGATGTCAAAACATTGTTTCCTCGACAATTTTCTTGAGGAAAGGTTGTATGTGATACAACCAGAAGGTTTTGACAAACCCTGAAAGACGCTAACAAGTATGCAAAGCTCCAGCAATCCTTCTAAGGACTGGGGTAAGCATCTCGGAGTTGGAATGTACGCTTTGATGAGATGATCAAAGATTTTGGGTTTATACAAAGTTTATGAGAAACTTATATTTCCAAAGAAGTGAGTGGGAGCACTATAGAATTTCTGATAAGTATATGTGAATGACATATTGTTGATCCGAAATGATGTAGAATTTCTGGAAAGCATATAGGGTTATTTGAAAAGTGTTTTTCAATAGAAAACCTGAATTAAGCTGCTTGAACATTGAGCATCAAGATCTATGAGGATAGATCAAAAATGCTAAATGGTACTTTCAAATGAGCACATACCTTGACATGATCTTGAAGGTGTTCAAGATGGATCGATCAAAAAGGAGTTCTTGCCTGAGTTGTAAGGTATGAAGTTAAGAGTTAAAGCTCGACCACACGGCGGAAGAAAGAGAAAGGACGAAGGTCGTCCCTATGCTTCAGACGTAGGATCTATAGTATGCTATGCTGTGTACCGCACCGGAAGTGTGCCTTGCCATGAGTCTGGCAAGGGGGTACAAGAGTGATCCAGGAATGGATCGTTGGACAGCGGTCAAAATTGTCCTTGGAGTAAATAAGGACATGTTTCTCGATTATGGAGGTGATAAAGAGTTCGGCATAAAGGGTTACGTCGATGCAAGCTTTAACACCTATCCGAATGACTCTGAGTAGCAAACAGGATACGTATAGTGGAGCAACCATTTGGAATAGCTCCACGTGGAGCGTGGAAGCAGTATTTACAATGTGACATAGACATTTGCGAAGTACATACGGATCTGAATGTTGCAGACCCGTTGACTAAAACCTCTCTCACAAGCAAAACATGATCAAACCCCAGAACTCATTGAGTCTTAATCACATGGTGATGTGAACTAGTTTAGTGACACTAGTAAACTCTTTGGATGTTGGTCAAATGGCGATGTGACCTATCAGTGTTAATCACATGGCGATGTGAACTAGATTATTGACTCTAGTGCAAGTGGGAGACTGCTAGAAATATGCCCTAGAGGCAATAATAAATTAGTTATTATTATATTTCCTTGTTCATGATAATCGTTTATTATCCATGCTATAATTGTATTGATAGGAAACTCAGATACATGTGTGGGTACATAGACAACACCATGTCCCTAGTAAGCCTCTAGTTGACTAGCTCGTTGATCAATAGATGGTTACGGTTTCCTGACTATGGGCATTGGATGTCGTTGATAACGCGATCACATCATTAGGAGAATGATGTGATGGACAAGACCCAATCCTAAGCCTAGCACAAAGATCGTGTAGTTCGTATGCTAAAGCTTTTCTAATGTCAAGTATCATTTCCTTAGACCATGAGATTGTGCAACTCCTGGATACCGTAGGAATGCTTTGGGTGTACCAAAGCGTCCTGGCAACGTAATCGGGTGGCTATAAAGGTGAACTATGGGTATCTCCGAAAGTGCCTGTTGGGTTGGCACGAATCGAGACTGGATTTGTCACTCCGCAGTAACGGAGAGGTATCTCTGGGCCCACTCGGTAGGACATCATCATAATGTGCACAATGTGACCAAGGGGTTGATCACGGGATGATGTGTTACGGAACGAGTAAAGAGACTTTCCGGTAACGATATTGAACAAGGTATCGGCATAACGACGATCGAATCTCGGGCAAGTACAATACCGCTAGACAAAGGGAATTGTATACGGGATTGATTGAATTCTCGACATCGTGGTTCATCCGATAGATCATCATGGAACATGTGGAAGCCAACATGGGTATCCAGATCCCGTTGTTGGTTATTGACCGGAGAATGTCTCGGTCATGTCTGCATGGTTCCCGAACCCGTAGGGTCTACACACTTAAGGTTCGGTGATGCTACGGTTATAGGGAATAGATATACGTGGTTACCGAATGTTGTTCGGAGTCCAGATGAGATCCCGGACGTCACGAGGAGTTCCGGAATGGTCCGGAGGTAAAGATTTATATATGGGAAGTCCTGTTTTGGTCATCGGAAAAGTTTCGGGTGTTATCGGTAATGTACCAGGACAACCGAGAGGGTCCCGGGGGTCCACCAAGTGGGGCCACCGGCCCCAGAGGGCTGCATGGGCCAAGTGTGGGAGGGGACCAGCCCCAGGTGGGCTGGTGCGCCCCCCCACCAGGGCCCAAGGCCCCTAGGGTTTGGGAGGGGCGCCCACCTTACTTGGGGGCAAGTTTCCCTCTCCCCCCCCTTGGCCGCCACCCTAGATGAGTTTTGGGGCTGCCGCACCCCTTGGGGTGGGAACCCTAAAGGGGGCGCACCCCCTCCCTCTCCTCTATATATACTTGAGGTATTTTGGGCTGCAAACATAAGAGTTTCCACCTCTCCCTGGCGCAGCCCTACCTCTCTTTCTCCTCGTCTCTCGCAGTGCTTGGCGAAACCCTGCTGGATTGCCACGCTCCTCCATCACCACCACGCCGTTGTGCTGCTGCTGGACGGAGTCTTCCCCAACCTCTCCCTCTATCCTTGCTGGATCAAGGCATGGGAGACGTCACCGGGCTGCACGTGTGTTGAACGCGGAGGTGCCGTCCGTTCGGCACTAGGATCTCCGGTGATTTGATCACGACGAGTACGACTCCTTCAACCCCGTTCTCTTGAACGCTTCCTCTTAGAGATCTACAAGGGTATGTAGATGCACTCCCCTCTCTCTCGTTTCTAGTCTCTCCATAGATAAATCTTGGTGACTCGTAGGAGAATTTTGAATTTCTACTACGTTACCCAACACCCACTATAAGCGAATCATGAACGTATTGCAACACCCTACGGCAGGAATCCCTCATGCTTGCGCGACACCGAGGGCACAATAGGACAGAACCAAAATAAAACATACAACTCAAACCAATCTAGATCATCAATCAACCCAAAGACAAAGGATATCTACTCAAAACATCATAGGTTGGCAACACATCATTGGATCATAATATGTGGCATAAAGCACCATGTCCAAGTAGGGATTACACCGGGGTGCGGGAGAGTGGACCGCATAAAAGAGATGAGGATGGTGATGATGATGGTGATGTTGATGAAAACGATCACCGCGGCGATGATTCCCCTCCCGGTGGCACTCCGGTGCCACCGAGAGAGAGGAGGAGAGGTTCACCCCATTGTTCTTCCTCCTCCATGGCCTCCCCCTGGAAGGGAGAGGTTACACCTCTGGTCCTTGGCCTTCATGGTGATGATGGCCCCTCCGAGATCCTTCTCCATGGCCTCCGGTGATGATCGCCCCCTCCGGCAGGGTGCCAGAGAGGGCCTAGATTGATTTCTCATGGCTACAGAGGCTTGGTGCGGCGGAACTTCCGATATCTCTTCTGTTCTGGGGTTTTCTGGATTTATAGGAGGGGCTGGCGTTGGTTTCATGTCAAGGGGGCCCACGGGGAGTCCACGAGGTAGGGGCCGCGCCCAGGAGGGGAGGCGCCCTCCACCCTCGTGGTGTCCTCGGGACTCCCCTCCAGTAGCTTTTTGTTCCAACATTTTTTATATTTTCCAAAAATATTCTCCGTTGATTTTCAACGCATTCCGAGAACTTTTATTTCTGTATAAAAACAAGACCACAGTAGTTCTGCTGAAAACATCGTCGGTCTGGGTTAGTTCTAATCAAATCATACCAAAATCATGTAAAAATATTATAAACATGGCATGAATACTTCATAAATTATAGATACGTTGGAGACGTATCTCGTACTATCAAAGTCAAGATAAAAAATTATGAGTGTTTGCTTTATGTTACATGGGTGCTAGTGTTTCTATTCCGAAATCTTTATGTGATGTGCTTGGTCTTACCGATATCGAAGAATCCTCTTTAAATTTGCACTTGGCGGTTTCTACTGTTAAAAAGCCTATGGGAAGAATTGATGATGTTCTTATTCTTGCAAATAGGAATTATGTGCCCATAGATTTTATTGTTCTTGATATTGATTGCAATCCATCTTGTTCAATTATATTTGGTAAACCGTTTTTACGTACTATTGGTGTCGTGATTGATATGAAAGAAGGCAATATTAAATTTCAATTTCCACTCAGGAAGGGTATGAAACATTTCCCTAGAACAAGAATTAGGCCACCATATGAATCAATCATGAGGGCATCATATGGATCTAGAACGAAAGATGACAACACTTAGATCCTACGCGTTATGCCTAGGTAGGGGCGTAAAACGATAGTGCTCGTTGGGAGGAAACCCAACTTGTATCTTTTTGCTTTTTCATTTCCTTGCTGTTTCCAATAAAATACACAATAATACCTCTAGTTAGATGTGTTTTTGTGGTTTAAATTAGTGTTTGTGCCAAGCAAGGCCTTTGGGATGATTTGGGTGAGAGTTGATTTGATCTTGCTGAAAAATAGAAACTTTTGCTCTCATGAAATTATTTTTTAATTTTATCAGAAGAGTGATTTTGAGTTGATTCTTTTTGCAAAAAGATTAATAAACAAATTATTCACGTCGTCCTAATTTTTCAGAATTTTTGGAGTTACAGAATTATTCAAAGTAGTCACATTGCTACAGACTGTTCTGTTTTTGACAAATTTTGTTTTCTTTGGGTTGTGTGCTTGTTTTTATGATTCTATGGTTTTCTTTGATGAGTTTTGCCATCGAAAAGTTGGAATACAGTAGATACAATGAAAAAATAAAATATGAATAGGTTTGCAAAAGTACTTATAGTAGTGGTTTGCTTCCTTATACTAACGGATCTCACGAAGGTTTTGTTGAGTTTTGTGTGATTGAAGTTTTTCAAGTTTTGGGTGATCTTACGATGGATGAAAGGATAAGGATTAGCAAAAGGCTAACCTTGGGGATGCCCGAGGCACCCCAAGATAATATTCAATAAGTAGGATCAACTAACCTTGGGGATGCCCTGGAGTGGCATCCCCTCTTTCTTCTAACAACCATCGGTATTTTACTTGAAACTATATTTTAATACGTCACATATTATGAGTTTTGCTTGGAGTGTCTTGTATGATATGAGTCTTTGCTTGTTTTGCTTTGTGTTTTAAGTCTTGAATCCTTGCTGGACACACCTTTTTGAGAGAGCCAAAAAATTATGCTATGCTTGCTCCTACGCTTCACTTAAATTTTTAGAGTCATGGATTTGCACTAGTTCTTCACTTATATCTTTTTGAGTACGGTGTGCTTTGTTATTCTTGAATAAATGCTCTCATGCTTCACTTAGATTAATTTGGGAGTTAGTGAATTTTTTAAGAAATTCTCTCTTGCTTCACTTAGATTATTTTGAGAGAATGTAAAACTATGCTCATGTTCTTCACTTAAATTTGTTTGAGCTTACCAAAAGCAACATATGAAAATAGTCCCAAAGTGATAGATATCCAAGCAGGACTAATGACCCACAAGTATAGGGGATCTATCGTAGTCCTTTCGATAAGTAAGAGTGTCAAACCCAATGAGGAGCAGAAGGAAATGACAAGCGGTTTTCAGTAAGGAATTCTCTGCGGCAGTCCCGAAACTTGTACAGTGAATACTTTCCAAACCCTGCGAGACAAAGAAAACAATTACTTGGTATCATGAAATGAACAAAGTTGCCAATATGGTGCGATAATGATTGATTCAACTTACTTCTCGAGCATTTTAGACATGTCCGCATAGTCCTCGGGATCTTTTCGTCTCACATAATCTCTAGGAGAATATAGTGGAACCTGCGCACGCATGCATAACTCATCAATTACATTTATTACTATAACCTCGAGTAATAATTAAGGGAAACTGAATATGCACAAGATAGTAACACTCACTTGTAGTTGTAAGGAAAGAGTATTGTATCTTTGTTTTGATTTATTACCAACGATCGTAGCAAGTTCTCCTTGGTTTCTTTGGGATGAAAAGTAACCGTAAATTGATCTATGAGAGTTGTGTTAATGAACCCAATATCATACATTTCAGCTTTTCTGCATTCGACGATCTTCAATCTACATAATATAGTGAGGATAATTATATATACATGCAATGAAAGAGCTGAGCTATATATAGAGACTTAATGACAGAAGTAGTACTTACAGACAGTAGCAAGTGACCGTTAATTTATCGAGGGCCTTTTGATTAAAAAATGGAAGAACTCCTCAAATGGAACAGACAACTCCTCAATTCCAACGAGGTCGTGTTGATCCTCTTTAACTTTCAGCGTCAAAGTATCGATTTTTTTTCTCCCCTGCAAACTTTCTGCAGGTTTCCATGTACCAATCATGGAATCTTCACATCATTGTTAGAGTAGTTCCATCTTTGACGAGAGGCTTCTCGTACTCGTCTTTGAATTCGTCCACCTCTATTATATCAAATGTGCATCCTCATGCATGTAATCTGCAGGATTGATACCGGGCAAGATTCCCGGATGATTAGCGACGATATCGCTAAACACCTTGAGTGGGGGGCACGATTGGTTCGCTCGTTCGCCGTGCTGGGGAATTTTTTTCCCACTTCTTCGTTCTTGTAACCTTTTGTCACTACAAGTACTTTCCGACCGCTTCGCTTCCATATATGTCTTTTCAGTAATGCACTCATAGTTGGTTTGCGGCGGAGACGGTGGTGGTCGCTGCAGGGCATCCAAAGTGCGCTTCACTTTCACCGGATCTATCTTCTCCTCCGGAGGTGGATGTCTCTTAGCTCTTTGTGTTTCGAAGTAGTCCTTCACTTGGGCTTGATAGATCTCCTCGTTTTCATGTTCGGTCATCTCGTATGGTAACTTCTCTGGAGTCTTGAGAGATGGACCGAATCTGTATTGTCTCCTGCCTCTGGCTGTACTGGTAGACGCTGGAGCAGGCCGAGCGGTTGCGGCTGTCTTCTTTCGTTGCTTATGAGGCGGAGGAGAAGGACTACGACGCACCGGAGCAGCCGGAGCGTCGGCGGGTCTCTTCCGCCCTTGCGGACGAGGCGGAGAAGGAGGAGGCTGGCAGGTCGGGCGTGCCGGCACACACGGAGAAGGAGGCGGAGTGCCCAGATCACTCGCCGGAGGAGCAGGCGGAGGAGGAGGCGGAGTGCCCTGACTCGTCGTCGGAGGAGGAGGAGGCGGAGGCGTCCAGTTCAGAAGGTTGATGAGCTCCTTCCGCCATAGGCATGGAGTCTTTAGAGAAGAACCCAGCCTAGTCTCCCCTTCACTGGTAAGGTGGTCAAGCACGAGCTCCTCAAATCCCTCCGTTCTTTCATCCACCATCACCCTAGCATGTCCTTCTGGAATTGGACGGCAGTAAAAAGTTGCGTTGGGTTCAGTAGGTCGAACAGAGCCGATAGCCGCCTTGACTTTGTAATTCTGCCATTGCGTCATTATGTGGCAATGTTGAGACTCCGTGATAGCATCCACGGGGTAGCTAGCAGGAGCCGTGAAGACAGTCTCTAGCTGAAGCAGCTCGGTGGAAGCCACGCTGCTTCTCCGCTGATATCGCGGTGTAGCTTTGGGGGTAGCTTCGGCAGGTCACTTGCTTCAAACTGCTTCTCGTTCCTCTAGCTTCCGTACCCTTGCGTGCAGCCCCTGCAGTTCGCTCTGCTCCACTTTCCTCCTCCTCTCTTGTGTTTTCTAACCGCCTGCGTCCGGAAACCCAACCTTCCACGGAACGGAGCCTGGTGTGCCTCGTGTCCGTCCAGGGTGCTCAGGATTCCCGAGGGCCATTGTGAGCTCGTCCTTCTCTCTATCTGGAACGAACCTCCCTTCCTGCACTGCGGAGATATAGTCCCGAAGCTTCGTGACGGGTATTCGCAGTTGCTCGCTCGTCCAATTGCACTTCCCAGTTATAGGGTCCAAGGTTCTGCCAACCCCGAAGAACCAAGTCCTTGGACGGTCTCGCCAGTTCAATGTCTCTGGTTCGACCCCTTTATCAAGCAGGTCGTTCTCTGCCTTGCCCACAACGGCCGGGCTTTGAGGTAACCACCTGACCCGTGCGATAGTGATGCTCCTTCTTTGCAGCAATTATCTTATTTGTCGCTCACATCTTCTCACTCCTCTCCGATGTCTTGTTGGCCACAAATGCGTCCCATTGATCTCTGAGCTTCTCATACCGGCCGATGAATTCTGGTGTCTTTTTTGGTTGACACACTTTGCTTTCAGCTCATTCTTCTACCTCCTAAATAGATCTGCCATCTTCTTGAGAGCACAGAACTTGATCAATGTCTCAATAACTAGATTCTCCCGGTCCTCCTCTTCCGGTAGGGTGAAATTTACCTTCAGCGCATTCCAAAGGTCCTCTTTCTGTGTATCTTCGACCAAAGAAACTTGAAGCTCTTCCTTCTTAGGCTGATTCCATAGCTCGATGCTGATTGGGATCATGTCCCTAACAAGAACCCCGCACTGAGCAGTAAATGCGTCCTTGGTCTGGAGGGGTTCAATTGGTTGGCCATCGCACGTGATTGCTGTGATCGTGAACCTTTCATCCGAGCGCAACTTTTTCTTCGGGCCTCGCCTCTTTATCGAAGTTGTGCTCGATCCAGAGGGCTAGAAAAAAGAAGAAAGACGAGAGGTAATATGTGTAGATACCAAAACAATGAATGCATGAATTAGCTAGTCAGCATAGGCTTAATTAATATATATACCTGGCCGGACTCTGTTCGGTCACCAGAGCCGTCATCACGGTCTCCTTCTTGCCCCGGCATTCGGTCACCGGAGCCATCATAATCATGTCCTTCCTCCTCCGGTGTTCGATAACTGCAGCTTGCTTCACCCTTTCCTTCCAGACCATCGGTTTCGTTGAGATACGACATGACATCACCTCCGCCTGCGATTATGTCCCCCAACACTCGTTCTGCTTCCTCGTCTCGGCCGTGCTCCATATTTTCTGCAAATATTGCAACATGGCAATTATTATACAAACATGACCGATGGATATATTAGTGGCAAACGAAGACCTAGCTATAGCTAATCTCAACAAGGAATTATATTAATTAGTGGCCTCGACACTTCTCTAGGGTTTGGGGTGGCCTCGACGACAACGCTCTTTTAACTTGGTAAATTTGGGTGGCCTCGGCAGCGCTAGGGTCTAGTGTCAAAGGATTCAACAAAACTATGTCTTCATCATTAGGCGAAAGTAACCCTCGGCGATCCTCGACCCCTCGACGACCCTCGACCCTCGAACCCTCACCCCCCCCCCCCCCCCCGCCTCATGTCGAAGTTATCGGGGAGGTGGTATATCGACAACGACATACCCGATAAGAAATAAGAAGAGGAAGAAGAAGAGAAAAAAAAAAGAGGAGAAGAAGAAAGAAATAGAGGAGAAGATCGAAGAAAAAAAAAGAGGAGAAGAGGAAAGGAATAGAGGTGAAGAAAAAAAAAAAAGAAATTACTCTATTTTTTCTTCTTCTCTTCTATTCCTTTCTTCTCCTTTATTTCTTTTTTTCTCTTCTTATTTATTTCTCCTCCTCTTCTTCTCCTTTCTTCTTCTCCTTCTTCCTCTTCTTACTTTCCTTTTTCCACTCCTTCTTTTTCTGCTTCTTCCTTTTTTCTTCCTTTTCCTTATTTTATTTTTTCCTCTACACTAACCTATGCACTAACCTAAAATCGATATCTACTAATTAAAGACCTAAATAAAAAAACATCATATGAAAAAAACCATCATATGCACAAAAAGCATCATATGACCCCCCCCCCTCATGTCGAAGTTACCGGGGAGGATACCCCCCCTCTCTCTTTTTTTCTTTTTTTCCTCTTCTTATTTATTTCTCCTCTAAAATGTAACTTTTGCATATATAGAACTTTTTCTTCTTCTTTCTTCTTCCTTCTCTTCCTTCTTCCTTCTTCCTAAATACATAAAACTTTTCTAAAAATGAAACTAACCTAAAATGCACTAAATCAGAGAACATACATAGATGAAACTTTTCTAAAAATCTAACTTTTGCATATATGAACATATATACACAAAGAACATATACATATATACATTTTTATAATACTGCAAAAGACAAATCATCATATATATGAACAAAAAATCTGGAAAAAAAACAGGACATATAATCATATATATACACATACATAGAATCGCACATATACATATAATCAAAATAAACATCATATATATGCAAAAAATGAGGCGAAGGTCAGCCGGACCAAAGGCGGCGGCGTCTGGTCGGGGCGACGGCGACGGGGTCGGGGAAGGGGCGGCGCGCGCGGCGACGGCGACGAGGTCGAGGCAGGCGGGATGCGACGGCGACGGTGTTGTGGCAGGGGCGGTGCGCATGGCGACGATAATGGGGACGACGACGGCGACGGTGTCGGGGCAGGGGTGGCGCAACGATGGCGTCGGGGGCGAGCTTCGGCGACGAGCAGGAGGCCAGGGGCGGGCTCGGGGGCACGCACGACCACTACTAGAGAAAAGCTTACCAGTAGCGCTTGTTTTTGTGCTACCAGTAGCGCGGGTACCAGCGCTACTGCTACGGTGCTACAACTATTTTGTAGCCGTAGCGCGTTTCTAGACCAGAGCTACTGGTAAGTTCAACTACTAGTAGCACGTTTTTAGGCCAGCGCTACTGCTAACATTTATGTTTTTTTTAATATTTTGGCGCTGTACATGTTTAAACAGATATATCTTTTATACAATAACAACTCATCATGAACTAGTCTGTTTAAATAGCATATTCATTACTAGTAGTCATCACCACCAAACAATGTTCGTCAATGAGACATCATATATATAACAAGTTGGTCACTACTCATAATCACAACTCCTCATCCTCCTCATCAACTCTAATACATTATAGCACATAATAACACATTCTACCTAGGACCTACTCCTCTCATAGGACCTACTCTACCCTCTCTTAGGTAAAATATCATAAAACAAGATAGGCATTGACTCTTCATTAAGGAAACTGAACTCTCCATAATGAAGAACGGAGATCATCCTGTCTCCAAGTCTTGGTTGACGCACAATGTTGCTTCCAAGTAGGTCTCTACGATGGTTGAAACATTTTTTCCAATCATTTATTATCATGGCTTCCTCGCTTTTAGAAATCCGGTATGGACAGGAGTGATGTGGATACTGTGGCTGACCTGGCCGTGGTGGCCGTAAGCTCATAACATCAACGCGACCTCTTGGCAACATCAGATGAGGCACACAATCCATCGGGATTTTCTGTTTAAAAACATAGTAATAACTTTGTAGTTAGCAATGTAGTTTAGTTTTAGAGAAATTTATGCAAAAGATGCACGGATGTCGTAATAGTAGAAAATCTTACCATGATATCTCCATTGATGTTACCGTAGCACACCGCGTGCACTAGTGGCACATATGGACCATAATTTTGAGGATTTCGATAATAGCTATTGTAATTCTCAAGATCAGTAAAAATGTGATACGACCATCTTTCTCCTTATAAGTTAATTGTGCTTCATCATTGTAGTAGTAGGTTCTGTCTACCATCTTCCGTACATTTTTTGAAGAATGAAAATAAGCTGTAAAATATTTTGAAATAAACAATATAAATTACTTAGTAAATATGTTTAAGAAACTCACACAGCAGTAGAACTGGAAGCGTGTCAATAAGGACCCAAATGGTCATACCATTTTCGTCGATGTCACGATCACCAAGATCGAAGGTGAGAAGCATACCCTCATGAAAATCATACGCCTTGGAAAGGGATTCCCAATTCGGGCAACCAAAATTAGATGAGTTCACAGAATTGTATAGTTTTACAGCAAAATCATAACCATGATGGGTCCTTAGTTGAATTATCTTTGTCTCCGTGCTTTCATGATCTTCAAAACCCATCTTCTCCAATACATAGCGTCTTGCATGGCATGGGATAAGCTAGTCGAACTGTAAAAGACGGAAATTACATGTTGAAGAAGCAGAGAAGTCATGCAAAAATAACAAAAAACACTTGTCATCATTGTGTACCGTATCAACATCGAAGGTCTCTTGGAGCTTGATGCTGAAGCGCCGACCTTCTACCAGGTGAGGCCTGTCGCACATACCGCGCTTATCTTCGCGGTAATCACACATAGCGAATTCCCTTTCGCCGTCAGACATTTCCTAAAGGTAATTAATAATCCATCATGAATAAATATGTAGTAGTTTGTAGCACAAACTGTGCTCATCTTTTGCATTCAATAAGAAAACAACTAATAGGTAATTAATAATCCATCATCGAATACATATATAGCAGTTTGTAGCAAAGATCATCATATAATATCACTAATACATCTCGAATAATAGCTCCTCTAGGTTCAGTGGGCCGCGGTGGACACCGAAAGAGAAGGAACCATCACCGGATCATAGCTCCGTGAGATCCCCAAATAATCTGCGGTATTGGAGAACGGCCGTTCGCCAACGAAACCAAGTAGCGGTGGACGTGCGCGTTCTCCTCCGTGACACGGTGTTGTACCACCTGCGCGGGGGACTCAAGCCTCTGCACCGATGCAGGCCCACGTGACCGCCACCAAAGAAGCTCCGATCAACGACGGACTGGCTCCTCACTAAGCTGCGCTCAGCAGAAGGTAGCACAACCTAGCAGCAGCCCGGCGGAGCCCAGTCCCAAACATGGCCCCTCGGCTCAAGCAGGAGTCCTCTGCCGAGTCCACGACGAGGATGCGGGATAGGCATGGTCGACGTCGAGAACAAAATGCTTAATTATGAAAACAAAATTAATAAACACTTAGCAAAATTTGACATGACCTTTGCTAAAAAAATAGACCAATCGAAGCGCTGAAATTTGCCAGAACGTAAACGAATCGACATTTCTGGCAAAACATAGGCCACTCGGAAAAATATGACATGTCCAAAATGTGACATGTTCAAAATATGACATGTCCACTGCAAATTTGCATATAACATGAAAAATTGCTTTAACTAAAAAAATAACATCAATTGGTTTAACTAAAAAAATACCTAGAATTCTCTTAACTACACTTAAAACAACTAAAACACCTAAAATTCTGTTAACCACACCTAAAACAACTAAACCACCTAAAATTCTGTTAACTACACCTAAAACAACTAAAACACCTAAAACTCTTTTAAATACACTTAAAATAAATTCAACATTATTCTAAGAACACCTACATTATTCTAATAACCTACCTTTTTAACTAAAACACCTACAAATTTAACTAAAACACCTAAAAATTCAACTAAAACACCTACATTATTTAACTAAAACACCTAACAATTGACTACTCTCTAATAATGATAACTGGGGAGGGAGGGAGGAGTATACCACTTGATGCAGGAGAGCCATGCGGGGGGCATGTTGGGGAGGATGGCGGTCTTGGGAGGGTGTAACATCCCAAATTTTCAATTTGGAATGTTATACATTATGTCATCATGCATATCATATTTTCTCGCATTTTTCCGATCCTAGAAAATTTCACGCAACTCAAGGACCTTCGGAGAGAGTTGGAGATTTCATTATTTTCATATTTGAGATTTCTCAAATTATGAAAATATAGGATCATTGGATTTATTTAATTATCTTCATAAGTTTTTCCGATATAAAAATTTAAGAGAGGGAATAATATGACTTTCCCAACATTTAGGAAAAAATGAAGATTTTATAAATAAATCAAATTTTGGTTTTGAAAGATTTATTTGCTTTAGGCAAAAATAAGCATTTTAAAAAAATATGCATATTTGCCCGTTTTTAAAGTTCATTTTGTTCGACTCATTTTTAGGAGTCGGGGAAAATTAATTTTATTAAATTCGGAGTTCGTTTGGTTTTATTTTATTTCGTTTAAGTTTTGTTTAAAAAAAACTGCGCGCCACTTTGCTAAGGGCCAAGCCCCGGCCCGCCGCCGCCCGGCCCGCGCCCTCCCCTCGCGTGCCCAGCAGGAGCCCCCGCCGCATGCCGAGTCCGGCTCGGCTCACGCCGCCGCCGCCGTGCCCCCCCTCCCCAAGGCACCGGAGACCCCCTCCTTTTATACCGCCACCCCCCTCTCCTCATCCCGCCCGCGCCGCCGCCCTCAACCCGAGTCGCGCCGCCCGCCAGCCGCCGCCGCGCCTTCCGTCGCCCAGCGCCGCCCTCGCCACCCGTCGACCCCGCCGCCACCCACCGCCCGTCGCCCGACCCCGCCGGAGCCCGGAGCCCCGCCGGAGCCTCGCCGGAGGTAGCCCCTCGCCGCCGCCCCGATCTGATTTTTTTTTGAAAAACCCGATCCGGTTTTTCTCGCGTTGTTCGGTTTTTTTTCAAAAAAAAACCCTAGATTGGTTTATTTTTTTTTTGTTTTATTATTTAGTGAACGTTCACCGACCCGTTCGTTTCAATGAACGTGTTCGTTGAATTAGTTCTGTTAACGAACGTCCGCCTTTTTAACCGTTCGTCGTTTTTCTTTTAAACAGATTTAATCCGTTATTTTCTGAATTCGATTTCCGATCAAATTTTCAAATCTGTTTATTTTCTTGCTCGTTTATCGGAATCAGGTGATTCAAGCGCCTGGAGTTTCGTTACGAAACCGCCGTTCCGACTAACCTACTTAAACAGAGTTTAGCTACTGTAAAATTTTGACCTAGTTTCAGATTGCTAAACCGAGTCGTTCTCTCTCGAGTTTCGACTTTCGATGCTTTATTTGATTTGATTCTTTTGCAACCAGGGTTCTTAAGTTGAACTCTCTGGTTAGATCTTTTATTCGAGATTTCCCTGTGCATTAGATGAGTACTTATTGTATGCTTGTTGTTTGTCTGCGTTAGATCACCCGAAGTGCGCCGCTTGTTACTTCAATCTCTAGGTCTCATGGATCATCGCTAAGGCAAGTAACACTTGATCATACCTTTTCTACTACCCAGTTTTATTGCATTAGATCAAGCCCTCAAACACTTGCATGTTTAGGATCTAATTAAATTGTGGGTTGGGAAGTAGATTGAGGTAGTACCTATTACCTGTTTACTTATGAAACCTTGGGAGTTACTTTTACGTTTGCTTATTATGCCATGCTATGCTAGTAGACGTGGATTGGGTGAGTGAATATCCATGACAGATGTGAGATTGTTAATTAATGGTTTATCTAAGGTGGCAACCTAAACACACATCTGGGTGGATTGAGGCACCTGGTTTCCATCAGACTTGCCTGTATTTGTTCGGACGGCGACCCAGGCTCTAAGGGTTCATAAGATTATTCAAACTAGAAACTTCCGTGTGCAGCCACAAGCCAATTATGGGCTCTGGCGTAGTTGACTAAGTTGTGCGAACTCTTACGGGTAGGCTAGTTGATGTAGGGGATGTAGGTTGGTACGGTCTACCCACATGTAAGGTGCTAGCGCTTCTGAAAGACTATGTCTCGGTCATCCGCTTCTCAAACACCATGTAGTCACGAGAACCAAGCGGAGGCGATTGAGTATTGTGGGGAAAAGTGCGCAAACCTCTGCAGAGTGTATAAACTAATCATGATTAGCCGTGTCCCCGGTTATGGACATTTTGAGTATCTGGTAATTGAATATCATGTGAATCTCAACATGTTACTTCTAATAAAAGTTATTGGGATTTGATGAGTACTTTTTAATTGGGATTGAGGATGCTGTCAACCATTCTCAATGTTTAACAACCACCATGATAGTTAAACAAAATTATTCCTTTGTTGTAGGGAAAAACTAGATTTATGCAAAAATGTAACCGTAGAGCCTTACCACCAGCCATATATGCATGTAGTATAGGCTTATTCCTTCATTGCTCTTTATGTGTTACATTGCCAGCATATTCCATGTGCTGACCCGTTTTCGGGCTGCAACTTTCACGTTGCAGACTTTTCGCATAACGAGTAAGGTGTTAGGTCGTGGTTCTATACTCTGTGATGCCGATGGAGTTGATGGACTCACTTATCTTCCTAGCCTTCCGCTGTTATTATTAGATGGCCTTAATCCATATTATTGTATTAAGTTCCCTTGTGGACAACGATGTAATAAGTGTGTGATTGCTACTCTGCTATAAATCCTTCGAAGTACTGTGTGGTGTCAGCATTACTGATCCAGGGATGACACTGAGCACAGAGACTTGATCCATTCGGGTCTGGTCGCTACAGAGAATGGTATCAGAGCACACGCTGACTGTAGGACACGACCACTAAGTTAAAGCCATAGGTCACTACTCTCTTCCCATTTTCTAACTCCTCATCTTTTCTACTCTCTTTAGGATGATTTGACGCGAAGATCAAGTACACCCAACCAGATGAAGGCACACCTTTTGGATTTCACTTGAAGGAAGTTACCAAGTACCTGAACATTGGACTAACCAGCTTCACCGGAACTTTCAACGCCACTCTGCCTGAAGAGGAGCGCTAGAAGATTCAAGCTCACGTTCCAGGAAGGACATTCGCCCCAATCACCAAGCCTATAGATAGTGTTTTCAGTGCACCAACTTGGAGTCTGGGAAAGAGCATGGCAGCTCACATCACCATGGGACGCATTGGAGAAGTTTATCAAGAAGACCTCAAAGACACTATCTACCAGAATTGTGGACGCCGAGATGAACAATGGGACATAGTCAGCACCAAGAAGGATAGATCCATTGCATCTTTCATCCAGGAGTTAAACCAGCACATTCGACGCCAGGAGAACCAAATGTGCAATTATTTGTTGGAGTTGCGTAATGCAAAGGAAAGGATCATCGAATCGGAAGGAGAACTAAAGACTACACGCAAGGACTACATGGACGAGATCGTAGCTCTAGCAAGACACAATAACGATCTTAAGTACGAGATCGAAGAACTCAAGAAGAAGTTGGCGCCAGGAATGAAGACCAGTATGTCGATTGTCCAAGCGACTACATCAACATCGACGACACCGATTCGGATCCAAGTGAACCCAACTTTGAAGACGAAGGCTGGAGCAGTACATCATGGAGTCTTCCACCGGTTCAAATTAGTAGAAGTCTCCCACATATTAGTAGTATTCCTCCATGTAAACATTATAGTACACGCACTTTTGCGACAGTTAGATCGTTGTAAGCCCTTGTTTGATTGAATGAAGTGATTTTGTGTGCATTTGCCATGTGCATTTGGGTAGTGATTTCCCTTAGACCTCATTCTATTCTAAATTTCTCTTCTTTTCTAAACCCATCAGATGCCTCCGAGACGCGACCCCGGATTCGTTTTCCCGCCAGAGATCACCCAACTGATCCAGCAGCAGAATACCCTGATTCAAACATTGGTGCAGAACCAGGGCAACAACAACAACAACAACAACAACAACAACAACCCACCACCACCACCACCACCTGCGGATCATCTGACTCGTTTCCTTAGACTAAACCCGCCGGTGTATTCCAGTAGCACCGAGCTGATTGTAGCAGATGACTGGCTCCGCAAGATAGGAAGGGAGCTGACCACTGCAGGATGCACAGATGGAGAAAGAGTGAAGTTTCCAGCACATCAGCTTGAAGGACCCGCAGCAGCATGGTGGGAGAATTTCACAGCCACTTACCCTGTAGACACGGTCACATGGGATCAGTTTCAGCAAGCTTTTCGTACTGCCCATGTTTCAGCAGGAGCTATGGCCATGAAGAAGCGTGAATTTCGCAACTTACGCCAAGGAGGAAGGACTGTTGGCACAAGATGTGGATGATTTTAGTAAGTTAGCACGTTATGCCCCGGATGACGCGTTACTCTGAATGACGCTAAACAGAGAAGTTTCTAGAAGGACTGAATGAAGAGTTCAGCATGCCGTTGATGGTAGCCAGTTTCAATAACTACCAGAGTTGGTAGACCGAGCCCTCATGATTGAAGGAAAGCAGCAAAGAATTGAGAACTGCATAGCGGAAGTATGGACAGGGGAAGTATAACTCTGGAGCTCAGCAGAAACCTCGTTATACCCCTAAATCAGGAATTCAGTTTCAGCATACCCATGGAGGAGGTAATTCGCATAACCATAATGGCACCAAGAATGGGAACGGGAATGGAGGAAGCAATGGACAGAACCGCACCAACCCGTCAACACCATCCAAAGTAGACCTGAGTCACGTTACTTGCTTTAAGTGCCGCAAGACTGGGCATTATGCCAATGACTGTCCAGAAGGCCAGAATGGAAATGGCAATGGAAGCTCTGGAAAGAAGCCCAACCCTTTCAACAGGGGATGTGAACCACATTGATGTGGAGGAGGTTGAAGATCAGCCCGATGCAAAGAATTGGTAAGTTTTTGGTTAAGTCCTTTATCGCAGTTGTTCTTTTTAAATCTTTGGTGCATCGCATTCATACATATCAAGGGGATTTGTGAATAAGTACAGATTACCGACCCAAGCCCTTCGGTCACCCATGCTAGTAACCTCACCCGGAGCAGAATACATGGCTAGTAAATGGTGTGATCGACTGCCATTAAGGATTGGACACTATGTTTTCCCTCGCACCTAATAGTTACGGAATCCCAAGGATTGGATGTGATATTAGGTATGGATTGGTTATCAAGGTATGGAGGAAACATAGATTGCACCACAAAGTCAATTTTGCTCACCACACCGGAAGGAAGAAGGATTAAGTATGTATCACGGCACGAGCCGAGAAGAGCGCAAGTTAATTGCCTATCGTGAGTGGTGCAGTAAGAAGTACCAGTGGTGAAGGATTTTCCTGATGTATTTCCGGAAGAGTTGCCAGGAATGCCACCAGATAGAGACATTGAGTTTTTGATCGAGATGTTGCCAGGAACAGGCCCGATATCGAAGCGACCGTACAGGATGCCCGCACAGGATTTGGCGGAAATCAAGAAACAGATTAAGGAACTATTGGATAAAGTTTTTATACGCCCAAGTTCTTCACCTTGGGGATCACCCATTTTTGTTAGTGGAGAAGGAGGATGGATCTTTAAGAATGGTTGTTGATTATCGTGGATTGAATGAAGTAACAATCAAGAACAAGTACCCACTACCTATGATAAATGATCTGTTTGATCGCTTACAAGGAGCTAAGGTGTTTTCCAAGATCGATTTGCGATCAGGGTACCATCAGTTGAAGATTCGGGAGCAGGACATACCTAAGACAGCGTTTACCACGAGATATGGACTGTACGAGTATACCGTTATGTCTTTTGGATTGACTAATGCACCAGCCTATTTCATGAACCTGATGAACAAAGTATTTATGGAGTTTTGGATAAGTTCGTCGTGGTGTTCATTGATGACATTTTGATTTTCTCGAAGAATGAAGAGGAACATAAGGAACATTTGAGATTGGTTTTGAGAAACCGAGGGAACACCAGTTGTATGCCAAGTTCAGCAAGTGTGAGTTTTGGCTAAAGGAAGTTGGATTTCGGACATGTTATATCCGGAGAAGGAATAGCAGTTGACCCCACAAAGGTTGAGACCGTAACCAAATGGGAAGCACCAACGACAGTTGGAGAGATTCGAGTTTCCTTGGACTCGCAGGATACTACCGAAGATTCATTGAGAATTTCTCAAGGATTGCCAAGCCTATGACTGAATTGTTGAAGAAGGATAACAAATTTTTATGGACTGAGGACTGTGAGGCAAGTTTTCAGGAGTTGAAGAAAAGATTGGTTACCTCACCGGTTTGATATTGCTGCACTGACCAAGGATTATGAGGGTGTATTACACGCTTCACGCCGAGGACTTGGAGCAGTGCTTATGCAGGAAGGAAGAGTTGTTTCAGATGCTTCACGACAACTTAAGCCCCATGAGTTGAATTATGCCACACATGATTTGGAGTTAGCAGCCGTTGTGCATGCCTTAAAGACATGGAGACATTTTCTCATTGGAAATCATTACGAAGTATATACGGATCACAAGAGTTTGAAGTACATCTTCACACATAAGGAATTGAATCTCAGACAAAGGAGATGGTTAGAGCTTATCAAGGATTATGACATGAGATTGCATTATCACCCCGGAAAGGCTAATGTCGTAGAAAGGCGCATTGAGCCGTAAGAGCCACGTCAATACCCTAATGATGGGAGGGATACCCAATGAGATAGCCGAGGACCTTCGAGAGCTATGTTTGGAAATAGTTCCAGAGGCTATGTAGCAGCATTGGAGATTCAACAACACCGATGGACAAAATCAGAGAAGCCCAAAAGGCGGATAAGGAAGTTGCCTCTATAAAGGAGAAAATGAGCAAAGGAAAAGCTAAAGGATTTCGTGAGGATGAGCACGATACCCTATGGTTTGAAGACCGTGTTTATGTGCCCAATAACCCGTAGATCGGAAGTTGATTTTACAAGAAGCTCATGATTCACCCTATTCGATTCACCCAGGAAATACCAAGATGTATTTGGATTTGAAGAATACTTTCTGGTGGACCGGAATGAAGAAGGATATTGCAGAGTACGTAGCAGTTTGCGATGTATGTCAGAAAGTAAAGGCAGAGCATCAGAAGCCAGCAGGATTGTTACAACCACTGCCGATACCCGAATGGAAGTGGGATAAACTAGGCATGGATTTCATCACAGGTTTGCCAAAGACTCGTTCAGGTTATGACTCGATTTGGGTTGTAGTCGACCGTTTAACAAAGGTAGCTCATTTCATTCCAGTCAAGACTACCTATAGCAGTGCTAAGTTGGCAAAGATATACATGACCAGAATTGTGTGTTTACACGGAGTTCCGAGGAGCATCGTATCAGATAGAGGAACCCAATTTACCTCAAAATTTTGGAACCAGTTGCACGAGACATTGGGAACTAGACTGGAGTTCAGTACAGCTTTTCACCCACAGAAAGACGGACAGACTGAGAGAGTCAATCAGATTTTGGAGGATATGCTGAGAGCTTGTGTACTAGATTATGGATCTAGTTGGGATGATAATTTGCCGTATGCGGAATTTTCCTACAACAACAGTTACCAAACCAGTTTGAAGATGGCACATTTTGAGGCTCTGTATGGAAGAAGGTGCAGGACACCGTTGTCATGGGACGAAACTGGAGATCATCAGTTGTTTGGACCAGATTTGATTAAGGAGTCTGAACAGAAGGTTAAGTTGATTCGAGACAGGCTCAAGGTAGCGGTCCAAACAAAAGAGCTATGCCGATTCAAAGCAAAGCGATTGAGTATGAAGTTGGAGACAGAGCATATCTTAGAGTATCCCCGCCGAGGAGTTAAGCGTTTTGGAGTTAAAGGAAAATTAGCCCCACGCTTCGTTGGACCATATAAGATTTTTGCAACGCATGGGAGAAGTTTCTTATAAGTTGGAATTGCGGAAGGACTGTCGGGAGTTCATGATGTATTCCATGTTTCTCGATTGAAGAAATGTCACCCCGACATAGCGAGAGGTACCGTTAAGAGACACAAGTACACCTTTGGAAGCAATTCAGTTGAAGGATGACTTAACATATGAGGAAAAACCGGTTAAGATTCTCGATTATGCTAACAGAGTTACCCGCAGCAAGGTTATCAAGTTTTGCAAGGTTCAAGGAGCCACCACACCGAGGATGAAGCCACCTGGGAAAGAGAGGAAGTTTTGCTCAAGGACCACCCTCACCTATTTTCTAGCCAACCCGAATCTCGAGGGCGAGATTCATCTTAAGGGGGTAGGTTTGTAACATCCTAAATTTTCAATTTGGAATGTTATACATTAGGTCATCATGCATATCATATTTTCTCGCATTTTTTCCGATCCTAGAAAATTTCACGCAACTCAAGGACCTTCGGAGAGAGTTGGAGATTTCATTATTTTCATATTTGAGATTTCTCAAATTATGAAAATATAGGATCATTGGATTTATTTAATTATCTTCATAAGTTTTTCCGATATAAAAATTTAAGAGATGGAATAATATGACTTTCGCGTAATTTAGGATTTATGAAGATTTTATAAATATATAAATTTTGGTTTTGAATGATTTATTTGCTTTAGGCAAAAATGAGCATTTTAAAAAATATGCATATTTGCCCGCTTTTAAAGTTCATTTTGTTCACTCATTTTTAGGAGTCGGGGAAAATTAATTTTATTAAATTCGGAGTTCGTTTGGTTTTATTTTATTTCGTTTAAGTTTTGTTTAAAAAAAAAAACTGCGCCGCCCGCCTGGGCCAAGGCCCACGCCCAACCGCCGCCTCAGCGCCCCTCCCTCGCCTGGAGGAGCCGCCCGCCGCCGCCGAGTCGGCTCGGCTCTGGCCACGCCGCCGTGCCCTCCCCAAGGCACCCCCTCCTTTTATACCGCCGCCACCCTCCCTCTCCTCTCATCCCGCCCGCCCGCCGCCCTCAACCCGAGCTGCCTGCCGCCCGCGCGCCGCCCGCCACGCCGCCACCCCTCGCCACCCGTCGACCCCGCCACTCCACCGCCTGTCGCCCGACCCCGCCGGAGCCCGAGCCCCGAGCCTCGCCGAGGTAGCCTCGCCGCCGCCCGATCTGATTTTTTTTGAAAACCCGATCCGTTTTTCTCAAGTTGTTCGGTTTTTTCAAAAAACCCTAGATTGGTTTTTTTTTGGTTTTATTATTTAGTGAACGTTCACCGACCCGTTCGTTTCAATGAACGTGTTCGTTGAATTAGTTCTGTTAACGAACGTCCGCCTTTTTAACCGTTCGTCGTTTTTCTTTTAAAAGGATTTAATACGTTATTTTCTAATTCGATTTCGATCAAATTCTCAAATCTGTTTATTTTCTTGCTCGTTTATCGGAATCAGGTGATTCAAGCGCTGGAGTTTCATTCTGAAACCGCCGTTCGACTAACCTACTTAAACAGAGTTTTGCTACTGTAAAATTTTGACCTAGTTTCAGATTGCTAAACCGTGTCGTTCTCTCTCGAGTTTCGACTTTCGATGCTTTATTTGATTCGATTCTTTTGCAACCAGGGTTCTTAAGTTGAACTCTCTGGTTAGATCTTTTATTCGAGATTTCCTTGTGCATTAGATGAGTACTTATTGTGTGCTTGTTGTTTGTCTGCGTTAGATCACCCGGAGTGCGCCGCTTGTTACTTCGAATCTCTAGGTCTCATGGATCATCGCAAGGCAAGTAACACTTGATCATACCTTTTCTACTACCCAGTTTTATTGCATTAGATCAAGCCCTCAAACACTTGCATGTTTAGGATCTAATTAAATTGTGGGTTGGGAAGTAGATTGAGGTAGTACCTATTACCTGTTTACTTATGAAACCTTGGGAGTTACTTCTACGTTGCTTATTATGCCATGCTATGCTAGTAGACGTGGATTGGGTGAGTGAATATCCATGACAGATGTGAGATTGTTAATTAATGGTTTATCTAAGGTGGCAACCTAAACACACATCCTGGGTGGATTGAGGCACCTGGTTTCCATCAGGACTTGCTCAGTATTTCTTCGGACCGCCACCCGTGCTCTAAGGGATCATAAGATTATTCAAACTAGAAACTTCCGTGTGCAGCCACAAGCCAATTATGGGCTCATGGCGTAGTTGACTAAGTTGTGCGAACTCTTACGGGTAGGCTAGCTGATGTAGGGATGTAGGTTGGTACGGTCTACCCACATGTAAGGTGCTAGCGCTTCTGAAAGACTATGTCTCGGTCATCCGTTTCTCAAACACCATGTAGTGCGAGAACCAAGCGGAGGCGATCGAGTCTTGTGGGGAAAAGTGCGCAAACCTCTACAGAGTGTATAAACTAATCATGATTAGCCGTGTCCCCGGTTATGGACGTTTTGAGTATCCGTAATTGAATATCATGTGAATCTCAACATGTTACTTCTAATAAAAGTTATTGGGATTTGATGAGTACTTTTTAATTGGGATTGAGGATGCTGTCAACCATTCTCAATGTTTAACAACCACCATGATAGTTAAACAAAATTATTCCTTTGTTGTAGGGAAAAATTAGTTTTATGCAAAAATGTAAATCAGAGAGCCTTACCACCAGCCATATATGCATGTAGTATAGGCTTATTCCTTCATTGCTCTTTATGTGTTACATTGCCAAGATATTCCATGTGCTGACCGTTTTGGCTGCAACTTTCACGCTTGCAGACTTTTCGCATAACGAGTAAGGTGTTAGGTCGTGGTTCTATACTCAGAGATGCCGATGGAGTTGATGGACTCACTTATCTTCCAAGTCTACCGCTGTTATTATAAGATGGCCTTAAGCAATATTATTGTATTAAGTTCCCTTTTGGACAACGATGTAAAAAGTGTGTGATTGATACTCTGCTATAAATCCTTCGAAATCTGTGGTGTCAGACATTCTTGATCCGAGGATGACACCGAGCACGTAGACTTGATCCATTCGGTCTGGTCGCTCTGAGAGAATGGTATCAGAGCACACGCTGACTGTAGGACACGACCACTAAGTTAAAGCCATAGGTCACTACTCTCTTCCCATTTTCTAACTCCTCATCTTTTCTACTCTCTTTAGGATGACGGACGCGAAGATCAAGTACACCCAACCAGATGAAGGCACACCTTTTGGATTTCACTTGAAGGAAGTTACCAAGTACCTGAACATTGGACTAACCAGCTTCACCGGAACTTTCAACGCCACTCTGCCTGAAGAGGAGCGCTGGAAGATTCAAGCTCACGTTCCAGGAAGGACATTCGCCCCAATCACCAAGCCTATAGATAGTGTTTTCAAAGGCACCAACTTGGAGTCTGGGAAAGAGCATGGCAGCTCACATCACCATGGGACGCATTGGAGAAGTTTATCAAGAAGACCTCAAAGACACTATCTACCAGAATTGTGGACGCCGAGATGAACAATGGGACATAGTCAGCACCAAGAAGGATAGATCCATTGCAGCTTTCATCCAGGAGTTAAACCAGCACATTCGACGCCAGGAGAACCAAATGTGCAATGATATGTTGGAGTTGCAGAATGCAAAGGAAAGGATCATCGAACTGGAAGGAGAACTAAAGACTACACGCAAGGACTACATGGACGAGATCGTAGCTCTAGCAAGACACAATAACGATCTTAAGTACGAGATCGAAGAACTCAAGAAGAAGTTGGCGCTCAGGAATGAAGACCAGTATGTCGATTGTCCAAGCGACTACATCAACATCGACGACACCGATTCGGATCCAAGTGAACCCGACTTTGAAGACGAAGCTGGAGCAGACATCATGGAGTCTTCCACCGGTTCAAATTAGTAGAAGTCTCCCACATATTAGTAGTATTCCCTCCATGTAAACATTATAGTACACGCACTTTTGCGATAGTTAGATCGTTGTAAGCCCTTGTTTGATTGAATGAAGTGATTTTGTGTGCATTTGCTCATGTGCATTTGGGTAGTGATTCCCCTTAGACCTCATTCTATTCTAAATTTCTCTTCTTTTCTAAACCCATCAGATGCCTCCGAGACGCGACCCCGGATTCGTTTTCCCGCCAGAGATCACCCAACTGATCCAGCAGCAGAATACCCTGATTCAAACATTGGTGCAGAACCAGGGCAACAACAACAACAACAACAACAACAACAACAACCCACCACCACCACCACCTGCGGATCATCTGACTCGTTTCCTTAGACTAAACCCGCCGGTGTATTCCAGTAGCACCGAGCCAATTGTAGCAGTATGACCTGGCTCCGCAAGATAGGAAGGGAGCTGACCACTGCAGGATGCACAGATGGAGAAAGAGTGAAGTTTGCAGCATATCAGCTTGAAGGACCCGCAGCAGCATGGTGGGAGAATTTCACAGCCACTTACCCTGTAGACACCGCCACATGGGATCAATTTCAAGCAAGCTTTTCAAGACCGCCCATGTTTCAAAGCAGGAGCTATGGCCATGAAGAAGCGTGAGTTTCGCAACTTACGCCAAGGAGGAAGGATGGCCAAGATGTGGATGATTTTAGTAAGTTAGCACGTTATGCCCCGGATGACGCTACATGCACGCTGCTAAACAGGAGAAGCTTCTAGAAGGACTGAATGAAGAGTTCGGCATGCCGTTGATGGTAGCCAGTTTCAATAACTACCAGGAGTTGGTAGACCGAGCCCTCATGATTGAAGGAAAGCAGCAAATTGAGAACCGCAAGCGGAAGTATGGGCGGGGAAGTATAACTGGAGCTCGGCAGAAACCTCGTTATACCCCTAAATCAGGAATTCAGTTTCAGCATACCCATGGAGGAGGTAATTCGCATAACCATAATGGCACCAAGAATGGGAACGGAAATGGAGGAAGTAATGGACAGAACCGCACCAACCCATCAACACCATCCAAAGTAGACCTGAGTCATATTACTTGCTTTAAGTGCCGCAAGACTGGGCATTATGCCAATGATCGCCCGTAAGGCGTAATGGAAATGGCAATGGAAGCTCGAAAGAAGCCCAACCCTTTCAACAGGGGGATGTGAACCACATTGATGTGGAGGAGGTTGAAGATCAGCCCGATGCAGAATTGGTAAGTTTTTGGTTAAGTCCTTTATCGCGGTTGTTCTTTTCGATCTTTGGTGCATCGCATTCATACATATCAAGGTGATTTGTGAATAAGTACAGATTACCGACCCAATCCTTAGGTCACCCATGCTAGTAACCTCACCCGGATCAGAATTCATGGCTAGTTAATGTTGTGATCGACTGCCATTAAGGATTTGACACTATGTTTTCCCTCGCACCTAATAGTTCGGAATCCCAAGGATTGGATGTGATATTAGGTATGGATTGGTTATCAAGGTATGGAGGAAACATAGATTGCACCACAAAGTCAATTTTGCTCACCACACCAGAAGGAAGGAGGATTAAGTATGTATCACGGCACGAGCCTAGAAGAGCGCAAGTTAATTGCCTATCAGGAGTGGTGCAGGAAGAAGTACCAGTGGTGAAGGATTTTCCTGATGTATTTCCTAAGAGTTGCGTGAATGCCACCAGATAGAGACATTGAGTTTTTGATCGAGCGGTTGCCAGGAACAGGCCCGATATCAAAGCGACCGTACAGGATGCCCGCACAGGATTTGGCGGAAATCAAGAAACAAATTAAGGAACTATTGGATAAAGGTTTTATACGCCCAAGTTCTTCACCTTGGGGATCACCCGTTTTTGTTAGTGGAGAAGAAGGATGGATCTTTAAGAATGGTTGTTGATTATCGTGGATTGAATGAAGTAACAATCAAGAACAAGTACCCACTACCTATGATAAATGATCTGTTTGATCGCTTACAAGGAGCTAAGGTGTTTTTCCAAGATCGATTTGCGATCGTGGTACCATCGATTGAAGATTCGGGAGCAGGACATACCTAAGACAGCGTTTACCACGAGATATGGACTGTACGAGTATACAGTTATGTCATTTGGACTGACTAACGCACCAGCCTATTTCATGAACCTGATGAACAAGGTATTTATGGAGTTTTGGATAAGTTCGTCGTGGTGTTCATTGATGACATTTTGATTTTCTCGAAGAATGAAGAGGAACATAAGGAACATTGGAGATTGGTTTTGGAGAAACTGAGGGAACACCAGTTGTATGCCAAGTTCAGCAAGTGTGAGTTTTGGCTAAAGGAAGTTGGATTTCTCGGACATGTTATATCCGGAGAAGAAATAGCAGTTGACCCCACAAAGGTTGAGACCGTAACCAAATGGGAAGCACCAACGACAGTTGGAGAGATTCGGAGTTTCCTTGGACTCGCAGGATACTACCGAAGATTCATTGAGAATTTCTCAAGGATTGCCAAGCCTATGACTGAATTGTTGAAGAAGGATAACAAATTTTTATGGACTGAGGACTGTGAGGCAAGTTTTCAGGAGTTGAAGAAAAGATTGGTTACCTCACCAGTTTTGATATTGCTGCACTGCACCAAGGATTATGAGGGTGTATTACACGCTTCACGCCGAGGACTTGGAGCAGTGCTTATGCAGGAAGGAAGAGTTGTTTCAGATGCTTCACGACAACTTAAGCCCCATGAGTTGAATTATGCCACACATGATTTGGAGTTAGCAGCCGTTGTGCATGCCTTAAAGACATGGAGACATTTTCTCATTGGAAATCATTGCGAAGTATATACGGATCACAAGAGTTTGAAGTACATCTTCACACGTATGAAATTGAATCTCGGACAAAGGAGATGGTTAGAGCTTATCAAGGATTATGACATGAGATTGCATTATCACCCCGTAAAGGCTAATGTCGAAAGGCATTTATTGAGCCGTAAGAGCCACGTCAATACCCTAATGATGGGAGGGATACCCAATGAGATAGCCGAGGACCTTCGAGAGCTATGTTTGGAAATAGTTCCGAGAGGCTATGTAGCAGCATTGGAGATTCAGTCAACACTGATGGACAAAATCAGAGAAGCCCAAAAGGCAGATAAGGAAGTTGCCTCTATAAAGGAGAAAATGAGCAAAGGAAACGCTAAAGGATTTCGTGAGGATGAGCACGATACCCTATGGTTTGAAGACCGTGTTTATGTGCCCAATAACCCGGAGATCAGGAAGTTGATTTTACAAGAAGCTCATGATTCACCCTATTCGATTCACCCAGGAAATACCAAGATGTATTTGGATTTGAAGAATACTTTCTGGTGGACCGGAATGAAGAAGGATATTGCGGAGTACGTAGCAGTTTGCGATGTATGTCAGAAAGTAAAGGCAGAGCATCAGAAGCCAGCAGGATTGTTACAACCACTGCCGATACCCGAATGGAAGTGGGATAAACTTGGCATGGATTTCATCACAGGTTTGCCAAAGACTCGTTCAGGTTATGACTCGATTTGGGTTGTAGTCGACCGTTTAACAAAGGTAGCTCATTTCATTCCAAATCAAGACTACCTATAGCAGTGCTAAGTTGGCAAAGATATACATGACCAGAATTGTGTGTTTACACGGAGTTCCGAGGAGCATCGTATCGGATAGAGGAACCCAATTTACCTCAAAATTTTGGAACCAGTTGCACGAGACATTGGGAACTAGATCGAGTTCAAGATGCCTTTCCACCCACGCATCGATGGATGACCGAGAGAGTCAATCAGATTTTGGAGGATATCTTTGAGAGCTTGTGTACTAGATTATGGATCTAGTTGGGATGATAATTTGCCGTATGCGGAATTTTCCTACAACAACAGTTACCAAACCAGTTTGAAGATGGCACCTTCGAGGCTCATATGGAAGAAGGTGCAGGACACCGTTGTCATGGGACTAAACCGAGATCGTCGTTGTTTGGACCAGATTTGATTAAGGAGTCTGAACAGAAGGTTAAGTTGATTCGAGACAGGCTCAAGGTAGCCCAGTCCGCATAAAAGAGCTATGCCGATTCAAAGCGCAGCGATTGAGTATGAAGTTGGAGATGAGCATATCTTAGAGTATCCCCGCTTGAGGAGTTAAGCGTTTTGGAGTTAAAGGAAAATTAGCCCCACGCTTCGTTGGACCATATAAGATTTTGCAACGCATGGGAGAAGTTGCTTATAAGTTGGAATTGCGGAAGGACTGTCGAGGAGTTCATGATGTATTCCATGTTTCTCGATTGAAGAAATGTCACCCCGGATAGCAGAGGTACCGTTAAGAGACACAAGTACACCGAAGCAATTCAGTTGAAGGATGACTTAACATATGAGGAAAAACCGGTTAAGATTCTCGATTATGCTAACAGAGTTACCCGCAGCAAGGTTATCAAGTTTTGCAAGGTTCAGTGGAGCCACCACACTGAGGATGAAGCCACCTGGGAAAGAGAGGAAGTTTTGCTCAAGGACCACCCTCACCTATTTTCTAGCCAACCCGAATCTCGAGGGCGAGATTCATCTTAAGGGGGTAGGTTTGTAACATCCTAAATTTTCAATTTGGAATGTTATACATTAGGTCATCATGCATATCATATTTTCTCGCATTTTTCCGATCCTAGAAAATTTCACGCAACTCAAGGACCTTCGGAGAGAGTTGGAGATTTCATTATTTTCATATTTGAGATTTCTCAAATTATGAAAATATAGGATCATTGGATTTATTTAATTATCTTCATAAGTTTTTCCGATATAAAAATTTAAGAGAGGGAATAATATGACTTTCCCAACATTTAGGAAAAAATGAAGATTTTATAAATAAATCAAATTTTGGTTTTGAAAGATTTATTTGCTTTAGGCAAAAATGAGCATTTTAAAAAAATATGCATATTTGCCCGTTTTTAAAGTTCATTTTGTTCGACTCATTTTTAGGAGTCGGGGAAAATTAATTTTATTAAATTCGAGTTCGTTTGGTTTTATTTTATTTCGTTTAAGTTTTGTTTAAAAAAAAACTGCGGGCCAAGGGCCCAGCCAACCGCCGCCTGCCCAGCGCCCCTCACCCTGCGCCCATGAGGAGCCCCCGCCGCCCGCCGAGTCCGGTGGGCTCTGGCCCGCCGCCGCCGTGCCCTCCCCAAGGCACCGGAGACCCTCCTTTTATACCGCCACCCCCTCTCCTCATCCCGCCCGTCGCCACCCTCAACCCGAGCCGCCCCTTGAAGGCCGCCCGCCGCCTGGTCGCCGACGCCCTCGCCACCCGTCGACCCGCCGCCGCCACCACGCCGTCGCCCGACCCGCAGCCGGAGCCTCACGAGCCTCACGAGGTAGCCCTCGCCGCCGCCCGATCCGGTTTTTTTGAAAAACCCGATCCGGTTTTTCTCGCGTTGTTCGGTTTTTTTTTCAAAAAAAACCCTAGATTGGTTTTTTTTTGGTTTTATTATTTAGTGAACGTTCACCGACCCGTTCGTTTCAATGAACGTGTTCGTTGAATTAGTTCTGTTAACGAACGTCCGCCTTTTTAACCGTTCGTCGTTTTTCTTTTAAACGGATTTAATCCGTTATTTTCTGAATTCGATTTCCGATCAAATTTTCAAATATGTTTATTTTCTTGCTCGTTTATCGGAATCAGGTGATTCAAGCGCCTGGAGTTTCGTTACGAAACTGCCGTTCCGACTAACCTACTTAAACAGAGTTTTGCTACTGTAAAATTTTGACCTAGTTTCAGATTGCTAAACCGAGTCGTTCTCTCTCGAGTTTCGACTTTCGATGCTTTATTTGATTCGATTCTTTTGCAACCAGGGTGCTTAATTTGAACTCTCTGGTTAGATCTTTTATTCGAGATTTCCCTGTGCATTAGATGAGTACTTATTGTGTGCTTGTTGTTTGTCTGCGTTAGATCACCCGGAGTGCGCCGCTTGTTACTTCGAATCTCTAGGTCTCGCGGATCATCAGCAAGGCAAGTAACACTTGATCATACCTTTTCTACTACCCAGTTTTATTGCATTAGATCAAGCCCTCAAACACTTGCATGTTTAGGATCTAATTAAATTGTGGGTTGGGAAGTAGATTGAGGTAGTACCTATTACCTGTTTACTTATGAAACCTTGGGAGTTACTTCTACGTTTGCTTATTATGCCATGCTATGCTAGTAGACGTGGATTGGGTGAGTGAATATCCATGACAGATGTGAGATTGTTAATTAATGGTTTATCTAAGGTGGCAACCTAAACACACATCTGGGAGGATTGAGGCACCTGGTTTCCATCAGGACTTGCTCAGATTTCTTCGGACCGCCACCTGTGCTCTAAGGGATCATAAGATTATTCAAACTAGAAACTTCCGTGTGCAGCCACAAGCCAATTATGGGCTCATGGCGTAGTTCACTAAGTTGTGCGAACTCTTACGGGTAGGCTAGCTGATGTAGGGGATGTAGGTTGGTACGGTCTACCCACATGTAAGGTGCTAAGCGCTTCGAAAGACTATGTCTCGGTCATCCGCTTTCTCAAACACCATGTAGTGCGAGAACCAAGCGGAGGCGATCGACTCTTGTGGGGAAAAGTGCGCAAACCTCTGCAGAGTGTATAAACTAATCATGATTAGCCGTGTCCCCGGTTATGGACATTTTGAGTATCCGTATTTGAATATCAAGTGAATCTCAACATGTTACTTCTAATAAAAGTTATTGGGATTTGATGAGTACTTTTTAATTGGGATTGAGGATGCTGTCAACCATTCTCAATGTTTAACAACCACCATGATAGTTAAACAAAATTATTCCTTTGTTGTAGGGAAAAACTAGCTTTATGCAAAAATGTAACCGTAGAGCCTTACCACCAGCCATATATGCATGTAGTATAGGCTTATTCCTTCATTGCTCTTTATGTGTTACATTGCCAGCATATTCCATGTGTTGACCCGTTTTGGGCTGCAACTTTCACGTTGCACTTTTCGCATAAACGAGTAAGGTGTTAGGTCGTGGTTCTATACTCAGTGATGCCGATGGAGTTGATGGACTCACTTATCTTCCAAGCCTTCCGCTGTTATTATTAGATGGCCTTAAGCCATATTATTGTATTAAGTTCCCTTGTGGACAACGATGTAATAAGTGTGTGATTGCTACTCTGCTATAAATCCTTCAATCTTGTGGTGTCAGATTATCGATCCAGGATGACACCGAGCACAGAGACTTGATCCATTCGGTCTGGTCGCTCTGGCGGCAGGGAGGAGGGTCTTGGGGGCGGCCGGTGGAGGAGGGCCGCGCCGGGAGGCGGCGAGTAGGACGAGGGGCGACCGGATCAGGGACGCACCGAGGATTCGATCCGTGTGAGCGTGTGAGTGTGAGTGAGGGGAGGGGTGGTGCGCGGGCGCAGGAGGAAGCAGAGAGGTGGGCTTAGCGGCAGCGCGGGGTAGGCGGCCCAGCGCTATAGCTAAAGCTGCAACGGGGGCCCGAGAGCGTGGCCCATTAGCAGTAGCGCTGGCTGTGAAATCCAGTGCTACTGCTAACATGCACTTGTAGCGCTTGTCCTGGCCGGCGCTATTGCTAAATAGTAGTGTACGAGGGCGTCGGGGCATTGCTCGGGGAGGCGACACCACAGTCCGGCAGCCTGGCGACGTCGATATGGTCGCGGCGCCGTTGGGGGCCAAATGGTCGATGAAATTGAAACATTTACAATTCCTGCTTATATAGACAGAGTATTGGTCCCAGTTCGTGGCATCAACTGGGACTAATGACCCCCTTTAGTGTCGGTTGGTGCCACCGACCGGGACCAAAGGTCTCTTTTCAGCAGCCCAAAGGGCGGGAAGCAGAGGCCTTTGGTCCCGGTTGGGGGCACCAACCGGGACTAAAGGTGGAGCATTGGTCCCAGTTAGTGCGTCGTACCGGGACCAATGCTACCCTTTAGTCCCGGTTGGTGGCACCAACCGGGACCAAAGGCCCATTGTTGCCCGCGTCGTGGCCAAAAGTTTAGTCCCAGCTCGCTAGTTAGGAGGGGCTCGGAGTTGTTTATAAAGCCCACTGCCGCTGCCCTCTCGAGCTCCTCTTCAATGCAGGCTTACGGGCCTAATCTCTGTCACGCTGTGCCTGTGGGCCTACTGGGCCTGCTGCGGACCTGAATCCTGGCCCATGGTTGGGTTTCTAGTCGTATTCAGCCCGTCGTGGCCTAGTAGGTGGCACTTTTTTTGTTTTTTTATTTTCTTTTTTGCTTTATTTATTTTATTTTGTTTATACTTACAGCAAAATACTTACTAGTTTTTCATTTAATTCTTTTTGCTATTAGGTAATAAAAATTATAAACTTTCTGTTAGTGTCATTTGTGTTCCAATTTGATTAGTTCAAATTTGAATTTTTTTAAATTTGTGTGAACCACTAGTTTTTGAATAACTTTACTATAAAAATAGATTATTGCGTGATTCTTTTTCCTGCTATTTAATATTACTGTGTTTTATCATTATATTCAAAAACATATTTTTTATTTTAGTTTCTAACAAAAAAATCTTTATGATAATACTTTTTGCTATTACAGTTTCTCATAAAAACTTATTTAAGAAAATTCTTTGTTCTTTTAAGGTTTTGACCATAAAATAATTTGATAATTTTAGTTGCATAAATTTAAAATAATTTTACTTTCAATAATACTAGAGGTTTATAATATTTTATTTTGTTTTTACTTATTTATTAAAGTTTATTTTGTTTCTACTTATTTATTTTCATTTCTTTTTTGCTTTTTTATTTATTTTATGAAAATTCTTTCTTTCTTGCTTTTTTATTTTATTTTGTTTCTACTTATTGTTGCTATTATTATTTATGTTATTAAAGTTTGTTTATTTTACTTTATTAAAGTTTATTTTGTTTCTACTTATTTATTTTCTTTTATTTTTTGCTTTTTTATTTATTTTATGAATTTTTTTGCTTTTAATGTTTACACACGAAAGCCCTCTCCCTACGGCAGTTCATTGGTCCTTGCTAGTCCTTGAACCCAAGATTAAAGATCAACCTTTGGTCCCTGTTCAAGGCACAACCGGAATTAATGGTGGCGAGGAGAAGGCCCATTGGTTCCGGTCGTCTCAAAGAACTGCGACTAATGCATGGTAGGCCCTGCCTCTCGAATCGACCAATGGTTTATGGGTCCCGTTCGCGATCGAACCACTAATAGGCTTATCTGGCCCAAACGTATGCCCTGTTTTCTACTAGTGGGATACCACAATCCCTCTAACCATCCAAGCACTGGTTGGCTCACGGATGAGGGTTTACTCCGAGTCAAGCTGCGTCAACCATCGCAGTCAATGACTGAGGGGACCTCCCGTTGTTTTTCTCCAGCCACAAAAACTAGAATTTTTTCTATGTTACTACTCTCGTGAGTACGATGTTAAATCCATTTGTTGGCTTATTTTTACTATTACATTTGCCGTCTTCGACACGTCAATGTCCAGCAACGTCTTGAACATCCCTTTTCTCTTAGAAATGTTATCTTGCCAGAGTGAATTGTGTACATACAAATTAAGACAACTTGTCATCGACAGCGAGGTTAGATGTTTGGCTCGCCGGCAAAAAGGAAAAAGAAAAAGAAAAAAATAGGTTAGATGTGCGGCTAGCTTTAGCATTCTAAGGGAGCTTCTCAAGCTGGCCCACCACTTGTTTCGTCTACCTTATATGGTAATTTCTGTTCCCCTCAATATTAACCTTGTTTTTTTTCCTGAAAACTTCAATCTATTCATCATTAATCATGAAAGTACAACGAGTATCAAAAATAATGAAGGTTACATTCAGATTCATAGACCACCTAGCGATGACTACAAGTACTGAAGCAAGCCGAAGACATGTCGATGTCATTGCACCTAGTTCAGTGGAGCCGGGCAAAGCTTATTATAGTAGACAATCAGAAAGTTGTCATGTTAAGGCTTCATAGGACCAGAAAATAAACTTAACCTTATTCTTCGACAATATGTAAATGACCCGAGAGCCGTGGGACACTCAGACCCACAACGACTACTACATGCCTCCAAGCCACGAGAAGCTGGTCATAGCAATACTAAACCAAATCTAGGAGAGACAGGGTGAAAGGATTTTTCTAATTCTACATGTGTATACGGATAGAAATGAAACCTGGGATGTGCTCTGAGCTGCGTTTTGATTTTCGGTTTGCCATTTTTCGGCCATGAACAAAATGTTCGCCATTTCAAAATTTTCGGCAAAATTTCGGATGAAATTACAAAATCAAATTTTGAATTTTCAGACAAAATTTGGCTGAAAATTGGCCGAAATTTGACCAAAAATTCACAGAAATTTGAAATCAAGCAAAGCAAAAGCATAGCAGCCCAACAACCATCAGGAGTAATCATATAATGTTTAGCAAATTAGATCTAGGGATTAAAATAAGAGCGCCAGTCCAATATAACCCTCACGCACATTAGTTCTAAACTTACAGTCCACAACCATCACATCATAGTCCAAAGTTTAGATAATTCAATAAAACCAATAATAGAATTTAAAGGATTTCACATAGAAACAGCTCCAGAAGACAGCTATCAAAGCATCGCACCGAACAGCAAAAGACAACCATCAAAGCATCACAACGAACAACAGCTCCAAAAGAAATCCATGAAAGCATGGACGGGGAGGTCTTTTTCCATTGAAAAAGCTCCAGCTTCCATGCTCCAAGCTCCAGCTAGCATCATGCTCCAAGCTCCAGCTAGGTACCATTTCAAAGACAAATACAGGTGATAAGTAGTATTTAGAACAGCACTACTACATGATAAGTAGCAACTAGAATAGCACTACTAAGAGATAAGTAGCAATTAGAACAGAAATAGTAGGTGACTGGTAGCAATTAGAACAACACTAGTAGGTGATAAGTAGCAATTACAACAGCCATACAAGAAGATAAGTAGAAATTACAACAGTATCAGGCGATAATTGACAAGTAGCAATTAGAACAACAATACTGATCATTACATAGTGAGCATAAACATTAGAGCACCAGAATAAGAAAGCAATGTACATCAAGCTATTTAAAGATCAACCACTTCAAACATATGCATCAAGCGAGATTTTTCAAAGTAATCATCATGAAGAAGAAACACCGAAAAGAAGAGACTTACCAAATCTATGAGTAGAGGTTGCTGACTTCCTTGACCTTCTTCCTAACTAGCCGTCTCGATCTATGAGTCTCCAAATTGCCAACGCTTGCTTGTGTCTCCTTTTCGACTTGTACTTGTGTCTCTTCTTCCACTTGCATTTGTGTTTCTTGTTGATCTTGTTGATCATCCTCATCATCCTCACTCACCCCATCATCATCCTCACTCTCATTATCAACATACTCATTCTCGTTCTCGTCATCCTCACTCTCAGTTGCATACTCATTCTCCTCATCATGACTCCTCTTTCTTTTCTTCTTATTAGCCTTCGTAGCAACATAAGAATCCTTCCTGCTTGAGTTGAGGTGCCTTATTTTCTCAAAAACAGCACTTGCCGCATCAGCTCCATCCACAATTGGATCCTCTTCATCCTCATTCAGCCACTCCATTATTGGATTTATCTCATCGAACATTGTTGTATCTATCAGCAGTGCACTTGGATCAACCTCTTTATCTATATCTCTCTCTTCCTCTTGATCTTCTTCAGCACGTATCTTCAAGTTTTGAATAGTAAGCCAAGTAAATTATATGCATGCAAGGACAATACAAGGTACAAAGTAAATTTGAGTTGGTTTATACCTTTAGGTTGTAGCAGACAGAAACTAGCTTGTGGAGCTTGTCATATAGAAGGCGATTTCTTTGCTTTGTATGCACCAAAGCAAAGGCGCTCCAGTTCCTCTCACACCACTAGATGAGACACATTGGAGCAAATTCTCATTGCATACTTCTGCAATGCAGGAACATCCCCTCCAAACTGAAACCACCATTGGGCTGCAAGATATCACCAATGAAATTTTTAGAATTACAAAACAAAAGGAAATGGAAATTCTAAAACTAAAAGACCATGACTTACTTGGCTCCATTCTCGCTGCAGCTTCTTGTGCTAATCTGGTCCCAAACCTTCCTTGGCACTCCCTAAACTTACTAACTTCATCAATGGCTGAAAGAGCACTCTTTGGATCTAATATCTTCGCTAGCGCATCTGTTAGTGCACTAGCATAATCTGTATGGTTGCAAAGGTTGAGGCTGTAATGTGTATATGGATCAAGGACGGCAGCTGCAACCATAAATGTATCTTCTTCCATTGCATCTATCCTCTTGCCCAACTTGCGCACGAAACTAAGGTACAACCTTGATGTAGGGCCTAGATGTGCTTCCATCCGTTGTATAGCAAGCATCATATTTTTTTTGAAGCCAGAAAGAGTGCATTGTTTCTGTGTATCAGCATACCTCATGGCCTTATAAAGTGGCCTTAACGAACGTAGTACCCACTCTAGTATGTTCCACCAAACATTACTAGACAAACATTCTTCAGAAAACACGTATCTAGGCTCATAGCTCCATTGACACTCCTTCCAATCCTGAGAAACCATCCACTCCCTAAATTTATCTTTCTTCAAATGGTAACTCTCAAGGAACATGAAGACAGTCCCAAACCAGGTGGCATTTGGTCTAATTAGTCCACCACCTATGTTCTTCTTCATGTTATCATGTAGATTATTGTGCTTATGCAAGAACCTACAGATTGTCTTGGCACTCTGGACTATCACATCAACCTCAGGAAATTTGTCTATATCTTTTAACATAAGATTGACGGTGTGAGCAGCACACCGTTTCCAAACAATATGAGAGTACTTTGGTTCTTCTATAAGGGTTTTGCAATCTTTCTTATAATTGGACCCGTTGTCGGTTACTATTTGAACTATATGTTAATGGCCTATCTCTTCTACAACCTTCTCAATCTCTATAGATAAAGTCTGCAAAATTATGTAAGATGCATATACCTAATTAGAACAAAGCATTAGGAACATAAAACAATTCCTAGGACAGATCCAAGTATTCAAGAAGCATGTATTGTAAGAACATATGTAAACAAAGCATTAAGAACATAAAACAATTATAAGACAGATCCAACTATTCAAGAAAAGTATTGTAATAATATATGTATATACCTAACTAGAACAAAGAAAATATCTTCATGAACATAAGACAATTCTAGGACAAATCCAAGTATTCAAGAAGAAAGTAAAACGCGAAGAAGAGGAGGAAGTAACCTGAATTCTGAGTCTGGCCGGATGCATCAATTGTATTGAGGAAGAACATTCGTGTATTGCAATACACCATGAAGTTTATGAGACTCATTCCTGTTGGACCAGTCCAAGAGTCACACATAAGAGTCACACCGAAGTTTTTCCAATCTTGTTTGAATTTCTGAAGAAACAAAGTTGCTTCATCATAGTTTGCATCCAAATATTTCTCGTCAATCTCCTTCGCGGTTGGTATAGGAGTAGGCCCTAATTGTTGAGTGATCTTCAAAGCAGCTCGGAAGAATGGATGGTCAGCTTTACGTCCAGCAATATCATTGGCATGAAAAAATTTGGACCAAGCTAGGCCAAGTGCGTCTCTCGAATTAGGATCGAAAGCACTACTGATCTTGGGCTGCATAGATACTTTGTTGCTGCATATGTAATTGCTTGTCAAAATATGCGGTGATACTCTTTTTGCCAACAGAAACTCGCACGTCACCCACATTCCCCTTGCCAATCCTCCTATCAACTCGCTTTTCTGTTGGACCAAAATAAATATTACCAGATCTAGAGCATCCTTGGTGACTACAAGATGCATGTATAATTCAGATTAAGAATGTCACTAATGTGTTCAACTCATCAAGACTCAAATTTTCTTACCCCCGTATGATATATGTATTTGCCAAGCCATTTACCAGGGACCTCTCCTAAATCTAAAGCAGCACAAGTAGACACAGATTATAACCAAGAAACAAAGCAACATCGATCTGAAATTGCTGAAGAACTGAAACTGCATACACGTACTTGGACAAGAGACAAATTGCTGAAGACTGAAATTGCATACACGTACTGGAACTGCATCAAGAACATTTGTACCTTCCCAGTCAAGCCGACGCCCTCCATGTTGCTGCCGCTGCCTGCAAGCACGCCTGCTGAACTGGTCGGCTCAAGGCCCATCACTGCGTTGCCGCAGCCGCCGAGCACCATGCTGCAGTCTTCGAGAACAAGAAGTGGATGGGGTGGAGGACGAGGAGGACGGCCGGAGAAGTGAGTGCCTTTGCCGGAGATGTGGAGGAGGGCGAGGAGATGTGAAGGACGGCCGGAGAAGTGGGCGCCTTGGCCGCAGATGTGGAGGAGGGCGAGGAGATGTGGCCTCTGCGCAGTGGCGGGGCCGCACACAGGAGGAGGGACAGGGAATGAGCGATTCTAGGGTTACGCTGTTTGGGTTTCGTGGTTTTGTCTCAGGGGAAACTAACTAGGAGTCTCTCAAAGCTGGGCGTGGCAAAAAAAATCAACCTGGGCCAAATTATTCGGCCGATAGGCCCATACCTCGGGCCCTAGCGAGAAAGCCGAAATTCGCCCGAAATTCGACCCCCTTTAGTGCCGGTTGGTGCCACCGACCGGGACCAAAGGTCTCTTTTCAGCAGCCCAAAGGGCGGGAGGCAGAGGCCTTTGGTCCCGGCTGGTGGTACCGACCGAGACTAAAGGGGGAGCATTGGTCCCGGTTAGTGCGTCGAACCGGGACCAATGCTACCCTTTAGTCCCGGTTGGAGGCACCAACCGAGACCAAAGGCCTGTTGCTGCCTGCGTCGCGGCCAAAAGTTTAGTCCCACCTCGCTAGTTGGGAGGGGCTCGGAGTGGTTTATAAACCCCACTGCCGCTGCCCTCTCGAGCTCCTCTCCAATGCAGGCTTATGGGCTTAATCTCTGTCACGCTGTGCCTGTGGGCTTACTGGGCCTGCTACGGACCTGAATCCTGACCCATGGTTGGGTTTCCAGTCGTATTCAACCCGTCATGGCCTAGTAGGTGGCACTTTTTTATTTTTTATTTTATTTTTTGCTTTATTTATTTTATTTTGTTTATACTTACAGCAAAATACTTACTAGTTTTTCATGTAATTCTTTTTGCTTTTAGGTAATAAAAATTATAAACTTTCTGTTAGTGTCATTTGTTTTCCAATTTGAATACTTTAAATTTGAATTTTTTTAAATTTGTGTGAACCACTAGTTTTTGAATAACTTTACTATAATAATGGACTATTGCGTGATTCTTTTTCCTGCTATTTAATATTAATGTGTTTAATCATTATATTCAAAACATATTTTGTTATTTTAGTTTCTAACAAAAATTCTTTATGACAATTCTTTTTGCTATTAAAGTTTCTAATAAAAATTTCTTTATGAAAATTCTTTTTCTTTTAATGTTTTGAACAGAAGATATTTTGATAATTTTAGTTGCACAAATTTTATATAAGTTTAGTTTCAATAGTACTAGAGGTTTATAAAAGTTTATTTTGTTTTTAATTATTTATTAAAGTTTATTTTATTTGTACTTATTTATTTTCTTTTCTTTTTTGCTTTTTTATTTATTTTATGAAAATTCTTTCTTTTTTGCTTTTTTTATTTTATTTTGTTCCTCCTTATTGTTGCTATTTTTATTTATGTTATTAAAGTTTATTTTGTTTCTACTTATTTATATTCTTTTCTTTTTTGCCTCTTTATTTATTTTATGAAAATTCTTTTTGCTTTTAATGTTTTACACACAAAAGCCCTCTCCTCTGGCCGGTTCATCGGTCCTGGTTAAATCTTTTGAATCCCAGTCTTAAAAGACCAATCTTTGGTCCTGGATCAAAGTAGAGGCATTTAACCACTAATGCCCGGCAGGCCCCCTGGCCTCTCGAATCGGGACCAATGGGCTCATAGGTCCCGGTTCATGACTGAACCGAGACTAATGGGCTTATCTGGCCCGAACGTATGCCCTGTCTTCTACTAATGGGATACCACAATCCTTCTAACCATTCAATCACAGGTTGGCTCGCGGATGAGGGTTTACTAATGACCCGTAGGTGTATGGCTGACTCCGAGTCAAGCTGCCTCAACCGTCGCAGTCAATGACTGAGGGGACCTCCGGTTGTTTTTCTCCCGCCACAAAAACTAGAATGTTTTCTATGTTACTACTCTCGTGAGTACGATGTTAAATCCATTTGTTGGCTTATTTTTGCTATTGCATTTGGCATCTTCGACACGTCAATGTCCAGCAACGTCTTCAGCATCCCTTTTCTCTTAGAAATATTATCTTGCAAGAGTGAATTGTGTACATACAAATTAAGACAACTTGTCATCGACAGGGAGGTTAGATGTTTGGCTGGCCGGCAAAAAAGGAAAAAGAAAAAGAAAAAAAGAGGTTAGATGTTCGGCTAGCTTCAGCATTCTAAGGGAGCTTCTCAAGCTGGCCCACCACTTGTTTCGTCTTCCTCATATGGTAATTTCTGTTCCCCTCAATCTTAACCTTGTTTTTTTTCCTGAAAACTTCCAATATATTCATCATTAATTATGAAAGTATAACGAGTACCAAAAATAATGAAAGTTACATCCAGATTCATAGACCATCTAGCGATGACTACAAGTACTGAAGCAAGCCAAACACGTGTTGCTGTCATTGCACCTACTTCAGTGGAGCAGCGCAAAGCTTATTATAGTAGACGATCAGAAAGTCGTCTTGTGAAGCCTTCATAGAACCAGAAAATAAACTTAATCTTGTTCTCCGACAATACCTAAATGACCCGAGAGCCATGAGACACTCAGACCCACAACGATTACTACATGCCTCGAAGCCACGAGAAGCTGGTCATAGCAATACTAAACCAAATCTAGGAAAGACAGGGTGAAAGGATTTTTCTAATTCTACATGTGTATGCGGATAGAAATGAAACCAGGGATGTGCTCTGAGATATGATGTGTGCCACAGTAGAACATAGTAGCCACGTATACATATGCAATAGCTTATGCGGACAACACAGTAGAACATAGTAGCCACATATACATATTATACAATAGTTTATGCCGACATCTGGCAATTTTAGCGAAGACATACAAATTTACGGCAGAGAGACTTTATTTACGTAGAGCGGTATACTAGAACTGGAGGAGCACCCAGAGAAGAAGAGTGGCCATTATCATGAGCTGCACCTTCGCCGGCGCGGGAGCAGCTGCTGCCGTCTCGAACGTACCAAACGTCAGCATGCCGTCTTGGAGGTCGTAGGTCATGGTCCTGCCCGTCTGCAGCAGGCTGCCCAGAACGGAACCGCCGGTAGACGGCAGTATGGCGAGGCACGTCATCTCGTTGTCAAGGGTGAAGAAGTAGTTCTGCACCTTGAGCTCCATGACCGCGTCAGCGCCGTCGAACACCAGTGCTAGCTTGGGAACCTCTTTGTCGGCGAAGGACTGCTTGTCGAAGCAGAGGTGGTTCTCATCGTCGGGGTTCGTCGGACTCACGCCCTTGGACTGGATCTTGCTCACGAGCTCTCGCCTCAGGACATTGTACGCGGCCTGCTCCAGGTAGGTGACCGGCAAGGTGGTGCTCAGGAACACCCCACCGGCACCGTCCGTGTTGACGTCGAAGGTTCCCGCCGGGATGTCGCTGAGGAGCTGGCCGTCTACCTGGACGCCGGTGAGCTTGACGTAGTACCAGTGAGGGCTCTGGCTGGGCGTCGGCACCAGCAGCGGCGTGCCCAGGCCACCCTTAGGCGTCGCGTCGCCCCAGCTGATGAAGCTCTTGTCCTTGTCGGGGTCGTCGGGGAGCGCGATGAAGTAGGAGAAGCTGGAGATTTGGAGCTGCGACACGAGGGAGAGGGGGCCCGTGCTGAAGCCAGCGAACCCGGAGGCGCCGGAGCCGGTGCCGGTGCCGGAGTCGAGGTCGTTTAGCACCGTGTCGCTGTCGCTGCAGCCGAACACCAAGTCGGTGACGGGCGTGCTACCGAAGGTGAACGTTTCGGTGGCGAGGTTGCCCTTTGTGCCGCCGCCTCCAGGCGTCGTCAGGGTTGGCCGCGGCGCAGGTGGTATCGTCAGGGAACACGTCCTTGTACTTCTGGTCGTCGCAGCCGATCTGGACGAAGGTGTCGTCGGTCGGCTGTAGCCCGACGCACTGCGTCCACACGAGCTCACTGGTGATGTCCAGGACGAGGGAGATGGTCCGTGGCGACGAGGTTGTCCCAACGGAGAGGTCGAAGAAGAAGGCACCGAATTTGTCCGCCGCTGAGCTGCCGAGCTGGTCGTTGTTACCCTGCTTGCCGGTGTTGCCCTGGCTGGAAAAGTCCCGGACGCTGTCCTTGGCCCTATCTTGCAGGTACTCTTTGGTGGATTTCTTGATGATTGAACCGACAGCTCTGGCGAAGAACCTGCCGACCTGGGGAGGTGGCCGGACGGCTGCCGACGAGAGGGGTAGCCCCACCAGAAGAAGAAGAAGAAGAAGCACAAGAGGAGGAAGCGAGCAAGCAGTTGCCATTGCTACAGACGCGGCCGGTGTACTGGCTTGGCAGCTTAATTTCTCACAAGCCCCTCCCTATATATATACCGACCGAAATCATCTTCACATTTTCATTTCCTCTCGTACGTTTCGCTCCAAATAATTGTAATAATTATTATAACCTACCTAACAGCTGGTCAATATATTATGCGGACGTGATCCCACGCTCATGCAGATAATGAACCTGCAGACGATATATATAGTTTACCGTATTATTTCATGTGGTGTCCATGCCCCAGGGAATAAGCTGATGGGCACGTCAATTCTAGATGAGAAAAAACAGACACAATAAAGAATTTTATGTGTTATTTTACGTATACTTGCTAAAAAAAATCAAGAGCGGGAAATAGGGAAGGAACGTTCCAATGAAAATCTTGCAGCTTGACGCTGCGTGGTCGCCGGTCACTACCATATCAACTTTTTCAGCATACGAGTTGCATTTCAAATTTTAGACCAGTTTCAGTTCAGTACAGCAGTCATTTCATACAATATTTGGGACTCAATATATCATATGAAGTATCTTCCCCAAATACTTCATCCATTGAAAATTGAGAGCATCTACAGCTGGGTGTCCCAAACCGGCCTCAAACGCCCACGCGGCCCATCAGGTCACTAACCGGCCACGAAACTTCCACCCAGATGGGTGCCTCAACCGGTCCTCAAATACCCGTGCTGACCGACACCCCTTATATCTTGCCCAAATATGGGACGGATATATGGGCCCCCGGGCGCGCTCGCCTCGTCGGACCCGACAGCGCGACCCCGTCGCAAATTGCACCAAATCGACCCCTCAGACCGACCGAATCCATTTGATCTCTCCTCTCTTCTTCCTCCTCCGCGTCGTCCGTCTTGCAGCAGCACTGCCGCGCGCGCTCCACAGCCATTCCAAGCGTTTGTGCCACCAACAACGGCACATCACTCCATTCTACCGTCCTCGCTGCCGGGGGCATTGACACCTGCCTGGACGCCACCATGGTACGTGAGGTCTGCTTCAATATTCAGATAACTTGGACATTCGAGTAGCTCTTAGCAAAAAGACAAATCGGGTCAAAATAATGCGTGAACAATACACTTTTTACATACCCTGAATTTGTCTTTTTTGCTAAGAGTTGCTCAAATGTCCAAATGAGTTGAAAATTAAAACAGACCTTAGCATCAATTTATATACCACACATTTTTTTCTAGTATTTGTTTTGATTTTATTCGTCAGCGCGGGTGCTGCTGAGCTTGGGCTTAGAAGTGGATTATCGGTCCTGACGCCCTTATATGCATACTCATGTACATACAGACTAATTTGTACCAAATAGTGCCGTGTGTGCCCCGCAAAAAATAAAAAAGAAGAGTAGTGCCATGTGAACAATTGGAACACACACCGTAGTATAGGGTTGACTCCAAGTCAAGCCGTGTCAATGGTCGCAGTCGATGATTGAGGGGACCTCCGGTCGTTTTTCTGCAGCCACAAAAACTAGAATTTTTTTCCATATTACAACTCTCATGAGTACGATGTTAAATCCATTTGGGCTTATTATTGCCATTGCACTTAGCGTCTTCGACGCGTCAATGTCCAGCAATGTCATGATCATCCCTTTTCTCTTAAAAATATTATTTACAAACGAGTGAATTGTGTACATACAAATTAAGGCAACTTGTCATCGATAGCGAGGTTAGATGTTCGGCTCACCCGAAACAAGAAAAAACAAAAAAAAGAGGTTAGATGTACAACTAGTTTCAGCGTTCTAAGCGCATCTTCAACGGCGACCCGCAAATTTTTCCCGCATCCGTATCCGCGGACACGGATATGAAAGGCCGCCATCCAATCATAGTCGTAAATATTTGTCATTGTTAAATTTTAGTCACCAAATAACTGCGTGATTCCCTTTAAAAAACTGTGATTAGTAGCTTTTAGTTTAGTGAAAGGCTATTAATTCAAGTGCTAGTAGTTTCGGCCAAAGTTAGCCTTCTTGACAAGAAGAGAACCTTAATAGAAAACTAATCACCTTGCCAAATGATAATCATATGGCAAGAAGTAACCCTCCGTCAAATGCCTAAATATATTTGCAAATCTATGCCCAAATACTAATCACCTTGCCAAATGCTAATCATATGGCAAGAAGTAATCTTGCGCTGAATGACCAAATATATTTGCAAAGCTTCCGCTAAATGCCCAAATACTAATCACCTTGTTGATGCCTACTATACAACTTTATTCTTATAGACTTATGTTGGCTTTCAAGCGCAGAGTTTTGTAAAACAACAACATATTTCTCTCAACTGAATGACATAAGGTTTATCAATTCATGGGAGGCGTACGATGAAGATAGTCTCTTTCAAACAACCCTGCAATTAAATACAAGAAATATCTTGTGTCCCAACACACTCAATACAATGGTAAATTGTATAGCTGCACTAGTTCGACGAAAAGATATTGATACAAGTGTAGTATGGATACAAGATATATGTTTCTGTAATCTGAAATTATAAAAATAGCAAGGTAACAAGTAACAAAAGTGAGCAGAAACAGTATTGCAATGCTTGAAAACAAGACCTAGAGTTCATACTTTCACTAGTGCAATCTCTCAACAATGCTAACATAATTGGATCATATAACCACCCCTCAACATAGGACAAAGATTCACTTCAAAGTTCATATCTAACGGAGAACATAAGAATAAATTATTTGTAAGGTACGAAGCCACCTAAAAGTTATCTTTTCCGATCAATCTATTGAGCTATTTCTATAAGTGTCAGAAACAACCCTAGAGTTCGTACTAATATAAAACCATATGATACACATCAACCAACTCTAATGTCACCTAGATACGCCAATGTCACCACAAGTGTCTGTTGGGGAACGTTGCATGGAAACCAAAAAGATGTCTACGCACATGCAAGATCTATCCATGAAGATTCATAGCTACGAGAGGGGGAGAGCATCTACATACCCTTGTAGATCGTTAAGTGGAAGCGTTTATCAACGCGGTTGATGTTGTCGTACACCTTCACAATCCGTCCTGGTCTAGCACCGAACGTACGGCACCTCCGCATCCAGCAAACGTTCAGCTCGATGACGTCCTCTCCACCTTGATCCAATGAGCGGGGCGAAGTAGTATGTGAGTTCCGGCAGCACACTGGCATGGTGACGGTGGTGGTGAAACCCTTCCCGTAGTGCTTTGTCATGCACTAAAAAAAACTTGATGGAGGAAGAAATAGAGGGAGAGGGGCGCCGCACACGGCTAGGGATTCGTAGTGTGTTATGTGGTGCCCCCTCCCTCCTCTCATATATATAGGTGGGGGAGGGGAGGCTGCCTAGGTGCACCCCAAGGGGGCCAGCGGACACCCTAGGGCGCCTGCCCTTAGGCGCGCCCCCTTTCCTTTTCTGGCACACGGGGAGAAGGCAGGAGGGGAGGTGCCCCACATTCCTTTTTATCATGTAGGAGAGAGGGCAAGAGGGGGCTAGCCATCTCCCTTTCCTTCCCTAGGGCCGGAGGACATGAGGTGGGGCGCACCAGCCCCATGTGGGCTGGTGTGCTCTCCCTCGTTGGCCCATTTGGCCCAATAAACTCCCGGGGCTTCCCGGAACCCCTTCTAGTGATCCGATAAATATCCGGTGTATCCAGAAACTATTCCAGAGACCAAGCCACTTCTCCGGTCGATAACCAATAGCGGGAGCTGGAGGCCTATATTGGTTCCTACATATTCTATGAAGATCTTTATCGGTTGAACCTTTGTGATAACGTATGTAGTTCCCTTTGTCCGTCGGTATGTTACTTACCCGAGATTCGATTGTTGGTATCTTAATACCTAGTTCAATCTCATTACCGTCAAGTCTCTTTACTCGTTCCGTAATACATCATCCCATAACTAATTCCTTAGTCACTTTGCTTGCAAGCTTCTTGTGACGACGCATTATCGAGAGGGCCCAGAGATACCTCTCTGTCATACGGAGTGATAAATCCTAGTCTCGATTCATGCCAACTCAACAGACACCTTCGGAGCACTTTTATGATCACCCAGTTACGAGGTGACGTTTGATACACACAAAGTATTCCTACAGTGTCTGGGAGTTGCAATGATATCATGGTCGAAGAAACATGTACTTGACATTAAGAAAGCAGTAGCAATAAACTGAAAGATCATATGCTATGGGAGCCCGGTGCCCTTTTTTTCTTTGATGCATGTGTGTACGGGAGTTGCAATCACCACCAGCACGTTTCTCTTTTTGCAACAGACGAGCATGGGTGATGCGAGCCGAGCAGGGAACGACAAGCAACCAGCGCTGCCACAACAGGCATGCAATGCGACGTCTGAGGAGGGAGGAGTTGTTGTACGGTAACCGGCAGCTGCTGCGACCTTCGACAGCCGGTGGCCCTGCTGCTAGCTGCATCGGACTGGAGCACATTACGACGGGGGGCATCGAGCAGCTACTGCCACATCGGGGACCCTGAAAAGGGTGATGCGAAGTGGACATGTGGCGCTTACGTTGGTTGCTACGACGCCGAGCGATGACTCGAAACACCGCCGCCGGAGATGTTGCACTCGTTGGCGGCGAAGGACTTCGCAAAGGAGGCTTGGGACGCCCTCAAAACCTTTAGGATGGGGTCCGAGCGTGTTAGTGAAGCCCAAGCACAGACGCGTCGATCGGAGTTCGAGAATCTCGGGTTCAAGGATGGCGAGAAGATGGAGGAGTTCACGGTCCACCTCACAGACATCGTCAACGATCTCAAGGCTCGGCGTCGGCATCACCGAGCACAAGGCAGTGCTCAAGTTTCTCGGCTGCGTGCCGCAGCGCTACCGGCAACTCGCGCACTCCATCCAGTAGCTACTCGACCTCAAGACCTTGATGACTGAAGAGCTCACGGGCCGCTGCTTGGCTGTGGAGGAGAGCTTCGACATGGACGAGGCAGGCAGCAGCGACGGCGGCACTCAGCTGCTCCTCACGGAGGAGGAGTGGCTTGCTCGTGACAAGAACCGCCGTGGCGCCGCCCAGAAGAAGAGCACCTTTGACATTCGTAAGGTGCGCTGCTACAACTGCCAAGACTATGGCCATTTCATGAAGGATTGGACCGCGCAAAGGAAGGAGCACGCCCATCTCACCGCCGCGACTGCCGCCAATGAGCCCGCGCTGCTTTTGAGGGTCGACGTGAAGATGTTTGAATAAATAACATCCAGGTTAGGGAGGTGATTGTTAGAGTTAACCTTGTTGTATAGGGGTTCATCATGTTTATTTCTCGTGTCAGTGGTCTATTCATCTAGTGGCATCGCTTACTTCTGGCTAGGGCAGTTTGTAAACATGCAACTAGATAGTGGTCTGTTATTTAGTTGAGTGAGTCTTAGAACAAATGGATGCATGTGTCGGGAGCCCGGCACCAGAGGTGTCCTTTTTCTTTTCTGCATGTGTGTATGGGAGTTGCAATCCCCACCGGCACGTTTCTCTTTTTGCAACAGACGAGCATGGATGATGCGAGCCGAGTAGGGAACGACAAGCAGCCTGCGCTGCCACAAGAGGCGAGCAATGCAACGTCTGAGGAGGGAGGAGCTGCTGTACGGTGGCCGGCAGCAACCGGCGTCGAGAGGCTACTGCCAACAGCGGGGACACTGAAACCGGTGCTGTGAAGCGGGCGCGTGGCGGGCGAGCTTACGCTGGTTGCTACGACGCCGAGCGGTCACTCAAAGCAATGCCAATGCTGCAATGAAGCAGTATTCTAGCCACGAGAACATCCCCTGTGCTGCCATAGAGCCTCGTTAGGCCATCGGAACATCGTCGACGCTGCAATCACTAATGCAGAATCGGGCTTTAGCGCCGGTTCGTAACGGCCTTTAGTGCCGGTTCGGCAACCGGCACTAAAGAATGGGGACTAAAGGTCCCCCACCCCCCTTTAGTACCGGTTCGTCATGAACCGGCGCTAAAGTGCCACCATTTGGCACGAGCCAGGCCCGGTACGTGTAGGGCTTTAGTACCGGTTGTTAAAGGTTTGGGTGTTTTTTTTATTTTTCCTTTAATTTTGTGTTTTTAATTTAATTTAGTGATTGTTTTAAATTATAATGAGTTGTTAAATCATTAGGTGAAAGTACCGCAGAATAGTTTCGACTGGATGCATGTGGATCTTAGCTAGCTATAGCTAAGTGATCAAGTATATGTCATATATCCATATTATTATACTTGATCACCTAATTAGGTGATCAAGTATAATATGGATATGGCATATATACTTGATCACTTAGCTAGGATCCATCCAGCTGAAACTAATCTACGGTTTCTTTCATTAAATGATATAATAACTCATCGTCATCATCATCATCATATTAATATAAAAACTCTTGTATCATATCATCAACATCAGTATACTAGCTAGCTAAAAATCGTCATAGTCGTCATTATCACTATTTAGTCATCATAGTCATTACCGCTATCTAATCATCACCAACACTTGCTTAAAGAAGAAACATTCACTTGTACCAGAAGCAAAAATATCATCGAGTTCAACATGTTGGTCATGATATTATAAGCGTTCATAACACCACAAAAGCAAATCACTCTTTGAGATTAAGTTCAAGACAAAGTACACGGACATGAGAGGACAAGTACTAAGAGCATGAACTAGCTAAATCACTGCTGCTGCTCTCTCTCAGGTAAAATAGCATAGAACATGTATAGCTATCCTGATTCATCATACTGGAGCATGCAGATGAACCTGTCTTCTAATTGTGGGCTGCGCTTCTTATTGCTTCCCCCTAGTACTTCTCTACGATCGTTAACAATTTTCCTCCAATCTTTCACTATTAGGCATTCATCGCTTCTAGAAATCCTGAATGCACTCATGTGCAATGCAGGATATCTTGGCCGTAAGCTAATAATTGACGTGCGACCTTTAGTCTCGATTCACTGAGGCACAACTGTCATCGGGAGTCCCTGTTTAAGAACATCGTATAGTAATTAATATACTTAGCAATGAAAGTTTAGCAAAAAAATATGTATGCAAAAGATGCACTGATGAGGACAAATAGTAAAAATCTTACCATCATTCCTAAATAGATGTGACCATAGTTCAAAACGATCACTATTGGTCGCACGTTTTGAGTACTAACATTTCTAAATGCAGGAAGAAAATTTTTCTTGACAGTATGAAGATCCTCAAGCCATGAAACATAATGACTTATCTCCTCGCAGTTTAGTTCAGCTCCGGGACAGTAGTAGGTCCTGTCTACCAAACGCCGGACATGTTTGCTTGAATGGAAATAAGCTGTCAACTATTTTTGAATAAACAATATCAAACAGATAAATATGGTTGAGAAGAACTCACATAATGGTAGAACTGGAGGCGTCTGCACATCGACCCAGATGTCTCTATTACCTTCAATATCATCTTCCGGACGAATATCAAAGGTGATAACCATATCAGGCTCAAATGCATAAGCCTTGCATAGTGCTTGCCAAGTTTTGCATTCAAAATAGGTGTACGTGTTTGCATTGTATACTTTGATGTTGAAAGTATAACCATTCTCAGTTTTCGGGTAAACTCTCTTTACCTCCATAGTTTCCATAGCATTGAAACCTATCTTATCCAAGACAAAAATTCCTGCATGGCAGGGGATGCGCTAGTAGAATAGTGAAAATTAAAAGTTATAAGTTGAAGCAAATGAAGCATATATAAGTTATGCTTAATTACGAAAAAAGACTTGTCGTTGTGACTTACTGTATCGAATTCGAAGGTCCAGTTTGTACAAGAAGTGCGTCCAGTTTTGAAGTGAGTGGCGGCCGGCGGGGGAGGACCGGCGCGGGGGATTGAGGGGGAGACCGAGTGAGTGGAGAGAGTGAGGGCGTAAACATGTAAAAATACACATCAAAAATACATTGATTATCAATGATCTTTTTGTGTACAACCTGAATTGTCAATATGAGTCCTCAACGGTTTAGAAACCGGTGAAGACCCATATTGAGTCCACAAATTATACACATAGAGTTCAATGAAGACCAAATGCTTGTGATAGTTTCAGAAGTAACATATTTAAGGTGGTAAAAATCTTGCTAGGGGAGCGAGGTGGGACTAAATATAGCCTGCCACAACTTCTTTACTACCGGTTCTTGCCATGAACCAGTACTAAAGATGCTGGGACCCGGCCAGCACCTTTAGTACCGGTTCGTGTTACGAACTGGTACGAAAGATTCGCAATGAACCGGTACTAAAGATCTCCTCCCGCCTAGCCATTTGAACCGGCACTAATGGACACATTAGTGCCGGCTCAAATGCAAACCGGGACTAATGTGTCTCCGATTTGACCTTTTTCTACTAGTGAATGGAGCAGCACCGGTGATGCGATAGAGCATCGTCGGACAACCGGAACATCACTAGTGCTGCGATCAGCATCATCGGGCCATCAGAGCACCATCGGTGTTGCAATGGAGCATTGCCAGGCGGCCGAAGCATCGTCGGGCCGTCGGAGCACCGCCGACGTTGCAATGGAGCATTGTCGGGTGATCGGAGCATCGCCGGTGCCGCAATGAGCATCATAGGGCCGTCGGAGCACCACCGGCGTTGCAATGGAGCATTGCCGGGTGGCCGGAGCAATTGCCGGTGCTTCAAGAGTATCTACCTATCTAACTGGAAGCAAGCTGCTGGTAGATCCCATATATACTCTTCTTTTCTTCCTACAATGCATGTCTTTACGTATGTATCTGCTGCTGCTTGTGCTAGATGAACGAGATGAGATGGACACCACTAAGCATAGCAGAAGGAGCACGGTGTTAGCGCCGCCTCTCCTTGCAACGCCGCTTCTTCTTGTACCTCTCGGCTGAGTCTCACAGCTTACACTACTCTCTCTTCTCTCTCTCATGGTTTCTCACAAGAACACATGAAAACACATACACACACACACATGGGTCAAGGAAGGATGCAATAGCTTTGCCGAGAGATACCTTCTGATGAGCCGTGGCTACATTGTGTTTTTCCAGCCCTCACGGCCTCCTCGGTCCTTTCATTACTCAAGGGAAGTATTTATACAAAAGATTAGGCAATGCTGCAATGCAACTCATGCCACTATCCCGGCCAGCACGCTCGGCCACTAACCCACCTACTTACATGCACTAGCCCACTAAGCCACATGCACGTCCATGTCCAGCCTGGTTGCATCGTTTCCTCAACGGCCGCACACCTGGTCACCATCTAGCATGCAACTAACAAACTAACAAACTTGCTTATTCTCCTGTAGCTGATTTTGTCCCTTCGATTCCAGCCGTCAAGCACCTTGCCGTTTCACAAGACTGCCGCATCGCACAGCACCACTGTTGCACGTCGCCATCGGCATCTCACCAAGCTCGCCGCATCGCACGGCAGCCCAGCATTTCGCCTCCTCCACATGCTGAGCTGAAGCTTCGCGGGACAAACATCAACCTACACTAGACTACATGCTAAACAAAAGCAAACTAAAATGTTGATACAATAATATCAAGATTACTGCTAACACGCGGCAGAGTTACAACAATATAATGGCATCAACGAGTGTGGTTGTGCGTGCTGGATTGCTAATGACTGGCCGTTTGTGAGTTTTTTGACACGACCATGAGACAGAACTGGAAACTTATGAGGACAAAATCCGTGTCCAACAACTAATGCAGCAAAATTCTTGACGTGAACATGATACACAACATATGTAATCTACTAGAGCTATAGGATCACTATATCAATGATCAGGCCCAACAACTACACAAAATCACTACGTCAATGATTTGGCATACCAAGATCAACAGGAGATGAAAGATTGTAAAACGGAACAGCACATACCAAAAGGTAAGCTATCATATTACAAAATGGATTCAATTGAATCATTACACAACTAAGTTTGTTCTCAAAAGAAATGCGCCCAACATCTAGTAGGAACATCTCATCCAAAGAGACCCCGGTTGAGAAGAATTGACTGGAATAAAAAGCATCAGATCAACCCGGAGACTGATGTTGACACTTGGGCCAACAAGGAACCCAGTAGTAGCAGAGACGATTCGAATCCAACCGTGGCAGCGGCGACGCGGCTAGTATGGTGCTGAAGAAGGAACGGAAATCAAATCAAAAACAACCCCAGCTTTCACAAATGAACTTTATAACTGAAGAATCATATTGTATACCCGATAAAAAAACATAAATACAAGAATCTCATTTTCTAGCTAATTACAATTAGCATGTATGACTCGGTGGATTGGCTTCTTATTTGTTGAGAGAATATTCAAGTTGAAACCTAAGTAAAGATGCAATCGAAATCTCCGAAACCAAACAAAGTGTTATGCTTTTCTGACCCCCTCCTCCATCGCCGCCGCCCAGCCTGCGATGCGGCGACGGGGCCTCTTCTTCCCCTCCCCTCATGCTCTGCAGCTGACGCGAGACGTCCGATCGAGTGAGGTGCTACTTGTGAGTTGTGTTGGGATTTCCCCGAAGAGGAGAGAATGATGCAGTATAGTAGAGATAAGTATTTTCCTCGGTTAAGAACCAAGGTTATCAATCCAGTAGGAGAACCAAGCAACACCTTGTTGGCAGTACATACACACAAAATAACAAATACTTGCACCCAATGGGAACAAGGGGTTGTCAACCCTTCGGCGGTTAATTCCAAGGATCAAATCTCGTAGTGACAGATAGATAGATAGATAAAACCCAAAATAAAATAAAGTAAAGAAAATTGTAGAAAAGTAATTTTGGGATTTTAATATATGATAAAAAGTAAAACCGGGGGCCATAGTTTTTACTAGAGGCTTCTCTCTTGAAAATAGCATATGGTGGATAAACAAATTATTGTTGGGCCCCGACGACTTTGTAGTAGTGTTTAATGTTTCCTCTGATGTTTACTAGGAGTTTGTTGGGGTGGTGTTGCTGTTTTCAGCGTCCTTGTATCCAACCTTGTGTGTGTGTCTGTGTGTGCGCGCGCGCGTGTGTGTTTGTATCGGCTGGTTTCGACTTGTTCAGTGATGGTTGATTTATATATAAAGTGGGGGGAAACCCTTTTCACCTTTTTCCTACCTACGATTCTATCAAGTTATATTACTAGTTCAAGAAGGTACAGAGGCCAAGCATCCATCCCTGAGCAGCACAGAATAATGGAAAGCCCAATCCAAACTAGATAGGGCAAATCGAAGGCTTGCAAGCAAGGTAGGAAGAAAGGGTCACCGTAGCATGCACGGTCGCTGTTGAACTCGATGTTGTAGTTGCCGGTGGCAGTAGAGACAAAAGTTGTCTGAACCTACATGCCGCCATCTTGGGCTCCAAGTTGGTCATCGCCTCCTCGCCGCTGCAGTTGGGTGGGTGTGGCCTTGTCGTAAACCCTGGCCATATATTCAATCACAAAGCAGAGGGCAAACAAACATCATCAAACAGGAGATAAATTCATCCATCACACAAAAACAGAATGAGCATGTATATATTGACAAATTCCATGAATCTTCTTCACTCAGAAGTGCTAGCTCATGGGACTTGACACTGCACATTATAGAGGCCACTTGTTTGCTTTGACATGTAACCAGTATAACACTTCCTGGTCCACCAACAGAACACAATAATGGCTTCAACTCATCCTCCCACATTCTCTTATCTTCATTCCATACATCATCAAGAACAAGTAAAAACCTTTTTTGGCCGATGACTCCATCAAGTCTCTTCTGCAATAGTTTGATGTTGGATGGCATGGCGGAACTTCCGTTTGTAGCCAATTTAATTATGGATTTGACAAGAGAAATAACATCAAAATTTTCTGACACGCGGTTCCACATTTTCAACTGGAAATGTTGCTGGACCACTTGGTCATGATACACCACCTTAGTAAGAGTCGTCTTGCCAAGACCTCCCATCCCAAAGATGGGCAGCACCTGCACCTTGCGGTCATCTTGATGGTTCAACAAAAACTTCACCACCACCTCCTTATCATTTTCTCTTCCAAAGATCTTGGTAGTCTCATCTAGTTTTGAGTGTGTGTGCCGCCAAGGATGTTGCCGGTCGCCCCTATGGACAGAATTCTCTAGGCCAAACATGTTCATCCCCTTAACCAACTTATTGATCTTCTTGAGGATGTTCTTGAGTTTCCTGCTCATTTCAAAACAGAAGAGCAGTGGGCTGCGGTGCGTGATGTAGCTGAGTACCTTGCGGGTAGTGGACTTGCCAATCTTAGACTGGCGGCGCAGCGCCTCGTTCTGGAAGTCGTCGAGCACGTTGGCGGCCTCGTAGGCGACGGACTTGAGCTCCTTCATCCAGCTCTTGACATAACGATTTGTCTCGCTCATCTCCTCAGCGTTGGCCAGCTTGCACTCGACGGCTAGTAGATGCCGCTCGAGCGTTTGGCGCTCGTCGTCGAGGCCACACATGCGGGCCACCGTCTCAACAAGTGCATCTGCGGCCTTGCCAGCCACGCAACGCACTAGAGGGAGAAGGAGCAACTCTGCCATGATCTTGCGGCTCAGAGGAATAAGAAACTGCAGCATAGGAAAGATGAGAAGAGAGGTTAAGCACTGATAGAACACGAACAACCAAGGAATCTTCCTATGGAGCCAGGAAACACTATGCTCCTAGCTTCAAAGCATGGCTTAGGTAATCCTCATTTTATTTTACTGTATCTCCTAGTTCCACAATAGCTTAGCTTGTATAGATCTTGTACATACAGCTAACGAAACAGAAGAGGAACATCTGACGAAGAGAAAACAAGGTAAGGATTGAGGAGAGCATTCAGCTTGACGACTCCCAATTTGATCTTTGGGAAAGAGCAATGTTACTGCTGCTTGTTTGTGATGATCTCTCACGAGTCAAGGCAGCTTTGTATGGGTGGGATTGTGCGGTTGTTGGAGAGTGGACTTTGACAAATGAAGACAAGATCAAGGAATCCAAGAGCTGAGCTGTTTATTGACTAACCAATACATGTACCTACCGCTGGTCCCTTTATGTGCAACTATACGCCATTATTGTTGAATTTTTCTATAATATTCTGCTACTTGCATATACAAACAACAGTCTGTACCGTCATTGTTGGCCCAGACCAGATGCCAAGTATTTTCTGGCGACGGCGACGACCGACGACGAACGACGATGACAAACAAAACTCGCTGACGAACTGGACGAAGTTCCTTTACGCGGAGATGCACTGCAGTGCAAAGCTAGTCTCAACTCACGTTGAAAGCTAGCCCCAAACCTTGATCGATCCACACACAAGGCCGCCGCAAGCAAGCACAGACCAAAGCTAGCCTGTTCTAGCTAATCGATCTGTAGAACGCCTCCTGTACGTACACAACGGCCAGCCGGCCGGAACACACACACGCACACAAGAATAGCTTGTTTGATGGCTATACGAACGTGTCGTTCCTGCTACTTTATTGCTTCAAATCTGATCAACTCACGGTTCAAAGAGTACAGGGGTACATGAGTATTTATATTAGCTAGCTAACCTGCCAACTAATCTAATCCTACTCGGTAAAGGATAGGAAAACTAACACGGACACGTACATGCACGTACTTCCAGACACGAACACGTCTTGTCGTGTTTAACCAACAATCACCCTCTTAAACAAGACATCGTCATGTTACAGTGCCGACGCCGATTCTTCTTCGCAGCCTCAAGAATTTCTCTCGATCCAAAGCCTTGGTCTGGATGTCCGTCAGCTAATCATCGGTGCAACCGTAGTTGATCTCCGTCTTACCTTCTTCCATGCAGTCCTTTGTATAGTGATACACCGTATCAATGTGCTTGCTCCTATCATGCCGCACTGGATCCTCACGTAGAAAAGTCGTAGACTCACTGTCAACGTTGAGCACCACTTGTTCCGGATCTCGATCCAGGAGATCACTGTGTAGCCTCCCTAGCCACACACCTTGACACTCTGCTTCACTTGAAGTTGATGTTACCGCTTCCTGCTTTCGTGATAGCCAACTTACTATGCTTTCACCAAGGAAATATGCCACGCCCGATATACTCTTATGGTCGTCGACAATTCCTTCCTTGTCACTACCACTGTAGCTGAGTAGTTTCACCATCTTCTTCTTGCTCAACTCAAGACGAGGTTCCATTGAAGCGACGATGCGATTGCAATCTTTCATGCCACGGCTTTCAAGTACCTTCACGGACCCTTCGACATCTCTCTTGATCGTAAATTCTCACTTGAGATCCAAGGCCTTTTCGTTGTTGGGAAGATCCACAAGCTCCCATGCATTGTTGTCGTGGATTGACCTCAACTCCTCTTTCATAGCCTGACGCCAACACTCCTTCATATGCACGTCTTCGAAATCCGCCGGTTCCTCGGCGCTTGATAGACACTGCCACCCGCTCCGTTTCACCTTTTCCGGGTCTTTTGTCCAAAGAGCTTCCTCCGGACATATGTCCAAGAGCTGAGCTGTTTATTGACTAACCAATACATGTACCTAACGCTGCTCCCTCAATTATGTGCAACTATACGCCAGTATTGTTGAATTTTTCTATAATATTCTGCTACTTGCATATACAAACAACAGTCTGTACCGTCATCTCAAATAATGCACCATTTTCTAACTTGCCGATTGGACAATAACCGAAGAGATAAGAATGACATGCATGCATCTGCTGTGAAGACTAGTTCGGCAGGAATAAGCAAGACATTTTTTTTTTGAAGTAGGAATACGCAAGACATTGTGTTTTCTGTCACTTTTTCTATGGCGTACTTGATGGGAGACGTCGCACACGGACCTGGTAAATAATCCACATCATATTTTTATTTTTCTGTATAACCTAATCTTTTTCATATTTTTTTTTTGGCTGGACTGCTCCAGGACTAATTGAAACTCAGAAATCTCGTAACCAGGAACAAATTCTGAAGAGGCACTCCTGCACCAAATCTAAACTCAATTCTCTCCTGAGATTTTATTACCACACCACTACCTCTAGAGCTTAGATCACCAAATCAATATCAGTTTTAATGGTTGCTGCAGGAGCCCATAAGTAAACTAATATTATAAGGGCATATGGAGTAAGATTCATCTGCAGCGCAGAAATAGAGCTGGAGGAAACAAATGTCAGTTTCCAAGCCAGATGTCCCATCCTCACTTTCAGTCTATACACGTGGTTAGGAGAGACGCCCCTAGGCCTCTAGCCATACAATATTCCACCCTATATAACATCATGCAACGTAAGGAGGACTACATAGGCACAGTCTTTCAAACTACTCCCTTGAATATTCAGTTTAGACGTGCGTTAGTTGGTGAGCGATGGACGGCCTGGATGCACCTGGTCCGGTGATTGATAGATGTTCAATTATCAGACCAACCTGATTCATTGCACTGGAAGTTAACCAAAAACGGGGTGTTTTCGATGAATTTGTAAGGAAATAGTATTATATCCTTGTTTTTATTTCGAAGTAAAGATCGTAGCAAGTTGGCCTCGCTTTGTTTGGCATCATATTTAGCATTCCATTCATCTATGATATTTGTGTTAATGAACCCAATATCACCGATTTGTCTTTACTTGCATTCGGCGATCTTCAATCTGCATAATATAGTGAGGATAATTATATATACATGCAATGAAAGAGTTGATATATATATATATAGAGAGACACTTAATTACAGAAGTAGTACTTACAGATAGTAGCAAGTGACGATTATTTTATCGAGGGCCTTTTGATTGAAAAACTGAAAGAACTTCTCATATGGAATGGACAACAGATCAATTCCAACGAGGTCGTGCTCCTCTTTAACTCTCAGCATCAAAGTTCCTTTCCAGACTTGCTGCACATGTCCATGTACCAATCATGGAATCTTCGCATCATCGTTGTTAGAGGAGGATGACCAGGTTTAACGAGAGGCTTCCCGTGCCGGTATTTGAATTCGTCCACCTTCATTGTATCAAAATGTGCATCGTCGGGCAGGTAATCTCCAGGATTGGTATCGGGCACCATCCCCGGATGATTAGTGAAGATATCGCTAGACACCTTGAGCGGGGGCACGATTGGTTCGCTTGTTCGCCGAGCTGGGGAATTTTTTTCCCACTTCTTTGTTCTGCTAACCTTTGATCACTACAAGTATTTCCCGACCGCTCCGCTTCCTTACAGGTCCTTTCAATAATGCGCTCATAGTTGGTTTGCGGCGGAGGCGATGGTGCTTGTTTCAGGGCATCCAAAGTGCGCTTCGCCTTCACCGAATCTATCTTTTCCTCCGGAGGTGGATGTTTCTTAGCTCTTACCGTTTCAAAGAAGTACTTCACTTCGGTTTGAATGACCTGCTCGTTTTCCTCCACGGTCATCTCGTATGGTAACTTCTCTACAGGCTTGAGAGATGGACCGAATTTGTATTGCCTCCCGCCTCTGGCTGTACTGCTAAACGCCGGAGTAGCTGGAGCGACTGCGGCTGTCTTCTTTCGTTGCTTACGAGGCGGAGAAGAAGTAGGCGGAGTGGTCCGACGCGCCGGAGCAGCCGGAGCGGCGGCGTCTGTGTTCCGCCGTCGCCGACAAGCCGGAGGAGGAGGCGGGCTGCTCAGACGCGCCAGAGTAGGCGGAGAAGGAGGCGGAGTACTGCCGCCCTCACGCGCCGAAGCGGGAGGCGGAGTGCCCTGATCACTCGTCGAAGGAGGAGGAGGAGGAGGAGGCGGAGGAGGCAGAGTGCCCAGCTGACTCGCCGGAGGAGGAGGAGGAGGCGGAGGTGTGAAGCTCAGAAGCTTGATGTGCTCCTTCCTCCATAGATATGGAGTCTTCAGAGAAAGACCCAGCTGAGTCTCCTCTTCACATGTAGGGTGGTCAAGGTAGAGCTCCTCAAATCCCTTTGTTATTTCATCCACCATCACAACAGCATAGCCTTGTGGAATCGGAAGGCAATGAACAGTTGTGTCGGGTTCAGGAGGGAACACAGAGCCGATAGCCGCCTTGACTTTGAGGTTCTGCCATTGCGTCATAAGCTAGCACTGGTGTAACTCCGTGATAGCATCCACGGGGTAGCTAGGACCCGTGAAGTCAGGCTGCTGAACGAGCTCGGTGGAAGCCACGCTGCTTCTCCGCTGAGATGGCGGGGTAGCTTCTGGGGTAGCTTGGGCAGGATCTCGCTGGTTCTCAACAGCTTGTTGTTCCTCTAGCTTTCGTACCCTTGCTTGAAGCTTCTGCAGTTCGCTCAGCTCCACTTTCCTCCTCCTCTCTTGTGTTTTGTAACTGCCTGCATTGGGAAACCCAACCTTGCACGCAACGGAGCTTGGTGCGCCTTGTGTTCGTCCAGGGTGCTCAGGATTCCCGAGGGCCTGTGTGAGCTCGTCGTTCTCTCTGTCGGGAATGAACGTCCCTTCCTACGCTTCCTTGATTGCTGCCTTAAGCTTCATGATGGGTGTTGCAAGTTGCTCGTCCGACCAACAACACTTCCCTGTTTTAGGGTCCAAAGTTCCCCGAACCCCGAAGAACCAAGTCCTTGAACAGTCTGGCCAGTTCAATGTCTCTGGTTCGACCCCTTTAGCAATCAGATCACTCTCATCCTTTTCCCACAACGGCCGGACTTTGAGGTAGCCACCTGACCCTGTGCGGTGGTGATGCTCCTTCTTTGCAGCATTTATCTTGTTTGTCGCTGACATCTTCTTACTCTTCTTCGATGTCTTGTGGGCCACAAATGTGGCCCAGTGATCTCTTATCTTCTCAAATCGGCTGGTGAATTCTGGATTCTTGTTTTTGTCGACATACGTTGATTTCAACTCATTCTTCCACCTCCTGAATAGGTCTGCCATCTTCTTGAGAGCATAAGCCTTGACCAAGGCTCTATAACTAGCTTATTCGGATCCTCCTCTGCCGGTAGGGTGAAATTTTCCTTCAGCACGGTCCAAAGATCATCTTTCTGTCTATCTTCGACATAAAAAACTTGAGGGTCTTCGTTCTTAGGCTTATACAATTGGTGGATGCTCATCGGGATGATGTCCCTAACAAAACCCTAAAAACCCTAAACCCTAAACCCTAAACCCTAAACCCTTCAGCACGGTCCAAAGATCAACTTTTTGTCTATCTTCGACATAAAAAACTTGAGGGTCTTCGTTCTTAGGCTTATACCATTGGTGGATGCTCATCGGGATGATGTCCCTAACAAGAACCCCGCACTGAGCAGAAAATGCTTCCTTGGTCCAGAGGGGTTCAATCGGTTGGCCATCGCCCGCGATTTCTGTGATCGTGAACCTTTCATCTTGGCACAACCTTTTCTTCGGGCCATGTCTCATTACCGAAGTTTGGCTCGATCTGGAGGGCTATAAAAGAAGAAAGAAGAGTTAATATATGTACACACCAAAACAATTGATGCATCACTTAGCTAGTCAGCACAGGCTTAATTAATATATATATACCTTGCCGGACTTTGCAACAGCTGATCCTGACTCCATTCGGTCACCGGAGCCATCATGATCATGAATTTCCTCCTCCATTATTCGATCACCGTAGCCTGCTTCCTCTCCTTCCAGACCATCGGTTTCATTGAGAAATAATGACAAGACATCACGTCCGTCATGGATTATGTCCCCAAATGTTTCTTCTTGTTCGAAGTCTCTTTGTTAATCCGTAGTTTCTGCAAATATTACAACATGGCAATTAATATACAAACATGAGGATGGAGACCTAGCTATCTAATCACAACACTTCTAGGGTTTGGGGTGGCCTCGACAATGCTTTTTTAACTTGGTGAATTTGGGTGGCCTCGACGCTTATAGGGTTTGGGGTGGCCTCGACAACGCTCTTTTAACTTGGTAAATTTGGGTGGCCTCGACGCTTCTAGGATTTGGGGTGGCCACGACAACACTTCTAGGGTTTGGCCCAGACCGACTCTCTCATGAATGTCCGACGTCCGGACAGCCTCTCTCATGAATGTCAAACAAGGGATTTAACAAGATGGCACCATTCTGGATGTGCAGAAAAAATGGTCCCTATTTTTCCTGATCTCATCTACCCTTCTATATGTCACATTTTCTAGTGACAAAGGATTAGATACTTTGACACAAGAGAACATGCATATATAGAATGGTAGATGAGATCAGGAAAAAATAGGGATCAACTTAATTATGCACATCCATAATGGGTGCATTCTTGATAAATCTCTTATAAATTTCAAGAGAGTTTGCCGGGTAGGGGCGGGATGGGGTACGAGATCGACAACGTTGAACAGAGACTTGTGCAAATCCATAATGGGGGGATTCTTGTTAAACGGAGACCCTCCCCTAGACGACCCTCGATCCCTCGGCGATCCTTGACCCTCGACCCCTCGACGCTCGAACCTCGACCCTCGACGACCCTCAACCCCTCGACGACCCCTTGACCCTCGACCCCTCGACTCTCGACCCTCGACCCTCAACGACCCTCGACCCTCAACGACCCTCGACCCTCGACTCTCAGCCCCTTAGTGGGCTGGTTTGCCCCCTCCTCTTGGCCCATGGGCCCCCCAACACTTGTCGGGGCCCCGCGAAACCACTTTCGGTGACACTGGTCATCACCTGGTACCCCCAAAACAATTCGGGACTCCAATACCCTTCGTCCCATATATAAATCTTCACCTCCGTACCATTCCCGAGGTCCTTTTCATGTCCTGGATCTCATCCGGGACTCGGAACAACCTTTGGGAACCACCATAATGACTCAACTATACATATACCGTCACCAAACGTTAAGCGTGTAGACCCTGCGGGTTCAAGAACTATGCAGACATGACCGAGACACCTCTACAAGCAATAACCAATAGCAGGACCTGGATGCCCATATTGGTTCCTACATATTCTACGAAGATCTTATCGGTCGAACCTCGATGTCATGGATTCAGCTAATCCCGTATGCAGTTCCCTTTGTCTATTGTATGTTACTTGCCCGAGATTCGATCGTCGGAATCTCCATACCTAGTTCAATCTCGTTACCGGAAAGTCTCTTTACTCGCTCTGTAATACAAGATCCCATGACTAACTCACTGGTCACATTGCTTGCAAGATTATTGTGATGTCGTATTACCGAGTGGGCCCTGAGATACCTCTCCGTCATACGGAGTGACAAATCCCAGTCTTGATCCATGCCAACTCAATAGACACCCTCAGAGATACCTGTAGAGCACCTATATAGTCACCTAGTTACATTGCGACGTTTGGTACACACAAGGCACTCCTCCGATGTTAGTGAGTTGCATGATCTCATGGTCATAGGAACATATACTTGACATGCAGAAAAAATGATATCAATAAACTTGGTACAATCATATCCTACGTTCATAGTTTGGGTCTTGTCCATCACATCATTCTCCTAATGATGTGATCCCGTTATCAAATGACAACTCATGTTCATGGCTAGGAAACCATAGCCATCTTTGATCACTGAGCTAGTCCGGTAGAGGCTTACTGGGGACATGTTGTTGTCTATGTATCCACACATGTATTTGAGTTTTCAGTCAATACAATTATAGCATGGATAATAAACGATTATCATGAATAATGAAATATGATAATAACCAATTTATTATTGCCTCTTGGGCATATTTCCAACAGTCTCCCACTTGCACTAGAGTCAATAATCTAGTTCACATCGCCATATGATTAACACTCATAGTTCACATCGCCATGTGACTAACACCCAAAGTGTTTACTAGAGTCAATAATCTAGTTCACATCACCATGTGACCAACACTCAATGAGTTCTGGGGTTTGATCATGTTATGCTTGTGAGAGAGGTTTTAGTTAACGGGTCTGCAACATTCAGATTCTTATGTACTTCGCAAATCTCTATGTCATATTGTAAATGCTGCTACCACGCTTCACTATAGGGTTTGTGGTGGCCTCGACAATGTTTTTTTAACTTAGTGAATTCGGGTGGCCTCGACGCATATAGGGTTTGGGGTGGCCTCGACAACGCTCTTTTAACTTGGTAAATTTGGGTGGTCTCGACGCTTCTAGGGTTTGGGGTGGCCACGTCAAGGCTTCTAGGGTTTGGCTCAGACCGCCTCTCTCATGAATGTCCGACTGGAGCGGAGGAAACAAAGTCGTGCGGGTTTATGACATGAGTCAGCAACTGAATCCGTAATTGCATATGCAACAAACAAGACTGGTAATTTTGTGGGGGGCTGAGAAGTTGAGTGAGTCAGGGGCTGGGCTTACCCATGTGTTTGGAAGAAGGCTCATCTGCTCTGGGAACTCATGATCGAGCAGGAAGCCGTCTAGGCCGACCTGATCTTCCATGAAGGCTTCGTGCATGCCATCTAGATCATAGTTAGCCCGCGTGAATGGCGCTCGGCCGTCCTGGCTTTTGGTCTCATCGAGATCGTAGGTAGCCGCGGAGGAACCACCAGCGGTTCCATGCGACTCCGGTAGCATCATCCAAGGAAATGCTGACGAGCATGTGCTAGCTGCGGCCGGGGCAACGGCGGCGTTGACGAGCCCGTGATGGCCAGGGTTTAACCCGATGTACATCAAGGCCTCCCTCGTTGCTGCCTGGACTCGGGCATTCGTTCCTCCTTGCTGCGCGGCGGCGGCAGTAGCTACTTCATCCCTTGCATCCTGCGTGTGCCTCCGGCCCGACCTCTTGGCCGACTGCACGGCCCGTTCCTTTGGCGTCAACACCTTCTTCCTCTTCTTGGGCGGCATGACGGTCTTGTGGTGGGCGCGGGGCTGGCCTTTGCCTGAGGGGGCTATGGTGACGCCGGACAAGGCGAGGGACGCGAGGCCGGCGGCGGCCTTGAGGTGGTCGTCCGTGGCGAGCGGGAGCGGGAGGGAGGAGGGGTTTTGAGAAAAGTGGAGGGAAATGGTGGCTTCTTTGCCACCAAAATGAGCAGAGGATTGAATCCCAAGTAGTATCATACATAATCTTTGTCTAGTGATTTTTATTTTTTCCCGGCCTGTATTGATCATACATAATCTTGGTCTAGTGTATAGTTTCTTCAGTTCCTTGGATTCGATGTGAAGTGAACCCCTGTATTCTACTTCAGAATCAATATTGCTATACTTACGGGCATGTGTTACGGAAAGTATGGCTACGTACTGATGTGACGGAATGAGAGAGCAACGTGAGCCAATTATACTTTCATAAGCATGGCTACGTACTGATTGAATCTATTCACGCAAGTAAAATATTGAGCACCAATCAGCTGGTTCCACCTCTGCACGTAGATGATTCCAGTACGCCTTTAGACTGTAAGCATAGCATTGTACTTTCATAATACCATCACAAGTATTTTGTAATTCCAGCTGAGCCAGCCAACTATTCAGTAATTCTTTCTGCATCCGCAAAAACAAAAAAATATCTTGCAACCAAGTTCCTAACATTTTGCAGTCAACCCCTTAAAGTTTCTCTTTTCTTACAAACAAGGCCAAATTTTTGACAAGTCGGGGGAATTTTCACCGAAAATTTTTGCAGCATAACGCGTTGGGAACGAATAATTGCAACATGCACAACGGCGCTACAAACCGCTCCATGACCATGTTTTCCATTTTGTGCGCACATGGAAAGATCATCGCCGGCGTCTTCATTCATTTTAGTTTGTTGACAACTAACTAAGTAGCTTGCTAGCTGCCAGATAAAACTATCAGCATCTATCTCCAGCAGCACTAGTATAGAATCAACAAGGGAAAATTAGCAGCAATATAGAATCAACGGGGGGAAATTAGCAGCAGTACAGCATCAATAGGGGAACTAGAATAGCAGCAGCAACGGTTTAACACACAAATTCAGGCTTTGCTTAGCATCAAATCAGTCTCACGCCCATCAATTAAATCAGTAGAAATCACAAGGCAGGGCAAACTGTGAATAGCAACTGCAGCAGAATTAGAATAGCAGCAGCAGAAGCAGGGGGCAGGCTGGTGTGGGGTGGGTATGGCAGTGGAGTGGAGGGGAGAGGGGGTGGCTGATTGCTTATGCTATGTGTGTTGTTTGTTGTGTGATGCTGCTGCTTCCCTACTATTTGTTGTGTATCCTGCTACTACTACTTTGTTGTGCTAATGTCTATATCTTTACCTCTCCATCTAGAACTTGTAAGCAATATATAACTGTCTGACTAAAGCATATATGGTCGCCTGCCATGTTAAGCTACAATATATTTATATTTTTTCCTAGCATCGGGCAAAGAATCATAATGTGAAACATTTAAGCTACAACAACCAAGTTGCTTGATTTGTCAAAGGTCAACTGTGTCAGAGAAGAAGAGGAAGGAAGGACACTGAACGAGGATGTAACAAGGGCAGGGTGGGCTGATGAGGCGCAACACGGTACAACTGCTGGCTGTGGTTGGTGAGGGAACGCGGTTAGGCCGATGTCAAGAGGGGTGTGCCATGGGAGTGGGAGGAGGACGCATGTCGAATTCGCTGCCAGAAAAATTATTTTGGCGACCGATCTGATAGTATTTACTTAACAAATTGATAAATGGGCAATACATTAGACATGTGGTTAGATAATTGGATTGATTCGTTTACTTGCATTTTATCTATAGCAACGCAAAGATGTCTTTTATGTCATTAACAAACATGCGCGTAATGTATATATTTTGGACTCTATCCATACATCGCAGCCGCCAGAGGTTAAAACTCTGAGGCATTTACTGAAATAAATCAAACATAGTGCAGGAATTCTGATATATCAAGATCGTGACTGAAGGCGGAATGCTGGTTGTGGTGAGGGTTAGGTTGGTTGCATTACGGATCTTAGCTCATGGGATATGCAAGTCGATGAATGGTAACCTACTGTGGCATGTCATACATTAGTCGAAGAGTTGAACCCAAGCATAAGTTGCTGGACAATCTGATGCAAGTTTGTGATTTATCATGCGTGGACATGCATATTTTGTAAGCTTTTTCATTGTATTATATTCTACAAAAGTGCTAAATTCATTTTTTGATGCTGCAAATGAAGTTTTGATGTTTTGGTCACGGCTTTAGTAAAACAAACATATGCAGTATGGTTGTGAAGCTTAATGAATGCTCAATGGCCAATTCAAGAGTTTAAGGTATTCATAATTTATCCTATGTGTGTTGACTAAAATGTTAAAGCTGGCCTACCTCATGTTCCCAGACTGAATATAGAGGGATATATGGTCAACCCTTCAGTAATGGCTGTCAATCAAAAACTAAAGCTTCTCATTTATCTTTTATACATGTTCTCTAAATAGACATGTAAGTTATATGACACAAATTTGACGCCACTTGTAAGTTGTAATTCCACATGATTTGGTGATTTGACAAAGGTCGACAGCATCAAGAAGAAGAGGAGGAGGGAGAGGGGGGGGGGGGGGGGGACAACTGAGCCAATGGAGGATGCGGAAACGGCAGGGTAGGCCGGCGAGGTGCACAATACAACTGCGATTGTTGTTGGTGAGGGACCACGGTTAGGCTGGTGTCAAGAGGGATGGGTCACCAGAGTGGGAGGAGGACGTAGGACGCGCATGGAATTCGGCTGGCAAATAAACTACGCTAGCGACCGATCCCATAGTATATACTAAACAAATTGATAAATGGGGCATACGTTAGACATGTCAATAGATAACTGGATTGATTCATTTACTTGCATTTTGTCTGTAGGAACGCAAAGACATCTTGTATGTCATTGACAAACATCCATCGTAGTGTATATATTCTGGAACTTATACATATATCACACCCGCTAGGGGATAAAATTCTAAGGCACTTACGGAAATACAGCAACCCGACAGGAATTCTGATATATCTAGATGGCAACATTTATTTCTGCTTGGTATTCCAACGAGCATAGGAAGGTAATAAATTTATATATTGCTTTACCATAACATGCACAAATAAGCATTTTTATCCCTATATTCAAGATAATATTAATTTAGGAAACAGGGATGGGGCTGGCTATTTTCATTTTATTTTCTGCCATGGTGAAACTGAAAAGAATTGGCTCGTCCGTTTTGCATGCTGAATATTCAAGATAATATTGATATTTCTTTTGTAGGATGGTATGAGTTGAGGAATATATTTTTATTATACTTGCTCAAATATCGTGCGAATGAAGCTAAGGACAACATTCCTGGTATTGTGCGAGAATTTTTAAGTGCATTAAATAGATCTTAATTTGTAACAGATTTTTAGTTCGACAATCACTCTATATGTATACATCGTCAAATTGACTTTTGTTATCAATTTATATTGCAAGTGGGTTAGACTTCAATCGTTACCCGGTTGTGCCCGTGCTGTCTATTCTCTACATGTGAAATTTAACATGTATTATGTTTATATAAATCAGCAAAATATTTCAAAAGCCCGTAGCAACGCACGTGCATTCTACTAGTTTTAAACTAAAACCATGACATTTATTATGGATATGAGGAAGTAGTTGATAACACAAGCCCATGTACTGAATAGACCCTATCACTACCTTTTCACTAGTAGCAGTATAAAGCAAACTCTTTTGGTTACTCCTTATTTACGCGTGATATGCATGTTGATGATGTTCCCATGCTACAAGGTCAGGACGATGATGATTATATTCAAACTGGCGTGGCTATAGCCTCAAGGGGCGTAGCCATGGACAGGTTGACCCCAAGCCTTTCAGTCATGTCCAGGCCCTTCTTCTCCACGTCTACGGGAAGCCTCCACTGGAAGCGATGCAGCAAAGAAGCGAGCATGAGATGAACTATGCGAACGGCCAGCGGCGTCCCGGGACACATCCTCCTCCCGGACCCAAAGGGCAGGAGCTCGAAGACTCGGCCCTTGAAGTCCACCTCCTTTTCCAGGAACCTCTCCGGCATGAACTTCTCCGATTCCGGCCATACCTTGCCGTCGTGCCCTATGGCCCACACGTTCACCAGAAGGCGCGTGCCCTTGGGAATTGTGTATCCTTGGACTTGTGTTGTCGTCTCCGCCACGTGCGGCAGCAGGAACGGCGCCGGAGGATGGAGCCGGAACGTCTCCTTCACGATGGCTTGGAGGTACTTGAGCTGTCCAATGTCGGACTCCTCAACCTGCTCTTTAGAGCCTATCACTTGGTCGAGCTCTTGACGAGCTCTCGACATGGATGATGGATTCAGTAGCAGCTGGCCATCGCCCATTCCACGGTGGCCGAACTTGTATCCGTCCCCGCGCTGAACAAGTCCTGATGACCAAACAACCATGCAGCTGAGGTAACAATGCAAAGAGAGGAAGCATGGAGGAATACTACTCCCTTCGTCCAGAATTACCTGTCGCAGAAATAAATAAAAATGGATGTGCGACAAGTAATTCAGGATGGAGGAAGTATTCAACAAAGTACTTGGAAGATAGATACCGAAAGCAATGAGAGGAGGGTCTGGCGCTCGAAGCCCTGGTCGTCGTCAGTGTTGCGGTAGTCGAGCAGCACGTCTAGGAAGTTTTTCTTTGTCGGCTCACCCGCGGCACGGTCCTGCATGTGAAGCTCGATGTGCTCGTCCATCATGGCATGCAACCGCTGGAACAAGCCCTCGATACGTCTCCTCACTCCCTGCAGGTCTAGCCACGCTACTTCAGGGATGAAGTCTGACAGATTTGGTAATCCAACGGTGACGTTTAGCTCTGCGAGCACGATCTTGAACTCCCCAGGCTTGACATGACGTTCGTCGAGGTCTGCCAAGTCGGTGGAGAAGATTGTGGAGGAGAGCAGGTTAAGCGCTATCGTAAAGGCCAGTCGTCCGACGTGAACTGGGGCGCCCTCTCGTGCCAGCTGCGCCACGTGGGATACGAGTTGGTGCACCTTCTCCTGGCGCAGGGACTGGTGTATGTCGAGGCGGTGTGGCGCGAAGAGCTCACCCGAGCACACCTTGCATAGCGCGCGCCATCGGGGGCTGCTAGCCGGGAGTGCGTGTAGTGCGCGGACACGTGGGTGCCATCTAGGACGAAGCGCCCCGAGAAAGCCGCGTCATGGCGCTGGAGGATGTCGCGGGCGGCGTCAGCAGAGGAGGCGATGACGGTGGTGACTGTGCCTAGGCGTAGCGCCATGATCGGTCCGTGGCGCTCCGCGAGGCGCGCGAGGGATCGGTGCGGTAGGGCGCCCAGTGAGAGGAGGTTACCGACGAGTGGCAGCGGGCGAGGACCCGGGGGCAGGTTGCGACGGCTGTGGGCTAAGAGGCCTAGGAGGTACACAGAGGAGACCATGAGGATGAGAACTGTTGTGCAAAAGAAGAGGAGCTCCATGGCTGGTGATCGCTTGGTGAGCTGAAGTCCATGCGACTCGGAGCACGTTATATAGGGAAGCAGACGTACGTGTAATCGCACCACAAAAATGATCGGGCTGATTGTGCCAAAAAGGAATGCAATCAATAAAGTGACTACTCGTAGTTATCATATTCGAAAAAAAAGTCACTCAAGGGTGAAACATTGCTGTCGGGGGTAGGAATGATGATGCTTGTGTACTTTCTTCTAGCACTAATGGCATCGAGACGACCGTTCGGTTACGAACCTAACTTTTATCTATTGCCTTTTGAAATCATGCATGGCATGACGATAATTGCAGAGTAAAACGATGGCTAGAAATATCATGAGCAATGCACAGTATTTAGTTTACTACCCGTACTCCCTCCTCCCGAATTTCTATTTGAATCAGTTCACTGCTTAGTCACATTTGACCATTTATCTTGTTTCATTTATATTATGTTTATCACTAAAGGTATTTGAAATTTGACTTAAAATTGTACACATTTGAACTAATCTAAAATTGATGATCTAAGATGACGCTAAAAGTCAACTGCCTCAAATAAAAAGGAACATACGATAATAAGTAACAATAATAAATACCTTAAAAACTCTAATAATGGACTATAAAGAGATTAGATGTTTTTTGTAATGAAGCGATCCATCTATGCATGATTCGATGATGATGCCGTGCGGTAGATGTCGTGTCTCATAAACTATGAGTTTAGACCAACTCCAATGGGCGGACCTATTTCGTCCGCGCATGTCCATTTGGGTCCGCGCGGACAAAAACACTGCCCAACGCGCTGACCCATTTTTATTTTTTGTCCGCTTTGTGTCCGCGCGGACCCATTTCAGGCACAAATTTGGGTTGCATTTGGGTCCAAGACGGACACAAAGCGGGCGCTCTTTGCGTCCTCCTCGTCCGCTGCATGCGATGCTGGCCCACCTGGCAAAGACTCACCACCTCTCACCTCTCTCTCCTCCTTTTTCTCTGCCCAGCCCCCGTACACCAACGCCGGCAACCGGCCTCGCCTCGCCTCCCCTCCCCTCCCGTCCCCCACGCCCGGTCGTCGTAGCTGCTCGAGCCGCAGCGCCACCGCGCCCCGTGCTGCGCCCAGCCGGCGCTCCTACCCGAGCTCTGGAGCGCCGCCGCACGTCGAGTTGCTCCCGGACTCGACTCGCCTCCCCCGTACCCTGACCGTTGCAGCAGCCAAAGCTGGAGCGCCGCCGCCCGTCGAGTTGCGCCCGGCCTCGCTTCGCCTCCCCCATACCCCGACCGTCGCAGCAGCCGGAGCTGGAGCGCCACCGTCCGTCGAGTTGTGCCCGACCTCGCCTCCCCACGCCGTGCCTGACGCAGCGCTTAAGCTCCGTCGCGCGGGTCAGGTAGCGGCTGCGCGAGGACGAGCACTAGAGGGGCGGGCGCGGCGACTCGAGCACGGGCGGGCGAGCGCGGTGATGCAAGCACGGCGGGCGGGCGCGCGCTGGTGCGGCGAAGCTCAGCGCGACAGGGCGGCACGAGCGCGAAGCGCGACGAGGCGAAAGCACGGCAGGGACGGGCGCTGGGGCCGTGAGCTCAGCGGGACAGGGCGGGCACGCTGGAGACGGGAGCGCTGGGGCAGGGGGGCGGGCGAGCGCAAGCACGGGGCGCTGGGCAGGGCAGGGCGGAGCGCGAGGTGCGGCGGGCATGACCTGCAGCGGGCGGACCACGAAGCTGCGGTGGGCGGAGCGAGCTAAGCGCGCGGTCGCGGCTAGCTATGGCAGGCGGGCGAGGTAGCGGCGGGCTGCAGGGCTAGCTGGCGCGGCGGCCGCTGGGCCCGGCAGGCCCGGGGCCAGCGCGAGCTGCGGCACACGCGAGCGGGCGCCGGGGACACGGCAGGACGCGGGCGGGGCAAGAGCAGCAGCACAGGAGCGAGGCGGAGCGACGTGGGAGCTCGCCCACAAGGTGTTCCATTTAATGCCAACGCGGACATGGACAAAATGAGTATGCCTCCCGTTGAGCGCACGGGCCGACCCAAACGAAAAAGCAGACATGGACATGCGGACAGGCGATCCAAACGAAGAAAAAATGAACAAAAACGGTGTCCCTTTGGGTCTGCCCGTTGGAATTGCTCTTATACTCCCTCTGTCCACTATGTTATTAGCATTCAAAACATGTTCCGCAACAATAGCGCTCAGAAAAATTGATTCGTAGGCCTCACGTTGTTGTCTCCTCTATCTGCCACTTTTCCGCACACACACCCCAACTCCCTCCTCCCGCACCATATTTCCCAAATCCGGTAGGGTTGCCGGTTTCAATTTTTTCTAGTCTGATCAACGGTCCGGCTTTTAAAAATATGGCCCCATATATCTGTGTGCATATTCTGTAGTACTACTCCATATTTTGAACTAACGGAAATAATACCTGCTACGGAGAGGCCCACACCTATCGTACAACCAATAGATTTCGGACTACTGGTCGAAGCAGATGTCTCCGTGTTCAGAACGTCCCCTCTCAAAACTATAGCCACTACATTACGCAACGAATGGAGTATAGTGTACTGCTCTTAGGAAGTGAAGAGAGGAGAACGAGCAGACATCGAACGATTAATTTCTATATCTCGGTAGTAGCATGTATGTCACATAAACCAAGAAGGTGTGACTCATAATTAAAGAGAAGGGATAAATGAAGTAACATAATATATTACCATCACATAATGCTTCTCAATAAAGAAAAATGCTATATAAAGTATTTCATTCGTCCTAAAATAAGTGTCTCAAAATTAGTACAACTTTGTATTAAAGTTTTAGTACAAAGTTGAGACACTTATTTTAAAACGGAGGGAGTAACAAATAAAGGCCTTTATGTTATCACACATATGACACGACTCACTATGGATATAAGAAAACATAGACTATTAACACATGTCGTGAGAGAAAGTATAAGGGAACACATGTATTCACCACTATGACTAGCCTAATTGATGTATTGCTCTTTCTACAATTATTGTGCTGATTCAGTGCTGAAGATATGCTCTGCATTTAGTCAAGCTATTAGCCAGTGGACTGCTGTTTTTCTGTAATGATAATACTATTTGATTCGAAAAGTGGTGTTGATGTGCCACCACGCCTTAGCAGAATCAAGTAGGGCCAGCATGTGTTGCCCCAGACTTTCTCTCGTCAGTTGTTAGTTGAACAACCACCGCTTATGTTTCTTATCTCTTAACTATTTATACTGTTTCTTGAATCATAACTATTTTCACAGTGATACATTATGATACCTATCCTGAACTATTTACGTGCGTTAATCTTGTTTCGACAAAACTGCAATTATTGTAAGTGGGCCATGTTTCAAGTAGCTGTTTCAAAATAATGTTGAATTTCATTGATTGCTTAAAAGATATCTCCAAATGTGGGTTTTTATGAATTATATGACTTGATTTTTTCAACCTTACATATTTCCGGAAATAATCTCGCAATGAATTCACTCAACTTTTTTTACAAAGGAAATATATTAATATCGTGAAGATACCAATTACACTCGGCCTCTGTACCAACAAGATGTCCAAAGGCATCAAGGATACACACACCCAGAGAAAAAGAAAATAAAAAGAACAGAAAAAATAAGACCCCACCATGGTAATCAATCACTAGCATCAGCACCACTCTAACCATCACCGAAGACAACACCCGTATTACAAAAGAGGTTCTCCAAAAGCAATGCCTCCAAGAAGAAAACAATGCACAAGCGTTTTCATTGCCCGATCGAAGATCTTTGTGTTTTTACCCTGGAGAAAGTCCAAATTCGCCCAAAAATGATGCCTACAACGAGGCCATTCCCAGGTACAACCAACAAATGCTAGACATTGGGTTTTCACCCTGGGAATCGATACTCGGTACTCGAGGAGCACCACAAAAAATGCAGTCCTCCAGTGCTGCCACCCCCGCTTGCCGATGCCGTTGTTGCAATTCACCAAACACTTGGTGAAAGAACATGCGGTTCCCCCATGTTTGGTTTGGTAATTGATGACAATCTATGTGGACTAATGGTTGCCTTGACTTATATTTGAAGGATTTGTCCATAGGCATTTTTTGAAGTCCATGTGTTGGTGTCAAGTAGTTTATGTGATGACCAAAGTGTTATTCAAAGAACTATCCAAAGATTGGTCATGTAGATATCATGATACCAGGTTGATGAAGACTAAGTCAAAGTGTGAGTCAAGTTGATCAACACGCATAGCGTAGAAGATGTATCGTAATGGATCAAGTGATCCCATGGTATGGAAGTCCATTACGCTCTGTGTACTATCCCATCACTACTACAAAAAGGGCTATAGATGGAATGGCCACTAATGGCGCACCTGTCATGTGGTGCGCCACTACTATATAGCAGTGGCGCACCATGTGCAGGTGCGCCATTAGTGTGGAAGACACTAATGGCGCACCATGCACACGGTGCGCCACTAGTAAAAAAGAAATTCTTATTTTCCCAAAGATACTAATGGCGCATCATGGCAAGGTGCGCAATTACTAGTTGAAACTAGTAATGGCGCACTGTGCCACGGTGCGCCATTAGAATATATATACATTTTTTTATTTTTTTGCAAAACTTCTAATGGCGCACCAGCAGCAGGTGCGTCATTAGTAACCAGGGTTACTAATGGCGCATTTGCATGTGGTGCGCCATTAGTAACCTGGGACCAACAAGATATTTTGGACAGCCCACCTACCCACTCACTTCCCCACTTCATTCTCTCCACCTCCACCTCCAAGCTTGTCTCGGCTGCCTCCTCCATCTCACCTCATTTACACCATAGATTCATCCAAATTAAGTAGTTAAATTACCTTTTTTTATAGGTAAGTAAGGGGGAAGCTATCTGTATGTTGTTCTCCCTCTCCAACAACGTGCACATGCACTTTTTGTGGCCTAACTAGTTCTATGTATGTTCGTGGTGTTGCATATGTTTGTGGTGTTGCATATATGTTTGTGTTTGCAGGTACCGGTATTTGAAATGCGATAGTTGCCAATATTCTGCCGGAATGTTGATTCATTTCCGTTTCAAGTAGAATTTTGGCACTATGCATTCTTATTGGTCCTATTTTTAGGGAAAGTCATGCCAAATTTTTTCTTGGTTCTAAAATATCATTTTGCTCTACCCCGCAGGCGACCATGGTCCGCACGATGACCGAAGGCATCGTGAATAGGTTTTTGAGCTCCGCAAAGGCCGAGATGCTTCAAAAGAACGAGATGGAGATAAGATGTCCGTGTCGAAGATGCAAGCTGAAGAGCCTTATTGCGGACCCGAATTCCAGGCAGGTGCGGGACCACCTGCTCTTGCGTGGTTTCATGGATGTCTATCGGTGGCAAGGTGATGAAGATGACTATGAAGTCGTCCATGGGGGCCGGGCGGCAAGAAATGAGCAAGACTCGGGCGGGCGAGAAGACGAAGAATCTCCAGGACATGATCACGACGGTGATGTTGTACACAGTCAACATGTAGAAGATGCAGGACATGATGATGAGTAAGATGCCGGAGCAGACGAAGGGCATGATCATGAAGATGAAGATGCCGACGGAGCAGACGACGATGGACCATCGATAGGCTGGGTGCAGGACCCTCATGTTCAAGAGCTGCTTCTCAAGCAGACGGATAACGCAAGACCTGCCGCCCGAGAGAAAGCCAAGCTGGATCAACTGGAGATAGACGCGGTTACTCCATTGTATGAAGGATGCAGGCCGAGGATACCCGCTTTGAAAGTAACGCTCATGGCTCGTAGATGAAGGTAAAACACAAAATGACCGGCGCGTAGCTTCGACGAGAACATGTCATTCTGGCGCGAACGTCTTCCCAAGGGGAATAAGTGCCCGGCCAGTTTCGAGGAGGCGAAGAAAATCGTGTGTCCTCTGGATTTACCGCACGGGAAATACCATGTGTGCATGAACAATTGCATCATTTATCGGGACGAGCACGTGGAGTCTACCATATGTCCGATGTCTTGGCGTCACTCGATACAAGAAGAGGAAGAAAGCTCCTCGAAAAGTGGTGTGGTACTTTCCGATCACTCCTCATCTGCAGCGGTATTTCGCGGACCATAAGGTAGCAAAGCTCCTGCGTTGGCACGCGGATAGGGAGGAGAAGAAGCGAGAAGATGACGGAAATGATCCAAAGATAAATAAAAAAGACAAGATGCTGAGTCACCCTAAGGATGCGAGCCAGTGGCAAGCGTTGAACTTCGAATACCCAGAATTTGGGGACAATCCAAGGAACATCGTGCTGGGCGGGAGCACCGATGGAGTCAATCCGTTTGGCAGCCAGAGAAGCACACTTAGCACCTGGCATGTGTTTGTGTGGATGCACAACCTTTCCCCCTGGTTATGCATGAAGAGGAAGTACATTCACATGTATGCTAATTTAAGGGCCAAAACAACCAGGGAACAACATCAATCTGTATCTTGGGCTGCTGAAAGAGGAGCTAGACACGCTATGGAAAACGCCAGCAAATTCGTGGGATGTCGAAGAGAAAGAATATTTCCCTATGAGAGCTGCACTGCTCACGATGGTGCAGGACTATCTCGGTTACGGATATGTCGCGGGGCAGGTGGTCCACGGATTTTCTGGATGCGTCAGGTGCATGGATGACACAACGTATCGCCAGCTAGATAGAGATCCTGGGTCTTCGAAAACCGTGTTCATGGGACATCGAAGGTGGCTTCGCGATGATGACTCATGGAGATAAATAAAATGCTGAGTCACCCTAGGGATGGGAGCTAGTGGCAAGCGTTGAACTTCGAACACCCAGAATTGGGGAAGGATCAAGGAACATCATGCTGGGCGCGAGCACAGATGGAGTCAATCCGTTTGGCAGCCAGAGAAGCACACATAGCACCTGGCCTGTGTTTGTGTGGATGTACAACCTTCCCCCTGGTTGTGCATGAAGAGGAAGTACATTCACATGAGTATGCTAATTGAAGGGCTGAAACAACCAGGAAACGACATCAATCTGTATCTAGGGCTGCTGAAAGAGGAACTAGACACGCTGTGGAAAACGCCGGCCAATATGTGGGACGCCACACAGAAAGAATATTTCCCTATGAGAGTCGCACTGCTCACGACGGTGCACAACTATCTCGGTTACGGATATCTCGCGGGGCAGGTGGTCCATGGATTTTCTGGATGCGTCAGGTGCATGGATGACACAACATATCGCTAGCTAGATAGAGATCCCGGGTCTTCGAAAACCGTGTTCATGGGACATCGAAGGTGGCTTCGCGACGATGACCCGTGGAGGAAACGCAAGGATCTGTTCGATGGTGAAACCGAACCCCGAAGACGCCCGCATACGAGGAGCGGCGAGGAAATAGACGAGCTACTGAAAAATTAGAAAGATTGCCCACCGCCGAGAAAGAAGCAAAAGGCGCCAGAGCCGGGAAAGAAGCGAAAGGCGCCAGAGCCGCTGCTGAAGGTATGGAAAACGAGGTCTGTTTTCTGGGACTTGCCGTACTGGAAGATCCACTGTGTGCCTCACAGCCTTGATGTCATGCATATCACGAAGAATGTGTGCGAGAGTCTGCTTGGTACCCTGCTCAACATGCCAGAGAGGACCAAAGATGGGCCGAAAGCAAGGGCAGACTTGAAATCAATGGGCATCAGGGAGGATCTTCACGCTAATGATCATGATGATGATGAGGCGAAGCAGGACACGGAAAGTCGTTGCAAAGGCAAAAAGGCCAAGAAGACCGGAAATGACTACTCTCCCGCGTGCTTCACTCTAAGTCAGGAGGAGATCAATCAGTTTTTCACCTGCCTCGTAGGAGTAAAACTTCCTTACGGTTACGCAGGGAAGATAAGCAGATACCTAGACCCAGCGAAGCAGAAGTTCAGCGGGATGAAGTCTCACGAATGTCACGTGCTGATGACGCAGATATTTCCAGTTGCAATCTGTGGGATCATGGACGCGCACGTCCGTGAAACGCTATTTGACCTATGCAACTTTTTCGATGTCATCTCTCGGAAGTGGGTTGGCGTGAGGCAACTCAGAAGGCTACAGGAAGAGATCATGGTGAAACTATGCGAGCTTGAGATGTACTTCCCGCCCGCATTCTTCGACGTTATGGTGCATCTGCTGGTCCATATCATGGAGGATATCATCCAACTCGGGCCGACGTTCCTGCACAGCATGATGCCATTCGAAAGGATGAATGGTGTCATCAAAGGATACGTTCGCAACATGTCACGTCCATAAGGAAGCATAGCCAGGGGCTTTCTGACCGAAGAGTGCATCTCCTACTGCACGAATTATCTAGGCATCAAGGACCCCGTTGGTCTGCCCGTCAACAGGCACCTCGGCAGGATCGCTGGATAGGGTCACTGTGAGGGTCGCCGCGAAATGCATGTCGACTTCAAGGGTCGACTCGCCGACTATGAAAGAGCAAACCTAGTCGCGCTACAACACATAGACGTGGTCGATCCTTGGGTGGTAGAGCACAAAACCTTTATTGAGAAGACGTACAATGACCGAGTCCAACAGAGGACGGACGGAGATATAATCAAAGAGCACAACTCATGTTTCACGCGTTGGTTCAAGCAGAAGCTTCGGTCGTACCCTTTACATGAGGATTCTTCCGCGGAAGAACAACTCATATTCGCCTTGTCACAGGGCGCCGAGCACAACCTAATGACCTATGAGGCGTAAGATATCAACGGCTACACATTCTACACCGAGGACAAGGACATGAAGAGCGATGGTTATCAGAACTCCGGGGTAACGATTGAATCCTACACCGGTAACGACAAGGACAGATACTACCGAAGGATCGAGGAGATCTGGGAGCTGAGCTATGCTGGAGAGAAGGTCCCGATGTTCCGTGTCAGATGGGCCAAGAGCGTCATAAAAGAAGACTGGTATTTCACCACCATGGTTATACCCGAAGCCAAATCCAAGACCGCGGGCGCAAATTATTACTGTTTTTATAAAAAAAATATTACTGTTATGATTTAAACAAGTTTGAACATATTTAAACACAAATAAACATCAAACAGCATTTTAAATGCATAAAAACAAAAATTGAGGAGCCTGGGAATCGAATCCAGGACCTCCTAGTGTGTGTGCTGCGTGCTGACCAGTTGGGCTAGTGGGCGGGTTCTGTTTTAGATAGGGTTAGGTGGAATATAACCTGACCAGTCGGGCTAGTAATTAAAACAAAATTTTAATGGCGCACTGAGGCGAGGTGCGTCATTAGAATAGTCGTACTTATGGCGCACTAGGGGGAGGTGCGCCATTAGAACACTCCCCTCACTTCACCTATTGCCCTCGCACTGTGGCCTCCGTCCCTCCCTCGCCAGATTCCCCACTCGATCGACCCCAACAGTATGCACGCCAGCCGCCGCACGCACCTGCCGTCCGGCCGCCGCCACGCGCCCGCCGCCTCCCTCTCCCCTTCCTCCCCCTCGAGCGCCGCCTCCCCCCCCCCCCCGAGCCCCACCTCCCCCGTGAGCGCCGCCTCCCTTGCCTCCCTCCCTAACCCTCGGAGTCGTCGGAGACTTGGAGCCTTGGCGCCGCCCCACGTCCACCAGGAGAGGAGGCCCCACGTCCACGTCACCGGGGCCACCGGCCGCCCCGTGCTCTGCCGTCGTGCCTAGGAGCTGCGTCCACGGATTGGAGCCGGGTCATCAAGGATCAAGCGCATCGACCTCTTCTTCCTCATCACTGATCACTGCTTCTCGGCGTCGATCCGCGCTGCCCCGACCACCATCGGCCTCGCCGTCTCCTTCCCCAGCTCCACGGTGAGCGTCTCCATCGATTCCCCATCTTTTCCCCTTGTTTAGTCGTCTTTTGTGCCGCCCACCACTTCCCTGCGGGCTCGTGCTCACCGCGCCGGCCGCCCCTCGCGTGGCCGTGCGCCACCCACGCCCTGCCTCGCTGTGGCCGCACCCTGCAGAATGCACTTTCTGAATATGCTGTCACAACTGGTAGTATGCATCAGATGCAGAGTAGATGGAAGGCAGGGGAGGGATAAAATTATGCACTGACATCAAATTCTCAGTTTTTAGTCACTGCTAGTATTTGACATGAGTGCTTCCTTCATCGTTGCAAGTTTTATGTGTGTAATCATCAACACTGCTAGTATTTGACATGAGTATTTGACATGAGTGCTTCCTAAATGCTAAACGAGGTCCTTGTCCCAAGCCTACTCCGGACCATGACCTGGTCTAGCTATCATCGTCATCGCAAATACAAAAAAGGAATCGCATAGTATATAATTGCTAGTTTGACAGCCTTATTCCAAAAGATTATACTGAGTTTGCGTCGATAAGAAAGGGATTTGTGCCATGTCTTGTTCTTGGTTGCCTTGCTTTGCTGGACGGTCCATGGATTCAAGTGATAAACTCTAGTAGTAGCTTGGAGATGTGCTCAAAAACTTTTAGCCGGCCTCATTGTTTCAGATGCTCACTTCAATTTGTGCATGTTCTTTGCACAAAGATACTTCATCAAGATTATGGCAGTCTCATACGCCAATATATCTTGGTGGATAGGGTCTGATTCTTCTTCGTAGTTGGAGCTTCATTAGTAGGCCTTGTTTGGCGCAAACAAAATAAAATCTTTCCTTTCGCATTGCTTTCGCATAGAAAACTATGCAAAAGAAGCTCATTATCGCCTAATGTTGGGGCCCTGGGTGATTATGTTAACAACTAATTCCTAGGGATTAAACTAGTTTGGCATCATAATTGATGATGTTACTAAATGCTAAATCAGGTCCATGTCCCAAGCCTACTCCTGACCATGACCCGGAGCGCTATCATCGTCGTATCAAATGAGTAGTACTTTTGCATAGTACTAGGACATAGCAGCAGCCAAGTAACCAGCTCATTCAAAACTCACAGAATGGTTAAAAGGATTATCTACCCTTTTTGTTTCAATGAGTTGCAGTCAATACTGTTAACTGAACTTTTTGAGCACAGTGTTCCAATACTTGTTGCTATAGTTAACTGAAAATGTTCAGTTGGGAACAACATTTGTTTGCCTCAATACTTGTTAGACAGAGGTTTAGCACACATGCTTATGTGGCATTGCAGAGAAACAGGTTGTGCAAGAACACACCAAAAGCAAGTAGACCTGCTTGCAGTAGCTCTTAGGTGAATTTTAGGTGAAGTAGACCTGCTTTTAAGATTTGCATAGAGGAGTAGATTTACAGTAGTTTTACAACAGCATACTCTTTGCAATTGGCAAGTTTCAGTAGCAGAAACCCAACTGAACATCTGCTTCTGCAGAACACTGCACTCCACTTACACATGGTATTTTTCTGCAAATAGGACACCACACCCACAAACACATGGTATTTTTCTGTAAATTTATTTAAATTTAGTGTATATCCTGTTTGCATACTCAGTTTATACTCCTAAAACAATGCAAACAAATCAGCATTGGAGGCTCATCTTTATTACATATCAGAACTTGCAAACAAATCTGTGAAAGACTTGTAAAGTTGCTGGGCTTTGTCTCCGACCATTGTGTCGTGATGAATTTGCAGGTACCTCGAGAGGCCCTTGAGTTTGCCGGAATGTCGATTAACTTCCGTTCCGGCAAATTCGGTTACTCCATATGTCCTATTTTCAGCAAAGGTCATGCTGAAATTTTCCGTGAATTTTAGCATGACTTTGCTAAAAATAGGACATATGGGGTACTTGTGACTAATGCATGGGCCGGGGTATCTTAGTACTTAGTTAAGTAGGATCAACTGCCCCGCCATCGTGATTAATGCATGGGCTTAGCTTTTAGGATGCCTCGGTGTCGAAAAACCCTAAATGATGAGACCATGATCTTGTTCCTTGACAATAACCAAATTTTTGACCAAACTTTATTCCTATTTAGAGCGAAACATGGCCAACAACGATGAGGCCGGCGGTTCGGGCGGCAAGCAATTCTGGGAGCTGTCCCAGGAGATGGAGGAACAACCTCACCGCTATGAGGACGCCGCGGAAGACACCGATCCTGACTACACAACCCCTAGTGGCGTCGGGGATGACACCACTGATGGTGCCGCCGAGGATGCCACCACTGATGATGGCGGCGCACACACAGATGGCAGCCAACCGAAGAAGCAACGGAAGGACCGGCGCCCGAACGCGCTCCGCACCGTCAAGGAGGAATTTACTCAAGTGGACTCCGACGGGCATCCAACGGAGCCCAAACATATAGTCAAGGGGTACTCGGTTCACCTCGGGTGCATTCTCCGGAGCACCGTCTCGATCAACACCGAGAACCTTAGGCACAAGGACCGAGGGAATTTGCCTAACCTCCTCTTCACGAAGCTGCACGAATGATACAAGTTCCCCGCTGAATTTGAAAACACACGCCTCTCAGGGAATAAAGTGAACAGTGCCGCCTCACGAGGATGAGCATGGACCTGTCTACTTGGAGAAGCGCGGTGAAGAGAATGATTGAGAAAGGTGATAGTTATGAGAAGATCAAGGCGAAAAATCCTTCGATCAGCGAAGATGACTACAAGGAGTTCAAGATCAAGTACGAGAGCAGTGCAACCTCCGAATCAAGTCCGTGGGGAAAGAAATGCGGGAGTTGAACTTAGGGAAACACAAACTCGGTCCCGGCGGTTACAGAGTGGCGAAGCCTATATGGGACAAGGAGGACGCGGAGTGTGCCGAGCAAGGCCTACCGCCCCGCTTCGAGAAATACAGCAGTGACAAGCAGACCAGGAACTTTGTCAGGGCCCGGTACAAGGAGGACCCGATAACAAAGGAGCTTACCACAGATCCGAAGACCAGGGCGCTTGAGCTTGTTCTGGCGAAGGAGACTGAAAGCAGTAGCGCGGGGTTGTCTCAGAGCACCCCTGCTTGGGATAGCACTCTAAATAGGGCGTTGAACATAATGAAAAACAAGGATAAGCTCAGTAAGCTGTCGTCAGCTGGTCGTGTGGCCGGCAAAGGCTTGTCCACAAAATGGTCGTCATACTATACCGCTGGTGGGCGAAAGGAGAAAAAGACCAGCTCAGAAAGCCAGTCGCGCGAGGTTGAAGAACTCAAGGCACAAGTGGCACGGATTCGGAGATTATCCAAGAGCAAGTGCAACAACAAGCTGAACGACGCTCACCGGCATTATGCCTAACTTGATTCATGGGCTGACGACGTGGATTGCGGGTGGCCAACAGGGGCCGCCCCCGATTCCCAGCTTCACGGCCAGCAACTCGCACAACACGCAGGCGGCGCCATTGGTGTCTCCAGCGACGCCATTGGTGTCATCGGCGGCGGCGGTATTGGTGTGTCCAGCGACGCCATTGGTGTCATCGGCGGCGGCGGTATTGGTGTCTCCGGCGCCGGCACGGGCATTGGAGCTTAATGCACCCCGGGTGTATGCGGGCCGGCACCTCGCCAGCAAGCGGCCCCTCCGTCGATTACTGCGCCCGCGTTGGCGGTGCCTCGACATTAGCCGAGCTCAACGCCATCATCACGGTAACTAATTAAGCCTCTCGGCCGAGGACTTCATCTCCTTTTGCCTTTGACTGGGCATCCCTGACGCCCTACATGTTTTCGCAGGGCGCCGCCGACGTTCCGTGCACTCTCCTGCACTTCGTGAACGACGAGTTGGTCGATGTCGCCAAGGGCAAAATCGTTCAACCGGGCAACCCCGTGTTCCACGGTAAACCGATGCCACCCACCATGTATAGGGTTCAACTGGTTCGGGTGCTGCCAGGCTGCGACGAGTTGTTACCTCCGATTCAACCCGCCGGGGCCGACGAAGAAGATCTGATGACCCTCAGCGCCTGCCTAAGCTGGCCCCTGCTTTGGCCGAAGAGCCAGATTCGTTTGGGGGCGGGGAACACCACCCCGCAGACAAGACCGCCAGTCGTGCCGGCGCCGCGCCATGGCAAGAACGCCGCAATGCTACCGGACATGCCGGACATCTCTATGGCACAGGATTCGGACATGCATATGGCACAGGATCCGGACGATGACGACAACGACGACGGTACATTTACCCACGTCGATAAGTACTTTGCCGAACATGGGTACGGTGACGAGTTCGGCGGGCCTCCTTCTCAAGAACCCAACCAAGACGACCGCGATCTAGCTGGTACGGCGGAGAAATCCAATTGCAACAGGCGTCGTCTGGCGTTCAGTTCTCAGGAGACGCCTCCAGCTCCCGCCTTCACCGAGCCTCGGATAGCTAAGGTGCGAAATATTATCAGCCCCAACAAGCTCAAGAAGGCGGTATGTGAGCAGAACTCGGTCCCATTACAGCAGATCAAGAAGAAGGGACGGAAACGAAAGACTGCCAAGGGCGCTGGTGCGAGCCAGCCGGCACCGAGTACGATCCGTGCTCAGGACGGGCCACCTTCACCTCAGGATATCTCGAGGAGGGTGCATGTGGCGGGTAGGGCGATGCTACCGACAAATATGCTCAATGCTGCAACCGGTGCTATGCGGAGTTTGCATGACATCGTTCTTTCTTTGGAGAAGCGGCGTCTCTCCCAGAAAGATGTGGCATACCCGGTTTTCGTGGCCAAGGTGCCAGAGGGCAAGGGCTTTGTGGATGGCGCCATCGGGGGTACAATCGTCCTGCGGTTTGATGACATCTTTGCTATGTTTAATCTTCATCCGCTACACTACACCTTCGTTCGGCTATTTTCACTGAGTATGGAGATGCGGATCATTCGAGACAAGACCCCGGACATCGTGATAGTCGACCCCTTCTACATGCGTGCCAAGATCTTGGGCAGCGCTAGGGACCGGCAAGTCGCAAGTTCACACCTCGAAGGCGTCATTCTGGCAAACCCAGATAAGGATAACTTCCTCGTCCCTTACTTTCCCGAGTAAGTCATCCTCTCACCGCCCCGTAACATATGATTTCTTAGATTTCGATCGTTCTTTTTTTTCTAACATTCCGTGTTCTGTGCAGTGACACACATTGCACACTCATCCTCTTAAGCCCGAAATATTCCATGGCAACGTATTTCGACCGGACCGTGACTCCAAGATAGACTACACAAATATCAAGAAAGGTCTTGATGATGCTCTCCCCGGCTACGCCACATCTGGAGGCACCTTTAAGAGGCCAGTTCGTAGGTACGGCAGGCACGTGTTCACCCACAATACGACGTTCCCCTGCGTCAAGCAGTCGCCTGGTGGTCAGAAGGATGCCTACTACGCCCTCCATCACATGAGGGCGATCGTACGGGACCATAATCACCTTCTGCTACCAAATAATGTCAAAGATTGGGCTGCAAGCTTGGCGGCAATCCAGGACGCGGACCTCCGACAAGAATTCTTTCGCATCCAGTCGGAGTTTGCAGAAATCATCCATCAAGATGTCCTTCGTACCTCGGGGCAGTTCTACCTCAGAGTGCAACCGTCCAACAGTGAGATAGACACAACACTTCAAATACAGGCTGACAACGCCCGTGACTTCATGACCATCACAAAAGACGGCGGCTTCATCCACGCTCCGGTCCCATGAGTCGAGTCGAAAGTAGTGATGCTATTTGTAGTTCTGAAACATCGATTAGCTCATGTTGTAATTAAACTTTAATGAACTTGTATGTCTCTTTGGTTTGGACGGTCGTTCAACTTAGATGTAATCGATGCTATTTATTAGTAGGGCCATGAATCGTGCTATTAATGTCTTGCTTTTCTCTTCCGATCCTTTTGTTGCATACTTATATATTGCTTATGTATTGTCTGTTGTTTGGCTTGTGCATAGAGATGTCGTCGTATGTCGTGTACAAGGGTAAGGTTCCCGGAGTCTACGATGACTGGGAGGAGTGTCGGAGACAGGTTCACCGTTTCAGCGGTAACAGTTACAAAGGGTACACCACTAGGGCGGAGGCGGAATCTAGATACGCCCGCTATCTAGCGGGAGAGAGGAGGGAGCGTTGGAGGAACCGGGTGAAGACCAGTTTTATCGTGATGATGCTCATCGTGATGACCGCAGCTCTCTTCTATGTGATGATAGTTTAGATGATCGATATCGACTTGTAATGTCAAGACAAACTCGCTACTCGCGGTCTCCGAGACTTGTAATGTTCTATCTTCGTTCGGTCTTTTGTATTCGGAAACTAATATGATGAATTGTATTCGGAGACTTACCTTCTATTGTATTCGATGAATCTGTTGTTGCTGTGTGGTGCTGTCTATATTCTGTCAAATAATATATTTTGTAACCTGTGAAAAAATCAGAAAAAAATAAAAAAACCTAATATTAATACTAATGGCGCACCACACAAGACACTAATGGCGCAATGTGATAATCACACTAATGGCGCATCACCCACTGGTGCGCCATTAGTAAGCCAAAGCACATGGGTACATATGGCCCCCTGGGAGGCATTCTAATGGCGCACTCTAGGCTATACTAATGGCGCACTGCTTGATGCGTCATTAGAACACCAGATACTAATGGTGCACCAGAGGTGCGCCATTAGAATTTAATTCTAATGGCGTGATGCTAGTGGCGCACCAGTAGTGCGCCATTAGTAGGAAAAACTGATGCACCACTAGCATGCCTTTTCCTAGTAGTGCATGGTCTATGTGAGCATTCTATGCGGGATTAGGTTGCGGTGTGCAAGTTCAAGTGTATCATCACAAAGAGATCACATGCTTGAATCTTGCCGTCCATTTTGGTGACAATGAACTTGTGAAGATGTGCCGAAGAGTGGCTCACCGGCAGTGGAGTATGGCGGAGCAATCTACTAGTCTTAACCAAGCCAACACAATCAAGAAAGGTGGTACATATCGAGGAGGACAAGATCATCATGATCTAGCTCAAGTGGATTATGCGCAAGGCAAAGGTTTACCCTTGATTGGTTTTCTATTTTACCGCTCTAATGGTGTTAGTTGGGAGACCGGGTTATAGGATCGATTGCCGTACTATCAAGGGGAGCTCTCAAGTGAGTAGCTTGATCGTATCCTTCGTAGAGAGCTCAAACCATTGCATCCTTGGCATCATATTTCTTGGTTCTTGTTTGATTTTTCTCCTTGTGAGATTTGGAGCTTATGGTCATGTTCATGACAAGTTCGAGTTCATCGAAAAAGGGAGTTCACATGCATCTTCTATGATGTTTTTGATGTTGGGGTTTTTGCCGGTTCTCCATTCATAGAGGTGTCATATCTCTATACCTTTGGCTGTTTGGATAGTACTCGTCGTCTTCTATGCAACAACCTTGACTTTTCTCAATTCAGAGCTCATATGAAGAAGTTATTGCAGTTCTAGTTTTTTTGCATCCTTCTATTTGCTTGGGCTATTTTGAAGCTCTCTAGCGGTAGTACCGCCCTGGGTAGCGGTAGTACCACTTGCGCGGTACTGGTGCGGGCACTACCGCTTCTTTTTTGGCTTCTGGACTCGTTTTTGCTTTGGCAGCAATAGGGGAGTAGTTGAGCACGGTAGTACCGTTTCAGACAGTAGTATCGCACATGCCCAGCGATAGTACTGCGTGATGCGGTACTTCCGCTGTCGACTACCGTCACACTACCACTTATATTCTTACTTCTGTAGTCCCTCGCAGCCTCCACGGTAGTAGGTCGCGGTAGTACCACTGTATGCAGTACTACCGTCCTACCCTTCCTCTACTGCCGCTAGCTGTTTGTGTCCAGAGACACTAAGCGATAGTAACGCTTGTGAGGATGGTAGTACCGCTCCGGCGGCACTACTGCGCCTGAACTTGCATTCTCTCAGTGCTACACCTAGAACTACCGCCCAAGCCGTAGTATCGCTCACCTGAGCGGTAGTACCGCTAGTGTGCAGGCTAAGGGCATAACAGTTGGATTTTCCCCCTCCTATAAAAGGAGGTCTTCTTCCCCAATGGTTCTTATCCTTTGAGCTTGTGTTTTGCCCCCATTGTTAACCTTCTTCGAGCTTTTTATCTCTTAATCCCTCCAATGATTCTTGCTAGTTCGTGAGGGAAATGAAAGAGGAGATCTAGATCCACATTTCCACCAATCACTTTCTCCTATATGTGAGGGGAACCCCTTGGATCTAGATCTTGGATTTCTTGGTGTTCTCCTTCTTGTTCTTCCTCGCGTATTCCTCCATAGCTTTCATTGCTTTGGTGGGATTTGAGAGTGAGGGACTTGGGCACTCTATGTGCCCTAGCCATTGCATTTGGTGCATTGTTTTAAGTTCTCCACGGTGATAAATGGAAGTGAAGTTGAGGAGTTTTTTACTCTTGGGTGCTTGGTACCCTAGAGCTTGTTTTTCTTGGGTGCTTGGGTGCCCTAGACTGTTGGTGGTGTCTCGGAGCTTAATCATTGTGGTGTAAATCTCCGGGCAAGCATTGGGGTCTCTAATTAAGTTGTGGGGATTGCCCCGAGCAATTTGTACGGGATCCGATGACCGCCCCCAAGGGTTGCCAAGGTGTACGGGTTCAGTGACCGCACCCAAGGGTTGCCATTTGTACGGGTTAGGTGACCTCCCTCAAGGGTCCCTTAGTGGAATCACAGCATCTTGCATTGTGCGAGGGCGTGACGAGATTATGGTGGCCCTAGTAGCTTCTTGGGGAGCATTGTGCCTCCACACCACTCCAAACAAAGATTAGCATCCGCAAGGGTGTGAACTTCGAGATACATTGTCGTCTCTGCATGCCTCGTTTATCTCCTACCCAAGCCCTTTACTTATGCATTTTACTTTGTGATATCCATATTGTTTCTTGTCATATATCTTGCTATTACTTAGTTGTTTATCTTGCTTAGCATAGGTTGTTAGGCACATAGGTGATCCTAGTTGTTTCAGGTTGTTGGGCACATAGATTGCATTTCATCAATCAATGATTGTTCATCGAGTGTCAAGTTCGTCTCGTTCATGTACATGGATCGCCCAATGATTGCGTACCACAGAGGCACCGACGAAGCATCCCCTTGAGTTCATGTCGTGGTTGTAGCCTCCAATTTTTTTTATGATGTTTATGAACATTGTATGTTGACTGTGATGATGTTGTGATGTATGCTTTTGACTAGTTAATTATGTGACTTCAACATCTGCAAACTTATGTTATTATTAACTTCCGGTGTTCATATGTGAAGCAATATTTATTCCAATAATGAGAGCAGAGATATATATGTATTTATTTCCATGCAGGGCTGCCAACTATATATAAAAAAAATAGATATGCTCTTTGCCGAGTTCAGAACTCGGCAAAGAAACAATTTGCCAGTCGGCTATCAAACTTCATTGAGTGTGGAACTCGTCAAACATACAATTTGCCAGTCGACTGTCAAATATTCACTGAGTTCATATTGTCAAAAAACTCGGTATATCGAAAGATGTTTGCCCAGTTTCCTTCATCACAAACTCGATGAAATATGGCACTGGGTAATGGTGAAGCGCCATGAGGAGTGCCCTTACTGGATGTTGACTGCGGAGTTTCATAATCGACAAAGTTTTTGTCCACTTTCTATTTTTAAGAACAGTGCGAAGTTTTGCACTAGGTAAGAACGTTGTGCCACGTGGTGCGGGATAATTGGTTTGTAATTTTCCGAGTGTGGGACTCAGCAAACAAATTGCACAGTTCTGCTGAATAAATAACCCGGTAGATATTTTGTATTGGCAATGTGTTGTGCCACATGGATTATTCCAATTGGCCAGGCTTCGCCGAGTTTAGCTGAGCAAAACTCGGTAAACTGTTGTACCACGTGGCACTTCCGTTAATAGCTCGTCCACTCTGATGATGTGGTTCGCCGAGTTTTTTATGGGTGGAACTCGGCAAACATTATTTATATATTCACTGAGTTCGTGATAGAAAACACTCGTCAGTATTAGTGATTGCCGGGTCCCGTCCAGCTGAGTGCATTGCGCCAAATTTGACACTCGGTGAAGATTCCGCCGAGTTTCTTTGAAACTCGGCATAAATGGTGATTCTAGTAGTGCTTGCTTTTAGATAGCAATGAACACCATCCGATGGAGCGGCAGCAACATAACAACCTGATACCAATTGAAGTAGGGCCTCTGTCGCCACAGAAAGGGCAGGAAGATGAGACTGTTCTCGCCATTTACTTGTCCAGATCTTCACGGCTATGTTCTTCCCCTGAAGGCATATGCCTTTTTAGTGGAAGAAATTGTTTTTGTGAGGGTTTCTAGTGGAAGATATACATGTGTGTTGTGCGGACCTGATGAGTATTACTCTACAATCCGAAAGTGCTGATGTGATCCCGGGCTGCAGTGAGCCCGGTATCTGTACCATCATTTTATTTCGTGATCCGTGCAACAGCAGGTCCTGGTAAAGGTGTACTGTTCTAGTGCAGTATTATTTAACCGACTATGGCCCACAAATCAGATAGCGGCCAGGTAACTCCGTCAGTTACTGTTAAAATGGATCAGAAGTAGATGGATGGAATGAGCCGTCTTGATTTAGATTCTGGACTAACGGGAACTGCTAAGCCCATTATTGACAACTACCAAATGGACCTGCCAATCTTCGCGAACACTGCTCGTCGCCTTCTTATTACTCTGCAGTGAACGCAGCCATACGAGCCTCGTTGATTAACCGACGGCTCCGAAGCAGTTCTTGCCTGCAAGGGGGCAACAGATCAGAGAGATGTGTGATTTGAATGTCAGCTGAAAGAGGTGGGATCTAAACCGGAATGACTACAATGCACCTGAACAGAGACATCGCAACCTTGCGAGCAGCCTTCAGTTTTGGTGACAGCAGATGCACCCAGGGAGAACGCATATCAGCTCATCCCAACTAACTTGAGAGGCCACTGGATGGAGCTGTGGCTTGAGCCAACAGCCACTAGCCCTTTTGTATACACCCAACAGTCATCTCGAGCCCACTAGGTTCAAATTTCGAATGCAAGCCCGCTCATTTGGATAGCGTTGCCTGATCGAACACTTGCTTCCTGCATTTACTAGTTCAACCTAAATCAGAAAGCAAACGCATGCATGCAACTGTGAGCGGCTCCTGCAAGTTTGTGTTATATGGACTTTGAAAATAGAAGCTACCAAATAGTCACCTCAATTAAAGTCAGCAGAACCATAATGCCAGGAAAAGTCATTGAAACAAACCAATAGTAGGCAACACAATTTTATTAAGTTCGAAGGAAGACAACATAAAAGGCGGAAATCACTCATACAACTCAGAATGTGAACTAACAAACCTGGTGGAAATCATAATGTTTTACAGGCAACTGAATAACAAGCAAGTTCTAATTTTCAAGGGTCCACAAATTATAGCTACACCTATTATGTTATGGCCAACAAAATGTCACCAGCTAGTTAGCTCAGCTACCTTGTGGCAATTGTTGCGATGGTGGCCCTCAACACCACAATTCTTGCATCTTGCTGGCCTCCGAGGTTGCTTGGGTGCATCACCGCGATCAGGACAAGTTGTTCGTTTGTGACCTTGGCACCCACATATGTTACAGAACCTGGTGCATTTACTTAATCCTTCATATGGTGCCTTCTCCATACTGCTAGTGGTAGGCCTACCCATTTCCTTCCGTTCAGCTAGAGGTAATAACCCTGCTAACATATTTCCTGACTCATTGGCCGAGTTATTGTCATCATTCCGTATAACAATATTTGTTTCAACCCCCTTTGCACACAGACCGCCCTCTGACTGAACTTAATTCAAAACATCTCCATTTTCTGCGAACCTATCTTCCAGACCAAGCCCATCTCGCATATCTGAAAATGGCTTCATTTCAGCTGCACAATGCTTGAACAATGAAATTAGGTGCTCATATGCTTCAACTCTGCTGTCCACCATTCGTGCACACTCCATTGCATGCATATACATATTGAAAGGCCTGTAACTGAATGGGTTTTCTTGAGCTTGGTCCCTCCAGTATTGTGTTAGGTGTGGGGGAAGGATATCCCGTGCATCTCGAGTCCACCTTTTTACTATGTGTTTCTCTGGGATTTCTGTAACGCGTATAAAGTCCCATGTGTTTGACTGAACCTCTGTCAACAGATTTTAATATATGTGATCACCTTTAGTAAATGGCTGCACAGCAGTCCCATGTGTTCAAACTGCCCACATTCACACTCAAATTCTTCTCCACTGTTCAGCACTGCCAATTTGTACTTAGTTCTACACCACTTCTCCATGTCGTCTGTCTCGGTATGTACTGCAACATATGTTTTACCTCTCTCAATCTCATCCACTTGATATGCACCACACTCATATATTATATGTACGAATTGCTCGAACATAGCTCTAGTGTATATCTTCCTAGAATGCCTCTCGGTTGCCATATTTGCTCGCAGAAGGGACCTTCCCTGCAAAATTCAGCAAATTATTCTCTCATGGTGCTGTTCACAACAAGATAAATTAGGGGTATTCAACAGGTAGTAGTCAACCTACAATTTTGATCCATTTGTCCTCGTAATTTCCCCCAGCCTCTTTGTCAAAGCAATCTCATGTACTTCCTCACAAACATATTCATGGGGCATCCTGGAGGTACATAATTCTTCAACATGTGGTTTGCACTTTCACTCCGCTGCATGCTGGTCATCGTAGCACAAAATACACCTTTGAAGTAAGGTTTTGCCCACTTATGACGAATCTCGAACAACTGCGTCATGTATGTGTGGTTCTTCAGGTTGTACTTCTCTATGAGGTATTTCCTAGCTTCCTCAAATTCATGTATGGTCAGCATATGATGTACCACCTTGTGAAACTCGGGACGGAAGTAACTCTTTTTTTTTGTATAACGGTCCTAAAGATTCCTTCGCCTTCTTAAGCACATGCCACTTGCACCAACGGTGAGCCGTGTCGGGCATTGCATTTTTAATTGATGTTTCCATTGCTCGATTTTGATCTGCAAATGATTGTCAGCACACTCAATATTTATATAATAATGAGCAAGAAACATGAAAGTTCATATCTATGCTATTTTCATAAAAATCATGTTATGTTAACTGTAAGAATTGTCTTCAGCGTAGACCCACCCATTATCCTAATGAATTCATCAAAAACCCACTCAAATGTCTCAACCTTCTCATCATGAACCAGTACGCCAGCTAAGATAATGCTCTGAAAGTGATTGTTGACACAACAAAAAGGCCAAACAACATGTCGTACAGATTTGTCCTGTAGGTCGTATCGAATGTAATAACATCTCCGAAGAATGTGTATTGCATTCTGCTATTATCAGTAGCCCACACTAGAGTGCTGATCGTTCTTCCTTGTCAGCTTGTACCGTATAGGTGAACTGTGGGTCCTTCGAGCAAAGTTCCTGAAACACCTCCATTGTTTTTTTTCGAGCAACCGGCAGGAACTCTGCCTTTTCATTAAGAAGAAGAGAATCGACGAGTTTATAAGGAAAACTGGCCTAAAACCGATACATCTGCGATATACGCATACGCCAGCCCCGAGGCTGCGCACCACTCGAGTCGACGACACTGTCACCCAAGTGACCAGAGACGACACCCTACAACAGGACAATGGGCTCCGGAGCCGCCGCTCCGACATCCACACCGGCCCCGAGGCCATGCACCAGCCTAGTCGATGGCTCCGCCTCCCTAGAGGCCAAAGCCAACACCCAACGGACACGAGATCTCCGGCGCCGCCGCACCGGCTTCCACTCCGGCCCCGAGGCCGCGAACCCACCTAGTCGATGACCATGTCGCCCTCGCAACCAAAGCCAACCACCACACGAAGGAGATACCCGGAGCCGCCGCTCGACTTCCACGCCGCCCCGAGGTCGGCGCACACGCCTAGCCGACGCACGGTTGCAAAGCCACAGAGCCACCGCCCGGCAGATGAAGGATCGGACCTCCAAAGGCGCCGCCCCAAGAGGGAAGCGACGAGGAACGCCATCGACGCCCACTTCGGCCAAGGCCGAAGTTTGGGTTTTCACCCGAAGAGCCCGTGGCTGAGATGACGAGGGAGGTGAAGGGGCTCCAAACGCCGCCTCCAACAAGGGAACGACATCCTAGGACGTCGTCGACGCCGGCATCGACCGACGTCGAGCTAGGCTTTCACCCGGAGCTCACCAAACCCATCTTCACCACAGCCAATCACCACCGGCGACGGCCCAGCACTATACACCGATCACCACCGCCAACCACCTCTTACACGGCAAGCAAAACCACCACGGCACCACGCGCCGTCATGGCAGCCCCGCACCCACCGCCAAGAGCGGCGCCGCCGCGCCGCCATCCTCCCTCCTCGCTGCCGTAGCCAACTCGCCGCAGCGCCAGCCGCAGCCCGCCGAACTCGAGGTTGACCACCACGCACCAGATCCGGGGTAGCCTCGCCCGGATCCGCGCCCCGGACGCTGCCGGGACCCGCCGTAGGAGCACCAGCAAGCTGGGAACACCTCGAGCCGCTCTCCCGCCGGCCGCCACACACCAGATCCGCTGAGCCCGCCGGATCCGCGCCCGCCCGTCCGTGCAGCGCCGCGCCGCGTCGCCGTCATCTCCGTGGCACGCCGCCACCGCCACGGACCTGCAGCTCCGGCGGAACCGCCGCGTCCCGACCAGCCTACCACCCGCGGTGGCCCGCCGTAGCAGCCACCGGCCGCGCCAGATCTGGGCTCGGGCCCTAGACCCGCGCCCTCCACGCTGCAGCACCAAAGGAGCTCGCCGGTGCGCCACAGCACAAAAGACAGGGTTTCTTTCACTTTACTTGAAATGACAAATTAGTGCATAGGTCCACATATGCATTCGGTCACCAACAATTAGTGCATGGGTCCACAACTTCATTCCACACAGTCACCAGCTGTTAGTGCATAGGTCCCATTTGCCACAAGCAATCCACAGTCCGAAGCAGAGTTAGGAAACGCTGACGCATGAGCTAATCATGGAAACTAATAGTAGGCTACTATTAGTTTTCATGATTAGCTCATGCGTCAGCGTTTCCTACTATTAGTTTCCATGATTAGCTCATGCGTCAGCGTTTCCTAACCCTGCTTCGGACTGTGGATTGCTTGTGGAAAATGGGACACATGCACTACTGTTGGTGACCGAATGCATATGTGGACCTATGCACTAATTTGTCGTTTCAAGTAAAGTGAAAGAGACCCTGTCTTTTGTTCAAGGTGGATTTATTACTTGAACGAGTTTCAGACCATAATCTCCATTTTCTCTTCTCCCAGAGTTTGTGCTTCTTGTTCAAGTATGCAGTCTAATCAAATGCTTGGTATTGTGACTACCCAACAGCCCGCCAATGGTTAATGGAAACATTGCCACATCATAACTAAAAAACCCAAATAATCATTGTTCACTTTCTTTGAGTGGAAAATCCTCTCTGGGTGCAGCCGTGCAGGCTATCCACGGCTGTGCCTTCAACACTTGCCCTGTTTGTTTTATTTGGAAAAGGAGATTAAAACCCCTGCCTCTGCAACAATCGATGCATGTAGTCGTCTTTATTAATTATTCAACAAAGGGCTAAAAGAACAGGCATCAAGCCACGCGGAGCCACCACTCACACCTACAAACTTGATATGTACAGTGCTCTTACTCCCCATATCTAAGACCGGTGACGTCGTCGATCCATCCACATTGCATATCGGAACCTACAGTCAATGTAGCAAACCTAAAGCATACATCACATGCACACATTTTAGAAGCCGCCATCATCATCGAACTGCTGACCATCTTCAGGAAACAGATCAACATCATCCTTGCCAGTCCGGCCATCCGTTGACGCCACCACAGTGCCCAACAACACCACCTCCCTGCGCAAAATGCTCTCACTCCCTATATCTAAAACCGGTGTAAATATGAGGAGTAAGAACACTCAACATTATCGAGTTTGTAGGTGTGAGTGATGGCTTCAGGTGGCTCGATAAATGTTCTTGTCGAACATTTGTTGAATAATTAATAAAGATGGCTACATGCATCCATTGATGCATGGGCGGGGTTTTTAACCTTCTTTTTCTATAAAAAAAATCTAAAACAGATGTCGTCGCCGATCCATCCACATAACATATCGAAACCTGCACCGGTGCAGCAAACCTAAAGCGTACAACATATGCACACGTTTTAGAAGCTGTCATGATCATCGAACCACTAACCCATCTTCAGAAAAGAAATCTGCATCGTTCTTGCCAGTCTGACCATCCGTCGATGCTCAACGGCACCATCTCCCTGCGCACAAACTGCTAAGCACATCGCGGTCATCGCCGGTACACCGCAACACCATGCCGCCACGTACCACCAGGCGACATAGCTTGAAGTATATGAAAGACCTGTCGTGCGAAGCACCTGCCGGACACGCATGACACCACATAGCACCTGTCGGCTAGGCATGATTTGACATCTCCACCGCAGCTCCGTACAAGATGAAGCCGCTCCAGCTCTTGCCTCTGTCTTATGGCGTAGCTTCATAAACCATGCTCCTAAGAGAAAAATGAAACCGTAGTGCCGCCATCGGCCGACCTGGAAAACAAAATCCTAGGGTTTCCCCCGGAGCAGCACGAGTGGGTAGACTAGACAGTAGTTACATGATGATGCCTTCATCAAGGGAAAGGCACATAACACCGTCATCGCCCGCCGTCGGCTCGGTTTTCACCGGCAACTATGTCTCCCCGACTCGCAGATGTGACTAGATGACGGATCTTGAGATCTGACCACCCAACCTCAGGCCAGCCACCTCCGATGAAGGAGATGACCACCACCGCAAAGCCTAGGTCGCCGCCCCGGGCGTCCGCGTGATGGAAGAAAAATTAAAATTTTGAACATTTTTAAAAACTGGAAGAACATTTGAAATTCTGTTTTTTTTCTAATATGAAAAAGAAAATGTAATTCTGGATGTTTTTTCAAGATTTTACTTTAAAAAAAGGGAAGTAATCTAAAATTGGAAAGAAAAAAGAATCAGGAATTAAAAAGAGAAAGTAACAGGAAAGATTAGAAATAGAACACAGAAAAAATGGGTCGGCCCAGTCTTGAGCGTCCTGTGCGAAGCTCTGACTATTTGATGCTGCATGCGGCAAATAGGCTTTCACATCTGTGTGTGCAGATAAATAAATGAGCTGGCTTCGCCGGGACACAGCACGCACGGCCCATGTACGAAATTTGTTTTTTCTCTACTAGCAGACGGATGCACAAAAATTTAGTACCACCTCAGATAAAGAAAAACTTTAAGTCGGTGAACGGCGAAAAAAACGGAAGAATGCACAATGCTTTATAAGTAAAAAAAGCAGGTATAGAACTGACAAACAGCATGGTTTTTTACGCCTACTGTATTATGGTCAAAGAAATTGTAATAGGAGCAGAATCCCTTCAAAATTGAAAGCACAAAATATAAAAACATATCCAACAATAACACATTCACACTAGTAGAAAAACACATATTAGTCTCGGTTCGTAAGGGCCTTTAGTCCCGGTTCATGAACCGGGACTAATGGGTCGTTACAAATACCTCCACCCATTAGTCCCGGTTCAAACACGAACCGGGACAGATCATCTCCACGTGGCCGGTCCGCCGAGCCCAGTCAGGGGGGCCTTTGGTCCCGGTTGGTGGCACCAATCGGGACCAAAAGTCCATGTTTTTTTTAGAAAAGTGGCTGCTTAGGGGTTTTGGGGGTTATTTTTAGGTTGTTATTAGCTAGCTAATAGAGAGAAGTGTCCTCTTTTATATCTTCGTCCTTGGTTTATCAACGCTGCTGCTATGTTCATTTCACCCGCTGATATAACATGCTCATGCATGCTCGCATCATACATCATCATATATAATAACAAGTCCTACTAATCATGCATCATCATACAACTTCTACTCGTTATTAATAATAAGTCATACGATCATCATCCTCATAGTCATCGAACCCAACCCTACATAATTGTTCTTAGCACATGATCATCAGTATCAGGTAGGACCTAAACACCCTTAAGGTAAAATACCATAAAACAATATAGACCCTGACTCTCCATTATGAAGAATGGAGATCATCCTGTCTCCAATTCTTGTGCTTCGCTTCCTTTTGCTTCCAAGAAGCTCCTTACGACTGTCCATACATTTTTTCCATTCTTTGATTGTCATGTCTCCACTTCTTTTAGAAATCCGGTATGGACAGTTGAGATTCGTAGGATGACCTGGATATATGTTCAAAACATGAAGGCTGCCATTCTCATACATCAAATGAGGCACACAATCCTCTGGGATTCTCTGTTGAAAAAGATAGTAATAACTTCCGTAGTTAGCAATGATGTACTAGTTTTAGAAGTATGCAAAAAGATGCACGGATGTCGTAATAGTAAAAAATCTTACCAGGGTATCTCCATGGTAGTTACCATAGTTCAACACGTGCACTAGTGGCACGTATTGACCATAATGTTGAGGAGTTCGATTGTAGACATTGTAATTCTCAAGATCAGTACAAAATGCGATCAGATGATTTTTCTCCTTATAAGTTAATTCGGAGCCATCGGTGTAGTGGGTTTTGTCTACCATCTTCCGCACATTCTTTGAACAACCAAAATAAGCTGTCAATGGAAATAAGATGTCAACTATTTTGAAATAAACAATATAAATTACTTAATAACTATGTTAAGCTCACATGGGGGAAGAATTGAAGGTGTATCCACAAGGACCCAAATCGAAGATCTCTCTTGCTCGATTGTAGGATCACCAAGATCCATGGTGACAAGCATACCCTCATCAAAACCATACATCTTGCAAAGTGCTTCCCAATTTTTGCAACCAAAATGGGTTACACTCTGAGCATTGTACAACTTTACTTGAAAATACACACCATAATGGGTACTTAGGATAATTTTTTTGGTTTCGAAACTTTCATGGTCTTCAAAACCCATCCTCTCCAAGACACAGCGTCTTGCAAAGCATGGGATAAGCTAGTCGAATTGGAAAATATGAAAAATATTGTCATGATTAAAATAGTTGAAGTCATGATTAATTACGAAAAAAACTATTGTCGTCGTTGCGTACCGTATGAACATCGAAGGTCTCGTCGAGCTTAATGCTGAAGCGCCGATCTTCGTCCAGCTCAATGAACCTGTCACAGATACCTCGGTCGTCGTGGCACCAGTCGCACTCCCGAGGCGGTTTTCACGTCCGAAACGACATTTCCGCCTATGTTCATAATTCAAATGAAGGAGAACTTATCCAATATGAACATTCAATAAGCAAAACCAAATCATAAAATAAGCAAAACCAAATCATAAAATAAAAGTAGTATTCAAATTAGCATGCATTCAATAATTATAAGCAAAAGTACATCATCTCTTGGTGTTCATACATTGTCGAATATTATCACTAATATAGCATCACTAATACAACTAGAACCGTAGCGCCCGACGGGTATCGACGCGGGCGGTGGACACCCAAAGATAAGGAACCATCACAGGATCATAGCTCCAGTGAGATCCCTGAAGAACCTGCCAGGTATTGTCGAACCTGCCCTCCAATGCAACCATGTAGCGACGGACGTGCTCGTCCTCCTCGCTGACACGGTGACGTACCACCTCCGCGGTGTCCGGAAGCCTCGGCACCGTCACTGGCCCACACAACCGCCACCAAACAAGTATCGGGTCAACAACGGGCTGCCTCCTCACCAACCTACGTCCCCCGGAAGGTAGCACCTCCCAATACCAGCCCGGCGGAGCCCAGTCCCGAACATGGCCCTGATCAAGCAAGCCTCCACCGCCGAGTCGACGACGACGAGGATGCGGGATAGGCATCGCCGACGTCGATGCGGGAACTACTTCTATATATAGTTAAATAAAGTAGTTTTATTAATTAAATCAACTATCTAGTTCAACTACTATACTAAGCATTTACTATAAATAAATAAAGTAGTACTTACTATAAATAAATAAAGTAGCACTTACTATAAATAAATAAAGTAGCACTTACTACAAACTACTTCTATATATAGTTAAATAAAATAGTTTTATTAATTAAATCAACTATCTAGTTCAACTATACTAAGCACTTATTACTATAAATAAATAAAGTAGTACTTACTAAAAACAAAGCAGCACTTACTATATAGTACTTACTAAAAATAAACTAGTATTTTTCTAACTAACTCATATTTTTCTAACTAATTATATTACCAAAAAAATCTAAATAAAATAGTAATTATATTTTTCTAACTAGCTAGTTCAATTATAGTACTTACTAACACAATCTAAATATCACCAAACATACTATGAACAAATTAATAGAAAAAATATCTATTAACAGAAAAAAATCTAACACAATATGAACAAATTAATTACACCAAATAAAATCATTAACAGAAAAAAAATCTAACACAATATGAACAAATTAATTACACCAAAAAATTATTAACAGAAAAAAATCTAACACAATATGAACAATTTAATTACACCAAAAAAATCTATTAACAGAAAAAAATCTAACACAATATGAACAAATTAATTACACCAAAAAAATCTATTAACAGAAAAAAATCTAACACAATATGAACAAATTAATTACACAATCTAAATTAACATACTATGAACTACATATCTGAATTACTACACATCTAAGTTGCTCACGGCGAGGTCGACGGCGACGGCGACGGCGAGGTGCGGCACGGGGCGGCGACGGCGTTGGGACAGGGCGGGGCGGCGACGCCGGGGCGAGCGGGCGGCGACAGCGTCGGGCGGGCGGGCGGCGACGCCGCTGGGCGGGCGGGCGGCGGCGAAGGCCGGGCGGGTCGGCGATGGCGCGCGGCGTCGAGAGATCGAGGAGGAGGAGAGATCGAAATGGGGTTGCGGTTCTGAAATTTTCCTTATATAGCAAAGTCTTTGGTCCCGTCGTGGCTCCAACCGGGACCAATGCACCCTTTAGTCCCGGGTGGTAGCACCAACCGGGACCAAAGGCCTCTTTTCAGCAGCCTAAAGGGCGGGAAGTAGAGGGCTTTGGTCCCGGTTGGTGCCACCAACCGGGACTAAAGGGTGGGCATTGGTCTCGGTTGGAGCCACGAACCGGGACCAATGGCCGTGTGCTGGCACGGTGCGGCACGAAAATTTAGTCCCACCTCGCTAGCTGAGAGGGGCGCCCAGTGGTTTATAAGCCCCACTGCCGCTCCCCTCTCGAGCTCCTCTCCGCTGCAGGCTTACGGGCCTACTTACTACTGCTTTGCCTGATGGTCCTACTGGGCCACCTGCGGGCCTGAATCCTGGCCCATGGTGGGTTTCTAGTCGTATCCAGGCCGTGGGGGCCCAGAGGGAGGCACTTTTTCTTTACTTATTTATTTTATGTAGCTGTTTTTTAGTCCCACCTGCCAAGCGAGAGGCACTCGCAGCTGTTTATAAGCCCTGAAAAGTGCAGAGGCGATGAAGAAGAGGCTCAATGCTCACCGCACGTTGGTTCGCTTCAAGCCTTGAGGAATAGGGTAGACTGCCGGAGCTATGAGCAGTGCAGTTTACACTATTCCGAACGGCTTGAAGCGAATTAACTAGCATTGCGCCTCTTTTTTATTTTTAATGACTTATTACCACACAGAAATAAATAGAAAAAAATAAATATAGCAGAAAAGAAAAAAACTATATAAAAAACTACTCAGAAATAAATAGGCGGCCGAACTGCACCAGGCGGCCGAACTAGCCATGAAGGACTTGGTTGTCCGGCTGTGGCCGGCGGTGCCAATTCCGAGCAGTTACTTCGGGCTCATGAAGCGGATTGTGGGCGCCTGTCCTCAGCTTGATGCTGTTAAGCGATCGGTCTACATAGAGGGTGCGCGTATGGCATTTGCCCATGCAAAAGTGCATTGGGGGAAGCTTGACGCGGAGAAGCTGATGACTAAGGGGCCGCCAGAGGGTAAAGAGCACCGCAAGCCCGAACTATATTATGAAGGTGTACTGAAGGGAGCCCGCCTTGCGGCGGATAAGTGTGCCAAAGACATTATATTTCCCTGAGGGCATTCGTGCGGAATAAATCTTTAAGGATTTTACTGTTGGAAATGTGCCCTAGAGGCAATAATAAATTAGTTATTATTATATTTCCTTGTTCATGATAATCGTTTATTACCCATGCTATAATTGTATTGATAGGAAACTCATATACATGTGTGGATACATAAACAACACCATGTCCCTAGTTGACTAGCTCGTTGATCAACAGATGGTTACGGTTTCCTGACCATGGACATTGGATGTCGTTGATAACGGGATCACATCATTTGGAGAATGATGTGATGGACAAGACCCAATCCTAAGCCTAGCACAAAGATCGTAGTTCGTATGCTAAAGCTTTTCTAATGTCAAGTATCATTTCCTTAGACCATGAGATTGTGCAACTCCCGGATGCCGTAGGAATGCTTTGGGTGTACCAAACGTCGCAACGTAACTGGGTGGCTATAAAGGTGCATTATAAGTATCTCCGAAAGTGTCTGTTGGGTTGGCACGAATCGAGACTGGGATTTGTCACTCCATATAACGAAGAGGTATCTCTGGGCCCACTCGGTAGGACATCATCATAATGTGCACAATGTGACCAAGGGGTTGATCACGGGATGATGTGTTACGGAACGAGTAAAGAGACTTGCCGGTAATGAGATTGAACAAGGTATCGGCATACCGACGATCGAATCTCGGGCAAGTACAATACCGCTAGACAAAGGGAATTGTATACGAGATTGATTGAGTCCTTGACATCGTGGTTCATCATGAGATCATCATGGAACATGTGGGAGCCAACATGGGTATCCAGATCCCGCTGTTGGTTATTGACCGGAGAACGTCTCAGTCATGTCTGCATGGTTCCCGAACCCGTAGAGTCTACACACTTAAGGTTCGATGACGCTAGGATTATAGGGAACAGATATACGTGGTTACCGAATGTTGTTCGGAGTCCCGGATGAGATCCGGACGTCACGAGGAGTTCCGGAATGGTCCGGGGGTAAAGATTTATATATGGGAAGTCCTATTTTGGCCACCGGAAAATGTTCGGGATTTTTCTATATTGTACCGGGAAGCTTCTAGAAGGTTCCGGAGTGGGGCCCACCTGCATGGGGGACCCACATGAACGTGGGTAGTGGGTGCAAGGCCCCACACCCCTGGTCAAGGCGTACCAAGATCCCCCCTTAGAAGGAATAAGATCATATCCCGAAGGGATAAGATCAAGATCCCTAAAAAGGGGGGATAACAATCGGTGGGGAAAGGAAAGGATGGGATTTCTTTCCTCCCACCTTTGCCAACGCCCCAATGGACTTGGAGGGCAAGAAATAATCCCCTCCACCCCTATATATAGTGGGAGGCGCATGGGAGCTGCACCCTTGCCCTCGGCGCAGCCCTCCCCTCTCCCAAGTCCTCCTCCTCTCCTCACGTGCTTGGCGAAGCCCTCCAGGATTGCCACGATCCTCCATCACCACCACACCATCGTGCTGCTGCTGGATAGAGTCTTCCCCAACCTCTCCCTCTCTCCTTGCTGGATCAAGGCATGGGAGACGTCACCGGGCTGTACGTGTGTTGAACGCGGAGGTGCCGTCCGTTCGGCACTAGGATATCCGGTGATTTGGATCACGCATTTAGTACGACTCCTTCAACCCCGTTCTCTTGAACGCTTCCGCTTAGCGATCTACAAGGGTTTGTAGATGCACTCTCCTTCCCCTCGTTGCTAGTTTCTCCATAGATAGATCTTGGTGACACGTAGGAAAATTTTGAATTTCTGCTACGTTCCCCAACATTTACAACCTCTCAAACAGCTGACCAGCTCTTGCTGTATTATGACAGTCGGTTTTCGGCTTTCTCTACTGAGGTGCTCGTCCAGCAGATCCGGAGCACAATCGCAGTAGTTCTCCCTGCGCTACCTTAGCCGATATAAGTTCGGGGTGCCGAGCGACCAAGAAGGTGGTCGGACTTTATTGCCGTACTGTGAAGCCCCTGATCGGACCCTGGTAAACCCAGCCGTTATACCGTTGGGTAGCACGGACTCCTCAGTTGGTGTCCGGATAGTTGGCTGTCATATCGAAATTTTGATAGGCATGCGCGACTCGCTACTCCGGCGGTTAGATGATATCCATACGAGGGCGGGTTCGCCTTGTCCATAGGTGTGATTGCATCACATGGTGTTGGCCTGAGTGATTTACCACGTGGTATCTAGTCAACGTGGTTCGTCCCATTAGCATACGGTAAATTACCGCATGGTGGGAAGGTGCCGAAAAAACTATATAAAAAACTACTCAGAAATAAAAGAAGAAAAAATAGTTGTGATTAACTTTACTAAAATCTTTTTTATTTTTAATGACTTATTATAACTCAGAAATAAATAGAAAAAAATAAATATAGCGGAAAAGAAAAAAACTATATAAAAAACTACTCGGAACTAAATAGAAGAAAAAATAGTTGTGATTAACTTTACTAAAAAAATGAGCATAGATGCCTATTTTTAATGACTTATTACAACTCAGAAATAAAAATAAAAAAATAAATATAGCAGAAAAGAAAAAAAACTATATAAAAAACTATTCAGAAATAAATAGAAGAAAAAATAGTTGTGATTACCTTTACTAAAAAATGAGCATAGATGCTTATTTTTAATGACTTATTACAATTCAGAAATAAATAGAAGAAAAGATAGTTGTGATTAACTTTACTAAAAAATGAGCATAGATGCTTTTTTTAATGACTTATCACAACTCAGAAATAAAAAGAAAAAAAATAAATATAGCAGAAAAGAAAAAAACTATATAAAAAACTACTCAGAAATGAGCATAGATGCGCTTAGAGAGAAAATTCAACATAAATTCATAATAAATTTCTACTAACTTCAGAGAAATTCACTATGAATTTAGGTTAAATTCCCAGATAAGGGCATCTATTTTCATTTTGAGAGGAGCTCAACATGGCGAGAGAGGAGGGCTTATAAACCGGTCTGATTCCCTTGGGTTGGCGAGGTGGGACTAAACTCGTCAGAATAAGGACCAACCCTTTAGTCCCGGTTGGTGGCATGAACCGGGACTAATGGGCAGCCTTTGGTCCCGGTTCAAGCCACCAACCGGGACCAATGGTGGTGGGCGAGGAGCGAGGGCCATTGGTCCCGGTTCGTCCCACCAACCGGGACCAATAGGTCCAGACGAACCGGGACCAATGGCCCACGTGGCCCGGCCGGCCCCCGAGGCTCACGAACCGGGTCCAATGCCCTCATTGGTTCCGGTTCTGGATTGAACCGGGACTAATGGGCTGGACCGGTCTGGACCATTGGCCCCTTTTCTACTAGTGTCATACATAGTTTGTACATGACCACGGGCTAAATCTCAATCGCTAAAAAGGGTGCATGTAGAGTAATACACATCAGGTCCGCACAACAAACATGCATGTATATCTTCCACTAGAAACCCTCGCATAAACAATCTCTTCCACTAAAAAGGCATATGCCTTCAGGGGAAGAACATAGGCGTGAAGATCTGGACAAGTAAATGGCGAGAACAGTTTCATCTTCCTGCCCCTTATGTGGCGACAGAGGCCCTACTTCGATTGGTATCAGGTTGTCATGTTGCTGCCACTCCATCGGATGGTGTTGATTGCTATCTAAAAGCAAGCACTACTAGAATCACCATTTATGCCCAGTTTCAGAGAAACTCGGCGGAATCGTCACCGAATGTCAAATTTGGCGCAATGCACTCTGTTGGACGGGACCCGGCAATCACTAATACTGACGAGTGCTTTCTTTCGCGAACTCAGTGAATATATAAACAATGTTTGCCGAGTTCCGGCCAGAAAAAAACTCGGTGAACCACATCATCAGACTGGACGAGCTATTAACGGAAGTGCCACGTGGTACAACAGTTTACCGAGTTTTGCTCAGCTGAACTCGGCGAAGCCTGACCAATTGAAATAACCCATGCGGCACAACACATTGCTAGTACAAAATATCTACAAGGTTATTTATTCAACAGAACTGGGCAATCTGTTTGCTGAGTTCCACACTCGGAAAATTACAAACCAATTATGCTGCACCACGTGGCACAGCGTTATTACCCAGTGCCAAACTTCGCACAGTTCTTAAAAATAGAAACTGGACAAAAACTTTGTTGAGTTTGAAACTCGGCAGTCAACATCCAATAAGGGCACTCCTCGTGGCACTTCGCCATTATCCAGTGCCATATTTCATTGAGTTTGTCATGAAGGAAACCATGCAAACATCTTTCGATATACCAAGTTTTTTGACAATATGAACTCGGTGAATATTTGACAACCGACTAGCAAATTATATGTTTGACGAGTTCCACACTCGGTGAAGTTTGATAGCCGACTGGCAAATTGTTTCTTTGCCGAGTTCTTAGAGCATATCTGTTATACATAAACACTATTCTGATCACGGGATCAGAATAATATTCTGATCACAACATGAACTTCCCGAGTAACGCGCCTGACCTTCCCCGAGTACTAGGTTGAACTTCACCTAAACGGTGTCCAAATGGGGCTTGCGATATACCGTTGGAAAAGTATGGACACCAGTATCATGACCCAAGTTAAATTTTTGGTAAAATGTAAGCGGTTTAAGAGCAGTTTTGAAAACCGTTTTCTCTTCATACAAAAAACGTGAATCGTATTTTCAATCACATTTCTAAACCGTTTATCGAAATGAGGTAAATAATATGGCGTTAGAAAGCTGCTGCAAAACCGTTCCTTCGACATGTTGAAAGTTTTCTCTAATTCCCCATGGATAAAGAGTAATTTGGAAAATTGTAAATTTCGCAAACCAAACAACCAAGTTCGTATTTTCAATGTAATTTCTAAACGGCTAATCCAATTGAGACAATAATATGGCGTTGGAAAGCTTATGAAAATGCGCTACTTTTTCATGTTGAAAGTGTTTTCTAATTTTGAACGGTTTAAAAGTGATTTATAAAACGGTACAAGTTGCACCGAGTTCGTAGTTTCGAGCTAATTTTTTAACCGTTTGTCCGGATGTAGCAAATGATATGGCGTCGGAAAGCTTGAGGAAATGCGAAACGTTTTGGTATATATTATTTCTCCCAATTCCTTACTGTTTTAAGTCTATTTTGAAAATAGCTAAAAATGTATTTTCGCCGTAATTTTTACAAACTTTATCAGAATGGGGCAAATAATATACCGTTGAAAAGCTAAGGAAAATGTGAAACTTCTTTATGTTGATGGTTTTTTCTGATTCCTAGCAGTTTTCAAGTAATTTCGAAAATGGCGAGATCATTCGTTCTGCCTTTATCACAAAACAGATTCTTCAAAAATGCACCGCGTGAAGAACCTGAACTTCTCGGCATGTCTACTTGAACTTCACTCTGTTTTTCACGTGTTTTTTTTGCCGTAGATCTCCATCCACTCACCGAAACTCTCACTGGAATTGAGCAAGTAATATACCGTTGGAAAGCTGATGTAAACACGCAACTTTACCGTGTTGATAATTTTTCATACTCGCGACGATTTTAAAAGTTTTTCATCTCAAATTCATTCACTATAGTAGACGAACTTCCTGCTGTTTTCACGTTGAACTTCTCTGACGTATTTTCGTTTGTAATTTTCTCATCCATTCATTAGTGTTACATAAATGATACTCTTTTTGTACAAACCCCTCTCACAATAATTTTTTTAACTTTCTCCGACCGAGCAGTGGAACTTATAACAACAAAACTTTTAGTCATTGCTTTCTTATTCTTTTTTTAATGCAAAATGCACTCCGTGTAGTACGTGAACTTCTGGCAGTTATCAATCGAACTTCTCTCGGTTACGTGAAAATATCTGAGTTTTTTATAAATATTTATCTGAATTTCTTAATCTTTTTTATGAATTTCGAAGCGCTCTATTTTTAAAACGTTGAACTTGTTGTTATTTTATTTTTGAACTTCTTGTTTCCATTCTTTAATAACGAGAAAAATCTGAGTTTTTTATAATCATTGAACTTCTCCATCTTTTTAATATGGACTTCCTGGTTTATTTTTTCTTAATCTTTTATATGAAATTTTGAAGCGCTCTATTTTTAAAAAGTTAAACTTCTTGTTATTTTATTTTTGAAATTTTTGTTTCCATTGTTTAATAACGAGGAAAATCTGAGTTTTTTATAATCATCGAACTTCTCCATCTTTTTCTTCAGTATGTGGTACTCGTGAACTTATGAATTTCTGAAACACGAAACTTCGCATGCTATTGAATTTCAAGAAAATTTTCTGAACATATAAAAATTTGAGCACAGTAGTACAAGACAAACAGTGCATTTTCTGTATCCATTTTTTGACATGGCAACATGGGTGCAGGGACTCGTCGGGGTCGTTGTGCACCAAACCAAAACAGATGTAAACGCATCAACAATAGAGGTGTTGTTCATTCGTTGAATTGTTTTCTATGTTAAGACATGAACACCAACGGGGGAGGAAGAACCAGAGAGGGAGAGTTGGACGCAAGTGCTACGACCACATATCAACTACTGCTCATTCAGGGGAGCAGCTGCACCTCTGCTAGGGCCACACCAATGGAATGGGCAATGCATGGTTGTGCCCTGCAGTTTAAACTGTGGTCGGGACGCAAGCGATGAAAAACATACACCGGAAGTGAGATTGCATCCCCATGTTGGAATGCACCCCAAAAAACAGCACAAAAATCACACCTTCTTTCTGCACAAACCGTTCTGAACTCCACAAAAATCACACACACACACCGTTCTGAACTCCGACCTTCTTTCTGCACCTCAGGTGACCTTCTCCCCTGCCTGATGGTGGCCTTCCTCTCTTTGTTCATGCGGGCAGCAAGCACCAGCGGCACGTAGGTCCGTGGAGACACAAACTTTTTGAACAAAATAGTGAGAAAAAAGCAGTAAAGAACTAAACACATGAACATCATGCAAGAGGAGCAGCCGGCAATTTTTCTTCTTTATTTAATGTACTACAAAGCATTTCCAAATAAATTACTGGAAAACAAAGCATTTACAAATAAATTAGCAAAGCTGCAAAAGTGATAAAATTACTTCAGAAGCTATCACAACTATATCAATTTAATGCTTTGTGTCAAATGTACTTTCTAAAAAGCTTGAGCTATATTGAGATGGAACTCGTGAGATGAGGTTGGGGTGTCTTTCTACTTATTCTGTATCCATTTTTAGTGCCAGTTTACTACAGTATTTTTACCCGTGAGATGAGGTTGTGGTCCAATTGTTGAGGATAAGAGGAGCCAAATGTCACAACCTCTCTGAACTAAGTATCTGCGTAGCCAAAATACCACAAAAAGCAAGAAACAACTTCTTTGAATGTACTACAAAAGCATTCTCTGAACTTCATTACCCAGCCACTTCAAATTGCAGCCCCCTCGGCAGCACGCCGAGCACGCCAGAGAGACGCACACCACACCCAACCATCGTCGAACGTCGTCTGCCTGTTGGGGTGACGCGGCTGCATTGCGGGCTCCATCTGTAGCTTCAACGACTAAAAGGGAAGCTGCTGGGGTGAGAAAAGAAGTACCATTAGCTTGCTAGAAAGGTGGTGAAGAAGTAGCAGCGGAGGCTGCAGAGGGGAAGGTGTATTGCCAGAGGAATTGAGACGGCGGCCTAAGAAAACTTAAACCGTGGTGTATCAAAACATCATGTTTTTAATTTTTCAAAGAATCATTGTTTGTAAGGTGTAGCACTTATCAAGGGACAGGCATCATCATACAAAATATGTAAGAGAACTCAATACTTGGAAATAAAAATTGAAGTATCTACAAGGAGTACTCCACTTGAACTGGTCATACAGCCAAACTGTTCCTTCCTTTCATATAATTTCACATGGAAAAAATCAAAAGAAGGCGCCACAAGCTTTGCTCGAGGTGGATTTCGGAGGAATTTCGTTTTAACGGCATGAAAGAAACTCTAGTCGAACTTCGTTCTATCGGCGACAATGTTGGCATGGCTGGCAGGAGGATCTCTGTTTATGGGCAAACCACCATTTTTGCATCTCGATCCAGCCGCAGATGTTGTTGCTTGTGCCATAGGGTAGGATGGGCAGAGGGAGCAAGAGGCATGTTCCCGTGTATTGTTTTCGAGGGGCTACCATTAGAGGCCAGGGAGCAGGAGCCGTTGGGGCAGCCATCGCTAGCTGCAGATGCAGGTCGAGGCCTTCTCTAGCTGCAGGCCAAGGACTCCTCCATCTGCAGTGGTGGACACGTAGGCACGATGGACAGCAGGGAAGGTGCTGAGGTGGAGCACGCACGGCCGTGGCGACATCGCTAATGTCACTGGTCGAGAGGGGAGAAGAACTTTGCATAATGCAGGGGCGGCAGTGGAGATTAACGACGGCGAGCACCGGCGTCGGATCCGGCAGCAGCAGCTGGCGGGTGAACTTCGTGCGGCGGTGCAGTCGACCTGCAGGAGCATGGGCGGCGACCTGCATTGGATTGGGGACCCTGCTCGAGATGGTGGCCGCCGATCCGCAGGTGTCAGTTCTGAAGCGAGGTGGCGGAAGTGGCGACTAGGCGCGGGGGATGGGTCGCGTCGGTGGCTGACTTGGGCGCGCCAGGGAAGATGGTGGTTTGGGCGCGCCGGAGAAGATGGCGGCGGCGTCGGCGCATGGGAGCTAGCCTGGACCCGGCCGTGGGGAGGCGCGCCGGCCGCTGGGAGGAGGAGAGGCACGCCGGCCTAGGGGCGGAACGGGGAGGCGCGCCGGCCGTTGGGAGGAGGGGGGAGGCGCGCCGGCCGGGGGGAGGCTCGCCTGCCGTTGGGAGGAGGGGGGAGGCGCGCCGGCTGGGGGGAGCCTCGCCGGCCATTGGGAGGTGGAGAGAGGCGCGCGGTGGCGGGGATGATGGCGGCTGGGAATCGGAGGAGAGTGAGGGAGAGGTGGGGAACGTGGGGTTCGGGACGGGGTTTGTTTTTTGTTTGTCATCTGAGTTCGGGAACAAGTATGTCGCCTGTATATAGGGCTGATTGTGATCAGAATAGTTATTCTAATACTCCTTCCGTCCGGGAATAGTTGTCCCCAAGGTGTTTTTCTGAAAAACCCCCCAGCAAATTCCCGACAAACCCACAGCTCCCGCCGTCTCCCCCGCTCCTCTGTCGCGCCGGAGGTCCTCTCCCCTGCAGCTCGGCTCCTCCGCAGCGGCTCCCCCGCAGCTCCCGTGATCGCCGGAGCTCTCCCGCACCACGCCTCCCCCACCCCACGCATCCCACACATCTTCCCTCTCCTTGTTCCCCTCCTCGTTCCCCATGGTGATCCCCGACAAGGAGAAGACTGATTTTTTCTTTCGATCTGCTCGGCGGCGGCCATTTCCAGGTCTTCCTCGGTGCTGCGGCGCAGCTCCACCACCGCCAAAGCTCGCCGCCTCCTCCGCCGCTCTCTCCTGCTCGGCGCAGCTCCAGCTTGCCTTCCTCCCCTAGCTTCCCCCCCTTCCTAGTGACCTCCGCACTCTGCTACGGCTGCTTCAGATCCGGCGTCGGCGAGGCTGATATGGTAGCTGCGAGGCCAGACGGCGGGAGACGTAGCCGACGACAGCAAGCTCGACGGCGGCGGAGACGTCTTCTGTAGTGCGAGCTCGACGACGGCGGTGGCGTCTTGTTGGCAGGTTAAGCCTCCGTCCTTCAATTCCCGTCCATGATTTATGTGTAAAAACTGATTTTTTTTACTGAAATTTGCTGCTTCTGAGATTTGCTTAAGATTGCATGTCGGCCAACTGGTATTTCTTCAGTTAGCAAAACATGGCAGACAAACATTTGTGTGTAACATCTTTGTGTAACTAGGGGATCACACTAGGGGACACAATGGGCTAATTGCCTAATTTCTTCAGCAGCTCATCCTATTCTAGCTTAGACTGAAACTTGAAACATGGCAGACAAACATCTGTGTGTAAACTGGAAATTCTAGCTTAGACTGAAACTTGAAACAACTGAATTTATGCATTTCAACTAGCAAATGTGAGATAAGAGTGAACATTTATTCTCAACTAGCAAATGTCAGATAAATCACATTACTAATTAGCTTTAGTGATGGATCTAGCAGGATGAGTCAGTGATTAAAATCATCCATGAATGAATTAGTTAGAGGCTGACCGGCAGTACTTGGTGTACTACTGCTGCTGTCTAGTAGAGTACTCCTTTCATGAAAGAGGTAGATAAATGGAGTACTCCTTTTCAAGTAATTTTATCATTTGTTTCATGATCTGGCAAGTAATTTTGTCATTGTTCTAGACTGCAGTCAAGTCTTTTGTCATTGTTTCAAAATGCTTCAGCCTGCTAGATTCAAGTTCAGCAAGTTTCTATAAACTTGTAGCCATTTCTATAAACTGAAACAAACTCTGAACCTGAATCTGTCAACCCTGAACCTGATTGTGAACAAATCAAGTGCCAATTCCCTCTGAACCTGATTGTGAACAACCCTGAACATATGTTATTGCTCTCCAAGTTTTGTGTTGGAATTTCAATTTCCCCTTGGCCTATTCAATTCAATTCAAATCGCGATCAAATCAAATTTTATTTATGTGTCAAGTCTGAAATTTTGATCTTTACTGTCAACTCTGATTTGTCTTTGAACATTGGCTAAATTAACATCAAGTTTAGGAACATTTGTCTCTGATGTGGCCTAGCTACTGGAGTTTGTACTGCTTGTGCTTCTAGAAGAAGAAGAAGAAGAAGAAGAAGAAGAAGAAGAAGATCTAGCTAATTCCAACTTAGTTCAATTAAACTTAGCTTAATTCAAATAATTCCAACTTAATTCAAATAAACCTAGCTTAATTGAAATAAAATCCAACTTAATGCAAATAATTCCAATAAATTCAAATAATTTTGTAGATGACATACACATGACACAAGACATACACATGGCATACTCCTATCCTTTCTTTTCCTATTCCTTTTCTCTTTCCTTGTCCCTTTCTTTTTCCTTTCCCTATCTACTCATTTCCTTCTTCTATAATGGCCTTGGTGTCAGTAATTAGCTCTGGACTACAGTATACACCGGTTATTTCCTCTCCAGCATTCTGTAGACGTTCCTTATGCAGATGCGGCATCTTGTAGTTGTTTCCTCCTTGATCTTTCATCACTTCCACCATGACTGCTTGCAACGTCATAAAGCTTTTGAACAGCTTATGGGGATCGTAGTTCTCAAACTCCTCCTCTACACCCTGTACCAGTTCCTGTATATTCATAGGCGCTCTGCAGTCGGTTAGGGATTGGAGGGACCAGTGGAAACAAAGATCTAGAACATTGAGCTCAGGGCTGTTCGATGGTTGTTGCAATAATCGAATATCCAGATCTGTCTGTGCCACGGCCTCTAGAAAACCGGCATCATTAGGGAGGACATGCGGTGTTGCATTATCTTGTTGAATTAAGATCGTAGTGTCCTCGTCACCGTCAGGCCATTTGTCTTGAATGGCAGGGATTACTTTATTGATCAGGTAATCTCTGCACACAGGTCTAGTAACTTTGACCGGCTTCAACTCTATTGTCCCCCTGTCTCTGTTCTGGCTTGTTCGTTGTGCCTCGGTCTCTACCACGAATGGCCAAATGCCAAGTTTTCCATCAAATGTCATCTCCCCATCGTCATTGTAGCGAGGTTTGGCCACAGCTGTTAGAAACATTACCTTCCCAATGCTATGAGTATTGTGCACAGTTCGATTTGGTTCTTCCTCTCCGTGCAATGCGTAGTAGCTACTCTTCACTCGGGTCATGTCATACCATTTCCCATCGATGTGGACCATATTTGTCATTGGCTTGAAACTGGGCCAAGGACTTGATATCCATCTTTCATCCATCATGGATAGGCAGAACTTTAGTCTCGCTATCTTGTTCTGTGGCTTGAGGGTGGGTTTGATGGTGCTTGTGATGCGTTTCAGCTCTTGCAATTGAAATCTGTCATGTAGGGTTGAACGGGGCACACCTAAATACCTTGCTAGAGAACGGATTGTTCTTCTTTTGTTCAAAGGGATTGTGGCTGTTCTCGACAGATCTAGTTCTTTTCTCTTCCTACCACTTTTATTCTTCTTGCTTGAAACATCAACTTCTTGGCCTGCTGCAAGTTGTCGTTTGGCTAGATTCCATATTCTTGTAACTGTTCGCAGGTGAACATTCAGCATAGTCGCGATGAGCACCTTGTCATACACGTGAACCTGTCCATCTCTAAGCTCGATTACTCGCAGAGCAAAGTAAACACCGTGTCTCTCCTTGTCTGTCAAGTCCTTCCCTCTTGGATTGCCATGTGCATCAGCTTCTTGCACTTCTTCATCTTCTAGTGCATCTTGAGCTTCTTGCACTTCTGCATCTTCTTGTGCATATTGAGCTTCTTCCAATTCTGCGTCTTCTTGTGCCTCTTGAGCTTCTTCCTCTTCAGGAAACCAATTCAATTCAATGTCTTCATCCTCATCTTCCGGCATCAAGTCAATAGCGTCACCCTGTTGAGCTTGTTCTTCTTCTTGAGCTTCGTCCTCCTCTTTCGGCATCAAATTCAAATCAATAACGTCACCCTGCTGAGCTTGTTCTTCTTGAGCTTCGTCCTCCTCTTCCGGCATCAAATTCAAATCCATAATTGTGTGCTCCTGTCTGATCTCATAACAAGAGTATACAAAAGATGAATGGTGAGCATATAATCATAACAAGAAAACCATGAAGAATCCTAGACAAAAAAGCAAAAAAAAAACAAGAGAGAGAAAAGTAGATATTAAAAGTACTCCTTGTTCATTTTGGTAACTAGAGAACACCTAGCTGCATATAATCATGGAAATTCAATTGACACTGAATGTTGTGCACTGACAGAGTTTCAAAGTTCATGCATAAAATTCAGATTCTTGTTAGCTAACTGAATTTCAGTTGTCAAGTTTTTTGCACTCACATGCTTCTATCAGTGGTTATCTAACTGAATCTTGCTCATTTGTTTGTAACCTGTAGATGCCATGATCAATTTTTTCGTAAAGCTACTGGAGTTGCCAGCAATGCATGCAAAGCGGCAAGAGTTGGCTGCTCAGTTTTTCTTGTACTGCCAAGATGGAAGGTGAGCACCAAAATTTCTGAAACTTTTTGCTACTGGACATGTGCCTGCATGAGACTGGAGTACTCACTGAAAACAGAGGAGTATTGACATGTGCCTGCATATATTCACTGTACAGGACCGAATTCAGTCAAGAAAACATGTCAATTTCTAAATTCTAAACCCTGATTAATACTCCATGCATGCAACCCTGTCATTTTACTTGTGTTGAATAACCCATTTTTCCAACAGAGCATGCATGACCTGTGAACAAAATTCTGTTGGGGAACGTTGCAGAAAATTAAAAAAAATTCTACGGTTTCACCAAGATCCATCTATGAGTTCATCTAGCAACGAGTCATGGGAGAGTGATTGCATCTACATACCACTTGTAGATCGCGTGCGGAAGCGTTCAAGTGAACGGGGTTGATGGAGTCGTACTCGTCGTGATTCAAATCACCGATGATCCTAGTGCCGAGCGGACAACACCTCCGCGTTCAACACACGTGCGGAGCGGATGGCGTCTCCTCCTTCTTGATCCAGCAAGGGGAAGGAGAGGTTGATGATGATCCAGCAGCACGACGGCGTGGTGGTGGATGCAGCAGAACTCCGGCAGGCTTCGCTAGCGACTACGGGAGGAGGAGGAGGTGTAGCAGAAGGGAGGCGCCAAGGGCTTCAGTGCGGCCACCCCTCCCTCCCTCCCTTTATATAGGTGCAAGAGAGGGGAGGGCAGCCTTGCCCCTTCCTCCAAGGAAGGGGTGCGGCCAAGAGGGGAAGGAGTCCATCCTCCCCAAGGCACCTCGGAGGTGCCTTCCCTCTTAGGACTCTCCCTCCCAAGTCTCCTTGGCGCATGGGCCTCTTGGGGCTGGTGCCCTTGGCCCATATAGGCCAAGGCGCACCCCCACCAGCCCATGTGGCCCCCCGAGGCAGGTGGACCCCCCAGTGGACCCCCGGACCCCTTTCGGCACTCCCGGTACAATACCGATAAAGTGCGGAACTTTTTCGGCGACCAAAACAAGACTTCCTATATATAAATCTTTACCTCCGGACCATTCCGGAATTCCTCGTGACGTCCGGGATCTCATCCGGGACTCTGAAAAACATTCGGTTTGCTGCATACTCATATTCATACAACCCTAGCGTCACCGAACCTTAAGTGTGTAGACCCTACGGGTTCGGGAGACATGTAGACATGACCGAGACGTTCTCCGGTCAATAACCAACAACGGGATCTGGATACCCATGTTGGCTCCCACATGTTCCACGATGATCTCATCGGATGAACCACAATGTCAAGGACTCAATCGATCCCGTATACAATTCCCTTTGTCTAGCGGCATTGTACTTGCCCGAGATTCGATCGTCGGTATCCCGATACCTTTGTTCAATCTCGTTACCAGCAAGTCTCTTTACTCGTTCCGTAACACATCATCCCGTGATCAACCCCTTAATCACATTGTGCACATTATGATGATGTCCTACCGAGTGGGCCCAGAGATACCTCTTCGTTTACACGGAGTGACAAATCCCAGTCTCGATTCGTGCCAACCCAACAGACACTTTCGGAGATACCTGTAATGCACCTTTATAGCCACCCAGTTACGTTGTGACGTTTGGTACACCCAAAGCATTCCTACGGTATCCGGGAGTTGCACAATCTCATGGTCTAAGGAAATGATACTTGACATTAGAAAAGCATTAGCATACGAACTACGATCTTTGTGCTAGGCTTAGGATTGGGTCTTGTCCATCACATCATTCTGCCAATGATGTGATCCCGTTATCAACGACATCCAATGTCCATGGTCAGAAACCGTAACCATCTATTGATTAACGAGCTAGTCAACTAGAGGCTTACTAGGGACATGGTGTTGTCTATGTACCCACACATGTATCTGAGTTTCCTATCAATACAATTATAGCATGGATAATAAACGATTATCATGAACAAGGAAATATAATAATAACTAATTTATTATTGCCTCTAGGGCATATTTCCAACAGTCTCCCACTTGCACTAGAGTCAATAATCTAGTTCACATCGCCATGTGATTAACACTCACAGGTCACATCGCCATGTGACCAACATCCAAAGAGTTTACTAGTGTCATTAAACTAGTTCACATCATCATGTGATTAAGACTCAATGAGTTCTGGAGTTTGATCATGTTTTGCTTGTGAGAGAAGTTTTAGTCAACGGGTCTGCAGTATTCAGATCCGTATGTACTTTGCAATTCTCTATGTCATATTGTAAATGCTGCTTCCATGTTCCACTTGAAGCTATTCCAAATGGTTGCTCCACTATACGTATCCGGTTTGCTACTCAGAGTCACTCGGATAGGTGTTAAAGCTTGCATCAACGTAACCCTTTACGCCGAACTCTTTATCACCTCCATAATCGAGAAACATGTCCTTATTTACTCCAAGGACAATTTTGACCGCTGTCCAATGATCCCCATTCCTGGATCATTCTTGTACTCCTTGACTGACTCATGGCAAGGCACACTTCCGGTGCGGTACACAGCATAGCATATTATAGAGCCTACGTCTAAAGCATAGGGGACGACCTTAAATCCTTTCTCTCTTTTCTGCCGTGGTCGAGCTTTAAGTCTTAACTTCATACCTTACATCTCAGGCAAGAACTCCTTCTTTGGTGATCCATCTTGAACACCTTCAAGATCATGTCAAGGTATATGCTCATTTGAAAGTACCATTAAGCGTTTTGATCTATCCTCATAGATCTTGATGCTCAATGTTCAAGTAGCCTAATCCAGGTTTTCTATTGAAAAACACTTTTCAAACAACCCTATATGCTTTCCAGAATTCTACATCATTTCGATCAACAATATGTCAACAACATATACTCATCAGAAATTCTATAGTGCTCCCACTCACTTCTTTGGAAATACAAGTTTCTCACAAACTTTGTATAAACCCAAAAACAAATTTGGTCATCTCATCAAAGCACACATTCCAAATCCGAGATGCTTACTCCAGTCCTTAGAAGGATTGCTAGAGTTTTGCATATTTGTTAGCGTTCTTCAGGATTGTCAAAACCTTCTGGTTGTATCACATACAACCTTTCCTCAAGAAAACTGTCAAGGAAACAATGTTTTGACATTCTATCTGCAAGATTTCATAAATGATGCAGTAACTGCTAATCCATTTCCAACAGACTCTTAGCATCGCTACGAGTGAGAAAGCCTCACCGTAGTCAACTCCTTGAACTTGTCGAAAAACATCTTAACGACAAGTCGAGCTTTCTTAATGGTAATTCTTACCATCATTGTCTGTCTTCCTTTCAAAATCCATCCGTACCCAATGGCCTTACGACCATCAAGTATTTCTTCCAAAGTCATGGATCCGTTCTCGGATTTTATGGCCTCGAGCCATTCGTCGGAATCCGGGCCCACCATCGCTTCTCCATAGCTCGTAGGTTCATTGTTGTCTAGCAACATGACCTCTAAGACAGGATTGCGTACCACTCTGAATTAGTACGCATCCTTGTCACCCTACGAGGTACGTTAGCGACTTGATCTGAAACTTCATGATCACTATCATAAGCTTCTACTTCAATTGGTGTAGGTGCCACGGGAACAACTTCCTGTACCCTGCTACACACTAGTTGAAGTGACGGTTCAATAACCTCATCAAGTCTTCACCATCCTCCCACTCAATTCTTTCGAGAGAAACTTTTCCTCGAGAAAGGACCCGTTTCTAGACACAATTACTTTTGCTTCCGGATCTGAGATAGGAGGTATACCCAACCATTTTGGGTATCCTATGAAGATGTATTTATCCGTTTTGGGTTCGAGCTTATCACGATGAAACTTTTTCACATAAGCGTCGCAGCCCCAAACTTTTAAGAAACCACAACTTAGGTTTCTCCAAACCATAGTTCAAACGGTGTCGTCTCAACGGAATTACGTGGTGCCCTATTAAAGTGAGTGTGGTTGTCTCTAATGCCTAACCCATGAGCGATAGTGGTAATTCGATAAGAGACATCATGGTACGCACTATATCCAATAGGGTGCAACTATGATGTTCGGACACACCATCACACTATGGTGTTTCCAGGCGGTATTAATTGTGAAACAATTTCCACAATGTCTTAATTGTGTGCCAAAGCTCGTAACTCAGATACTCATCTCTATGATCATATCATAGACATTTTATCCTTTTGTCACGATGTTCTTCAACTTCACTCTGAAATTACTTGAACCATTCAATAATTCAGACTTGTGTTTCATCAAGTAAATATACTCAACATCTACTCAAATCATCTGTGAAGTAAGAACATAACGATATTCACTGCATGCCTCTGCACTCATTGGACTGCACACATCAAAATGTGTTACTTCCAACAAGTTGCTATCTTGTTCCATCTAACTGAAAAATGAGGCTTTTCAGTCATCTTGCCCATGTGGTATGATTTGCATATCTCAAGTGATTCAAAATCAAGTGAGTCCAAACGATCCATCTGCATGGAGTTTCTTCATGCGTATACACCAATAGACATGGTTCGCATGTCTCAAACTTTTCAAAAACGAGTGAGTCCAAAGATCCATCAACATGGAGCTTCTTCATGCGTTTTACACCAATATGACTTACATGGCAGTGCCATAAGTACGTGGTACCATCATTACTATCTTATATCTTTTGGCATGAAAATGTGTATCACTACGATCGAGATTCAATAAACCATTCCTTTTAGGTGCTAGACCATTGAAGGCATTATTCAAATTAACGGAGTAACCATTATTCTCCTTAAATGAATAACCGTATTATGCAGACATAATCCAATCATGTCTATGCTCAACGCAAACACCAAATAACAATTTTAGGTTTAACTCCAATCTCGATGGTAGAGGAGGCGTGCGATGCTTGATCACATCAACCTTGGTAACACTTCCAACACGTATCGTCAGCTCACCTTTAGCTAGTCTCCGTTTATTCCGTAGCTTTTGTTTCGAGTTACTAACACTTAGCAACCGAACGGTATCTAATACCCTGGTGCTACTAGGAGTACTAGTAAAGTACACATTAACATAATGTATATCCAATATACTTCTATCGACCTTGCCAGCCTTCTCATCTACCAAGTATCTAGGGTGGTTCCGCTTGATGTCCGTTCCTCTCATTACGAGCACTTTGTCTCGGGTTTGGGTTCAACCTTGGGTTTCTTCACTAGAGCAGCAACTGTTTTGCCATTTCATGAAGTATCCCTTGTTGCCCTTGCCCTTCTTGAAACTAGTGGTTTTACCAACCATCAACAATTGATGCTCCTACTTTACTTTTACTTTCGCGGTGACAAACATCGCGAACACTTCAAGGATCATCATATCTATCCCTGATATGTTATAGTTCATCACGAAGCTCTAGTAGCTTGGTGGCAATGACTTTGGAGAAACATCACTATCTCATCAGGAAGATCAACTCCCACTCGATTCAAGTGATTGTTGCACTCAGACAATCTGAGCACAAGCTCAACGATTGAGCTTTTCTCCCTTAGTTTGCAGGCTAAGAAAATCGTCGGAGGTCTTATACCTCTTGACGTGAGCACGAGCCTGAAATCCCAATTTCAGCCCTCGAAACATCTCATATGTTTCGCGACGTTTGAAAAAACGTCTTTGGTGCCTCAACTCTAAACCGTTTAACTGAACTATCACGTAGTTATCAAAACGTGTATGTCCAATGTTCGTAACATCCACAAACGACGTTTGGGGTTCAGCACACTGAGCGGTGCATTAAGGACATAAGCTTTCTACTGTCCGCATAATCGCTACTGTCAACTTTCAACTATATTTTCTCTAGGAACATATCTAAACAAGTAGAACTAAAGCGCGAGCTTTACATAATTTGCAAAGATCTTTTGACTATGTTCAGGATAATTAAGTTCATCTCATGAACTCCCACTTAGATAGACATCCCTCTAGTCATCTAAGTGATTACATGATCCGAGTCAACTAGGCCGTGTCCGATCATCACGTGAGACGGACTAGTCATCATCGGTGAACATCTTCATGTTGATCGTATCTACTATACGACTCATGCTCGACCTTTCGGTCTCTTGTGTTCCGAGGCCATGTCTGTACATGCTAGGCTCGTCAAGTTAACCTAAGTGTTCTGCGTGTGTAAATCTGGCTTACACCCGTTGTATGTGAACGTAAGAATCTATCACACCCGATCATCACGTGGTGCTTGAAGCATTTAACTTTAGCAACGGTGCACAGTTAGGGAGAACACTTACTTGAAATTGTTATGAGGGATCATCTTATTTACTACCGTCGTTCTAAGTAAACAAGATGCATAAACATAGTAAACATCACATGCAATTATATAGTAGTGACGTGATATGGCCAATATCATATAGCTCCTTTGATCTTCATCTTCGGGGCTCCATGATCATCTTGTCACCGGCATGACACCATGGTCTCCATCATCATGATCTCCATCATCGTGTCTTCATGAAGTTGTCACGCCAACGACTACTTCTACTTCTATGGCTAACGCGTTTAGCAATAAAGTAAAGTAATTTACATGGCGTTCTTCAATGACACGCAGGTCATACAAAAAATAAAGCCAACTCCTATGGCTCCTGCCGGTTGTCATACTCATCGACATGCAAGTCGTGATTCCTATTACAAGAACATGATCTCATACATCACATATATCATTCATCATTCATCACAACTTTGACCATATCATATCACAAAACACTTGCTGCAAAAACAAGTTAGACGTCCTCTAATTGTTGTTGCAAGTTTTACGTGGCTGCAATAGGGTTCTAGCAAGAATATTTTCTTACCTACGTGAAAGCCACAACGTGATTTTTCATCTTCTATTTACCCTTCATAAGTACCCTTTTCATCGAATCCGCTCCAACTAAAGTGGGAGAGGCAGACACCCGCTAGCCACCTTATGCAACTAGTGCATGTCGGTCGATGGAACCAGTCTCACGTAAGCGTACGTGTAAGGTCGGTCCGGGCCGCTTCATCCCACAATACCGCTGAAGCAAGATAAGACTAGTAGCAGCAAGAAAGTTGACAACATCTACGCCCACAACAAATTGTGTTCTACTCGTGCAATAGAGAACTACGCATAGACCTAGCTCATGGTGCCACTGTTGGGGAACGTTGCAGAAAATTAAAAAAATTTCTACGGTTTCACCAAGATCCATCTATGAGTTCATCTAGCAATGAGTCATGGGAGAGTGATTGCATCTACATACCACTTGTAGATCGCGTGCGGAAGCGTTCAAGTGAACGGGGTTGATGGAGTCGTACTCGTCGTGATTCAAATCACCGATGGTCCTAGTGTCGAACGGACAGCACCTCTGCGTTCAACACACGTACGGAGCGGATGACGTCTCCTCCTTCTTGATCCAGCAAGGGGGAAGGAGAGGTTGATGATGATCCAGCAGCACGACGGCGTGGTGATGGATGCAGCAGAACTCCGGCAGGGCTTCGCTAAGCGACTACGGGAGGAGGAGGAGGTGTTGCAGGAAGGGGAGGCGCCAAGGGCTTCAGGGTGCGGCCACCCCTCCCTCCCCTCCCTTTATATAGGTGCAAGAGAGGGGGGGAGGGCGCAGCCTTGCCCCTTCCTCCAAGGAATGGTTGCGGCCAAGAGGGGAAGGAGTCCATCCTCCCAAGGCACCTCGGAGGTGCCTTCCCTCTTAGGACTCTCCCCTCCCCAAGTCTCCTTGGCGCATGGGCCTCTTGGGGCTGGTGCCCTTGGCCCATATAGGCCAAGGCACACCCCCACCAGCCCATGTGGCCCCCCGGGGCAGGTGGACCCCCCAGTGGACCCCCGGACCCCTTTCGGCATTCCCGGTACAATACCGATAAAGTGCGAAACTTTTCCGGCGACCAAAACAAGACTTACTATATATAAATCTTTACCTCCGTACCATTCCGGAACTCCTCGTGACGTCCGGGATCTCATCCGGGACTCCGAACAACATTCGGTTTGCTGCATACTCATATTCATACAACCCTAGCGTCACCGAACCTTAAGTGTGTAGACCCTACTGGTTCGGGAGACATGTAGACATGACCGAGACGTTCTCCGGTCAATAACCAACAGCGGGATCTGGATACCCATGTTGGCTCCCACATGTTCCACGATGATCTCATCGGATGAACCACAATGTCAAGGACTCAATCGATCCCGTATACAATTCCCTTTGTCTAGCGGCATTGTACTTGCCCGAGATTCGATCGTCGGTATCCCGATACCTTTGTTCAATCTCGTTACCGGCAAGTCTCTTTACTCGTTCCGTAACACATCATCCCGTGATCAACCCCTTAATCACATTGTGCACATTATGATGATGTCCTACCGAGTGGGCCCAGAGATACCTCTCCGTTTACGGAGTGACAAATCCAGTCTCGATTCGTGCCAACCCAATGCAGACACTTTCGGAGATACCTGTAATGCACCTTTATAGCCACCCGATTCGTTGTGACGTTTGGTACACCCAAAGCATTCCTACGGTATCCGGAGTTGCACAATCTCATGGTCTAAGGAAATGATACTTGACATTAGAAAAGCATTAGCATACGAACTACGATCTTTGTGCTAGGCTTAGGATTGGGTCTTGTCCATCACATCATTCTCGCCAATGATGTGATCCCGTTATCAACGACATCCAATGTCCATGGTCAGGAAACCGTAACCATCTATTGATTAACGAGCTAGTCAACTAGAGGCTTACTAGGGACATGGTGTTGTCTATGTACCCACACATGTATCTGAGTTTCCTATCAATACAATTATAGCATGGATAATAAACGATTATCATGAACAAGGAAATATAATAATAACTAATTTATTATTGCCTCTAGGGCATATTTCCAACAAATTCCCATTTTACTTTTCTTCAACACCGAACACCTATTGGATGATCTACACACTGAATGCATCAATTTAGAGTAAAATGAACCTGACATTAACATTTGAAGTTTATTTTGAACCAGACAATGAACCTGACATTAACTAAACAACAATAATTCAGTAGTTTTCTCAAATTTAGTGGAGTACTGCTCACTGAAAACAGTGGAGTATTCACTCAAATTTAGCATCTCCTATTCACTGCAAACTGATCTACTCCAGTACTCCAATTTTTCTACTCAGTCTATAACATTCAGTTTGATTTAGTCTAGAATTTCGAGTACACCTACTGCTTCTTGTCCAATTGTTTATACTCAATCTAGAACATTCATTTTGATTTAGTCTTGTCCAGTTAATTGAAGAACATGTTTATCCAGACCAAGAACATTCAGTTAACTTTTTTGACATTGGAGTTGAACACATTCAGTTTACTTTTTTGCAACATTTCTGCACAGTAGATGATCAATTGTGTTTCAAATTAATGAACAAGCGCACTGTACAGAAATTGGAGCTCGGGTTCTTCTTCTCACCGGCAGAATCACGAGCAGGGGAGCTCCGGGTGGCAGCACGAGCAGGCCCGCCGGGGAAGAGCAGCAACTTGCAGCAGAAGAAGCTCGAGGTTGAGGATGAGCTTGAGTTCCAGGCCCGCCTGGAGCTCCAGGTCCAGGCGCTCGAGACCCAGGCGCGCGCAGGTCCTGTGCGGCGCCGGCGCAGGCCCTGGGCGGCGGGAGGGATAGCAGCGCAGCCCTGGGCGGCGGGAGGGGATAGCGACGCATCCCTCGACGGCGGGAGGGATCATGGCGGGAGAGGATGGCGGCGGAGCAGCGCCCTTCAGCAGTGGAGCCGCCGCCCGTCGAGGTGGTCGCCGCGGAGGAGCAGGTGGGCCGGCCTTGGCGCAGCTTCGCCTCCTCCGTCTTGAGCGGCCTTGGTAGCCTCGGGGCGCCAGGTGGGCGGCGTGGCGGTTCTGGCCAGTGGCACAGGCCCTGGCCGTTGTCACGCGCTCGGCCCTATGGTGGGTGCCGACGGTGGCGCGAGCGACCACAGTGCGCGCCGGCGACGGAGAAAGGAGGAAGAAGCAGCGGGGTGTGATTAGCAAGAGATTTGAAGCTAGAAGGGGTTTTCTGCAAAATTGTAAATGAACTAAGCAGTGGACAACTTTTTTCGGACGGAGGGAGTACCATCTTATATTTACTAATTGGAGGCACCTTTACAGCCTCTACGTTAATCCACATCAGCAAGATTAACTTAGCCATTCAATAGTATATTTAATGGTCAGGATCTATTCTAATAGAATTAAATAAATCTACACGTACGTCAAGTATTGGACCTATATGTACACACCGTACCCAAGAGTCACGTGCACACAATCTCAAAAAAATAGTCAAGCACACACAAATCACATGTTCTCACCAAGTACTTCAAAAAAATAAAAATCACGCGTCTAGAAAAATTAGAGTCCTCTACACCTATGATTTATGAAATACAGACCTCAACACGCACGCCAAGCCAACTAAAAAAACACTCACGTTCCAGTTTAAAAGAAAGTGTGTGCCTTCAGCTTGAAAAAAATTTAAAACTCACACATCCAGAAAAAAAGTCCTCAACATCCACATTCAAAGGATATGAAGCCCCAACATCTATGTCCAATCCAACGACAAGAAAACACCTACGTCCAAGTTGAAAAAAGAAAAAAAGTCCTCAACATCCACATTCAAAGAATATGAAGCATCAACATCCATGTCCAATCCAACGACAAAAAAAGCACCCAGGTCCAAGTTGAAAAAACATGTGCATTTACGTACAACTAATTAAAAAACTATAACTAAATATTCTTCGTACCACATGTAAAGAAACACATGCATGTCGGGCTCAATAAAGACGACACATACATATAAAGAGTCTTGAAGCTTCACAGTAAAAATGATGTCGATTGAATTAATAAGAAATTTAGAGCAACCGTAAACCGACCAAAAAAAGAAACAAAAATTAACAAACAAAAATCTCCCCCTAATGGCTTCCAGATATTACCACTACTAAGTCATTATTTTAATTTATGAAATCACCAAATTGTAATACATTTATGGAAATTGGCATAAACTGCAGGCATGAAAAATTCATATATGAATAGAAAGTATATTTTCTCAAATATGTTTTTTTCTTTTTTGGGTTGGCAAGGTAGATGATTGCGTATTTCAAAGAGGAATGTTTCACAACCACATCCATTTAGTTCTAGGATTAAACAAATATTCAATTATTGTGAGATACTGTTCTTTAAATTGATGCTAGGATAGACTTTCGGTTCTGATATAAAAAAAGTGTCTGTGTTGTAATTCCCATAGAAACAGAAACCACTTGCATGTCCTCTTAGACAGAGGAGAACCGCACATACGAATAAGCTTTCATTAAGAACCACACTGCAAAAGAGCATATGCCTCAGTAAAAAAATAATTTCAATTCCATCTTATAAAATAAGACTTATCGAAGATAAAAATATAAGGCACAAACATACAAAAATCTTTCCCTTATAGCACCCTGATATCACCAATACCAAGGTTATTAATTTAATATGTAAATAACCTAAGTGCACCACAAGTAAGAAAATATGCATGCATCACCACACATAAAAATTCATATATTTACACGAAACTGTTAACAAATCTAATGCACTAGGTCAAATATTAAGCTTCTAATACATGTATTTATCATGTGTTGCCATTTTTGAATTACTTAGCATCCGCCAGTGGTTTGATATCTTCAATTTAACTCTTCCAGTTTATACATTAATGAATATATATCCATATAATAGCTAGGCCGTGCAGATGCACGGGTTTATGACTAGTGATCATAATAGTGCTGTCCTATATATATATATATATATATATATATATATATATATATATATATATATATATATATATATTGTTGGCAGCCCTGCATGGAAATAAATACATATATATCTCTGCTCACATTATTGGAATGAATATCGCATCACATATGAACACCGGAAGTTAATAATAACATAAGCCTGTGGATGTTGAAGTCACGTAATTAACTAGTCAAAAGCATACATCACAATCATCACAATCAATACAAAGTTCATAAACATCATAAAAAATTGGAGACTACAATCACGACGTGAACTCAAGGGGATGCTTAGTCGGTGCCTCTATGGTTTGCAATCATTGGCTATCCATGTACATGAACGAGACGAACTTGACACTCGATGAACAATTATTGATTGATGAAATGCAATCTATGTGCCCAACAACCTGAAACAACTAGGCTCATCTATGTGCCTAACAACCTATGCTAAGCAAGATAAACAACTAAGTGATAGCAAGATATATGAAAAGAAACAATATGGATATCACAAAGTAAAGTGCATAAAGGGCCCGGGTAGGAGGTAACCTAGGCATGCGGAGACGATGATGTATCTCGAAGTTCACACCCCTTGCAGATGCTAATCTCCGTTTGGAGCGGTGTGGAGGCAAAATCCTCCCCAAGAAGCTACTAGGGCAACCATAATCTCGTCACGCCCTCGCACAATACAAGATGTCGTGATTCCACTAAGGGACCCTTGAGGGTGGTCACCAAACCCGTACAAATGGCAACCCTTGGGGGCGGTCACCGAACCCGTACACTTCGGCAACCATTGGGGGCGGTCACCGGATCCCGTACAAATTGCTCGGGGCAATCTCCACAACTTAATTGGAGACCCCGATGATGTCTACTACACAACCTTCTTCTTGTGACGTTGTTGGGCCTGCAAGTGCACAGGTTTGTAGGACAAAAGCAAATTTCCCTCAAGTGGATGACCTAAGGTTTATCAATCCGTGGGAGGCGTACGATGAAGATGGTCTCACTCAAGCAACCCTGCAACCAAATAACAAAGAGTCTCTTGTGTCCCCAACACACCCAATACAATGGTAAATTGTATAGGTGCACTAGTTCGGCGAAGAGATGGTGATACAAGTGCAATATGGATGGTAGATATAGGTTTTGTAATCTGAAAATATAAAAACAGCAAGGTAACTAATGATAAAAGTGAGCGTAAACGGTATTGCAATGATAGGAAACAAGGCCTAGGGTTCATAATTTCACTAGTGCAAGTTCTCTCAACAATAATAAACATAGATAGATCATATAACAATCCCTCAACATGCAACAAAGAGTCACTCCAAAGCCACTAATAGCGGAGAACAAACGAAGAGATTATGGTAGGGTACGAAACCACCTCAAAGTTATTCTTTCGGATCAATCTATTCAAGAGTTCGTACTAGAATAACACCTTAAGACACAAATCAACCAAAACTCTAATGTCACCTAGATACTCCATTGTCACCTATTCAACCAACACAAAGTACTTCAAAGAGTGCCCCAAAGTTTCTACCGGAGAGTCAAGACGAAAACGTGTGCCAACACCTATGCATAGGTTCATGGGCGGAACCCGCAAGTTGATCACCAAAACATACATCAAGTGGCACGTGATATCCCATTGTCACCACAGATAAGCACGGCATGACATACATCAAGTGTTCTCAAATCCTTAAAGACCCAATCCAATAAAATAACTTCAAGAGGAAAACTCAATTCATCACAAGAGAGTAGAGGGGGGAGAAACATCATAAGATCCAACTATAGTAGAAGAGCTCGCGATACATCAAGATCGTGCTGAAAGTGCATTATATCGACTAGAGGGGGGTGAATAGGCAATTTTTATGAATTCTTCATTGAGGAATTTGCCGGTGAGGAAATTCCTTAGCGAAGAACTACTTGCAGCAGAATAAGTACTCAGAAGTAAGCATAAAAGAATACAGGCATGGTCATCATGATGAAATGAAGACAAGCACAGAGTACAGAAAGCGTAATCACAGGATAACATAAGATGAAGACAAACAGATTGAAGAAATTGAATGAGAAAGTCTTCAGTCAAAGTCTTCAAACACAGATATGATGAAGCACTTAACACAGTAATGAGGAAATGAAAGAGTTTAGGAAATAGAACCAGTAAGCTTGGTGAAGACAATGATTTGGTAGACCAGTTCCAACTGCTGTCTCAGTTGTACGTCTGGTTGGAGCGGCTGAGTATTTAAACTCGAGGACACACAGTCCCGGACACCCAGTCCTGAGCACGCAGCTCAGAACACCAAGTCCTCACTGTATTCTCCTTGAACTAAGGTCACACAGACCTCGTCCAATCACTCGTGGTAAGTCTTCAGGCGACTTCCAAACCTTCACAAACTTGGTCACTCGGCGATCCACAATTCCTCATGGATGCTCTAGACCATGACGCCTAACCGTCTGGAAGAAGCACAGCCTTCAAAGGTAACAAGCATCGGATGCACGCAGGATCAATCTCTTCAGTGATGCTCAATCACTTTGGGTTTGTAGGTGTTTGGGTTTGGGTTTACCTCACTTGATGATTTTCACTCAAAGTCCTCGGAGGATGGGATGCTCTCAATTGACAAGTGTCAGTTTCTCTCGGAGCACCCAACCAGCTAGTGGTTGTAGGGGGGGGGGGGCTATTTATAGCCTAGGGAGCAGCCCAACATGATAAGACATAAATGCCCTTCAATGATATGACCGTTAGGTGGATAAGATATTTTTGATACAGCTGGCGGGTAGCGCAACAATGGTCGGAAATTTGAGGTTCAAATTCCTCAGGGCTATCATGTTCCTCACTGTGTAGGCAATCCGCACTGGCGAATGATGACCCACAAGTATAGGGGATCTATCGTAGTCCTTTCGATAAGTAAGAGTGTCGAACCCAACGAGGAGCAGAAGGAAATGATAAGCGGTTTTCAGCAAGGTATTCTCTGCAAGTACTGAAATAAGTGGTAACAGATAGTTTTGTGATAAGATAAATTGTAACGAACAACAAGTAAAAAGAGTAAATAAAGTGCAGCAAGGTGGCCCAATCCTTTTTGTAGCAAAGGACAAGCCTGGACAAACTCTTATAATAGGAAAAGCGCTCCCGAGGACACATGGGAATATCATCAAGCTAGTTTTCATCACGTTCATATGATTTGCGTTTTGTACTTTGATAATTTGATATGTGCGTGGACCGGTGCTTTGGTGCTGTTCTTACTTGAACAAGCATCCCACTTATGATTAACCTCTATTGCAAGCATCCGCAACTACAACAAAAGTATTAAGGTAAACCTACCATAGCATGAATCATATGGATCCAAATCAGCCCCTTACAAAGCAACGCATAAACTAGGGTTTAAGCTTCTATCACTCTAGCAACCCATCATCTACTTATTACTTACCAATACCTTCCTCTAGGCCCAAATAATGGTGAAGTTTTATGTATTCGACGTTCACATAACACCACTAGAGGCTAGACAACATACATCTCATCAAAATATCGAACGAATACCAAATTCACATGACTACTAATAGCAAGACTTCTCCCTTGTCCTCGTGAACAAATGTAACTACTCACAAAGCATATTCATGTTCATAATCAGAGGGTAATAATATGAATAAAGGATCTGAACATATGATCTTCCACCAAATAAACCAACTAGCATCAACTACAAGGAGTAATCAACACTACTAGCAACCTACTAGCACCAATCCCGGACTTGGAGACAAGAATTGGATACAAGAGATGAACTAGGGTTTGGAGATGAGATGGTGCTGGTGAAGATGTTGATGGAGATTGCCCTCTCCCGATTAGATGGGCGTTGGTGATGAAGATGGTGATGATTTCCCCCTCCCAGAGGGAAGTGTCCCCGGCAGCACAGCTCTGCCGGAGCCCTAGATTGGTTCCACCAAGGTTCCGCCTCGTGGCGGCGGAGTCTCATCCCGAAAGGTTGCTTAATGTTTTTTTTCTCATCGAAAGACTTCATATAAGAGAAGATGGGCATCGGAGAGCCACCAGGGGACCCCCGAGGTAGGGGGGCGCGCCCCAGGGGGGTGCCCCCCACCCTCGTGAGCAGGGTGTGGGCCCCCTGGTCTTCATCTTTTGCGATGATTTTTCCTTATTTATTTTAAGATATTCCGTGGAGTTTCAGGACTTTTGGAGTTGCATAGAATAGGTCTCCAATATTTGCTCCTTTTCCAGCCTGAATTCCAAATTTGCCGGCATTCTCCCTCTTCATGTAAACCTTGTAAAATAAGATAGAATAGCCATAAGTATTGTAGCATAATGTGAAATAACAGCCCATAATGCGATAAATATTGATATAAAAGCATGATGCAAAATGGACGCATCAGCGAATTCCTAACTCCTCAGCCAGAACAAATTCCTCAGCGACCAGAAGAACTTCGTCTCTATCACTGAAGAAATTGACTGAACTGTATGAGATTTCCAATGGCTTCACTCGAAGGGAGTGGTAGGTGTAGGATTTTGAGTTGAGCATCACATTGAAATTTTTCCTTAGTATTTCCTCAACCCCTTTAACAAGACGGTGTTTCCTATGACTCAAGAAAGAGAAAATGAAACTACGAAAACAAAAGTCTTCATGCTTCATGGTCCTCAAATGAATACCAAGTCTTCAAGGTCACACCAATTTCTTCACTTTCAAAGTCTTCAGAAAGTCTTCAGAATACCAAACTCTTCAGTCGAAGAACTTCATTTTTAGGGGTCGACTTTCTCTGTAAATATCAAACTCCTCATAGACTTATAGACCTGTGTACACTCATAAACGCATTAGACCCTAAATCTATAAGTCTTCAATACACCAAAATCACTAAGGGGCACTAGATGCACTTACAATCTCCACCTTTTTGGTGATTGATGACAATATAGGTTAAGTTTTCAACGGGGATAAACATATGAAATGTAAATAATGATATTGATTAATTTGATTGAAAGATATAGTAGAACTCCCCGAAGATGTGCATAGTGAGGAATTTGCTTTTGAGGCAATGCACACTTGAAGAGTTGAATCATGGAGATCTCCCCCTATATCTTGTAATTCATACACGCATTTGACATATAATATGAAGAATTTGAAATGCATGATGAAATATGGTGACTGATGTAATTCAGCATGCATGTATTAACATATAACAAGGAATAAGCATGCAGAAGAACACATCAAAAGTATCAGAGCACCATCGGGTTTAAGATTACAACTCGATCCAATAAAGTTTCAGAAGAGCGAGAGTTGTAACTTAGCAAAAAAAGCCCATATAATAGACCCGCTTGAAGACTAACTCAACTTTCTCCCCCTTTGTCATCGAATGACCAAAAGGATCGAAACTGAGGACTAACGCCCCTGAAGAATATCAAGTTGATGGAGGAGCGCCAGCGTTGTCGGGGTCGTTTGTCGTAGTAGGGCCTGCTGCAGTGTCGTACGAGTCTTCATGTTCATCAGTATCACGCGATGAAGAATAGGAACTGGCCACCAAGGAAGGAACATTGACCTTCTTGTATTTCTTCGGTGGAGGTGCAGACCAGTCAAATTTTTCCTTGAGACCCATTTTCTTCAGATCTTCTTCGCTGTAGACATGAGACAAAACAGCGCAGGTACGGTTGAAGGTTTCATGGAGGTAGTATTGATTTTTCTTCAGTGCATTATGGGTTGAGGTCATGTTGTGAAGAATTGAACCAAACTGACGCTTGACCCATTTATGATTGCGATCAACCTTCTGATGAAGATTGAGGAGAAGCTCACGATCAGTCATCACCCTGGGTGCTGTGCCTTGAGGATTTGGCTTGGTTGTGTTGGCGGCAGAGTCATGGGTGGCAGAGTCATCATTGGTTGAGTAGGATGCAGCCTTGCGAAATTGACCATCCAATGGACGAATGCCTTCATCTATCACAGCAGCGGCCTTGCCTTTGTCATCACTGAGGAAAATGTCCGTTTGAGGACTTCATTCGAGGCAAGTAGTTGCGATGATTCGTAGTATCAGCTTTGTAATTGAGTGAAGACCTTGTTCTGATGAATCTCATAATCCAAGGTGCATAAGGCTTCAGCTCAAAAGGTGACATAGCGACATTGGCCAGAGTCCTCATGAAGAAATCATGGAAGTTGATGGGAACGCCATGAATGATATTGAAAATCAAATTCTTCATGATGTCGACGACTTCTTCTTCATTCGAGTCGTGGCCTTTGATAGGATTCAATGTCTTTGTCAAAATGCGATAGACAGTCCTTGACGAGGAATTTAGTTCATGGGGCCTGCCCTGGCTTCAAAGGCTTCATCAGAACTTGCATGCAGTGATTTGTAAGCTCAGGTTCACTATAGACGCAACGAGCACCTTCAAGGGGAGGACTGAGTGGTAGGGCACAAAGCAATTCAGTAGTTGGTGCCTTGTAGTGAGTGTTTTCTGACATCTAGTCCAGCACCCATGAGTTCACATCTTCAGAATCTCATGTGATGTGCAGCGTCGCAAAGAATTGAAGAATGAGTTCGTCATTCCAATCACATATGTCAGTGCAGAAATTTAATAGTCCAGCGTCGTGAAGAACACTGAGGACTGGCTCGAAGCCCGACAGAGATTCCATGTCCACATGAGGAATGTGTGCATGATCGAAGACTTTGTCTTTGTTGAACAACACTGAGGAATAGAAATTGGCCTGGCTGGCCGTCCAGAAACGCCTCTTCCTTATGCGAGCAGAATCATAGGGGTTGTAATCTGTGAAGAACACATGCTCGCCGAAGAAATCTTCAGCCTTGAACTTTTGCTTCCTTGAGAATGGATCCTTTGGCTTTGGCAGTGGAGTGTCAGTGAGTTGCATCACGACTTCAGGAATCGCAATCTCAGGTTCTTCAGGCTGAGGAATTTCTGGTTCCTCTTCAGTGGCAGTCTGCGTGTTCAAGTGATCAGCAGCAGCAGTTTCTTCAGCACTAGTGGCTGGAATTTCTTCACGTACAGATGAAGTGGGGTGAGTTTCTTCAGAGCCCATTTGAACGGTTGGTGCAGGGGACTGAGGTATTTGCTGTAAAGGGGTGAAGAGTGGAGAATTGGGGTGCTGACTTTCCCAAAAGTCATCATTCATCACTAGCGTAGTGCACCCAATATCCACGTCTTCATCTTCCATTTCTTCAACGCCAGCCTCTTCAGCTGTGAACTGAGGCATGGGCGAGGAGACAACATGTGTTGAAGGGATAGCATCCACTTCAATTTCTTCATCAATCTGCTCTGATGAAGCGGCCAATGATTTTCTTCATCAGATCCGCTAGGGATCACATATTCTTCACCAAAAGGAACAAGGTCCTTTGATGGCATGGTTGAGATCGGAACAACATCAATTGGATTTGCAAATGAACTTGTCATAGGCTTCATTTTCTTTGGAGCTGAGGAATCTGAAGCAGCTGATGCTTTCCTTTTCTTCACAGCTCCACGCTCAAGCTCAGGTCTTCTTCACATCTAATGCAGATGGAAGGATTGGAGTTGGTGTAGGCGCAGGAGGAGCAGAGGAATCTGGTTGATTTTCTTCAAAGAATCGATGCAGCTTGCCCTGACTTCTTCATTTTCTTCAGGCGCACCACTAGTGGATGCCCTGGCAATGTCTTCAGCGGCTGGAATGCAGTCATCAGCCCTGGAACTAACATTTTCTTCAGCAGTCTGAAAGTCATCAGCGGTGCTGGCATGTTCTTCAGTTTGCTGAAGCGAAGCTTGATCGAGGAATTTCCTGTTGCGATGGAGCTGCAACATTGGAGGTGAATTTCTCAGTCAGTTTAACAAATCTGACTTTGGCACCTTGCCAATCAGCATAGTAGGCATTGAAGTTATTGCTGAGGGCTTTGATTTCAGACTGGATTTTTATAAGCTCATCAGTTGTCATAGAGACAACGTTGGTCTTCAAAAACTTTTCTTTCCTATACTGTGCTTTCTTGATCTGCCTGGCCTTCTCATATTTCCATTTTTCTTCAGAGATAAAATGGGTCAGCATGTGACTTTGGCCAGGAGACAAATTGAAATCAGGCATATGAGTGTCTGGATCCTTGTGCCAGAGATCAATATAATCGAGGATCAACTTAAGATCCAATAGCGGTGGCACATTAGTGCCTTTGGCTCTAGCGGCCCTGACTTGCCTGTCTTTGATGATCTCAGCAAGTTCTTAATCATCAGCTTCGTCTTCTTCAGACGGTACTTGGAAGGAAACCTGCTTCTTCTGAGGACTAGGGCGAGGACCTCGTACTGCAGTGGCCTTTTTCTTTAGTAGAGACGGACCCGTTGAGAAATTGGGTACAACTGAGGAACTAGCTGAGACACCTGAGGCAATGGAGATGCCTGTCGTCCTTTGGCACGTGGCAAGATGCACAGGTGCAGAGGACTTTGTCGGAGTGGCCGAAGACTTTGGCGGAGGAGCTGAAGATTCTGGAGGAGCAGGAGGAGCATGAGGAATTGGCCGTGAGGGCTTTGAGGATTCTGGCCGTGAGGGCATTGCTGAGGAACTAGGCCTTGAGGGCACTGGAGGTGAAGCACTTGGCTTGCGCGCGGGCTTCTTTGCCATAGATTTCTTTGGCTTGACAGCAGAGGCAGCAGCAGCAGCAGAGTCCTCATTGAATTTCCTCACTGCTTCTTTGGCTTGCCTGGCCAGCTTGGCTTGGCGCTTTGCCCATTCATCAGGATAATCCTCACCGCGCTTGAGGCTGGTGGGATCTGCTACTTGGCCAGGTGCCAATGGTGGTCTTGGGCATGGAGGATTGAGTGTGAATTTCTTCATGTACTTTGGAGTTACATACATGTACTCCCTCCATTCTATTGCCCATCTCCTTTCTATCCTCTGGATGCGCACCTTGCGCTGATTTTTGTTCTCCTTACCAAACTTGGCCTCATCAGGAGTGCAATAGTCTTTGTACATGTCATCAGGGATCTCAAAGGCAGTCATGACCTCAGGCTTCTTTCCTCCTTTCTGTGGCTTCTTACCGTCTGTCATTTTCTTCAGTTGAGGAATTTGAACAGTCGAATTCTCTGAAGAAGTATGCAAATTTTCTTCGAGGAACGCTACAAATGAGTTAAGTTGATGAGAACCTAGTGATTCAGCAGCGGACATGAGTACCTGTGAACAGAGTATAGTTGTGCGGAATTTGGAGAGGTCATATGCGTTCTCAGAAGGTTTTTCAAAAAAGAACAAGTTTGAGGAATTTTGACCAGATGAGTCTTGAAGATTTTCATTAAACATTCTTTGTCTTAGGTTCCAGAGTTGTATAGATCGAAGATCCACACAATTGAGGAATCTTGAAGAAAAATGATGCTTAGAGAAACGAATCAAGAACAGATGACATGTGAGGTGCTTAGTGTGTGAGGATTTGAAGAATAAAACACCTTTGAGGATTTTGTAGAAATCATTTGAATCAAAGAGGGCAGTAGAAGTAACTTTTAATTACCCTGAACGAAGAACATGACGAACTGTGAGATGGAGAGCTGAAGTTCGTCAGTGCAGATCTTCCACGCCCTAACTTGGCGGAGGAAGACGGCTACGGCGGCGGCGGAGTGAAGCTTTCCGCGGCCGGCGCGAGTACGACGGTGACGAGGTCGTGGCAGTGACTCTCTTCCTCACCGGCGACGATTATGTCGCGGCGGCGCTAGGGTTTGAGATGCTCGAGCAGGAGAGAGAGAGAGAGCGGAGTAAAGGAAGTGAGGAAGGGGAGAGGGGTATTTATAGCCACAGTGAAAAAATTGTTCGCCCGAAGATTTAGGACGAACGTGCCCCTGACCCTTCTCATTCGCATGACATGTGTCACCCACGTACTGAAAAGTGGAGATCGTGTTAGATCATGGGTGAATAGATAAGTCTATCGTGGGAAGCGGAACGGTTTGAGCGGCAAAGCCGAAAATTTGGATAAGATAAGTTAAAAGTTCCGTTCGCAAATTCTTCAGCTGACAAGGACACAGTGAAGATTTTAACGAGTTTCAAATAGAACGCACATGAAGAATTTGTGAAAGATTGGGTTGAGTATAGAATAGAGGGGGAAGGGTCCGATCACATTCACTTAGCAGAAGAACAACTTGAAGAAATAGCCATAAGTGAATGTTGTAGAGGACATAAACCCATATATATATATATATATATATATATATATATATATATATATATATATATATAGCCAATGAAGAAAAAACGACGGAACGTGAAGATTTTGCATAGTTGAAGAATTTGAAAACTGAGGAATTTCAAAACTGAGGAAAAACTCAAATTGAAGATTTTCAACTTTGGTGGTGGCGTGACCCACCATATAAGAATGGTGATTTCAGACACCGCGTACAATTGTCGTAGGGTTCTGAGAATCAAATTCTTCATTAATTTCTTCACACTTAGAGTGTTGTTCTTCATTGATTGAAGAAAAACGTTTCTTCATGTGTTGCACATCTAAGTCATCAATTTTGCATAAGTGTTAGGATGAGTGTCCTATTCAAAGAACATTCGAAGATTCTAAGATATTTAGCTCACACTGCAACTTGCTAAATCTCTTCTCATCCAAGGGCTTTGTGAAGATATCGGCTAGCTGTTCTTCAGTCTTCACATGATCAATAAAGATGTCGCCCTTCAACACATGATCGCGAAGAAAATGATGACGAATCTGAATGTGCTTCGTCTTTGAGTGTTGAACTGGGTTGTGAGCAATCTTCATTTCACTCTCATAGTCACAGTAGAGAGGCACATTCTTCATGTTGATGCCATAATCCTTGAGAGTTTGCTTCATCCACAGCAATTGAGCACAGCAAGAACCAGCAACAATGTACTCAGCTTCAGCAGTAGACAGTGATACGCAGTTCTGTTTCTTCGAGGACCAACAGACCAAAGATCGTCCGAAGAAATGACAAGTACCAGATGTTGACTTGTGGTCCACACGATCACCAGCATAGTCAGAGTCAGAATATCCAATGAGATCAAAAGCAGAGCCCTTGGGGTACCATAAACCTAGTGTTGGTGCGTGAGCTAGATATCGAAGAATATGCTTCACAGCCTTATGGTGTGATTCCTTCGGTGTAGCTTGAAATTGGGGACACATGCAAACACTAAGCATTATATCTGGCCTAGATGCACATAAGTACAATAAAGAACCAATCATGGAGCGGTATACCTTGTGATCGAAATCAATACCATTTTCATCAATGCATAGATGGCCATTTGTGGGCATAGGAATTCTCACGCCTTTGCAATCTTGCATGCCGAATTTCCTCAGAACATCCTTGAGGTATTTCTCCTAAGATATGAATATGCCATCGCGCTGTTGGCGAATTTGAAGACCTAAGAAGAATTTCAACTCTCCCATCATAGAAATTTGATATTCTTCACTCATCATATAGGCAAATTCATCACTATAACATTGGTCAATACAACCAAAGATAATATCATCAACGATATTTGGCACACAAATAGTTCACCATCATAAGATTTAGTAAAGAGAGTAGGGTCGAGTGAACCGGTGTGAAGCCATTCTTCATGAGGAATTCCTTCAAAGTGTCATAACACGCCGAGGGGCCTCCTTAAGGCCATAGAGGGCCTTGTTGAGTCTCAAGACTTTGTCGATTCTTTGGATCTTCAAAACCTGGGGTTGAGCAACATATACTTCTTCCTCAAGCTTACCATTGAGGAATGCACTTTTCACATCCATTTGATATAATGTGATATCATGATGGTTTGCATAAGCAAGTAATATCTGAATAGCCTCAAGTCTAGCAACAGTGCAAAAGTTTCATCAAAATCAATTCCTTCAACCCGTGTGTAGCCTTGAGCTACAAGTCGTGCCTTATTCCTCACCACAAGGCCATTTTCATCTTGCTTGTTGCGGTAGATCCACTTTGTGCCAATGATATTATGCTTGCGAGGATCTGGACGTTTGACCAGTTCCCAGATGTTGTTGAGCTCGAACTGATGTAATTCTTCTTGCATGGCCTGAATCCACTCAGGCTCCAGAAATGCTTCATCTACCTTAGTGGGCTCTGTGATAGAGACAAAAGCATAGTGCCCACAAAAGTTTGATAAACGTGAAGCTTTTGAGCGTGTGAGAGGACCTGGTGCTTCAATGTCATCGATGATCTTTTCAACTTGCACTTCTTTTGCAACGCGAGGATGAGCTGGTTGTCGTCGAGGAATTTGATCAGCATTTTCTTCAGCACCATTTTCTTCAGGTGCATCAGCTCGACGTTCTTCACGTTCTGGAATGAATTCTTCAGCAGATTCTTCAGTAGGAATGACATCCTCAGTAGCCTTGAACTTGATAGAATCCTCAGGTGCTGGTTCATCTATCACAGAAGGTAGGTGCTCTATTTGCGAGCCATTAGTTTCATCGAACCGCACATCTACAGTTTCAACAATCTTGTGAAGAACATTGTTGAAGACTCGGTAGGTGTGTGAGTCCTTTCCGTAACCAAGCATAAAACCTTCATGTGCTTTCGTTGCAAATTTAGCATTGTGATGAGGATCTCTAATCCAACATTTAGCACCGAAGACTTTGAAATAACTCACATTGGGTTTCTTGTCAGTGAGGAGTTCATAGGCAGTCTTCTTCAAGAATTTGTGAAGATATACCCTGTTGATGATGTGGCACGCAGTGTAAATTGCCTCAATCCAGAAGTGACGAGGCATCTTGTACTCATCAAGCATAGTGCGAGCCATCTCAACAAGAGTTCTGTTCTTGCGCTCCACGACGCCATTTTGCTGAGGAGTATAAGGAGCAGATAGCTCATGAGTAATACCAAGTTCATCAAGATAGTCATTGACGGTGTCCTGGACTAGGTGGTACTCACCACGTCATCTCCCGATCTGTTAGATTGGGCCGAGGACTCCCATGGCCGTATACTCATGGGCCAGTCCGGACAGCTGCCGCATACAAGGAAGATTCTGCAAGACTTGGCGATCAAGACAAGGACTCCTCCCCCACCGGTGTATTCGGCTAGGACTCTTGTTATCCTAGGCCTCTGGTGCATTATATAAACCGAGGCCAGGCTAGTCGATAGAGATATACAACAATCATACCATAGGCTAGCTTCTAGGGTTTAGCCTCTCTGATCTCGTGGTAGATCTACTCTTGTACTACCCATATCATCAATATTAATCAAGCAGGAGTAGGGTTTTACCTCCATCGAGAGGGCCCGAACCTGGGTAAAAACATCGTGTCCCTTGTCTCCTGTTGCCATCCGCCTAGACGCACAGTTCGGGACCCCCTACCCGAGATCCGCCGGTTTTGACACCGACATTGGTGCTTTCATTGAGAGTTCCGTTGTGTGTTCGGCAAAAGGTTGATGGCTCGCCTGCAGATCAACTGCGACTTCGGCGTCTTCGTCACCAGCTCGACTGGTCACCTTGGTTCGACCAAGGACTGCACCCTACCTCTGATCTCTATCAAGATCATGGAGGAATCATTCAGGGAGCCCGGGGGCTCAACGTCAACATTGCCCTCGGGCGACCGTGCTGTTTTTCTAGACAGCGAACTTGTATCCGTCGTCACTGCCTCCTCGAGCGTCGGTTTGACGATTGCTTTGGTGGAATAGTGCGGAATTACGTCTACAACAGCCACTTTCATCGAGTTCCGATGGAGGAATCTCCGACAATCTACGATATACCGGAGCCCTGTCAAATCTGGACGAGAATCTGGACGAGTTTAGGGCGTGGTGTCCAGCTTCTAGCTCGGACCTTCTTTGGAAGATCCAACCGCTGATCGACTGCGGAATTCCAATATCTACCACCCCTCAAAGTTTCAGCTCGATCCGACCGTCCAAACTCCGGGAACCTTCCGATTAGTGCATCACTTTTCGAATCTGTTTTCTGCGCGAAAACAAATCCGACCCAGTTCGTCCTTCTCACGAACGGGATGTTGGACGTCCTTTTTGAAGGAAGTTTTGTATGGGGTATTGTGTTCTGCTCCCGAACACATCCTACTAAGTTTAAAATCTTTTGAACATGATCCTTAACATCATGCTGTTGTCAAACCAGTCCGGCAATATTGCTCCACGGCTACCGACCTGCGCTAGACACGTCGTCACTTTGTTGAGCCGAGCTTAACTTCTTCGGATCATCATCTCGGCAAGCCGAACAAGAGTCCCGCATCGCGAAGGATAAATCATCAACAACATCGCCGCCCCACGGATTACACGGAGCGGGCATACCGGCGTCGCCGCACGGTCGCTTCATCAAGCCGGCATCGACCACGTCACGACCTGCATCGGCAGGGCCGCACTATTGCTTCTTCAAGCTGGTGTCCATCACTCCTACCTACTTCGACATCTCGGCTGGACCGAGGGCTTTGCCTCGGCGAGCCAACCTTTGCCAGCATTGCCATGTCGTCGTTTTATCGCCCATCAGGCAATGGGTGCGCGTACCGAGCCCCAATTTTGGGAATCACCTTCCTTCGGATTGCTACAACAAATAAACCAGGTGCTATTAATCCCAGTATTTTTTGCTTGTTTGGGTTCATTTTTCCCAAGAAATTATTACTCTGGTTTGTTCATCATATGTACACAGGTCTATCAAATGGTGGCCGCATTAACGACAGTCGCATGGTGGTTCGGTCAGTTTCTGTACATAGTCCGGCGAACGCCGTGATCCGAGCTCGGACCGACCTGTGAATTCAGGCTTTGCCACGCCTTTACCGCATCACGCCGACGCCCTGCATCGACATTGACTTCGGCGCCAGGCCATATTTCTTTTATTACTCATTTTGCATAAATTATTTATTATGCAACGATTTTTTTAATTACCATTATTACTATTATCACCGGTTTGCACCATTTTTTATGCACAGGAAAATGATCTGAGGACTTCGGCGTCACCCTGCCGGTCTGCATTGACCGTGCTATGTCACCATTTCGGCGTGTCGAGCTCTCCGCTCCGCCACCTCGGGACCGGCTTGGGGGATGGAACCTTGTCCCGTATCAAGCTCGATCAGCGTCATCAATACCGAACACATTAACCAGCTAAGTCGCTTTTATGCTCAAAGCTTTAATTTCTAACTTGTGTTCGGTTCGACCAAGCATTATACTTTTTGGAAAAATGTTGCTTGTAAAAAAAATTCTTGTCCAAACTTTGTTTGTGATGCATAAATTCAAATACCCAATTCATTTGGAGGCTTCCTTCATGAAGCTTTTCCTCTTGCATATGATTATACTTGTACAGCTTCATTCCTTGTTCTTGTCGCCACAATATGCACCATATTGGCTTAAGCGATTTGCAAGCTGGGTTGCCTCGCTCCTCTGTTTACCCCTACGTTCCCGATTGTTCGGCTAGGGAGTAAAGGGAGCACCTCTGCAATTGTCACGATCGGGTCATCCGAGCCGGACCTCAGACTGGGTGAAGCCGAAAGCTAGCGCTCTTATAGTTTTCAATGATGGTCGGCACACAACGGAACTCATGAGTACAAAATCTATTGCACAAGTCTCATAATAACAATGAGCACCGAAGAAAGGTATCGGTGGGGGTACTATTTTCTTCGAAGATGCTTCTTACACTTCGCAGTAATATAGCATAAGTTCCCTGAGTGCGCTTTGTCTGTTACAACCTTATGGCCTGATTGCCTGGTTATTGGAAACACCGTCGATATTCTCGACAGATGGAGTACATAACACTTTTCAGTCCTTGACCGAAGAGGGAGAAGCCGACGGTCGGTTAAGACGCGTTTAAAGTTCGGTTGAACATAGATATGTTATTAGTACTTGGTACATGCAATCATTCTTTACCCAAGTCACTTGGGGGCTCTTAAATTTATATGAGCCATTTTATGATAAGTGTTCTTCTTCTTAGTCGTTGCAAAGTTTTATTATTATTATTATCTATCACTCCTTTTTTCGACACGAGCGTGTGGTCACTAGCCGGGGAGCCTAATTTCTCTCTCAAAGACGCTAGAGTTTAGTTTGCTAAACTGGCCTAATGAGAAGTACTCCACCCTCGGGATAGGAGGTTAAAGCCGTAGGCTGACCCGCTTGAAGTCTTGAGATAGGATGTATCATGTTAAAGCACGACAGAAGCACTTCTTTTGCTAAGGCCAATTTTCGGATTGGCACCGAACACTTGATCTCGTTCGGACGTCAAGTTTTTACTGACGTTTTTTGGTTTTCCAAGCTTATGGCACTTTTTAAACTATTTGTGTGTTTTCAGCACAAGTCTCGCAGTGCAACGCCGGACACCTTTAGAGCTTCGGCAAAAACATTCTCGGATATTGCTATATATGCATCGGTTTCGAATTGTGTCTTCGGTTAATAGTTGGGTTGCCCGGCTCCTGCGCTTGCCTCCTACGTTCCGCTTTGTTCGGTTAGGTGTGCAAAGGGAGAACCACTGCGATTGTGCTTCCAGCTCACATGGTTAAGCACCTCAGTGGAGAAAGCCGAAAACTGACTGTCACAATAAGCGTAAACTGGTCAACGATCCGATGACGGTGTTATTAACTGGCTGTCACAATAAGCGTAAAATGGCCGAAGTGTTTACGGCTTGACCTCGACTGTCATAATAAGCGTAAAATGGCCGAAGTGTTTACGGCTTGACCTCGACTGTAGCCGAACACTACCGGGGGCTATTAACTGGCTTCCCAAACCAAATCCTCGATATTTTGCTCTTACATTGGAGCTGAGGTTTCATGATCATGCTTAGCATGACAACCCAAAGATAGGAACCTATAGCGGGACTATTTTCTTTGGAAGACATTTCTTCTGTTAAAAAGTAATATAACATATCTCTCCGCGTACCTTTGTTTATAAAACCGTATGGCCAGATTGCCTTGTTTGTTGTAAATCTTTGCCCTCATAAAGTCTTTATAAAGTAGGACAAACACTCCTCGGCTATTGGCCGAGGAGGTCGAAGCCGATGGTCGGTCAACAAAGTTTTGTACAATGCGGATCCGAGCATTAATGACGTAAAGTACTTGGATACATAGAGTCATTACACATAATTTGTGATTTTACTATGGATATCAATCCTTAATTCGGCCACCCGTGCCCGCATTAAGGCTCGGGGGCTACTGGGCTTCGGGCTTATTATTTACAAATATTAAAGGGGCACATCGATCCCCTGATCTGGTGTTGCCACCCGACCAGTGTCTCGGGGGCTACTGCATTGCCTGTCCAATGCAGAAAATTTTAAGTGTAATACAGTCTCCGAGGAGATTTTGATCCTCAGGTTGGTCGGCCGCACCCAACCTGAGTCTTGAGGACTGAGCACGCCGCTTTTTGTGTCCCGAAGTATTCTGCCGAGCTAGGACTTGATCCTCAGACTGATTTTGCAAATCAACCTGAGTCTCAGCAGCTACGGGGATCAGCGGTCTTATGTCATCCTTCATGTGCATCTCGGGTTTTAGACCGATACCCACCTTGAGGGCTACTGGCTATGTATCTCGGCAGAGAATAAATTGCACCAATCAAAAATATTGACAAAAATCGGCCCACATTCGTGGTGGTGCACCACCTCGGAAGCAGTCCGACATAAAGCTCGGGCGCCAGTGGCTGGCTCCATAGAGGGCATTTCCGGCATTAAGCTCGGCTAAACTCCTTCAAACTTCTTTGAACCAAGGTGATTTACGACACCTCGGATACAGTCCGGCGTTGGAGCTCGGATACATAGTCCGGCGTTGGAGCTCGGATACATAGTCCGGCGTTAGAACTGGGAAGCAGTCCGGCATTGGTGCTCGGCTGCAAAAGATACCTCGAATGCAGTTCGGCGTTTGAGCTCGGACGCAAGAGGACGCTGCCGCCCGGGAGCAACTTCAAACCCGAGGTGTGGCATAAAAATAACAAGGCATTGATAAAGGCCGGAAACTTAAAGGAGCTCCTCGGATACCCGACGTGTAAACTCGTCGAATGCATTTCGGCTATCCTCAAGATCGAAGATGAGAAGATTTGTTGAACCAGTTTTCAAGAGCAGCGACTGAAGATGAAGAACGGTTCGGAAGAATCGAGGAGCGTACCTAAACTTGAAGACCGGTTCAGGGGGCTACAGACGGTGTCCTGAACTAGGGGGTACTCACCACGTCATCTCCCGATCTGTTAGATTGGGCCGAGGACCCCCATGGTCGTATACTCATGGGCCAGTCCGGACAGCTGCCGCATACAAGGAAGATTCCGCAAGACTTGGCGATCAAGACAAGGACTCCTCCCCCACCGGCGTATTCGGCTAGGACTCTTGTTATCCTAGGCCTCTGGTGCATTATATAAACCGAGGCCAGGCTAGTCGATAGAGATATACAACAATCATACCATAGGCTAGCTTCTAGGGTTTAGCCTCTCTGATCTCGTGGTAGATCTACTCTTGTACTACCCATATCATCAATATTAATCAAGCAGGAGTAGGGTTTTACCTCCATCGAGAGGGCCCGAACCTGGGTAAAAACATTGTGTCCCTTGTCTCCTGTTACGCCTAGACGCACAGTTCGGGACCCCCTACCCGAGATCCGCCGGTTTTGACACCGATAGTCATCAAGACCAGAATTCTTGAATTCAGTTCCATTGTCACTCCTGATGTGCTTGATCTTCACACCAAAGTTGGTTGAAGCCCTCGAGGAAAATCGTTTGAAGACTTCCCGCACTTCATGTTTGTAAGTAACAATGTGTACCCATGTGTAATGAGAGTAATCATCAACAATAACAAAGCCATATAGAGATGCATCATTAGTGACTTTGAGTAATTATTAGGACCAAAGAGGTCCATGTGAAGCAATTCGAATGGTCGAGTAGTGGTCATGATAGTCTTCACTGGATGCTTGGGTCATTTTTCCAGCTTCACAGGCCCCGCATAAGTGATCCTTGAGGAATTTGACATTCTCAATGCCAATGACATGCTTCTTCTTTGCAAACGTGTGCAAATTCCTCATGCCTGTGTGACCAAGTCGTCGATGCCATAGCCAGCCTTCTGAAGCTTTTGCAAGTAGGCACACGGCTGGTTGAGGTCCTAGACCCAATACCTGACTTTTGCCTTTGTCAGCGAAGATGATATGCATCAGATGCGATGGTGATAAGGGAGCATCCATTAACAGATTCTTGTCACCAGTCATGTGATTTGTACATCCACTATCGAGGACCCACTCAGTGGCTTTGGGTTGATCATCCTGCAGATGAATTAGTGCAGCTTACGAACTCATATACTTCACCAGTGAAGAATATGATATCAAAATTCATCAGATGAATTTCATCAAGCGGTAAAACAGATATAGTAGTATGAGGACGTGTGAAATGACAGTTCATTTCTTCATGATTAGCCTGCGTCCTTTCAGGCATTTTTGTCAGGCCCCCAGCAGATTCTTAGACGTTAAAGCACGTCTGGAGACCTGACCCTGCAGAAGAGATTAGTTCTTTTTCTTCACCACCCACATCTGAAGGGGTGGCAAAGAGTTCATCACTCTGCGAGCTCCATATGGGAACGGTGGCAAAGAAGCCAGACTATTTCGTTTCACATAAGAGGGGTTAGGGTAAGCATATGAATAAGCAGGGAAATTCTTCGAGGACTTATGAACATAATGGTTTGAGGAATAATGCACATATTCATAGCCCTTAGCTCTACCCTGCGAAACAGAGTTGTTACATGATGATAATCATGTGAGGACTTTGATCCTTTTGAGGAATTTGATCCACGTGAGGAATTTGGTCCGTATGAGGACTTGGATCCATATGAAGAGTTTGATCTGGGGTTCCTATTCTTCATAGGTGGTGTCATGAGGGCATTCACCTGAAGACTTTCAAGGCACCTTTTGGGAACCCAGATTTTCTTCATAGGGAACCGTTCCTGTAGTTAATGCCAACATATCTAGCAAATACTTCACCATTCTGATTTTTGAACAGTTTATAGTTGGAGTCAAATGACTCATCAGAAGAATGAGGAGATTCACATGTAAAGCCGTATAAGTTAGATGGATCAACTGGTGGTCCCTTTGCAGCAACCCATGAGGTTTTGGGGTACCGCCAAAGCTTCCAATATGTACCATCAAGATTGATTTTCCTCTCAAAGGCAATACCCTCTTTCCTAGGGTTCCTGTTGAGAATCTGCTTTTTAAGCACATCACAAAGAGTCTGATGCCCTTTGAGGCTTTTCTGCATGCCTGTCATGTACAATTCCTTCAGCCCTGCATCGTCAGTGATACTAGCAATGTCCTCAGATGAGGAATTAGTGATAGCAGAGGCTGGTGAAGAATTTGTAACAATAGAAGCATTTGAACATTCAGGTGAAGAATTAGCAGATTCACGTTCAATGCACTTTAAGCATGGAGGAACAAATTCTTCCTAAGAAGCGCTGATTTGTTGAGCAAGTAATGAATCACGCTCCTTCTGAAGATCTTCATAACTCACTCTTAGCTTCTCAAGATCTTGCTTCTTTTGAAGAAATTCATAAGAAAGCTTCTCATGATCAGATAAGAGAGTGTTATGATGACCTTGAAGGCTGTCAAACCTAGACTGAAGTCTGAAGATTTTCAGTCAAGGCTTTAGTGCGATCCATTTCTTCACCCAACATATCGTCACTTTTGTCTAGCATGTTTTGAACCTTTTCAAAAGCCCTTTGCTGTTTCACAGCAATCTTAGCAAGTTTAGAGTAGCTAGGCTTGAGGTTGTCATCAGATTCATTCTCACTAGATTGAGGAGGTATATTTGAGTACCTTGGCGCCCTTTGCCATGAAGCAGTAGGTGGGAGCGTAGTCATCATTGCCTTCATCAGCCTTGTTGGTGAGGTCATTTTCTTCAGAGTTGAAGATAGACTTGTCGATTTAATGCAAGAGCAAGAGCCAGACTCTCCACACCAGACTCGGACTCCTCAGATGCCTCCTCTTCCTCATGTTCCTCAGATTCAGCCTCAGAGTCCATTTCCTTGCCAATGAATGCCCGAGCCTTCTTGGAGCTGCTCTTCTTGTCAGATGAAGACTTCGAGGATTTTGATGATGAAGATTTTGACGATTTCTTCTTCTTAGCGTCATCAGAACTGTAATCCTTGTATTTCTTCTTCTTTAATTCCTTTTCCCACTGAGGACAATCTTGAATATAGTGACCAGGTTTCTTGCATTTGTGGCATAGCCTCCTCTTGTAGTCACTGGATGAGGAATCATTGCTCCTTGAGGATTTTCCAAAGCGGCCACGTCTTGAGAACTTCTGAAATTTCTTCACAAGCAGTGCTAGCTCCTGGCTCAATTCTTCAGGATCACCAAGGCTGCTGCCAGAATCTTCATTTTCAGATTCATACACTGCCTTGGCCCTCAGGGCACGTGATCTACCATAGCACGAACCATAGAGATCTCTCTTTTCAGCAAGCTGGAACTCATGAGTGTTTAGCCTCTCGAGGATATCAGCGGGATCAAGTGACTTGTAATCAGCATGCTCTTGTATCATCAATGCCAGAGTATCAAATGAGGAATCAAGCGATCTCAACAATTTCTTCACCACCTCATGGTCGGTGATGTCAGTGGCACCAAGCGCTTGAAGCTCATTTGAGATGTCAGTGAGGCGATCGAAGGTTTGTTGAACATTTTCATTGTCGAGTCTTTTGAAGCGGTTGAAGAGATTGCGAAGAACATCAACTCTTGAGTCACGCTGAGTTGAGACTCCTTCATTCACTTTGGACAGCCTATCCCAGATAAGCTTAGCAGTTTCCAAACCACTCACTCTTCCATACTGTCCTTTGCTCAGATGGCCACATATGATATTCTTCGCTTGAGAATCGAGTTGCTTGAATCTCTTCACATCGGTGGCGTCCAGTGAGGGTGAGACTGAGGGAACACCATTTTCCACAACATACCAGAGATCGTTATCAATTGCCTCAAGATGCATTCGCATCTTATTTTTCTAGTAGGGGTAGTCTGTCCCATCGAAGGTAGGACAGCCAGCAAAGACCTTGATCATACCTGTGGTCGACATAACTAAAACTCCAGGCGGTTAAACCAAAATCACACAGAACAAGGGAGTATCTTGCTCTAATACCAATTGAAAGTGCGTTATATCGACTAGAGGGGGGGTGAATAGGCGATTTTTATGAATTATTCACTGAGGAATTTGCCGGTGAGGAAATTCCTTAGCGAAGAACTACTTGCAGCGGAATAAGTACTCAGAAGTAAGCATAACATAATACAGGCATGGTCATCATGATGAAATGAAGACAAGCACAGAGTACAGAAATCGTAATCACAGGATAACACAAGATGAAGACAAACAGACTGAAGAAATTGAATGAGAAAGTCTTCAGTCAAAGTCTTCAAACACAGATATGATGAAGCACTTAACACAGTAATGAGGAAATGAAAGAGTTGAGGAAATAGAACCAGTAAGCTTGGTGAAGACAATGATTTGGTAGACCAGTCCCAACTGCTCTCTCGGTTATGTAATGCAGTTGGAGCGGCTGAGTATTTAAACTCGAGGACACACAGTCCCGGACACCCAGTCCTGAGCACGCAGCTCAGGACACCAAGTCCTCACCGTATTCTCCTTGAACTAAGGTCACACAGACCTCATCCAATCACTCGTGGTAAGTCTTCAGGCGACTTCCAAACCTTCACAAACTTGGTCACTCGGCGATCCACAATTCCTCTTGGATGCTCTAGACCATGACGCCTAACCGTCTGGAAGAAGCACAGTCTTCAAAGGTAACAAGCATCGGATGCACGCAGGATCAATCTCTTTAGTGATGCTCAATCACTTTAGATTTGTAGGTGTTTGGGTTTGGGTTTTCCTCACTTGATGATTTTCACTCAAAGTCCTCGGAGGATGGGATGCTCTCAATTGACAAGTGTCAGTTTCTCTCGGAGCACCCAACCAGCTAGTGGTTGTAGGGGGGGCTATTTATAGCCTAGGGAGCAGCCCGACATGATAAGACATAAATGCCCTTCAATGATATGACCGTTAGGTGGATAAGATATTTTGAGACAGCTGGCGCGTAGCACAGCAACGGTTGGAAATTTGAGGTTCAAATTCCTCAGGGCTATCATGTTCCTCATCGTAGGCAATCCGCCGGCGAATTCCTAACTCCTCGGGCCGAACAAATTCCTCAACGACCGGAAGAACTTCGTCTCACATCAAGAAATTGACTGAATCTGTATGTATTTCCAATGGCTTCACTCGAAGGGATTGGTAGGTGTAGGATTTTGAGTTGAGCATCACATTGAAATTTTTCCTTCGTATTTCCTCGACCCGTTTAACAGTACGGTGTTTCCTAGGACTCAAGAAAGAGAAAAAGAAACTACGAAAACAAAAGTCTTCACGCTTCATGTTCCTCAAATGAATACCAAGTCTTCATGGTCACACCAATTTCTTCACTTTCAAAGTCTTCAAAAGTCTTCATCGAAGAACTTCATTTTTAGGGTCGACTTTCTCTCAGAATATCAAACTCCTCATAGACTTATAGACCTGTGTACACTCATAAACGCATTAGACCCTTAACCTATAAGTCTTCAATACACCAAAATCACTAAGGGGCACTAGATGCACTTACACGTGCCATAGAGAGAACAGGAGAGAGAGAGAGAGAGAGAGGGATCAAACACATAGCTACTGGTACATACCCTCACCCCCGAGGGTGAACTACTCCCTCCTCGTCATGGAGAGCGCCGGGATGATGAAGATGGCCACCGGTGAGGGATCCCCCCTCCGGCAGGGTGTCGGAACGGGCTCCCGAGAGGTTTTTGCTGGCTACAGAGGCTTGCGGCGGCGGAAATCCCGATCTATCTTCGTCTTCGATCTTTTTAGGGTACGTGGACTTATATAGGCGAAAGAAGTCGGTCGGGGGAGCCTCGAGGGGCCCAGGAGACAGGGGGCGCGCCCTCCTATCTCCTGGCTTCGTCGAACCTTCCCTGGCTTGAACTCCAAGTCTCCCAGATCATATCCTTTCCAAAAATCACGCTCCCGAAGGTTTCATTCCGTTTGGACACCGTTTGATATTCCTTTTCTTCGAAATACTGAAACAGGCAATAAAACAACAATATGGGCTGGGCCTCTGGTTAATAGGTTAGTCCCAAAAGTAATATAAAATTGTATAATAAAGCCCGTAATCATTCAAAATAGATAATAAAATAGCATGAATGCTTCATAAATTATAGATACGTTGGAGACGTATCAGCATCCCCAAGCTTAATTCTTGCTCGTCCTCGAGTAGGTAAATGATAAAAGAAAGAATTTATGAAGTGTGAATGCTAGAAGGTGCACAAGTTTGATTAATGATAATTTCAATCACCTTTTCTAGCATGATTATATGTCATAACAGTAGGTCATCTCATAAAACTTCTCAAGATCAAGTAACAAGCTATTCACATGTTAAATCATAGACCATAAACTTTCTTTTCCCTCACGAACTAGAAATAATCATTAGAGGGATTGAGAGATAAAAAGCTCAAAGAAGGTTAACAATGGGGGAAAGACACAAGCTCAACAGATAAGAACCATTGGGGAAGAAGACCCCCGGCCCATGTCACGCAGTACTACCACTGGGCATGTGCGATACTACTGTCTGAAACGGTACTACCGTGCTCAACTGCTCCCCTACTGCCGCCAAAGCAAAAATGTGTCCAAAAGCCCAAAAAGAAGTAGTAGTGCCTGCAGCAGTACCATGCAAGCGGTACTACTACTACCCAGGGCGGTACTACCGCTAGAGAGCTTCAAAATAGCACAAGCAAATAGAAGGATGCAAAAAAAACAGAACTGCCATAACTTCTTCATATGAGCCCCGAATTGAGAAAAGTCAAGCTTGTTGCATAGAAGACGATGAGTACTATCCAAACAGCCAAAGGTATAGAGATGTGACACCTCTATGAATGGAGAACCGGCAAAAAACCCCACCATCAAAAACATCATAGAAGATGCATGTGAACTCCGCTTTTCGATGAACTTGTCACGAAGATGACCATAAGCTCCAAATATCACAAGGAGAAAAGCCAAAAAAGAACCAAGAAAGATGATGCCAAGGATGAAATGGTTTGAGTTCTCTACGAACGATACGATCAAGCTACTCACTTGAGAGCTCCCCTCGTTGTAGGCATTGTTTTTGGGCGAATTCGGACTTTCTCCAGGGTAAAAACCCAAAGATCTTCAATCGGGCAATGGAAACGCTTGTGCGTTGTTTTCTTCTTTGAGGCATTGCTTTTCGAAAACCTCTTTTGTAATACGGGTGTTGTCTTCGGTGATGGTTAGAGTGATGCTGATGCTAGTGATTGATTACCGTGGTGGAGTCTTTTTTCTTCTGTTCTTTTTATTTTCTTTTTCTCTGGTTGTGTGTATCCTTGATGCCTTTGGACATCTTGTTGGTACAGAGGCCGGGTGTAATTGGTATCTTCGCGATATTAATATATTTCCTTTGTAAAAAAATACTTGAGTGAATTCATTGCGAGATTATTTGTGGAAATATGTAAGGTTGAAAAAATCAAGTCATATAATTAATAAAAAAACACATTTGTAGATATCTTTTAAGCAATCAGTGAAATTCAACATTATTTTGAAACTGCTACATGAAACATGGCCCAATTACAATAATTGCAGTTTTGTCGAAACAAGATTAGCAGCCGTAAATAGTTAAGAATATGTATCATAATGTATCACTGTGAAAATAGTTATGATTCAAGAAACTGTATAAATAGTTAAGAGATAAGAAACATAAGTGGTGGTTGTTCAACTAACAGCTGACGAGAGAAAGTATGGGGCAACACAGGTTGGCCCTATTTGATTCTGACAAGGCGTGGTGGCGCATCAACACCACTTTTCAAATTAAATAGTATTATTATTACAGAAAAAGAGCAGTCCACTAGCTAATAGCTAGACCAATGCAAAGCATATCTTCAGCACTGAATCAGCTCAATAATTGCAGAAAGAGCAATACATCAATTAGGCTAGTCACAGTGGAGTACGAATCAATTTTTCTGAGTGCTTATATTGCGGAACATGTTTTCAATGCTATAACATAGTGGACAGAGGAAGTATAAGTTCACAGTTTATGAGACACGACATCTACCGCACGGCATCATCATCGAATCATGCATAGCTAGATAGCTGCGGAACATGTTTTGAATGCTATAACATAGTGGACAGAGGGAGTATAAGCTCACAGTTTATGAGACACGGTATCTACTGCACAGCATCATCATCGAATCATGCATAGATGGATCTCTGCGGAACATGTTTTGAATGCTATTACATAGTGGACAGAGGGAGTATAAGCTCACAGTTTATGAGACACGGTATCTACCGCACAGCATCATCATCGAATCATGCATAGATGGATCTCTGCGGAACATGTTTTGAACAGCCCAGTTCTTTTGGCCGATTCTCCCATAATCTTGAGAATCGACCCTCCACCCAGCTTCTCCCAGAATCTTGAACCCATATTTTTTTTACAATCCTAGCTAGTTAGGATGTGAATAGTTAGGATTGTAAAAAATATATAGATACAAGATTCTGGGAGAAGCTGGGTAGAGGGTCAATTCTCAAGATTCTGGAAAAATCACCCAAAAGAACTGGGCCTACATAGTGGACAGAGGGAGTATAAGCTCGCAGTTTATGAGACACGACATCTACCGCACGGCATCATCATCGAATCATGCATAGATGGATCGCTTCATTACAAAAAAAACATCTAATCTCTTTTTAGTCCATCATTAGAGTTTTTAAGGTATTTATTATTGTTAATTATTGTCGTATGTTCCTTTTTATTTGAGGCAGTTGACTTTTAGCGTCATTAGATCATCAGTTTTAGATTAGTTCAAATATGTACAATTTTAAGTCAAAGTTTAAATACCTTTAGTGATAAACATAGTATAAATGAAACAAGATAAACGGTCAAACGTAACTAAGTAGTGAACAGATTCAAATAAAAATTCAGGAGGAGGGAGTACGGGTAGTAAACTACTCCCTCCGTTCCTAAATATTTCTTTTTCTAGAGATTTTAACAAGTGACTACATACGAAGCAAAATGAGTGAATCTACACTCTAAAATATGTCTATCCATATGTGGTAGTCCATTTGAAATCTTTAAAAAGACAAATATTTAGAAACGAGGGGAGTAAATACTGTGCATTGCTCATGATATTTCTGGCCATCGTTTTCCTCTGCAATTATCATCATGCCATGCATGATTTCAAAAGGCAATAGATAAAAGTTAGGTTCGTAACCGAACGGTCGTCTCGATGCCATTAGTGCTAGAAGAAAGTACACAAGCATCATCATTCCTACCCCCGACAGCAGTGTTTCACCCTTGAGTGACTTTTTTTTCGAATATGATAACTACGAGTAGTCACTTTATTGATTGCATTCCTTTTTGGCACAATCAGCCCGATCATTTTTGTGGTGCGATTACACGTACGTCTGCTTCCCTATATAACGTGCTCCGAGTCGCATGGACTTCAGCTCACCAAGCGATCACCAACCATGGAGCTCCTCTTCTTTTGCACAATAGTTCTCATCCTCATTGTCTCCTCTGTGTACCTCCTGGGCCTCTTAGCCGACAGTCGTCGCAACCTGCCGCCCGGTCCTCGCCGGCTGCCACTCGTCGGCAACCTCCTCTCACTGGGCGCCCAACCGCACCGCTCCCTCGCGCGCCTCGCGGAGCGCCATGGACCAATCATGGCGCTCCGCCTAGGCACGGTCACCACCGTGGTCGCCTCCTCCGCAGACGCCGCCCGCGACATCCTCCAGCGCCATGACGCCGCTTTCTCGGGGCGCTTCATCCTAGATGGCACCCACGTGTCCGCGCACTACTCGCACTCCATGGTCTGGCTACCGGCTAGCAGCCCCCGGTGGCGCGCCCTACGCAAGGTGTGCTCGGGTGAGCTCTTCGCGCCGCACCGCCTCGACATGCACCAGTCCCTGCGCCGGGAGAAGGTGCAACAAATGGTCTCCCATGTGACGCAGCTGGCACGAGAGGGCACTCCAGTTGGCGTCGGCCGCCTGGCCTTTACGACGGCGCTTAACCTGCTCTCCTCGACCATCTTCTCCACCGACTTCGCCGACCTCGACGAGCGCCATGTCAAGCCCGGGGAGTTCAAGGCCATGCTCGCAGAGCTAAACGTGATCGTCGGATTGCCAAACCTGTCGGACTTTATCCCTGAAGTGGCGTGGCTAGACCTGCAGGGCGTGAGGAGACGTATCGAGGGTTTGTTCCACCGGCTGCATGCCATGATGGACGAGCAGATCGAGGGTCACATGCTGGACCGCGCCGCAGGTGAGCCGACCAAGAAAAACTTCCTGGACGTGCTGCTCGACTACCGCAACGCTGACGATGATCAGGGCTTCGAGCGCCAGACGCTCCTCTCATTGTTTTCGGTATCTTCCAAGTACTTTACTATTGAGTATTACTCCCTCCATTCTTAAATATATGCCTTTTTAGATATTACAATATGGACTATATATGAAGCAAAATGAGTGAATTTATACTCTAAAATATATTTATATACATACGTATGTAGTTTATATTGAAAAATATCTAACGAGACTTATATTTAGAAATGGAGGGAGTAGTATTCATTCAGCCGTGCTTCCTCTCTTTGCAATGCAATGCACACATCTATAACAATTGTGACACGGTACATGGTTCTTCTTTGGTCATCAGGACTTGTTCAGCGCCGGGACGGATACAAGTTCAGCCTCCGTAGAATGGGCGATGGCGGAGCTGCTACTGAATCCATCATGCATGTCGAGAGCTCGTGAAGAGCTCGACCAAGTGATAGGCTCTAAAGGGCAGGTTGAGGAGTCCGACATTGGACAGCTCAAGTACCTCCAAGCCATCGTGAAGGAGACGTTCCGGCTCCATCCTCCGGCGCCGTTCCTGCTGCCACATGTGGCGGAGACAACGACACGGGTCCGGGGATACACCGTTCCCAAGGGCGCACGCCTTCTGGTGAACGTGTGGGCCATAGGGCATGACGGCAAGGCATGGCCGGAGCCGGAAAAGTTCATGCCGGAGAGGTTCCTGGGGAATGAGGTGGACTTCAAGGGCCGAGACTTCGAGCTCCTGCCCTTCGGGTCCGGGAGGAGGATGTGTCCGGGGTGGCCGCTGGCGGTTCGCATGGTTCATCTCATGCTCGCGTCCTTGCTGCATCGCTTTCAGTGGAGGCTTCCGGTAGAAGTGGAGAAGAACGGGCTGGACATGGCTGAAAGGCTTGGGCTCAACTTGTCCATGGCTACGCCCCTTCAGGCTATCGCCACGCCAGTTTGAATATGATCATCATCCTACTTCGCACCTGATGTTGTCGCATGGGAAAATGACCATCTACATTCGTAAATAAGGAGTAACCAAAAGAGTTTGCCTTCTACTGCTACTAGTGAAAAGGTATAGCAGTAGGGTATATTGAGTACATGTACTTGTACCAACTACTCCCTCCGTTCCATAATAAGTGTTGTGGTTTTAGTTTATATAAGGAGTACGTACTTATTACTCAAGGTCAAAAGAGTTGGAGTCGGCATTCCTGAATCGTCATACACTAATATGTCTTTTAGCCTCCACCATTGTAAGCTCTACGGAAGACAAACATATATACCGTTATACACACTCCCTTTTTTGTGCTCATTAGGCTACTCATACTAGGAGTGTCATATAGTAGTATCGTGCATATGATATTAGTGTATGATACTATTTTCATAGTGCCTAATATCATAGATTAATATCATTAATGATATTATTTATTGTTATGCATGATACATAATAGCATAACATTTATTATGAAGTCAATTACACTGATGGTGCTAGAACTTGACGCAAACGGTTATTTTGGTGTTAGAAGTTGTGGTATACATTGGATTGGTGCAATAACTTAACTCGGGCGTGCAAATACGGTGCAAGTCACGTTTGATACGAAAATAGATGCTGACTTGGCGCGCCAACATGGCATGGGGCCCGTTGTCAGTATGGCCTGTTTATTTAAAAAAACTTAATTTTTTATTTCTTATGAAAAACTCTAGGATTCAAATGGCATTTTATTTTTTTGCCTCTATGACACATGGGTACCATCTGTCATTACATCAGGAATTTAACGGGAAAAAGATGGCCTCCACGTATTGAAAGCCGACCTAGCGTTCATGTAGTGGAAATAATGTAAACCATAAGTAGTGAAAACAATATAGGACGATGATTAGTAAATATATATTTTAAATATACAGCCATGTGTTATATAAAATATTTACGAAATACGGACATTTAAAATGTTTATTTAATATAAGAATAATTAACTAAAAAGTTATAGACTTGCATCTTATATTTAAATTGTGAAAAATGATGAATACGAACATTTATTAAATATTCACTTCTGTATAATTTTCACTCACGACATATATTCATAAAATTTATATAATTTATATACTAACCATGATTTAATATTCATATTAAATTTTTAAAATTTAAATTACAAATATTTTTCATTATACAAGCGTTGAACTATACAAATATACGTATAATTATTGAAATGTTTGCAATTATACCAACATTTTTATTGTACGTATATAATTTTATTATACAAAATTTTTTAATTCAATATACTAATATTCATATTGTATTTTTACATTATGTATATTTTAATAATACATAAATTTTACACCCCCTCTCTGCCTTTCAGTCATTGACAGTGGGTCCCACGCCATGCTGGCACGTCTAGTTAGCGGCTCATGCGTACGTTAACGAGATTTGCACGGTATTTGCACTCTAGAGCCAAGTTATTGCACCAGTTTAATGTATGATGTAGGTTCTAGCACCAAAGTAACCGTTTGTGCCAAGTTCTAGCACCACTAGTGTAATGGACTCTTTATTATGATACGGTTTCTACCTATGTTACTCTAAGTATCTCTCTTCTTTAATTGTCTGCCACCTCAACGTGTTTGCTAGTCCCAAATGCATGATACCGGCTAAGATACCACCACTATGAACAACCTTAAGAATTGAAGGGAGAGACTACATATCTAGAACAAATATGTGTTGGGGAACGTAGTAATTCAAAAAAAATCCTACGATCACGCAAGATCTATCTAGGAGATGCATAGCAACAAGACGGGAGAGTGTGTCCATGTACCCTTCTAGACCGAAAGCGGAAGCGTTTGGTAACGCAGTTGATGTAGTCGAACGTCTTCACGATCCAACCGATCCAAGTATCGAACGTACGGCACCTCCGTGTTCAGCACATGTTCAGCACGATGACGTCCCTCGAGCTCTTGATCCAGTAGAGGGTCGGGGGAGAGTTCCGTCAGCACAACGGTGTGGCGACGGTGATGATGATGTTACCGGCACAGGGCTTCATCTAAGCACTACGACGATATGACCGAGGTGTTAAACTGTTGAGGGGGCACCGCACATGGCTAAGAGGTTGTCTGTTGTGCTTTGGGTGCCCCCCTGCCCCCGTATATAAAGGAGGGAGGGAGGAGGCCGGCGGCAAGGAGGGGCGCACCTATAGGGGCGGTCCAACTAGGATTCCCAATCCTAGTTGGAGTCCCCTTCCTTTTCCAAGAGGGGGGGAGAGGGAAGGAGTAGGAGAGGGAGAAGGAAAGAGGGGGGCGCCGCCCCCTCCCAAGTCCAATTCGGACCTGCCATGGGGAGGGCGCGCGGCCACCCTGCGGCTCTCCTCTCCTTTCCACTAAAGCCCACTAAGGCCCACTACTTCCCCCGAGGGGTTCCGGTAACCTCCCGGTACTCCGAAAAATATCTGAACTCTTCCAAAACCTTTCCGGTGTCCGAACATAATATATCAATCTTTATGTCTCGACCATTTCGAGACTCATCGTCATGTCCGTGATCTCATCCGGGACTCTGAATAAACTTCGGTCATAAAATCACATAACTCATAATACAAATCGTCATCGAAAGTTAAGCGTGTGGACCCTACGGGTTCGAGAACTATGTAGACATGATCGAGACACATACCCGATCAATAACCAATAGAGGAACCTGGATGCGCATATTGGCTCCTACATATTCTACGAAGATCTTTATCGGTCCAACCGCACAATAACATACGTTTTTCCTTTTGTCATCGGTATGTTATTTGCCCGAGATTCGATCGTCGGTATCATCATACCTAATTCAATCTCATTACCGGCAAGTCTCTTTACTTGTTTCGTAATGCTTCATCTCGTAACTAACTCATTAGTCAAATTGCTTACAAGGCTTATAGTGATGAGCATTATCGAGAGGGCTCAGAGATACCACTCCGATACACAGAGTGACAAATACTAATCTTGATCTATGCCAACCCAACAAACACCTTCGGAGACACCTGTAGAGAATTTTTATAATCACCTAGTTACGTTGTGACGTTTCATGGCACACAAGGTGTTCCTCCGGTATTCGAGAGTTGCATAATCTCATAGTCTGAGGAACATGTATAAGTCATGAAGAAAGCAGTAGCAATAAAACTGTAACGATCATAATGTTAAGCTAATGGATGTGTCTTGTCCATCACATCATTCTCTAATGATGTGATCCCGTTTATCAAATGACAACACATGTCCATTGTTAGTAAACATAACCATCTTTGATTAACAAGCTAGTCATGTAGAGGCATACTAGGACACTTGTTTTGTCTATGTATTCGCACATGTACTAAGTTTCCGGTTAATACAATTCTAGCATGAATAATAAACTTTATTATTGCCTCTAGGGCATATTTCCTTCAGTCTCCCACATGCACTAGAGTCAATAATATAGATTACAAAGTAATGATTCTAACACCCATGGAGTCCTGGTGCTGATCATGTTTTACTCGTGAAAGAGTCTTAGTCAAGGGTCTGCAACATTCAGATCCGTATATATTTTGCAAATCTCTATGTCTCCCTCCGCGACTTGATGCCGGATGGAATGTAAGTGTCTCTTGATGTGTTTGGTTCTCTTGTGAAATCTGGATTCCTTTGCCAAGACAATTGCACCAGTATTGTCACAAAAGATTTTCATTGGACCCGATACACTAAGTATTCCACCTAGATCGGATATGAACTCCTTTATCCAGACTCCGCATGATGTTGTTTGTATGATCAAAGCTGACTTAGATTTAGTGGATGTAGTCCTTTAAACTGATGTTCATGTATAGACAGCGCCGGATGGGCGACTATAAATCTCTTTTGTGAATCCCTTATCTTTAATGCAAAGGCAGAGCTCCTGCCATTTCGGCTCAAAAAAAGTAAACAAGATAAATGGTCAAATGTAACTAAATAGTGCTGATTCAAATAGAAGTACGGGAGGAGGGAGTATTGGTAGTAAACTAGTACTCCCTCCTTCGATCTATATAGGGCCTAATGCGTTTTTCAAGACCGCCTTTAACTATTGATAAGATTAATAATACATGAGATGTATAATGTGAAAATTATATCATTGGAAGCTTCTTTCACATAAAAATTTGAAGGTATGCTTTGTGTAGGTTGCATGTAATATAATATTGCTCTAACATTTGATCAAAGTTAGCCTCGAAAAATGCATTAGGCCCTATATAAATGGAAGGAGGGAGTACTAAATACTGTGCATTGCTCATGATATTTCTAACCATCGTTTTCCTCTGCAATTATCATCATGCCATGCATGATTTCAAAAGGCAATAAATAAAAGTTAGGTTCGTAACCGAACGGTCGTCTTGATTCCATTAGTGCTAGAAGAAAGTACACAAGCATCATCATTCCTACCCCCGACAGCAATGTTTCACTCTCGCCTTGGGGCATGTAGCTGTCCTCCTCCGGGTATTCGTTCGTCGCCTGTTCTTCTGGGCTGACCTGCTCATCCTCCTGTTCGGCCTGCTCGAAGGCGGGCTGTTCAGGGTTGTATTCTTCTTCGTCACCATTCGGATTGTTTTCGTCTCCTGGGCCGGTATTGGTGTGGCGGGGCTTGGAGTGGCGCCGACGACGCCCATTCTTTTCTTTTTTCCCTGAAGTTTTATCCTCTGTTGCCTCATCGCCATTTGTTTCCTTCGGAGTGTCCACCATATATATATCATAAGAAGAGGTGGCTGTCCACCGCCCAGTAAGCGGTGGTTCATGTTCTTCTCCTGCATCGTCGTCCATACTGTCGATGTCTTCGGAGTCGAAGTTCAGTACCTCGGTTAAGTCATCGACCGTGGAAATGAAGTGGGTGGTGGGTGGGCAACGAATTCCTTCGTCGCCTGCCTCCCACTCGAGCCGGACATAGTTCGGCAAATAGCCTCCTGACAAAGAGAGAGACTTAATTAATGAGTCCAGCATGTCACCAAAGGGCGAGTGCTGGAAGATATCCGCAACGGTGAACTCCATTGCCGGAGCCCATCCTGGCCCGACGGGCTCGGGAGTGTGCGGACTGGAACCAACGTCCGGATACGAATCCGGGGGTTCGGAGTCACAGGCCACCGCAGAGGTAAGGCCCGTGTTCGGCTCCATCGCCGATGAGTGTGCGACCTGGGGGGCAGGGTCTATCCCTCCGTCCTTAGGCAGCGCAGCCTGCTCCGGATCTAGGTCCGGGGATACTATGGGGGTGATGCCCCGAGCTTCATCCGACAGCAGGCCTAAGCCATGCTCGTCGTGACTGCCCGGTGCTCCTGGCATAGGCCCAAATCCATCGAAGATCAAGCCTCCGCGGATGTCCGCCATGTAGTTCAGGTTTCCGAACCTGACCTGCTGGCCAGGGGCGTAGCTGTCGATCTGCTCCAGATGGCCAAGCGAGTTGGCCCATAGTGCGAAGCCGCCGAACACGAAGATCTGTCCAGGGAGAAAAGTCTCGCCTTGGGCAGCGTCGTTGACGATGATTGAAGAAGCCGTCGAGCCTGACAGTGACGACACAGAGGAACTCTCAATGAAAGCACCAATGTCGGTGTCAAAACCGGCGGATCTCGGGTAGGGGGTCCCGATGCATGCGTCAAGGCTGATGGTAACGGAAGCAAGGACACGACAGATGTTTACCCAGGTTCGGGCCCTCTCGATGGAGGTAAAACCCTACTTCCTGCTTGATTAATATTGATGATATGGGTAGTACAAGAGTAGATCTACCACGAGATCGTAGAGGCTAAACCCTAAGAGCTAGCCTATGATGGTATGATTGTAATTGTGATCGGCCTTCTAGGACCAACCTCTCCGGTTTATATAGACACCGGAGAGGGCTAGGGTTTACATGGAGTCGGTTACAAGGAAGGAAATATAATATCCGGATCGCCAAGCTTACCTTCCACGCCAAGGAAGGTCCCATCCGGACACGGGCCGAAGTCTTGAGTATTGTATCTTCACGCTTCAATAGTTCGGACGTTGTACACAGTCCAGCTAGCCGGATACCCCCTAATCCAGGACTCCCTCAGTTTCGGCCTATAAGCTTGTGCAATGTGATCTTTAAAACCGCATCCAAATTACTGGCTAACCGTCTGAAGCAGATTCTCCTGGTGATCATTTCTGAAGAACAATCGGCCTTTGTGCCAGGTCGCTTGATAACGGATAATGTCATTACAGCTTACGAGTGTCTGCATTTTACGAAGCATAACAGGTGCGAAAAGAATGGACATTGTGCGGTAAAACTTGATATGATGAAAGCGTATGATCGTGTGGAGTGGTCATATTTTGTGAAGCATAACAGGAGCAAAAAGAATGGACATTGTGCGGTAAAACTTGATATGATGGAAGTGTATGATCGTGTGGAGTGATCATATTTGGAGGAGGAAGCCTGGGATTTTGCAATTTTTTTGTGAATCAAGTCATGAGAGGGGTGACGACTCTCTCCTTTTCTTTGCTTTTTAACAGGGGCCGCAGTAGTGAATTCACCCCTACCAGAGGCATACGACATGGTGACCCTATTTCCCCATACTTGTTCTTATTGGCTGCAGAGGATTTATCATGCATGCTGAAGAAAGCTAGCCATGAGGATGATTTCGAGGGTATACATATAACAAGCACGTCGCCCCAAGTGAACCATCTTTTGTTTGCTGGCGATTGTGTTCTGTTTAGCAGGGCCACCATTGAGCATATTGGCAAACTCAAAGAGATCCTCAACCTGTACTGTCAAGCTTCTGGACAGATGGTAAATAATGATAAGTCGTCAATTTAGTTTGGAAAGGGAGTTGCTGAACCTTGTAAGATTTCAATCAAAAGAGTTCTGGAGATTCAAAAGGAGTCATTATGTGAAATATATTTGGGTCTTCCTTCAAACGTGGGTCGCGCAAAAAATGGTGTTTTCTCTTATTTGAAGGATAGAGTATGGAAGAATGTCCAAGGGTGGATCATTAAGTCAGTGGTGCAAGCGATTCCTACCTATTCCATGGCACTTTTCAAGCTGCCGAGAGGCCTATGTCAACACATCTTAATGTTGATCCGCAAGTTCTGGTGGGGCAGTAGGGCTGGTGAGAGGAAGACGGCATGTGTCTCATGGGAAACCATGTGCATGCCAAAATACAAGGGAGGCTTGGGCTTTCGCAATATGGAGATTTTTAGTCTCGCCCTGCTAGCGCGTCAGGTGTGGAGGATCCTTAGTGAGCCAGAAACACTTAGTGCCCGGATAGTTAAGTCAGTTTATTTTCCTTCCTCGGATATTTTGAGAGCTGAGGTGGAGGACGACGGTCCCAACTATTGAGATCTATTTGTGAAGGAAGAGATATCCTAAGAATTGGCTTGATTAAGAGAATTGGTGATGGACAAGATACAAATGTTTGGAATGAGAATTGGCTGCCCAGAAACTATAATATGCGACCACTAACACCTACTTCTGCTGATCCACCAACACTAGTGTCAGAGTTGATCCCACGTGCTACTAGGACATGGGATGATGAGGCATTTGAGCAGGCACCTGCTTCCTTTGGATGCTGAGATTGTGAAACTAATACCGATCAGCTATAAAATGCATACTGACTTTTACGCCTAGCAGTATGAAAAGTCGGGCATCTTCTCAGTTCGGTCTTGCTATAGGATGGCTGTGGAGACCGAGCATAGGCGTGAAGCCTAAGAGCATTACTAGTAGAATCCTCAAACCCCTAAAAATAACTGTTCTTTTACAATTTTCGTCGAAAAAAAGCCGTAGACTAGAACCCCTAAACCCTCAAACCGTAAAAAAATTTAGAGGTCCAACCCTCAAACATTTTGCCAACCTGTAGAAGTGAGGGTTGGGAGGAAAAACTTCCCCCAACCCACACTCCTCTTCCACCCTCGCGCGGGAGGGAAGTTTCATCCAGCGCCCGCCCACCTCCGATCTGCCGCCGCCGGCAGCCGCCGCCCTCCGCGCCTGCCGCCCTCCGCGCGCCCGGCGCCTGCCGCCCGCCCGCCGCCCGCCTCCCTCGACGCGCGCCCACCCGCCCGCCCGCCGCCGCCCGACTAACCCCTCCCTCCTCCGTCGGTGGCGCCAGCCACCGGCAGCACACACACACCAGGCAAAGATGCGTGGGGCAGCAGCGCTGGGGACAAGAGCGACTCCCGCTACTGCGGGGTCGAGGTGCTCGACTTCCCCGCCGGCGACGGCCTCCCCGCCGTCCTCACCCACTCCCTCTCCTCCGCCTTCGACTTCCTCCTCGCCCCGCTCTGTGCAGGTCGATCCCGACTACCGGCCCACGCCCGGCGTCGTCCTGCCGGTGGCGGCCTCGGACCACGTCCTCAGCCCGTCCGAGTGGAGCGGCCACATCGTCGGGAAGATCAGCGAGTGGATTGATTTGGATTCCGAGGACGAGCAGCTCCGGCTCGACTCGGAGCTCACGCTCAAGCAGGAGATCGCCTGGGCGACTCATCTCTCCTTGCAGGTCCACCCACTCGACAACACATTGCTCATTATTTGTTCCTATCAGTCTAATTTGCCTGGGCGTTTGTCTGCTAGAGCAAAATGCTGCAGTCCGTTGATGGCTAAGTATACACACTGCTATGTAACTCAATTGTTATTTGTTTTCTTAAATTACAGAGTGAAACAGTAGACTCATGGGAATGTTGGAATTCATTCAGACTGTTATGCGAGCATAGCAGTCAACTGTATGTAGCACTTGATATCTTGTAAGTGATGATCTTGCATTGTCATTCAAACCACACCGAAGGTAACTCATGTGAACTTTCAGATTTGGTGGTGTAATAATAACTAGAATGATTATTGTTTTATGTCAAATGTGATGGAATTTGTGATATGTCATATGATAAAATGTGATGAAATGTGTGATATATGAAATGACAGTTTTAAAGGTTGGGGTTGAGGCAAAGACTAGAACCCTCAAATCCAACCCTTAAAGCAGTTTACGGGTTGGGTTTGAGGGTTCTAGTCTTTGCCCCTGTTTTTCAACCCTTAAAAGTGTCAAAAACTGACACTTCTCAATCCTTAAAACTGCTATAAGGGTTTGAGGGTTTGAGGGTTCTACTAGTAATGCTCTAAGCCTGGTTATTCGAGAGGACTGGGAACTCAGACATAGTGCAACAGGAGAATAACTGGAAGAAGTTATGGGGGGTACAGGTGTCTTCCAAGCTTCGTATTTTTGCTTGGAGATTAGGTCAGGTGTCTCTCCCGACGGGTCAAGAACGTCATATTAGAAACATGACGGAGGATGCTTCTTATCCGATCTGTTTGGCAGCCGTGGACTCATGGTGACATGCTCTCCTCAACTGCAACATGGCCCAAAGCGTATGGTCATTAAGGGATGATGATGCACTACTACCATTGTATGCGACGAGACACCGGATCCTAAGCTATCTCTCTTTGGTCTGTGCAATACGTTGAACAAAGATAAATTTATCTCAGTCCTAACCACGCTATGGGCGATATGTTGGGTGAGAAGGAAGTCCATCCATGAACACGAGTTCCAGAGCCCGTTGTCGACACACTTATTCATTGAGCGGTACTTGCAGGAGTTGCAGGAGCTACCCAAGCGGCTGGACGGACGTGAATCTAATATGGCACCAACACAACAAGGTGTAGCATGGCTACGACCAAGTTTGGGGAAGGTGAAACTAAATGTTGATGCGGCGGTTGCCAAATCTTCAAACACCGGCACGGTTGGAGTGGTTTGTCGTAGCGATCATGGCGTTTTCTTGGGAGCGTCTACGGTTGTCTTCCCAGGTGTGATAGAGCCCGCTACTCTTGAAGCGTGCGCGTGCAGAGAAGCATTAGCTCTTGCGAAGGATTTGGTCATCACTAAAGCATGTATTGCATCTGACTGTCTGAGAGTCATAAACAACCTGAAGAGTAGACAACATCTTGGCGAGTATTGCATGATCCTTAGAGAGATCGATGACAAAAAAAGGCAACTGCAGAGTTGTGAATTTGTCCATGAGCACCGTAAGGCGCACAGACTAGCTAGATCGGCCACTACACTCTGTAATGGTCGCCATGTGTGGTTTAATGATCCACCGGATCACTTTTGTATCCCTGTAAACTTATTTGAATGAAATAAAGTGCGGTGTTCTTTAAAAAAAAGAGTTGTCTACCTTAGAAATCTACCTCCATAGGTTGGAATGGCTAGACAGGCTTGTGTACCCGCGATTGGTCGTTGGTTTGAAAACTGATGCCACACATTTTTCCTGTTAACTTTTGCATTGTATTGATGTGCGGGACCCACCAGTAGTTGGCATTTTTTCGCAAATAAAAGAAAGGCGCATATTTTTTGCAAAACGAGCCGCACCGAGTGCCAACCGTCACTAAAAGTGGGCCCTTCCACATTGGCATGCCACTCATGCACTGAATAAGCCCGTGTACGGGATACGTGACCATATTTGCACACCCTTGCAAGTACGATGACCACAATCATCTATTTTTATAATTTATGCACCAAACTGACAGTCGCGTCCAAGTTCTAAAGCCCCTAATGTATTTACCTCTAGTATTTCAGTAAGGTGGCACTTACCATGTATTGTATGTGCTGGACTAAAATATGGATCGGTTGCATCTACAGTATATGAACTTGCACCCGATTTACAAATTTATACAACAACCATAATATAACAAAGCCGGAGTTGCAAGTGGACGAGGTCGGTCGACGTGTTGGGGCCGTTCTGTTTTTAGCCCAACCAGAAATCTTTTGGGGTTCTAGAAATTTTCTCGGTTTCTTTTTGGGTCGGTTTTCTTTCAGGGTTTTTGTTTTTTCATTTTAATGTCTTTGAAATTCTAGATCTATTTTAAAATTTAGAGAATTTTTTAAATTTCAGAACTTTTTACACATTCCAATATGTTTTTTAATTTTTAAAATATATTACAAATTCATGAACAGTTTTAAAATATGGAACATTTTATGTATTCGTGAACATTTTTCAAATTCGTGATCATTTTTTGAAACTAAGAACACTTATTTATTCATTAATTTTTTTCTGACTTCACAAAAAAAATCTAAATTTCGTAAACATTTATTAGGCAGTTTTCTGTTTTAGCAAGTTCAAGAAAAAATGATAAAACACCAGAGAAATCTGTATGTATAGCTCGCTATCCCTATGTAGGCCGGCCCATTAGAGCAGTGCAGGGTTGGCATGAAGAACATAATATAGGTTGTTTTTCCAATAGACACTGCAAATTTTTCTACTATAATTTGAGATTTCTTTAATACATGAAGTACATATTTTCGGAAAACACTAAAAAAAATTAAACTCAGAGAAAATATCTAGATTCAAAATTGTCTTTTTAATAGGGTTTTCCATATTCCTGTGTACTTTTTGGAAATCTGAATATTTTTCAAACTTGTGAACATTGTTTGGAACTTCTAATTATTTTTTTAAAAATTCAATATTTTTTGTTAAACTGGAAACATTTTTGAATCCATGAACAATTTCCAAATTTAGGAGTATTGTTTTTAATCCAAGAACATTTTTTCTAAGTTCATGGATATTTTGAAAATCCGTTAAATTTAAAGTTTCGGAATATTTTTGATATATCTGAATATTTCTTAAATTATAGAATTTTTTTAAATCCATGAACACTTTTAAAATTTCGAATATGTTTTAAAATCCAAAACAATATTTGGAATTTAAACAACTTTTAAAAAAGGAAAAAAAACTCAAAAACTCGTGCCAGAATTAGGCCATCAACTGCACTGTTTGACGCCAATGGGGATCAACTGCACTGTTAGGCGCTTTCTTTAGGCATCAACTGCACTGTTTGACGCCAATGGGGATCGAACTGGAGGTCTCGCAAGGGGTGCCCGATTGCTCGTCCCCCGAGCATCCAGATTGAGGAATATATAGGTGCGCTCATACGGCAATCTCTCGATGTGGAGGGAGGAGATAACGGTGGTTTTTATTTTTGAGGGGTAGATATCGTTCGTTTATTTTCATGTTGTTGTATCCCTGGAGAACGATGCAGCCCACAACAAGTAAGCCCAATACAAATCCTCTTCGTTCCTTCTAGGCCCACGTTATGCAAACACTGCTAGCTGCTTAGTATACTTGTCTCATAAAACAGATAGTTAGAACGCGGGAGTTCCTATGCGGCGCTTTAGGCGCTCACACACCCGCGAACTTTGGCTGGCCCAGCGCGGGTGCTCGCTCACTCGGCACGTCGCCTGTTCGTGGGCTCGTCACTGGTCGTGGTTGAGCGGTCAACCGCTGACAGTTCAATGGTTGAGTTTTGGAAAATAAAAAAATATCCAAAAATGCGTAAAAATAAAAAATCATGAATTCAAAATATTCAGGGACTTTAAAAAAAGTTCATAAACTTCAAAAAGTTCATGAATATGAAAAACAATTATCAATTTGAAAAAAAGTTCATCCAATTTGAAAACCGTCTATTGAACTTAGAATTTTCATTGAATTTGAAAAAAACTTCATCCATCCTTAAATAATTTCATCCAATTTGGAAAAAATCATATTATTTTAAAAATTTCATCAATTTGTTAAAATTTCAAAAAGTTTGAAAAAAACATCTAAGTGAAAAAAAGTTCATCAAATTTTAAAAAGTACAGCAATTTTGAAAATAATCTTTGAATTTGAAAAAAAGTGCTCCGATTTTCAAAAAACGTTCATCGATTTTTCTAAAAAAGTTCATCGACTTTAAAAATAAATCAGCAAATTCGATGAAGAATGAAAAAATAACCAAAGAAAGAAAAAAAGGAAGAAGAAGAAAGAAAAAACCGAATAAGAACACGAACTGAAAAAGAATAACAGGAAAAAAAGAAGGCACCAAGTGTTGAGTGGCGTAGTGGTTACTGTTGTTCTCACTTAACCGAGAGGTCCCGTGTTTGAATCCATCGCGGCATCCCTTTTCTCGGTTTTAATGGAGAGAGAGAAAAAAAAAAGCAGAACGGGTCGGCCTAGCGTGGAGGCGGTGGTGTGCGTCCGACTGCAGAAACACTACAAACGGGCGCCTTAGTATACCTTCGATTGTTCTTTTCTACACTAAGAATGGTCTTTTTTTCAGCAGCTACTTTTTTATCCCGTCATAGTTGTACTAGCACATGTTTATAAAGAAAAGGTGTATTAGAACATGTTGTGAAAAATCATAGCCATGCGGTATCTAAATTGTACAATCCAAAACATGGCGCATTTATATCTTTTTTGTCAGTCAAAGAGGTCATCTTAAAGTTAAACTGAGAGCCTATGTAAATGGTAGAAATCGGCGAAGCCCGGAACTGAGAACATGGCACAACTTTTTAAACTACAAGTGTCCCTATGATTCACAACAATTGAAAGGGTAGCTAGAAAAAAAAATGCTCAGTGCAAAATGAAACTTTTTAGAAAAATATTATATCATTTGTGTCGAATGTTCATATATTTCAACCAAAAATATCCACTTGGATTGTGAAAATAGTTAACAAAATAAAGAATTTTCAAGGATAGGTTAAAATGGTTACAATATTTCGTGAAGTATGTTATCTGATCTCAAATTAATGCTCCGCTAGATTTTGAGAAGAATTTTTAGCAGTCAAGAGAAGAAGCAAACCCTCATAAATAGGACAAAAGAACGACAATGTAAAGTTGACGTGCATCCAACCACATTTGGACATAGGTATTTTTACGCTGAGACCTCATTTCTTAGTTCTTACTAATGCCCTAGGGCTTACTACAAGTTTTCGGGCACGAAATAAATAAATAGTGGTCATAGCCATTTATAGTTAACTTTTTTACTTAAGTTGTACTACAATATACACATATTCAATTAATCGGTGCTGGTTGCCTAAGAATCTGGTAGCACCTATAGGGGTTGTAGCACTATATTATGTTCTTGTCTCCTAGGCTGCTAGCCTACGAAATCATGCAGCAGCTCAGACCCCATGAGGTTCCTATACGGTAGCATCATTTCTTCCTCCTCAGCTCCAATCATGAGCGGCGATTGTTGTTGCGTGATCGTCGCCGGTGATGCAAACGCCCGTTGCTGCTGGAGTCCCAAGGTAAGCAACACCGTGCCACTGCCGCCATCACCGTGCAAACTTGAGTAGCCATGGAGAAATTGTCCGCTGTCGGCAACAATGGAGGATGGGATGAAGCAGTCGCCAGGGTTGTTTATGCCGCTACGACGATGGCAACTTTGATCTGCTGTTGTTGTAACCACCGTCCATGTTGCCAAGTTGTTGTTGTCATGATCCGTGGGAGCAGGTTCGCCTCTACCACCGCTAGCATTGTCGTCGTCATGTTGTATGGTTTCTTCCGCATACATCTCCTCTATCATGGGCTTCCATAGCCTAACCCTTGCATTGATGAACCAGTTGGAAACCTAGAAAATGAATTAGGTTCTACTAGTTAAGTGTATATATCATACATTCATACTCACAGCAAATATTTTGTAATGGAAAAGATTAAGGTAGTTATCCCGTGCTCATGTTTGAATAACAAACCTGGCTTCTCGATAACCCGGATTGACGCGCCAGAATGTGCTTGTCTACGTCATTCGGATACCTGTTTAATTCACATGGTTACGTTTAATTCATTTTGGCAAGTATCTTCCTTTTTATAGTATTAAGTTTTTCTAACCTGATCGCCTAAAATTGCACTCTTAGGAGTTGGGAAACTTTAGTGAGATGGTGGCACAACTTTCGTTTATAAGTTATATAGAGCAACTATTTGGACCCCGAGGGTAGTTTGATGTCAAAGATGGAGATAGATTGTTTGGAACACACATACGGGTGGAGGAAGTGCTCGAAGAGCCACGAGCGGAGGACGGCGACGGCACGCTCTGGCAGGCCACGCTGCGGCCGCCATGGGCAGCTCTCAATGACGGCGGCACCACCATATTGCTGGAACGCCCTTTGCCGCCTCAGGCATTGGTCCACAACCCTTAGCCTCGGCGTGTCCCCTTTTGACGCACCCGGTGCTACCAACATGCCGTCGGCATCCCTGCTCTCCCCCATTGACTTCTTCAAAGTTCGTATCTGCCCCACGAGCGCATCCCTCAGGCACCGGAAGTGGCGTGACATGGCACGCATCGCCAGCTTCGTGTACACTTGTGCTGCTCCTGTTCCGGCCACCGCCTCGAACGACAACTCTGTCGCCCGCATTTTCTCATGGTATCGCCGGTAGCACCTGTCCACCTTCATAATACATGATACCAGTTGAATTCATTGATGATGAAGCTAGGATCCTTCTTAATTTAGTTTAGGATAGTTATACTCTCTTGCTGTAGTTAGTAATTCTTACCACATAAATGACATCTTGATTTCAGGCATGTACACATGACTAAGTGTATAATCATGTGGGTGACACAAGAAACAACAGGACTACATTTTTTATCTCAAAACAGAAAACAAGATGCAGCTCGGTAAAAAAAATGAAGACAGGGAAGTTAATTAAGGTGAGAATATATAAGTGAATTTATTAAAATTTGCTTTGTTAATTGCAGATATAGAGGGTGAAAAGTTGTAATATATAAGAGTGAGGATAGAAACATCAGAATCTGTATCAATCCCGTATGCACTGTGTGCCAATGTCGACATATTTATTGGATTCCTTCCAGGAAACTTCACCAAAGTAAGTACTCACAAGAAAATAACAGACTCAAAAGTTGCAAGTGAGGGTGAGAGCTAGGCATGGCTCTGTAAATTAATGATAATATCGATCGAGACGAGTAGGCAGTAACTAACTAGTAGCAACAAGAACAATAGTAGGCTTGTGTGTGTACCTACCTCTTCAACCATGGACAGTAGCCTGGCCTTCCTCCTCTCGAGCGCCATGTAATCCATGGAGCTTCCCGACGGGTTGGCGCCCCATGGACCACAAGCCGGTGAGGACGCCTCCACGTCGTCATCCCGCTTCGGAGCGCGCATCATCATCACGCCGCCGTTCATGGCATCCCCTTCAAGGCTGCAGAACTCACGGAGCAGTTCCTTGGCGGGGCCCAGGTACCTGGAGCTATTTAACCGGAAGGGCTGCTGCTGCTGCTGCTGCATGGACATCATCGACGGTGGCACCATCGTGAAAGGTTGCAGCTCATGCTCGCCGCCGGCCAGCGAATAAGACGATCCACCACCGGCCGGGGCATAGAGAGAGAGCGTCGACACTTGCGGTGGCCATGACCTATCATGGGCACCTCCTGGTCGTGGTGGCATGTCGTCGTGGAGGGCGAGGAGGCCGTGGTGGTCGAAGGCCATGGCCATGGCGGCGGGATTGGGAGTCACCGGCGACGAGGAGGAGAAGCCGAGGAGGAGGTGGTGGTGTTCATGGGATGCCATCATCGGTATATAGTACACCTCTAAAAGTATCAAGAGAGAAGAATTCCACTACTTGCAAGTATGCTATAGTATATGTGTATGTGTATCATATATAGCGCAGCTCTTGTGTAGCAAATAAGGATTGACATGCAAGCATGAAGAGAGAAGAATTCCAAGCTAAGGGTAGAGAGAGAGAGAGAGTTGCTGGCTTACACTTGCTCTTGCGTTACCTTTATGCACTTGTGTGGTCTCGGTGGATCCTAGGAATAAGTTTGTATGGATATGCATCGATATCATCTACATGCACACCGATGTGTGTGTCAGTGTGAGAGGGTGCATCTTAGCTTTTGCCACTTTGATGAACCTAACTACTTCCATTTCATCTTAACTAGCCGTACGCCGGGATCTAGTCAAACATATGCTCTCTCTGGTCTGATATGCAGGGCCCCGTTGTATTTTGAAAAAAATATTCATGGTAATACATGTCTCGTTTAAATTGTAAGGATCATAGTACAAGTCACGTATATACCAGCCTGGCAAAACTAAACAAATAGCAGAATCGTTAGTCTTTGCACAAAGAATCACCAGCCAAGAAGTAAAACTACATACAAGACCGAAGAAACCTCTGAGCTTGGCAACAACGCCTGTCACCTGCCTCTGGCACCACCACAGCAGCCACCAAAGGAAAAAAAATGACGGATCACCTCCACAACCGAGCTCGACGCGGCTCCATCACTGATATACGGCTTTGTGAACCTCCGAGGTGGCTCGCCAAAAGGGAAACCATACCTTTGAACTAATCAGACCGGGGCAACACCCCAGACACGCCATCGAACTTCAGATCTGACACCGCCACATGACTAAGACGTCGGAGGAGGAAACCGTACCTACCATCCACGTACCACGAACCGAGCACACAATCCACCATCTTCTTGATGCCGCCGATGCAGACCACAATTTTCATTCGCTTCTGGACTACCTCCCAAGCCCCGTGTCGGCGCTGAAGCAAACACTTTCACGATGACGGAGCACGAGGACACAGGTCCACCAAGAGGATGCCGTCGCCACGGCACCATCCTAGCTTGAACAGGCTGGATTCCAAATCCATCCCCAACCATAGGAATGTCACCTCGTTGGAAGTAGGATCTGAAGGAACTTTACTGTCATATACTCCCTCCGTCGACACAAAAACATCTACTTTGGCCATAGCCATAGCCAAGATGATGAACAACCTAAAAAACATCTACTTTGGCCTAAAACTATCCACACACGTGTATCCGGCGACACCCCTTACCATCGACGACCGAGGTAGTTGATTTAACTAAGAATACACAAGTTCTATACCAAAAATTATACCGTCAGCTTTGCATTTCCTAGTAATCAAGACTCAAAATATGAGGGGGTTCTGTATACCAGACCAGAGGAAATATATTTTCCATCCCATAACGTAAAGACGTTTTTGTCTTTACATTACGACGGAGTAAAGATATACTTACTATGTATACATCTTAAGACTTGAAAAGAAGCCCTAGGAAAGACGTATATAGCTAATCTACAATGTTCATATTAATTGGTACTGCAAGTGTACTGATAATAGAGATGAGAAAATTATATTACGGAACTAAAATGGGAGCTTTCCATGGTCCGAGCAAAGTATGGTGGTACTAGTACCATGTACATAATATGCACACATTTTCCACTGAATTTATTCGCTTTCTGCATCAATGGACCACTTCTCTTTCAGCTAGTTGCAGCCTCTTGTGGTCCAAGCATATTGGATTGTTACACCATGTATTTTTCCCTCCATCAATCAGTAGGTACGTTGTCATCCCAATTAGTGCATGTATGGTTATGTATATATGAGCCACATAATTAAGGAAAATCTTTCAAAACATTGAAAAACCACATGTCAATTGTCAAAGGTTCCTGAAGGCTCATAAATGATATTTTACTGTAGACTGAAAGGATCATGTAACTAATAATACGGTGTGAATTAATGGAGCAGTCATTACTCACTCCGTCCAAAATATAAGGCACATTATTATATTTCATGCTAAATTTTAGAACTTTTGTTAAACACATTTACTCATATATCCCTTTAATTACTACTTTCTAGAATATAATAATTACGTGAAAATCCTAATTTTTGAATTAACCGTATCTTGAAAATTTTGGGAAGTCAAATGCACCTTATATTTTGAGACGGGGGTGCAGTTTAGTTTGATTATTACTTCTTAAGGACAATTGGTCATTAGTCTCAGCAAAGAACCCTCTCTACGTAGAGCTAGTTGGAGCCATAGAAAATGTGCTCCAAATTTCGGTGCAGATCGGCATCAACATTGGTGTCCAAAAGGAATAGTACGAAACCAGTGGGCCTTTCATTTCACAACATGAATGCTAATAAATAAGTAATGTAATAGGTCAAACGGCTATCAACGTTGTACTCTAAAGTTTTGAGGAAAAAATGTGTACCTTTTGTTGTGCTTCGCACAATAAAATATAGTATACCTTCGTTCCAAATTACATGGCTTTCCATATTCCCGTAATCAAAATTTATTTGAATCTGACTACGGGTATATGAATGGAACTTATTTAGATTCATTTAGATTCGTACTGAATACTTTTTCCATTACATAATTTTCCTTGTTTTTGTAATGACATGATTTTTTTAAGATTTTTGTTGGAGGCCGTGCCAACATCTAAGACATCATGTGTTTTGGAGAAGAGAGATTAAGCTTTTGGACATGTCAGCTATACTTCTAGAACTCGTCTGCTGAACTCTTTTTTGCATACCCTATAACTTATTGTCGATAAACGATGATAGGCGTGAATAGAATATCCCGACATGTATATGATTTTGTTTTCCTGCAAAACAAATCCAACATAGCTTACTCATGTAGCCATGGGTTTTCAATTTCACCTCCGTAAACCGTCTTTTTCAAAGCCGTTGCTTTGCACCATTAGCAATAAATTTTAGTTGTGTCTATCCGTAAATTTCACCTCCCCCCTTTCAAAATGAAATTGTTAGCTAGTAAGCTTAAGATGTTTTTTTAGCACAAGCTTAAGATGTTTTTGAGTTAACTCTTTTTGGCTAAGCCGTTACACAACTAATGCCCCACAAGGATACATGTTTTTGACCGCTTGTGTTGGTTGGGGGTGGGACACATAAAACCATCAATCAATCAATTAATGGTTGTACTATGATTCATACGTACTGCATAGACTTGCCAATATTAATAGGGGTTATTTCCATGTGCTGAAATTCGGTGCTTAGCTCAACCGCTGCCGACGCATTACATTGTACTACCCAACTATATTGCTAGCCACATACAGGACCATAGTTATTAGTAGCTACATGCCTGCAGCCAACATGTTTGATCCAACGTTAAACCCAATCGAAACCTTGTAACTAACTAGAGCACAAACTAAGAAGCAAATTTATGATCCGTGATTTGGCGTGTGATTTGATCAAGGATGAATGTAGGCATGTTTTGTTTGCGTCGCTGTCGCGGCTTGAGAGGCCTTAATCTGCCCACGTTTGTCTTTGGCCGGGGATCATCCCCACCACATATATATCTTTGCATATGCCTTGTAATATATATGGTCGACACCTTGGGGGCATGATGTGAAGCTTCACCTGCACCTTCTCCTGGTCTTGCCTTTCCCAAGGTTTATTGATAACGACTAGCAAGGTTGATCAAGCAAATTTAATAGAGTTAGTTTAAATAAATCATACTCCTTCTATCCGGTTTTATTCGACCGGAGGTGCCAAAATGCTAAGAAGAAGGCGAAAAAAATTTAGTTACCGAGCACTTGTAAATTTTACATGAGAAATTTAGCTTGTGTGTGTCATTAATACACCTTCAAGTGGCAGAGAGGCTGATTGGCCGGCATTCTGTGTGATTTTTTATTGAACAATGGTAGGGTCACGAAGGACCCAAAGTTGAACTATATACAAACATGAGAAAAGTATAACTCACACAAGGACCTAACTGAAAAAAAGAATATACCAAGGCCCAACCCACAAAACAACATAAAGCTGAGTGGAATTGTCTCTTATATATTTCATTATGTGAATCCCAGGAGGAGTGCGAATTTGTGGAGAACAGGCACCTTGGAGCCTATTATTTCAAAAAAAATAGAAAATGATATTTCCAAGTAAAAAATTTAAAAAATTGTGTGCAAACTTATACATATTCGCCACGGATCAGTGAATTTTCGTTCAATGATTTGGAAGCTGCGCAAAAATAATTCTTGCCCAACAAAAAAAAATTGACCCATTTTGCATGTATGCATTTGTCTTTTTTTTTCTACGCCATGTAAGAAAGCATATTGTTATGAAACTTTTCTCGAACATGTTATTTGTGTTTCTGTATGTAATTTTATTTTCAGTTTTTCTGGGCTGTGGAAATATGATATGTTCAAAATGGCCTCCATTGAGCCTATCCTCTACTGGTCATTTTAAATCACAGGAGGTCCTCTACATAGAGATGATGTATGCAACGGTTTTAGCGCCCGATAACTGAATAGCGCTCGGGTGCGCCGTTTGATAGACACTCGCTCAAATGAAGCTTCCTATCTCGCTTGCTCTGGGACACATTAGAACACCACCAGTTGATCCTTGAACACTGACCCTTTGACTATTCAATAATTTGACCGTTAACTTTAGAAAAAAAGATCTACAAATTTGAATTAAAAAACATAAATTTTGAAAACGAACATAAACTTGATAATTTCATAAAAATAATTAATAAATTATTTTATAACCTTCAAATTTTTTAAAAATGTCACAAATTTGAAAAAAAGTTCACCAAAATTAGGGGAAAAGTTAACAATTTCGAAAATAATTCACACATTTGCAACAATACTCTTAAAATTGTAGTAAAAAATTGTGATTTCAAAATTTTCACATATTTGAAAATGTCCATGGATTTTTTGAAAAAACTACAAATTATAGATAAAAACAAAAACTAAAATAAAAACGAAAGATGAAAGAAAAACGAACTAAAAAACAAACAGAGAAGAAAACAACAAAAATGAAAACAAACAAAATCCTGAACAAAAACCGGTGAAAAAAACAACAAAAACCCAGGCAAGTTAACTAGAATTTTTGTTTTGAGTGTAGGCCGGGAACAAACTCATTTCGGCCATCCCATTCATGGCGATGCAAACTAGACGTCGGAGCCAGTTACTGGGCTGAAGTAGTAACATTTAAAAAATAAATCTTTGCGAGATGGAGCCTGCGCTCGCGTCGGAGTCGCTTTAAATGACCAGGCCCAGGTAGGTTCCAGGTTAGTTCAAGGATAGTTCATCCTTTTTCCTGTTCATGGTAAATGTGTATACGAATTATTTTTGAATTACAAAGAATGTATAAAAAAATTATGAAAAATGTAGACATCATAAACATATATTTTAAAAATGTTAATTATGTATTTGAAAAATGTTAAACATGCGTACTAAATGTTCGGGTTGTATAGAAAAATGTACAATTCACATAAAAATGTATACACGAACATTTATTGAAAAACCATTAATCATGTATTTGAAAAAGTGTTGAGAATATGTAGAATATCTTTCTACTATATACCAAAAGTGTACAATGTATGCGAAAAAAAGTAGACATCAAAACATTTATTTTAAAACATGTTGACCATGTATTTGAGAAAGCTAAACATGCCTAAAACAATGTAGACATATTTGTTTTTTTAAGGGTAATCATGTATTTGAAAGATGATGAACATGTATAAAAAATGTTTCTACTATATATGAAGAATGTAGAATGTATATAGAAAAAGTAGAGATTATAACATATATTTAAACAATGTTGATCAAGTATTTGAAATATATTAAACATGTATTACAAAATGTTCCTGGAATTTATAAAAAAAATGGCATGTGTTGGAAACAAAAGAAAGAAGAAAGAAAGATAAAATGGAATCTGCGCTATACATGCACCGACTTAAGCGACAACCGACAGGTTAAAGGCAACCCGTAATGGGCCGCCAACTCAAGATGTGGCCCGTTAACGCATTCTTGTTTACTGTGTTTTCTAAAAATAGAAAAAAATCCTAATATACCTTTAAATATTTTCAAAACAAACTTAAAACATAGGTAAATATTATATATAAACAAAAATATTCAGATCCCTCACAAAAATGTCCATGTGTTCAGATATGTTGATGTATTTGTAAAAAGTGTTCGTCGCATATTTAAAGAATATGTGTACAAGTGAAAAAAAATCATTTATTGAAAAAGTCCATGTTTTTAAAAAGTTTACTCATTTCATCTTAATTACATTCATGTTTTTAAAACATATTCACGTATTTAGAAAAAAATATTGCAATCAAAACAACAACAAAACCAACAAAAATGAAAGAAAGGGAAAATATACAAATAAAATAGATAACAACTAAGGAAAATATGGCAAAACAGAAAAGGAAACAAAAATGACATAGGAAAAATAATAGCTAGGGCTCTGCTACTGGGCTCTGACCCACTAGCGAAAACTTGCAGGCTTCAAGGCCATGAATCCCTCCTAGGACCACACACTTTTCTTTTTAGTATAGAAAAAATGGCTAGCTTCGAGTGTTGTGGTAGGCGTGTAGAACGGGATGAATCCAAAAGAAAGTGTGCAATCCAATACTTATGGTTGCATGTGATGCGGAAGGCAAGAACACACAAGGTTCCTCTTGGCTCGGACTTAGGGTTAAGAAGGTGGGGGGGGGGGGGGGTGCATGCCATCATCGGAGAAGAAGAATTTCTCTCGAGCCTTAAAGGTTGTGGGGCAGCGACAGAACCATGAAGAAAGTGGTTGGGAAGTTGGGATAGGAGGGTAGTGAGGAGGTGCAAAGTGACGTCGGTTGCGGGTGGCGACGATGGTGGCCTTGAGCGGTGGTGACGGTCTTTTCTCAATACTCTCATATCGAATAGCAACACGACAAACCAAGTGTTGTCAGTATTAAGCTACATTGGCATTACGATAGATTCTCATAGTCTCGTTTGCCCTGCCCACTTTTTCCTACGACAACCCAGTTCAGCTACTACAAACTAAGGCTTAAAACTTGTGGGTCTTCATACAAATGGAGAAATCGTGGTTCCTTTCCAAAATTGAAAGAGGAAAAACATTGTGCATTTATATCCAACCACCGAGTCATGTCTCCCTCCCCACCCTCGCACCTAATCTCCACAATATCACTCCCGCTACAACTCCCCCGGTGTCTTGCTACGCAGAGCTCGGAGAAGTATCTATCATTGGAGCCGGACCGCCAAGATCGAGATCGATGACCTTGTGCCCAACGCCCCCTGTCATCTGGACGCCTGGTCCTCACTCAGGGCACAATCAGCTGTGTATAGTTGAATTCAACACATGTTCAACATTTTCGTATATTTCAATTCAATGCCCGTTCACAAGCAGCTATGTACAATGATAGTGATCTCGTCTACATATGAAGTATGAGAGCAACACGATCATGTCATATTTAAGTTTTTATTTTCGTATCTACACTATCACGAACATCTCCTGCAAACATCAATCAAGAATTCATCTACAACATAAGTAAAAAACCACAACAATTACATCCAGGGGCATTACTACATTTTAATGGATAATTCAGACTGAGAATATCATATTGCAATACATGGAACTGACCAGACTGCTGATTCTTAAGGATTTTACGCACAAATAATCGCTGAAAAAATTCCCAGGATATGATTCCACAGAATCTGAAAGTAAAAAGAACACGCCCTTTAGAGTCTACCATCGGTAAGGGTGGATAACAAGCCTGCTCGGCTTATTTAGTCTCGACTCGTTAGGGATCGTGATCATCAAGGCCTGGCTTGTGAAGATGGTTAGCCTTATAACGAGCTAAAATTTAAAGGCCGGGCTTAGTTCATTATAAGCTCGTGAGCGCTCATTAAAGGTACAAAAAACACAACATGCATTATTCTCATGGTCACAACTCGCCTAATCGCCTTCCACTGCGCAACAAAACACACAAGAAAATGGGTCGTGCAATAAGGGAATAAATCAGAATAAATTGCAGACTAAGGTTGCGGAGGGAGGCGGGCTGGTTGAACCTGATTGCCTGAAGTATACCTAGTCTACCGAGAATATTAACGAGTTTAAGTTGTAAATTTTGTTACCCCTCTTGTTCCTTGTACTGCCATGATTAAAGATGAGTAGATTGGAGGTTTGGCTCATCATGAGAGTTGAAGTTGAGAATTAAAATGGGCTTGGTCCATCAATAAATGAGGTCCAGCTAAAACGGGCCGACCAAACGTGGCCTACTGCCCTTTCCAAAAAGGGAAAAAAAGGAAACCCTCATTAATATCAAGTCACCGACTCATGGGCCCCACGCACCCACTCCCACTCCCCACTCCCCACTCCCACCAGTGTCTGTCTCCCCACACCGAGCTCAGTGAGCGAGAAGCCGCCGCCGCCGGAGCCGATGGCCGGGTTCGCCTCCTCGCGGCCGGCCTCCCTCGCGCTCTGCGGCTTCCTCATCTTCCTCAACGTCTTCGCCTTCCTCCTCGCCGTCGGCGCCGAGCAGCGACGCAGCACCGTACGCCCCCCCCGACCCTACCACCCCTCCTTCTTCCCTCGCCCCCCGCCTGCGCCGGGGCTGATGCCTGCTTCTGTCTCGCAGGGCAAGGTGGTGCCGGACGAGTACGACGAGCGCTCCTACTGCCTCTACGACACCGACGCCTCCACCGTCTACGGCGTCTGCGCCTTCTTCGTGCTCCTCCTCGCGCAGCTGCTGGTCTCCGGCGTCACCCGCTGCCTCTGCTTCGGCCCGGCCCTCTCCTCCCGCGGCTGCGCCGTCGCCGCCTTCGCCGTCTCCTGGTGCGCCTCGCTCAACCCTAGATTCGGCTCGATTCGTGCTCTGTTCGTGGAGTGTACGGAGATCTGCTTCTCTTACTTCAGAACTAGTACTATGACTGGGGAGTATAAAATTGTTTTTCTTGTGAGTGCTAAATTTTTTGGAATGCACTAATGATAATACGCCCACTGAAAGTGAAATCACTCGCTGCCTGTACTAGAAATCGTAGATGCATACCGGAAAATCTGCGGCCGTCTTGTACTTAATCTGCCAGGACTCTGGTCTCTTAAGATTTGGCAGCGAGGCACGCCAACTACCAATACCAAGGCAAGTTGTGTTGGTTAATTGTAACTAGCAGACTCAACAACATTCTTTCTCCAAAGCCAAGTATGGAAGAAATGTAATTTGTGGGTATCTCGACAACATTTTACTACACGACACAACATTTTGTTACACACTTCAGTTGGATTACCTTCTGACGAAGCCTCCGGCTTGGGCAAGGTTACTCAGACTGCCCATTATAAGAAAGTTTTATTCAACTTACACTCCTGCACGTTGTGGCCCTGCAATCCTGCAGATTCTTCAGATTGGGCAATATTTCCCTTTATTTAATGAAAAAAAAGTACTCGGACCAATCCACTCCATTCCTAGTGGGATGGATGAAACTCACACTTGTTCTGCAAGTGTATGTTGCACTAGTGTGATTGTGTCAATGTTGGTGCCTGGTTGTGCCTAACCCGGTAATTTTAAGTTCCGTTGTTCAAAAGAGCAATGTATTTTCTTATACCAAATTCTGTTGGATCATAACAAATTCCTCCTGGAACTAGCTTGCTATCGAAAGGCTTCTCAGTGTGTTAATTCATATTCTACAAGTCCAACCATAACAGCACAAATTTGCAACCTGCATTATAGACTTATCATCATAGTGTGGGCCATGCTATTGCTCCAGCTTCTCTAGAACAATCATGTAAAACCATGAGCAATGCGTGTGCTGTGATCCACCACATGTGGTCTCTGCGACAAAGACAAAGCAGTTTTCCATGTTTGTACCCTTGCCCACACCATCGCTGGACGGTGACAATCAACGTCGTCATGTCACCATAATTTCATCTCTATCTCTATGCCCGCATCAGGCGTCAGCGCTTCTCACAAAAGCAGATAAGGCTTCACTAATGTGCTAATGCGTGTATGCAGTTACTCAACCTCCTCCCTCAAGTAGTACATGGGCCAACACAGCCACAGCAATAAACAAAGATGTGAAAAATTTAGCCTAAAAAAAGATGTGGACATTTAGTTCTTTTTGAGCAAATAATATATTCAATCCTTTTTGGCAATGCTGATTTTTTAAAGAAAAGTTAAGAGCCACAGATTACCTGGAAAAATATTTAGTTCTAATTGTATTACTAGTACTCATCCAGTACTCGAAAAGTTGTCTTTTTGGACACTAGATGTTTCTAAGGCCTTCTGGCGCGTATATAAGCGTGTACGCTTGCTCTATCTGGGTGAGATAAGACCAGGTTCTGTAAAGATATAAAAAGCATAATTTGGATGCACTACTCAAAAAAATTCTGGAGTACCATTACGACTACAATAAAAAGGTAAACCAATGGTGCCACATGTGTGGCATGTATGGCTTACTTGTATGTTGAAGCTGCAGAACCAATTTGACAGTACGCTTGTTCGATGGTTGGAGCACAAATAGAAAGTTATTTATGGGCGTTTTGACATATTTTTTTTGAGTTGGTGTGTTTTGATTCTTTTTCTTTTTTGAGCTGGGGTGTTTTGATTCTTGAAAGCAATATTAGTGTGGAGCCTACATTCTAAGGTGTAGTATCCGGTAATGCTAACAGAGCTATTGTATGTAAAGTCGATAAGTTTATTTCTAAACAGTAAAATGTGAGCTTTTCTAAGAAAATCTTTTAATTAACTAAATATTCATTTATGTATTTCTTTTCGTCTTGTTTTGATATTTTTTTGGTAATTCTAGCTAGCATATCGTCATGGTTCTGTTCCATCATGATTAGATCTTTGTAAGTTCTAGCTAGCATACATCAGGGGCTTCAAGCTTGATCTTCTTAATGTACACATTTTCATTGAGGATATTTAATGAAGTGTCTTTCCTTGTTTTATAGTGGAACATACTTCTGTACTCTAGAATGAAGGGTGATTAATCATAGCGGTCAATAACTCTTTAGATTCTTGCACATCTGCATTTTCTGTTATGATTTTCCCAAGCGATCTATGTGGTTGGCATCATATACAGTCTTTTGAGCTTTCCTATTCTTCAGCACTTATTTTCATAATATGACCATTACCTCAAGTTTGTTCTTTTAAGTTGTCATTTTTCAATTTTTTATTAATTGGTTATTATGGAATCAATGGTTCTGTTACTCTCTGTTACAGTCTACTGCTATTTCTTACTAAACCCAATTCAGAAGTCTATACTTAACTTTTGGAACCATGAGTAAGTAATTTATGAAATACCATTGTCTGGGAATGTATATGGTGTGGAGAAAAGTGACTCGTGTCTTATTAGGACTCGAAAAATACAAGCAATCTGACAATCTCGTAATATCATTAGAAGCAGAATAGAAGCAATTTGGAGCACTAGATTATTGTTACCGTGAGAACCTCATAATAGCAGGAAGTTATAGTCGACTTCTCCAAATCTTTTTCCTGTTTTAGTTTCGGCGACATTGTTCCGTTCTCTGTAATAATTGCTTACTTAGACTCGATACCCAGGACTGCTGTTTGGTCATGATCATCATTATCATTCTGACAATGCCATGTTCATACCTGTTCCCAGGCTGACGTTCCTCGTTGCGGAGGCCTGCCTCGTCGGAGGATCCGCGAAGAACGCGTACCACACCAAGTACCTCGGCTACTACACGAAGCACGACCTGGTCAGCTGCGCCGCGCTCCGCAAGGGGGTGTTTGCGGCAGCCGCCGCCATGATGCTCATCAACCTCGCAGCCTCCCTGGTGTACTACTGGAGCTACTCGAAGGCGGCGGACGGCGGGTTCATCAAGCACCAGAACGAGGCCGGCGTGGGCATGACCGACTACGGCCTCGACAGGGGCGGCGGCCCCGGGCTCTGAGTGAGTGAGGCTTTGTGTTGCTTTGCTTGTCGCCTAGGCTGGTGGGAGGTTGCTGTAACTTATGTGTGCCTGAAGCTTTGTGCTTGCATCTGATGATCTGAGTGACGCGGAAACAGTATTGTAACTGCATCATATGTTTATGGTGTGGATCGCCTTTGGTGATATCGTCTTTGGGGTGTACTCCAGAGACAATGTTGCATGAACTGTCATGGTAAAAGTAAAACATTGCAGTGTAATACTGCTTTTCCCATGCTGGTTTAGGTTTGCTTCCTTATTGTTCGTGTAAGCTGTGGTTCTAGTGCGGTGGCTCATATGTTGGCTAGATAGAGTGAGACTGCTCATATGTTGGTTTATTTGATGTGTTGGCATTGTATCCATGACCTTGTAAACTCTGAATGTTTGTGGAATGAATGAGTCAGCCTTGATAAAAAAAAAACAGAGAAAAGATGAAGACTACAACATAATGTGGGAGCATATCAACTCCAGCGAAAAAAAATGAAAGCCTTTTTGGAAAATGGAAAGTCTTGTTTGGAAAATGTTTTATTGTACATGATGTATACAGGTCAGAAGGTCGAATGGTTTTGGAAAATGGAAATAGTCTTTCGCATGGCAGAAAATTAAAAATATTCTTATTTTGGTAAAAAGGCAAATCTTCAAGTGTTTTCTAGATGAAGTCAAATCTTCAAGTGTTTATGAGATTGTTTTTATTTTATACTTACATAAATGAATAAATGATGGTCGCAGAAGCCCAGGTTCGTGGGGCTGCACCTGCCAGTGGGCTTCTTCCGGCCCATGAGCGGTGGAACAAAAACCACCACAGACGTGCGCCCATGAATGCATGAATTCTGTCGGCCGGCCCGGAGAAAATCGTGCGCCCAACTCGTTGAGACAGGCACATGAACGTGGCGCCAACCAACATTTGTGCTCTGCTCTGCTATAAACTTGCATTCGCCTGAGAAGTACGCATCGACCAACTCCGGCGTACGACATCGATCGACTAGCTAGGAAAGGAATCCGCCTTGGAGGATCGGCCATGGCGAGGACGACTCCGGCGACCGTAGCGGCGGCGGTGGTGCTGCTTGCGGCGGCCGCGGCCCAGCTGGCCAGCGCCGGCTTTCCTAACCAGTACTGGCCGGCGCCGTCGGCCCCTTCCACCGGCTTCCCGACGTACGGCTGGGAGAACGCCCACGCCACCTTCTACGGCTCCGATAGCGGCCTCGGCCACGACTTCGGTACGTGCCCCTCATAGCTCACCCGCGTGCACCATGCACACCGCATAGGCACGCTAGCTAAGTTCATATGTTTTTCAGAATCGCGATTTTGTTGTACGGTTCTATGACTTTACGATTCAGACTAATTCCTATGATTCTATTCTATGATATTGGTACATAGAATCTATGTTTCTACGATCGTGATAGTTAATATCCTATGATTGGTGATCATGCCGTCGGACCTCCGATCCGATTCAAAATCACGATTCTGACAGCCTTGCACACACGCATTGTACCGCAGGTGGCGCGTGCGGATACAGCGGCAGCGACATCGCCTCGCTCTACTCGACGAGGACGGCGGCGCTGAGCACGCCGCTGTTCGCCAAAGGGGACGGCTGCGGGCGGTGCTACGAGATCCGGTGCGTCCAGTCCAAGTGGTGCGTGCCGGGGTCGCCCTCCGTCGTCATCACCGGCACCAACCTCTGCCCGCCAAACTGGTACCAGGACAGCAACGACGGCGGCTGGTGCAACCCGCCGCGGAGGCACTTCGACATGGCCCCGCCCTCCTTCTACAAGCTTGCCGCCAGGGTCGCCGGGATCGTGCCCGTCCAGTTCCGCCGCGTGCCGTGCCAGAGGAGCGGCGGCGTCCAGTTCTGCCTCATGGGGAACCCCTACTGGCTGCTCGTCCACGTCAACAACGTCGGCGGCGGCGGCGACATCGGCCAGATAGCAGTCAGGGAGACGGGCGGGGTGTGGATCCAGATGACGCAGAACTGGGGGATCACGTTCCAGGCCTTCTTCGAGCTGGACAGGTCCAAGGGGCTCCAATTCATGATCACCGGCGGCACCGACGGCAAGACAATGGTCGTCGGCGACGCCGTCCCCGCCTGGTGGAGCACTGGCCTCTGCTACCAGGCATCAAACAACTTCTGGTAGATCCTTCCCATCCGGCCATCCATCCATGGCCACGATACATATTCCTACATACTTCGATTGACCATCATCGATGCTGTTTGCAAGTGTTTTTGTTCTAGTAATTAATCTCTTTGTTGTGTTCTCAACTTCATTTTTGTCGAATGGAGATATCCCCACAATGTATATCTCTGTATTTTTCTATGTAAGGACGTCTCCAAAGCGGACCTTCAAATCTTCACTATATGTTTGGACCATAGTGTCCGGTCATAAAAACCGACATATACGGAAGACATTTGTGGATCAGCTTTGAGGATGCCCTAAGTCTTAGAGCTTGATTTGTTTCTACCCTCATCTTAGGATGCTAAGAATTTGCGAGGTTCTCCTATTAGTTCGATAACCTTGGTTCTCACTAAGGAAAATACTTATCCGCTACTATATTGCTTCACCCTTTCTCTTCGGGGAAAATCGCAATACAACTCACAAGTAGTAGTGACGAATGTATGGCCACGACATGTCAGAGGATGAGAAGCGTGCCCTGATGATGCCAATGAGCTGGTTCTATAGCAGTACGCTTGGGCTTATCTTTGATATGTACTAACTAATGTAATCTTTTCAAACTCAACTGGGAATTCAGTCGTTTGGATGTTCTTGGACCCACTCAGTGAATGGGACATTCAGTATAGCTGGGGTTTGGGTCACTAGTAGAAAACATGGCTATGGTTCCGGGCCAAATTTCACATTAGTCCCGGTTCAATCACGAACCGGGACTAATGTGAGCATTTATCCCGGTTCGTGCGGCTAAGGTATTAGTTTCGGTTCACTGCCCTTTAGTCCCGGTTTGTGTCTCAAACCGGGACTAAAGGCGATGTTGATATTAGTCTCGGTTCATGCCTCAAACCGGGACTAAAGAGTAGACCTTTAGTCCCGGTTTGAGGCACGAACCGGGACTAATGGGGTTGAGACTTTAGTCGGTTCGTGCCACGAACCGGTACTAAAGGTCCCATTTTCAAACTCTACCCCCTCCCGTGGATCGCCTTTTCAATTTTAAAAAATAAAAGAAAATGATGGAAATGTCAAAAAATAAAATAAAATAAGTTTCCCATGTGATATGTGGTCTAGTTGTTGGGAAAATTTGCAAATGTGAATTTCGACTTTATTTGCAAAATCTCTCCGAATTTGCAAATATGGGCATAACTTTTGCATACTAACTCGGATGAAAAAGTTTTTTATATGAAAAATCATCTACTCGAAAAGTTACATCCAAATTTAACGGGGGCAACCCCGTTAAACATTTTCAAAATCCTCAAAAACCTAACAGAGAAAAGTTACGGGGCTTTTAATATCTAGAGTGGAAAAAATAAAAAAAAATTCAAACTGTGGTCAAACAATGGTCAAACCATGGTCAAACTAATTATTCTAGAATATTAGTGTTACTAAATAATTTGTTCAGTTATTTTGAATTTTGGTCAAATCTGGTCAAACTGTGGTCAAACTATGGTCAAACAATGGTCAAACCATGATCAAACTAATTATTCTAGAATATTAGTGTTACTTACTAATTTGTTCAGTTATTTTGAATTTTGGTCAAATCTGGTCAAACTGTAGTCAAACTGTGGTCAAACTATGGTCAAACCATGGTCAAACTAATTATTCAAAATAACTATTGTTTTCTAAATAATTATTGTTTTTGAAAACAATAGTTTGAAACTCAAACAGTGAAATGTGTCAATTCATGCTCAAGCAAAATTCCTGAGGGTTAATAGGATTGACATCTTACTATTGTCAGGAAAACAACAAGTGCAGACTTGGAAACAAGGGAGAATAGAACCCGGAAGTTAAGCGTGCTCAGGCTGGGTGACCGTTCGGGAAGTTAGGTGATTTAGAATGATGAGGGTGATTAGAGAAGAGGATAAATTGAGCAGTGATGAGGGGTGCTGATTAGAGATTAGGGGTTAAAATAATTCAGAAATTTGAAAATAAAAAATTATTCAAAAAAATTTCAAAAAAAAAATTTCAAAAAAAAAATCATAAAATTTCCATTAGTCCCGGTTGGTGTTACCAACCGGGACTAAAGGTGGAGCTCCACGTGGCCGCGGCCTTTAGTCCCGGTTCTGGATTGAACCGGGACTAAAGGGGGAGGCATTAATACCGACCCTTTAGTCCCGGTTCACCCCTTACCAACCGGGACAATAGGCCCTTTTTCTACTAGTGGGTGCACTAGCATGTATTGTCAGGTAACACCTATTTGCAACCGTTTATTGTGCATTTCCGATGCCCCTCCATAGCTAACATTTTTTTTTGAAGTTACAGCTCGTCGTGGCATGTCATAGGAATAAAGATGCATCCCTCTAGGAGGAGGCATTCAAAGCCATCATCATCACCAACACTCTGATTATTATTGGGATCATCATCTTCATCAGCACCATCATCTTCATCAAGACACTTCATCATATCTCTCGGATCTACGAACTTTCCTCTCAGATCCCTTGCTGAGATTAGTTTCTAGTGATGATTACTCTATGTAATTGATGCTTAAAAGTTTAATTAGTAAAAGATTCACATGTTTAGATTGTTAATCATATATTCATCTACACTGATCATAATTCATATGCACTACTAGGGAAAAGCTTACCAATAGCGATGGTTTTTGAGCTACCAGTAGTGCGGGCACCAGCGCTACTGCTACGACGCTACAACTATTTTATAGCAGTAGCGCGTTTTTAGGCCAGCGCTACTGGTAAGTTCAAGTACTAGTAGCGCGTTTTCAGGCCCGCGCCACTGCTAACATTTATGTTTTTTTAGCATTTTGGCGCTATACATGTTTAAACAGATATATCTTTTATACAATAACAACTCATCATGAACTAGTCTGTTTAAATAGCATATTCATTACCACTTGTCATCACCATCAAACAATGTTCGTCAATGAGACATGATATAACAAGTTGGTCACTAGTCATAATCACAACTCCTCCTCATCATCATCAACTCTAACACATTGTAGCACATAATAACACATTCTCGCTACGACCTACTCCTCTCATAGGACCTACTCTACCCTCTCTTAGGTAAAATATCATAAAACAAGATAGGCATTGACGCTGCATTAAGGAAAATTGCTCTCCATAATAAAGAACGGAGATCATCCTGTCTCCAAGTCTTGGCCTACGCACAATGTTGCTTCCAAGTAGCTCTCTACGATGGTTCAAACATTTTTTGAAATCATTTATTATCATGGCTTCCTCGCTTTTAGAAATCCGGTATGAACAGGAGTGATGTGGATACTGCGGCTGACCTGGTCGTGGTGGCCGTAAGCTCATAACATTAACGCGACCTCTCGTCAACATCAGATGAGGCACACAATCCGTCGGGATTTTCTGTTCAAAAACATAGTAATAACTTTGTAGTTAGCAATATAGTTTAATTTTAGAAGAATTTATGCAAAAGATGCACGGATGTCGTAATAGTAGAAAATCTTACCATGATATCTCCATTGATGTTACCGTAGTTCAACACGTTCACTAGTGGCATGTATTGACCATAATGTGGAGGAGTTTGATAATAGCTATTGTAATTCTCAAGATTAGTAAAAAATGCGATAAGACCATCTTGCTCCTTATAAGTTAATTGCGCTTCATCATTGTAGTAGTAGGTTTTGTCTACCATTTTCCGTACATTTTTTGAAGAATGAAAACAAGCTGTCAATGGAAATAAGCTGTCAAATATTTTGAAATAAACAATATAAATTACTTAGTAAATATGTTTAAGAAACTCACACAATGGTAGAACTGGAAGCGTGTCAACAAGGACCCAAATGGTCATATTATTTTCGTCGATGTCAGGATCACCAAGATCGAAGGTGAGAAGCATACCCTCATGAAAATCATACGCCTTGCAAAGGGCTTCCCAATTAGGCAACCAAAATTGGATGAGTTCACAGAATTGTATAGATTTACAGCAAAATCATAACCATGATGGGTCCTTAGTTGAATTATCTTTGTCTCCATTCTTTCATGATCTTCAAAACCCATCTTCTCCAAGACATAGCGTCTTGCATGGCATGGGATAAGCTAGTCGAATTGTAAAAGACGGAAATTACACATTGAAGAAGCAGAGAAGTTGTGCAAAAAAATAACAAAAAACACTTGTAAATGCGTTATGCATCGTGTCAACATCGAAGGTCTCTTGGAGCTTGATGCTGAAGCGCCGACCTTCTACCAGGTGAGGCTTGTCGCACAGACCGCACTCATCTTCGCAATACTCGCACATAGAAAATTACCTTTCATCGTCAGACATTTCCTAATATGTAATTAATAATCCATCATCGAATACATATATAGTAGTTTGTAGCAAAGATCATCATATAACAACTAAAACACCTAAAATTTGTAGTTTGTAGTAGTTTGTAGCAAAGATCATCATCGAACCTAGTTTGTAGCAAAGATCATCATATAATCCATCATCGAATACATATATAGTAGTTTGTAGCACAAACCGAGCTCATCTTTTGCATTCAATAAGCAAATAACTAATAGGTAATTAATAATCCATCATCGAATACATATATAGTAGTTTGTAGCAAAGATCATCATATAATATCACTTATACATCTCAAATAATAGCTCCTCTAGGTTCAGTGGGCCGCGGTGGACACCCAAAGAGAAGGAACCATCACCGGATCATAGCTCCGGTGAGATCCCCAAAGAATCTGCCAGGTATTGGAGAACCGGCCGTTCGCCAACGCAACCAAGTAGCGTTGGACGTGCGCGTTCTCCTCCGTGACACGGTGCTATACCACCTGTGCGGGGGACTCAAGCCTCTCCACCGATGCAGGCCCACGTGACCGCCACCAAAGAAGCTCCGGGTCGACGACGGGCTGGCTCCTCACTAAGTTGCGCTCACCAGAAGGTAGCACAACCCAGTACCAGCCCGGCGGAGCCCAGTCCCGGACATGGCCCCTCAGCTCAACCAGGAGTCCTCCACTGAGTCGACGACGAGGATGCGGGATAGGCATCGTCGACGTCGAGAACTAAATGCTTAATTATGAAAACAAAATTAATAAATACTTAGCAAAATTTGGCATGACCTTTGCTAAAAATAGGACATATCGAGCGTCTAAAATTTGTTGCCAGTACGTAAACGAATCGATATTTCTGGCAAAACATAGGCCACTCGGAAAAATATGAGATGTCCAAAATGTGACATGTTCAAAATATGACATGTCCATTGCAAATTTGCATATAACAGGAAAAATTGCTTTAACTAAAAAAATAACAACAATTGCTTTAACTAAAAAATACCTACAATTCTGTTAACTACACCTAAAACAACTAAAACACCTAAAATTCTGCTAACTACACCTAAAACAACTAAAATTCTTTTAAATACACTTAAAACACCTAAATTCTATTAACTACACCTAATTAAAAACCTAGCTAAATTTCTGTCCTAACTTTAAAACCTAGCTAAATTTAAAAACCTAGGGTTCATACGAATTAACTAGGGTTCATACCTAATCTGTCGTAGCTAGGGTTCGATCATAACCTACATTATTCTAATAACCTACATTTTTTCAACTACATAGGATTCAAAATAACTACTCTAATAACTATAACTAGGGGGGAGGGAGGAGGAGGAAGGAGGGAGGAGTACCTCTCGGTGGAGGAGGGCCGGCGCGGGAGGAGAGCCTGCGCGGGGTCCTGGGCGGCCGGCGGGGGAGGAGGCCGATGCGGGGGAGGGCGGCCGGCGGGGAGGAGGCCGACGCGGGCGAGGGCGGCCGAAGCAGGGAGGAGGGCCGGCCCGGGGGACGGCAGCATGCGGGGTATTGAGGGAGGAGTGTGGAGTGTGAGTGAGCTGAGTGAGATGAGGCCGGGCTGGGGGCGCGCGGGGGAGAGGGAGTGGGCTTAACAACAGCGCGGGCAATGGGCCAGCGCTACTGCTAAGCCCACTAGCTGTAGCGCTGGCGCAAAACACACGCTACAGCTAAGTGGCCTGCCCTTTGGCCCCGGCGGCCCGCTAAACAGCAGCGCGGCCCGCGCCAACCAGCGCTGCTACTACTCAGTAGCAGTAGCGCCCGTTTTGGCAGGCGCTACTGGTAAATACTAGTAGCGTGGGTGCCCAAACAGGCGCTACTGCTAAAATTCTATGTATAAGCATGTTCCTAGTAGTGATGATGTGTTGTAGTAGTTCACTACGTTCTTGAGGTCATGGGATAAATCTTATTGCTAGTTATCTTGTGAAGTTGAACCAAGTACACTATTTTAATATTGTGTTGTGGTGTAATTCTGTAGTGGTGTTGTAATGTCGACTGCACACCACTTAACCTATTAGGGCGTTGATAAGAGCGTGATGTGATTATTTTGTTTATGGGTGGGTGGCCGGAGAGATAGATATTACCGTACCCTAATTTTATGAACTGTTGCATAAGGGGCGTTGGAACCCTCGAATTTATTGTTATGGTTAGATGCTATCTTAATTATTCTATTGTATTTGCGGATGCTTCCATAGAGGATGTAATCACAAGTAGGTTGTTTGTTCAAGTAAGAGCAACACCTTGTCACAGGTTTCACTGCACAACAAACTATCAAAACAATCAATAGTAACTCAATGAATCTTGATGAAAGTAACTTGATGACACTCATATGTGTCCTCGAGAACGCCTTGATCACTATGAGTAAAACAACCGGCTTGTCCTTGGCATAATTAAGGATTGGGCCACTTGTTGCACCATTGCACTTTTGTTTCTACTTACAGTCTTGCAATTACTCTTGCTTCCCAACAATCCATCAAATACTCTTTGCTGGTTTGATAGTAATCTTTGCTAGTTTCCATCAACCAATCCCTTCTGCTCCTCATTGGGTTCGACTCTCTTACGTATAGAAAATTCTACGATAGATCCCCTACACTTGCGGGTTATCAAGACTATTTTCTGGTGCCATTGCTGGGGAGCATAAAACTCTTGATAAGTGGAACCCTGAGAGAAATATTTAATGTTCTTGTTGTTTTTTATTTTTGTTTGCTATGTAAGTCTATTATGGAATTGTTTGCTGCTAATGATTTGTTAGGTGGGGTTGCCTATGACACCCATGTGGTTAGGAGAGACCCCCCCCCCCCCCCCCTTTCTGAATTCCTATTGGGTTTCTTGAACATGTGATAGCTAACCGATATGCAGATGATGAAACCGGTCCTCCTGAGGAATACTTAGGTAACCTTCTAGAATTATGTGGTCTCTTTAAGATTTCAGGTTTGCCCGAGGATGGGGTATTAAAGCAAATATTCCCTTTTTTTGGAGGGAAATGATTTATCATGGTTTAGGTTATTGTATAATTCACATACTATGCAGTGGAATCACTACTAGGGAAAACCTTATACACAACATCTTAGCAGTAGCGCTGGACAAAATCATGCGCTGCTGCTACTTAGTAGCAGCGCGCATAAATAAACCGCGCTACTGCTATGACTTTAGCAGTAGCGCGTACTAGAAAAAAGCGCTGCTGCTATGTTTGAACTGGGCGCACATGGCTAGCCCAACTTAGCAGTAGCGCGTATACTGGCCCGGCGCTACTGGTACTCTCCTTAGCTGTAGCGCTTTTCTATAAGCAGCGCTACAAGTAACCCTACCTTATCGTCCCCACGCGTGCGTCCGACCCTCTCTCTCACTCACACTCTCCCCCTCTCTCAGTCACTCTCGCTCGCGCGCCGATAACCGTCGTCGTGCGTCGTCGCCGCCGCCGCCGCCTTCGTCCGTCACGCCGAGGCACGCCTCCTTTCGTCCCTCCTCCCTCCTCCTCGCACCGCGCCCTCCTCCCTCCGCCTGCGGCCGCCCCTCCTCCCTCCTCTGCCGACAGCCCTCGTCCCACCGCCCTCGACCTCACCGCCGCCACCCGAGCCCACCCAGCACCGCCGCCTCCCGATCCCGATCCCGCCCTCGCCGCCCCTACCTCTCCGTCGCCCCCACCCCCTTTCTCTCTGCTTAGTTAGTACTAGATGTTGTTTAATAGTAGTAGATGTTTATTTAGGGTTCATAGATATGATTTTTATTAGTAGTAGATGTTAATTAGTTGTAGTGATGGTACTAGTTAACTAGGGCAGTATGATTAATAGTAGTTGTAGTTGAACTACTTTAGTTGTAGTTGAACTAGTTTAGTAAGTAAATTAATAAACTAGAAGAACTAATGTATTTTTAGTAAGATAATTAATATAACTAGTTGAACTACTTTATTTTTAGAAAGAACTAGTTTTTTTTCTATTTATAGTATGTTTATATTTAGTAAGAACTAGTTGAATTAATAAAACTAGTTGAACATGTCATATTTGTTGTTATTTTTTAGTTTGAGCAATTATTCGGGATGTATTAGTAATAACTTATACGGTTTTTGCTTTTGCAGAAATCAAGGAGCCCCTCCATCATCCCCGCCGTCATCCCCGTCACCGACCCCCTCCGGCATCGAGGTGAGACCAACCAAATCCATGTATATCTTGTGTTGCTCAAATAGGATATGTGGTTGCCCAAGTGGCCGTTCATGTTCAGTTTACACCTCCGAGTGGCCTATGTTTTGCCTGAGTGTTGATTAATTCCGTTCCGGCAAATTTCAAGCGCTCGATATGTCCTTTTTTAGCAAAGGTCATGCCGGATTTTTCCGTGAATTCTGGCATGACTTGTGCTAGAATATGTAGGAAGTATCGAGTGTCCTGGATTTTCTCGAAAAATAATGATCTAATTTAGGTTTTTAGTACATATATTTAATTGTATAAGTTTAATCTTTGAATTATGAACGTAGGAAATGTCGTAATCGGACGACGACAGTCTCTCGGGGGAGTGCAGCTGGTGCCACGACGATCGAGGTATGTGCGACAGGTTCGTTGAGCTGGACGAAGACCAGCGCTTCAGCATTAAGCTCGAGGAGACCTTCGATGTTGAAACGGTACGCAACAACGACAAGAGTTTTTTTTGTAATTAAGCATGACTTCAACTATTTCAACGTCTAATTTTCATCTTTTACAATTCGACTAGCTTATCCCATGCCATGCAGGACGCTATGTCTTGGAGAGGATGGGTTTTGAAGACCATGAAAATTTTAAAACAAAGAAAATACACCTAAGGACCCATCATGATATGGATTTTGAAGTAAATCTGTACAATGCTCAGAGCGTAATCTGTACAATGCTCAGAGCGTAACCCATTTTGGTTGCCAAAATTGGGAAGCACTTTGCAAAATGTATGGTTTTTATGAGGGTATGATTGTCACCATGGATCTTAGTGATCCTGACATCGAGCAAGACAATATGGACATTTGGGTCCTTGTTGACACGCTTCTGATTCTACTGCATTGTGAGTTCTCAAACATAGTTATTAACTAATTTATATTGTTTATTTCAAAATAGTTGACAGCTTATTTCCATTGACAGCTTATTTTGAATCTTCAAAGAATGTGCAGAAGATGGTAGACAAAACCCACTACACTGATGGCTCCGAATTAACTTATAAGGAGAAAAGTCATCTGATTGCTTATTGTACTTATCTTGAGAATTACAACACCTATTATCGAACTCCTCCAAATTATGGTGAATACGTGCCACTAGTGCACGTGTTGAACCACTATAACTTCTATGGAGATACCCTTGGTAAGATTTTTTACTATTACGACATCCGTGCATCTTTTGCATACTTCTAAAACTAGTACATCATTGCTAACTACGAAGTTATTACTATGTTTTTCAACAGAAAATCCAGATGGATTGTGTGCCTCATCTGATGTATCAGAATGGTCGCCTTGCAGTTCTGAACATACAGCCAGGTCAATCTAAAGAGCTCACCTGTGCATATCGGATTTCTAAAACCGGTGAACACATGCTAATCAAAGAATGGAAAAATGTTTGGACATTCGCAAGGAGGTTCTTGGAAGTAACATTGCGAAAGGCAAGAATTGGAGACAGGATAATCTCCATTCTCCATAATGGAGAGTCAGGCTATCTTGTTTTTGCTATTTTACCTTAGAGAATATAGTAGGTCCTAAGAGAATGTAGTAGGTCCTATGAGGTACAATATGTTTATTATGTGATACAATGTGTTAGAGTTGATGATGAGGAGTACTTGTGATTACGACTAGTGACCAATTTGCTATGTGATGTCTCATTGATGAAAACGATGATCTTGAGGACGTGTTATATGACAATGATATATTATGATGATAAGTTGTTAATGATATGATAATGATGATGATATTTATTATATCATTGGGTGAAAGAACATGATTAGTTTCAAGTGGATGTCCATCCACTTGAAACTAGTCCTGATTCTTTCACCCGTGATGTAATAACTCATTATGATGTAAAAAACAATCTCTAAATTCCTGTTGTATGAAAACTTGTGTAAAGGTGTATGAAATACAACATGAAATAAAAAAGAAATAAAATACTAAATAATAGTAGTAGCGCGGGCAAGGAGGAGCGCTACTACTAATTACCAGCAGCGCTGCTCTGGAGAAGCGCTACTACTAGATCAATTTAGCAGTAGCGCGGGTCCAGGCACGCTACTGCTAAGCTTTAGCTTTAGCACCTTATCAGTAGCGCTCCTGGCCGCGCTACTGATAGGACTAAAACCCGCGCTGCTGCTAGGCTTTTCCCTAGTAGTGAATATCTTATGTTCTGAATTTATTTCCAAGGTTCATCCAACTCAACACGTACTAGAAGACCGTAATTATCTTTATAATTTTCAGGCTCATTCTGGAGACAGCATGAGACAAACTTGGGGAAGGCTCGAGTTATTAATACTCAAATGTCCTGCTCATTGGTTATCCAAATAGATGATTCTTGCAAACTTTTATGAGAGACTTTCGCAACATGATAAAGAAACACTGGATATGTCTTCTGGAGGCTGCTTTGGTAAGAAGAATACTGATGATAAATGGGGTCTCATTAAAATAATACAATACTGATTATTGGGAGATCGAGAACGGTAAAGATTCATGTATGAACTTTGTATATGATTGCTTTAAACCTTATTCTGAAGCATCTACTTTTATTGAGCTTGGTGCTAAGTATGGGCTTGACACTAATATATTGATCACTATTTGTAAATATTTTGTTGCTCATATTAATGTCACTAAAGAAAAGTGGGACAAATATCAAAGATAATTTTTAATAGAATGTTATTGCTCAGGAAGAGATTCTTGTTCACACTGTAGATCATGTGTTACTTTCTTCTTACATTGAGAAACCTTTGTTCCTTTTAGAATTAATATGTAGAATATGACTAGATCTACTGAGTTTGACGCGTCAAATGGATGAGAGTTGACTATGTAGAATTTGAGAAAGTGGTGGAAAGTCAAAAAATTCAAAAGTTCCAAAAGTATATGGTTTTATGTTCTTTGGTGTTCAATGCACATGGAAAAGTGCGGATTACAAATGTAGAAGCACACATAGTGCTATAGCTATAGTGCATAAAGAAGATGGCCTAGAAAAAGGATGAAACAACTTCAAATTTGACTCGAGATGACTAAAGGCAAGGTCGGAATTCTTCAGGCTCAAACATGCAGTTAACAAGAGGAAGAATGATGAGTTTTGGTAACTCTTTTATGTGGATTTGAATATGCGAGTTATTCTCATTCATGCACATCGGGGAAGAAGCTACCATGGTGATGATTCATTGGTGTTCTCAGATATGGTGTCTTCATGGTCGATTTGTGATGGCACTGAACACATACTCTAGAAAGTTGGTTACAAAAATACGAGTGGAGAAGAAGTTAACTTTTGTGCGAGCATTGACTATGATGATGAATAAAAATTGGACTATAATTGCAGGTGAAGCCTTGTGAAGTCAGGGAAGTAGCAGAGGGTCATTAGTTGCGCGATTCAAGTTCAAGGTAAGATCCGTGCAATGGCGACTTCAAGACGCCGAGGACAAATTCGCCAAGGTGGAGTGTTGTGCCAAATATATGTTTGTGAATTGTGCGACAGTTGGACTTGTTATTAGGATGAGTTAGGTGGATGAGTTGTGCTATAGTAGGACTTCAACCATCTTACAAAGCCTTAAACACTACATCTTCATGTCATTGTACTCTCTCGGCCTCTTTAGATTCATCATATTCACGAAATTTTTGGAAGTTACCCAAAAGTAGGTATATCCTTTCAAGGTCATCTCCATATAGGCAAAGGTCAGTGTTCATCATCTTGAGAAACTCAACTGGGTTCAGCTCCGAATTTCCGGGAACTTGGTAAATGGAAGATTTTAACTCTTTGCTATCTTTGCAACTTGGACTTCAATGTTTGTTGTCCTCTGCTGCAAGTTTTACAAATCGGAAGTGAGATTACCCAATTTTCTATCCATTTGCCGAGGCATGGGTCATGAGTTTTTATAAGTCCACTAAAAGTATTATTCTACTCGGTCTGAGCGGTGCTGAATTGCTTAAAGGTCTTGAAGCCTTGGCGGTTGTCATATATGTTAGAAGTACCTGCATGATTAGCGTTCTGGTAGTTGCCTCCATAAGAATAGAAAATTTTCCAACGGTGGTTGAAATTACCCAAGCTATGAAGTTATTATCAGTATAAACATTCAGCTATTGCCTTGATGAAGATATTGCTGTTATTTAGACATATCCATGAGATTACCAATCTTATCAGACACTTCTTTAATTTTTTCACAACTTTACCTTCTGAGTCAAGGATGGAGGTGTTCTTTCAGCATGCTAGTGGGTGTGGTTTTAGTTATCTCGGAAGGAAGATGTAACTCTTGAGATTACTTTTTCAGTTCTTATTAACATTGTGTGCGCATTCATCCACAAAATAAATCAATTGGCCGTGCCTATAGAATATGCCAGGGTTAAATGGTTGTGACCATTGATGAAAAAGACAATCCAATTTGAGATCAAACTAGATGATGACCCGCATGTTGCCATGGGAACCATGTGAAAACAATTGCATAAAGAGGTGTTCATAATCAACTAAGCTAATAGAGAAATAAATGTAAGAGTGTTGTCGGTGTATATTTTAAAATTAATAAACTTTCCAAGTATGTGGTAAAATGATATAAAAAGAGAAAAACAATTAAAGTGAACTTCATGTGACACCATCTTTAACAAAATTGTGAAACATGAACTATAAATTATTGCTCCAAGCGTCTAACACACATACCATATTTGACCATATATAACTTAACTTATGACTGAAATGGATGACTTGATTCCCCCAAAAGAAGACATGTATGACTTGACGCGGTGGCATGGTGTGACTTGAGAATGTCGCACAATGTCGATCAGGCGGCTATCAATTATTTAGTTGATGTGAAAGCACGCATGTGAAGAACACGTTAGTATTGGGAGCTAATTAACTATGTAGATATAAAAGATTAAATCTTGCAATGATAAGCATAATTTCATCTTAACTAAGGCCATGCACTTTGTAACGTTATGTTTTGTGGCATTGCATATGAGAATGTTTGATGATAAGGCAAACTTTCTCCACAAAAGGATGGTTCCACTGACCCACCTACAGCCCCTTCAACCTTTGTTAGCTCAAAATGCTCTACATTTCTATGTTTCGACCCCTTCAACCTTTCACCACCTCTATTGGCCTCCCTTTGTACTAAATTCCTGGCTCCGTTCCAGCAACCGATGTTCTTTTATGGTTACTAGATCTTCTTATTTGCATGCATATTGAGATCTTCAAAGCCTTGTATGGCAAGAGCGTTTGCTTATGTCGCTTTCCCTTATTGTTTATTCAGTGCAAGTTATATGCTCAAGCTAGCATCAGACAATTGAAGGAATAAAACACCCACTATAGTTTTAGATCAAATCTAGTAAACTAAAAGACAACAATCTTAACTTCCTTTGTGCCAAGCAAGCAAAATGGAGGCTGTGGATACAGGGTCCACTCATGCCTATGTCGAAGGTGGCGGCGGATCGATTCGTAGATTATGTTGCCTCCCATGTTGAGAAAAACCTTTGTAGCCACCTGCTCCAACTGCGTACACACCACCTTGAACAATGGTTGCTCCGGTTGTTGCTGCATTACTAGCTGATAGACGTAAGATGATAGACATAAGATAATATATAGATGGCAAACAAAGTCACTATTGTAATATACCCTAGCATATCACCTGTTCACACATCCCCGGTTCCATTCCTAGTGGAAGCTTTTCTAATTTTTTGCACGAGTGAAATGACTTGTCTTTGGTGTGACGGCACAGTTTGATTACCGGTTTACCACAATATCGTCCGGCTCGATGTGGATTTCACTGGTTCAATGCTTGATCGGTCTTGCGAACCAATCTGTGGTTGGATGGTTAGAGGGCACGGACGGATCTAGAGGGTGGACAGGGTGGGCCGTGGCCCACCCTGGAATTTTAGATCAGCCCATGTACTATAGGAAACATAGAGTGGTAAAAAAAGCAAAAAGCCCATCAGGAGCTAGTACCAGTTCAGCACTGCACTGTGGCCCAATACACTTATTAGGCCGACACTCTCTCGTTCCCTTGGTTCCTTCAGACTCGTTACCCAAACTAGCCCTGCAGCTTTGCTCCCTGTTGCTGATTGTCAAGTACAATTACCATTGTTGATTTTGGTACAACACCGTTGTCACATTGACGCCACCATTGCTACATGAAAACTGGTTTTTATTTCACTTTCTACATGGGAATATTTCTGCAAGTAAAGGATATTGATGTGATGCCTTTTTCCTAACCATGACAAATTATTTGATTGTGTAGTAAATTACCTTCATTTTTTTATATTTCTTTAAGCTATTCGAGTTATCATCACTATTATTCAAAAAAAAGTTCTTGCTACTAGGACCTTTAAGATACGACATGGAACAACTACTGTTGTTGTTTATTTTGAAGAGAAAAGTATGTTTTTGGTCCCTCAAGTTCCCACAAAGTATAGACTTGGTCCTTCAAGATTTTTTGGTATACATTTGGTCCCTCAAGTCTCAAAACCGGAAAAGTTTGGTCTTAAACCAGATTTTGAGCACGTTGACCGGGTTTGGCCACCACAAAACCGTACGATGAACAGTAAATTTGAAGAAAAAAATGCTTACATGCGCAAGGTGCGACCAACTTTTCGTGCTCTTTCGACACTCGAGGAGCTCAAAAAGTTTCAGAATTTTTTTGAATTTACTATTCATCAGGCAGATATTTTTGGTTTTTTCCCATGAGCTCCTCGAGAGCCAAAAGAGCACGTAATTTTGTTCGCATCTTACGCATGTAAGCATATTCGACCCCAAAAAGTTTCAGATTTTTTTGAAAGTTTTTTTTTTCGAATTTACTGTTCACCATGCGGTTTTGTGACAGTCAAAACCGGTCAACGTGCTCAAAATCTGGTTTAGGACCAAACTTATCCGGTTTTAAGACTTGAGGGACCAAATGTATACCAAAAAAATTTGAGGGACCAAGTCTATACTTTATGAGAACTTAAGGGACCAAAAACATACTTTTCTCTATTTTGAACACCCAAGGTTGATATCCTAGATCTGCCAGTGACATATCATATTTGTGGTCAAATATTTTTCAACGTGGACTACCCTGTTTCAAAATCCTAGGTCCGCCACTGTTAGAGGGACAGTGGTATTCCCAGCCCACCAGGGTTCAAGTCCTGGTGCTCGCATTATTTCTGTATTTATTTCACAATTTTCGGCAACCTGCTTTCAGTGGGAGGAGACGTTCCCGTCGACGACGAGGCGCCTACAATGACTTCGTAAATCTCAAGATGATATGCCGGCTGAGTCTCTCGAGGGTGTGCGTGTGTGCATTCATGGGGGTGGGTGTATGCGCGTAAATATGAGCGCTTGCGTCTGTACTGTGTTAAAAAAATGCTTGGCCGGTCTTCAACGTACGTGAACCAAATGACTTGAGCCTGTTGTTCCGGTTCTTTTTGTTTGGACCGTTGGGTTGGTAAGACCAGATCAAAATAGGAGGAAGAGACAACGCAGAGCCGATCCGGTGGCCCAGTTTTAATAACTATGGCCCTGATTAAAATGGTAGACAAGTCCATGATCTACCTAATCCAGCTTGCCCATCAAGGAACTTTGACCAGTATTGCATTAGTAGCTGATAAACATACGTTGATACATATGTCAAACAAAGTCACTATCATCTCATATTATCTTTGCACTATCATTTCATTAGAATCCGTTTTTTTACAATGGAGCAACTGATCAGTAGCATGTCTCATACGACCATTGGCAAAGAAACTAAAGGGCATTGACTAAAAGAAACTAAAAAAGAATTTAACCTTTCTTGGAGAAGAAGCAGTAACACCCACCATCTGAATTCTGAATCCAGTGCAGATGAAGAAAAACTGAAAAACTCGCCGTTAGACCCCTATAAGTACCGGCGTGTTAGTTTGTTTAGGTAGGCAAGATATCATCAAGCAAGCAAAGCAAAGATAAACCAGAATCTGCAAGCAAGCAAGCAAAGCAAAGATGGCTGAAGAGGTTAAGCTCATCGGCACATTGGGGAGCCCATTCGTCCACCGGGTCGCTGCCGCCCTGCGGTTCAAAGGGGTGCCCTACGAGCTTGTTCTGGAAGATCTCCAGAGCAAGAGTGATCTGCTGCTAAAGCACAACCCCATCCACCAGAAGGTGCCCGTCCTTCTTCACGGCGGCCGAGCCATCTGCGAGTCAATCCTCATCATGGAGTACATCGACGAGGCCTTCGACGGACCGCCTCTCCTGCCGGCTGATCCCTACGCCCGTGCCATGGCCCGTTTCTGGGCTCAGTTCCTGGAACAGAAGGTGATCTCCTATATCCTCCTACTGTCCATACAATCTAGCCGCAATCTTTTTGGTTTTTTTTTTCGAAAAAGAGGATAATTCCTGGCTTTTGCATTGAGCGATGCACACACCCATCTTTATTAATTATAGCCGCCATCTTTTTGTGAGCATCTTTTCTGAAAACAATTTGGTGAGCATGCACTTACCCAACATACACTTGATGGCCATGCAAGCAGTGCGCGAGGCCGTTCATGCTGGCCATGTGGCTGGACGCTGGCGAGGAGCAGAAGGGGTTCGTGAAGGAGACGAAGGAGAACCTAGCGCTGCTGGAAGGGCAGCTCCAGGGGAAAAGGTTCTTCAACGGCGACTCCATTGGCTACCTCGACGTCGCCGCCTGCGGTCCGGCTCACTGGATATACGCGATGGAGGAGGTGACCGGAGTGAGCTTGATGGGCGAGAACGAGTTCCCTGCTCTGCGCCGCTGGGCAAAGGAATATACCGAGAATGAAACCGTGAAGGAGTGCCTGCCGCCGAGGGAGCAACTGGTCGCCTTCCTCAGCGCGAACAAGGACAAATACAAGATGATAGCAAACGCGATGCTCCATCAGTAGTAGCAACTCGATTGGTGCAAATGCAGTGTGCCAGTATAATTATGCATGTTGTGTGCTAGAATAAATTTTTGGAATTGCGATTCCATAATCTACCGGGATGTATTCTTATGTGTGTGTATGGCATCAAAAATTATGAGTGCTTAATATTGGTGCTATATACTGTACTTCGGCTAAGATTTGACCATACTATGTGTAAAATATATATTTGGAGTAATTGTGTTGGATAGTAATATTCAAAGAGCAATCATATGTTCAAAATTACATAAATTTGGTAGTTTCCCAATTACTTATATTTTGGACAAAAAGAACTACATTCAACAGGAATATAGATCCTCGTGGTCAACTTTATGTACCGTGTGGCACGCAGCCGCCTCCTTCCCTAACAAAAGTTTAGGATTCCTCTGCCTTCCGTCGACGCCATCGCCGGTCCGCCTCGTCTCCGGTGGTCTTAGGGCTATGGCAGCATGGTGGATCCCGACCCTGCCGGCGGGAGGATCTGTTTTTAGATGTTCCCAAGTTTTGTTAGGGTTTGTGTTCTGCTCAGGAAGATAAGACGGCGGCGGCTTTCTGAAGATGGAATAAGGTTCTCCATGCCTAGCCCTGTCCTGGTGGTGTGTCTAGCATCGTCGGTGCATGTGTGGAGGTATGTATCTGGCGGATCTGTCTTGGTGGATTTGCTCGGATCTGGCCATAGTACGTCCATGTTCATGTGTCTTCAGGTTGAATCCTTCCATCTACGTTACTCTTTATTGGTGGCGGTTGTTGTTCTGCTGTGTTGGTTCTATGGGGCCTTGACATGATGACTTTCCGACTGTCTACTACAATAAGTTTTGTCCGGCTCCAGCGAGGGAGGGGCGATGACGGCGGCGCCGTCGGCTTGCATCAGTTCTTGTAGTCGACGCTAGATGGTCTACGGATCTGAATGTAATTTTTATTATTTCTGGTGTTCGTTGTACCGCCATGACTGAAGATTAACAGATCGGAAGTTTTTCCCAAAAAAACATTATGTACCATAGTCTGGTAGTAACCATAAAGTTACATAAAAAAGGGACCTTGATAAGTGTTACAGTGTGACACGAACACATGGCAACTCCGAACGTTTTTAATGGCAAGTTTAGTGACACGAGAATGGCAACTTCTTTTCAGATGGCAAGTTTCAAAAAAAAAATTGGGTTTGTTTTTTCTTTTCGAATGGCAACTTTAGTTGTAAAATCGTCAGGGCCTGGGTGCTGCGTGACACACATGTGACAGTTATCATTTGAGAAAAAAATAGAGATGGGATCAGCATAATATCTTATTAACATCAATAACTTTTTCAAGTACATACTAATGGGAAGAAACAAAGAGAGTTGCAACTTGCAGCCCAAAGCAGTACGAGGGTAGAGCATCCCATTTCCGTGCTTCTTCCCAAATAGCACCTTTTACTTTTCTCTGAATAGCTGATAGTTGGATGGATATCATCTACTTGTTCTGGGTGAATTGTCAATAGCACTAATCTGTTTTCTCAGTATTAGTACATACAAAGATCGTGCATACCTACATATATCATCAATTTCCCTTATGCATTTTTAAATATTGTCAACAACCATTCTTTTCATCTGAATATGATATGAAGTTGCAGATAGGGTAGCATGCAGTAAGTGCAAAGTACTTCAGGACAAGGACAAGGTTCATCCTAAATGACATGGTTTGTTCACACACAAAATACATATCACCCCCTTACGGAGGGTCGGCCCATGCCACATGTTAGCTCGGTTGGCTACGTTCGACAGGTGACCTTTGTCAAACATCATTATATGCGGCTGTCACGTGAGATATATGAGATATATGTTCGGTACATATTAGAGATAAGGCTAGGAGGTAGTTTGTATGGAGATCTTCTTGTAACCATCTTCTCCTTTCTTCTCTCTCAAGATGTATCTTAGATCTCTCTTCTCTCTTCCTCAAACCGCATGTACAACCTCGGCTCCTCTGCTATATAAATGCATACGTTGCCCTCGACCAGGGTAAGACGTTTACCGCTTGCACATGGTAATCAGAGCCCCTCTTCTTCAACTCATCTAGCTACCAGAACCACCTGTGTCGAAGCCGCACCATGTCTTCCTCCTCCGGCGCTTCCTTCCAGCCTAGTTTCAATGGCCGGGTCACCGAGAAACTATCCCGCACGAACTACGTGCTATGGAGCACGCAGATCATACCCCAACTGCGTGGCGTCGGGGTCTTCGGCTACGTCGACGGCACCCAGCCGGAGCCGGCAAAGCTCCTCGTCACCACCAAGGAAGGCAAGGAGACTTCAATGCCCAACCCTCTCCACCCAATCTGGGTCCGGGAGGACCAGCAGGTTCTTGGCTACCTGCTGAGCAACCTCACCAAGGAGGTGCTTCTCACGGTGACCACGGTCACCACCGCGGGCGCGCTCTGGACGACGCTCACCGGCATGTACTCGTCGCAATCGGTGAGTCGCATCAACAACATCCGTACTTCTCTCATCAATGCGCAGAAGGGCAACCTCTCCGTCGCCTCCTACTTCGCCACCATGCGCGGCTACGCCGATGAGCTGGTTGCGGCGGGCAAGGCGATCCTCGACGATGAGCTCATCTCCTACATCATCCACGGGCTCGACGCTGACTACCAGCCGCTGATCTCTGCACTGGATGCTCGTGTCACGCCCATCACCATCGACGAGCTCTTCGACATGCTCTCAAACTTCGATCAGTGGATGGTGCACTTCCACGGCAACGGCGGCGGCGGCTTCAAGTCCTCCGCGAACTCGGCCTCTCGTGGTCGTGGTGGCTCCTCTCGGCGTGGCGGCTTCTCCCGTGGCAGGGGGAGGTCCAGTGGAGGAGGCAACGGCGGCGGCTCCAACTCCCGCAACGGCGGGCGTGCTCCCGCCAACAAAACTAGCCGCGGTGGCGGCAACCCTCGCGCACACCCTGATGCCCCTCGGTGCCAGATATGTGGCAAGTTGGGGCACACAGCAAAAGATTGCTGGTACCGCTACGAAGAGGACGACGACTCCTCTCAAGATGATGACAAGGTGGCGGCGGCTGCAGATGGCTCCTATGGAATCGACACCAACTGGTACATCGACAGCGGCGCCACCAACCACATCACCAACGAGCTCGAGAAGGTGACCATGAAGGAGAAATACCGTGGCAAGGACCAAATCCACACGGCTAGTGGTGAAGGTATGGAGATCCGTCACATTGGTCATTCAAGTTTTAGTACCCCTTCTCGTAGAATCCATCTTAGGAAAATTTTGCATGTTCCTAATGCCGACAAAAGTCTTCTATATGTCCATAGAATTGCTCTTGACAATCATGTCTTCATTGAATTTCACCCTTATTTCTTTTTGATCAAGGATCAGGCAACGAAGAACAATCTATCGAGGTAGATGCGTTCGTGGGCTCTACCCGTTGATTCCGGAGCTTAGGAGACTAAATAAACAGGCTTGTGGTGCTATCAAGCTTTCGTCCACACGATGGCATGATCGTCTAGGACATGCTTCTTTTTTCCTAGTTGAAAAATTACTTAGAAAGAATAAGCTCCCGTTTGTTGGTGAGCGCAATATTGAAACTATTTGTGATTCCTGTCAACGAGCTAAGAGTCATTAGCTACCCTATCCTATATCCACTAGTGTGTCTACCAAACCATTGCAATTAATTTTTTCAGATGTTTGGGGTCCTGCCCCCAACTCAGTCGATAGACATACGTACTATGTGAGCTTCATTGATGACTATAGTAACTTTTCTTGGATTTATCTACTTAAGAAAAGATCCGATGTCTTTCAAGTTTTTAAAAACGTCCAAACACTCGTTGAACGCAAGTTTGACATCAAGATACTTGTTGTCCAATCAGACTGGGGCGGAGAGTATGAGAAATTAAACTCTTTCTTTCAAACTCTCGGCATCTCTCACCATGTGTCGTGCCCCCACGCTCACCAACAAAACGGCTCTGCTGAACGCAAGCACAAACACATTGTTGAGGTCGGCTTAGCTCTCTTAGCTGGCGCCTCCATGCCTCTCAAATTTTGGGATGAAGCTTTTCTCACTGCCGTTCACATCATCAACATGCTTCCCAGTCGTGTTATCAATAACGAAACTCCAGTAGAACGGCTCCTCCACACCAAACCTGACTACACGTCTCTTCACGTTTTTGGGTGTGCAATTTGGCCTAATCTTGGTCCATATAATCAACGCAAACTCATGTTTCGGTCAAAACAGTGTGTGTTTCTTGGATATAGCGCTCAACACAAAGGTGTAAAATGCCTTGATGTGTCCACGGGACGAGTCTATATCTCCCGTGATGTTGTTTTTGACGAAACCAAGTTTCCTTTTGCTGATCTTCATCCCCGCCGGTACCTTGCTTCGCAAGGAAATCCTTCTTTTTCCATCTTACCTCACCGGCCTTGATCACGGGGGAAACACTTGTGATGATTCAATGCTGACTAACCCTCCTAATGGTGCAAACGAGTTTTCTGGTGATGTTGCAGGAACAACCAGCGACAAAAATGATGAAGAAATTGGCCTTCAAGTGCCATATTTGCTGTGTCCGGAATCGGGGAACAGATCCTCCTTGGGATCGTTGCCAGATCAGCTGCAGTCCAGGAGATCCGCACCGTGATCAGCGCCAGCAGACGCGCCAGACCTGCCAGCAGTGGAATCTGCCGCTCGTGTAGGTTCCCGCGGCTCCGCGCCTGTCACCAACTCCGCGCCAATCGCCAAATGCCACGCGGCGACGTCCTGGTGGCCCGGGCGGTGTGCGCTTCCCCGACCAACCGCATTGCTACAAGCGGCGCCCCCAGGCGCGGCCGACCGGCGCAGGATCCAGCACTGACCCACCCAGCCAAGAGGGCGCGGGCTTTGGTGCAGATCCGCGTGGCGCCGTGCAATCACGGGCTCATGATGAGCCGGTCAGTGAGCCTGGATCTTCTGCGGCTGCTACAACCTCTCCATCAACTACTGAAGGCATAGAGGATCCGGTGCGGATGGCTGGCGAATCTGTCTCGGGATCGCCTGCGCCAGGAACTCCTGTGCGTGGCTCCGGATCTTCTGCATCGGCTGACTCTGCAGTATAGTCTCGGCGGCTCACACGGTTGCAAAAAGGTGTAACTCAACCTCTCAATTATAAACATATAAGCAAATATGGCCTAGTTTGCTCTACAGATGCACAAGCTGAACCGAGAACTTTGGATGAGGCATTCGGAGATGAAAAATGGAGAAAAGCAATGATGGAAGAATATGTGGCACTAAGGAAAAATAAAGGGACAATTGCATTTTTACCCCTAGTTGGTTCCTACCCACGGGTTTTGCCCTTACTTTTCGAGCTTGCTCAGTTTTGCCCTTACTTTTTCCGTCGAGGTTCCTCGAATGCCCTTTGACCATTTGACCAAAACTTTAAAAATTCATAACTAATTCATATGAACTCAGAAAAATGCAAATAAGATATCAAAATGTTCAGATAAACATTAACTTTATGTGCATATCATTTGCATTCAGGACAAAAGCACCCTTTAAACTACCTGAGGTAATTAATGTTATTAACATTATTAAAAATAAAAAGGTATAAACAATATTTTTTTCATGAATAAAAATTACATGCAAATGTAGGTGATGTTTTCTGAACATCCTGATATCTTATTTGCATTTTTCTGAGTTTGTATAAACTTGTTATGAAGTTTTCAAATAATGGTCAAAGTCGTTAGAACATTCTTAATAAGATGATACAAACTCAGAAAAATGCAAATAAGATATTTGGATGTTCAGAAAACATCACCTACATTTGCATGTAATTTTTATTCATGAAAAAAATATTGTTTATACCTTTTTATTTTTAATAATGTTAATAACATTAATTACCTCAGGGAGTTTAAAGGGTGCTTTTGTCCTGAATGCAAATGATATGCACATAAAGGTAATGTTTATCTGAACATTTTGATATCTTATTTTCATTTTTCTGAGTTCATATGAATTAGTTATGAATTTTTAAAGTTTTGGTCAAACGGTCAAAGGGCATTCGAGGGACCACGACGGAGAAAGTAAGGGCAAAACTAAGCAAGCTCGAAAAGTAAGGGCAAAACCCGTGGGTAGGAACCAACTAGGGGTAAAAATGCAATTGTCCCAAAAATAAAACATGGCATTTGGTTCCCCCGCGACAAGGTAAAAATCTTATAGATTGCAAGTGGGTGTTTAGAGTTAAGATAAAATCTGATGGAATTGTTGATAGATACAAGGCTAGGCTTGTTGCCAAAGGTTTTAAACAGAGATATGTGATTGATTATGAGGATACATTCAGTCCAGTTGTAAAAGCTGCTACTATTCGCCTTGTTCTGTATATTGCTGTCTCTAGGGGATGGAGTCTCAGACGGCTAGATGTACAGAATGCATTCCTCCATGGTGTTCTAGAATAAAAGGTGTATATGAAACAGCCTCCTGGGTTTGAGAGCAAGTCTAATCCCTCATTTGTGTGCAAACTTGATAAAGCACTCTATGGCTTGAAGCAAGCTCCAAGGGCGTGGTACTCACATCTTAGTCACAAGATGCAATCACTTGGTTTTGTCCCTTCCAAGTCAGATACCTCACTGTTTATTTACAATAAGCTCTACATGCATATTTGTTCTCATCTATGTTGATGATATTATTGTTACAAGTTCATCTAGTGAGGCCATTGCATCATTGTTGAAGGATTTAAGTGCAGAATTTGCTCTCAAGGATCTTGGAGATTTGCATTTTTTTTCCTTGGGATTGAAGTGAAGAAACACAAGGATGGACTTCATCTCTCTCAAGAGAAATATGCAACTGATTTGGTAAGAAAGGCAGGTCTGCAAGGTTGTAAACCCTCCTTCACTCCATTGTCCAGCTCAGAAAAATTATCTCTCACAGAAGGGCAACTCTTGAATCAAGAGGACAGTACAAAGTACAGGAGTTTAGTAGGTGCACTTTAGTACTTGACTTTAACAAGGCCTGATATCTCTTTTGTTGTCAACAAGGTGTGTCAGTTTTTCCATGCTCCTACCACTGTTCATTGAACTGCTGCAAAATGCATTGTCAGATATGTCAAACATACCTTGAGCATTGGTCTTAGTTTGAGCAAGTCATCCTCAACTCTTATTAGTGCTTTCTCTGATTCTGATTGGGCAGGCTGTCTGGATGACAGGCGCTCTACTGGTGGATTTGCAATATTTTTTGGACCAAACTTGATTTCATGGTGTGCAAGGAAACATGCAACAGTGTCTCGGTCTAGCACAGAGGCAGAGTACAAGGCATTAGCAAATGCCACAGCTGAAATCATATGGGTTCAATCAATGTTAAAAGAACTTGGTATACGAAGTTCTCAAGCTTCATGTCTGTGGTGTGATAATCTTGATGCTACCTACTTATCTGCAAATCCTGTCTTTCATGCCAGAACAAAGCACATAGAGATAGACTTTTACTTTGTCAGAGAAAGAATTGCACGGAAACAGCTTGATATTCGGTTCATTCATTCAAGAGATCAAGTTGCAGATGGGTTTACTAAGGCCTTGCCTATCAGAAGCTTTGAAGAATTTAAGCATAATCTCAACCTGATGAAGTTGTGATTAAGCGGGAGTGTCAAACATCATTATATGCGGCTGTCACGTGAGACATATGAGATATATGTTCGGTACATATTAGAGATAAGGCTAGGAGGTAGTTTGTATGGAGATCTTCTTGTAACCATGTTCTCCTTTCTTCTCTCTCAAGATGTATCTTAGATCTCTCTTATCTCTTCCTCAACCGCATGTACAGCCTCGGCTCCTCTGCTCTATAAATGCATACGTCGCCCTCGATCAGGGTAAGACATTTACCGCTCGCACAACCTTGATGTGGTCTGGATTTGATGATCGACTTCTGTTTAGAAAACAATGTTACGGCTGCATATAATCTCACTATTTTAGGGTAAATAAAACATGCACAAGAGAGAAGAGATGTGCAGATGTAATCTCACTATTTTGAATTTGGGCTGCAATTGCCGGATTGCCGATCTGCAGTTGGCTCCTTGCCACTGGGTCGCCCAATGGAGGGATTGAAACATGGGAGACGAGGCGAGGGAGCCGAGTTGGGAAGCAAAAGCGAAAGGGTGCCCAATTGCCTTGTATTGTACATCTAGCTTTTTCTTAAGGAAATAAGAGCATCTACAGCCGAGCTCCTCAAATGCCCCTAATACGTCCATGCGGACGGCCCAGTCACTGATCCATAAAAAACTCGACCCAGCTGCACCCCTTATACGTCGGAGCCGATCGACACCGGTCATATCGAACCATATTTGGGAAGATATGGGGAGGCCAAGACACGCCCTGGGGCGTCCGCCACGTCGGACCAACCCACTGTGGCCCACACCGTCTCCACACCTATTCCCATAAATACCTAAAGCCGGACAATCAAACCCTAGTCAACCTTTCTGCTCCACTCGACTTCCTTCTCCTCCCCATCCTCTCTCCAACCTATCCCCTCTCCTCCGACATGCCCGAGAACGGATCCGACAGTGACTCTGACTCGATCGACTAGGAGAAGCTTGTCGAGGAGTCCTCAAGCTCGTTGGCGCCCGACGAGGAGGAGCTAGCGCTCCGCATTCCCCTCAACCGATTGCGGATGGACCGGGCGGGAGCTCTTTATCCACGGCATCGGCGGCGGCCTAGGTGGGCAGTTATAGCTAGCGCCATGGCACCCCACGGCAGCCCAACACGGTCCCTGCCTTTTCGTCAGGCGGCAGGGGTCCAGTGGTGCCTGGCACCGACAACAGCTGCTCCTCCTGGGAGGCTGGGTGCTCCTGCCCACAAGGTAGTTGTAGCCCGATGGCTGCGTGTATCAGCGTGCAAGGAAGAGGGCGGCAAAGGAGGCCGCCAATTGTTCTGAGTGCGGGTCTTGCAGATCCGCGTCGGAGCCGCTGCCCCCCTCCGGCGACGATGGCGAGGCCCTCTGTGATGCCATCCGCCGCTCCTACATGTCGAGGAGACGGACGCACACTCACGTCGCTACAAAAATGTGGCGGCGCTCCGCATCGGGATCCAGGAGTCCCAGCGATTGGCAATGCAAACAGACGGTGGTGGCGGTGAGAGAGGCGCAAGGCTCGCGGCAGAGCAGAACCGCATCGCCCGACGCATGGTGGGGATCATCAGGTCCTCCTACTCCTCCTCCTCAGACGGCCGACGGGATTTTGTACGAGTGGTCAAGGAATGGGGATTGACCCCAAGCGAAGCACGTCAAGGCTTAGGTGAACCTGTCGGGAGTCCTCATGGCAACGATCAACAACATCGACCACCAAGAGCAAAATGTTGCAATGGGAGCTAATACTACTGCCATGGCACTGCGTGTCGAAACCACTGGCATGGGAGAAAAAAGATGCCACGGAACTGTCTATTTGTATATAACACTAGCAAAAATGTCCATGCGTTGCAACGGGATAAAAAGTTAACACACTATCTAGCCTCAATAAGCATTGCTAAGACCAACTCCCCACCCATACACAGGTCAATGTCCTATATTTTAACCACATACGTGTGGCCGCCTATATTTCTTCCAACCATGATCGCGACAAACATATGTTGATAAATTTGTATGAAAATATATTCTTGTACTTTATGCTTATTTGTATTAAAAAAATATTGACATCTAAATGAATGGTAAAGTATGCTGAAAAGGTCTATATCTTGGGACAACTACTTCTCAACTATCCCAAAGGTGTAAGTTGTGCCATCTATGATCATATCACTAAGGAAAATAATGGAAGATTCTTATCAATGATTTATGCTCAGACATGATACACTTCTTGGACACTTATTATGAGTACACGGTATAGTAAATCTTTGTGATGTAGCACCTGTTAGCATATGAGTTGACCTTGAGGCTTATTGTGTCTCTACGTCAGTTGTCTTAAATCCACCATCTGAAAGTACAATTATGACATCATTGTGCAACTTATATAAGTACAAATTTATTTAATATAACTCATTGTATGCGTCTGCAAGCTAAGCATGGAATTAAACTCCGCTGGTACATGCTAATGATCATAAAGGATGCCAGTAAGCCAGTAATTTACTCAAACAACCATGACCGAAAAAAAAAACCATGACCAAGATGCAGACTCATTACATTCACACTCGTTTCAGCCATAAACCACCCCAAACAAGAGATCAAGGTACTGTACGGGGGATAGAGATCGCCGGCAAAGGCGGGGATCACATGGATGCCCACGCCGCGGTTCGAAGGGCCTGAAACACCTCACCCATCATTACCACATCCGGGCAGGATCCCAACGGGGCGGAGATTTTCACCTCACCACACCTGACCTATAAATTGTACGAGCAAGAAAAAAAACAGCAGAGCACGGAGAAATCCACCAATGGTTTTGATTTAGGTTGATGTTAGCCAACAATATGAACTCACGTGTTTTCAGCAACCATCCTCTGCATCGCCGGCGTCGCGTACGCCCCAGCCGCTCCAAAACCAAGAATCAACGGCGCCGCGCCAGGAGCCGCCCCGGCTGGCTGAGGACAACCGTACCCCTCGGCACCGGCCACGAAGGCCGACGCGGCGCGCTGCTGCGCGTGGGAGCTGTAGCCGGTCAGGATGCACGCGCGCCCCGACTTCTCGTACTCCCGCCGGCTCACCACGCGGGTGCTCAGCTCCCGCAGCTCCTCCACCAGCGCCCTGCACCTCGCGTCGTCGGCCAGCGCCGGCACCAGCGCCTCCCGCCTGCGCTCCAGTATCCTCGCGGCCTCCGCGTACTCGCCGCGCTCCGCGGCCCCGCGCGCCGCGCCGATGTCCTCCGTCGCCTCCACACGGAATGTCTCCCGCGCCACGTCCATGTACGGCTGCTGGTCCTTGGCCAGCTCCACCGGCCTGTGCACCGCCACGTCCTCGCCGGCCACGTCCAGCACCAGTCCGGTCGCCGTGTCGCGATAGGTGCAGGTCACCTTCACGAGCTGCGACACGTCGTCCGTGTTGCCGGCCCTCGGCACGTCCACCAGGAGCAGGAAGCGCCTTTCCTCGTCCGCGTAGAGCTCGCCACGTCCACCGAGGCGGAGCGCCCGTACGCGTCGATGCTGGTGTTGTAGCGGCCGGACTTGACTGCACGGACGCGCACCGGGTGCACGCACTTGACGGTGATCAGCGCCTCCTGCACGACCACGGAGAGGAGCCCGCCCATGCCGTATGCTGGTCGGAGACGGATCGAGCGGGATCGAGCGATAGCCGTATGCTCGTCGAGATAGATCGGGGTTTTTTTTTTGAACGGATTGGGTTGATATGTGTGATATATACGAACCAGGTCGGACGGACGGACGAACATGGTATTAGTATCACCTTGTTTATATTATGAATTTGTCCATACAAATTGTAAAAGCGAATTATGACATGAGAAAAAAGCGTATTATGACGGTGAACCCGACAAAGTCAATCCGTGCTTTATTATTATTATTATTATTATTATTATTATTATTATTATTATTATTATTATTATTATTATTAGGGAGAGATACAATACACAAACCAAGCGCTCTCTTGAAAGTATATACATCAAATAAACTAAATGGAAGTTCAAATGACGATGTTCAACAAACGCCGGCCCGCTCAGACCAGGTTCTTGCACCAGTGCCAAAGTCGTCGACAGGCTTTGCGGGGCAACGCGCAACAGGATCATCATAGGTGTGGCCGAAACCGCGTGATGATTGTGGCCCTATGCGACGCTGCGGTTCACCCATAGGGTGTGTTTGGTAGCATGTATGGACCTAGCCTAGTTTTGTCCTCTCATACATGCTGAGTGTAGACATGTTGAGCCCATGCATTTGCTGTTGTTTGGCAGCGGTGTATGCGCTGAGACATGTTGAGTTGAGACTTCGTTTGGCAGCCTGCATGTGTTTAGACATGCTGAACAATTTCGAATTCTAAATAATTTTTTTGAATGGTGCACAAAATTGAAAAACATGAAAATAAATTAAACATATTTTTAAAATTCTGAACTTTTATTGAAAATTTAAACAAAATTTGAAATTCTAAACATTTTAAAAAATTAAACAAAATTTGAAATTCTGAACATTTTTTTTTGAAAATTTAAAAAAATTGAAATTCTTAAACATTTTTTAGAAATGTAAACAAAATTTGAAATTCTCAACAACTTTTGAATTGTTTTTGAAATTTTTAACATTTTTTGAAAAATTAAACAAATTTTGAGATTCTGAACATTTTTTAAGACAACCGAAGAAAGAAACAAAGAAAACCAAAAAAACCTGAAGACAAAAAAAAAGAAAAAAGAAAAATATCTCACTTATCATATGGGAAGAGCTACCGTATGACAAGTGAGATATAGTTATTTCACTCTTCCCATATGCATAGCTAGGCACCTAACTCGAATAGTACATGCCAAGAACAATTAGTTGTGCGTGCCGAATTGAACTGATACGCTGGTCTATCAGCAGCGCATTTCGGTGTGAACTGAATTAATCTACTACTACTTGCTACAAGTTCCCAGAAATTTGTACTAGTTGCTGAAATTTACACAACAGCATCACCTCAAAAGTGCAGAACAGAGAAAAGAACAGCACATGCCATGAACATGTTCTGGCGTTAAATGTTAACTGCAGTTCCAAACAATCGGCTGCTTGCAGTTTGTAGAAGGTTCGATTCGAGAGGAGAACCGAGTTCTAGATTAATTTCACCTGAAAATTTTCTTTTATAAAAGGCGCAATCTGAATTTCTGGCCACTTTCTAGTTGTGCTCCAATCTGATATATTGTTGTACTCCACAATATAGCATGCATTTCTGGCTGCTTTGTCATGTCATCCGTTTGGAACTATGACCCAGATTTGTCAAAACTAGACGAACCCTTGTCCTCGCTGAATGCCTTCTGAAGCGTGTCGTGCATGTCACCGAACCTCCTATTCCTCTCGGTGGATGTGTCTCTTTGAAGGGAAGCCAGCTCAGGTTCATCATTCATAATCTTGTCTATGACATTTGAACAACGCGGAAAGAAGCGTTTACAGAGTTCAACTGGTAAAAAAACATTGAACTTGCAGTTAGTCCAGATCCATAGACTATTGGGTTTCACACTTGAGCTATGCAAGCTTTCTTATTCAGAATGTTACAGCAGATAATCTAAATAAGTGAATACTATGATTTCGTTGAAAACATAAATAATGTAGAAGCGTCGTGGTTATACAAAGGCAATCTGTGTCTCACCTGTTTTGAAGAGGGCACTCATCCGAGCTAAGTGTTCGTCATTCATTTGGAAAGGAGTTTCATTTAGATCAATGGTTGCCACTTCTTTCTCCGAAGGAGGTTTTGCCCCGGAATCAAGGGTTAACTCCAAAGTGCAATCCACTTGAGCGATGTCCATTGCTACTCTTGCCTCAGTTGGAAACATTATCCTCATCAAAGTAACTACATAACAAGAAAAAAAATGAGTGAAAACACCTTCCAAGAGAAGAAAAAGGTAGCACACATTGGGTAATTGCACATGGAGAACTTCACTCCACATGCAAAACACCATAATCTGCAAACCATACCAACCACTAATTTTGAACACTTGACGATTTTTAAATAAATGTTACCTCGATTTTCGAGGTACAACAACTTTCGACGTTGACAGTCACCAGCTATTGCAAGAGAAACCGATGCTTCTCCAAGTTGTGGATCCCTTCTTTCAGCTTGCTCCAGTATCTCAATGCATAAACTATATTCAGGAGACGGTTTTCCTTCTTCAGTAATCCCAAAGTAATCCCCATGTTTTGTGAGTCTCTTTGAGATTTGAATTGCTTTTCTTCCATCAAATGTAAGATCGGAAGGCTGAGCCCCTTTGGTTAAAACAGAGACAAGAATTTTAGGATTTCTTCGCCTGGCAGCAATGTGAAGAACAGTATAACCTCTTTGATTTCTACGATTAACATCTGCAAGTTCGAGGTCCAGAAGTTCTGTTGTGATCTTTGGGTCACAATGTTCTACAGCATAGTGCAATGCAAATGCATCATCAAGATTAGTCTGCCCTTCGTAGAGTAGCAACCTCACTAGCTCCACATCATAAGAATCGAGAGCTCCGAATATCCTTCTTACATGTTTGTTAGGAAATCCCTTGTCCTTGGGTGAAATTAGCCCAAGACTTATCCGTGAATCAGTAATTTGCTTGATAACATCTGGAGGCAATGCTTTCTCAAGAGTAATCATGTCAAGATTTGACCGGACTACCATCTCAAGGCATCTCTCAAGCAGATGCATGCAAGATTTATTGCATAAGTTTGCAACAGATAAGATCAATGGAAGGTTATCCACTTCAACATCATCAAGGACATCAAGGAGAAGCCGCTGCATGGAAAAGAAAGGCATAAGGTGGCTTAGTACCGCCTCAACGTGAAACAATGCGACTGTAATGTTACAAGTAGCAACTAGACAAGAATTATCCTCAAATGGTAGACACACAAGTCATCTGCAGCAAAGTCAGAACTATGAAAGTACAAATCCCAAATAAGAATCTGAAGAGGCAACAATTTCATTAAGGCCCCGTCTCAAAATTTCTAGCTTGTGCTGCTGCATTAGATGATGACTATTTACCTAGAACAAGGGATCCCCTATCTAAGTACTGCCCCTTAAGAGAATATTCACTGATCTTACTGAAAATGAGAGGTTATGGAGCTAAATATGTATACAAGAATTAAGAATGTAGGCCCTATTAGGATCATTGTCAGTTTTGATATTTCACTTCACACACACACACATCCAGAACTTTATCAAGTGAAAACACCAGATCAATATTATTGTAACGGCCTCTAGTTTGCAAAATTTTCAGGGGGAATCACTGTATTTATATCTTTGGTTTTTAGTGTACATGTATCAACTGTCGGCATAAATGGAACCTAGATTTGGAAAGTGTTATCAAATCATGTTTGTCATGAACCGCCTATCGTTGATGCATGTACCATATCAGCACCACTCCATACTGCTTCGAACAGATTTTTATTGAACAAAACTGGAAGCACATCATTTCCATGCTTTGAACAGTTACCTTTCCTTTTCCCTATAGAAAAGTCAAAACAAGAATCCCTGAAATGTCATTAAAATCACACAGCACCTTTGCATATTGAACACATTTAAGCGGACAGTTTTGAAACTGAAAGAGACACCACAGTTACGTCATCACTCACAGATAACTCAATTAATTTCCACGCCTACTTGGTTTTCAGCCTGGTTTTTCTTTATAAATGGGGTCAATTTGTTAAAGGTTTCGATCCAGTTTCCCTTATAAACTGGATCACTCTCCTGGCATAATGGACACTTTGAGTAATATATTCAGGTGGAGGGACTCCTCCCCAGGTGATTGTTGAACAAAAAAGAAAGAACACGCCTACCTCAAACTGAGTTAGGAATGGATTCTTGAACCTAAGTGAGTGTTGCACCACAGTAGGTATCTCCAAATAACTCAACACATCCTAGCACTCATCAAAAAACTTCACCAGTTTGACGACTACCATGTATTCACCACAAATGTAATGCTTGTCACTGTTTTGTAAAAGCATTGAAATTAATATTTTTTGCTGAAATAATTTGATAGTGTTCTTTCCCATTCTTTTCAAATATAGCATTGAAATGTCTGACCAATATGCATGCCAGCAGGCATAATAAACAAGTGATATGAAGAAATCATCGCAACAGATAAGAGGAGGAAGAGGCGGACCTGGAAGTGGTTGGTGAGCACGGCAACCTCGAAGATGGATGCGGCAAAGATGACCTGCGCCATGAAGGAGATGGCGGGAAGGCAGCCGACGTGGGCGCAGCCGTCCACGTCGGCGCAAACGCATGCTGACTTGGGAAGGTCGCGGATGCGGCCGGTGTACAGGTACTCGAGCACCAACTGCAGTGCCTCATACCCAACCTCCACCTCCTCACCCAGAAGCTCCCGGAGGTCCAGCGGGTTGTCCTCCCCTTCAGCGGCACGACGTGCGAAGACGGCATCCAGGAAGGGACTCTGGACGGAGAGCATGGAGCGGTACGCACGCATGTCAACGAGGAAGGAGAAGTCTTCTGGAGAGCGAAAGGCGGTGGCGAGATTGTCGGGGAGGTAGCAGAGCGTCTCCACATCTGCGTCCCCGGAAGCAGCAGCACCCTCTGTCGAGACACTGTTGCAGTGGGCGAAGGCGGTGGTGACGTGGCTGGTCGGAGTCTCCATTGGCATTGTGGCGGCCATGCGCGACTCGATCGCCGAGTTGGTGGGAGGTTTCTCTTTTGTCCTCTCGGCACCATAGAAAGTAGAAGTCACCAAACACACATGGACTCTAGGATTTCTCAGATGATTACTAATGACAGTCTTCACGGCATACTCTATAAGAGCAGCTACACCCCCAAATTTTACAGAGATCTCTTTAAGGTCTGGCATATGCTCGATGCAGATTAGTTGATGTTGGTCCATTCGGGGGATTGCATTGAAACCTAGCTTCAGCTTCCAGAGATTAGGCATTGCATCCGCCTCAAATTTCAGCCATGGGATACCACTCGTGCACCTCAACTTGAAGTACTTGAGAACTGAAAACCCGGCCATCTTGTCAAAGAGGATCCTTTGAGCAGGCGCGCACCGCACATACAGCGACAGAGCAGTGAGGGCAGGCAATCCTCTGAGAATATCAACACAACTCATCTGCAGTTCCACCACTGCAATCTTCAGAATGCACAAGTTACCATGTTTTTTAATCCACCTAGGAATTCGGGAAAATATGACGCAGCTGTGTGGCGAGCATTCAAATCTCTGGAGAAGTGGAAGAGGTTCCAACTCATCCCAGGAAATGATTGCTTTTGAGGCACCAGGAACCACAATATCTTTAACCAATGGGCCATGAGACACTACTATAATTTTCAGGTTGCCATGTCCTCCTAGTAAAGAACCCAGAGCTTCCATGTTTTTCTCTGGATGGCCAGAAGGATGTGTAGAAGAAATGGTAAGATAAAGATCTTGCAGGTAGTTCAGGTTGCCAAGGCTCCACAGACTGATGATGGAGCCAGTCATGCTGCCAATCCAATCCAGCAGATTTGTGTCAACAGGAAGCGTCAGGTGCAACAAGTGTGGGAGATATATAATATCCCATGGGATAGCAGTGACTCTTGGTGCATCTATAATATCCAGCGTTTCCAAATATTGCAGCTTTCGCATTTGGTATGGTAGTTTTATGCACACATCACTTGTAATCTTCAAATATCTCAACTGAAACAGTTCTGAAATCCCAGTGAGGTCTATGGGGTCATGGTCGCCACAATGACCGGATAGTTGAAGGTTCAGAACACGGAGAACCTTGAACTCTCCAATACAAGGCATGCATTCGAACAATCCAACAAAATTAAGTGACCGAACCTGCGCCTTTGTGATGTTTACAGGTGTCTTGGCATAACTTGCATTGGCAAAGAGGAGAAATAGCCGACGGGCCTTATGAGAAAGTGGAGTATATTCTTTCGATTATAATCTACTACCACAATGAAATTCTCTTCCGCAGACTTGTGTGCAAGAAGATCACGTACCACTTCATGAACAGTACAGGACAACACCTTATTGTTGTAGTTGATATTTAGGGGTTGGATGAATCTTCTATCAATAAGTTCATCGAAATAGATTCCTGCAGCTTTCTCCATCCAGTTTTGATCTTTTCCTTTCCCTTTTCGTGTATTGATGAAGGCTTCAGCCACCCATTGCTTCACCAGATCATCCTTCCAGACTATGGAGCCCTCTGGATACATATGAAGATACAACAAACATGTCTTCAGATGATGAGGAAGATCATTGTAGCTGAGGTTCAGTACTTGTCTTGTTCTTTCCGAAGTAGAACTTGACCACGATTGTGACCTCAACGAATCACGTATGTATGTCAGAAAATCCAGTGATACTGCTTTCTGTTGATTTGCCAAATGACTAGCTATGTTGATCGTAGCTAGCGGCAAACCACCACATACATCAACAATTTCATTTGAAACTTGTTTAAATTCTTCAGGACAGTCACTTCCAGAACCAAAAAGCCTGTTAAAGAATAGCTTTCTTGAGTGATCTTCGTCAAGAGGTTTCATCTCGAAAACATGTTCTGAGTGATCAGAGCAACATGTTAACGCAACATCTTCAATCTGTGTAGTTATTATTATTCTGCTGCCACGGTTTCCATTTGGAAAGGCATATTTGATAATATCCCATGCTGATGCGTCCCACAAATCATCAATAACAATTAGATACCTGCATGCCAGAAATTCACGCATATCAGATATATTGTGTCAGGCCAATAGTAGAAATGAAGTTTGATGGGTTTACAATAAACTAGAATAAATAGCATAAGAGAACTCGGTTAACAGTGCCTTTTATCTTGCAGATGTTTTCTGATATTAATGTCGCTGATGCCAAGCTCATTAGAATTGGCATGTAGTGGCCGCTTCTTCTGGTGGAGTTGTGAGAACAAGTCGCAGAAAAGTATCTGCATATCCGGCTTTTTGGACATCCGAATGAAAGCTCTGCAATCAAATTGTATCCCAATTCTGTTGTACAACACTTTGGCAAGTGTAGTTTTACCCAGACATCCAGATCCAAGGACAGATACCACCTTGAGCTGCTGCTGATCTGCCACAATATCAGCCACCAGTGAGTCGATAAACTCATTCATCCGGCCATCAATTACAACATGATCATTGGTTTCTTCATAGTGCATTGGAAGCATATGGCCAGTGGACAAGAATGTACGTCTCCTCAAGTTGCTACAACGATGGAGCATATATCTATCGTACCGTTCAATGGCCTCCTGGACATAGATCCTGAAATCTGAAATTGTTTCCGCAATCTTGGGCTTCTTGGGAAGACGAGGGACAACACTAACATGAACGCGTTTGCTGGTCTTGACACCATGTTCTGACACTTGTGTGACGTATGTGATCTGTTTGTACCATTTGAGCCTCTTCTTTATGGTCATCATCTTCTTGTTTTTCTTCTTCTTGTTTTTGTTGAAATGGTCAGGTGGCACAGACAAAAGGCTGTCAATGTAATCCTCCATGTCGTAAGACAGATCACGCGCCTCATTCATCCAGCACATGGCTATTGGGGGATGGTCATCCACCTCTGACAGTTCATCAAGGTAGGAGCTTAGCTCTTCCACATCATCTTTGAGGAGGCGCAACCCATCCATCACCCTCTTGGAGAAGAATTTCTGAGAAGATGAATCATCTAGCAGCAGCACGTCCAGCTTCCCAACAAGAGCTCTCATGGCGCCCAAGGATGCACTGATCGCCCAACAATGGCCCTGGAGGAGATGGAACTTGGCGGTGTTGGGCTGGAGCATGGAGAGAGTGTTCATGTCCCAGCCAGCAACAGCGCCTGAGTAGCTGCCTTCGTCCTGGATCCTGGGAGGTTTCCTGTCCGAGTAGCTGCCGGTGAAGCAGGCGGCTTTGTCCTTGACCCTGAGAGGTTTCATGTCCGAGTGTCTGCCAGTGAAGCTGGCGGCTTCGTCCTTGATCCTGGGAGGTTTCATGTCCGAGTGGCTACTGATTAAGCTGGCGGCTTCGTACTTGATTCTGGGAGGTTTCATTTCCGAGTGGCTACCGGTGAAGCTGCTGGCTTCATCCTTGATCCTGGGAGGTTTCACGTCTGAGTAGCTGCCGGTGAAGCTGGTAGCTTCGTCCTTGATCCTGAGAGTGTTCATGTCCGAGCCGCCCCCGGCAAAGCTGGCCACGTCGGCGTGGGCCTGGACAGCATTCATGTCCCAGGCGCTGGGGCCCATGCTGACGCCGGAGAGGCTATTACTGGGGGCGGCGGCGGTGGCGGGGAGACTGGGGAGCCCTGTAAGCTGGCTGAGGTCGGCGCGCGGGCTGTGCGTGATGGGGTCGATGCCCATGTGGAGTAGCTTCTTGCGCAGGTTCGTGTTCCAGTAATTCTTGATAAAATTGCCTGTCCTTCCCGGCAGATGGGTTGCAATCGCCGACCACCTGTTTAAAGCTCAAATCATCAGCAGCAACAGAGTAGCTGGCACCGGAGTTGGAGAAGAAGATAGTAGATAGATATATAGTGTACAACAGAAGCAACAGAGAACAATATACATACTTGTTGCCGAGCATGGAGTGGAGGTGGATGGTGGTTTTCTCCTCATCGTCGGTGAAGGGTCCGCGCTTGATGTCGGGGTGGAGGTAGTTGGTCCAACGGAGGCGGCAGCTCTTGCCGCAGCGGTTGAGGCCAGCGCGCTTGGGGATGGTTCGCCAGTTGCCGCCGGTGCCATGCAACTTGATGTAGTCCGCGAGCAGCCTGTCCTCCTCCTCCGTCCACGGGCCCTTCTTCACGGGGGCCTCACTGCCGCAGGACGGTGACCTCCCCATTGATTATGTGTATTCTGCTGGCTCTCTTTGCATGTCCGACGGCACCGGTGTGCTGTTCTGATCGATGTTTGGTGTCTAAAAACTGAGCCAGCACTTTGCGTCCCTGATTTGGCTGGAGGAGCTCTCTGTTCTGGAGATGACGTTGAGCTAGCTGGACTGCAGGGGGAGCTGCCTATGGCCGCACAAACCACATGGGACTGGCCTCTTTTCTTCCATTTTGCTTTCCCCATGCCCTTGCTCGATTTTGCATATTTTTTCCTGAGCTCAAATTTTTGTTATCAACCAAAAGTGCATCTGTCCACCTGTGGCTTAAGTCATGCTAATTGTTCAACTAATTGTATATATGGGGAGCCTGCTGTCTAAGAAGCTTTTTTTTTACGGGAACCTGATGTTTATAAAGTTGATAGTGCCTACTGTGGTAGCAGAACGTTTCAAAATCTGAAAACACAAACAGGGACCAGGATATATCTCTTCTAGGGTGTCAAATCTTCATTTATGAAAGTGGGACCATGCGTCAGCTCAGATTTTCTAAACCCCCCAAAAGGACAAATACAACATTTAAAGAACACCATATAGTACATTGAATGGCGCAATTTCAAGACAATTGAATGGCTGTGACAACCGGGGCGCATAGAGAATGGTTGCAAATCTCCAGATTTTTGTTAGTAACCGTAGTTGTTGATTTAGAAGCTCTAGATATGGCATGGAGGTTGATTTGTATGTGGTACATAAAATTCTTTCTGAAAAAAATAAATATTGTTCAGCATCTCATCAAGTGGCTACTAACGCCAATTCCAATCATGTTCCTACAAAGTTCGCCCAAATTGAAATACTAGGGTTGTGTGTTTCCATGCATCTGTGAGCCACAGCTGTCTTTCCTCATAGTAGGAAATTTTCACCCATGTTACTGCAAGTTCATCCGTACTAAAATACAAACATCTACTTGCCTGCTATCACCTTGGTTTGAGCATCCGACTGGTGGCTACTGGCATCGGCCTAATTGAAATACTAGCGCTTTGTATATATATAGCACACATCTTGAGGCACAGTTGGCTTTCGTCATAGTAGGAAATTTCCACCCATGTTACTACAAGTTCATCCACATTAAAATAGAAACATCTACCAGCTATCACCTTGGTTTGAGCATCTGACTGGTGGCTACTAACACCTAATTCAAATACTAGGGCTGTGTGTGTATATATATATATATATATATATATATATATATATATATATATATATATATATCACACATCTTGAGGCACAACTAGCTTTCATCGTTGTAGGAAATTTTTACCACGTTACTATAAGGTCATCCATATTAAAATAGAAACAAGTAACTAACAGACAAGGCGTTTTCCATCCACCAGAGATGGCCCATTTGGGAAATGTAAGCCCAGAGAGTAGTATTTGGTTGTAAAATGAACCTTTTTCCATGTGTTTTCTTGAACTTTAACATTTTTTATTACTTAATATGTTTTGAAGTATTTATATCTGGGACTTGTAAATCATATGTGTACAGATTTGTCAGTAGAAATACGTTCATACCATCTAAATTTAACTACTGTATTTCATTAATAAATTATACTAGAATCTAGTGGTCCAAGTTATGTTTCAAACCATGCCCATGTGCAAAGGGGGCCAATGTGAAAAGAAAAAATTGGTAGCATCATATGTAGTGCAAATAGTTAACTCCTCCATGAAGGAAGAGTGGAATGGAGGCAGGCACTTCTAGCTACCCATGAACCGGCCATGGCTGCTGTTGTGACCTCTTCTATATCCAGGAAACTCCATGATCTGATCTCCCAACCAGAGTGAGAGAAAGGGGCCGGCCAGGGAGATGGAGGCTGCGGCAGCTACTGCTTTTGCCTGTAGGATTGCGCCGAAGCTGTTGGCATTCTTAGCTGCAAATCACAAGCTTCGGCAGAATCTGGAGCATGATATCACCTATATCAGAAATGAGTTTGCGTTGATCTCTGCCGCCATTCAGCAAGACAACGACCACCGCTGGAGGAGCGGACCCAACAGAGACTACATGCAGAGGGCCTGGGTCAAAATCATACGTGACCTGGCGCATGCTGTCGAGGACTGCATCGACCGCTTCATGCACCGGGTGACCATCTCCGGGACATCAACATGGCTTCGCCAAGCTGTCCACCGGGTGCAGACGGCGACAGTCCGTAAGGAGTTTGCCAAGGCAAATTCGTGAGCTCAAGAAGATATCACAGGAGTCATCCAAGCTGAGAGAAACTTATTACAGCGCCAGCATCGCTGCTGGCACCTCCTTTTATTCAGCAGCGTCGTCGTCAGTGGCAAGTGAGACGATGACACAGATGGCGATAGATGACACTCTCTCAGCTGGCAGATCTGTTGGCATGGATGCGCCCCAGGATGAGCTTCTTGAGCTGATCCAGCAGCAGCAACAGCAACTCAAGGTGATCTCCATTGTTGGTTTCCATGGTATAGGCAAGACTCTCCTTGCCAGGCGTGTGTACCACACAATTGAGAACCAATACGAAGCTCGGGCTTGGGTCTCTGCAGCAGAGCAAGGGTTCCCAACAAATGTTCTCAAGCAGATACTCCAGCAACTTGGCATCCCCACCAATGGTGGAGGCAACTTCAACAAGCTCTGCACAGTCCTCAGACTATACCTTAGAAGCAAGAGGTAAATAATTTAAGCTACTTGTTTCCAAACCATATTGGTAATTTTGTCAACTCCATCTATGTTTGACGATTTGACCTCGACCTACAGCAGCCTACATCTTTCATATTTTTGCACAGTCCAGCAATTTCCCTAGCTAAACTCACTAGTGTCATCTTCGTGGATACAAAATGGAATTTACTCTGAATTATACTTTCCACTTGATATCTCTCCATGTCAATTCTGTCTCATTATTTACTCCTCCTGGTAGGTTCTTCATCGTCATCGATGACATGCAGACGGAGTTTTGGCATGATATGAAAGATATCTTTGTGGGGCTGAGCGGTAGAATTCTGGTGACGACGGCCATTCAGTCAGTAGCAAATGCCTGCAGCAGCTCAGCAGCTCATGATCATGTGTACGCAATGAAAACTCTTGCTGATGAACATTCAAGACTACTGTTTTTCAAGGAAGCTTTCCAAGACGACAATCCGCCAGTCAATAAGGAGGATCAGCTTGGCTCAGAAGCACTGAAGAAGTGTGATGGCTTACCCCTTGCTCTTGTCACCACAGCTCGGTACTTGCAAAGCACAGGTAATCCGACACGTGAAAACTGGGCAACATTATGCCACAACCTTGGAGTACATCTGGAAACAAAAGAGATGTTGGCAAGAATGAAGTGTGCGCTTGTCCATAGCTACACCAGCCTTGTTAAACATGATGTCAAGACATGCTTGCTCTACCTAGGTATCTACCCTACTGGTCGTACTGTCAGGAGAGGAAATTTAATAAGGAAATGGTGCGCGGAAGGGTTTATCCAAGGGGATTATATGTGTAATGCTCTGGATACCGCTGTCGCCAATTTCAAAGAGCTGGTCAACCGGAGTATCATCCAGCGTACAGATGCCAGCAGCAAAAACATCAAAGATCAGGTGAAGACATACCATACTCACGGCATGATGCTCGAGTTCATCCTGCACATGTCCAAGTGTGACAACTTCATTACCTTGTTATATGATCAGCTGGCTCCCCCACCCCAACCCAGTAAAATCCATTGGCTCTCCCTCCATGATGCAAGTGCCAGAGTAGCCAATGATCTATCTCTTGTCCGGTCTCTGACAGTCTTCGGCAAGGCACATGAATCCGTCTTGTATTTTTCCAAATATGAACTGCTACGGGTTTTGGATCTGGAAGAATGTGGCAACCACTTGGAGGACAAGCACCTTAGGCAGATATGCAACAACCTGTTGCTGCTTAGGTACCTAAGCCTCGGGGCCGCTCTTACAGTTACAGTGCTCCCCAAAGAGATAAAAAAGCTTCAACTTTTGGAGACGCTGGATGTGAGAAGAACCAGGATAGAGATTCTGCCCACACAAGTCATGGAGCTGCCATGCCTGATTCACCTATTCGGAAAGTTCAAACTCCAACAAGGTGTAGGTGGCCGGAAAATGCTTAAGCTGCAAACTTGGTGCTCAGAGAATAGCAAATTGGAAACAGTGGCAGGATTTGTTGTGGACAACAACAAGAGCCAAGGATTTGCACAGCTCATGGAGCATATGAAGCACTTGACAAAGGTGAAAATATGGTGCCAGCGGTCCACTAATAATAGTATGGATCCCATTTCCAGCGGCAGCAGCAGCAGCAGCAAGTACACTCATCTCTCAGAAGCCATCAAGGGGTTCATCAAAAGAAGCACCGATAAAAAAGCTCATTCACTGTCACTGAGTTTCAATGACAGATGGTGCCAAGACTTGCTCGTGAACTTATCCCTAGAAAAAGAACAAGCCTCCTCCTGCTATCTTAGCTCGCTCAAGGTACAAGGGGGCAACATATGCAGCCTGCCTCCATTTGTTACCATGCTAGGTGGTCTCACTAGCCTGTGCCTTTCATCCCCTCATCATCAGCTGAGTGGGGATATTCTTGCTGCCCTGAGCAGAGTGCGCTGCTTGGCGTACCTAAGGCTGATTGCATCCCAACTGGGCAAACTTGTCATTGTAAGAGGTGCACTTGGAAGCCTGCGGCGACTATGCATCGTGGTTGAAGTCATGACTGAACTGGAAGTCCAAGAGGGAGCTCTGCCGCTCCTCGAGTCGCTCCAGCTGCTATGTAAGGATCTAAATGGCTTTTGCAGCATCATGATCCAGTCCCTGGGACGTATTAAGGAGGTCACCCTCCATGATGGAGTCAATGATGAAACAAGACAGAAGTGGAAGGAAGCAGCAAAAAACCACCCCAGACGCCCGAAGCTCTTGTTTGTTAAGACAGCAGAAGATGTTGATATGGGAAGTGAACCTGCAGACAATTCTGAGAGCCCTACGGTGCCAACCAATGATACGACATTACCAGTGACAGCGCCCCACGATGCCATTTCTACTGGACAGTCTGGTAATCAAGTATTGTGCATCTCATTTTACTTAATTGTTGGTACTTTGGTTAATTATTGGTGTTGAGTTATATATACTCCCTCTTCACGCATCTATGTGACATTTTCTATTGTGCAGTACAAGTTGATGGTGATGATCTGCAACAGGATGATGATGAGAAAGAAGATACAGATAAAATTGATATGCTAGTGGATTTTGTTAGCAAAACTTGTCTGGGCACTATGATGAACAAGGAAAGTTTTGAACAGGGGATGGAAGGAATGGTGGTGGGTGAGAATAGAAGAAAGAGGGCTAGGACTGTTGGTGAAGGCAACTCAATGGACAAGGTTTTTGATAGGGTGAAGCGCAAGAACCCGGAGGACATCCCAGGTAATTTACACATTCCAACTATCCTAAATTTTCTGATGTTTCTCTTGGTGACATGGCTAGTAAAATTGGGGTCACGTTTGGAAGTAATATTCTGGAGGTAAATAAATCTATTCAAGTGATTAGAGATTTAGAAGCTGCTAGATAAGTGTTGTATAGCTGGCAAGGAGAAGTCCGAAAAGTGTGTCTCTGAATTTTGATTCTGTCTATGCCCTGTTTCTAAATATCTGCGGAGTGTGGTTAGTGGAAACTGAATATTCAGGCTATTCCTGTTTCTTTTAACTTTTTGTGCAGTTGGGCTCTGAAGTTTACTGGAGATGTTAGAAATCTGGTGGCTGTTGGAGACGTTGCTTTAATTTGGACTATATGGAGATGTTAGAAAGCTTGGGTAAATCTTTCTCAGGGGTCAGGACAGGACTTAACTTTGCTCTGAGTATCAGGTTGGCATCTGGCGTTGCCGTCGTTTCTGTTGCTTCGGAAACTGGTCTGTCTTTTCATTCTCTGGCATGTTTACATGCTACTGGTGAATCCCCATGTGCTGCCGCTCGCGATAACGCCATACCAGACTGATACGGCTATGGTGAAGACGGTGAAGTGCTTCCAATAAGCTTCTCATTTTAAGTTTCTACCTGTACTGCAACATAAGTTTACTTTGATGCATGTCTGATTTGGTGGCTTTCTGCTGTGACAGAGTTCACCATGTATGTTGTTGGATATGTATTTGGTGCCAGTTAACTCTTGATTGACATCTGTTCCACAAAACTTAATAACCATCCTTCATCCAGTTACAAGACCACATATATGTTGTTTATTTTGCTGGCAATAATATATATGTTCCTGCATTTTGTGGAGAGCTTTTTTTTTTTACTTTCTTTTTATTCCCATGCTGGTATGCGATCGTTGCCATGGTTTCCTCCTTATTAATAACTTCATGGTCATGCTGGTATGCTATAGTTTGCATGAAACTAAGGCCAAAGAAAGAAACAGTTCAAGAGAAAACGGCTTTGTTCACTCTAGTTTGTGCTGACCTGTCACAAGTCAGACAGAAGCTATGTGCTGGTCACCGGAGATGGATGGCGTTCCTGGCAGGAAGTGGGCTACAACCACGGGACAGGAGCTGCACTGAGGACACCGGTTTCCATCAGAGTTTCGGCTTCTCCCACCTTGCTGACACGTAAGTCGCTCAGATCTGTCGTAGCTCTGACGATGACAAGCAAGAATCCATGTTGAAATTCCTGCACTAATGAATCTGAACCGTACCTGCAACACACTGTGCAGACTTGACTTGAGTCCCTTGGCGACCATCTGAGACTGGTACGCCTCTGTCTGAATCTCTAGCCTGCTGGAAATTCCAGGGTAGGGTTAATCGCCGAATAAAAGTAGTGGAATTGGTACAGCACGAAATAGATAGGAGTACCTAAATCATCATCGGCGTCGAAGAAGCAGCCCAAGGGGGAGACATCGAGCGCGTCCCTGCGGACGCGGCGGTAGTTCTTGTGTCCTTGGCGTGTGCGAATTGAAGCCTCATCATTCTGTCATTGGTTGTAGCATATCGCCCTGCCGGTCACAGAACCTCGCCTCGGTCACAACACCACACTTCGCTTGTTCCAGCCTGTCGTGAATCGCCTAGAGCCGAGCGAATCAGGCCTGCACATTAGCGTAGTCGCTCGCTGCCGCTCGTATGTCGTTATAGGTTCGCTCACTCCGCTTCATTTTTATTTTGTTATTTCTTTGTTTTTACTGGTTTTCTTTTATTTTTCTTTTTAATTTGTATTAGTTCCTTTTTTCCTTTTTCACTTCGGTTTTTTCTTTCTTCGTTATACTTTTTGTTTTTTTGTTTCTTTCTTAGTTTTCTTCATATACTTTTGGTAATTTTTTTGTGTCGATTTTAATTGGTTTTTATCCTTTTCAACACATCTACTTTTCTCAGTACTCAATGTAAATTTTTCACGCATTTGTGAATTTGTTCATACACCTTGGACATTTTTTTAATACATGATCTACATTTATTTTAGAAATACATGTTTCAAAAAATTTTTATACACGGTAACATTTTCCAAAGGCATGTTGTACATTTTTTCTAATGGTAATATTTTTTTCTAAATGGTGCAAAAATATTTAAAATTTTGATGCAAATTTCTTGGAAGCACGTGAATATTTTTGAATAAACACTTTTGAAAATATTATGATCATTTTTTCGAATCACGGTAATCTTTCTCTAAAATGTCATGTACATTTTATAATGATTCCAAATGCTTTTTACATTACGCAAAAATGATTTAATATCACACACAGTTGTTTTTAAAATGTAACAAACACATTTCTGAACTTGTGAACATTTTTGTAAATGTAACGTACATATTCTTGAACATAAAATCATTTTTCCTGAATTAGACGAACATTTTTACGTGATGTAAACACTTGTTTTAAATGTCAAGTACTTTTTTATATGTGTGGCATTTTTTACATATCCCACGAAACAATCTTACAATTTTTTTACTCATAATTAAAATTTTAAATGCATGATTAAAATTTTGAAAAAAAATTATGTATTTTTTTGTAAGATGTATATTTAGAATATTTGTAAACATAAACAATGAAAAAGAGAAAAGAAAAATTTGAAGTAAATACGTAAAAACATGATGATGTTTGAGTGATGTCAGCATGACACATCCACGTTGTTACTAGACCGGCCAAGCAACCTTTTTCCGTTTTATTCTTCTATTCCCTTTTTTGGTTGGGTTCTTTTCAATTTGTTTTTTCTTTGTCGGAACAAGGGTATGTGCAGTAGCCTTGGCAGGCGTTTGGGATTGTTTTTCGCCATGTGTTTTCTTCTGCTGGGCTGCCATTTTTCCAGAGGAGAAGCGAGGGGAAACTGTCACCATTTTACATACTTCTTTATCCTTAAAAACAGTATTTTACAAGAAATTAAGGCAAAACTTACAGGATCTAGTACACTTGCCCCCAACCCACCTCACGCTTACTGAAAATGGTCTTCCCGTATAATTATGGCAGGCAAGAAAACGCCTAAAAATATATCGACAGAAGGTCGGGCCATTGTTGCGCAGTCATTTGAACACTAGGCCGCCGACGCCCCAACGCCGCCGGAACGCCACGGCATCGCCACCGGATCGCTGGATCATTGTCGTATCGCCGCCGCCGGCCCGTGCCGTTGTGTCGCCATTACCACCACGCCAGGCCACCACCCCTGGCCGCACCTCTCCATCCACTGTCGCATGCATGTGTCACTGACTTGCGGGCCCAGAACCATTAGCTAGGTTTATTTAATGGAAAATAGGCAAAAAAATTGATTTTAGGGGAACAAGTTTGACTGGGGCTGAGAAAGGTAGTCATCAGGCAACTTCCTAAATTATACGGACATCTTGTTAAACAACTTTTCCAAATCTTGCCATGTCTTTGAGAGAACAAAATTCATAAAACTTTTTGTGATGTGTGGATTGCAAATTCCCTATACTTTCCATGGCAATTTTAGACAGAGGTGTTATTCTTGAAAACATGGCAATTTTCTTATCTTTTTTTATTACTTGAACATGGCAAAATAACGAGGAAACTTATTTCACACAAAACATGGCAATTTTTTGTAAGATGACATGGCAAATCTTCGGCAAAACCACATGTCAAAATTTTAGAAATTTGTTAAAAAGTAAAAATAAATGTCAAAACTATATTTGTTGTACCATGGCAAAAAAATCTTACTTTCTAGTGTTGGCATTTTTTTTGTGTTGTACCCATAAGTAATTTTTTGTTTGGTACCATGGCAAATATTTTAAATTGGACTATCAGTTACATGTCCATTCGTCCTAGCCCTTTCCTCCAAGCATAGACAGTTTCAGCTTCTATCTGAACTCTGAAGGTCTTGTTGCGGCAAGCCGTTTGTCCCCGGCGACGGCAAGACTGAATCTATTCCCTGAAGAAACCAGCCGCATCATCCAACTTTAGGGAGGGCTCGCTTGGTTGGTTGATATGTTTCAAGTGTTGTATCCTTTTTCGACCGGTAATGCACGCTTGCACTAGTGGTCAACTTGACTACACAACCAACCTGCCGGCAAAAAATAAAAAAGGACTACACAACCAACCAACCCCAGTCACACCGAGTTAGTTACCACGTTGCTTTTTTATGTTGAAAATGTGCCTTCAAGTTATTCACTTCTAAGTATAGTAGATAAAGAGGTAAATACACTACAAGTCCCAGAACTTGCACGCAACGTCCAGTTTAGTGCATAAACTTGTAAAATACATGTTTCTGGTCATCTAACTTGTCCTCTTGTTCATATACGGTGCTTTCTACGGTATCCTGTCGTATCCCTATGAGTGCCACATGGAGGGCCCACTGTCAGTGGCTGAGATGGTGGTAATCCGCATGCACTTTTTTAGATACCACCCTTGTATTTTATTTATTGACGTAAAAAATTCTGAAATAAATGAAAAACGTTGGAACGTTTGTGGGATTTGAACCCACGACCTACTGTGATTCACCCAAGATAGACAGCCACTCGACCAGCTGAAGTTTTACATTTATTTGTCCGAAAAACATACGTACATTCACTGTGCACTATATTTCCTTTTATATAAATATTTAAATTTAGAATTAGTCGAATTCAAACAAAAATTCCGTTGATTTGTCCAAAATAATTTACGTATATTCATTCTACATTTTATTTCCTTTATCCAGACTTTAGAGTTTTACAAAATCAAATTCAACCAAAAATTTCGTTGGTTTGTCCAAAATAATTTGCATTCATTCATTATGCACTATTTTTTGCGGGAATATACATTTAAAGTTAGGTACTATGTGCAAAAAAATCTATCTTTGCGTAAAAAAACTAAACATAGCTTGCTGCCATTGGAATACATAAATTTTATACTATTCAATACATAGCAGTTTTATCTTTTTTTATCTCTATTTATCACTGATAAACTAAAATCAAATCTATCTTACATAGGAAAAAAACAATACACAAGATAAATTTTGTTTATGTTATTAAGTGTAGTTGTGGCCTGATGGTTGGCACTTGTACACGATGCCATAGTATCAAACTGGGGCTTTTCCTTTTCAGCAAACCCTTTTGTTGTTTTAATTTCTGTTTTTATTTATGCACACTACTAGAAAAAGGGCTCTAGCCAATATCCCTATTAGTGGCGCACCATGATGGTGGTGCGCCACTGCTATATAGCAGTGGCGCACCAAAAGCAGGTGCTCCATTGTTATTTTTTTAGTAGTGGCGCACCTTTAGTCCAATGCGCCATTGCTATTTTTTTCCCGGGTTCACCCCTTTCCACAGGTTTACCAATGGCGCACCATTGCCAGGTGCGCCATTGCTATTTTGCAATGGCGCACCTGGCAAAGGTGCGCCATTCGTAAGCCGGGGGAGGTGGGCATTTTTGTGTAGCAATGGCGCACCACCCCCTGGTGCGCCATTGCTATGTGCTGCACCGATCGGCCCTGATTCGGGGATTCTTGTCCGGTGAAAAGAGAATCCAATCCAACCAAAGCAACACAACACAACACAACTATTCCTTCTCCTCTCCCCTCGAATCGATCCCCTCCAAACCCGCCGCCGTCGCCGTGGACCTCCTATCCCCATCCCGACCGGCGTTCTCGTCTCCTCTAGCCTCACCGTCGACCTACCACCCCGCCTGCATCCTGGCCGCCGGGCGCACCCACCCTCTCCCTCTCCGTCTCTTCCTAGGAGGGAGCGAGGCCTCAGATCCACAGGCCGCGGCAACCACCGCCACCGCGTCCTACTCCTTCCACCCCACCTAGCCGCCCTCCGCCTCCACAGTTCTCCGTCCCTCCCTCCCTCCTCGCGCCCGCAGCCATGTCGACCGAGCTCAGGACCCCTCTTCTCCAAGACCAAAACGCAGGCAGCACGCTAGAGCGACTTCAGCGCCTCCCTTCTCCTGGACGGCAGTTCAGTCGTGTTGGTCGTGCGCCCCCACAACCAGAGAGGAGGGGAGAGGAGGCGGAGATGCTGCTGCTGCACGGCGGTGGAAGGAGGGCAAGATCCGCGGCACGGCGGTGCTGGTCAAGAGCGGCGTGCTCGACCTCGGGGACTTCAACTCATCCGTCCTCGACGGCGTCCACAAGATCCTCGGCGGCCAAGGACGATGGCGTCTCCTTCCATCTCGTCAGCGCCACCGCACCCAACCCCCGTAAGCAGTCGCCTCCTCTCCCTTCCCCCTTCCTCTCACCCCCGCCCTGCATCTCTGAACTCACCACGCCGTCTCCTTCCCTACACCGCGTGCGTTTCAATTTTCCTCTTGGCCTTGTCCCTGCAATCTGTACTGTTGATTTCAATCCAAAATAAAAGAACAAGCAGTGCAGATTTGGTTCCTTTTCTTTTCTTGCCGGAGCCAATATTTGTAATTTATACAGTTTTTATATTTCCAAAAGGGAGATGCAATCAACGATGACAGGGGAGTCTGTTTTTCCGGGTCATGTTTGAGTGGTCGAACGACTCACAGGGCATCACCAGCGCCATTCCGAGTTCTTCCTCAAGACGCCCACCCTCGACGACGTTCTCGCAACAAGAGTTCTCGCGTGTGTTTCAGTTTGCCTCTAGCGTTCTCGCGACAATCTGTACTAGCTGCCATCTGTATTGATTTCAGTTTAAAAAAAAGACGATCTGTATTGATTTTGATTCGTTTCCTTTTCTTGGCGGATGCACGACCTGTTTCCTATGTATGTATAGGTACACTTACTATGTTTTCAAAGTTGGCTGGCACAGAGCAAAGTCATCAACCAATGCCATCTTCCAGTCATTCTTTGTTTATCTGAATCACTCACTGTAATTTGTAGTACTTGGAAATTTACTTGTGGCAGTCTGAAGCTTTATTTTAGTAATATACTTGGAGAATTCCAAATTGATTTTGAGAGCAGACAATGTTGATAAACTATAGCACTTCGTCTTGTCGTTCCTACTCAGACCCCCCCCCCCCCCTACTGACCTGCTTCCTTTACTAATCTAATCAGGGATTGAAGCTTGTCAACAAAGAAAGGAAGAAAGAAAGAAAGATCCATTTCTCCATGGAAGGAGGAAGGGACATCTTGATCGGAAGTGACTGACTGGAAGCAACCGAGGGAGGTAAGATGCATGCATATTCAACTTGCTGGTTTTCCAAGTTTTTGTTTAATCAACTTGTGGGTCGACATGGCCGGCTTGCTGGATGGCATGGCATGTCACGCCCGCGCCTGCAAGTCCTATGTGTAGCAATGGAGCAACTTAGTGTATCCTTTTAATTTAGGATCTATTCTCCTACTCTCTGAATATTGTTTCCATAAGCTCCATTTTATCTTCAGTTACCTCAACTTGTACAATGTTAAGTGAGTTATCAAAGAGGTGAATTACTGTATTTTGTACAATGTTGGTTAACACTTAACTTGACTATTCTTCATTTTGAAACATTAGCCGGCAACCTCTCCGACATGCTGCTCATGACCACCTCCCCAACCAGATGTTGTTGGTAAGCTCTCTCTTCTCCCCCTCCATCTATTTGCTAAGCACACATGTATGCAAGATGGAAATCCATCTATTTAACTCGATTTTTCTGAAAAATGTTTCTTTTTATCCTGTTGGATGTGTAGGCAGTAAAGGAAGTATGGAGTAATTTTGTTTCACTCAATAAAATCCTTGTGTGTGCTAATTATGCATTGGCAGTAGGCAGTAGACTTAGCCATTTGTCGTATTTCATTTTGCGTTGTCCATTTTTAACCCGATAAATCAGAATCAGGATTTTTAAAAATTAGTTTTGTAATATATTTGTAAACATCATATATTTGTATTAAAGGAAGAGTAGAAGCGTGACCTGCTTGCAAGCCCTAACTTTTTTTTGTATACACTGGTGGTGCTGGCGTCTCTGGTGCCGCCGTTCGGCGCTGTGGTGCCCACCGTGACTGGTGTCGTCTGCTGGTGCAGCAGAGGGTTCCGCCATGGATGGTACTATGGTGCTACGCCTTCACTGCCTCGCCTCTTCACTGCATCGATGCTCCTTCTGCATCGAGATCTCCAGGTAATCCTCCTTCTTCTCTCTCTGCTCTGCTTCTGCATTCTGTACTGAACTGTCACTAGCCTAGGGTTTAAGCTCTGAATTTTTAGATGTTTAGATCGATTTAGTAGTTGCTTAGGTACATAAGAATCTATGTAGTGCTTAGGATGTCCTAGTTGCAGTAGAACATGTGTAGGTGTTTTACTGAATTTTACTTCTTATTCAAGGTTTCATGAGTGGCTGAGATACATGTTGAGAGAACATGGAGGTCCCTTATTGGATGCTTTCAGATCAAAATACCCTGAAAGGTATCGCGGCTCCTGTTTTTTACTTGCTACTCTTATTCTTCTCATAATTTTGCAACTTTGTTATAGCTTATTACTCCATGTCCTCAGAACCAACAATGTAAGTACATATTTTACTATTGGTTAAACAATGTCCTCAGAACTTTGCACGTATCAGTGCTGGTTTCCATCTTTGAACAACTAAAAGAAGTTAGTAATTTGCTGATGTGGTAGGCTGTGAGGGCAGGAAAAATGTTCAGTGGGGATTGACTTTATAGTTATATAGGATTATTACAACTATAGTGTACTTCATGATAATCACATGCTAACGATGTACCGTATGCTTCCTTCATTTGTTTTGTGCAGGGAGGGAGCTTATACTTGCTTTAATCAAACCGTTGGAGCTGAAGAATTCAGTTATGGTTCTAGAATAGATCACATTCTCATTTCAAAACGCACACACTGTCGAGATGAGGACCCTACGGCACAGCGAGCCGCACAGGACGGTGGCGCAATGCATGAGATACAGAACTTAAACTCCTTCATCGTCACATCAATCACAACGTTTATGTCACTAAATAGTTAATTTCTTAGGAATAGAGCATGTCTCCTTGGGCTAAACTGTAACAAAGTTCAGAATATTAAAGTTTAGATTATTAACCTTAAGTTCCATTTATCAAAGATCTGCACACTTTGTTTTGGATCCACACACCTAGGCTCGTCTAATGTGATCGGATCTGGCCAGATTCCTTTTGATGCATCACCTGTTACTCTTTTCGGTGAATTATGTTAGTAGTAATCTTGATTAGCTAGTTGCATGTGTGTTGTTAGCAGGATTAGCGTGGCCGTAGCTTAGGTCAAGCATGTACCTTATGTTTTGTCTCATGTAAAAAGCTTAGGACTGTGTTTACTGAATAAATAAGTTCTTCTGACAGGGAACTATGCATCCTGAATGGCATAGACTCTTGGCTTCATGAAATGACCCATGTCTATGATTCAAGGTATCTTAGATCTTCGATGTCGGATGCAAATAATTGCTCAATTTCACTTCTTTGCAATGTTCATTCTCACATATTTCTATCATTCTTTGCAGGGATAAAGTAAAGAAAAAGAAGAAGAAATTACTAGAAGATTAGTTTTAGAATTTTCTTTTATTTCCTTGTAATTTTTCTTTTATTGGATACTTGTAAAGACATTGTAATATTCCTACTATAATTTTTTTTCATTTTTTGTTTTTAAATTATTTTCCTTATAGGTTGTTTTCTGTAAATTTGGATTTTTTTTGTTTTCCAAATACATTACTAGTGGCGCATTTCAGCCCTTATTAGTGGTGCACCTTCCTTTATTACTAGTGGCGCACCTATAAAGCTATTAGTGGCGCATCTAGAGGGAATACCAGTGGAGCACCTAAGGGTTAGTAGTGGCGCACCTCTGGTGCGCCATTACTATCTGGATTACTAATGGCGCACTAGAGATGCGGCATTACTATCTGTTACTAGTGGCGTGTTAATAGTGGCGCGCCTATAGTGCGCCATTACTAACGAAAACAGGTGCGCCGCTAATAAGCCTTTTCCTAATAGTGGCAGTACGTGTTAAATAGCTTTTACTGTGCATTTTAGCGTCAACTGTTAGTTGGTCTAGTGGCTCTCTATGCTAGGCGGATCGTGCTAGCTCCTCGGTTTGAATCCCATCATGCGCTACAGCTTGTTTCATTTTATTTGAGGATTTTTTGTGTAAAAATAAATAGAATGTATGGGTTCTTTCCCTCAGGCACTAACGGTGGCCCTGCCACGTTGGCACGCGTAGGGATATGGTAGGAAGCACTATATATGAACGAGATGACAAGTTAGATGACCAGAAACATATATTTTACAAGTTTATGCATTAAATTGAACGTTGCGTGCAAGTTCTATGACTTCTAGTGTATTTACCTCGTAGATAAACGAAAGTGCTCTGCACACGGCGGCGTAGTAGATAAATACCAAGTCCGGAGTCACTTGTATTGCCATCAGTCAACCACTTGCACTGTGTGCCCTATCCCCTATGGCACGTCACAGTCATTTCTAGCTGCATTCATCGGTCAACCACGTCAATCATTTTAGCAGCTGGGCCAAGTTTAGGACTTGAACACCGGTTGATCGGTTCCAGCACAAAGAAGCTAACCATCTCAGTCATGTTTAGTTCATGCATGTAGATTGAATTTGAAGCAAATATTTTGAAATTCATTTGTGAATGCAATTTTTTTTCTCGGTCAGATATTCTAATCGTACGTTTACCTAGAAATTAAGCTGAGATAATACTACGTGCACTTCAACAAAAGCAGCAGCCAAAAGGATAATAGTACTACTGCTAGACAGTGAAGATGGAAGCACGCCAAAATTTGACAGCAAATATTTTGGACGTACGACCCTTGACCGTGTTCTACTGTTTTCCAGTAGCAGAACAGCCCAAAGTAAACGATTTTTTCATTTGGCACAAAAGTAGACTATTATTTGAGTTCCAAGTTTCCCGTTCATGGATAGTAGTGTTGGTTCACTTTCAACGAAAAATCAGCCATTTCGGTAGGTATACTACGTTCAGCACACAATAGTTCACTCGTTACAGTAGTGCACAATTTTTTTAAATAATGATTTGAAATTTCAAACATTTGATTGTATTTAAACCGAATTGAAGTTCTGAAAAGAAAACCAAAATCGTTGAGTGAACTATTGAAGTTAGCTTTGCTATGGCTGAAATATTTTTTGAAACTCAAATTCATAACTAGCGGCCTCTTCATTAATGATTATATGGGAGGTTCTCAAATAAAAATGATCATATGCGGATATTCAATTGGCTCTAGGGATCACATGCTCCTGCGTGTCAAAAAATGGATTTTACAAATGTAAAAAAAAAGATGTGTTATTATCACTCCCAAATGCTACCGCAAATTTTCAGGGAAAATACGTAAGGATTTTGACTCGTGCAAAAAAAAAGTCAAGCCCCAAATATTACACTTAATTTTATTTTATTTTCACCAAAGAGGCATTGCTATCGCATATCGCCTGAAAATTGTCAAGCACACTTGCTACATTAACATGAAGATCTACAAAAAAGTATCAGAATTTGTAAAATTTCTTTACTGTTTATTTTGATTTTATTGTTCAATAGGGAGCATGTGCTCCCCGAGCCAAAAATCCGCGTTCGTTCGATCATAAGGGACAAAATAGCAAGTGGAAGTGGAAGGAAGGTGACAGGATATTTCTTTCTCCTGTTTTTTAGTCTTTGAGGAGGTGAATTAGTTTGGATAATATATCCTAAAAAACATTTTTTTTTTGAAAAGGGGGACTCCTCGATCTTTGCATCAGAACGATGCATACGGCCACTAAAAAACGTGCCAAGTCAATTTGTAAGACCATTTGAATGTTTGACGACCATGTTCCATGTATGTTAGTTTATTCATCTCTATATAAATTGACCAAGAATAAGCTTGTTTGCCACATCATTCGAATGAACTCCAGCCGTTCTTGACGTTGCTGCAGGCATAGTACCTTATCCTTTGGGGCCGATTGGGCGCCATGGCCGGCGGACGAGGCAAAGCCAAGCCGCTCGAGTTCACGCCGACATGGATCGTCGCGTCCGTCTGCTCCATCATCGTCATCATCTCCCTGCTCTTCGAACGCTTGCTGCACCGCCTAGGCAAGGTACGTGGATGCCTGAGTGCGTGCGTCCCACCATGTGCAAGTACAATGCATCACCAGCTAGCTGACTATGATTTCATTTCCACGCAGAGGCTGAAGAAGAGCCGAAAGAAGCCGCTGTATGAGGCCCTCCTCATGGTGAAGGAGGAGCTGATGCTGCTGGGGTTCATATCGCTGCTGCTCAACGTGTTCCAGGCCCCCTTGGGGAAGGTATGCGTCCGCCGGAGCGCCATGCGCCACATGCTTCCCTGCAAGCCGCCGCCGCACCGGCCGCGCAAGACCGAGCGCTTCGCCGATGCTATGTTCACTGGCGTCATGGGCGGGGCCAGGCGGCTCTTGGCTGGAGGAGGCGCATCCGACGAATACTGCCTCAAGAAGGTACTAACTTCAATTAATTGGCAGTGGAGGTTCTTGATTTGGTCTTTGCCACTCCTGTTTTCCGTTTTCATTTCCAAGTGTGGACTTCTCCTCGGCTCAAAATATTTGGTATTTTGTATTTGATAATCAGTTTTGTGACGCGTTATTTGATATTCAGTTTCCACCTTTCTTCTATTCCACCTTATTTTTATCTAATGGTTTATTCCATGTTTACTTGGCATGTAGGGCAAAGTTCCAATACTTTCAACTGAAGCTATTCATCAGTTACACATATTTATCTTTGTGCTGGCGGTCACTCATTTCCTTTTTAGTGCTATTACAGTTCTTCTAGGAATTGCGCAGGTACCAATTAGAAAAATCAAACTAGATGTTTCTAAGTAGTACTAACAACTACTTAATCTATCATGCCTATACTAGAAAATTGTTGCTGGTTGTGCAGACGAGAAAGTGGCGAAATTGGGAGACCAAAATCCAAAGAAATGATGATAGTGGTAAGATACAGACACATTTCAAATTTGATGAGTGATGAGTTCACAGATTTTTTCCTCATTATAAGGTTATGTCATATTATTTCATTATGAATGTTTTGTCGTAACTTGTAGCCCCTCGAATGATCAAGCATGTTCAAGAATTCAAATTTATTCAAGACCATTTTAAAGGTGACAAAAAACGATGGAAGACATTTGGTTGGCTGGTATGTTTTCCTCTTGAACTTAAAAGCGTCAATAAAAATGCAATTGTTGTTGACTATACTTGAAGTATAAGACAATCAATTGCCATTTTAGCGTTCCTTCTTCAAGCAATTTTATGGATCTGTCACCGAGGAGGACTATACAACAATGCGACTTGGTTTCATCACGGTAATCATACATAGTTGTCATCAAATGGAAGTCGCTTTCAAACTTTTGAGCATGCCTTGTTAGTGGATGAGATCTAAATGTTCTCCTCCATTTTCACAGAAACACTGTAGGAGGAACTTAAAATTCAACTTTTACAGTTACATGATTAGAGCATTGGCGGTTGATTTCAAGAAGGTTGTTGGTATTAGGTAAATAGTCAATGCTACTACCACACGAGATATGGCATGATGTTCTTCTATTGTTTATATCAGTTATCGGTATACAAAGTAACTAATTAACCGGCATGTTTTTCGAATGCAGCTGGTACCTTTGGGCCATGTTGATGATATTCCTATTGTTGAATGTTCAAGGTATCTATTTTATGTTGTGTCCTACTTACATATTTAGCATGAATTATTGTATTAATATATTTTTGGCTAAGTTTACTAAATAATGTTTTGTTGCTTCATGAAAAATATAACTTCATTGTGTGGTTGACTGTTATTGTAGGATGGTATGTCTACATTTGGATATTAGTGGTTCCATTCATTGTAAGTAAACACAGTATATTGTCCATGACAAAAAAATGAAAACACAAAATTTTATTTAGTTTATGCATGTTCTCAGGACTTTATTTTCTTTTTGGTATGGATCCGGTTAAAGGCACAACCTTGACATGAAATTATGCATTTGTTTTGGCAGATGCTACTTGTAGTTGGAAGTAAGATGGAGCACATCATTACGGAACTGGCTTATGAGGTTGCCCAGAAGCATACAGAAATTCGTGGGGAATTAGTGGTAGCTCCTTCAGATGATTTCTTTTGGTTCCATCGGCCTAAATTAGTCCTTTTGTTGATCCACATTGTCCTCTTCCAAAATGCATTCGAAATTGCATTTTTCTTTTGGCTCCTGGTAAGAAAAAATGTTAATTGGTCGACCAGCAACACAAATTAATTTATATTTCATAAAATTATTTTAAAAATGATGTATTTACAGGATTATAAGATATGGACTTGATGGCCGAAATTGCAATCTAATAAGTACAATTAGAACTAACTCTTCATTTATGAACCTTGCAGGTAACATATGGCTTTAAATCATGTATCATGGGGAAACCAGCATATGTTATTACTCGAGTTGTCATAAGGTACAACAAAAAAACACTATCGTGCAATAATATTTCAATACATCTTGAAAAGCAGCATACTCATCACTCTTTTCCGTCTTTTTTTTCCAGTGTCATTAGCCAATTCATATGCGGCTATAGTACCCTACCGCTCTACGCCATCATCTCTCAAGTAAGTCCGTTTAATTAGATGGATATCATTTTAGCTTCTCATTAGGATTTTAGTTAACGCACATTTCAATTTGAAGTATGATTAACTAATGCCTGAGTAATATAGAGTTCCTTTCCACAATTAGATGTCACAATATAGGTATTTACTGAAATGATCTAAGTACGACCTTTGGATATGTAATCTTATTATTTTCATCCCGCTATTATTGCAGATGGGGAATTCATTCAAAAAATCTATAATTGTCAACTGGGCTGAAAAGGCAAGGAGAAGCACAAGAGTCCCAAACAGGGCAGCTATTGATGCAAATAGTTCACCAATTGATGAGGCAAGTGGCAGCGCATTTGGAATGGCAAATACACCGGAAAATCATCAGTGGAGCAAGGGACTGCTAGGCTAATTTAATTGCATACCTAGGCTTTAGGACCCCAGTAGGGTACGAAGATGTCCACGCTAGTAGTTTAGCACGACTACATGCATGTATCTATGAGAGGAAAATAAGACAATGATGTCAGCATCAAAAGTGAAAATTTTGAAACTTCAAAATGTTTTTCTCTCTCAAACCATTGGTCCAATTTACGATCCGTTTTCATGGTTGATTTCTGTCTTAGAAGTTGCCACCCAGTGTTTTACCCAATGTGTCGACACACATGTACATGATATACAGTAGGACACATGTACATTCTTCTCATTCTTTTTTGATATGTCTCGGTATCATCGGCAAAGAAGAGAAAATGACCCCAGTGTTAAGTTTGTTGTTTTATGCAACAATGCACATGCATTCAACTAATCAAACACAAAAAAGGGCAAACCAACCATGCATAGACCAAAGAAACTAGATCTAACTTGAGGAGTAATTAAGCACCATATAACTACTCACCAGCTCCTGAAGTTTCACCATAAACTGAGTACAAATTCCCCAAAAAGTTTGTCTACAGCTTAAGTAGTACATTTACCATCACTACGATGTTTCTAAAATAAAAGCACGACGGAGGCTGAGGTGGCCACGGCCACGACGGAAGCCACCACGCCACTCCTCACGCCGACGCTGCCACTCTCGTCGTCTGCGGCGGGGTCAGGCGAGTCAGCTGGCGAGTCTGAGTCTGGCGAGCTGGCGGGCCCTGGCGGGCTGTCGTCGTCTGTGTCGGAGTCATCGTCCGACGACGACGAGGACGGCGTCGCGGCGGATGAATCATCCTCGGGGTCGGCGTCGCCGCCGTCCGGAGACTCGGCGGCTTCGGCTTCGGACGGGCTCGACGCGGAATCCTTGGATGAACTGACCGGGGCCTTCGCCGACGTGGCGCCTTTGCTCGGCGACTCGGCGCCGGACCCCTTCGCGGGCGCACGGGCGGGCGTCGCTGTCTTGGCAGCCGGAGCCCTGGCCGGTTCAGCCTTCGGAGTAGCCACGGACGTTGCGTTCGCCGCCGTGGGCGCTTTCGCTGTCTTTTCGTTGACCGAAGCAGGAGCCTTTGCGGAGGCCTTCGAAGGTGCTGCCGCTGAACCGGACTTCGCGGAGGCCGCCGGAGCCGGAGGCTGGGCGGCGAGCGCCACGACGGCGTACGCGGCGAGGAGGAGGACGACGAGGCCGACAGAGTGTGCCATGGCGCGTCGCCGGCGGAGGGGGGGTCCTTTCGGAAGAGCCATGGCGCCGCGGAGTTAAATATGTTGGCGAAAGAAGGAGAAGAGGGTGCCCGCGAGACAAGCACGGTGAAGACATTGGCTTTTCTTGGGTGGGTCATCGTGCTTCGTGTGGTGGTGGCGCGCGCCAAGCGGCGGCATGCATGCATACGCTTTAGGTCTGTCTAGGTCTCAGTCAGTCTAAGCCGACTGACGTCATCTCTAAATTAGTCGCACGTTAATTTCCGTTCGCTTGGCTGGAGTTTGCATTCGTCGTTATACTTCAGAAAAAGTGTTGTACATTTCAAAAATGTCCATCGTGTATTGATAAAATTGTTGTGTAATTATAAAAATATTCAAAAAGATTTAAAAATATTCACAATGTATTTTAAAATATAAAAATGTTTTTTTAATATTCAGTGTGTATTTGAAAAGATAATGAAGGTGTAGGGAGCGGCTAGTTGCTAGTACTTGTATCCCTTGTTGAGGGTCATGTTACACCATGTAGTTACAGTTGAGATATGGCGTGCAATAGTTTTTTCATAAAAAATTGGCAGAATGCCACTAAGTTGCAGTCGTGTTGAAAAAATGCAGTTGCAGCCAGGATCCACACTTGATGTTGCATTTCTAGTGTCTGACATGCAAATTGGCCCGCCCCCTCTCCAGCTGTCCCCTCCGACAAAACAAAGGTCCAGTTGCAAGCAATATTGGGGGACATGCAGTTGTAGTTCGGTGCGGCCCTCGCAGTTGCGGGGCTGTTGTCGGGCTTGCAACTGGCCTGCCCCATCGACAGAACAAAAAATTCCAGTTGTGGTCGGGTTACAAGACATGCAGTTGCAGTCGGGTGCGACACTTGCAGTTGCATTCCTAGTGTCGGACATGCAACTGGCCCGCCCCCTCTCCTGCCCCGCCTTCGACAAAACAAAGGTCCAGTTGCAACCATGCTGGGGGACATGCAGTTGCGGTCGGGTGTGGCGCTGCGATTCTTGAGGATGTTGTCGGGCTTGCAATCGCCCGCCTCTACCGGGCGCCTTCGATAGAAGAAAAAAGTTCAGTGGCGGTAGGGCTAGAAGACATGCAGTTGCGGTCGGGTGCGACACTTGCAGTTGCATGCCTAGTGTCGGACATGCAACTGACCCGCCCCCTCTCCCGCCGCCCCTCCGACAAAATAAAGGCCCAATTGCAACCATGTTGGGGACATTGCAGTTGCGGTCGGCTGCGGCGCTTGCAGTTGCGGGGCTGTTGTCGGGCTTGCAACTAGCCCACCCCCTCTAGCGGCGCCCCTTCCGACAGAACAAAAAAATCCAGTTGTCGTCGGGTTACAAGACATGCCGTCGCGATCGGGTGCGACACTTGTTGTTGCATTCCTAGTGTCGGACATGCAACTAGCCCGCCCCATTCGACAAAACAAAGGTCCAGTTGCAACCATGTTGGGGGACATGCAATTGCGGTCAAGCGCGACACTTGCAGTTGCATGCCTAGTCTCAGATATGCAACTGCCCCTCTCCCGTCGCTCATCTAAAACAAATGTTAGTTGCAGTCATTTGAGTAGACATGCAATTGCACTCGAAGACGACACTTGCAGTTGCATGCCTAGTGTTAGACATGCAACTGCATGTCTCTGTAGCCGTCCTCCTATAAAACAAAGTTAGTTGCAGTCGAGGGCAACACTTGCAGTTGCATGCCTAGTATCAGACAAACAACTTCACCATCTCTCTATACAAAAGAAACAAAGAGTCGAGAATGCGCCCGTCACGTGTGTGTTGTAACACTTACAATTGCACATAAGTTGGGGCATATACAGTTGGTCAATGACTAACAATTATAAAAGTAGAAAAAAACTAAGTTTAAAAAAAAGACAACTAGGTTTAGACAAAATAGTCATCTTTGCTCTATGTACCAATTTTTTTTCAAGTTGATGGAGACAACATGCGCGGGGGTAGATATCACCCCTCCCCCCTCCTGACGAGTTTGACAATCGGCGACCCGTTAGCTATGGAAAGAACACCACTTATTGAAAGAAAGAGAGGAAAAATGAGGAGGAAGACGATGATGCGGGGCGAAATAAACTAGCCCCTCATTCTCACTTGTTTCAAAAAGCGTGAAATAAAAACCCATCCTGAGAAAGAAAAAAGCCAACACAACAACGCATCAACTAGGCCGTAAACAAAACACATCCGTCAACAATACACGAACCCGACAACCGGAATCCACATCTGCCAAAATCGACTGAGTTTTAGCTAATTCTCTGTCCACCGAGGAAATGTCAAAACAATCAAAACTAGTTTGGTAAAAAATAAAAATACAAAAAACAAATTAACAAAAAAAGAAATGAGAAGAAAACAAAAAATGAAACAAAAATAAAAAATAGTTTTTCTAACAAAATAGAGAAAAATAGTTTCGTATCAAGTTTTTTTAGGGGTAAGTATCAAGTTAAATGTATATTTGGGGAAAATGAATCATTGAAAAATACTAACAGAAAGAATGAACAATGAGAGTACTGATGGTCAGCCCTGTTTTTCCTTTTTCTGATTTGAATGGATCGAGCACAAAAGGGATGTATTTGTAGAAGAATGAGGAAAGCCGCCGTAGTAGTGTCTCCCTACTGCTGCAGGCAAAATGATCACTGATTTTTTTTTGGAAAAAGCCCACCTGACAACGCCGTCCCATCACGCAGCCCAGCCCCAACAACAAACAAAGAATAAATAAAAGGGCCGCCGAACCAGCTAGTCCGAAAAGGAAGCACGCGCTGGTGTCTTTCACGTGCGCTTGCACGAATCGTATAGCTTCTGAATCGAACGGCTGGCCAGTCGACTGAGACTCAGTCGACTGATTTTTAGCAGCTCCGTATGCTTTATGTGTTGGGTGAATTTACATGGGATACATGGTATTATGGGTCAGTGCTATTTCTGGATCATTAGTGTATCCTGTCATCCTGCTAGATTACAGTGACTCATCCGAAAAGAGATTTTTTCTTAGCACAACAAATAGATTAAAGATTGACTTAATTTTATTGGATCCCAGTTATATTCACTAGTGACCATTGTTTTTTTTTTGAGATAGCTCATCATCCATGCCGAATGGTCTAGTGACCATTCGTTGAGCGGTACAATTGAACATAAATTGTGTTGTATGATTTGGATCAGCCGATTTTCACGGATGGCTTCCTTCCTCCTCTCACAATTCATTGTTCATCGTCTTCCTCCCTACGACCCGATATCTCCATGCTATGGTGTTTGGAGGGTCATCATGCTGGTACATTTAGCATCATTTAGTGCCATTTAACGCGCTATAGCACAATTTAGTGCCTAATGCTTTGGCCGCTATTTACCATAGCGGGTGCTATTTAAAACTTTGATGTGAACTGAACCAGCCACAACAGGGCCGACTCTATGTTTTGGAGGGCCCTAGGGCGCAGTTGATGACTTAGGTACCTAAAGCTATATATATGATTACGTAAAACAAGCTAAATACAACCTTAGCACCAGTACATTATAAAATCACAAGGACAAACTCCCAATATAAACAAATCAATATACTGTATCAGGTGAGAAGTCAGCCTCTTACAATACAAGACATGCATGCTACAGTTGCTAAAGTCAAGTAGAGTGAAGTGCGTGCAGTGAAACGAAATATGTGCATGGGAATATTGGGATTGGCTATTTGGCCTCCATTGTGGTACTGGTTATGATCATGGATTGTCACAAAATCTATATGAACATGCATAAGCTACCTTGCTTGATGAACATCACAGTAAGCGCGTTGAGCAGTGATGCATGATGTGAAATTGCTAGAGGGGCATGCAAGCCTACAGGGTGTCGGCGGTGGCGGATGGAGTCAGTGGTGGTGGTGGAGACGGGTGTTGGTGTGGAGGGCTTTGGCGGCATCATCAGAGGAGCATCAGTACAGATATACTAAGCTCCCAAGAAATGAGAGCGTTTGGTGTATCGGGGCTGTTTTGGCGGTAAGTGGGCCTAGTTTCGTGGATAGTCGGTTTTAAATGGGCTTGTTAAGAAGATCAACCATCGCTAAAAAAAGGGGATCGACAGCGTCAAGCATGGAGGTTGATGCAGCAACCGGATTCTCTGAGTGCTCGCGTTCTGAAGGCTCGGTACTTCCCCGACACTGATTTATTGAACGCCACTTTGGGAAATTCCCCTTCCCAGGTCTGGCGATCTCTTATGGAGGGCCGAGACATCCTGTCCTTGGGGCTGATAAAGAGAATCGACACAGGTGCTAGTACAAGTGTTTGGGAGGACAACTGGCTGCCGAGAGATTACAAGCTGAGGCCCATCTGTGCCCGCTCAGCAAACCCGCCGAAGATGGTTTCGGACCTTATTAACTCTGTAACCCGAACATGGAATAAGCCAGCCCTAATGGAGCACTTCTTACCTGCTGATGTCGAGGTTATTCTCAACATACCACTTAGCACAAGGCAACAGGAGGACTTCTGGGCTTGGCACTATGATAAGCGAGGTATTTTTTCGGTAAGGTCAGCTTACAGGATGATTTGTGCTATCAAAACACAAAGAGAAGATTGGCTAGAACATCGGCCAGGCCATTCAAACATTGCAGCTGATAAAAGCTCTTGGACCCAGCTGTGGAAGGTGAAAGTTCCCTCAAAAATCAGAGTGTTTGTGTGGCGTTTGGCTCATACTTCAATCCCAACCGGCTCGGTTAGACATGGAGGACATATGTCAGACTCTCCATCTTGCTCTATTTGTGGGGCGGAGGAGGACACTTGGCGCCATTCGTTGCTGAGCTGTCGCATGGCAAGATGCGTTTGGGCTTTGGAGGACGACGAGTTGGTCGAGCATGTGATATCAAATCAAAAGGAAGATGCTAGGCTCTGGCTGTTTTGGCTTTTTGAGACTACTAATCAACATGATCTAGCTCGAGTTCTAGTGACCATGTGGGCAATCTGGTGGGCCAGGAGGAAAGCTATACATGAGAATGAATATCAGAGTCCTCTTTCCACTATGAGTTTCATAAAGAGGTTTCTGCACGAGTTAGATATAGCCAGCGCGTACAGACCCAAGGCCAGTGAAGTTCGAGCGAACCGGCCGATAGCTAAAGTTTGGTTACCACCCCCAGGTGAGCAGGCAAAATTTAACTGTGACAGTGGCTTGTCAACGTTGGGGGACAAGGGGGCAGCAGGAGTGGTTTGCCGAGACAAACTTGGGAAATTTTTGGGTGCTTCAGCAACGGTTTTCGATGGCCTGACCGATCCGGCGAGTCTGGAGGCACTTGCATGCAGCGAAGCACTAGCCCTAGCTCGGGATTTGAATCTTCAAGATCTTGCCATCGCTTCAGATTGTGCAGAAGTGATTTTCAATTTTAAATCTGCAAGCTCTCCATCTTATGCTCCTATTCTTAGAGAAATTCAAACAAGTAGTAATAATTTTTCTTCTATTGATTTCCGTTTTGAGAGTAGATATAATAATTTTGAGGCCCACTTGCTAGTTAAGGGAGCTGCGTCTCTCGCGGTGGGCCGCCATGTGTGGCTAGGGGTTTTACCAGACATTGCCTGTATTCCGGATGTGGTGAACCTTTAATAAAATCCCTAGTTTACCTTCAAAAAAAAGGGGATCGACAGCTATCTCCTCTTCTTCCTCCCGTTTCCAGCGCCGCTCCGCCGTCCACGTCTCCAGCCCGCCGCGGCATCCCCTGCCCCCTCCCTCGATGGTGCATACCGTGTTGGGGCGTCGAAGGTGGCAGGATTGCCAGAGGAATTGGCAGCAATGACGCAGTCTTCGGCGCACCCCTCTCTCTCCTAGTTCCCCTCCCGGTCGCGCCTGTCCTTTCTCCACCACGAGTCGAAGGCGGGCCAGACATGGCGTCGGCGACTGTGGATGAGGATGGCACCGTCGAGCTGCAGCGTAGGAGGGCATGGAAGGAGGCGACACTAGGGTTTCTGCGCACTCCTGTACATGGACAGTGGCGTGGGCGTGATCTGGGAGATGGGCGAAGTGTCGATGGCGCTCAGACGTGACGAGGTTGGCGGCGATAATTTCGGTGTTGGACTGAAGCTTGGGTTAATGTTTTCAGGTATATACCTTTCTTGATGATGCTACTTCCTCATGAAGGGTGCTCAATCAGTCACCCTAGAAATTAGGGATCTGGGAGATTTAATTATGGGCAGCAGTAAATTGCAGATGCAGCAACTATGGCATATGGGTCAAAGGGAACCTGCTGCAGTTCGACGGCAACTCCAGCCGGCCTCTTTCTAGGTCTCCTACTCATGTATTTGTGTAGGGATTGTTTTGTTTGATGTCCATGGATTCAATTCTATAGAGGTGCGGTAGTACTACTTTGAGATGAAATTTAGCTTCTTGGCTAGATTGGTCCTCTCTCATTATTGTTTAAGCAAGAAATTCCACTGCCATGCAAAGTTCTTGAACCAAATATGTTTGGGTGTGCAACTAAGATTGATTTTCATATTTATTCATTGTCACTGGACAATATTATTCTACAGAACCGGCATGGAAGACAAGAAATTGTAGGAGATGAAAGTTATGCTGGTCAGGATCACTTGGTCCCAAATTCTCTTTTGGCTTTGTGATTCCGTTTCTGGCTGATACCAGTTAATCAGCAGTTGGTCGATTCCATCTCTTGCTTACAGTTTACCGGTGGGACTATGGGTGTTGGCAGGTGGCTGATAGCGGGGTCGATGGACTGAGGAAGCATGTTGCTGGAGCTGTAAAGATAATGATCTTGGTGAGTGATTTCACTTTTATGGAAAAAAATGCAGTTTGCTGCTTTACAAGTTAAACTATTAATTTGGTTGTTAAGTCGAAATGGTGTTTCTATTTTATTTCTTATTGATGATGCACTTGATCAGCCGCCCTTCATTTTAGAAAAATTCAACTGAAACATTCTTCTGTTCTGTTTCGAGATGTAAACTTATCTGGACTTCTGCAATTGTCAGGTTCTAACTTACTGACAATAGTAGAGAAAGAAACAAAGTATGTTCCTCATCACATGTAGGTAATCTTATTACATACAGATTATTTCTTGCCACTTCATTTGACATTCATTTAATAAGGCAAGATGAATGCGAAGCGTAGATAGCAAACGAAGATTCACAAAACTAGCCGCGGTCCTTCTTTGTGCTGCGGTAGATTTCGCTTCAGCTGGCAACCTCATCAAAAGTTTTTCCCTGCCATATATCTTGGTATTCATATCAGGTGAATTAGAATCTTCTTCACCACTCAACATTTTTCCTTCTAATGTGGAAGTAGCAGCTTTAGTGGACCAGAAAACATGATGAATATCGTGCTCTTTGAAATAATCTACTCATCTCTTTCTGTATGTAGGCCAAATTTAGAAGGACGTCATTTCATACAGTCAAACTATATAGTACAGCAAATAGATTACAATGGACATGGTGCAGACCTGATATTTAGAGGTAGTAAATCAGCCTTGTGACAAGGAGCATTGTTTACTTGTGTTCATCAAGTTCTTTTGCATATACCTGGCATATACAGGTTATGTCATCAGATCAAGAAACGGCTGCAGAATCTGCAGTAAAATGCTTTAGGTGCAACAACTGATTTTGATGTCAAACACATAAATCTGGCAAGGAAGCGCAACTTCGGAAACATGGTTTACATTTGTAGCAGAGAACATGGCAAGTTCATCTTAATATGAAGAAAAGAAAAACAAGACGGATCATGCTAGCAAACTAATTTTAGCAGAGAAGATATATGAGAAGGCTGAATTCTACATGGTTGCTCATGATAAAGATGCGGAAAGATGTTAAGTGGATCCCCAAATATTCCTTCAAGTCGAATAGATCCTTACCGGCATGTTTTTAAAAAAATGCATTACCAAGTGACTACTCATTTTTATTCCTATTTTTTTATTTTTCCTTCATCAGATTTGTTTTTGTTTTAGGCTGTGTGACAAAGTGGAGTTGCAGAACTCTTTTATGTATACACACTGGAAGTGTAGTTTCAATAAATCTTTGGTCATGCCTGCTGATGGTAGTACCATCGTATAACCAAGGAAATCTACAGTGTAGGTTATTTGGTTCCCCTTTCATGCATGAGTTGGCAGTGGCATAGCCATTCCTTCCATGTGCTATTACCAGTTGTCCAAAGTGTCAAACACAACTACACAAGTTTGCTTTCTTAATGTAGTTCTAACTTTATGTTTTTATGACACCCTAATAAACTCTTACCCCATTATCTGTTTTTATGGTGGGGAGTAATTTTTGTCATTGTAAAGTTTCACTGATAATATAAGAGTATGCTTGCATAAGATGGATGAGAGAGTTAACTCAAGACTAAAGAACGGCGTGGCAACGCGCGCTATCACACATTAGTAGTGGATCATAGACCGGCATAATGAGGGTTGACCGGCCAGTGATGTGTGGGCGGCACAACAACGGCGGCGACGACGATGTGCTTGTGTGCCGGTTTGATTAGAAATTAGGGGATATGTTAGTTTTTTTTTATCTCTCCTCCGTAAACATCAAGTTCCGTCGTCCGCCCATACTTCATCCAACCATACCTAAGAGCATCTCCATTCGTTCGGCCCCCAGCGCATCCAGCGATTGCGTTTTGGTCTACGCGCCGGCGGTTTTTTCGCCCTGGGGACGATCCAGTTCCCAGCCGCGCCCCCAGGTTTCGGTCCCAAGACGCACATAAATTCAAACTTGTCTTTCCCGCTGCCAAAAAAAGCTACAAGTTCAGCGATCATCGGCGATCATAATGCCACAGTTCGGCAATCATCATGCCACAATTCGGCAATCAAACATACACGAAAGTTCGGCGTTCAAAAGGAAGAACGCGTAGACAAAGGAATGCATCAAACGATGGGCTCCTCCGGCGTGGGACTAGCCGGCATCGGTGTGGCTTCTGTGCTCGGCGTCGACGTGGCTTCTGTGCACGGCGTCGATGGGGCTTCATCACTCGGGCTGGGCGTCGCCGTTGGGGTCGGCGTGGTCGTAGGCGTGGTGGTCGAAGGCATCTGGTTCAAGATGAGGCCGCACTCTGTCAGGTACCATGCCTTGACCTGCTCGTCCGTCATCGACATCTCCGTCCCCATTAAGAACGCCAGGTCGGTGTTCCTTTTCTTCGCGGCGACGTTGGTCCTGAGAAGGTCGAGCTTCACGTCCTGCTTCGTCATCAACACCGACCACCACGCGTCGGATTTCTCCTCCTTCTTTGCGGCGCTGTTCTTGGCGTCGGTGATGCACTGCTCGATCGATGATTGCAGCCGCTCGGCAGCCGGTGCCACGTCCCTTGCCGTCTTGGCTCTTCGTTTCCATCAGGGCCCCATCCGCAGCCCTTGGGGCAGGCGCGTCTGGCTTGTACGTCTCCTTGGCCTTGATGAGGGTGAGCCGTACATCCCTACACTTCTCGCACGACTCGGTCCGGGAAAACACATGAAGGAACTTGAACTCTTGGTCGTTGCTGTCCTGGTGATACATGTTGAACATCCGAACCATCTACGCAGCCGAAGATCAAGTGTCGGCGACGTACACGGCGAAAGAAGTGAGCCGGCGGCTGGACATACCTGACCCTCGATGTTGGCGCCGCTTTCCGGGCGAGCCGCGATCTCCTCGACGATCCCATGCCATTTGTTGCAGGGCGCATGGATGATGCCCAATGGTTCGACATGGCCTTGTAGCCGCGCTCCATGTGGATGGTGGCGAAATAGGGGTCGACCAGCTTGCGCTCATCAAACGCCAACTTGATCCGTCTCCAGTATGTGTCGGCATTCTGGTTCAAGCCGGTGATCGGGTCGACGTTAACGGTCTTCCATGCTTCGGCGAGGCACTCTTCTTCCTTGGACGTCCATTTGACGCGCGCCTCACCTGGCTTGGCATTGGCCGCCCGCTTCTTCTTTCTCCCTTTTGCTCGCCGGCGTCGGCTCCATCTCCTCCTCCTCTTCCTCCTCCCCCTCCTCGGCGTCTTGAAGCTCGTCTCCATGTCGACGACGGTGTCCATTGTTTCGTCTTGCGCGTGGAACCCGGGGTAGGAGGCGGCGGCGGCGACCGAGCCGCTCGTGATGAAATCGTCCATGTCGGTGTCGGTCGCGTCGGGGTTGCCGAAATGTGGCGCCGAGGCTTGTGAGAAGGGTAGGGCGCCCCGGCGCAGAGGCAGCGTCGGCGAGGCTAAGTACGTCGGCGTCGAGTAGTTGTACTGGGTGTGGAGGCCGGCGAACACGGGCGAGGAAGTGCATTGGTCAGGGTTCAGAGTGGAGGGTGAGGCAGGTGGCGGCACGCCATGTGGGAAGGTGATGTTGGGGTTGAAACCATCATGCACGTCGCCGTCGGAGTAGCCAGGCGAGAGTGCGTACCCCCAGGGCGGCGGCGGTGAGAAGTTGGCCGGCGACGTGACGCTCTGTTCGCTCCATGTAGCCTGCGGTCAGTGGCCAGGCGGATTCATCATCCCTGCACGAGACGCCTCTTCCTGCTCCGCCGCCGCCGCCGCTGCCATGTCCCTGGCCTTCTTGGCGTTGAGCATGTTCTGGCGGTCGGTGGTGACAGCCTCCCGGCGCTGAAACTCCGCCCTCCACTCGGCGTTGGACACGCCCGGTGGTTTTGCCATCGGCGCCCTCGGCTTCCTCTGCTTTGGCTAGGTGGAATCGACAGCGGCAGCGGAGCGAGGGGCCGAATACTTTTTCGGCGGCATGGTGGCCAGATGGCAGGATGGCGGGGAGCGGGAGGAGAATGGCGGGAGTGGCGGGGAAGAATGGGGAAGCAATGTGGAAATGAAGGGAAAGGGGGAAAACGGCGGGGAAAGGCATGTCTGTCGTTGACAGAGCGGGCCCACGCGCCTTTCTGCTTCGGCCGGCGCCCCCAGGCGCCCCTCGGGGGGTGGGTTCGGCTCGGCTTCGCCGGCTGTTATTTCGGCCCAAACCGGTGACAAACAAAGACCTGGGTCGCGATTGGGCCTTTTTTTGGCCGCCGGCGCTAAAAAAGAAGAATGCCTCAAATGCCTCATCTCTTAGTGACTTCACAAATAAAATTATGTTTCATTCGGTAATCCAATAAGTACTTACCAAATAAGTCATTTTGTTGGTCACTGATAACAACAGGTTCATGCAAAAACCGGATGCCAAAATAAACTGATTCTCATCACCGATGGGTCACCTATCTTTTGATCGTCTGTGATAATGTTGATACACTAAGTGGTCAAATCCTACCAGCGGGTCAACGATAAGGTTACACGGCCTTTTATAACCAAATCCTTTACAAATCAGCCCCTCCCTTCTCCACTCCAAACCCTGTCACTGTTGTCGTCGAGGCTGACTCCGCTCTCTTAACCGTCCCCGGCCGCCTTCTTCTCCTTCCCACGACACTTTAGTCCCCCCCCCCCCCCTCTACTCACCCCGCCCCATCCCAATGGGCCAGCCCGGGCCGTCTCGATGCCTCCACTCCGTCCTAGACTCTATGATGCCCTTTCGTTGTGCATCGTGTTGTCGGCAATGCCACATGTGACCACAGAATTAGATCACCATTTTTCATGGTTTTTACTTTCAATGAGATTTCGGTGAAATTCACTGGATTTCAGTAATTTCAGCAAACACTGAAATATTACGTTTCGGGCAAAACATTTTAGCAATTTCAGTATAACACAACAATTCCAATATTTTTTAAAATATTCTCTAAATTTTTCAAATTTTTAATTGAATTCAAGTGAATATTTCAGTCATTTGGCTGAAATGGAAACTGAAATTACTGAAATTCACTGAATTTCAGTGAATTCGGTTGGTGCTGAAATTTTCTGAAACTGAAATTGAAAACCATGCCATTTTTGGACATCATTTGGCAGATTAAAATTCCACTGAAGATAAAGATATTTGTTTGGCTTGCTGTTCAAGGGAAATGTGCTAAGGCTGACAATCTTGCAAGGAGGAATTGGCCCCACGACCCTGTCTGCCCTCTCTGCCGAATAGGGCTCGAATCTTCCTCCCACCATTTTGCAAAATGCCCATTCACGACTGATGTTTAGGGTACTGCCTGACGAAGTTTTGGCTCCCTTTTGCTGTCAGACCTAGTGCTAATACTCTTCGCTTGATTGACTGGTGGCTGCATGCTCTGGACTGTATTCCTGATCGCCGAAGGCATGCTTTCCCTCCCCTGATCATGATCATTTGGTGCCGCATATGGATGGAGCGAAATGAGCGCATTTTCAATCTCAAAGCCTCGACGTTCGTGCATACCTGCGATTCCATCGTTCTAGAGCGGCATATTCGGCGGACGGCTGGCATCAAGGGCGTCCAGTGGCTGGGTGATCACCGCTAAGAAAAGTTTATCCCGTCCATGCCTTTGCTGCTTTGCAGCTTTCAATCACTAATCCTCCAGTTGTAATTTCATCCTTATTTCCTTTTGTCGACCTTGCACGGTGAGTCTCTTACTGAATCTTTTCACCACGTTTTGAGGTTTGCTCCCTTCTTAATGAATGAAAGTAGGGATCTAGCTGCGTGGTCCTCCGTCCCAAAATATAAGAACGTTTTGAGTTTTGACAAGGACTATGTTTGAGCAGTTTGGTGACGTGTGCCGCATACCAAGTCGTGGAGGTCGAGAAGAACAAGTTTGTAAGTACATTGCGATACACTACCTAGTGGAATAGGGGGAGAAGCTGTGCATAGAAAGTACAACTATACTACTTCGTACTCCCTCCTTTCGGAATTACATGTTGCATGCATGGGCGTGTTTAAACGCGTTTTTAGTTCTAGATACATCTATTTCTATGTATTTCCGCGACAAGTAATCTAACTGGAGGGTGTAGTTTTGTCTTCGGGTAATGCTAGGCCTACAAAGGCTTCGCTACACATTTCGGACCTGCAAACTTGGAGGTTTTGTGCATCTATAGCCGGGCACTCCATACCCCCCTCAAACGCTTGGACCCACGGTCCGGTCGGTGACCGGTCAAAAAACCTGACCCAAACGGGCACCTCAAACGGGCCTCAAATGCCTGGGCTGACCGGCATCCCTCATATCCATCCCAAATGTAGGGCGGATATAGGGAGGCTTGAGCACGACCGACGCATGTCCGCATGTCGGACTGACGATGGGGTCCCACTAGAAAACACGCAGAAACCCGATGGCCCGACGGGCGTCTCCTCCTGTGGGGTGAGAACGTCATGTGTCGCCGCTCTTGCTCGCCGTTCGAGGGCCAAAGTCTGGCTATTTAAGCTGGACGACGTCCCCCCAGCCTAGCCACATCCACTTCCTTCCTCTCCGCGTCGCCAGCCCGAACCCATCGACCTCTCTTCGGCTCCGCCTCACTCTTCCCACGCCATTTGGCTTCGCCATGGCCCGACAAAAGAAAATGACATATGCTATGCTCACGCCGGAGCGCCGGTTCCAAACTGAGGAGGAGATCCGGGCAATGCGGGCCGCCCACATCGCAACCGGCATGCCTCCGGACTCACCGGAGCCGGAGAAAGAGGAATAGTTGGTTCCGATGGAGGTGGCGGGTCCGGAGGAGGATGAGGTGGAGCAGCCAGAGGAGGAGCTGGCGCCGGTTGCAGGCTTCGACATGGAGGGCGCCATGGCAAAGTTCGCGATCATCCAAGTGGCGAAGCAGCATGCCATCCTGAAGTCCATCTAGGTAGAGTCCTATGTCGAGAAGAACCGGCAATTCATCTGGTAGGAACGGGTGGGGACCGACGCACTTTTCGCTGAACTTGACGCGGAGGAGCCGCAGTTACAGCTGCCGCCCATGTACCCAGATCCGGGCATGGAGACAGTGGGCATCTCCGAAGAGGATTAGGGTAGTATAGTTTATTTGATCAATGTAGTACATGAATTTTCTCGTTTGTATGCTTTGTAAGGATTCAAGGTTTCAAGTACGAGGTATTCAGACACAGAGAAGCAAATTTAAGGTGTGATCGATCACTGCTCGTCTGGTCATGTCCGCGCGGACATTTGGATGTCCAGATTTACTGTCCCTAGATGCTCTTAGCATTGGAAAATTGAGAAAGCTAAATTCCTGCGGTCTGGATTCTGCAACAGATCCAAACACCTTAGATGCTGTCCATTTCAGATCGCGGGCAATCCCCACGTCCTGATCGAAACTGCCGCATTGATTGCCACATATCACGCGGATATGCAGGCATGTGATGGGAGCGGCAGCGATTTGCATGCATGCGTGTGGACTGAGCTGATATTTTAGACATGCATGCACATTACAACAAAAATGATGACATCATCAAAGATTTTTTCAAAATTCAAATTTCAAAATGTTTTGTAGCGCAAACTGTCGGTCCGATTAAGAAATCATTTTTACGTAAAAAATCCGTCGCGACGAGAGTTTTAAAACTAGATCCCATGTTGATATGTTCCGACGAAAAAAAATTCAGGTCAAAAGCTATCAGGCCACGCTAAGTAAGTTAGCATCTCTGTGGTACATAAGCTACCATCTTGTTTATCTTTACCTAATGCTCCCTTCGTTCATCTTGTTTATCTTTACCTAATACTCTTTTTGTAAAGAAATACTTGTCATTAAAATGAATAAAAAAATGTATCTAGATGTATATTAGTTCTAGATATATCATAGTAACAAAGAAAATTGTGTTTCTGATCGTACGCCGTCCGTGTTTTTGTGAAAAAGCCCCTCTGTTTCATTGAAATAAACCCCCAGTTTCTGATCGTACGCCGTCGGTGGTGGTGCGGACGTTGGATGGGACTTGGTGCAGGTCTCCGGCGAGATGGGGATGGCGTGGAAGGGGTCTGGACGCCGGCGGCGCTCGGGCATTGGGCGGCCATGGCCATCTCTCTGCAGAAAAATAGAAGACAGAGAGAGAGCTCTTAGAGAAGAGAAGCACGGGAAAGAGAAGAGAGATGGAGGAGGAAGAGAAGTCTGAAGATAAGGCGATGGTACATAGAAGAGCTAACGAGAAGAGAAAACTGGGGGCCTTCACCCGAGCGGCCACAGAACCCTTGGGCCATCGGCAGACGAGCAGCACCACCAGGCCGCCTCCGCCACAGGCCCAGCCAGCTCCTGCATGTGCTGGCCAGCCGCCAGATCTGGCGAGCAACCGAGCCGCCACTGCAAACCAGCACCGCAGCCCCCAGTAGTCACCAGCCACTCACGGGCACGGGCTCCACCACCACTTCATGGGGACTCCACCCCAGGCCCCTATGCACCGACGAGCAGGCCACCGCCGCGCCAGCCGCAGCAGCAAACGCACACGCCGAAGCTCTGCCCCACCTTTGGCAGCCGGGTGACGGTAAGTGGCTGCAGCCAGCCACCGCGGCCGCGCACTCCAGTAGTGGAGTGCATCATCGGCGAAAGCATGGGCGGCTAGTGGGGTGGAGCACGGCCATGAGTCGGTAGGAGGAGAGAACGGGTAGGGCCGACGCGCGCCAAGCCGGTAGTGGACGCGCTGTATAGAGAAGAGGAGAGCAGCGCTGGTGGTGAGGTGGATGGATGGAGAAGAGGGGAGGAGCAGCGCTTGGTGGTGAGGTTGCAGGAGGAGGAAGATGGAGGCGGAGCGACGCTGTCGACCGAGGAGGAATAGCGATGTGGATGGATAAGCATAGAAGGGGCACGCAGTGCTCCTTTTTTAATCATTTGTTGTTGCTAAATGCACAGCCTGGAAGAAGCTACTGGAGCGTGCTAGCACCACCGATTAGAATATTTTTCGGTGCTCATCCGTTGGAATTATGTGCGACTGTTCATGGCGTTCCAAGAAATGGTTTATTCTGCTAACGTGTTCTCAGTGTCCTGTACTGAACTCCTTTTGCTCCCTCGACCCTCCTCACATTGGTACACTGTGATTATTTGACTGTATTACAAACAAAGGGCAAAGAAGCCTTGGGCTAAGGATAGAGACAGAAATACTAGATTTTTCCATCAAGCTGTTTTAAAGAGAAGAAAGAGGAACACTATTGTTTCCATTAAGGATGAAAATGATGTTATCCATTTTAAGCCAACTCAAGTTGCTAACACTTTTGTGAATTATTTCAGATACATCTTTTCTTCCCCTAACATCAATTTTGGCAGGCCTTTTCTTGCAACTCAGCCTCTGATACAATCAGATGATTTCACCTACTCCATTCTAGATAAACGGGAAATCTTGCAGATTCTGAAGGATATGAAGCTAAATGCATCGCCGGGCCCAGATGGCTTCAATGTGGAGTTTTACCTTGCTTCTTGGGACTAGATTGGCGATGAAGTCATTGATTTGGTAATCAGCTTCTACAAATCAGGTATATTACCTCCTCATATTAGTGATACTAATATTGCTCTCATTCCTAAGAAGCTAGCTCCTCAAGTTCCCATGGATTTTAGACCTATTAGTCTTTGCAACGTTGTTTATAAGATCATTGCTAAATCCTTAGCTAATAGGCTAAAACCTCATTTGCCTGATTATATCGACCCTGCTCAGCAAGCTTTTATTGAAGGTCGTAGAATTAGTGACAACATTATTATTGCCCAAGAGATCACCCATTCTTTTGCTCTCAAATCTTGGGAACATCATGCTTTCATGCTTAAAATTGACTTGGCTAAAGCTTTTGATCGCCTTGAATGGAACTTCATTGTCTCTGCTCTGGCTCGTAAAGGGCTACATGATCATTTTATAAACTTGATCTACGCCTGCATTTCCACACCTACTTTCTCTGTCATCATTAATGGCCAGCCTTCTCATAAATTTAAAAGTCATAGAGGGATTCGTCAGGGTTGCCCTCTGTCTCCTTATCTTTTTGTTCTAGCTATAAATGAATTGTCTCTTGCACTGAATGATGCCATGGCTGCTAACCATCTTCAGGGTATTTCTCTTGGACCAAATTGCCCTCCTGTTCACTCTCTTCTTTTTGCAGATGATCTTCTGGTTTGTGGACAAGCTAATACATCTGAAGTTAACACTATGGCTCAAATTATTCATCATTTTTGTGTTATTTCAGGTCAAACTCCTAACTGGTCAAAATCCGCTATTCTTTTCAGTGCCCATGTTAGTCAAACTGTCATTGCTGATATTAAAAACATTTTTCCTGTTCCTTCCATGGATAACAGCTTTACTTATTTGGGGCACCCTCTCATTCTTCCTGCTAAAAATAGAGTTGTTGCTTATAACTTTGTTCTTGACAAATTTATGGCCAAGCTTCCTGCTTATAAGGCTAACATGCTCTCTCATGCAGCTAGACTGGAACTCATTAGATCTGTCTTTTCAGCCATTCCTGTTTACTACATGTCAAACATTTTGTTCACAAAAAAGTTTATTGCTAAACTCACCGCTATTATTAGAAACTTTTGGTGGACAGGAATCAGGGATAATAATTCAAACAGAAGTCTTTGTCTCAGAGCTTGGAAGGACATTTGTACAACTAAGAATGAAGGAGGGCTAGGTATTAGAAACCCCCAAGCCATTAATGAAGGCCTTATTCTTGCTTCAGCTTGGAGACTTGCAGATGCTCCTAACTCTTATTTGTACCTTGTGCTCAAATCCAAATACTTTCCGAACTCTTCCATTTGGACTGCTACTTCCACTGTTCCAAAATCTGCTTATTGGTCTTCCATTCTCAAAATGCTTCCCAAGTTAAAAGCCCACTCTTTCTGCCAAATTACTCAGGGGAATATTGCCCTCTGGAGTTCCCCATGGTGTTCTTCCTGGTCCACTATTCATAATCATCTCATCATTCAGCCACCTGGCTTTATTTATCCTGCTCAGGTTAAGGATCTATGGATTCCTGGGCAAAAAACTTGGAACAACAATCTTATTCATTCTCTTTTCCAAGAGCCTATGGCTACTTCTATTACTCAAACCTCCATCATTCAGGATGACTGCCCAGATATTCTCTGTTGGGACCTCGCTCCGAGTGGCAAATGCACTTCTAAATCCACTTATAAATTGTGCTTGCAGGATATTCAAAGCATTCCCAGGAATACTCCCTCTCAACTATCTTTGCAGGTTAAAAATCTTCTCACTCAGGTTTGGAAGCAAAAGTTGATTGCACCCCGTGTCCAAACTTTCGCATGGAGACTTCTTCGAAAAGCTCTTCCTACAGGTTTGCGAGCGGGCCGCTTTTCAATTCACATTTCTAAATCATGTTGCAGGTGTGGTGAGGATGAAAATGAAATGCATCTCTTTTTTCTTTGCGATTTTGCTAGAGCAGCCTGGTTTGGCCACCCTTGGTATATTAGATCTGATGGCTTGGTTCAAAATCATTTCTCTATGCACAGTATTATTCTCAGTTTACTAAATATGAATCATCCTCATGCATCTATATCTAACATACTAAATTTTATGTGGTGCATATGGAAAGCCAGAAATGATAAGCTTTTTGACAGACGCAATTCTCAACCTCATCATGTTCACACTGCTGCAAAAGCTTTGTCTGACCAATATATGACTGTGTCAATTTCTTCTAATCAGGGACAAGCTATTGATCAAGTTCATCAGCAAGGAAATAGTTGTGTTATTCCTGCTCAAGGGCACACTCTCAAATCTGATCTTCTTATATCTGGAGCAAAAATTTATTCTGATGCTGCTTTTAAATGTGCAAAGGTTCCAGGATTACCACATGGCACAACAGCTACAGGAGTAGGAGTGTTTCTCAGTTTTTCTCAGGACCAAGCGGAAGTGAATGTGCAAATTCAAGCTTCTACCCAGAACACCAGCTCGCCACTTCAAGCAGAAGCTCTTGCTTTGCTTTTTGCAGCTCAAGTCGCCCGTAGACTTCAGATCTCTAGGCCTACTTTTCTTACTGATTGCCTCTCTTTGGCAAAAGCAGCGGCGGCAAGAAGTGTATTGGCAGATTCCACCCCTTGGACCATTAGAACTTCTCTAGCTGAATTTTTCTCCTTTACAAATGATCTCCAAGCACAGGTGTATCACATATCAAGAGAGATCAATGGTATTTCTCATAATGTGGCTCATCAGGTTCTTAGAAGTTTACCAGAACCTGACACTAGTTGTTTTGCTTCAGCTCATACAAACATGATATGCCCTGTTGTTTCTCTCCTGTCTAATTTCAATTTCCAGGGCTATGTAATTCAGGCTGTAAGATGTTACTGAGCTGAATGTATTGGTTGGCGCTTTGTGCGCCTTTCTATGTTAAAAAAAAAAGCTGGCACACTTGCACTTTGATGGCAACTGTTCCATGTTAGTAAACCATATACTTATATTCATGTGACTGTGATCTCGGAAATAAATTAAATATTATAGTTCATGGGAAAGGAGCAGAAACCTTGATTGAAATTCAGTCTCTCTGAAATTTCGATTGTAAACAGCCCTACACTACATACACGACTGTACAATTAGTTAAAGACAATTCTTCTACTCAGTTTGCACCTCACATTTTTTTAGGAAGATTATAATCTGTTCTTTCGCAGACATCACAATTTTTTGTATCGATGATGTAAATTTAAAGAGCGACCGGATTCTGTCTTGAACATTTTTTTTCCTGAATAGACGATTCTCGATTGTAAACTAAACTTTTCTTGCTACGGAAGATCCTAAAAAGGTGGACTTGAATGGAGCAAAAACAATAAGCTTCAGGCTAAGAACTCACCGGATTCCGGCGAAGGAGAAAGGAAGCAGGAAAAGGTTGACAACCACACATAAACTTTAGATTAACTCTCCCAAACCAGTGTCATGTTTTAGAAAAAAATTGATGTGGATGTTTATTGGCTATAGGAGTGCGATATCTTTCTTTCCGTTGCAATGCAAGGTCATATTTGCTATATGTACCTAATAATAAAGGGATTAGTGTTTCTGTCCGCCCGTCCATCTTGAAACTACCCGTAAAGTTGTCATAATTACTCACCATGCCACCCATAAGTAAGGAAGAAATGAATCATTTTTCCATCCACAAAGCGACCGTTGCCTTTAATTCAATTATGTTCAACCCCGCCACATAACATAAGGAGTCAAGCAGCCCATCGGATAGAGCATCTCCCTTCCACCTTGGAGAGCCAGGTTTGATCCTCCCTTCCTACCCTTTTTCTCCTTTTTCATTCGATAAAAAAATTCAGGTGGGTGCCCAAACCTTAACCAATGTCTTCGTTACATGGGGTATTTTAAAAATGCCTATTGTATATGTTTCCTACCCCATTTAAATTGAGTAGATATGATAGTTTGATACTTCAATAAAAAACTACTTTTGGAGCCATAGGGGATGCTGGTTCCTAGAAGCTATTATATGCTACTCCCTCCATTCCACAATGTAGTGCCTATAGATTTTTGTGAAAGTTAAACTTTGTCAACTTTGACCAAGTGTATAGAGAAAACTGTCTACATCTACAATATCAAATATGTACATTCTAAAAATATAACTCACGATGTATCCAATGATGTGCATTTGGTATTTTAGATGTACCTACTTTTCTCTATAAACATGGTCAAAGTTTGTAATGTTTGACTTTTGTAAAAATCTATAAGCGCTACATTATGAAACGGAGGAAGTAAAGGTTACAACAGGCACATAAGCATCCTCTGTATTTAACAGTGCACCATAGCCATACCCTATACGATGATGTGCACTAAACTGTTGATACGATCTTTTATGTAACTGTCAGGCCCCAAAACATAGCAGTGACAATTGCCACATGCTTATAAATTCAATTCAAATTTATAAGCATGTTAGGCCATCAGGTTAACAAAGGTAGTACACTGGTGAATCATTTTTATTCATTATCATAGGAACGACTACAAGTGTTCTTGCTAGTACATGCATGCAAGTTTCTTTATTTCATCCCCTCCCGTAGTAGTACTTCTACTGTTCACCATCATTTCCATTGCTCATCTCTGCAAAATAATAAATAAGATAGCAAGAATGAGTATGATGACATACTCAGCAAGCACACATGTAGCAGGGAAAATATGTGACACCGGAAGCAAGTATATGGATTAGCCGTAAGAAAAGAAAAGAAACAAGAATGATAGAGAAAATAAAGATGTGCTTAGAAATAATAATTTTGGCATCACACATGACCGCAAGCTTCCCGACCCGGGAGTCACAGGGGTGAAATTTCACGCTTTTACACTCTTGAGAGGGGTACTCCGACGTCAACAGTCTTAACTGGAACCACGCAGGCTCTAGTTGAGCAAGATTCTTTTATCCGCTAAGACCCGACTACCCGACCTTACTAGTCTTGATCGCTCCTACAGATCCATCATCGACACGCTTCCGAACGGGTGTCGTTCTTAGCGGAGAACCTCGATAGTCCCATACCTGTACTGTGACCGGTACAATGTCTTTGTTGTCGTGATGCCTTAGTGTTAGATTTTTCATTAGAACTGGAACATTAGAAGAGGAAATATTATCTCAAAAGATCACCAATATATCATCTCTAGCTTCTGCACAAGATTAGCTAGTCTTGCATGTGCTATTCTTAGCATAATGAGTGTACAGGTCCAACAAGTAAAAGTGAGGCGTACTTAGTCAAAACAAGGCATGTGGTACAAGATAGAAAGAGAGAAAAGACAAAATAATCTAGAGGAGTTCTTGGAAGATAGGACGCATGCATCTTTCACAACTAGCATGCAGAACCAAACCACCATGCGTACTGTACAAGGACACAGTAACTGATGTGAAAGAATTAACAACAAGAATAGTGTTACAGACTAGCTATATAGAGAAGTACTAGCAACAACGGCCTGGCATGAGTAAAGAAAGAGAAGGAGCAGGACATCTAGAGAAGCTAGATGGAAGTTCCATCTCCGTCTTGTTCTTAGTTTAGTTTAGTTTGGGTCCACAGAAAAAGTTTGGTCTAATATGGGTGCAAACTATAGGTCTGAACCGGTTCTCGGCCCGGAGTAAGCCCAGTAGAGCCCCACCTCCATCTCCGTCTTGTTCCCGGCTCCCGCACTCCCAGCTAGGTCGCAGCACGCTCCCCGACGTGGCCGTCGCCTGAGCCGGCGCTCCCAGACGCGGCCGTCGCCCGCGAGATGGCCGGCGGGTAGGCCCGCGACCCTCCCATCCCCTTCGTGAGCAGGGCCGTTGCGCCACCGCCTCGCCGTCACCCTCCGGCGCCACCCCCTCCTCCGCCGCGCCACCTTCCCTTCGCCGGCAGGTACCCCCCCTCCCCCGCCTCTCTCTCTCTCTCTCTCTGGTATGTCCACCTCTGAGCAGTTTTAGATGATAAGGGTGTTGTATATGGTGTAGGCAACGCACCTACTTTTGTTCATTCACATTGCTTGTTCAGATCAAGAATGTTTGCTTAGCCCATTTTCTGAAAATCTGAAACAACACGTTTCATTCATGCAGTATCGGAAGTACAGGTTGATTACTTGTGCACACAGTACAACAAATTGGCTTCTGAATTTCTGCTACCACATCTGTAATTGACTGCAGCACCACAACTGAATAAATTTTACCCGGCTTACTTGTCAACAAATTGGCTTCTGAATTTCTGCTACCACATATTGGCACCACCGATAGCCAATTACATCAAAGAAGAAAAACAACTTGAGCAAGTTTTAGAGACTGCACATATTTGGTGTTTCTTTCATTGGCGTCCGTCAGAGTTTCAGTGCCAACTCAAAGTAATGAATTGAGCATTTACATTCAGCTGCTTCAATATTCTTTCTGTACTTCTATAACCCAACATCTTTATTATTTTGCCATAATAAGATTGGGATGATTGTTGAGATATGAGGCGTGAACTTCTTTATGTACACTATACTCTATAGCATTTTAATGTCGGCATACATACGTTGTACTAAACCCAACATCTTTCTATCCTGTCGGCAGAGGAACTAAAATAACTGTCTGGTTCTCTCTTCTTTCACTACCTTCTTGCTCTATATTCTACCATTTTCTAACAGTAAGTTTCCACATATTTTCCCCCTGCAGTGTGCTATAAAATTTGAGGCATGTCTACGTCAGAGGGTTCGGAGACTGCTGATTCCATGGATGAGGATACGAGTCAAATACCACATGTTAGAAGGTCCAAGGTATGGGAGCATTATGAAGTAGATTTGGTTCTCGTAGATGGTGATTTCAAGGCTGTGTGCAAATACTGTGGAGCGCAACTTCACACCAAGTTTGGGACTAGCAGTTTGAGGACCCATATTGCAGAGGCTTGCCGATCAATCCAAGATGCTTGCAGACAGAGGTTTTTGTTGACCATGAAAAGAAAACCATCCGAAGGACTGTTTGTGTTTGATGAAAAAGTTTGTCGTGAACGCATGGTCAAGTATTGCGTCCATGCTGAGATCCCCTTTCTTAAGTTTGAAGATCCCCACCTTCAGCCATGGATTGACTCAATGCAGCCAGCGTTTCAAATCAAGGGTCGTCACACAATTCGTGATGATGCAGTGAAGATGTATAAGGGAATGAAGAAAGATATCGAAGTAGAGCTACAAAATTTGGATTCTCGCATTTGCTTAACATCTGACATGTGGACATCATCACAGGACTTGGGCTACATGTGCATCACCGCCCATTATATCAATGCAGAATTCAACTACAAGAAGAAGACCATAAGTTTCGCAGAAGTGAAGTATCCCCACACAGGCTATGCAATAGAGGAAGAAATAGTTCGTTGCTTAACAGAATGGGGAATAAGAGGCAAATTATTCACTTTGACACTAGATAATGCCAGCAATAATACTAATGCATGTGAGGAGTTAATAAAATATCACAAACATGAGCTGCTCCTTGAAGGTCAACATTTGCATGTCAGGTGTTGTGCGCACATTCTTAATATCTTGGTTCAGGATGGAATGAAAATAATCCATGAAGCTATTGACATGATACATGAGCTGATGAAGTATATTGACTCTTCTCCTTCAAGACTTCAAGATTTCAATACAATTGCAAGTGGGATGGGTCTACGTGCAAAGAAAGGCATCTCTGTTGATACACCAACCAGATGGAACTCAACCTGGAAAATGCTTGTAGAAGCATTGACGTACAAATCTGTTCTCACTAGTTATGCCAACAGAAAGATGATAGATTCTCCAAGTGAGGAGGAATGGGAGAAGGCAAAAGCTATTTGTGAGTTTCTAAAAGCTTTTGAAGAGCTTACTTTGATTGTTTCAGCTCATAGGAAGCCAACTTCACATAAGTTTCTGCCAGTTGTGCTTTCTATTCGCCATGCATTGAAAGATCCGGGTTGGCAGACCTCTGATGTGTTGAAGGAATTGGCGGCAGTGATGCAAACGAAGCTTGATAAATATTGGGATCCCGAGGAGAAGGAGAATGCAGATCCTAACCGTCGTAGGAAAAGCAAGGGCATTGAGTTTAACCATGCACTTGTCATTGCTACATTCCTGGATCCAAGGAGGAAAGAAGATTACTTGGATTTCTTCTATTGCAAGTTGTCCATGTTATTTTGCAGGTCATGGCCATTCTCATGTTCTCGGGTGCTTGTGTCGGGGCCAGCGTGATGATCTTTTTCATGAAGGATGTGAACTTCTGCGCCGAGTACTAGCGGCTGCCGTAGCCATGGCCAAGCTTGTTACATAGATTGTCTATTTGATAGCCCATCTTTGTTTAGATGATGTGGATTCCTGATGCTCTGGTTACTTGTGTTGTTTCTTTGTTAATTTCATTTCTTTAGAGGTCCGAGGAGTACAACTAGAACCCCGTCTCCGGATGCCCGGTCTGCCTGCATGTCTGGTTTAAACCACACACTAACTGAAATCCACTACCCCCTAGAGTTGAACTGTCAGTCTTAAGTGCAGGACACAGTCATTGCGCTATGTTATGTGAACGTTCTGAATTTCTGCTCACTCTTTTATAATCTGCAACTCATTTTTCTCTTCCTTTTTCCTGCTAGTTCTGTTACAATCTGTATTTCTCTTTGCCTTTCAGTATGTATGTCTGTCTGTAAACATTCTGAATTTCTGCTCGTTCTTTCTATGATCTGTGGCCCATGCTTTTCTTCTTCTGCTCATTCTGCTATAATCTGAATTTCCTTTGGTCTGTCTCTCTTAGTCTGTACTCCCTCCGTTCAGTGTGCTTGTTGTTTTTTGGTTGACTGTTAATATAGTGCTTAACCCATTTACAAACGGTTCTGAACCCATTTATGCAAACAGTTTCAACCCATGGTTGAAGGCTTGGTTCAGTTTGGTTTGGTTAAAATTCCCAGCAAGTTTGGTTTTGGTTGGGTGGCCAGAGAGCTATCGTGGGTTTAGTTTAGGTTCAAGTGTCAAGCTAGCTCACGTGAGTTTGGTTGAGTTATGGTTCAGGTATCAAACTTTTCTCAGATTTAGATGGAACGCATGCTTGCCTTCTCCTGATTCTCTCGACACAGCAGCAGGATTTCTAACGCCTGCTCTGCACCCTAAGATACGGCTCTACTAACTACCTCTAGTGAAGAGAGACAATGGTTGTGGTGTGAGGTCCAGCTACCCGGCCCTTGGCCCTTTATATAGGTGTGCAGAAATATCTACCACCCATCCGGGCTCTTCTACGCACAACTTTATTTTAATTGCCACTAAGTAAAATTGATCTAATTGACACGTATGTCTGTCAACAGGAATAGATAAGTTTGCTGGCCTGTATCTGAGTCAGCAGCATAATCATTTCCATTTACTAAACATTTTATTTTCAGTTGCCTCCTCGACCCTTCCTACAGCCAGCTACTTGTTGAGCAAAATATCTGGTCCAACTCTTCTCACAAATTAAGAAAAAGAAAAAATAAAAGTCTGCCTAGACCAATACGTGTACATGCATTTGGGTTCTAAGCAACTACTACTAATTCTTAAACAGTGGCATCCATCATATATATTATTAGTGCAAGCTATCAATCCATCCGATAATATCTATAATTGGCTTACAATATTACTACTATACTACTTTGCATAATTTAATTTTCACGGGCGTTATAGTAACCAATGCCTTAGCGTTGATTTCCATATTCTTTGAAATTGTGTCCATAAAGATTTTTTTAAAGAATATCGATGTTGATGTAACCTTGAACATTTGGCATGCATGTCCTTACAGTTCAAAAATCATACCACCTTCAAGTTTTTGTGCATGTTGTTTGTCGTGTGGATGAGGGATAATTTTTTTCAGCTGTTGTTACGCACAGGCAATTTTGCTAGTATATAAATATAGAAATTCAGAAAGCTACTTTCCAGTCGTCCGAAAATTTGCAACAAGTCCGAATGACCCAGCAACCATACGATTCGCATCGGTCGCCAAACGGCCTGGACTGGCGACGAGGGAGGGCCCCACCTGCCCTCCCGCGAGGAGTAAATCTAGATGCGCTCGTCGGCGACGACGAGCTCGAAGGAGCGGCCGTTGTCGTCGATGGAGAGCAGCACGTGCTTGCGGTAGTCGCGGATGGAGACGGAGGGGAGGACAGAGACGGCGTCGGTGGATGCCCCACGGCTGCTCGATCTCCTCGCTCGTGGCCGAGCTCGAGTCGTCGACGGCGTCCGTGGACTCGCTCCGGCGAGCCGCCATGGATCCCCACCTGCTGGCCAAGCACAACCTGCTTGCCGCAAAGAAGCTACTGCCGCCGAGGGGCATACTGCTACAGTCCATGCACGCGCTCCCGCTGCCGGTGGTGCAGAACCTGCTCACACTAGAGATGACCTATGGTACACTGAAGAAAAGAAAAGAGGAGTGTTCTGCATTGGATCCATCCTCTGCTTTGCTCCCTGCAGCTGCTTATACATATCATTTTGTTCTGCACTCATGTTGAGATAACATGGTAACATCACTAGTTTTGAAGAAATTGCAGTTTTGGCCTCTGAAGAAACTGCACTTCGCAAGTTAGCAGCGGCAACAACAACTATTCGGTGCTCAATCAGAGTACCAATTCAGTGTGAATCGTTCCAATTAGAGTGCCAATTGAGCATCGGCAGCATCAGCTTTTTTTTTTTTTTGAAAAGGAGGATTACCTCCGGCCGCATCAGTTAGAACATGCTCGAGTACAAATGCATCGTTTCAATTCAGAAAATTCAGTTTTTTTAGTGTTCTTTTTTCTTAAGAAAGTGTACAAGAGCAAGGTCTATTATTAGTTTTCAGAAAATTCAGGCTTTCATTGTTCCATTTTCTCCCTGTGAAATGCAGCTTGGTAAATTAAGAGTTAAATTCAGTTTCAAGAGATAAATCGGAGGGACAGTAGATGCAGTTTGTGTCAAGTAGATGTCCTATTATATTTATGAAAACGCTAAAACTGAACCACCCCGATAACTTCTATGTGAATAGCATGATAATTTAGGCTCTGCAGAGCTGATAACTTACATATAAATACCGAGGGATAATTTTAACCCGGGGAATAAGTTGTTGAAAAACACCCCTGGTAACTTATCTATACATCGCATGGTAATATACACATTGCAGACCAGATAACTTAGGTACAAAGACCACGATAACGTTGATCCTTGAAAAAAATTGTTGAAAATATACTCCGATAACATCTGTGTAAAATAACATGGTAATATAGGCTCCTGGACCTGATAACTTAGATACAAACACATGATAACTTTGACCCGGGAAAAAAAATTGTTAAAAACATACTACCAATAACTTCTTTGTAAATAACATGATAATATATAGTCCCGAACTTGATAACTAAGGTACAAATACCACGATAATTTTGACCCATGAAAAATTTTTGTTGAAACCATACTCCGGTAACATATGTGTAAATAATATAGTAATATATGCTCCCAAACCTGATAACTTAGGTACAAACACAACGATAACTTTGACCCAGGAAAAAAAGATGTTAAAAACATACAATCGATAATTTTGTGTGTAAATAGCATGATAATATAGACTCCCGGTCCTGATAATTTAGGTACAAATAACACGATAAATCTGACCTGTCAATTTTTTTATTGAAAACATACCACTAGTAACTTCTCGTGCAAATAACATGATAATATAGGCTCCCGGACCTGATAACTTAGGTACAAGCACCACGATAACTTTGACCCATGTAAAATGGTTGTTTGGAAACATACTCCGATAACATTTGTATAAATAACATGGTAATATAGGCTCTCGGACCTGATCACTTAGGTACAAACACCTCAATAACTTTTGACCCGTGAAAAAAAGTTGCTGAAAACATACTCGGTAGGATCTGTGTAAATAACATGGTAATATACGCACACCAGAGTTGATACCTTATTTACCCCAGGCATGATAACTTTTGACACACACAAAAAAGTATCCGGAACATGCCAACATGGTATCTAGTTTCGAAGGTCTCGCGACGGCGGTTTTTATTTTTTATGAAAACGGATTTTGGATCAAACAGGCGATTCGAGTGACAAAACATTTTGAAATTACAAAACAAAAAGAATCCACGATGACATTAGTTTTTCTGCACTTTTAGTGCATTTGCATGTCGGGAGAAAGTTGGAAGAAGTCAATTTTTATGCCTGAAATTTGCCTATGTAAACATCATGGTAACTGATGTATCGTTGTGTGATAACTGGCGTACCCTATGTGTGGTAATTTTTACCCGAAAAAAAAGTCGTCGGAACACATCAACATGGGATCTAGTTTCGAATTTCTCACCGCGACGGTTCTTTTATGTGAAAACAATTTTTCGATCGGAGCGATAGTTTGGCCTACGAAACATTTAGAATTTTTTGAAGCATGAGAGAATCTATAGTGATGTCATTAATTTTGTCTCACATGTATGTAATTAAGTTTTCTAACAAATGCCATGCACGTACATGATGAAGAAAAAGAAGCATTAATTACCACATGCATGTGGAGAAAAGCGGACTGCACGCAATCACGAGTTTGAACGGGCTGTACGTGGATCGTCCGGATCTATTGCTAAAATTAGGACGTCTGGGAGTTACACTGTCCAAAAATAAATAGATGCTCTTTGTTGATATCCCACTTCACAGCTCAAAGACTCTCAAAAAAAAAAATTTGACAGCTCAACGAGATAAGCGATTCAGCGACACTGGACTCGGATGCAGGCGACTGCCCAAGCGTTTGCTTCTTATTATAGCTACTAGGCAGCACACACCGCACTTACAGGTGGCCCTCGATCTACACCTTGACCCGATCGTCACTGGAATACTTGGAGTACTCTGGCTGAACTGCGGGCCCCAACTCCCATATATTTCTCTTCAGATGACTGCCTTCTCTGAAGCTTGCACTGCGTTGGTTGACGGAGCTTCAGTTTCTTCAGTTCCAACCTGCCCCTGTTGTCTTGCACAGTTGCGCTGCAGCACCCAGATAGTTCGAACCTCTGGGCCTATGGGGTACCAGATTAATGACCCTTGCACTCCAGCACCCAAAGAAGGTTAAGTGGAAAATTATTTGTAGTGACCCTCTAAAAAAATTATTTGTAGTAACTGAACAGTTAGACACCATCTACAGTGGATGGTCTAAAGAAGGTTAAATGGGAAAAAAATGCACTTCACCACACTAACATGTTGGTAAATGCTAAAACGATCTTAAAACAGTTGCGTACTATTTCCCCCGCTCCCGTGTCGCTCCCGCGCGGGCGGCCTGGGAGAAACCCTAGCCGCCGGCGGCTACTCCCACCCTCATCCTCCTTCTCCTCCTGCCGCCGCCGGAGGGCGACGCCGGGCAAAGCCCGTGCGTCGCTGGCGGCGGCGGGGACGGTTGTTCCTCCCGTGGCGTGGCGGCGCTGGGCGGGTCAGCGGCGAGGACTCGCGTGCATCCGGAGGCGCCCGGTGATGGCCAATGACGCGGGCGACGCGGTGGCGTGGGTGGCTGGTCGCCCGGGGACTCGCCGCTACTCTGTCGAGGGGAGCTCCAGCGCCAGATATGGCTCCCTTGGGGTGGCGGCTTCCTCGGCCAGCGGTCCATGGCTGCGTACGGGAGACGGCGGGTCGTCGCAGAGGTGATGGTTAATGCAGCACTCTGGAGGCTCGGGCCTGCTGCCTTGCTCGGTCTGGGGGTTTCCTCTGCTCCCAGATCTGGCTGTCCAAGACGGCGGCTCGCTCGGGGTCGGTCAACGTGGTTGCGGCTGGGGGGTCGGCGGTGGTGCTGTCGGCGGGGTCTGCTCTGGTGGAGCTTGGGTGTGGTGGTTGACGGCGTGGGATTGGATGCGGTGGGCAGCAGGGTCTTTCCTGACTCCGGTATGTACAGGGGCTCGAGGTGAGCGACTGTGGCTTCGGATGCCTCCTTCTGGCCTTGCGGGGACGCTCTCCATGGACTGATTGGAGGGCAGGGGGTCTGAGCTGTCGGACTCAGCGGCCGGCTATGCGGAGAAGACTGGGATGGGAGGTTCCATGCGAAAGCCTAGTGTCGACCTGGTCGGCAACAATGATGGCGACGCCTTCGGGTGTCGTTTCCCTCATGAAGGCATCATTGAGGAACTTCCATGCTTGCTCTTTCGTGTGCTCCAGGCGAAAGCCTAAGATCCTCTGGATTGGACGACGATGGCATCTTCGATGGCGTTTTCCCTCTTGGGGGCGTTTGTTTTTGGAGCCATGGATCCGCGGTTGGTTGTCTGATGTCTGGGTTGGAGCGGGTGTTGGGTTGTTGGGCTGTTGGGTGGTGGCGGTGGATGTGATCTGTGGCGGCGACTAGTTCCTTGGTCATCCTGATTCTGAGGGTCGACCTATCTCTTGGGGGCTAGCGGCGGCGGGGAGGTCTTGGGTTTCGGTACCCTTCGACGACGCCTGAGGTTTTGTTGCTTTGCATTGTGCTTTGGATCCCTCTATTTGTGATGGTGGCCGGGTGTGGCCTAGAGGAGGTGCAGGGCTGTCTCGGCGGATCATTGCCCTTCGGCACGGTCTATGGCTCTCTCTGTCGTGACGTGCCTAGGTAGTGGGATGCCCTTCAACGGTGTCTACGACTCTCCAAGCTCTTCAAGGTGCAGAGTGATTGCAAAGCAGCTGGTGACTTCTTCTCTTCGTCTTCTCGGTGGCGGATCTCCTTTCGACTAGTCCAACAAAGCTGGCTTCGCTCTTCTCGGTCTACCTAGTGATGGGTGCTAAGTTCTCGGTGTTGGCTGTTGTCGCGTTTCACCCCTAGTTCTTCTTCTGTTGTCTCTGTTGCTCTCTGTATCTTGCTGTCTCTATTGCTCTCTGTATCTTCTGTAACTTCTTGCGTGTGTTGTGTTGGGTACTATCTTTTGTACCCAATGTGTTGTATCTTAATCCTATTTATAATGAAAATGGTTCAGGCCGGCGTAAGCCCGCCGTAGCACCGTCAAAAAAAAAACACAGTTGCGTACAGGCAAAACAGAGTATTTGAAAGTATATAGGAAATTGTAGAGATATTCAATAATAGTGATATATAGCTATAAATCAGTGAGGGGCCACCAGTAGGTACACATATCAGTCATTATCTAACTCCACTTGGTTTCACACTCTCACCCCAGCAACCACACAATCCCATGGCAGCCTTGTTTGGTTTTATCTAATTAATCATGCTTGAATCTTATCACACAAGATGCATATTGTGTCTCCTCGTACATGCATATTGAGTCTCCTGTACAACGGAGTTCGGCAAACAATTGCATGCTGTCTGCACAGGAAGAAATCCGGTCAGCTGACCGTAAGTAGCACATTCTCTAGCAATAGACTGAAACTGAGGACCGGACATCTAGTTTTGAAACTGACATTTTTGCGCTGCAGATGATTAATCTTACTCTGTTGCCCTTTATAATACAAGTTAACTTATCTCCATTTGCAAATAAATGAGGGACAATCTTCAGTCAATATAGCTCTTGGATTCCTTGATCTTATCTCCATTTGCTTCCATCCTCTCTCCAGCAACCACACAACTCCATAGCAGCCTTGGCTAGCGAGAGACCTACACAGGGGCGGCGAAGGAACGAGCAGTCGTACGCTGCTCTTTCACCAATCTGGACGTTGTTGAGGTGAATTCTCTTCTCAATCCTTGGCCTTGTTTTGCTCTTCTTCGATTGTTCATCTTCTGTTTTTTTAGCTGTACAGTAGGCAAAACCCCACTGGAATTTTTGTGTATGTATCAAAAAGTATGTACAAGAGGGCTATACACGAGTTATACAAGCTAAGCTGTTGTGGAACTATAAAATAGGAGGATTACGAGGTTGTTCATGTTCTGCAGTGCTTAATCTCTCTTCTTTCCTGCTGCAGTTTCTTATTCCTCCGACCTGCAAGATCATGACAGAGTCCCTGCTTCTCCCTCTAGTGCGCTGCGTGGCCGGCAAGGCTGCAGACGCACTTGTTGAGACCGTGAGCCGCATGTGTGGCCTCGACGATGACTGCCGAACGCTGGAGCGCCATCTGCTAGCCGTTGAGTGCAAGTTGGCGAATGCCGAGGAGAGGAGTGAGACAAACGGGTATGTCAAGAGCTGGATGAAGGAGCTCAAGTCTATCGCCTACGAGGCCGACGACGTGCTTGACGACTTCCGGTATGAGGCGCTGCGCCGCCAGTCTAAGATTGGCAAGTCCACTACCCGCAAGGTACTCGGCTACATCACGCGCCACAGCCCGTTGCTCTTTCGTTTTGAAATGAGCAGGAAACTCAAGAACGTCCTCAAGAAGATCAATAAGTTGGTTAAGGAGATGAACACATTTGACTTGGAGAGTTCTGTCCGTAAGGAGCGGCAACATCCTTGGAGGCAAACACACTCAAAACTGGATGACACTAAGGAAATCTTTGGAAGAGATGATGATAAGAAGGTGGTGGTGAAGTTGCAGCTGAACCAGCAAGATCAGCGGAATGTGCAGGTGCTCCCCATCTTTGGGATGGGAGGTCTTGGCAAGACAACTCTTGCTAAGATGGTGTATAATGACCAACAGATCCAGGAACATTTCCATTTAAAGATGTGGCACTGCGTGTCCGACAACTTTAATGTCGTTGCTCTTTTGAAATCCATCATTGAGTTGGCCGGAAATAAAAGATGTGACATGCCTGACACCATTGAGCTGTTGCGAAAGCAACTTGAGGAAGTCATTGGCCAACACAGGTTTATGCTCATGCTTGATGACGTGTGGAATGAGAACGAGAGGATGTGGGAGGATGATCTGAAGCCTCTTTTGTGTTCTGTTGGTGGACCAGGAAGCATAATAGTAGTCACAACTCGAAGCCATAAAGTAGCCTCTATAATGCAGACCCTTCGACCCCTCAAGCTAGAATGTCTGAGTGAACAAGATTCATGGGAATTGTTTGCACATAAAGCATTTAGCAATGGTGTAGAGGAGCAAGCAGAGTTAGCCAGCATCGGAAGGCGTATTGTCAATAAATGCGGGGGGTTGCCTCTTGCTCTCAAGACAATGGGTGGATTGCTGAGTTCAAAGGAAAAAGTACAGGAATGGAAGGCCATCGAAGAAAGTAACATTGGGGATAATGATGGAGGCAAATATGAGGTCATGCCCATACTGAAGTTAAGCTACAAACACCTGTCCTCTGAAATGAAACAATGTTTTGCATTCTGTGCAGTTTTTCGCAAGGATTATGAGATGGAGAAGGATAGGCTGATCCAACTATGGATGGCAAATTGCTTTATTCAAGAAGAGGGAACAATGGATTTAGTACAGAAAGGAGAATTCATTTTTGATGAGTTGGTTTGGAGGTCCTTCCTCCAAGATAAGAAAGTGGTAGTCAAATCTGCAATCCATCATGGTGACACACAATATAAGACAGTTGTATGTAAAATGCATGACTTAATGCATGATCTAGCAAAAGATGTCACAGAAGAATGTGCAAGTATAGAAGGATCGTCTCAGCAGAAAGCATTGTTAAAAGGTGTTTGTCACATGAAAATGTCAAAGGCTGAATTGGAACGAATCAGTGGGTTATGCAAAGGCAGAACATACCTCCGCACTTTATTAGCTCCATCAGAATCATGGGAGGATCATAATTATAATTTTCCAAGCAGATCACACAAGGATATTGAGGAGTTGCAACAGGTATTGGCATCACTAAGAGCATTGCATTGCCCCCCTTCTCCAACTGCCATTTGCAAGGCCATAAATGCAAAACATTTACGGTATCTTGACCTCTCTGGGTCTGACATCGTTAGGTTGCCAGATTCAATATGTATGTTGTATAACCTGCGAACACTAAGGCTCATAGATTGCCAGAACTTGCAACAGTTACCAGAAGACATGGCAAGATTGAGAAAGCTCATCCATCTTTACCTTTTTGGTTGTGATAGTCTCAAAAGTATGTCTCCAAACTTTGGTCTACTTCACAACCTTCACATATTAACAACATTTGTTGTGGGTACTAGAGATGGCCTTGGGATAGAGCAACTCAAAGATTTACAATGCCTTAGCAATAGTTTGGAATTGTTGAATTTGAGCAAGATAAAGAGTGGCGAGAATGCAAAAGAAGCCAACCTCCATCAGAAGAAAAATCTAAGTGAGTTGTTCTTCTCTTGGGACCAAGAAATAGATGATGGGCCTAGAGATATTGCATGTAATGTGGAACAAGTGCTTCAGTGCTTAGAACCTCATAGTAATATCCAGAAATTGGAGATATGTGGATATGGTGGACTAGAAGTATCACAATGGATGAGAAAGCCTCAGATGTTTGACTGCTTGAGAGAACTCAAAATGTCTGATTGCCCAAAATGCAAGAGTATCCCTGTAATATGGCTCTCGGTCTCTCTAGAGATTTTGGTCTTAAAGACGATGGATAACCTGACAACATTATGTAATAACCTTGATGAGGAATGTGGAGGATGCATTACCCCTCTGCAAATTTTCCCTAGGTTGAAGAAGATGAGGTTGATTGAGTTACCAAGCCTGGAGATATGGGCAGAATATAGTGTGCGAGAGCCTAGTAATAACCTGGTAACATTCCCAGTGCTTGAAGAGCTAGAGATCAAAAATTGCCCCAAGCTTGCAAGTATTCCAGTGATCCCCAATGTCAGCAACTTGACAATACTTGGAGTTCACAGTATTGCGGTCGGTTCAGTTATTATGTGTATCCGTTTAGGCTCCTGGCCATTTCTCGTCCGCTTAACTCTTGGGTCGTCTCCAGAAGACATACCCATGTTGTCTATAGACGCCCAGCAAAGCCAAAGTCAAAGACCTCTTGAAAAACTTGTGTGGTTGACTCTGGAAGGCCCCAACAACTTGGTGAGAAGCTCTCGATTGTCCAGCTCACAACTTATGGTTTGGAAATGCTTTTCGTTCGTGGAAGACCTGACGATTGATGGTTGCAGCAATCTTGTCCATTGGCCAACAGAGGAGCTCTGGTGCTTGGATCGCCTCCGCGTTCTGTATATCAAACGTTGTGACAACCTGGAGAGTGTTATACGCGATAGCAAGAAACAACGATGAACCAAGAAATCAACCAACAGGGACACGAGATTTTAACGTGGAAAACCCTTGCGGGAAAAACCACGGGCGCCAGCCAGCAAGACTTCACTATATCGGGGTGAGGTTACAAACGCCGGGGAATTTCCTCAATGCAACATGTCCCTTACGGCGGCTTACAAGAGGTATTTATAATAGGTGAACCCTAGTCCAACTCGGTAACAACTCGTACCGTACCGCTTCGCTCGGGCCGAAGTTGCCTTTATCTTTATTTCTTCTAGGAATTTGGATCACCACAAAAATAACAGAGGGGAGCACTTCATCGTCTGAGGAGGAAACCCTTCCGCTGTCCCTGGAGGAATTGATGATTTCTGAGTGCCGGAGTGTGATAGCACTGCCTTCCAACCTTGGGAATCTGGCCGAGCTGAGGAGTCTCTTTGTGAGAAACTGCAGCATCCTGAAAGCGTTGCCTGATGGGATGTGTGGCCTCACTTGTCTTAGGGAACTAAAGATTTGGGGTAGTCCAGCTTTGGAGGTATTCCCGCATGGTCTCCTGGAGCGGTTGCCAGCGCTCCAACGCTTATTCATAAATGGCTGCCCGGAGTTGGCAAGACGATGCAGAGAAGGTGGGGAGTATTTCCCATTGGTCTCCTCTGTCCCACGTAAGTGGATATCACCAGCTTGATTTTTTGATGACGGTGCAAAGTAAATCGGCAAAAGCATGAGCGCCCAAGCCTTCCGGCGACGGGCCTCGCTTCGCTCGGGCCGAAGTTGCCTTTATCTTTATTTCTTTTAGGAATTTGGATCACCACAAAAATAACACTCCACCTTGAGCCAAATTCCCTCTTGTAGCATGAACGAGAACCTTCACCCTGAAACAACAAAGAAAACACTTTCGGCGCCAAATAGCCTCTTGGGCTGAACAGTGATACCAACTAAGTTCGAGCAAAGCTCAAACTTAGTAACAGGAACTGGCTTTGTCATCATATCAGCAGGATTATCATGAGTGCTGATTTTGCATACCTTCAGCTTACCTTGTGCAACAACATCACGCACATAATGGTATTTGACGTCAATGTGCTTTGTTCTCTCATGGAACATCCGATCCTTAGTAAGGTAAATGGCACTCTGACTATCACAAAACAGGTTAATGCAAGTATCACCTCCACAAAGCTCAGCAAACAAACCTTTCAGCCAAACAGACTCTTTGCATGCTTCAGCAATGGCCATATATTCTGCTTCAGTGGTAGACAGGGCAACAACTGGCTGCAACGTCGCCCTCCAACTCACAGCACAACCACCTACCGTGAACACATAGCCTGTGAGGGACCTCCTCTTATCCAAATCGGCAGCAAAATCTGAATCCACATAGCCAACGAGTCCCTCATCAGTCTTGCCAAACTTCAAGCAAGCATTGGATGTGCCACGTAGGTACCTGAAAATCCACTGAACAGCTTTCCAATGTTCTTTACCAGGGTTAGCCATGTATCTACTAACCAAGTTCATAGCATATGATAAATCAGGACGAGAGCAAACCATGGCATACATCAAAGAACCAACAGCACTAGAATATGGCACTCTAGACATGTACTCAAAATCCTCATCCGTACTAGCACATTGTAAAGCAGACAATTTAAAATGAGGAGCAATGGGAGTACTAACAGGCTTTGCATCATGCATGTTAAAACGACGAAGAACTTTCTTAATATAATTCTGCTGACTAAGAAATAACAAGCCAGAATTTCTATCTCTAGCAATCTCCATACCAAGTATTTTCTTAGCAGCACCAAGATCCTTCATCTCAAACTCACTACTCAACAATTTCTTCAATGTAGTGATTTCTTTCTTGCCTTTGGCAGCAATCAACATGTCATCAACATATAGCAGCAAGTATATAGGTGATCCATCGACAAACTTAATGTACACACAGCTATCAAATTCAGACCTCTTAAAGCCATGTGACAACATAAATGAATCAAACCTTTTATACCATTGACGAGGAGATTGTTTCAAACCATATAAGGACCTTTTCAACTTACACACAAAGCCCTCTTTACCAGGCACTATGAACCCTTCTGGCTGGTCCATGTATATCTCCTCCTCCAACTCTCCATGTAAAAATGCAGTCTTCACATCTAACTGCTCAAGCTCAAGATCATGCATAGCAACAATACCAAAGAAAATCTGAATAGAGCTATGCTTCACAACCGGAGAGAAAACATCATTGTAATCAACACCTGGCATTTGACTGAAACCTTTTGCAACTAACCTTGCCTTATACCTTGGAGGCTCACTAGGAGATAAACCCTCCTTTCTCTTGAAGATCCACTTACAACGAACGGTCTTCTTTTTCTTAGGCAAGCGAACAACATCCCACGTACCATTTTTCTCAAGTGATTGCATCTCCTCTTGCATAGCGGAGACCCACTTCTCGCGATCACCAGAACCAACTGCTTCAGTGTACGTGGATGGCTCATTGTTGTTCTCCACCTGTTCAGCACAATTAAAAGCATAGTGAACAATATCACACTCCTCAATTAAACGTGGACGAGGTCCACAATTCCTCTGAGTACGTCGAGCAGCAATGGACTGATTTTGTGGCTGCAAGACAATGGGTGAGTGCTGAACAGTATCATCAACAATATTTTCAGTTTCAGTTTCAGTTTCATTTTCTTTATTATCAACGTGCTCCACCTGCACGCTAATTTCCTCCTGCTCATCATCAGAACTAACAGGCGAAACATCAGTAGGCAAACTGTCATTAAACATAACAGGTTCATTGAAAACAACACTTCTGCTCATGAAAAACTTTCCAGTGTCAGGATTCCATAACTTATATCCCTTTACTCCAGAACCATATCCAACAAACATACACTTAATAACTCCGAATAATCAACCAAAAACATGCCGTCCTCGTCAGGCCTTGTTCGTTTAATGGCTTGTAGGGGATTTAATCCCCCTCAAACCCTGCCATTCCCCTTGAAAAACCACCTCAACCGAACAAGGCCTCAAGAGGAAGGAGCAGAGGATGCACGCTGTGGGCCGACACATCAACCAGCAGCAGAGGGTCTCTCTCTCTCTCTCTCTCTGCGGAGGTCCTCTGCAAGTAGTATTTCATTTTCCTCAAAAAAACACATACGGAGTATGTAGTAATACACGAGGTCGTTCCTTCAATCTGTACAGCGCAAGGCAGGTGTGACTCCAACACTCTTAAATTTCTTCTACCGTACGAAATGTATCGCAAGTTAATTGTGCGGCTCGGCTTGGTAGCTATTACTGGAACCGGAAGCAGTTTCATAAGAAACTCATTGATAGATATTGATAGCTCCAGCCAATATCAATGAGTTACAAAGTCTGCGCTGTTGAAACAAGGCTTCTTTTCACTTTCAGGTAGATAACAAACATCAAAAACGGCAATGTCTGTCGTACTGGTGATGAGACTGTTACAGTTGTTCCTGCAATGCCAATAACAATTAATGGCAGCAATGATCTGAGCTCGTTGGAGCCTGACTCTACTACTACTAATCAGGCAGGCAGGCACACACACTGACTGATTGCGTACTGGATTAGTTATCATCAGAGCGTGGATATGTATGCGTCGGCGAGCATCTTGCCGAGCCGGACCTGGGCCTGCGTGGTGAGGTGGGTGATGTCGTTGGCGAGGGGGAGACCCATGGCGTCCACGTACTTGAGGTTCGGCACCCGCACCGCCCTCTGCTCCTTCCTCACCAGGTCCAGCCACTTGCCCTGCTTATTCCCCTGCCACTGCGCCGTCGCGATCCCAACCTGTTCCAAGAAATCATGGACGCATTCACTCTCAGAGTTGAGATTAATGGAGTCGGAGCAGGGGATCCATCATCCATGGATGTAGCTACTGTGGCGACAGACAGACGGACATACCTGGATGACGAGGAGGTTGGGCAAGGCGAGGTCGCGGCGGACGTCCCGTACAAACGCCTCCATCCTGCCGGCGTACGCCAGCGCGTCCTCGTGCCGCAGGGTGTCGGCCTCCCCCTGGAACCACAGCAACGCCGCAACCCTCGCCGTCCCGGCGCCGGCGACGCGGGCGCGGGTCACCATGCGCTCGTACATCTCGGAGCCGCGGGACCAGTTGGCGATGGGGGTGCCGCCCTGCGCGCAGGGGACGAGCCCCACGACGGCGCCGCGCGGGCAGGCCGGCGAGCGGAGCAGCGCGTGCGCGAACGGCATCCCGGGGCCCACGCCCACCACGTTGCCGGCGTCCACGCCGGCGTGCAGCGGCTCGCGGGCCTCCTCCCAGCGGAGGGACGGGGAGAGGCGCAGCGTGCGCGGCGACGGCGCGCACTCCGGCGGCACCACGCCGTCCCAGCGGTTGCCGACCGTGGCCCCGCCGCGGCCGCCCATGTTGGACTGCCCCGCCAGGATGAACACCAGCGTCGGCGCCCTCTCCGCGCCCCCGCGCGCGCTCACCGTCACGCTCACGGCCGCCGCCAGCAGGGCCAGCAGGATGGGTAACACTCGCGGTCGTGAGAGCATCGTCGCCGCCGCTGGCTCCATTGTGCCGGCGGGTCGACGAGCCGGGCCCTTGCTAGCTGCTCTGCTCAGTGCTCACTGGGTGCCACTGGTTGGCAGTGCTGGATGGATGCCTGGATCCAATCGTGGGGAGATGGTATATATGATATAGAAATGGTACGGCGAGGGACAATGGCCAATCCGCCATGGCGTGCTGTGGTGTCCTCTAGCTTTCTTGTCTGGCAGTGACAGTGGCATGTGTGTCTGTCACGGGCAACCGCGCTTGGCTCGAAACAGGCGTCAAATGAGCTGTCCGGGCTTGGACTCCACTTCAAAGAGCACATGACTAGTACGGCGGTGCTTTTTTTTGGGACCTAAAAAGACTAGTACTGGCGTCGGAGGAACCAAAAGGCAATGCTGTCAAAAGCCACACAAGCAAAGAGTAACGGCACCCTATGGGTCAAAAAGGTAGAATATCCACGGATGCTTTTTACAGACCAAGAGCATTTAAGGCTGGGATCGTCTCAAATATTTTTCGATTCTATAACCGGACATCTTAAATTACATACCTCAAATCCATATTATCACATGCAACGGGAAACCTAATCTAACTGGAGCTCACTCGGTTCTGCCGTGGCCATATCTGGTGGCCGGCTGCGCTACCCAGACTGTTGGTCCGATCACCGGCAAGATAGAGTCGGGCATGAGGCACGCGCCGGCTCACGGGACTCAAGGCGCCGCCGTCTCCCATGCTCTATTCTTCCTCATCGGAGCCCGTAACCCGACCGGGCAGCCCGCCCAGGCATTTAAGGAGGGTTTGGGGTGTCCGATTGTAGATTCTCTAATTCTTCCCTGATTTCATCGGGGGCCCCTTTCCATCGTCCTGTTTTCCGATGCTAAGAGCATCTACAGTTGGGGACAATAAATCTGGGCACGCCAACGCCAACGGACATGCCTAGGCTGTCAGTGACCGATCACATCCTAAATTTGCTTTTCTGCATCTGGGTTCCTCATACTTGAAACATTGAATCCTTATAAACCATGGAAACAAGGAAAATCCATGTACTACGTTGATCAAATAACCTATACTATAATAATCCTCTTTGGAGATGTCCACTATGTCTCTGCCCAGCTCTGGGTACATGGGCGGCAGCCGCAACTGTGGCTCCTTCGCGTCAAGCTCGGCGAAAAGCACTTCGGTCGCTGCCTGTTCCTACCGGATAAACTGTCGGTTCACCTCGAAATAGGCCTCTTCCTGGATGGACTCCAGGATGGCATGCTGCTCCGCCATCTTTGTCGCTTGGGCGACCGTGAACTCCGCCATTGTGTCTTCCATGTCGAAGCCCGCAGCCGGCAACAGCTCATCCTCCGGCTACTCAGCCTCGTCCTCCCCCAGATCCGCCACCTCCATCGGAACGTCGGCCGCTCCTCTTCCTCCTCCTCCTCCTCCTCCGGCTTCGACGAGTCCACAGGCAGGCCGGCTGCGATGCGGTTGGCGCACCTCGCCTGGGGCTCCTCCGCAATCTGAAACCGGCGCTCCGGCGTGAGCATAGTAGACGTCGTCTTCTTTTGCCGGGCCATGCCGAAGCCGGATGACATGGGAAGAGTGAGACGAGGCGGGAGAGAGGTGGATGGGCCCGAGATGGCGATACAGAGAGGGAGGAAGTGGATCACTAGTAGAAAAAGACCTAATGTGAGATGTATTAGTCCCGGTTCGATTTTGGCCCGGTACTAATGGTACCATTAGTCCCGGTTCGAACGGCTATGCATTAATGCCGGTTCGTATTGAACCTTTAGTACCGGTTTGTGCCACGAACCGGTACTAAAGGGGTGGTGGCAGGCTGGGGTCAGGCCGGGGCCCTTTAGTACCGGTTCGTGCCACGAACCGGGACTAAAGGGGTATGACCTATAGTCCCGGTTGGAGACACAAACTGGGACTGTAGGGCAATTTTCAAACGCTACCCCCCCCCCCCTCGTGTATCGCCATTTCAGTTTTGAAAAAAACAAAAGAAAATGATAAAAAATTCAAAAAAATAAAATTCTGAGAGGATGTAGTTATATTACTACATCTACTAGTTAGGAAAATTTAAAAACTTAAATTTGGGCATGTTTTGCAAAAAAGTGTTATGAAAAAGTAAAACGGCTATAATTTTTGCATACGATGTCAGAAAAAAACGTATAATATATCAGAATGTTCAGCACGAAAATGGGCATCCGATTTTGACGGCCTAAGGCCTGTTTGCAATTTTTTAGAATCCTCAAATTCCAAAAGGAAAAACGATATGCTCATATTTCAGTTTTTTTAATTTTGGTTAAATCTGGTCAAACTACTTATTCAAGAAGCATTAATTTTGCTACATAATTATTGAAGAATATTAGTGTTACTAAATAATTATTTGAATTTTTTGAATTATGGTCAAACTATGGTCAAACTTATTCAAGAAATATTAGTGTTACTAAATAATTACTGTTTTTTAGAATAATAGTTCCAAACTCAAACGGTGAAACGTGTGACCTAATGCTCAAGCTAAAGTACTGAGGGTTAATAGGATTGACAGCTTACATTTGTCAGGAAAACTATAAGTGCAGACTTGGAAAGTAGGGGGAATAGAACTCCGAAGTTAAGCGTGCTCAGGCTGGGGGAGTGAGAGGATGCGTGACCGGTCAGGAAGTTAGACGATTTGGAATAAACGATCCACACCTGAGCAGTTAAGAGGGGTGATTAGAGACTAAATCATCAAATAATTCAGAAAATTGAAAATCGAAAAAAAATTAATTTTTTTTCCAAAATTTTCAAAAAAAAAAGTTACCTTTAGTACCGGTTGGTCTTACCAACCGGTACGAAAGGTCCCCCATACCACGGCGCGAGCTCACGCCACGTGGTGGGCCTTTAGTGGCGGTTCGTGCCGAACCGGTACTAAAGGGGGAGGGGGCCTTTAGTCTCCACCCTTTAGTGCCGGTTGCAGAACCGGCACTAAAAACCTCTGAACCGGTTTTAAAGCTCCGTTTTCTACTAGTGGATGTGGCTAGAGGCGGGGAGGGGGACGCTGTCCGGCTTAAATAGACAGACTTTGTCCCTCGGACGGAGAGCCGGAGCGGCGCCATGCGACGTTCACACCCCACCGAACGAGATGCCCGTCGGACCGTCGGTTTTCCGGGTGTTTTCCAGTGGGACCCCATCGCCAGTTCGACATGGCGGATGCACCCAATCGCGCCTGAGCCTCCCCATATCCGTCGTACATTTGGGCTGAATATGAGGGGTGCCGGTCAGTCCGAGCGTTTGAAACGCTTGTTTGGGACAGTTTTTTTGACCAGTCACTGACCGGCCGTGGTCCCGGGCATTTAAGGTGGGTTTGTGGTCCCGGTTGTAGATGCTCTAAACCTTCGCGTTTGCAGGTCCAATAAATTTATAGAGAAGCCTTTGTAAGCCTAGCATTACTCGAAGACGAAACTACTACTCCCTTTGCTCTTAATTACTTGTCACAGAAATAAATAGGAATAGATGTATCTAGAAATAAAATACATCAAGTACATTCCTCCAACATGTAATTCAGAATAAAGAGTATACAAATTAATACTCATTCTATAAAAAAATATAAAAGCTAGCATTTAGATTACTAAAATAATATACATTTTATATATTTCTTTACAGAGAAAGTAGTTGTACTTTCTATGCACAACTTCTCCCTCTCTTCCGCTAGGTAGTGTATCGCAATGTGCAACTTGTTCTTCTCGATCGACTTCCTCGACTTGGTATGCGCCACACGTCTATTATTATTTTTACGACACGCAGCTAGATCCATGCGTTCATTCATTAAGAAGGGGAGCAAACCTCAAAATGAGGTGAAAAGCTTCAGTTAGAGAACCAACGTGCAAGATCGCCAAAAGGAAATAAAGAAGGATGAAATTACAACTGGAGGATTAGTGATTGAAAGCTGCAAAGCAGCAAAGGCATGGACGGGATAAACTTTTCTTAGCGGTGATCACCCAGCCACTGGACGCCCTTGATGCCAGCCGTCCGCCGAGTACGCAGCTCCAGCACGATGGAATCGCAGGCATGCAGGAACGTCGAAGCTTTGAGATTGAAAATGCGCTCATTTCGCTCTATCCATATGCGGCACCAAATGATCATGATCAGGATTACCACCAAAAAATTTCTACTCAAAATACACTATTAAAATCGAATTACCATCAAAATTTCTACATAAAGTTATTCATGAAACTAACTTTGAATTCTACATCACTACAAATGTTGATTCAACACTACTTAAATCCTACACAAATCAACTTATATATACATGAATCCCATGGATTTCGTGTGGCGTCCACGGACGGAGGAGGTGCGAGTGGAGAGGAAGAAGATGCGATGGGAGGGGAAGGACATGATTGAACCTTGCTACCGGCGGTGCGGCGAGGGGCGGTGATGGCCGGCGAGGTCCGGAGGTGGTAGCAGCGGCTGGTTGAGGGGGCGTGTGTAGATGAAATGTGAGGGCGTCGACTAGCTAGGTCTTTTACTAAGGTGGGCGATTAACTCATGTGAGGCCAATACTGGTGTGGGTCTAAAACGCAGCGCCATAACTAATAACAGCCCAAATAGAAAGAGACTAAGATTAATAAAAGACTCAAAATTATAATTGATGGTAAAGAAATAATAGACCCAAAATGATAAAAATACTACTAATAATAAAGACAAAAATATAATATAAAATGTTGATTATTTTTTGACTAGTATAATCGTTTAATACCTAAAGCACTTGATAAAATGGAAAATTTGTTTCTATCGTAACATAAGTTAGCACGCCAACACTAATTAATTACCTACGTTGTGCATAGAAATCCAATACCAACGCTATCTTTCACACGGTGAGTACAGATGAGCCAACAGATTCATGATAAAACAAAGCAACGCTAGCACTAACCATGTAAAGCTGATGTGCGATTTAAGCCGACGCCATCACTATTAGAAAAAAAAAGTGTTGTCGTTGATGGAAAATGACGCACCACCAACGAAAGTTGTGGCTAGCCGTTTTTTCACTAGTAATTTGACCTTAAATGTTTTACTTTTTGATCTGAAGTCAACAGAGGTTTCTCCTTCATGGAATTTTTTACAAGCACAATAGAAGGTCAACTTTATTTGAAAAAAATCAGAATTTTTAATCTATTTAGTTACTAACTTTTTTTTGCATATAGGGTGTATATACACCCAGGTACCAAATGTCCATATCTGTAAACAGAATAGACGGCGTCCATCCATCCAGATCCCCACCTCTTCTCCACCAGCTCCACCGTCGAACCACCGCCGCCCACCCTCCGGGCGTGCGCTCTGGCGGCCGTTGCCCCGGGGTCGCGGAGCGCACAGCAGCAAGAGTCGCGAAGCTTCCTCTTACAGCTAGTCTACACTATCATTGATTCCACACGGAAGAGTTTGGTGATTTTTCCCAAAAGGGGAGCAACACTACCAGAAAAACTGGGGTTGCCGACGGCCAAATCTATGCCGACGGCCCCCGTCGGCATCTATGGACCTATGCCGACGGCAACGGAAAGGCCGTAGGCTTAGAAAAGCCGTCGGCATACATCAACTTATGCCGACGGGGCCGTCGGCATAGACAAAACGTCGTGACCGCTGAGAATGCGCCCTCACGGGGCCCGTCGGCATAGGGCGGGCCGTCGGCATATCCGTGGCCCACACGCCCGGTCGTGGCCCGACCATTTGGCGGTGTTGACCCTCGCCCGAAGCGATAGCGGCGGCGTCGGCATATCGATGGCGGTATGCCTACGGCCAAGCCGTCGGCATAAACCCCTACGCCCGCGTCGGCGATCCGTGTGCCACGCCACGTCAGCGATCCGTGGGACAACCTCCGTGTGTGCCGCAGGTATGCAGCGGCACGGCCGTCGGCATACGTTATTTTATCTATTTTTTATTTTTATTTTTCTCTGTTTTTATTTTTACTTTATTTTAATTTTGTTTTTGTATATGATAATTATGCCTTATCTAAAAAACATACCCGATGGTATATCGATTGCCCCGTTACTAACATCGCTATCGCCGTGTCACGGAGAAGCAGTCGACATGGAAGGAATTCTTGTTGGTGGGGATTGGGGTGTAGCTATGTCCTTTGAAACATCGCACGGGTCCCGATGCATATGTGAAAGTGTTCATGCATGCGTCGCCCGTCTTGGGGCTCCGGTGCCCCTCACGAACAGCGCCGCCGCCCGACACCCGGAGCAGCGTGCCGCCTCTTGGACATGCCACCACACCACCCTGCATGTATGAGGGCGGTCACGGCCTTTCCGATGGCATTACTACCCCGGGGCCCCGTCCGCCCTAACCACAGGCGGTTGACCACGAGATCTACCCCTTTGACTTCCCACGGACGGGCTTTGACGGTGGACCTCTCCACCGGTTGTGTCGATTCGGCCCATAGGGACACCGGGAGCAACATCCGGGCCAAACCCGGCTACATCCACTCCGTGTAGACCCGGCAGCGTCCGTTTCCCTCCTCCGGTGCGGCGGCGGCGCCGTCCGTGAGGGGACACCCGGAGGCAGCGTGCGGGCATTTGCAACCGCCACAACACTTCCGGACTTGTGAGAGGCCGCCTACGCAAGATTTGACGGTATGCTGGCCCGGAGCCGCCGGCCCACCGTGAAGCGAAGAGCAATCCGGCGTAGAGGAAGTGTTGAGATACTTCTCCATCCACGAAAAATTATGAAAAATTACCATCGGTCCTATAGCACATGTACCCACGTCATGTAAAAACTCATGATTTTATCGCGCTCCGGTATTTAATAATATTCACGCGCCGCGCCGTTTCCGCGAAGCGTCTACTACCGTGTGTCATCGCCGTCCGTGAGGCCACACCCGAGCAGCGTGCCGCCTCTTCGGACATGCCACCACACCACCCGCATGTATGAGGGCCCGATGCGACGGTCGGTGGCATTACTACCCCAGGGCCCCGTCCGCCTAACCACAGGCGGTTGACCACCGGATCTACCTTTGACTTCCAGCGGGATTTGACGGTGGGCCTATCCACCGGTCATGTTAGGTCAGCCCATACGAACACTTTAGAGCAACATCCGGGCCACACCCACGGAAGATCCCCTCCGTGTAGACCCGGCCGTCCGTTTTCCCCTCCAGTGCGTGGCGGCGCCGTCCGTGTGAGGGCACACCGGAGGCAGCGTGCCGCCTCTTCGGACATGCCACCACACCACCACCTGCATGTATGAGGGGCGGTGCGGCCTTCGGTGGCATTACTACCCCTAGGGCCCTGTCCGCCCTAACCACAGGCGGTTGACCACGAGATCTAGCCCTTTGACTTCCCACGGACGGGCTTTGACCAGTGGACCTCTCCACCTGGTTGTGTCAGTTCGGCCCATAGGGACACCCGGGAGCAACATCCGGGCCAAACCCACTGCTACATCCACTCCGTGTAGACCCGACGCGTCCGTTTCCTCCCTCCACGTGCCGGCGGCGGCGCCGTCCGTGAGGGGGACACCGGAGGCAGCGTGCGGGCATTTGCAACCGCCACAACACTTCCGGACTTGTGAGAGGCCGCCCTCGCAAGATTTGTGGTATACTGGCCCCGGAGCCGCCGGCCAGTCGTGAGCAGCGAAGAGCAATCCAGCGTAGAGGAAGTGTTCAATACTTCTCCATCACGAAAAATTATGAAAAATTACCATCGGTCCTATAGCACATGTGCCCACGTCATGTAAAAAACTCATGATTTTATCGCGCTCCGGTATTTAATAATATTCACGCCGCATCGTTTCCATGAAGCGTCTACTACCGTGTGTCATCGCCGTCCGTGAGGGGGGGCCACACCCGAGGCAGCGTGCCGCCTCTTCGGACATGCCACCACACCACCCCGCATGTATGAGGGCCCGATGCGACGGTCCGGTGGCATTACTACCCCAGGGGCCCCGTCCGCCCTAACCACAGGCGGTTGACCACCGGATCTACCTTTGACTTCCCACGGACGGGATTTGACCGGTGGGCCTATCCACCGGTCATGTTAGGTCAGCCCATACGAACAGTTTAGAGCAACATCCGGGCCACACCCACAAGAAGATCCCCTCCGTGTAGACCCGGCGCGTCCGTTTCCCCCTCCGGTGTTGGCCAGCGCCGTCCGTGTGAGGCACACCGAGACGCGTGCCGCCTCTTCGGACATGCCACCACACCACCTGCATGTATGAGGGCGGTGCGGCGCTCGGTGGCATTACTACCCCAGGGCCCCGTCCGCCTAACCACAGGCGGTTGACCACGAGATCTACCCTTTGACTTCCCACGGCCGGGCTTTGACCAGTGGACCTCTCCACCCGGTTGTGTATTTTTGGCCCATAGGGACACCGGGAGCAACATCCGGGCCAAACCCACAGCTACATCCACTCCGTGTAGACCAGACGCGTCCGTTTCCCCCTCCGGTCTGCGTGGCGCCGTCCGTGAGGGACATCCGGAGGCAGCGTCTTGCGGGCATTTGCAACCGCCACAACACTTCCGGACTTGTGAGAGGCCGCCTCGCAAGATTTGACGGTATGCTGGCCGGAGGCCGCCGGCCACAGTCGTAGACGCGCGAAGAGCAATCCGCGTAGAGGGAAGTGTTCAGATACTTCTCCATCACGAAAAATTAAGAAAAATTACCATCGGTCCTATAGCACATGTGCCCACGTCATGTAAAAAACTCATGATTTTATCGCGCTCCGAGTATTTAATAATATTCACGCCGCATCGTTTCCGCGAGCGTCTACTACCGTGTGTCATCGCCCGTCCGTGAGGGGGGGCCACACCGGAGGCAGCGTGCGCCTCTTCGGACATGCCACCACACCACCCGCATGTATGAGGGCCCGATCGACGGTCCGGTGGCATTACTACCCCAGGGCCCCGTCCGCCCTAACCTGGGCGGTTGACCACGGATCTACCTTTGACTTCCCACGGACGGGATTTGACGGTGGGCCTATCCATCCGGTCATGTTAGGTCAGCCCATACGAACACTTTAGAGCAACATCCGGCCACACCCACGGCAAGATCCCCTCCGTAGACCCGACGCGTCCGTTTCCCCCTCCGGTGCGGCGGCGCCGTCCGTGTGAGGGGCACACACGAGCAGCGTGCCGCCTCTTCGGACATGCCACCACACCACCTGCATGTATGAGGGGCGGTCACGGCGCTCGGTGGCATTGCTACCCCAGGGCCCCGTCTGCCGTGTAGACCTCACAGGCGTGGCTGCCGCCATGTCCGGAGAAGCAACCACGTCGGGCCGAGGTGGGTTGGGCGGAATGGTGTTGGGGGTGCATCTATAGTGCAGGCTATGACAACCATGTGAAAAGGTCCACCGGCGAGACCCAGTCGGCGGAAGTCGAAGAGCTAGATCCGTGATGCGTGCGTGTTAGGGTTAGATGGGACGAAGTGCTGAAGGGTAGCAATGCCGCCAGTGTTCTGATGGGCCCTCCTATGCTTGTCTTTGGGCGAGGTGGGACTATTTTTTACGGTGTCTTTGAGAGTCACACATATGTCGTAATAAAAAAATAAAAAATGCAAAGTATCTATCTTGCGGCTTAGCCGTCGGCATAGCAACATGATCCACGGATCGATGGCGTGGCAAAGGCCGAGCCTATGCCGGCGGCCAGGCCGTCGGCATAGGGCCGACCACGGATCGATGGCGTGGCAAAGGGCGAGCCTATGCCGGCCGAGGCCGTCGGCATAGGGCCGACCTTATCTCCTAGCGGTTCGCCCCCACCACCCATTCGCCATCGCCCCGACCCACACCCGCGCCGCCGCCCACCACCTCCGCCGCCCGCCCTGAGCACGCCACCGCCGGCCCCGAGCCCGCCGCCCGCACCTCCCGCCACGAGGCGCGCCTCCCGAGCCGCCGCCGCCGCGCTGCCCGCCCGACTCCGCTGCCCTCCCAACCCCTCGCCGGTCGCCCGCACCGACCAGCGCCGCCCACCCGACTCCGGCCGCCCGACCCGCGCCTCCCGCCCGACTCCGCCCGCCCGACTCCAGCCGCCCGACCCAGCGCCTCCCGCCCGACCTCACGCCCGGCCGCCCGCGCCCCAACCGTCGCGGTCGCCCGCACCGACCAGCGCCCGCCCCGCCCGACTCAGCCGCCCGACCAGCGCCTCCCGCCCGACCTCACGCCGCCACCCGCCCCAATGTGCGCCCGGCCGCCCCTACCCAGCCTCCCGCCCCAACTCGGCCCTCTCGAAGGTGATTTTTTTGAAGTTTTAGTGTTTTTAGTAATTTTGTAGCTAGTTAGATATAGATAGTTAGATAGGTATTTAGGTAGGTATTTAGATAGGTATTTAGATAGTTAGATACATAGTTAGATAGATAGTTAGATAGGTAGATAGTTAGATAGATAGTGAGATAGGTAGTAAAAAATTTGGTTAGATGAGATGCTATATGTTGCATACCTTGAAAAAAATTGGTCCACGATGATGAATATGTGATGGCGATGATGAATATGTGATGGCGATGATGAATATGTGATGGCAATGATGAATATGTGATGGCGATGATGAATATGTGATGGCGATGATGAATATAGGTAGTAAAAAATTTGGTTAGATGAATAGGTGATAATGATGATGATGAATATGTGATGGCGATGATGAATATATTGTTAATGTTGTTAGTTTTTTGCCTACATGATGCAAAAATAAATGAATGCATGTTTAAATGTTTTAAATATGCTCTATGAGTTGTGATGTTCTAATTTTTTGTCGCGATGGAATTTGCAGGCTTTGTGGTTTCGCATTTCATTGGAGTGACCGTTATCCGACGTGCTGGTCCCCTTGAGCATCCCTCTGCTGTTCGTCTACTTCCTCTACAGCCGAGGGTGAGCTACAAGTCCATCTCCTCCAATTTTTCATATCACTAGATTTCATTCTCAAGTCAACTGACATAACCTAGGCGTCTCCCGTCCGAAAGGGTTGCATCGATAAATATGCATTCAATTGCATATTTATCACCGCCAACTCTTCGGATTGTCTAACGTTTTCCATGGACAGCCGAGGATGTGTAGATTGGGTATGTTCTCCATGTTCTACCCGTTCGAGACAGGATTTGGTGGCGCCTCCCCATTGTTCTCCGGAGCACATTCTCTCGGCTATTTGCCGAGGCGTGTATCTGGAGAACATCGGGAGGTGCTGCGAAATTTTGTCTCGAACGGGTAGAATGGAGAACATACTCAATCTACACATCCTCGAGTGAGATAGGACCCATCTTTACCTATTAGAGATGTAGGTGGATTAAACGCGGTAGAAACTGAAAATTTGATGTGATTAATTTGAGTGAATCCTTAATTATGTTGTGTGGGTTGCAAAAAGCAGAGGATGGCAGATAATCGGTGGATGTACGGTGGTTTTATCCGTCGGAATCGAGTAACATCGAGTGGATCGCGAAAACCGATGTGTATTTGAAGGAGATATTCCGTCGTCAATGAGAATTATCCCACCATGCCCTGTGCGAGATGTGCGGGCGTCACCGTAGAAATCAGGCGGACATGAGTGAGCACCTTCCACGCGCGGATATATGCCAAACTTTGACATGCCGTCGATAAACATAGCCGATCGGGACCGTGGTAGAGAGGAGGTGATGCGACAACGCATCGATGGATATGAGGGCGACGGGGTCGGGGACATGCTAGATGATGTCATTGTTGCGAAGCGGCAAATGCGACACCTTGAGAGAATGAACCGGAGGAGCGGAGGCAACCGCAAAGGCCTTCTTGGAGGTCTTGGCCTCGTCGAAGAAACCTCTTTATGCGGGTGCGAAAATATCTCAGCTGGATGCCATCTACTTGGCGATTGCGATCAAAGGCTGAAATGCGGTAGACCGAAATGCTTGAAGCATTCACGGGAGTATGGGCTAACAGCCTCCATGAGGGTCATGAACTGCCGAAAAGCATGTACGATACAAAGAAAATCATGAAGGCACTCTCTATGGATTATGAGAAAATAGATGTTTGCCCGAAGAATTGCCTTTTGTTTAGGCACGAGTATGTGGATGACAAATCTTTGTAGGAAGTGTGGTTCGTCTCGGTACATTGAGGTGGTCGGTGAGGATGGTGAGAAAAAGCAGCTAACCATCCCGTTAAGGTTCTTGATATCTTGATTTTATAAAAAGACTGCAGCGCCTTTTCATCACGAAGGAGTCTGCCAAAATGATGAAGTGGCACAAGGAAGGTATAAGGTACAATCCAAAAAAATCGTACATCCATCGGGAGGGAAGCATGGAAGTCATTCGATGAAGAATACCCGAGGAAGCAGCCGAGGCTGGGAATGTCGAATAGCCATATCGGTGATGGGTTGAATCCATATGGTATGTCGTCCAATCCATACAGCTGCTGGCTGTGTTTGTAATTCCGCTCAATCTTCCTCCGGTGCCCTAATGCAGCGGAAGACCATGTTCTTGTCGCTCATCATTCCGGGCACGACTACCGGGGAAGCAATTGGGTGTGTTTATGCAGCCGCTTGTGGATGCTTTGCACCATTCTTGGTACTTTCGAGGTTGACATACGACCGGGATCTGCGGAGAAATTTCTTGATGAAAGTTTGGTTGCACTATTGCATGCATGACTTTCCGGCTATGCTCTATTCTGCGGATGGTGTACAAGTGGTAAGATGCCATGCCCGGTGTGCATGCAGGCTCTGCGAATGATTTGGCTGAGTAAAGGGTGGCAAGTATGTAGCCTTTGACCTGCATCGACAGTTCCTCCCTCCAGACCATCCAGACAGGGAAGACAAGAAGAACTTCACGAAAGGCCGGGTTGTTCATGAAGTAACTGAGATTCCAACATTTTGGGGGGCAGATGTTCTTGCTCAGCTAAAAGCTCTGAAGCCTAAAGTCAAAGGCAAAGGCAAAGCCAAAGACAAAGGCTTCGAGGGATATGGTGAGACGCACAACTGGACTCACATTACCCCTTCTACTTGACTTCCCTATTTCAAGGACCTCAAACTTCCTTACAATATTGATGTGATGCACACGAAAAGAATGTGGCGAGTCCCTTTTCCACCACGATCCTCAACATTCCTAATAAGGCGAAGGATAACGTAAAAGCTAGAGCCGATCAACAGAGAATTTGTGATAGACCACGCTGAACATGAAGCCTCCCACGGTGATCGAAAAAACTGGTTCAAGCCGGATCTTGACTTTGTCCTTAAACCGCCGGAAAAAGAAGAAGTACTTATCTGGCTGAAACAAATTTTGAAGTTCACCGATGGTTATGCATCGAATATAAGTAAGGGAGTCAATCTTTCAGCAGGCAAAGTGACCGGTGCGAAGAGTCATGACTACCATGTATGGATTGAGCGGATAATGCGGTGATGGTTCGAGGCTATGTCCCCGAGCATGTCTGGCGAGTGCTTGCCGAGCTTAGCCATTTCTTCCATGCGCTCTGTGCTAAAGAAGTAAGTAAAGAGGTGATTGAAAAATTGCATAAGAAGGCACGGAGTTGATAGTCAAGCTAGAGAAGATCTTTCCGCCAGCTTCTTTACTCCGATGACACATCTCATTCTGCACCTCATGAGCGAGGTATTGTTAGAGGCCACTGTGCAAAATCGGTGGCGATGCGGCCACGAGAGGCAGAACAAGCATCTCCGGCGGAAATGTGGAAAAAAAGCAAAGATTGAAGCTTCCAAAGCAGAGGCAGTTATCCTAGAGGAGGTGTGGGACCTCAGGACATCATACTATCCAGACCACGTTCCCCATCTTCATAACAAGGTGCCTCGATACAATATAGAAGAGCCCAAGTATCAACCCAGGCTCGATCTATTCAACACGCAAGGTGGGAGGGCTGGGGCCTCGAAATCTTATAACATGCCACGACAAGAGTGGGAGGACCTCATGTTCTATATCTTGCACAACATCAAGGAAGTTGAGGAAGTGTGGATGAGGTAATACCACTACACCATTCCTTTATGTCTTCCACATCATCATGTTTCATGTTCACTTAGTCCGGTCTAACACCGCTTATCTTTTTTAGTGATTTCGTTCAAGAGGAATGGGCGGGAGTGAATCCTCCTCTTTGAGGCGGAGGCACTTACTCTTCTCCGTCATGGAAACCACAGACGTAAAAATTTTGTTGCTTGGTTCATGGAGAAAGTAAATTTCCACACTCCCCTATTAAATACCTACTTCAACATTTATTAGTTAACCGAACTAATGCGCAACAATTTCCATTATACTTGTAGGGAAAAGATCCGAACATATCTATGGATGATGAATTGAGATGGGTTTCCATGGGTTTTGACCACCTGCCGTCATGACATGTACAAAGTATGATGTGAATGGGTATCGCTTCCATCTGAGAGGAGCACCAAAACAGCCGCCCGATCCGAAAACTATAAATACTGGAGTGTACACCCCGGTCAAAATTCACTAGACTACTACGGAAGGGTACAAAATATATCTGAGGTTAAATTCCGCCCGAGCGTGAGACCCTAAATGCACTTTGTGTTCAAATGCCGATGGTTCGATCCACGGGAGGGTAAAACATCGCCTTCCATTGGTTTGGTCGAAGTTAAACCATCAACCGCCTATGCCGAGCCGATCTCTTCATTGCGGCTACCCAAGCTACACAAGTATATTATCTGCCTTACCCATGCCGGAAAGTGTATCTAAAGGGTTGGGAAGTTGTGTTCAAGGTGTCGCCACATGGTAAGCTACGGACCCGAATGAAGGCGATTACTACAACATTAACCCCATGACATACGAGGGAGTGTTCTATCAAGAGCAACCTGATGATGATGATGATGATGATGTGGTTAGAAAGCGATGGCGCTAGACCATTGGGTGATGATGATGTGGACCCAAGCGTCGACGATGCGGAATGATGGTGAGACCATTGTCAATGAAAATGACATACTTATGCTAGAAAAGTTAAGCGAAGGCGGCGAGGAGGAAGAGCCTCCACCTCCGTCGGACAACGAAGATGATATGATTGATAGTGATGATGAGACGGACCGAGAAAGAGGTTACAACGGTGATGATTCATATGGGTTCTAGCGGATGTCGTTTCAAGTTTAGGAATATGCCTTTTATGCATTTTTATTAATGTGTTTATTATCATGCCTTTTCTTCATTTCATTAATTTACTAATTGCTTTTTCTCTTTTCAATGCAGGTTAAGTGGAACATGGGCAAGGGAAGGCCGACGGCGTGGGTTTCCTCGCAAGGTCGTCGGCCTGCCTAGTCGGAGTGGTCGAGCACGTAATCCTCCCCTCGGCTACTTGGCGATGACTCCTCACAGGGAGGTCGAGGGAGAGGTGCCCCTAGAGGAGGAGGCGGGGAGAGCCTCTAGAGGGCAGTCTTTGGGGAGAGCAACTCTGAGGTCGCGGCCGGAAAAGGCGCACCCTCACCGACTTAGGGGTGTTGTCTTGAGGCCCTCCTCTAGTGAGGCACCCTCCTCTAGTGAGGTACACTCTAGGGAGGAGGAGGAGGAGGAGGTGGAGGAGGAGGAGGAGGAGGTGGAGGAGGAGGGGCCGAGGAGGAGGAGGAGGAGGAGGAGGAGGTTGGGGAGGGAGAGGCGAGGCGAGGAGGGGGTGGTGGCGGGGATGATGGTGGTGGCCAGGAAGGGGTTGACAACAAGGGATGGCTGCGTGGCAGCATAAAGCTACAAAGCAGGTTCCTGCTCTTGAGGAAGCAGTGGCTCATTGAGCCCACGGGAAAAGAGTAAGCGGTTCCTTATTTTGCTTGTCACATGCATATTCTGGTTGTTATTTATTTTGCTTGTCACATGCTAATAGTTCATTCTTTTGCAGCAATGGATATATTCTAAAGGGTCCGTATTCCCAACGGCCTCATCACCGTCTTGCTGAAGTTATCTTGGCCGGGTTGTCTTGTCGGATCGGTCGAGGCAGCCGGACCGTCGGGTTTTGGCCACAGCTGGGACCAGCAGGAAGCGGCCCTCCACGCGGACCATGAGACCCATGCCAAGGCCGTAACCACTACTTTACAGGTGAGTTCTCTTGAGCACAAGTCCATTCTAGTTTCATGAATGATTTAACTCATGGCTTCTTCCATTCTTGTTTCATGCATGATTGTAGAAATTCTATCGAGTTCTTCGAACCTGAGGGCTAGAGCGGACCAGATCGTGCTGCGCCAATGCAAGAAGAAGGCCCGCCCAGATGCGATGCGAGGTGCGCTATGTGGCCATCTCGACATACTACCACGATGTTCTTGGTGTGAAGATGACCAAGGAAGAAGCGCGGAGGATGGGCATTACCTTGGAGAGGCACGAGTACTTGGCGGTAAGTATAAAAGATTTTTCATTATGCTTTCATTACCATGTGGTACATTTCACCGTTTCATGTTGACATGCCATTATGCTTTTATTATGTAGGTGTGTCCAAATTGGTGTTATGGAAAAGAGCGAGTCCTGGCGGCATTGGTGGATCTTTGGTGTGATGGGGCTGGAGCACAGGCGGCTATGAGAATAAAAATAAGGCTAACCGAGGGAATGAGGGAGTACATGCTCAGGAAACCGAAACCACTATCTCCACAAGGCGGTTAATGTATGACTAACCCCATTAAACATTCTTCTTCTTCTATTTACCATCACTTTCTTATGTATGACTAACATCTGTTTGGTGGTGCGGGAGGAGCCCAGGCGGCCGCTCTCGGACATGCAGGCGTGGGAGATCGCCCATACTGTGGAAGGACCCCAAGCACTGGCGAGCCCAAGTACTACGGCAAGAAGACCGCGTGGAGGAAGGAGGCCTACTCCATGACCTATCTGAAGTTACATCTGACACACACGACCCCATTCTTGGCGGATCTGGGCCAGAGGCGGTGGTGAGCATGGGGCCCAAGGAGCACGGTCGGGAGGCGGTTCTCGATGCTGTGCTCACTCCGACTATCTCCTACACACAGCTTCGTCGGATCGACCCGAGCCTGAGCCAGCGCATGAGCCAGCCAGTGTCCAGTTCACAGTCCCTCTTTTAGGAGCAACAGACTGTATGTATTTTCCCTCTTATCTTCATTGCTCACTTTATTTTCCGCATCTAGTAGTTTTATGAGTTCCATCATGTCATACCGTAGGCCTACAGAGTACACACGCCAGGAGACCATGGCGTGGCATCGGAGGATTCATGAACACCAAGTGCGGAGGGATCGCCAGTGGGCGAGCTTTTCAGAAATGGCGGCGGCGGTGTCCTCGATTCAGCCAACACCATGCCCTCCAGGCACAACCAGTCTGCTTGACCTTTGAGGAGTTTGTAGCGCGAGCAGCTGGCCCCTCGCCGGTTAGTTCATCCCCAATCTATTCACCCCAAGCATGTCATGCCTTTCAACACGATCATATATCCCATTAATATGTCTTTTCAACATCCGAGAGCAGATGGATCTACCGTTGGCGGTGGTCTTCGCCCGCACTCAGGAGACCACGGGCCGACCACTCCGATCCACGGAGGCGGAGGTGGAGGCGGTCTTGGCGGTGGCGCTGCCGCTTCTTGATGTGACACAGGCTTGGCGGTCTTGGCGGTGGCGACCTCCAGCGGTGCTCGGCGTCTGGCGATTAAGCCTTGTGTGTGGTGATGATGCTTGAGATGACTTGTGTGTGGTGATGATCATTTAGAGACTTGTGTGTGGTGCTTTTCTATATGCTTATGCTTATGTTGGTTGTGATGATGATCATTTAGAGACTTGTGTGTGTGATGATGCTTATGCTTCGTTCTTTGATATGTCTTTCTTGATATGTCTTTGTTATACATGTGCTTTTATTTGAATTGAACTGATTTGAAAACAAATGTAAAAGAAAAAAATCGGGGCGAAACTATGCCGACGGCCTGGCCGTCGGCATAGGCTAGCGTGAGCTCGATGGGCGACACGTGGCCGCCTATGCCGACGGCTGGCCGTCGGCTTATTCTGCCCAGAGTGCCCGATTCTTGCGACCGTGGCATGTCTATGCCGGCGGCACGGCCGTCGGCTTAGATTCTGTCGGGAGTGCCCGATTGCCGACACGTGGCATGTCTATGCCGGCGAGCCGTCGGCATAGTTCCAAACTAAGCGGCGGCGGGGCCGTCGGCATAAACAAGCACCGAAGCAACGGCTTCTCGCCACGTGGCATGTCTCTGCCGCCGGCCTCGCCGTCGGCATAGTTCGCAACTAAGCCGCCGGCCAGGCCGTCGGCATAGACACGCCACGTGGCGAGCCGCCGTTGCTCAGCAGTTGACGGCAACCGCCGTTAGGCGATGGCGTTGCCGACGTCCACTGCCGTCGGCATAGATGTATGGCCACCGTCGGGATAGGGTCTATGCCGACGGCCGTTCTATGCCGACGGTCATCCGGCTACGCCGGCGGATATGTTGCCGGCGGCCCTATGCGGCGAGGGCGTCGGCATAGGCCTGTCCGGACTGACTAGTCAGGGCTATGCCGGCGGCCCTGGCGTCGGCATAAAATCTTGTTCGATGGTGCAAGTAGAGTCGTGTACAACAGATGAATAAATCTGATTTACTCTGTAGTAGTACTAGTAGGATGGTTCTTGTCACTTCATCAGGTCTCCAACTGAAAGGAAGGAGCAAACATAAGCTCAGATTATTGGTGACATTGTTATGGGCATTGTATGAATTGGAACAATCTCATCACAGCAGCAGGACGATACCATATTGCTGTGTGCGGAAGAAAAATTCTTGGCTCTATTAAGTGTTAAGCTTATCTACCATACAAAAGAAGACTTGTTCTTGCAGCAGAGACTGGTTATGTATGTACACACAAAGCTACAATGTTCTGTTGGAATCGGAACCAGCTCACCAGAAGCTCGGTGGAGAAACGCAAAAATTAATTCTTTGCAATGCAGCCCCATGCTTTCTCGCCAAAAAAGGGGGAAGCCTCATGTTCGTAACTCAGCCTTCTGTGGCTAAGAAGAAGAAAAATGGGAACGAAGAACTGAAATGTTTGCAAGATGCTTAATAATACAAGGTCATGGCTTGCAAACACATTGGTATGTGGTACAAAATGGCAGAAGCTACTGCCAGGAATAACAACACAAGATTTTTGTTAAGGTTATGGCTTAACAATAGAAGATTCAAACCCACCCTCTTGCTGCCGGCCGGTTGGTCTATTGGGTCTCTGCCCACGGCGTCCATCCATCCAGCTCTCGCTCCATCTCCGTCGGCCCAGGCAAATCTCGTTCCCTCTCCTCCACGTCCCCCACCGTCAAAGCGCCGCCGCCGGCATGGCATGTGCTCTGGCGAGAAGGACGGCTGCTACTTCAGGCCGCGGCCCGCGCAGCGGAACTTTCCTCTTAAAGTTCGACCATTGCTTCCTCCCTCCCCCTCTGCATGCGCCCTCCAGATCGCGGCTGCCTCCTTCATGCTGTGGAGGCTTTCAGAGATTCCCACCTGCAGGTACATCGATTCATCACATGTTTTCACCGAATTTAATGTGAGAAAAATTATTTAGACAGAAGGAAGATTGATTATTTACCAGGGCACTCATGCGTATACCGATTACTTTGCAGCTATTCTGGATTTCCATGCCACCGTCATTAATGAGTGTCTTCATGTGGGAAATGGGATAGAGGAGACCAAGTGAAAATACTCCCCAGCTTCTTTGCATCGTCTTTCCAACTCAGGGCATTCATGTATTTTTAAGAATTCGAGGGCTGGCAACCGTTGCAGAAGCCCAGGCGGGAATTCCTCCAGAGCTGGACAGTCAATAATCACTAATTGCCTAAGAGAAGTGAGGCCACACATCCCATCAGGCAGCCCTTTCAGGCCAGTGCAGTGAATCAAATCGAGCCTCCTCAGCTTGGCCAGATTTTGAAGGTTCGGAGGCAGTGCCACCATGCTTTTGCAGAAGAAGATCTCTATTTCCTCCAGGGACAGCGGAAGTGTCTCCTCAGACGATGAAGTGTACGCCTCCAGGTTCTCACAAAATCTGATACGCAGAACACGGAGTTGATCCAAGCACCGGAGCTCCTCTGTTGGCCAGCGAACAAGACTTTTCCATCCACCAATTTCCAGCTCTTCCACGAGCGAAAATCATTTCCAAGGCATAAAAGTGCGGTCTTTTTTTTTTCGAAAAGGGGATACCCCGGCCTCTGCATCAGCACGATGCATACGGCCCTCTTATTAAAACAAAATAGAGTAGTATCAACAAGGTCCCAAAGGTCCTGAAGGATAAATAAAGGAAGCAACAGAAGCTCACACAGAGCCCGGATAAGCTAGCTACATGAAGCAAGCCAAAACAAAGAGCCACAATCGGCGAGGCAAAACTAGATAGGAATACTAAATGCCTATCCTATTACATGACCGCCATCCAAACCGGTTGAAAATATCTCGAGCTACCATCTCCCAACGGCCAGACCCAGTAACCAAATACTCCCTGGCCTCCGTCTGGGTGAGTAGCGACCACGAACGAATCAGAGCCGTAGTCCGGAACAAAACCTGCAAAAAATGTATATATGATGTTCTGTTAAAAACCAAATCGTTTCTGCAGTTCCAGATGGTCCACAACAATGCACAAACCCCCACCGAATCGTCTCCCTAAGCTGGGCTCAATCCCATTAAGCCAGGTCCCAAACAAAGCACTAATGGAATTCGGTGGTTTGATGTTAAAAGCAATGTGGACCGTCTGCCATAGAACTTTTGCAAGCGGGCAATCAAAAAAGAGGTGTTTAATAGACTCATCCCATTCACAGAAACTACACCTAGTAGGTCCTGTCCAATTGCGCTTCTTCAAGTTATCCTTAGTTAAAATTACTTGTTTATGAACAAACCACATAAACACTTTTATTTTCAAAGGAACTTTAACATCCCAAACATATTTGGGCGTTGGAATGGAGCTAGAATTAATAACATCAATATACATTGATTTAACCGTGAATCCTCCGGACTTAGTCAACATCCAGCACAATTCATCGAGGTTGTTGAGATAACTGGATATCCATCAGCCTTCTCACTAGATGGAGCCATTGTTCCCCAGCGATTGCCCGCTAGCACTTTCGGCGAAACTGAATATTAAGGGGATAGATTGGAAAACCGAGCGATGACTACCTCCTTTCGTTGAACAATACGGTACAAGGAGGGATATTGGATGGCGGTGGTGTGTCACCAAGCCAAGTATCCTCCCGTAAGCAGCGTGCTCGAGCCGTTTCCTACAACAAACTTCGTCCTATTAACGAAAGCCTGCTTGACCTTCATGAGCCCCTTCCGGAAAAGGCGAGTCGATCGGCCTTCTGAGATACTTGCGACAAAATTTTTGACTGGAGGTACTTGGCGCGAAGGATCTATGCCCACACAGCATCCGTCTCCGACGAGAGCTTCCACAGCCACTTGCTAAGAAGGCATTTATTCTTAATTTCTAGATTCTCAATACCTAGACCCCCTTGGTCCTTAGGTCTACAGATAATGTCCCACTTAGCCAGTCTGTATTTTCTTTTCAGCTCATCACCCTGCCAGAAGAACCGTGATCTATAGAAATCCAGTCTCTTCCTGACTCCAACTGGTATCTCAAAGAACGAAAGAAGAAACATCGGCAAACTTGTGAGCACCGAATTAATAAGTATTAACCGGCCTCCATAAGATAAGAGCTTGCCCTTCCAGCAGCTCGATTTCTTCTCAAAGCGGTCTTCAATACACTTCCATTCTCTGTTCGTTAGCCTACGATGGTGGATAGGAATCCCTAAGTATGAGAAAGGTAACTGTCCCAACTCACACCCGAACAATTGTTTGTAGGCCTCCTGCTCATCTTTAGCCCTACCAAAGCAGAACAACTCACTCTTATGAAAGTTGATCTTCAACCCGGTCAATTGTTCGAAAAGGCATAACACCGACTTCATATTCCTAGCCTTACTCACGTCATGCTCCATGAAGATGATGGTATCATCAGCGTATTGTGGGATAGAAATGCCTCCATCAACCAGATGAGGCACCAATCCACCTGACCATTTTCCTTAGCCCGTCCTATCAGAATTGCCAACATATCTACCACTATGTTAAACAAGATAGGGGACATTGGGTCTCCTTGTCGTAGGCCTTTATGAGTCTGAAAGTAATGACCTATATCATCATTAACTTTAATTCCCACACTACCCTTTTGCGTAAATGATTGCACCTGCCTTCGCCAGGCTTCATCAAACCCTTTCATACGCAAAGATTGTTGGAGGAATGGCCACTTTATCTTATCATACGCTTTCTCGAAATCCACTTTAAAAATCACTCCATCCAATTTTTGGAGTGGATTTCATGGAGTGTTTCATGCAAAACTACCACTCCTTCAAGAATGTTTACATACGGCATGAGCAGCGGTTTGGGATTGATGCACCACAGAATCATAATCTGTGTGAGCCTATTGGTCCCAACCTTTGTGAAAATTTTGAAACTAACATTGAGGAGACAGATCGGCTGAATTGCTCAATTAAGTACGCATCCGTCTTCTTAGGTAGTAGTGTGATAGTCCCAAAATTCAGGTGGAATAACTGAAGCTTTCCAGAGAAAAGATCATGAAACATAGGTAGTAAATCCCCCTTAATAATGTGCCAACACTTCTTATAAAACTCGGCCGGAAAACCATCCGGACCAGGAGCCTTATTATTTTTCATTTGAGCAATTGCCTCAAGAACCTCCTTTTCCGAGAACGGGGCAAGCAAAATGTCATTATCAGCAGCCGAAAGCTGAGGTATATCCTCAGTCATGGACTCATCTAGTGACACCGTATTCTCCTTCGGTGGACCAAACAACTGCTTATAGTATTCAGTGATATAAGTTTTTAGGTTATCCTGACCTAAAATTGTACCCTCGTCCTGCTCGAGCTGAAAGATTCGCTTTTTTCTGTGCTTGCCATTCGCAATTAAATGAAAGAATTGAGTATTCGCGTCCCCCTGGACCACTCTACGAACCTTAGCACGTAAAGCCCACTTCAATTCTTCTTCACGTAATAGTTCTTTCAATCGCTTTTCCGCCTCATTCTTAACCTGAAGCTCAGCGGGGACTAAAACATTAGACTCGGCTTTTACGTCCAAGTCATGTACAAGAGAAAGGAGTCTATCCTTTTCAATCTTATACGCACCACTAAGATGCTTAGCCCAACCCCGCAAGAAGCTCCTCAAATGCCGGATCTTATTTTGCCAACGCTCAATGGGTGTATTACCGCGAACCTCATTCGCCCATTCCCTAGCAATCAAGTCAAAGAACCCCTCACGTTCAAACCATGACGTCTCAAATGAGAAGGTGTTCTTATTACCCACGTGGTTCGGCTTCCCTGAGTCCACGAACAATGGGTATGATCAGATATTCCCCTCGACAGTGCTTGCACCGTGACCAACGGGAATTTTTGTTCCCACTCCACGCTTGCAAGAACCCTATCAAGTTTTTCGTAAGTTGGGTTTGGCAAAGCGTTGGCCCAAGTAAACTTTCGACCCGAGAGTTCAATCTCTCGCAGATCCAGGCTTTCAATAATGGTGTTGAACATAAAGGACCATCTTCCATCAAAGTTGTCATTGTTTTTCTCCTCCCGCCTCCGGATGATATTGAAGTCTCCTCCGACTAAGATCGGTAGTTGTTCTGACCCACAAATTCGTACTAGGTCAGCTAGAAACTCTGCTTTAAACTCAGGCTGCGCAGCCCCATAAACCGCCACCAAAGCCCAGTTAAAGCCATCAATCTTAGACCTAACCCGAAAATTTACAGCGAAGTCTCCCATCACAACACTACGGACTTCCAGTGAATCGCATCTTACACCTAGTAGGATGCCACCCGATCTTCCTCGCGGAGGTAAGCAGTGCCAATCAAAATCAATACCACCAACTAGTGAGGAGAGAAACTGAGGTGCAAAGTTATCTCTACCCGTCTCCGATAGAGCAACAAAATCAAGCTTCTGCTCAATAGAAGTCTCAGCCAGGAATCTTCTTTTAGCCAAGTCCTTAAGACCTCTGCTGTTCCAAAAAATTCCTCTCATAGTTCATCATGAAATTTTTTGGTGGTTCGAATCCTAGCACTCCTACGGACAGCGGAATCGGGATAAATCTTCCGTTTCCACTTACGTTTAGGTTTATTAATCACGATGGGGAGCTTGTGTCCAAGCTGTTAAGGTCTTCCAGATCCAAATACTTAAGTTTTTCAAGAGGACTTTCACTTTGGTGTTGCTGGGCGTCTAGAGGCAACATGGCTATGTTTTCTGGAGACCCAAGAGTTAACCTGGCGAGAAATGGCCAAGAGCCAAAACAGATCCTCATAAAAATTAAACTGTCTGCAGTACTGTGTACTCCAACTATTTTCAACTCATTGACAGTGGGGGTCACTGGAATACTCGCAAGCTTGGGGCAATCTCTAACTGTTAGCACTTCAACCATCGGGAAAGTTACCATGCTATCACAAGGCTGTCCCAAACTGTTTTCTGCCCATATCTCGAGGCTTGGTAGCTCATTCAAGTACATCCTCTTCAGCCTTGGGAAAATTTGCAGAGGGGTAATGCATCCTCCAGCGTCCAAATCAAAGTTATTACATAATGTGGTCAGGTTACCCATCCTCCATAAGGACAATATCTCTAGAGAGGCCGAGAACCATACTACAGGTATACTCTTGCATTCTAGGCAGTCAGACATTTCGAGTTCTCTCAAGCAGTTAAACATTTGAGGTTTCTCATCCACTGTGATATTTCTAAGCCACAATATCCAAGTATCTCCAACTTTTGGATATTACTGTGAGGTTCCAAACCCTGAAGCACTTCTTCTACATTATTACAAGCCATATCTTCTTTATGTCCGTCATCTATTTCTTGGCCCCAAGAGAACAACAACTCACTTAGGTTTTGCTTCTGACTGAGATTGGCTTCTTTTGCATTATCCCCACTCTTTATCTTGCTCAAACTAAGGTGTTGCTAGTCTTTGAGTTGCTCTATTCCAAGGCCATCTCCAGTATCCACAACAAATGTTGTTAATATGTAAAGGTTGTTAAGTAGACCAAAGTTTGGAGACATACTTTTGAGACTATGGCAATGAGAAAGATAAAGATAGATGAGCTTTCTCAGTCTTACCATGCCTTCTGGCAACTGCCGCAGATTATAGCAACCTATGAGCCTCAGTGTTTGCAAGTTATACAACACACATATTGAATTTGGCAATGTAACGAAGTAAGACCTAGAGAGGTCAAGATACCGTAAATGTTTTGCATTTATGGCCTTGCGAATGACAATTGAAGGAGGGGGACAATGCAATGCTCTTAGTGATGTCGATACCTGTAGCAACACTTCATAATCCTTGTAGTATTCCGAAGGAGATAACAAAGTGCGGAGGTATGTTCTGCCTTTGCATAACCCGTTGAATATTTCCAATTCAGCCTCTGTCACTTGCATGTGACAAACATCATTTAACGATGCTTTCTGCTGAGTAAGTTCTTCCATACTAGCACATTCATCCGTGACATCTTTTGCTAGATCATTGAATTAAATCATGCATCTTACAGTTAATAGTCACATAACTTGTTGTAACATAATTGTGTTTGCACTCCTGCTTATCTTGGAGGAAGGACCTCCAAACCAATTCATAAAAAAATGAATTCTCCTTTCCGTGTTAAATCCATTGTTCCCTTCTCTTGAATAAAACCATTTGCCATCCATAGCTGGAACAACTCGTCCTTATCCATCTCATAGTCCTTGGGGAAAACTGCTAAGAATGCCAAACATTGCTTCATTTCATATGAGAGGTGTTTGTAGCTCAACTTTAGGATGTACATGATTTCATCTTTCCCTCTAACATTATCACTAATATTACTTACTTCGAAGGCTTCGATGGCCTTCCATTCTTATACTTCCTGATATGAACCCACCAATCCGCCCATATCTTGAGAGCAAGAGGCAGCCCCCTGCATTTGTTGACAATACGTCTACCAATGTTGACAAACTCTGCTTGCTCCTGCCCTACGCCATTGCTATACACTTTCTGTGCAAACACTTTCCATGAATCTTGTTCATTCAAACATGCTATCTTATGGGGTCGAAGGGTCTGCATTACAGAGGCCACTTTCTGGCTTCGAGTTGTGACTAGTATTACACTTCCTCGTCCACCAACAAGAACACATAAGTGGCTTCAGGATATCCTCCCACTTACTCTTATCTTCATTCCATACATCATCAAGCACGAGCATAAACCTATTTTGGCCAATGACGACAACACAAAAGTGACTTTAACCTCACCAGGGAACTTTGTAACATATCAACCTGTTAATTCAGATACGTATGAATTAAATTCGGTGACTAGAAATTAATTGAATCTTTTATGAAGCATAACTTAGAATTAGACAGTATACCAACCACATTTTGTATGATTTTTCCATGTTGCAAGTGAATCAATGTTGGGCAGAAGAGAAATAGTCTCGGATCAAACAGAGAATTGATGCACACTAGTAGAAAAAGGGTCAAATGTTCAGCTCAATAGTCCCGGATTGAATTTGAGCCGGCACTAATGTGACCATTAGTGCTGGTTCCAACGGCTAGGTGGGCGTTCGTCATTAGTACCGGTTTGTGCCAAACTTTTAACACCGATTCGTGCCACGAGCCGGTACTAAAGAGAGTGGTGGCAAGATGTTGTCAGACTGGGGCCCCTCCAGCACCTTTAGTACCGGTTCGAGGCATGAATCGGTACTAAAGGTCGTCCTATATAAACCCTTCGTCCACCCGCACTCTATTCTTCCCCCTTTCCCCTCTCCATCTCCTCTGTTCTTCCCTTCTTCCTCTCGAGCTCATCACAAATTTTACCCAAAATTTGTCAAGATTTGCAGGCCCCCATCCATTCAAATGATCACAAAGGTTAGCAACTTTGTCCTTTCATCCCTCATTGCTAGATTAGCTCTTGCATTTGTTTATATAGTGATTAATTGTGGGTTTTAGTAATTTGGGAGGAATTATATGTGGTAGTATTTGATTTATATATGCAATTGAGGTCAAAATAACACTTCGTTTGCATATGTAGGTGTGGTTACTTAGTCCCTTCTAAATCTCCGTCGTAACCACCGTTGATTGCCCGCACCGTCCCGTTGCCGGCACCACTTTGTTGTGAGCCCATTGTTCTTATCTTTCTTATATAAAAAATTCATGTTTGTGTGATTTGGATATATAGTTACTCGTATAATTATCTTACCCGTACGTTGTTTGTTATACATAGTGTCATGGTTTTGATATCTGTCCCCGTCGGCCCTCGTTCGTGTTATGATTCGGGTGTGGTATATTCTCTTTTAAAACTATTTGTTGCATTTCGTGTTTATGACAAATTATGCCCATCAAGTTGACATAGAATTTTTTATCTAGGAGGTATGTGAACCAGAAATTCCAACCGACCCTATTGTCGAGAGGTTAAATTTAGTTGAAAGTGAAAACGAGTATTTGAAAGAGAAATTGAAAAGAATTGAGGGGGAGAAGATGGAATTGGAGTTGCATGTTGCAGATGTCGTTGATGATCACAAGATCAAGATGGAGAAAATGTGCTTGAAGATTAGAAAGATTAGAAAATATGCCATTGATAGTGAGGCTTGGTATCATTATGCTGTTGGATCAATTGTTACCTTAGTTGCGATCTTGATCGCATTTGTTGTTGCATTTAAATGCTTTAGCTAGAGAGTTATTTGTTTGTTGCATTTAAGTGTTGTATGAACTTTATGTAAGAACTTGTATTAATTTGGTCTTTTCGGTGTTGTGTAATGAAGATGAGCCGACAATGGATGTACGATGACCGATGCTCTCCCGAGTTGATTAATGGCGTGCAAACTTTTCTGCTTGTGGCTGAGGCAAACAAGCGGGCGGATGGTTTTATGCCTTGTCCATGTGCTGGCTATAAGAATGATCACAATTACTCTAAGTCAAGAACCATTCACGTCCACCTGTTTGAGTCCGGTTTCAGGCCCCACTATAATGTTTGGACCAAGCACGAAGAAAAAGAGGTTATTATGGAAGACAATGAAAAAGAAGAGGACGACGACATCTATCCTGGCCATGGGTTCCCTGAATACGATGATACAACAATGGGGGAAGAAGTTGAGCCGGCAATGCGGGAAGAAGCTGAAGAAGAGGCATCAGATGAGCCCGCTGATGATCTAAGTCGGGCCATTGCCGATGCAAAGATAAACTGCGCAAGTGATTTGGAGAAGAAGAAGTTGCAGCGCATGTTAGAGGATCACAAGAAATTGTTGTACCCGAATTGCGAAGCTGACAAGAAAAAGTTGGGCACCACACTGGAATTGCTGCAATGGAAGGCAGAGAATGGTGTATCTGACAAGGGATTTGGAAAGTTGCTGGTAATGATAAAGAATATGCTTCCAAAGGACAACGAATTGCCGAGAGTACGTACGAAGCAAAGAAGGCTGTCTGCCCTCTAGGGTTAGAGGTGCAGAAGATACATGCATGCCCTAATGACTGCATCCTCTACCGCGGTGAGTACGAGGATTTGAACGCTTGCCCGGTATGCGGGGCATTGCGCTATAAGATCGATCGCGATGACCTGGTGATGTCGAGGGCGAGCGCCCCAAGAAGAAGATTCCTGCCAAGGTGATGTGGTATGCTCCTATAATACCACGGTTGAAACGTTTGTTCCAAAACAAAGAGCATGCCAAGGCGATGCGATGGCACAGAGAAGACCGTAAGGAAGACGGAAAGTTGAGAGTACCCGTTGACGGGTCGCAGTGAAGAAAAATCGAGAGAAAGTACAGGAAGGAGTTTGCAGGTGACGCAAGGAACGTATGGTTTGGTCTAAGCGCAGATGGCATTAATCCTTTTGGGGAGCAGAGAAGCAACCATAGCACCTGGCTTGTGACTCTATGTTTGCATAACCTTCCTCCTTGGTTGTGCATGAAGCGGAAGTTCATTATGATGCCAGTGCTGATCCAAGGCCCTAAGCAACCCGGCAACGACATTGATGTGTACCTAAGGCCATTAGTTGAAGAACTCTTGCAGCTGTGGAATGAAACAGGTGTACGTGCGTGGGATGAGCACGCACAGGAAGAATTTGACCTAAAGGCGTTGCTGTTCGTGACCATCAATGATTGACCTGCTCTCAGTAACCTTTCAGGACAGACAAACAAGGGATACCGCGCATGCACGCACTGTTTGGATGATACCGACATTATATATTTGGATAATTATAGGAAGAATGTGTACCTGGGACATCGTCGATTTCTTCCGAGCAGGCATCCTGTAAGAAAGGAAGACAAGCATTTCAAAGGTGAGGCGGATCATCGGACGAAGCCTCGCCACCGTACTGGTGCTGATGTACATGATATGGTCAAGGATTTGAAGGTAGTCTTTGGAAAGGGTCCTGGCGGACAACCTGTTCCAAATGACGCTGACGGACGCGCACCCATGTGGAAGAAGAAATCTATATTTTGGGACCCGACCTATTGGAAAGACCTAGAGGTCCGCTCCGCAATCGACGTGATGCACGTGACGAAGAATCTTTGTGTGACCCTGCTTGGCTTCTTGGGCGTGTACGGGAAGACAAAAGATACACCTGAGGCACGGGAGGACCGACAACGTATGCACGAAAAAGACGGCATACATCAGGGTCATGCCAGCTACGCTCTTACCAAAGAAGAGAAGGAAATCTTCTTTGAATGCCTGCTCAGTATTAAGGTACCGTCTGGCTTCTCGTCGAATATAAAGGGAATAATAAATATGGCAGAGAAAAAGTTTCAGAACCTAATGTCTCATGACTGCCACGTGATTATGACGCAACTGCTTCCGGTTGCATTGAGGGGGCTTCTACCGGATAACGTTCGATTAGCCATTTGAAGCTATGTGCATTCCTCAATGCGATCTCTCAGAAGGTAATCGATCCAGAAATCATACCAAGGTTAGAGAATGATTTGGTGCAATGTCTTGTCAGTTTCGAGTTGGTGTTCCCACCATCCTTCTTCAACATCATGACGCACGTCCTAGTTCACCTATCTTGAAGAGATTAACGTTTTGGGTCCTGTATTTTTATACAATATGTTCCTCTTTGAGAGGTTCATGGGAGTCTTAAAGAAATATGTTCATAACCGTGCTAGGCCAGAAGGAAGCATCTCCAAGGGCCATGAAAATGAGGAGGTCATTGTATTGACTTTATTCCTGACCATAAGCCGATTGGTGTTCCTGAATCGCGGCATAAGGGCAGACTGGATGGAAAAGGCACGCTAGGAGGGAATCAAATAATATGTATGGACGGACATTCTCTCACTGAAGCACACTACACAGTTCTACAGAATTCCGCCTTGGTGGCTCCGTATATCGACGAACACAAGAATTTTCTACGCTCCAAACACCCGGAGCAGTCTGATGACTGGATTACACGTGAACAAACGAGGAGTTTCGCCGGCTGGTTGCAGACACGTATAATGCATGACACCTCTATTGAAGATGACCTGTACTCACTGTCCCAGTTACCATCTTCGAATATAATGACTTTCAAAGGATATGAGATAAATGGTAATACATTTTACATGATCGCCCATGATAAGAAGAGCACCAACCAATATAGTGGTGTCCGCTTTGATGCACCAACCAATATAGTTGTTACTATATATGTTAAGTATGTAGATATGGACCATATGGTTGTTGGCCCTTAGCCTATTAAAATGTGATAGTTGTTACTATGTTAAGTATGTGGATATGGATATGGTTGTCAAAATCGTGTTACGAAGATCCTCCTTTTGTCGAATAGCGTAACCACTATATATATGCTACTCAAATTCTGTTACCCAAGTTCATAAATTTTCATGGAAAATATTAGTATCGTACACGGTTCATTGAGTTTAAGCATGTGCCCGATGTCCAGAAGGCATTTGCATATTAACTGTCCTTATTGCAAATTCACACACATGTTAACATAAGGAAACGTATGTGTAACATACCAATCATCGCACACGAGTACTCGCAGAAGCATCGTGTGCGATACTCCGCCAACGCAAGCAACTAGTTTGCATTTTTTAAAGTTTTTTGTACACGCAGAATCGCACACGAAGTAACTGTATTGACCGTCTGTGTTGTAATTTCTCATCGCAAATAGTTCATCCTAGTCGGCTGTTTGCCACGTATCACACACATCTTGTTTACACGACTCGTTTGTGTTCTTTTGACTCATCGCAAACAGTTCATCCATGTGAACTGTATGCCGCATATCACACACATCTTGTTAAGTTGAACTGTTTTTGTTGTGTTCACTAATTAAAAACAGTTCGGCCGAGTTAACCGTATGCCGTATATCGCACACACAATAATATGGCTGCCCGTTTCTGCCCCCCCCAAATCCTAGTCCAACTAGGATTGGCCAAGTGGGAAGGGAGAGAGAGGGGGGCGCCCCCTTCTCCTAGTCCTAATAGGACTAGGGAAGAGGAAAGGTCTTGACCAGCACTTGGGCCCCCTTTTCTCCTTTCCACTAAGGCCCATGTTGGCCCATTAGCATTCCGGGGTTCCGGTAACCTCCGGTACTTGGTAAAATTCCCAATTTCACCGGAACACTTCCGATGTCCAAACATAGACTTCCAATATATGAATCTTTATGTCTCGACCATTTCGAGACTCCTCGTCACGTCCGTGATCTCATCCGGGACTCGAACAACCTTCGTACATTAACATCATAAAAACTCATAGTAAGCATCGCCGAAGCGTTAAGCGTGCGGACCCTACGGGTTCGAGAACAATGTAGACATGACCGAGACACCTCTCCAGTCAATAACCAATAGCGGGACCTGGATGCCCATATTGACTCCTACATATTCTATGAAGATCTTTATCGGTCAGACCGCATAACAACATCGTTGTTCCCTTTGTCATCGGTATGTTACTTGCCGAGATTCGATCGTCGGTATCCAATACCTAGTTCAATCTCGTTACCGGCAAGTCTCTTTACTCGTTCGTAATACATCATCTCACAACTAACACATTAGTTGCAATGCTTGCAAGGCTTATGTGATGTGCATTACCGAGAGGGCCCAGAGATACCTCTCCGAGCAATCGGAGTGACAAATCCTAATCTCGAAATATGCCAACCCAACATGTACCTTCGGAGACACCTGTAATGTACCTTTATAATCACCCGATTCGTTGTGACGTTTGGTAGCACCAAAGTGTTCCTCGAGCAAGCAGGAGTTGCATAATCTCATAGTCATAGGAACATGTATAAGTCATGAAGAAAAGCACTAGCAACAAACTATACGATCAGGTGCTATGCTAATGGAATGGGTCATGTCAATCAGATCATTCAACCAATGATGTGATCCCGTTAATCAAATAACAACTCCTTGTTCATGGTTAGGAAACACAACCATCTTTGATTAACGAGCTAGTCAAGTAGAGGCATACTAGTGACACTCTGTAGGTTTATGTATTCACACATGTATTATGTTTCCGGTTAATACAATTCTAGCATGAATAATAAACATTTATCATGATATAAGGAAATAAATAATAACTTTATTATTGCCTCTAGGGCATATTTCCTTCAGTCTCCCACTTGCACTAGAGTCAATAATCTAGATTACACAGTAATGATTCTAACACCCATGGAGTCTTGGTGCTGATCATGTTTTGCTCGTGGAAGAGGCTTAGTCAGCGGGTCTGCAACATTCAGATCCGTATGTATCTTGCATATCTCTATATCTCCCACCTGGACCAAATCCCGGATGGAGTTGAAGCGTCTTTTGATGTGCTTGGTTCTCTTGTGAAATCTGGATTCCTTTGCCAAGGCAATTGCACGATATTGTCACAAAAGATTTTCATTGGACCCGATACACTAGGTACAACACCTAGATCGGTTATGAACTCCTTCATCCAGACTCCTTCATTAGCTGCTTCGAAGCAGCTATGTACTCAACTTCACATGTAGATCCCGCCACGGCGCTTTGTTTGGAACTGCACCAACCGACAGCTCCACCGTTTAATGTAAATACGTATCCGGTTTGCGATTTAGAATCGTCCGGATCAGTGTCAAAAGCTTTGTCGGCCGACGTAACCGTTCTGACGAGTTCATTGTCACCGCCATAAATGAGAAACATATCCTTAGTCCTTCTCAAGTACTTAAGGATGTTCTTGACCGCTGTCCAGTGATCCACTCATGGATTACTTTGGTACCTGCCTGCCAAACTTACAGCAAGGCACACATCAGGTCTGGTACACAGCATTGCATACATGATAGAGCCTATGGCTGAAGCATATGGAACATCTTTCATTTTCTCTCTATCTTCTGCGGTGGTCGGGCATTGAGTCTTACTCAACTTCACACCTTGTAATACCGGCAAGAACCCTTTCTTTGCACGATCCATTTTGAACTTCTTCAAAACTTTATCAAGGTATGTGCTTTGTGAAAGTCCTATTAAGCGTCTTGATCTATCTCTATAGATCTTAATGCCCAATATGTAAGCAGCTTCACCGAGGTCTTTCATTGAAAAACTCTTATTCAAGTATCCTTTTATGCTATCCAGAAATTCTATATCATTTCCGATCAGTAATATGTCATCCACATATGATATCGTAAATACTACTGAGCTCCCACTCACTTTCTTGTAAATACAAGCTTCTCCAAAAGTGCATATAAAACTAAATGCTTTGATCACACTATCAAACCGTTTATTCCAACTCCGAGAGGCTTGCACCAGTCCATAAATGGATCGCTGGAGCTTGCACACTTTGTTAGCTCCCTTTGGATCGACAAAACCTTCTGGTTGCATCATATACAACTCTTCTTCCGTAAATCCATTCAGGAATGCAGTTTTAACATCCATTTGCCAAATTTCATAATCATAAAATGCGGCAATTGCTAACATGATTCAGACGGACTTAAGCATCGCTACGGGTGAGAAGGTCTCATCGTAGTCAATCCCTTGAACTTGTCGAAAACCTTTTGCAACAAGTCGAGCTTTATAGATGATAACATTACCATCGGCGTCGGTCTTCTTCTTGAAGATCCATTTATTCTCAATTGCTTGCCGATCATCGGGCAAGTCAACCAAAGTCCACACTTTGTTCTCATACATGGATCCCATCTCAGATTTCATGGCCTCCAGCCATTTTGTGGAATCTGGGCTCACCATCGCTTCTTCATAGTTCGTAGGTTCATCATGTTCCAAAGAACATGACTTCCGGAATAGGATTACCGTACCACTCTGGTGCGGATCTTGCTCTGGTTGATCTCTGAAGTTCTGTAGAAACTTGATCTGAAGTTTCATGATCATCATCATTAGCTTCCTCCCTATTTGGTGTAGGTGTCATAGAAACTGTTTTACGTGATGTACTACTTCTCAATAAGGGAGTAGATACAGATTATCTCATCAAGTTCTACTTTCCTCCCACTCACTTCTTTCGAGAGAAACTCCTTCTCCAAAAGTTTCCGAATTTAGCAACAAAAATCTTGCCTTCGCATTTGTGATAGAAGGTGTACCCAACAGTCTCCTTTGGGTATCCTATGAAGACACATTTCTCCGATTTGGGTTCGAGCTTATCAGGTTGAAGCTTTTTCACATAAAGCATCGCAGCCACAAACTTTCAGAAACGACAACATAGCTTACTTGCAAAACCACAGTTCATAAGGCGTCGTCTCAACGGATTTAGATGGTGCCCTATTTAAAGTGAATGTAGCCGTCTCTAAAGCATAACCCCAAAATGATAGCGGTAAATCAGTAAGAGACATCATAGATCGTACCATATCTAATAAAGTACGATTAAGACGTTCGGACACACCATTACGATGTGGTGTTCCAGGTGGCGTAAGTTGCGAAACTATTCCGCATTGTTTCAAATGTAGGACAAACTCGTAAATCAAATATTCTCCTCCACGATCAGATCGCGAAACTTTATTTTCTTGTTACGATGATTTTCCACTTCACTCTGAAATTCTTTGAACTTTTCAAATGTTTCAGACTTGTGTTTCATTAAGTAGATATACCCATATCTGCTCAAATCATCTGTGAAGGTGAGAAAATAACGATATCCGCCACGAGCCTCAACATTCATTGGACCACATACATCGGTATGTATGATTTCCAATAAATCTGTTGCTCTCTCCATAGTTCCGGAGAACGGCGTTTTAGTCATCTTGCCCATAAGGCACGGTTCTTAAGTGCCAAGTGATTCATAATCAAGTGACTCCAAAAGTCCATCAAGATGGAGTTTCTTCATGCGCTTTACACCGATATGACCTAAACGGCAGTGCCACAAATAAGTTGCACTATCATTATCAACTCTACATCTTTTGGCTTCAACATTATGAATATGTGTATCACTACTATCGAGATTAAGTAAAAACAAACCATTCTTCAATGGTGCATGACCATAAAAGATATTATTCATATAAATAGAACAACCATTATTCTCTCGATTTAAATGAATAACCGTCTCGCATCAAACAAGATCCAGATATAATGTTCATGCTCAACGCTGGTACTAAATAACAATTATTTAGGTCTAATACTAATCCCGAAGGTAGATGTAGTGGTAGCGTGCCGACCGCGATCACATCGACTTTGGAACCATTTCCCACGCGCATCGTCACCTCGTCCTTAGCCAATCTTCGCAATCCGTAGCCCTGTTTGAGTTGCAAATATTAGCAATGTAACCGTTATCAAATACCCAGTGCTACTGCGGTATTAGTAAGGTACACATCAATAACATGTATATCACATATACCTTTGTTAACCTTGCCGTCCTTCTTATCCGCCAAATACTTGGGGCAGTTCCGCTTCCGATGACCAGCCTGCTTGCAATAGAAGCACTCGGTTTCGAGCTTAGGACCAGACTTGGGTTTCTTCTCTTGATTAGCAACTTGCTTGCCGTTCTTTTTGAAGTTTCCTTTTCTTTCCTTTGCCCTTTTCTTGAAACTAGTGGTTTTGTTAACCATCAACACTTGATGCTCCTTTTTGATTTCTACTTCCGGCTTTCAAAGATCGCGAAGAGCTCGGGCATTGTTTTGGTCATCCCTTGCATATTATAGTTCATCACGAAGCTCTTGTAGCTTGGTGGCGATGATTGGAGAATTCTGTCAATGACGCAATCATCCGGAAGATTAACTCCCAGTTGAATCAAGTGATTGTTATACCCGGACATTACGAGTATATGCTCAGCAGCGTAACCGTTCTCCTCCATCTTACAGCTATAGAACTTATTGGAGACTTCATATCTCTCAATCCGGGCATTCGCTTGGAATATTAACTTCAACTCCTGGAACATCTCATATGCTCCATGGTGTTCAAAAGCAGCGTTGAAGTCCGGTTCTAAGCCATAAAGCATGGCACACTGAACTATAGAGTAGTCATCAGCTTTGCTTTGCGGGCGTTCACAACCACGGCGCAGCCCTTACACCAGGCCTGGCACCTAACGGTGCTTCGGGGCGTAATTCTTCCGTGCAGCAATAAGGATAATCCTCAAATTCTGGACCCAGTCCGAGTCATTGCTGCCCTCATCTGTCAACTTTGCTTTCTCAAGGACCGCATTACAATTCAACGGAACAACAGCACGAGCCCTCTATCTACACAACATAGACAAGCACGATACAATCCGGTCCTCAGTTCATGATAAATTTAAGTTCAATTAATCATATTACTTAAGAACTCCCACTTAGAAAAATATCCCTCAATTCTCTAAGTGATTGCGTGATCCATATCAACTACACCATGACCGATCATCACGTGTGATGGAGTAGTTTCAATGGTGAACATCAATATGTTGATCATATCTACTATATGATTCACGCTCGACCTTTCGGTCTCCGTGTTCCGAGGTCATATCTTATATGCATAGCTCGTCAAGTATAATCTGAGTATTCCGCGTGTGCAACTGTTTTGCACCCGTTGTATTTGAACGTAGAGCCTATCACACCCGATCATCACGTGGTGTCTCAGCACGAAGAACTTTATAGCGGTGCATACTCGGGAGAACACTTCTTGATAATTTAGTAAGGGATCATCTTATAATGCTACCGTCAATCAAAGCAAGATAAGATGCATAAAGGATTAACATCACATGCAATCAATATAAGTGATATGATATGGCCATCATCATCTTGTGCTTGTGATCTCCATCTCCGAAGCACCGTCATGATCACCATCGTCACCGGTAGCGACACCTTGATCTCCATCGTAGCATCGTTGTCGTCTCGCCAAACTTATGCTTCTATGACTATCGCTACCGCTTAGTGATAAAGTAAAGCATTACAGGGCGATTGCATTGCATACAATAAAGCGACAACCATATGGCTCCTGCCAGTTGCCGATGACTTTGGTTACAAAACATGATCATCTCATACAATAAAATTCAGCATCATGTCTTGACCATATCACATCACAACATGCCCTGCAAAAACAAGTTAGACGTCCTCTACTTTGTTGTTGCAAATTTTACGTGGCTGCTACGGGCTTTAAGCAAGAACCAATCTCACCTACGCATCAAAACCACAACGATACTTCGTCAAATAGACTCCGTTTTAACCTTCTCAAGGACGAGGCGTAGCCACTCAGTTCAACTAAAGTTGGAGACAGTCTTCCACAAGCCATCTATGTGCAAAGCACGTCGAGGGAACCGGTCTCGCGTAAAATGCAGCGTAAGGTTGGTCTGGATCGTCATCCAACAATACCGCTGAACCAAAGTATGACATCTGGTAGGCGTTATGACTTGTATCGTCCACAACTCACTTGTGTTCTACTCGTGCATATCATCAAACCATAAAAACCTAGGCTCGGATGCCACTTTGTTGGGAAGCGTAGTAATTTCAAAAATTTCCTACGATCACGCCAAGATCATGGTGATGCTTAGCAACGAGATGAGAGTGTTGTCTACGTACCCTCGTGAGACCAGCAGCGGAAGCGTTAATGACGGCGTAGAGGAAGTAGTCGTACTCCTTCACGATCCTACCGATCCAAGTACCGAGCGTCACGGCACCTCCGAGTTCTGCACACGTTCAGCTCGATGGCGTCCCTCGAACTCCGATCCAGCGAGTGTTGAGGGAGAGTTTTCGTCGACCTGACGGCGTGGTGGCGATGATGATGTTCCACCGGCGCGAGGCTTCGCCTAAGCTCCGCCACGGTATTTTCGAGGTGTAATATGGTGGAAGGGGCACCGCACACGGCTAAGGAACGATCTCAATGATCAACTTGTGTGTCATGGGGTGCCCCTGCCCCTGTATATAAAGGAGGGAAGGGAGGGCTGGCCGGCCAAGGAGAGGTGCGCCAGGGTGTCCTACTCCTACTAGGAGTAGGATTCCCCCAAATCCTAGTCCAACTAGGATTGGCCAAGTGGGAAGGGAGAGAGAGGCGCCTTCTCCTAGTCCTAATAGGACTAGGGAAGGGGAAAGGTGCGACCAGCACTTGGGCCCCTTTTCTCCCTTTCCACTAAGGCCCATGTTGGCCCATTAGCATTCGGGGTTCGGTAACCTCCGGTGCCAGTAAAATTCCCAATTTCACCGGAACACTTCCGATGTCCAAACATAGACTTCCAATATATGAATCTTTATGTCTCGACCATTTCGAGACTCCTCGTCACGTCCGTGATCTCATCCGGGACTCGAACAACCTTCGGTACATTAACATCATAAAAACTCATAGTAATCGCCATCGAAGCGTTAAGCGTGCGGACCCTACGGGTTCGAGAACAATGTAGACATGACCGAGACACCTCTCCAGTCAATAACCAATAGCGGGACCTGGATGCCCATATTGACTCCTACATATTCTATGAAGATCTTTATCGGTCAGGACCGCATAACAACATACGTTGTTCCCTTTGTCATCGGTATGTTACTTGCCCGAGATTCGATCGTCGGTATCCAATACCTAGTTCAATCTCGTTACCGGCAAGTCTCTTTACTCGTTTCGTAATACATCATCTCACAACTAACACATTAGTTGCAATGCTTGCAAGGCTTATGTGATGTGCATTACCGAGAGGGCCCAGAGATACCTCTCCGACAATCGGAGTGACAAATCCTAATCTCGAAATATGCCAACCCAACATGTACCTTCGGAGACACCTGTAATGTACCTTTATAATCACCCGATTCACGTTGTGACGTTTGGTAGCACCAAAGTGTTCCTCGTGCAAGCGGGAGTTGCATAATCTCATAGTCATAGGAACATGTATAAGTCATGAAGAAAAGCACTAGCAACAAACTATACGATCAGGTGCTATGCTAATGGAATGGGTCATGTCAATCAGATCATTCAACCAATGATGTGATCCCGTTAATCAAATAACAACTCCTTTTTCATGGTTAGGAAACACAACCATCTTTGATTAACGAGCTAGTCAAGTAGAGGCATACTAGTGACACTCTGTAGGTTTATGTATTCACACATGTATTATGTTTCCGGTTAATACAATTCTAGCATGAATAATAAACATTTATCATGATATAAGGAAATAAATAATAACTTTATTATTGCCTCTAGGGCATATTTCCTTCAGTCTCCCACTTGCACTAGAGTCAATAATCTAGATTACACAAGAATGATTCTAACACCCATGGAGTCTTGGTGCTGATCATGTTTTGCTCGTGGAAGAGGCTTAGTCAACGGGTCTGCAACATTCAGATCCGTATGTATCTTGCATATCTCTATGTCTCCCACCTGGACCAAATCCGGATGGAGTTGAAGCGTCTTTTGATGTGCTTGGTTCTCTTGTGAAATCTGGATTCCTTTGCCAAGGCAATTGCACCAGTATTGTCACAAAAGATTTTCATTGGACCCGATACACTAGGTACAACACCTAGATCGGTTATGAACTCCTTCATCCGGACTCCTTCATTAGCTGCTTCGAAGCAGCTATGTACTCAACTTCACATGTAGATCCCGCCATACGACGCTTTGTTTGGAACTGCACCAACCGACAGCTCCACCGTTTAATGTAAATACGTATCCGGTTTGCGATTTAGAATCGTCCGGATCAGTGTCAAAACTTGCGTCGGCGTAACCGTTCTGACGAGTTCTTTGTCACCGCCATAAATGAGAAACATATCCTTAGTCCTTCTCAAGTACTTAAGGATGTTCTTGACCGCTGTCCGATGATCCACTCTGGATTACTTTGGTACCTGCCTGCTAAACTTACACAAGGCACACATCAGGTCTGGTACACAGCATTGCATACATGATAGAGCCTATGGCTGAAGCATAGGAACATCTTTCATTTTCTCTCTATCTTCTGCGGTGGTCGGGCATTGAGTCTTACTCAACTTCACACCTTGTAATACCGGCAAGAACCCTTTCTTTGCACGATCCATTTTGAACTTCTTCAAAACTTTATCAAGGTATGTGCTTTGTGAAAGTCCTATTAAGCGTCTTGATCTATCTCTATAGATCTTAATGCCCAATATGTAAGCAGCTTCACCGAGGTCTTTCATTGAAAAACTCTTATTCAAGTATCCTTTTATGCTATCCAGAAATTCTATATCATTTCCGATCGGTAATATGTCATCCACATATAATATCGTAAATACTACAGAGCTCCCACTCACTTTCTTGTAAATACAGGCTTCTCCAAAAGTCTCAGATAAAACTAAATGCTTTGATCACACTATCAAACCGTTTATTCCAACTCCGAGAGGCTTGCACCAGTCCATAAATGGATCGCTGGAGCTTGCACACTTTGTTAGCTCCCTTTGGATCGACAAAACCTTCTGGTTGCATCATATACAACTCTTCTTCCGTAAATCCATTCAGGAATGCAGTTTTAACATCCATTTGCCAAATTTCATAATCATAAAATGCGGCAATTGCTAACATGATTCGGACGGACTTAAGCATCGCTACGGGTGAGAAGGTCTCATCGTAGTCAATCCCTTGAACTTGTCGAAAACCTTTTGCAACAAGTCGAGCTTTATAGACAGGAACATTACCATCAGCGTCAGTCTTCTTCTTGAAGATCCATTTATTCTCAATTGCTTGCCGATCATCGGGCAAGTCAACCAAAGTCCACACTTTGTTCTCATACATGGATCCCATCTCAGATTTCATGGCCTCCAGCCATTTTGTGGAATCTGGGCTCACCATCGCTTCTTCATAGTTCGTAGGTTCATCATGTTCGATAACATGACTTCCGAGAATAGGATTACCGTACCACTGCAGTGCGGATCTTGCTCTGGTTGATCTCTGAGTTCTGTAGAAACTTGATCTGAAGTTTCATGATCATCATCATTAGCTTCCTCCCTATTTGGTGTAGGTGTCATAGAAACTGTTTTTTGTGATGTACTACTTCTCAATAAGGGAGTAGATACGATTATCTCATCAAGTTCTACTTTCCTCCCACTCACTTCTTTCGAGAGAAACTCCTTCTCCAAAAAGTTTCCGAATTTAGCAACAAAAATCTTGCCTTCGCATTTGTGATAGAAGGTGTACCCAACAGTCTCCTTTGGGTATCCTATGAAGACACATTTCTCCGATTTGGGTTCGAGCTTATCAGGTTGAAGCTTTTTCACATAAGCATCGCAGCCCCAAACTTTCAGAAACGACAACTTTGGTTTCTTGCCAAACCACAGTTCATAAGGCGTCGTCTCATCGTCTTTAGAAGGAGCCCTAGTTAAAGTGAATGTATCCGTCTCTAAAGCATAACCCCAAAATGATAGCGGTAAATCATTAAGAGACATCATAGATCGTACCATATCTAATAAAGGACGATAACGTCGTACGGACACACCATTACGTTGTGGTGTTCCAGGTGGCGTAAGTTGCTTGAAACTATTCCGCATTGTTTCAAATGTAGGCCAAACTTCGTAACTCAAATATTCTCCTCCACGATCAGATCGCGAAACTTTATTTTCTTGTTACGATGATTTTCCACTTCACTCTGAAATTCTTTGAACTTTTCAAATGTTTCAGACTTGTGTTTCATTAAGTAGATATACCCATATCTGCTCAAATCATCTGTGAAGGTGAGAAAATAACGATATCCGCCACGAGCCTCAACATTCATTGGACCACATACATCAGTATGTATGATTTCCAATAAATCTGTTGCTCTCTCCATAGTTCCGGAGAACGGCGTTTTAGTCATCTTGCCCATAAGGCACGGTTCGCAAGTGCCAAGTGATTCATAATCAAGTGACTCCAAAAGTCCATCAAGATGGAGTTTCTTCATGCGCTTTACACCGATATGACCTAAACGGCGATTGCCACAAATAAGTTGCACTATCATTATCAACTCTACATCTTTTGGCTTCAACATTATGAATATGTGTATCACTACTATCGAGATTAAGTAAAAACAAACCATTCTTCAATGGTGCATGACCATAAAAGATATTATTCATATAAATAGAACAACCATTATTCTCTGATTTAAATGAATAACCGTCTCGCATCAAACAAGATCCAGATATAATGTTCATGCTCAACGCTGGTACTAAATAACAATTATTTAGGTCTAATACTAATCCCGAAGGTAGATGTAGTGGTAGCGTGCCGACCGCGATCACATCGACTTTGGAACCATTTCCCACGCGCATCGTCACCTCGTCCTTAGCCAATCTTCGCAATCCGTAGCCCCTGTTTGAGTTGCAAATATTAGCAACAGAACCAGTATCAAATACCAGGTGCTACTGCGAGTATTAGTAAGGTACACATCAATAACATGTATATCACATATACCTTTGTTAACCTTGCCGTCCTTCTTATCCGCCAAATACTTGGGGCAGTTCCGCTTCCAGTGACCAGCCTGCTTGCAATAGAAGCACTCGATTTCAGGCTTAGGACCAGACTTGGGTTTCTTCTCTTGATTAGCAACTTGCTTGCCGTTCTTTTTGAAGTTTCCCTTTTCTTTCCTTTGCCCTTTTCTTGAAACTAGTGGTTTTGTTAACCATCAACACTTGATGCTCCTTTTTGATTTCTACTTCCATGACTTTCAGCATCGCGAAGAGCTCGGGCATTGTTTTGGTCATCCCTTGCATATTATAGTTCATCACGAAGCTCTTGTAGCTTGGTGGCGATGATTGGAGAATTCTGTCAATGACGCAATCATCCGGAAGATTAACTCCCAGTTGAATCAAGTGATTGTTATACCCGGACATTACGAGTATATGCTCCTTGATGAACCGTTCTCCTCCATCTTACAGCTATAGAACTTATTGGAGACTTCATATCTCTCAATCCGGCATTCGCTTGGAATATTAACTTCAACTCCTGGAACATCTCATATGCTCCATGGTGTTCAAAACGACGTTGAAGTCCCGGTTCTAAGCCATAAAGCATGGCACACTGAACTATAGAGTAGTCATCGACTTTGCTTTGCAGACGTTCACAACTTCCGGCGCAGCCCTTGCACCAGGCCTGGCACCTAACGGTGCTTCCAGGACGTAATTCTTCTGTGCAGCAATAAGGATAATCCTCAAGTTACGGACCCAGTCCGTGTAATTGCTGCCATCATCTTTCAACTTTGCTTTCTCAAGGAACGCATTAAAATTCAACGGAACAACAACACGAGCCATCTATCTACACAACATAGACAAGCAAGATACTATCAGGTACTAAGTTCATGATAAATTTAAGTTCAATTAATCATATTACTTAAGAACTCCCACTTAGAAAAATATCCCTCCAATTCTCTAAGTGATTGCGTGATCCATATCAACTACACCATGACCGATCATCACGTGTGATGGAGTAGTTTCAATGGTGAACATCAATATGTTGATCATATCTACTATATGATTCACGCCGACCTTTCGGTCTCCGTGTTCCGAGGTCATATCTTATATGCAGAGCTCGTCAAGTATAACCTGAGGATTCTGCGTGTGCACCTGTTTTGCACCCGTTGTATTTGAACGTAGAGCCTATCACACCCGATCATCACGTGGTGTCTCCGCACGAAGAACTTTCGCAACGGTGCTTACTCAGGGAGAACTCTTCTTGATAATTTAGTAATGGATCATATTATAATGCTACCGTCAATAAAAGCAAGATAAGATTCATAAAGGATTATCATCACATGCAATCAATATAAGGGATATGATATGGCCATCATCATCTTTTGCTTGTGATCTCCATCTCGAAGCACCGTCATGATCACCATCGTCACCGGTAGCGACACCTTGATCTCCATCGTAGCATCGTTGTCGTCTCGCCAAACTTATGCTTCTATGACTATCGCTACCGCTTAGTGATAAAGTAAAGCATTACAGGCGATTGCATTGCATACAATAAAGCGACAACCATATGGCTCCTGCCGATTGCCGATGACTTTGGTTACAAAACATGATCATCTCATACAATAAAATTCAGCATCATGTCTTGACCATATCACATCACAACATGCCCTGCAAAAACAAGTTAGACGTCCTCTACTTTGTTGTTGCAAATTTTACGTGGCTGCTACGGGCTTTAAGCAAGAACCAATCTCACCTACGCATCAAAACCACAACGATACTTCGTCAAATAGACTCCGTTTAACCTTCTCAAGGACCGGGCGTAGCCTTTTCAGTTCAACTAAAGTTGGAGAGACAGTCTTCCACAAGCCATCTATGTGCAAAGCACGCGTCGAGGAACCGGTCTCGCGTAAAATGCAGCGTAAGGTTGGTCTGGATCGTCGTCCAACAATACCGCTGAACCAAAGTATGACATGCTTTGGTAGGCGGTATGACTTGTATCGTCCACAACTCACTTGTGTTCTACTCGTGCATATCATCAAACCATAAAAACCTAGGCTCGGATGCCACTGTTGGGAAGCGTAGTAATTTCAAAAAATTTCCTACGATCACGCCAAGATCATGGTGATGCTTAGCAACGAGATGAGAGTGTTTTCTCGTACCCTCGTAGACCAGCAGCGGAAGCGTTCTACGCGACGTAGAGGAAATAGTCGTACTCCTTCACGATCCTACCGATCCAAGTACCGAACGTCACGGCACCTCCGAGTTCTGCACACGTTCAGCTCGATGGCGTCCCTCGAACTCCGATCCAGCCGAGTGTTGAGGAGAGTTTAAATCGGCCTGACGGCGTGGTGGCGATGATGATGTTCCACCGGCGCGGGGCTTCGCCTAAGCTCCGCCACGGTATTTTCGAGGTGTAATATGGTGGAAGGGGCACCGCACACGGCTAAGGAACGATCTCAATGATCAACTTGTGTGTCATGGGGTGCCCCTGCCCTGTATATAAAGGAGGGAAGGGAGGGGCTGGCGGCCAAGGAGAGGTGCGCCAGGGGTGTCCTACTCCTACTAGGAGTAGGATTCCCCCAAATCCTAGTCCAACTAGGATTGGCCAAGTGGGAAGGAGAGAGAGAGGCGCCTTCTCCTAGTCCTAATAGGACTAGGGAAGGGGGAAGGTCTTGACCAGCACTTGGGCCCCTTTTCTCCTTTCCACTAAGGCCCATGTTGGCCCATTAGCATTCGGGGTTCCGTAACCTCCGGTGCTTGGTAAAATTCCCAATTTCACCGGAACACTTCCGATGTCCAAACATAGACTTCCAATATATGAATCTTTATGTCTCGACCATTTCGAGACTCCTCGTCACGTCCGTGATCTCATCCGGGACTCGAACAACCTTCGTACATTAACATCATAAAAACTCATAGTAACCGCCATCGAAGCGTTAAGCGTGCGGACCCTACGGGTTCGAGAACAATGTAGACATGACCGAGACACCTCTCCAGTCAATAACCAATAGCGGGACCTGGATGCCCATATTGACTCCTACATATTCTATGAAGATCTTTATCGGTCAGACCGCATAACAACATACGTTGTTCCCTTTGTCATCGGTATGTTACTTGCCCGAGATTCGATCGTCGGTATCCAATACCTAGTTCAATCTCGTTACCGGCAAGTCTCTTTACTCGCTTCGTAATACATCATCTCACAACTAACACATTAGTTGCAATGCTTGCAAGGCTTATGTGATGTGCATTACCGAGAGGGCCCAGAGATACCTCTCCGACAATCGGAGTGACAAATCCTAATCTCGAAATATGCCAACCCAACATGTACCTTCGGAGACACCTGTAATGTACCTTTATAATCACCCGATTACGTTGTGACGTTTGGTAGCACCCAAAGTGTTCCTCGAGGCAAGCGGGAGTTGCATAATCTCATAGTCATAGGAACATGTATAAGTCATGAAGAAAAGCACTAGCAACAAACTATACGATCAGGTGCTATGCTAATGGAATGGGTCATGTCAATCAGATCATTCAACCAATGATGTGATCCCGTTAATCAAATAACAACTCCTTGTTCATGGTTAGGAAACACAACCATCTTTGATTAACGAGCTAGTCAAGTAGAGGCATACTAGTGACACTCTGTAGGTTTATGTATTCACACATGTATTATGTTTCCGGTTAATACAATTCTAGCATGAATAATAAACATTTATCATGATATAAGGAAATAAATAATAACTTTATTATTGCCTCTAGGGCATATTTCCTTCAATGATAACTTCCTTTTGGTGAGGCAAGTTACTAGGAAGATCCATGCAAGGAAGGAGGCGGGAGTTTTTCTCAAGTTGGACACCTCATGCGCGTTTGACTCGCTCGCTTGGCCGTTTCTTTTTGAGGTGATGAGAAGCAAGGGCTTTGGACATAAATGGTGCAAGTGGATTGCCATACTTCTCACGACAGCTAGTACCAAAGTGTTAGTGAATGGTGTGCCCGGGAGAAGTTTCGTTCACGTTAAGGGTTTGCGGAAGGAGACCCCATTTCGCCTTTGTTGTTCGTGATTGCTATGGATGTGTTGTCTAAGATCATGATCAAAGCTGTGAGTATGGGAGTGATCAGTACATTTACTGGTATTGTGGCTCACCAATCGGTCTCCATATATGCGGATGACGTGGCTTTATTTGTTAAACCAAGGGAGCCGGATCTCATTTTCATTACCTCAGCTCTTCAGGTGTTTGGTGACGCGTCGGGGTTAAGGGTGAACTATAACAAATCCCTGGCTATTATGATCCATGGCTGTGATGATGACAAGAACCAGGTGGAGTCCACTCTTCGCTGCCGTATGGGAAACTTCCCATGCAAATATCTTGGCCTGCAGTTGGCAATACGGCAACTCAATAGAGCGGAATGGTAGCCCATGTTGGATCATGCCAAGGGTTTTGCCCCGGCATGGCAGAGAGGTTTATTGCACCGTCCGGGTAGGCTGGTGTTGGTGAAATCGGTGATAGCAGCCAACCAAATCCACCACTTCATGATCGAAGACGCTCCGCTTTGGGGTTTCGAAGAAATTGATCAGTGGATGCGAGGATTCTTTTGGGCGGGCAAAAACAAGGCGGATGGCGGTCAATGTTTGGTTGCTTGGAATCTGGTTTGCAAGCCAACTTGGCTTGGTGGTCTAGGGGTGCGTATCTGCGGCTCCAAAGCCTGGCTCTACGAGTTCGATGGGAGTGGCTACGACGTACTGACCCGAGGAGGCCGTGGCAAGGACTTTCGATGGCCGTGGACCAGGACGCGCGAGCGGTGTTTGACAGTCTAGTTCGCATAGAAGTCGGGAGAGGTGACAAGGTGTTGTTCTGGAGGGATAGATGGATCCACGGTTTTGTCATTAAGGACATTGCGCCGCTCATACACGCCCAAGTGGACACGCGCACCGTTAACAAAAGGACGGTGCAGGAGGGGTTGGATAATGGAAGGTGGCTGTTGGACTTGAATGGTGAGCTGAACTTTGGGAGTCATCTGCAACTCTTGCACCTCAACTTGGCCGTCAGCACGGTGATTCGTGACCCTTCTAGTGAGGATTCTTTCTCGTGGCCGGCGGACCCGTCCGGTCGCTACACTGGTCGGTCCATTTATCACAGATTGTGCCTCGGAGCGGAGAGGGTGCCATTTGCCTCTTGCATTTGGAAAAGCTGGGCGCTTCTCAAGTGTAAAATCTTTGCCTGGCTGGCGGTGCAACATCGTATTTGGATGTCGGATAGGAGAGCGAGGCATGGCCTGCAGGAGCTGTCTTCGGCTTGCTATACTTGTCTCCAAGAGGAGGACAACGCGGAACACATCTTGGTGCAGTGCGTGTATGCGAGGGAAGTATGGCACAATATCTGGAACGTGCTGGGTTTGCGGGCCGCATTCCGGAAGTTCAAGATCGTTTGTTGGATTGGTGGCTTGAGGGTCAGCGCACCTTTAGGAGAAGTTGGAAACGTGGCTTTGACACCCTTGTTATCGCAACAATCTGGACACTCTGAAAGCAACGTAACGCGAGAGTTTTCAATAGGATAAGCCAACAATTATAGGCGCATGGTCTGTCCATTGCCATTTTGGATGAGCTCAAGGAGTGGAAGGCGGCTGGCCTAGGTGGAGGAGGGTTTAGCACGTTTTGTGAGAATGTAGGCATAGGCTAATGTGTGGGGTGTAAGGGTGTGTGCCTAAGATGGAGGCTTGTTCCATCTTTTGGCATCTTGTACATTGTTTTTTCTCTCTTTTATAAAGATAAGGTACGTCATTGGCATACTCTCGAGAAAAAAAATGAAAAACAGATGACACGACCATCATGATCGCGTAGGTTGGAAACATATGGATGAGAATGATTTTAAAACATCATTTTTTTTTAGTGAAACAATAATCTGAATTTTCTGAACTATTTCGGATAAAAAGTTTCTGAACCAATAAAAGGTACACAATCGCTACATCATCTATTGTTTTCGCTGAGATTCAGATCAATACTCGACACACAACAGAACCATGTAGCCAATGCACATATCTAATCAGAAGTTTATTGCTTTATTTATATGGGGTGCAAGGCTCATTAATCTGGCACCACTGATGCGATGCAGTACTGGCTCATGGCGTTTAACGCATCATGCACAATCTGAACTGGATTAGATTCACCAACATCATCTGAATTTCTTGGTATATGAAACTACAATTGTGAGAATGTAACACCCAGTTGCAGCTGAACTGGCGGAAGCGGCGTGCGCAAACCCTGGCCAATCGTGCTGAAGCTGAACGGCAACAGGGGCAGGTTGGCACTGAAGAAACTGATGTTCCGTCAACCAGCGCAGTGCAAAGGTTCAGAGAAGCAGTCATCAGAAGAGAAAGATAGGTGCTTACTCGCGTGTATAAAATATTGCTAGGTGCTTAGTAGTAGTATCCATCAAATTTCTGAGCATGATAAAATATTTAATACATTTAGTAGTAGTACCCATGTTAGTATCCATCAAATATCTGAGCATGATGAAATGAGGCAAACGAGTAGCTAGGTGCTTACTCGCGTCGGTTTACGTATTCTCGATGCCTTGAGGAGCATGATGAAATAACAGTCTATGCTCACACAGCCACGAAGTCACTGTCTAGTCTGAATAACGATTTCATTTCTTCAGCCAGTAGAACGGAAGCAAACACAGACAAATATGGCTGAACCAATTTCTTTTTCCATGGCTTCAGTAAGTAGTAGTGCCGTCATTTAAGCAATCTCGGTATTTATTTATGCCGGAGAATGCAGTGCGCTGCGCTTGCTTGATTTGTGCACTGCTGGGGATGAATTGACTTAAAAATGGACCAATTACTTTTCAGAGGCAGAATTGGTGACTTGTGCTTGTCCTGCGTATAAGTAAGGTTGCCAGATAAGTAATCAAGTTTATTACTTATATAAGGTTTTGGTCAGAGCTTTTTACCTGAAACACTTGGTCTCTATGGATCGACAGTGGCATCAGATTTCAGGCATATCTGCCTCTGCCTCCATCATGCTCTTCAAAGCCTGTCCGAATTCCAACTTTTGCAAACCTGACATCATTGCCAAATTGGGATTGGCAATCTGCAGCAAGCCACAACTGGATGATCCCAACCTCTGGTCTGCAATCTTTCCGCGCTCCATAGTCTGTTCTTTTTTTAACAAGGTCCATATAAAGAACTTCACTTTCATTTCAGCTTTGATGGACCAGACTTTCTCGAGAATCGGTATAGGGATCCGCGGAAGGAATTGCGCAGTGCAGAGGCTGATCTTGCAGAATGTTCTCCATTTGCTGAGAGGTTACAAGTTATTTTGTCAGGGTCAGAGGTAAGCTGAATATTCTGAACTTTGCACCAAAGTCTGATGAAGGCGTCTAGCTGCAAAGTAGAGTTGATCTTGGCCAAGCCACGCATCCAGAGCCCATTCTGGAGAGAGTTATAGTCAGGCTTTGAATACACCCTCTGCTGTGGGGCGTAATTGCTGCCCTCCTCTGCTCCTTACTCTCGTCTCCGTCAGCGTAGGCAGGTCTCGCCCCCCATGGCCTTGAAAGCCTGTCCGAATCCCAACTTTTGCAAACCTGGAATCATTGTACAGTTGGCATCGGCAATCTGCTGCGAACCACAATTGGATGCGCTTGGCTTCAGTTAGTAGCAAAAATGTTCAGGACTCCCCACGCATGCACAGTCAAAAGCTTAATAATACTAAGCGGTCACAGGAAGTAGTAGAGATGAAGCAACAATACGAACTTCGGGGATATTATCAGCGGATCCTAGCAATGCAAAAGAGTCGCGGGATCCATGAAACATAATCTAAAGACAGTTCAACCATATTTGAACAAGCAAGAGACTTGGGTAGGGCGTCATTTATAAATATTTAATTAAGCACCTCCGTTCTAGTCAGGCTTGGAATCCTCCTCTGGCAGTGAGTCCAATGGGCCTCTGCCGCCCACGGCTTGCATCCTCTCGTCTCCGTCCGCGCAGAGGGCAGCGGCAGGGGAAGTGGCTGGATGTGGTGAGGAAGGAGCAGAGGGGACGCCATGGGGCTCCCCATCGCCAACGACATCTCATCTCACGCACCTCACCACCCAGGCCCAGCTCCGGCTCGGCAAGATGCTCGCCGACACTGTGATAATTAATCCAGTACGTAATCAGTGTGTGTTTGCCTGCCTTCCTGATTAGTACTAGTGTTCATTGGAAGAGTTGATTTGTGATGATTAGTTATGGACAACAGCTGAATAAATCTGCTCTAGTCTGTACTCTGTAGTACGTAGTAGCAGTTCATGTCAGGCTCCCAAAGGTTCTAACTCAAGGAAGGAGCAGACACAAACTCAAAATATTGCTGCCACTGTTATGTGCAATATTGTAGGAATTGGAACAATCTCATCGTCAAACATCAGTGCAATATTGCCGTTGTGTGAGACAAAAATTCTTTGCTTTGTCAAGTAACAAATCTACCTAAGAGAAGACTTTTTGTTACAGCACAGACTAATTAATTATCCACACACACACACACACACACACACACACACACACACACAAAATACAATGCTGTACTCATAGATTGGAATCAGGAGTGGTTCATAAGAAACTCTATGGAGAAGGGCAAAAATAAATTCTTTGCAACGAAGCTTCATGCTTTCTCACAAAAGGAAAAAAGAAGTCTCCTGCTTGTAACTCAGTCGCCTGTGGCCAGAAAGAAAAAGGGAAATGAAGAATTGCAATGTTTCAAAATGTTTGCAAGATGCCTAACTGTACAAGGCTATGACTTGCAAACACATTAATATTGGCAGGGAAATTGGGCATGTGGTACAAATATACATATTAAAGCAAGAGCTCGTGTATGAAATATAATTTCTGGCCTCGGCAAAGGGAAAGATTGTGAATGACTGGAAAATTACTATAGGCTGAAAGTATTTCTGAGCTACCATCTTATGCTGTACAGAATAAAGAAATGAACACAGCAAATAATGACCCAGCCCATCCTGCTAGCCCCAGAGGGTAGTGGACCAATCGCACAACAGCAAGATGGGGGTGGACGAGAGAGGCGACATGAGGCCTCCTTCCTCTTACAGTTCGACCATGATGAGGAGGCTTTAAGAGATTCCCACCTGCAGGTACATCGATTCATCTCGTCAGCATTGCAATGTATCACAGAATTTGATGTGAGAAACATTTATTAGAAAAAAAAAGAGAGATTGATTATTTACGCACTCATGCATATACTTAGGAGCTTTGAATTTCATGTCGCCTTCACCAATCTATGAATTTACGAGGGATAGAGGAGACCAAGTGCCAATACTCCCCACCTTCTCTGCATCGTCTTACCAACTCCGGGCTGCTGAAACTTACGTTTAAGAGTTCGAGAGTGGGCAACCGCTCCAGGAGACCATTCGGGAATTCCTTCATACCTGAGCAGGCACAAATCTCCAATTCCCTAAGAGAAATGAGGCCACACATCCCATCAGGCAGTGCTCTCAGGCGAATGCAGTAACGCACATCGAGCCTCCTCAGCTTGGCCAGATTTCCAAGGTTCGAATGCAATGCTGTCATACTGCAGCAGCCATGAATCATCAATACCTCCAGGGACAGCGGAAGGGTTTCCTCCTCAGACGATGAAGTGTTCCCCTCCAGGTTGTCACAATCATGGATACACAGAACACGGAGGCGATCCAAGCATCGGAGCTCCTCTGTTGGCCAGCGGACAAGATTGCTGCAACTCCTAATCGTCAACTTTGTAACGAATGGAAAGCATTTCCAAGCCAAAAGTTGTGATCTGGATAATCCGGAGCTTGTGACCAAGCTGTTGGGGCCTTCCAGAGTCAAACTCTCAAGTTTTTCAAGAGGTATTTGAGTTTGGCTTTGGTGGGCGTCTAGAGGCAACATGGGTATGTCTTCTGGAGACCCAAGAGTTAAGCTGGCGAGCAATGGCCAGGAGCCCAAACGGATGCCCATAAAAACTAAACTCACTGCAGTACTGTGAATCCAAATTATTTTCAACTCGCTGACAACGGGGATCACTGGAATACTTGCAAGCTTGGGGCAAAATTCGATTGTTAGCTCTTCAAGCATTGAAAATGTTACCAAGCTATCACAAGGCTCTCCCACATTATTTTCTACCCACATCTCCAGTCTTGGTAGCTCAATCAGCACCATCCTCTTCATCCTTGGGAAAATTTGTAGAGGGGTATTGCATCCAGGTACCACATCGAGGTTATTACATAATGCTGCCAAGTTATCCATCTTCTGTAGGAACAAAATCTCTAGAGATACTGAGAGCCATACTGCAGGTATACTCTTGCATTTTGGGCAGTTGAAAATTTTGAGTTCTCTCAAGCAGTTAAACATCTGAGGCTTTTTCATCCACTGTGATATTTCTAGGCCACCATATCCACGTATCTCCAACTTTTGGATATTACTGTGAGGTTCTAAACCCTGAAGCACTTCTTCGACATCTTTAGGCTCATCATGAAAATTTTGGTCCCAAGAGAACAACAACTCAATTAGATTTTTCTTCTGACTAAGATTGGCTTCTTTTGCATTCTCACCACTCTTTATCTTGCTCAAATTCAACAGTTCCAACCTATTGCTAAGGTGTTGTAATTCTTTGAGCTGCTCTATGCCAAGGCCATCTCCGGTATCCACTACAAATGTTGTTAATATGTGAAGGTTGTTCAGTAGACCAAAGTTTGGAGACATACGTTTGAGACTACCACAACCAGAAAGACAAAGATTGACGAGCTTTCTTAGTCTTGCCATGTCTTTTGGTAACTGCCGCAGATCCCGGCAAGCCATGAGCCTCAGTGTTTGCAAGTTATACATCACGCATATTGAATTGGGCAACGTAATGATGTAAGACCCAGAGAGGTCAAGATATCGTAAATGTTTTCCGTTTATGGCCTTGCAGTTTAGAAGTGAATAAGGGGAGCATTGCAATGCTCTTAGTGATGTTGATACCTGTAGCAACTCATTAAAATCGTTGTGTGATTCTGAAGGAGCTAACAAAGTGCGGAGGTTTGTTCTGCCTTTGCATAGCCCACTGATTTGTTCCAGTTCAGCCTCTGACAATTGCATGTGACAGACATCTTTTAAGAATGCTTTCTGCTGAGTCAGTTCTTCTATACTTGCACATTCATCCGTGACATCTTTTGCTAGATCATGCATTAAATCATGCATTTTATAGCTAATAGTCACATAACTGTTTGCGCCATAATAATGTGTGCACTCCTGCTTATCTTGGAGGAAGGATCTCCAAACCAACTCATTGAAAATGAATTCTCCTTTCTGTGTTAAATCCATTGTTCCATTCTCTAGAATAAAACCATTCGCCATCCATACTTGGATCAACTCATCCTTGTCCATCTTATAGTCCTTGGGGAACACTGCTAAGAATGCAAAACATTGCTTCATTTCAGATGATAGATGTCTGTAGCTCAACTTGAGGATTGACATTACTTCATCTTTCCCTCTAGCAGTATCCCGAATATTACTTTCCTCAATGGCCTTCCATTCTTGTACTTGTTGATATGAACTTAGCAATCCACCCATTGTTTTGAGAGAAAGAGGCAACCCCCTGCATTTGTTGACAATACGTCTGCCAATGCTGACCAACTCTGCTTGCTCCTGCTCTACACCATTGTTGTATGCTTTTTGTGCAAACAATTCCCATGAATCTTGTTCATTCAGACATGCTAACTTATGGGGTTGAAGGGTATGCATTATAGAGGCCACTTTGTGACTTCGAGTTGTGACGACTATTATGCTTCCTGGTCCACCAACAGAACACAAAAGAGGCTTCAGGACATCCTCCCACTTCCTCTCATCTTCATTCCACACATCATCAAGCACTAGCAGAAACCTTTTTTGGCCAATGACTTTCTCAAGTTGATTTTGCATTAACTCGATGCTGCTAGGTAGGTCGCAACTTCCATTTGTGGCCAACTCAATGATGGATTTCACGAGAGCAATGGCATCAAAGTTGTCAGACACGCAGTGCCACATCTTCAACTGGAAATGTTGCTGGACCCCTTGTTCATTGTACACCATCTTAGCAAGAGTTGTCTTGCCAAGACCTCCCATCCCAAAGATGGGCAGCACTTGCACCATCCGCTGACCATGCTGGTCCAGCAGCTGCTTCACCAACCACTCCTTGTCATGATCTCTTCCAAAGATCTTCGTAGTCTCATCCAGCTTTGAGTGTGTCTGCCGCCAAGGATGTTGCTGCTCCTCCCTACAGACAGAATTCTCCAGGCCAAAGTTGTTCATCTCCTCGACCAACTTATTGATCTTCTTAAGGACTTTCTTGAGTTTCTTGCTCATCTCAAAACGGAAGATCAGCGGGCTGCGGTGGGTGATGTAGCTGAGCACCTTGCAGGTAGTGGACCCACCAAACTTACACTGGCGACGCAGCGCCTCGTATTGGAAGTTATCAAGCACGTTGTCAGCCTCGTACGCGACAGACTTGAGCTCCTTCATCCAGCTCTTGACATAGTTGTTTGTCTCGCTCCTCTCCTCAGCGTTGGCCAGCTTGCACTCGACGGCTAGCAGATGGCGCTCCAACGTTCGGCGGTCGTCGTCGAGGCCACACATGCGAGTCACCGCCTCGACGAGTGTGTCTGTGGCCTTGCCGGCCACACCGCGCACCAGAGGGAGAAGCAGTAACTCTGCCATGATCTTGCAGACCAGAGGAACAAGAAACTGCAGCATACGAAAGAAGAGAAGATGGGTTAAGCATTGACAGAACACAAACAACCTTCCAATCCGAAAATCCTTTTCTTGAACTTTATTTCTTAGTTCCGCAATAGCTTAGCTTGTAGTATAGCTTTCAGGAAAAAAATAGAAAGCTAAGAATAACCGAACAAGAGAAGAAATGAAGAACAAGGCCTGAGCATGCACCTCAACAACACCCAGTATTGATCTTGCCCAAATTGGTGAAAGAGCAACTATACTGCTGGTTGTTCCGCCGCCCCCCACGCAGGTCCCTAGCACGTCAAGGCTGCTATGGGATGGAGAGAGGATGGAAGCAAATGGGGATAATATCAAGGTGTGCGTTCCCTGTGTGGTTGTTGGACAAAAGATGGAAGCAAATGGAGATAATATCAAGGAATCCAAGAGCTGAGTTGTATATTGACTGATAATATCAAGGAATCCAAGAGATGAGTTTTTTTTTGACAGTTCCAAGAGCTTTTATTTGAGACATACGTCGCTATTGATGAATACTTCTATAATTTTCTTAATTAAGTTTGAGTTTATTCTGCAACTTGCATATACAAACAATTGATTTACCATCATCACAGATGACTCCAACCAAATAATGCTCAACCCCTGGCCTGCATCATTTTCTAACGTACTAGAATAAGGAAGAGCATATGCTGTGAAGACTGGTTCAGCAGGAATAAGCAAGACATTGTTATCTGTCACTTGTTATAGATGGGAGGAGCGGCACACAGACCTGGTAATTGATCAGTTTCATATTTTTGTTTTGCTATATAATTTTTTTTCATGATTTTTTATGTCGGATACTCCTCTAGGACAAATTGAAAACCAGCGACAACATAACCAGAAAGAATTTCTGAGGGGACAAATTGTACTATCTATGTTAAGCCATGAAAACTGTGAGGTGCTGCTGCATCAATTCTTTTCATGACGCAGCAGACCCAATGAAAACTTAATTCTCCACCCGAGAGTTCTTTTAGCACACTAACTTCTACCCCCAGAGTTTAGAACACCAAACAAATATCAGTTTTAGCGATTGCTGCAGGAGCATATAAGTAAACTACTCCCTCTGTTCACTTTTGTAAGTTGTTTCAGACAACACAAAATAGGCTGTTTTGCACATTCTCTGAAATGTTTTAAGGTCTTATAAAAGTGAACGGAGGGAGTAATATTTTTGCTAGAGAATGTCTCAGCTGACTTGAGTTCTTTGCTGTGCAAACAGCACGCAATAGTTTGCTGAACTACGTAACCTTCTTCAGGGTTGTATAGGCATTCTTCTGCAACTGCACAATGAGGTATGTTGTAGATAAAATTTATGGTTATCAGGACAAACAAATATTAGTACTCCCTCCGATCCATAGTACTCCCTCCGTCTAGGTGTGTAAGTCGTTTTAGGCTGCGCACCGTGACCAAGGTGGAGGGGAAAACAAGAGAACTTAATGTTTTTTTGCTAATTAATAACATTGCATGTAATGAACTGACCACTGCATGTCGTGTTTGTTGTCTCAAGTCATTTAAAGCATTCATGGCTCACATCTCTTATTGGTTGACATGTCACGAAACAAGAAACGAGATGAGAGTTAATGTACCGCGCCTAAGTGTTTTGGGAATATTTGGTTTTCGTAAAATGACTTACACACCTAGACGGAGGGACTAATTGTTGTGGTTCTAGTTCAAATTTGAACTGAAACCACGTCAATTATTATTGATAGGAGGGAGTACTATATAATTGTGAAAAACAGCGGGTACTACTGCAAGACAATAAGAGCATCTCTAGCAGACCCCGTAAAAGGGCAGAAACTGTATAATTACAGCGAGTATATACAGGTTTGGTCCGCTTTTCTTACCCGAACAGACTCCGTATCCCGGGCCCGACCTGTTAAATTTTTTTACCCTGGCCCGGAAAAAGACCCTCTCCACCGCTATTTATGCGGTTTCACTGCTCGGATACGGGCCAAACCCTATCCGCCTCCGCTGCCGCTCTGCCGCGAATCCATCCCCCTCCGCCCCAATTTCTCGCTGCCGGCAAGCCTAAAAAAAGCCTAGCGACTCTTCCCGACCCATGTCCGGCTACGGAAGTGGTGGAGATGACAAGGAGCACCGCCGCTGCCGCTGCTCCGATGCCTCATGCAAGCGGGGGGCGCGGAAGTGGCTGAACTATGGGGGCCGGCCACCACCAGCGTTCGAATGCCGCGAGCTCGATGAGTATGAGCGCGAGCTCACGGTCCGCTATCACGCCTCCTCTTGCTCCTCTACCGCGGGGACCTCGGGCCGCTCACCGTCAAGCTCGAAGCCGATGCGGACCCGCCGCGTCGAGGCGTCATCGGCACCGAAGACTACCTCCCCCGGGGCAGGAGGAGCAACTTGAGCGCGCCATCATGGAGTGCTCAGTGAGGTAGGAGGAGGAGGCCGACACATGTCGCCACAGCGAGCTCGAGATCGAGGAGATCTTCCTCGAGCAGGGCGTCGCAGGCACACGCGTCCAAGGAGACGGACATGCATGTCATGAAGGCTGAGTAGGCCAGGTTCTGTATTGACCTCGACTCCGACGAGGACTGAGCTCCTCCGGCTCCTCCGCCTCATCGTTGCCGCCGCACCCGTCGATTTTGGTAGCCTAGGCTCGGGTGCGCTGCACGGCCCGCAGACCCCTCCCCCCCATGTAGTACTATGATTTAGTATGATGAACAAATAGTATGATGATCAACTAGGTATGATGAATGTTGTTGCAAGTTTCTCCCGTGAATGTTTTTTTTTCTTCAAATTTTATAGTTTCATATACGGGGTCTGATCTGCAGCGCGTGAATTCACACCGCAAATCTGATCTTCGGGGAACTGTAAACTCGTTTTCCCGGTCCGACTTTTACAGGGTCTGCTAGAGATGCTCTAAATCTTAAAATGCACTTACCGTCATCACCATCCCATGCTTGTAGCTTAGAAAGAACGATTTTTTTTCCAGTCAGTTAGCATATTTCTTTTTATGCATGTTCTCTGGTAAGTACCTATTCAACTATCGAAAAGGTGTGCATACCACCCGCAAAAAAAAGGTGTTCATACACATTAATAATAGATTCTTGCTTACGCCGGTGGTTAATAAGGGTTGTCTTTCATACACATTAATAATACATTCGTGCTTACGCCCGTGTATTTATAGAGCATTTGTGTGCTCGGCTGAATTTATTTATGCATGCTAGTTAAGATAGCTGCACCTTCGGTCGAAAAATGCGTTGGCGACATCATCAATATCATCACGGTCATACGAAACGAGTTGGCGTTTCGTGCAAGGGCCGGCGCACCTTGTCTCGGTGCGAGGTTATACTATTGAGTATTTAATCGCCGCTGCCACAAGAGAAACCATACGAGATGGAGACAGAGACGAAGGAGTCTCTTTCGAAGAGGAAAAACACTGTCAAACCTTGTCATGATCGTCACTACATTGCTATCGGATGAGACCACGGTAGAAATAATGTTCCGTTCCTTTTTCTTTTCTGAAACAAGCTGGTGTTGCGTGCAAGGGCCGATGCACCTTGTCTGGGTGCGAGGTTATACTATTGAAAATTTAATCGCCACTCTGCCACAAGAGAAACCACGCGAGACGCAGGCAGAGATGAAGCAAAAGCCCTGAATTCTTCTCCGGGTCTCTTTCGAAGAGGAAAACCACCGCCAAACCTCGTCATGATCGCCACTATGTTGCTCTCGGATGAGACGACGGTAGAAATAATGCGCCGCTCCTTGACATGTCCAGTAGATAATCTATCTTTTGCTGTCTGCAATTTATTTTAATAATCTATCTACCTGCACTTTTATACGTGTAGTTCCATCTACAGCTAGTGCACTATTTGCTGCATCCATGCAATTGCAATACCACGGACTAGAAGCCTTGTCGACCTTGCTTACAAGAAACAGCGTGTGTATACACCCAAAGCGGTTTTGCTGGGCCGGTACTACACTCTAGCAGTAACTAATTAATTGATGCAAATACACTTTACACAAACCTGACACTCCTACAGCTAGCTGCAGTGAACTACTGTTTCCACTACAGGAATAACACTGAAAGCCGAGTACCCAGAGTATTTGGCTAAGGTGATGCGAAGGATTGTAAGAACTAGACGTTTTCCTATCGTCCCTGGCGGCTGGAACCCTAGCCGCCGCTAGGAGAGGCCAATCTCCCAGCGACGTCCTCCGGCGGCTCCTCTCCGCCGGCGACCTTGGCCGTCGGTGGTGTGGGAGTCGCCGGATCCACGCTAGTGTATCGTTTTTACTTTCTCATAGTTTAGGTTTTTAGGTTATTCATTGTCTTGATTTTGGCGGCGATGATGACGGCGTTGAATAAAGATTTTTCGTATGCTTCCCTAACGAGGGTATCGGTCCTATGGTTGGGGATGGATTTGGAAACAAGTCTGTTCAGATAAGGATGACGTGGCGGTGGGGCCATCCTCGTCGTGGACCTGTGTTCTCAGTCTCCGCCGTTGCGACGGCGTTTGCTCCAGCACCGGGCCGGAGCTTGGGAGGTAGTCCATGAGCGGATGCATCTACATCAGCGACATATGGAAGACGGAAGGTGTGCTGGGTTCGTGGTTCGTGAATGGCAGGTATGATTTTCTCCTTCGGCGTCTTAGTCGTGGTGCGGTGTCAGATGTGGAGTTCGATGGTATGTCCAGGGTGTTGCTCCGGTCTGATTCATTCAACGACAAGGGCTTCATTTTTGATGAGCCACGTTGGAGGTCCGCAAAGTTACATATCCGCGATGAAGCCGTGTCGAGCTCGGGTGAGGAGGTGAGTCGTCATTCTTTTCTTCGGTGGCTGTTGTAGTGGTGCCGAAGCCAGATGATGGCGTTGGTGTCAAGCTCAGAGATGTTTTGCTATCTTTTTAGTTTTGTCATATCAGTCCTTTCGTGGCTTGTACTTTGATTTTTATGATATGAATGAGACATGTATAACCATGAAAAAAAAGTATTTGGCTAAGGCCTGAAAAATATTGGGACTTGATCGGCAGAAACTTGTGGATAGGCCCAAGCAAATGGACGACTCGCCTCAAACTAGATTGTAGTGGGTCAGCCTATTAGTTCGAACAGACAAGAGTTCATAGCTAGTTAGTTTGTTTCTTCCCCTAAAAGAAGAGTTTAGTTTCTTTCTTCCATCCATCCTTCCTTTTTTGTTTCATTTTCTCGAAATATTCTAAGTATATGTATTACAAAAACTAATTTACATATTTTAAAACTTTTGCTGCTCATTCAAAAAATGTTTGAGCTTCGTAAAAAATTGTTCACGCAATTTTAATCTTTTTGAATTTAAAAATGTTCGAAGTTCAAAAAATATTTGAGCTTCGTAAAAAAATTGTTTCACGCAATTTTAATTTTTTTGAGGTTAAAAAATGTTCTAAGTTCAAAAAATATTTGAGCTCCGTAAAAAATTGTTCACGCAATTTTAAAATTTTTGAAGTTAAAAAATGTCCGAAGTTCAAAAAATATTTGAGCTTCATAAAAAATTGTTAACATCATTCAAAAACAATAGAATCGCTTCATCTAAAAATTGTTCACTCATTTCAAAACTTGGTCATGACATTTTAAAAAAATAATCATGAAAATCTAAAATTTTGTCTGGTAATTTCTGAAAAATGCCCGTAGCAATTAAAAAATTATTGATGAAATTTTAAAATGTTTGCATGTTTGAAAGTAGGTTTTCATGATATTTCAAAATAAATGTTCAAAATTTTTATAAAACTTATTCTTGTAGTTTTAGATAAACATTCGTATCAAATAAAAATGTGTGTGCCATTTTTTTAAAATGTTCTAACACTTAACAAGTGTTGCACTTTTTAAAAGAATGTTCATGAATTTAAAAAAAAATGCTCAACACGTGTTTAATATTTTTTTCACTTTGTGTTTAATATATTGTAGCCACAATATTTATTTTTTGGGATTGAAAAAACGCAACAAACAATGACAAAGCCCAGCTTTGTCAACCGAATCATCGCGTTATCATTTGCGTGCTATCAACTAGGGAGTATATAATGTAATCTCCGCCGAATTTGATGAGGCAGAAGGGATATTGATTTTTCATGCGGTCGGTCGAACCATTTTTTTTCGTGGCTTCAGATTAAGTAGCTCTGTCATTTTTTGATGAAAAAAAAGTAGCTCTGTCATTTAAGCAATTTCGACATCTATCTATGTAGCTGACCTCAGTTGATTTGAGCACTCTTTGGTATAAATTGAGCAGAGATGTTGCAGATTTTAGGTTGAAAAAGAAGGTTGTCCTGCGGAATAAGGTTGCCAGATAAGTAACCAGGTTGATTCATGGCCTCTATGGATGGATCTGCAGTGTTAGACGGTGACATCAGAATTCACCTGTACCTCTGCCTAGCTCTGTCATTCTCTCTTGTAAGCATAGCCTGTTGGAATTCCAACTTTTACAGCGAACCACAACTTGATATGCTTGACGTCTGCAGATGGGGGCATCTGCTAACAGTTAGTAGCATATGTTCACAACACTCCACAGCCACAGTTAAAAGCTTAACACTATAAGCAGTTACAGCAAGTACTTGAGATGAAGCAACAATATTTCCTTCAGATATATTCAGGCTTCCAACCCTCTGCTGCATCCAGATCTTCCTCCTCGCATCTGCTAAAAAAGGACTTTGATGGTTGCTTCCTTCATGATGTGGATGCTCTCAGAAATTATTACCTGTAGGTACGAGGAAAAATTAGTATCCGAGTTCTGGCAAGTCTTAAGCATGGCTTTGGATTAAGTACTAGTGTCATTTAAGCAATTTCATTCGATTTTTTAAGCAATTTTGTTTCAATATTTATTTGTGCAGCACAACAGAGCACGCTGTGCTCAGTTGATTTGAGCACTGCTGCGGACAAAATTAAACACAGATGGAACGAACCTTCCCTAGCGAGGAGGATTGATTAGCATGGCATGTTGTTACCGAATTCAATGCGAGAAACATTAGAAAGAAGGGGGATTGATTATTTACCAGGGAACTCATGTGGATACTGACTTATGTGGGACAACGGACACCAAGTCGAAATACTCTCCACCTTCTCTACATCGTCTTTGCAACTCCGGGCAGTGCCCTATGATTAAGAACTCAAGGGCTGGCAACCGCTCCAGGAGACCATGCCGGAATTTCTCCATAGCTGGACAACCCCAAATTCTCAAATCCCTAAGAGAAGTGAGGCCACACATCCCATCAGGCAGCACTTTAAGACCACTGCAGAACTTCACATGGAGACGCACCAGCTTGGCAAGATTTCCAAGGTTCGAAGGCAGTGCCACCATTCTATAGCAGTATGCAATCATTAATTCCTCCAAGGACAGCGGAAGGGTTTCCATATTAGACGATGAAGTGTTCCCCTCCAGGTTCATACAAGAAGTGATACGCAAAACACGAAGACAATCCAACCTCCGGAGCTCCTCTGTTGGCCAGCGGACAAGATTGCTGCATCTATCAATCGTCAGATCTTCCACGAATTGAAAGCATTTCTGAAACATAAGTAGTGATCTGTACGATCCGGAGCTTGTGACCAACCTGTTGGGCCCTTCTAGAGTCAAACGCTTAAGCTTTTTAAGAGATCTTTGACTTTGGGAAACTAGACTCCAATGGTTCATTTTTCCAAGATATCTTTGATTTTGGGTCTCTAGAGACAACATGGGCATGTTTTCTGGAGACCCAAGGGTTAAGCTGTCAAGAAATGGCCAGGAGCCCAAACCTATCCTCGTAAAAACTAAACCCACTGCAGTACTGTGAACCCCAACTATTGTCAACTCGCTGACAATGGGGATCATTGGAATACTTGCAAGCTTGGGGCAATTTTCGATCCTTAGCTCTTGAAGCATCGGGAACGTTACCAAGCTGTCGATAGGCTCCCACCCACTATTTTGTACCCATATCTCCAGGCTTGCTAACTCAAACAACACCATCTTCTTCAACCTTGGGAACATTTGTAGAGGGGTAATGCGTACTCCAGCTTCCATATCAATATTATTACATAATGTGGCCAGATTATCCATCCTCCGTAAGGACAGTATCTCTAGAGAGACCGAGAGCCATACTACAGGTATACTCTTGCACCTTGGGCAGTTGGACATTGCGAGTTCTCTCAAGGAGTTAAACATCTGAGGCTTTCTCATCCATTGTGATATTTGTAGGCCACCATATCCACGTATCTCGAACTTTTGGATATTACTATGAGGTTCTAAACACTGGAGCACTTCTTCAACACCATTAGGCTTATCATACCTTTCTTGGTCCCAAGAGAACAATAACTCACTTAGATCTTGCTTTCGACTGAGATTGGCTTCTTTTGCATTCCCCCCACTCTTTATCTTGCTCAGGTTGAACAACTCCAACCTATTGCTAAGGTGTTGTAAGTCTTTGAGTTGCTCTATTCCAAGGCCATCTCCAGTATCCACAACAAATGTTGTTAATATGTGAAGGTTGTTCAGTAGACCAAAGTTGGGACACATACTTTCGAGACTACCACAACCAGAAAGATAAAGATGCATGAGCTTTCTCAGTCTTGCCATGTCTTCTGGTAACCACCGCAGCTTCTGGCATTCTATGAGCCTCAGTGTTTGCAAGTAATACAACTCGCATATTGAATCTGGCAAGCTAACGATGTTAGACCCAGAGAGGTCAAGATACCGTAAATGTTTTACATTTATGGCCTTGCAAACGACAAATGAAGAAGCAAAGCACTTCAATGCTCTTAGTGAGGTTGATACCTGTAGCAACGCTTTAAAATCCTTGTGTGATTCTGAACAAGCTAATAAAGTGCGGAGGTATGTTCTGTCTTTGCATAACCTACTGATTGGTTTCAATTCAGTATCTGACATTTGCATGTGACAAACATCTTTTAACAATGCTTTTTGCTGAGTCAGTTCTTCTATACTTGCACATTCATCTGTGACATCTTTTGCTAGATCATGCATTAAATCATGCATTTTGCAGTTAATACTCACATAACTTCCTATACTCAAATGTTGTCTGAACTCTTGCTTATCTTGGAGGAAGGACCTCCAAACCAGCTCATCAAAAATGAATTCTCCTCTTTGTGTCAAATCCATTGTTCCCTTCTCTTGAATAAAACCATTTGCTATCCATAGCTGGATCAACATGTCCTTGTCCATCTCACAGTCCTTGGGGAAAACTGCTAAAAATGCAAAACATTGCTTCATTTCAGATGATAGGTGTCTGTAGCTCAACTTTAATATAGACATGATCTCATCTGTGCCTCTAACATTATCCCCAATATTATTTTCTTCAACGGACTTCCATTCTTGTACTTGTTGATATGAACTTAGCAATCCACCCATTGTCTTGAGAGCAAGAGGCAACCCCCTGCATTTGTTGACAATACGTCTGCCAATGCTGGCCAACTCTGCTTGCTCCTGCTCTACACCGTTGCTATATGCTTTATGTGCAAACAATTCCCAAGAATCTTGTTCACTCAGACATGCTAGCTTATGGGGTCGAAGGGTCTGCATTATAGAGGCCACTTTCTGGCTTCGAGTTGTGACGACTATTACGCTTCCTAGTCCACCAAGAGAACACAAAAGAGGCTTCAGGACATCCTCCCAGCTCCTCTCATCTTCATTCCACACATCATCAAGCACAAGTATAAACCTTTTTTGGCCAATGACTTCCTCAAGTTGCTTTTGCAACAGCTCAATGGTGTCAGGCATCTCACATCTTTTATTTTGAGCCAACTGAATAATGGATTTCAATAGAGCAATGGCATCAAAGTTGTCGGCCACACAGTACCACATCTTCAACTGAAAATGTTGCTGGACACCTTGGTCATTATACACCATCTTAGCGAGAGTCGTCTTGCCAAGACCTCCCATCCCAAAGATGGGCAGCACCTGCACCTTCTGCTCTTCTTGCTGGTCTAGCAGCAACTTCACTACCACCTCCTTATCATCACATCTTCCAAATATTTTTGTAGAGTTGTCCAGTTTGGAGTGCGTCTGCCGCCAAGGATGTTGCTGCTCTTCCCTATGGATAGAATTCTCCAGACCAAACTTGTTCATCTCCTCAACCAACTTATTGATCTTCTCAAGGACGTTTTTGAGTTTCTTGCTCATCTCAAACCGAAATAGCAATGGGCTGCGGTGCGTGATGTAGCCAAGTACCTTGCGGGTAGTGGACTTGCCAATCTTAGACTGGCGGCGCAGTGCCTCGTACTGGAAGTCATCGAGCACGTCGTCGGCCTCGTAGGCGACGGACTTGAGCTCCTTCATCCAGCTCTCGACATAGCAATTTGTCTCGCTCCTCTCCTCGGCGCTGGCCAGCTTGCACTCGATGGCTAGCAGCTGGCGCTCTAGCGTTCGGCGGTCGTCGTCAAGGCCACACATGCGGGTCACCGTCTCCACGAGTGCGCCTGCAGCCTTGCTGGCCACACCGCGCACTAGAGGGAGAAGCAGTGACTCTGCCATGATCTTGCAGATCGGAGGAATAGGAAGCTGCAGCATATGAAAGAACAGAAAAGCAATTAAGCACTGACAGAACATGGGTCAGCCTTCTTATCTTCCTATAGAGCAAGGAAACATTGTTCTCCTAGATTCGGAGCATGGCTTACCACCTTGTAAGCCTCCTTCTATTGTACTTTATTTCTTTTAATTCCACAATAGCTTAGTATGTATAGATCTTGTACATACTTTTTGATGTATACACATAAAAGTTTCATGGTCTGTACAGCTAAAAATCAGAAGATGAAGAACCGATGAAGAGCAAAACAAGGTAAGGATTGAGGAGAGCATTCACCTCAACGGAGCCCAAATTTGATCTTTGGTGTAAGAGCAACGATACCGCTGCTTGTTCGTCGCCAGCCCTGTGCAGATCTCACGCGTCAAGGCTGCTTGGTATGGGAATGGGAGGTTGCTGGAGAGAAAGAGGATCAAAGAATCCAAGAGTTGTATATTGACTGGTAGTTGTACCTACTGGTGGTATACGCCAACATTATAATTTTCTGCAACTTGCATATATAAACAGTTGTCTGTACAGTCATCACAAATGATTCCAACCGAATAATGTTCAAGCCCTGGGCATGCATCATTTTATAACTTGCAGATAGGACAATGAGCGAAGAGATAAGAACAACTGCTGCGAAGACTAGTTCAGCATGGATGGGCAAGACATTGTTTTCTATCTGTCACTTGTTGTATGGCGTACTAGATGTGAGGCACGGCACATGGACCTGGTAATTGATCCTTATCATGATTTTCTGCTATATAACTTAATTTTCTTCTTTTGTTGGCAGGACGAATTGAATACCAGAAATCTCATAAGCAGGAAGAATTTCTGCGTGGCATGTATTACCAATCAAAAATCGGTTTTTTAACGGGGGCTGCAGGAGCACGTAAGTAAACTAATATTATAGATGGCATCTGCAGGGCAAAAATGTAGCTTGAGGAAACAAATATCAGTTTCCAAACCAGATGTCCCATCCTCCCTCTCAGTCTATATATATTGCTAGAGAATGTCCCATCCTCATTTGCTGGAATTCTTCCTGTGCAAGCGGCATGCTACTGTTTGCTGAACTCTGTAACCTTCTTTGGGGTTCTATAGGCGTTTTTCTCCAGCTGCACAATGAGGTATGGTATAGATCAATTTTACAGTCATCGGGGCTCTATGTGTCTTCACAACGTGTCTCACCTTAGCAGGTGAATCGATCTGGGTGTAGACCGTGGAGTCAAGATCGAGATGAAGGAGCTACATAAATAGCCAAATAGCACAAAACGGCTGGAAATTGCTCCGGAAGTTGACAGAAAATACGTAGGCCGGCTCCGACCTGCTGGAAAGGCACAGGAAGCTTCCTAGAAACATTATACCATTGCAGTCTGGTTACATTTTCTACGATGATGGCATTGTGAATTCTAAATCCAATCCCTTCCAACCTGCTACCTCGTCTCTTAGCTACACATCCTGCCAACTTTACAATTAGATTTAACTGATCGATAGGTTCCTCTCATCAACCACCCTCTCCCGGCCTGCATGGAAGAAGACAACCACTCCATTTGTCTAGCAATCTTCAGCTCATCAACCACTCAATTTGTTAGTTAAAGTAGGATGACGGGACCATTATGGGTCAGTATATTAAGGATGGACACGGTCAGGTCAGGTGCGTTCCCTTACTGAGCTGTCCTTTAGACCGCCAGGAGCAAGCCGGCCTGGGACCAGACCGGCGGCTCAACGATCCGATATTCCTGGCCCGGCTTGGCTAGGCTCGGGCTCAGGCTGGACCGCGGCTCGCTGGAGTTTGCCGCTGCCATGCGCTGTCACCGTCGACGCGGGATCTAAATGTTGGCTAACAAGCAGAGAAATTTAAATACAGAATAAGACTAGCATCACAATATTGTATGAGGGTATAAGACAGATTGTTTATAGCTGAGGTATCTTACATGACAGATTGGAGAAGAGGGGGCAGAGGGTTCTGCACTGAAAAGAGAAATCCTTACCCATCTCCGATTTGGCGTTTTTGTAATCACAAAGATACCATTGTATCATATTTCTTCAAAAAATTTCATGTTTCCTTCAATTTCACCATGTTGTGAATCATCGTTGAGAAATGCAAGTAAATGTTATTCAATACACGAAGCGCAGCAGAATGATTTCCCAAGACTTCCATATATATAATCATGAGATGGCCACTTGGTAACTACTCCCCCCGTCCCATAATATAACAGTGCTTTTGACATTACACTAGTGTAAAAAACGTTGTTATATTATGGGACGGAGGGAGTATTTCACAGGATAAAGGAACATAAAACCATTGGATATATCTTTAGTCTTGGAGATGGACTAATAGTCACTTGGTAACACATGTGGTAAGCAATCTAAAGAATTAAAAAAAATAGAAAACTCATTATCCAAACATTATTGTACTTCTAGTGTACACCCTATGTCTTGGAGATGGACTGATAGTCACAACCAACATTTTTTTGAACTCTCATTGTTCAATGTTTTTAAAATCACATCATTTTGTTAATATTTACAAAATTACGAACATTTTTCAAATTTGTGAACCTTTTGAAATTCATAAATACTTTAAAATTTGATTTCTTTTTTACTTCATGAAATTTTCTGGAGTTCTTGAACATTTTCAAATTCGTGGAATTTTTTGAATCGACAAACAATTTTTCAACTATTTGGGAACAATTTTTAAAATTCATGAATATTTGTTTAATCAGCAGCATTTTTTAAAAATTCATGAAAATTCATTTGAATTAATGAAAATTTATCAAATTTCTATAAACTTTTTGAAAATTGCTATACTTTTGGAAATCTGGAACATTTTTTAAACTCATGAATATTTTCTAAAATTTGAAACTTTCTTTGAAATCCGGGGACATTTTTAAATTTGTGAACAGTTTATAAAAATCAGATCAATTTTCAAAATCATACAAAAATTGATGTCTGAAAATTTAATTAAAGAAGCAAAAATAAAAATGGAGAAAAAAAGACACATAAAAGAAACAATGATAGAGACAAACAGAAAAAAGGGGCACCCTGCCGAAGCACATGGGCCGGCCAAAGAGCACACATTTGGGCAGCGGACGGTGCGTGTTTCCGTGACGCACGTTGCACCACTTGCTAAATAGGAGGCCCCTATGTTTTTGCTATTGGATCCAAACATGGTTTAAGTTTGTTACGATGTTATATAAATTGATGGAAAACTGGTTTTGCTAGAACAATGCAACCAAATAATCCCTTAGATTGTAGATTGACGGTTGAGACGGTTTGGATGTATCTCGTCTAGTTCTTTTTATTTGGTAGTCTCTGTTACTTACAAAGAATCTAAAGTTCCATCTTTCAGTTTTCCGTCACCACCCCTTCGTCCAACCTTCCACATACGACCATCACTCTTCCACTGTTTTTTCTTCTTCAGGCCTTCACTATCCTACTGATCGAATTAAATTTTTTTAGCCCACCAATCTAAATAAACTGATTTTTATCTGTCAAACTAAATCAGGTTTTTAATATTTGTTAACGTCTTTATGAAAATGAATCAATCATGGCCAATCTCCAAATCTATTTTTTTAGGGGATAAAGATCAAATATTTGGTAACACCACACATATTCTTGCTTTCATTCATTCATCCATCCATCCAACTTTAATTCTGCTATATACGATTCATACATGCACAATATATCTTACAACATGTTGACAAATTTAGACATATCAAATTATTTGCATGCTCACCACATATCACACATCTTCACATGTCTAATTTTCTATTTTTTTTGATGTCAAATTTGTCAATTTGATGCATATTTTGATGCAGTAATCATTATGTTGGGTCTGGTGCTTGTCTATTTCTTGCTGCACATATTCTTACTTTCATTCATTCATCCATCCATCCAACTTTAATTCTGCTATATACGATTCATACATGCACAATATATCTTACAACATGTTGACAAAATTAGACATATCAAATTATTTGCAAGCTCACCACATATCACACATCTTCACATGTCTAATTTTCTAAAAAAAATCGATGTCAAATTTGTCAATTTGATGCATATTCTGATGCGATAATCATTATGTTGGTCTGGTGCTCGTCTATTCTTGCTGCAATGGCTGCAACATACGTTGGATTTGTGGGAGTGTTGGGGATTATCATAGGGGTGTGCCATTAACAGCTGTGGTGAGCATGGAATGGGAAGAAGAAGACCGAAGAAGAGTGATTTAAAAGTAAACAAGGCGACAATGTTGTTTGACGCACATAAGGATTCTAAGCATATATTTTCAACATGATTGATGTTGAATAACTAGAATATGTATGCCCCATTGCAACGCACAGGCATTTACCTAATAGATTCAAAACAATGTTTGAGGTTACTTAAAATATGAGTTTACGAGATATGAAATAAAATGAATTATTTACTAGGAGCGTGGCATAAAAGGAATTATTTGACAGTCATATACTAACACAAAAGGAGTTATTTACCTGGCGTACACGTAAGGCATACAAAATAATGTTTAGGTTATTTAGAATAAAATTTACGGAAAATATAAATGAATATTTTACCAGGCGTACATGTCATACGCTACAGGATTCAATTTCAATATCCAGTGTGGGTTGCTGGATGTGCAGACCGCAAAGGTTGGGATGGATGTGCTCTCTTTTTTGGCACGTCTCCTAATCAGCATGGCGCGCTTATGAATTGGCGTGCTTATGTTAAGCTAAGCCATGTGTGGGACTAAAAATTGCTTCTCTGTCGTTTGTTTCTTCGGTTCACAAGTTTTTTGTTCCTTCCGATCAAGTGGTATGTGTGCGAAATCACTAATTAAGGAGTACTTTTTACGGAGATCACTCTAGCTTCCCCAGGTTGTGACAAGTGGCGTGCTGCATGTGCGCCATTTGTCGCAACCTGGGAGTTTTCTCTTTTTTCGTAGATACGTTTATTTAAAATGTTTTATCTCTTAAACCGCGCGTCCAAATCTTGAACCGCTTTCGTCTTTGGATTCTTCGTGTCGAGATCTTCAAAACTAGATCCCATGTTGATAGGTTTTGATGAACTTTTTTTCAAGAAAAAACCGAACGAAAAAAACCGACGAAAAAACCGAACCGGAAACACGGATTTTTTTCCTTTCCGAAAAAGGCACGCCCGTGCCACTGACGAAATCACAACCATGCCTCTCACAAAATAAAAAAAACAGAAAACATGTTTTTTTCCTTTGCCGAAAGAGGCACGCCCGTGCCTCTCGCGAAAACACAACCGTGCCTCTGGCGGAAGCAAAACCGTGCCTCTCGCGAAAGAAAAAAAACAGAAAACGCGTTTTTTTCTTTTCCGAAAAAGGCACGCCCGTGCCTCTCGCGAAAGCACAACCGTGCCTCTGGCAGAAGCAAAACCGTGCCTCTAGCGAAGGAAAAAAAACAGAAAACACGATTTTTCCCTTTTCGAAAGAGGCACGCCCGTGCCTCTCGCGAAAGCACAACCGTGCCTCTGGCGGAACCAAAACCGTGCCTCTCGCGAAAAATAATAATAGAAAACGTGTTTTTTCCTTTCCTAAAGAGGCACGCCCGTGCCTCTCGCGAAAGCACAACCATGCCTATGGCGGAAGCAAAACCGTGCCTCTCGCGAAAGAAGGAAAAAAACAGAAAACACGTTTTTTCCCTTTTCGAAAGAGGCACGCCCGTGCCTTTCGCGAAAGCACAACCGTGCCTCTGGCGGAAGCAAAACCGTGCCTCTCGCGAAAAAAATATGCATTTTTAATTTTTTGAAAAAAAATTGGTCGAAAAGCTAGGGAAAACCGGTAGAAAACCAAAACGTCAAAAAAACAAAAAAACTTTTAAAAAGACGAAAATGCGTGCGTAAAAATAAAAAAAAATTCAGAGGGAGCGCCCAAAGCGCGACACGTGGCGAATGGCTGTGAGCGCGTCAAGTGATGCTGATCGTTGCGAGGCTTCGGAAGGAGCGCTCGTTAATTAGTTACTCCCGTATGTGTGAGCTTGAGGCAGACCGAAATAATGGCTCATGCGTGATTCAAGGCCCACACCTAGTTTTCAGCAGCGCACAACTCGATCCATCAAGTCTATTCTATGGATGTACGTATACTAACCAGTATATTACTAAAAAAAGCGTATACTAACCAGTACACGTATCTGTCTGTATCGAAGCTGTGGCGTGTCTGTGACCAGAAGTGCTGTTTTTGTTGCGTTGCATTGCCGCCAAAACGTTTCCATGGAAGAGTTTGGTGATGGACAACAAAGTATCTGCTTAGTCTGCACTCTGTAGTAGACAGTAGAAGTGGTAGGATGCTTCATCATGTCATGTTCTGAAAGATTCCAACGTCAAGGAAGGAGCAGACACAAGATCAGATTGTTGTTGCCACTAATTGTTATGCTCCCCGTCGCTTCATCCCACGGCGAAGGACCCCGGACGCCGGGGCGGCGGCCCCGGTCGGCGAGGCGGCGCTACCTTCGCGGCAGGTGGCGTGCGCGGGATATGGCGGATGGCTTCCTCGACAGCTTGGGCAGCAAGGAGCCGGCAGGAGGTGGTCGTGGCGTGGGCTTCTTGCACTCCAGATCTGAAGGTCGTGCTTCTCTCCTCCTCCGTCCCACTCCCCCCTCTGGTTGCGTCCGATCTGTGGCTTTTGCTACCAGATCCGGTGCTGGCGGGGTGATAGTGGTATATGATTGCGTCCGGGGTAATCTCTTGGCCGGTTCTCCGGCCACGGCGGTGACGGCGCGTGCGCGCGTGGTTTTTCTCCCTGGAGGCGCCGCCGAGGACCTGTTCTATCTACCCCCATCCTACATCCCGGGTGAAAGCCCAAAACCCGTCTCGGGTTGGGCGGCAGCGGCACCCTGCGCATCGCTCTCTTCTTGGAGACGCCGCCTGGGCTCTCTGGTTCTTCGGGAGAGTGGTTGTGAGGTTGGAGAGCGCTAATTAGTGGTGAGCCCAAGGGGTGATTTTGTGTGTGTAGGGTGTGTGTTCCTGCAGGTGTGTGCCTTTACGGAGTGGTGCTCGGCGGTGGCAAGGTCGTGGTTGTGCCCTGGTGGCTCTGCGCCTGAGCCGGGTTAGAGGGGGATATGGTTCCCCTTCCCGTTGATAGCTCCACGACGCGCACTGCAGATGTCTGGCTCTCCTTGTGTGGACACTGGAGCGACACCTGGTGCTACCAATTTTCGCCCCTGGTGCTCTGCAGTTTGCTTCTTCGACGACCCTCCCGGCAACTTTCCTTCTGTTTCTCGGTTGTCCAAGGAAGGTGGCAGTGCAGCGGATGTGGTGTGTACTCTTCGGTGTGGCGAGGACCGCAAGCTTGCTTGCTCTGGAGTGTCGTCTGGCGCCTGCTCTAGCTCTCGGGTGAGCACCCAACGATCCGACGGTGCGGCACCTTCGAGCCTAGGCGAGAGGATAGGGTTCTTTTTCGGCGTTGGAAGACAGGTGCTCGTTTGTCCGATGCTCCATGGTCACTGATCCTCGATGCTACTTTCTTTTCCTGTCTTGTCCGGGGTTGCAGTGGGCTTCGACATTACTTGCAGTCTTTTCTCGCATATTTTCTTGGTGTGCAGTAGTGTGCGTTGCGTCGTAAGCTGCTCAGTCAGCTCCCATATATATTTCGGTCGCTCATGCTTGGTGGTCTTGTGTAATCCTGACCGGTTGATAGCTTTGTTAATTCAAAGCTGAGATCTCCTTGAGCCTCCATTCTAAAAAAAAAACTGGAGCCATCTAATCACTCGTACAATGTTGCTGTTTTGTGCAAGAAAAAATATTTGCTTTCGTAAGTTTATTATCTACCTGAAAATAAGATTTTATTGTTACAACACCACTCTGATTATCTGCACACACACAAAAAATACAATAATAAAGCCCATGGATTCCGTGCTTAATTCAGGTCTAATTATTCCCACAACGTGCAAAAGGCATACAAAGGCACACTCCAATATTTATTTTTATCATTTAAAACATGAATTAGAAAGGTATAGATATGCTAAGTACTAAATTATATCATAGGTTGTTTACCTGGAGAGGTAATGCTGGACTATTTACTTACGCAGGAAAAAACACGCCAATCAATTCTATTTCTAAGTTATAGTAACAAAAACATCGACGTGATAAAAAACATATTCCTAAACTGCGAATTCAGAACTTAGGGATGAAAAAGGAATTGAACACATGAAACTTCCATATATGTTCACATCTCAAGCCACGTTAATATAAGCTCTTCTGTCATGCAAATACATTTCTCACTGAGAGTGTATTATAAATTTTGGTAATGGATTTCACATTACATAGATTGATGGCATCATATTTCTATCCCATTTTTTAAAAAATAACTTAGCAATAAAAAGTAGTCACAACATTCTGATTTTCTTCAAGGAGTCATCATGTGTGCTGTAGTTTCGATCCGCATAACTAGGTTATGTTGTACTGATTCAAGCAACAAACTCCTGTATGTTTTATTGCTTCTGGCTTTTGCAAAATGAAAAGCTATCAATGTTGACTGGAAAGTAAATATATGAGAGGACTGGAAGTGTTTCTTAATTATAGTTAAACTTACAAATAGAGCAGTCCTTCAAAATACTTCCAAAAAGTTATTTCTTGGGCACATAGTGCTAACCATTTTTTTGTCTGTATAGTCCGTAAACCAAAGGAAAATGCCTTTTGGTTCCTAAGTGTATATACACTTTATGTGGAAAAAATTAATAATTATGAAAAAAGTCAAGACATTATAGAACTTTTTTTGAATAAACTTGACATTTTTTTGGCACTAGTATATAAATTTCCACGAAGGAAAAACTTCATTAACTTCCTGGCAATGTTTTTTGCTATATACAAGTTACTGTTCACACCAATTTGACCTTAAATTTTTAACTTTTTGCCCTGAATTCAACAGGGGTTTCCTCTTTGTGGATCTTTTTACAAGTACAATAGAAGGTAACTTTATTTTTCTTTAAAAAGAAAATCATATTTTTTGATTTTTAAATTACTATTTGTTTTGCATATAGGGTGTAGATACACTCAGAAACCAAACATCCATATCCGTAAACCAAATGGAAACGGAATAGTTTTCTTTTTCTGAAAAAATAGGTAAACACTACTCCTTCCGCAAAGGTGTGATCTAAACGCTCCTATATTTCTTTATAGAGGGAGTACAAGTAATGACCCAGCCCAGCCCTCTGCTGGTGTCCATCTATCCAGATCCCCACCTCTCCTCCTCGTCTCTGTACTGAGAACAGCTAGTTAACGAGCACTTCTTTCGGAGGCTAACAACGATCAACGCCACTTGGCGCGCTCTCAGCCGCCTGCCACGTTCGCACTCTGGGCACTCCCTTTAGCGGTCAAAGTTATCCTTGGTTACCTAAGAGGACTAAGGAAGTATTTCTCGGTTGTGGAGGTGATAAAGAGTTCGCTCTAAAGAGTTACGTCGATGTAAGCTTTACACCAATCCAGATGACTATGAGTCTCAATCTGGATACATATTGAAACTGGGAGCAATTAGTTAGAGTAGCTCCATGCATAGCATTTTAGACATAGAAAATTTGCAAAATTCATACGACTCTGAATTTAGCAGACCCGTTGACTAAAGTTCTCTCACAAGCAAAACATGATCACACCTTAGTACTCTTTGGGTGTTAATCACATAGCGATGTGAACTAGATTATTGGCTCTAGTAAACCCTTTGGTTGTTGGTCACATGGCGATGTGAACTATTGGTGTTAAATCACATGGCTATGTGAACTAGATTATTGACTCCAGTGCAAGTGGGAGACTGAAGGAAATATGCCCTACAGACAATAATAAAGTTGTTATTTATATTTCCTTATATCATGATAAATGTTTACTATTCATGCTAGAATTGTATTAACCGGAAACTTAGTACATGTGTGAATACATAGACAAAACAAAGTGTCCCTAGTATGCCTCTACTTGACTAGCTCGTTAATCAAAGATGGTTATGTTTCCTGACCATAGACATGTGTTGTCATTTGATAAACGGGATCACATCATTAGAGAATAATGTGATGGACAAGACCCATCCCTTAGCTTAGCATAATGATTGATAAGTTTTATTCCTATTGCGTTCTTCATGACTTATAGATGTTCCTTTGACTATGAGATTATGCAACTCCCGAATACCGGAGGAACACCTTGTGTGCTATCAAACATCACAACGTAACTGGGTGATTATAAAGATGCTCTACAGGTGTCTCCGAAGGTATTTGTTGGGTTGGCATAGATCGAGATTAGTATTTGTCACTCCGTGTATCGGAGAGGTATCTCTGGGCTCTCTCGGTAATGCTCATCACTATAAGCCTTGCAAGAAATGCGATTAATGAGTTAGTTGCGGGATGAAGCATTACAGAACGAGTAAAGAGACTTGCCGGTAACAATATTGAACTAGGTATGAAGATACCAACGATCGAATCTCGGGCAAGTAACATACCGATGACAAAGGGAACAACGTATGTTGTTGTGCGGTTTGACCGGTAAAGATCTTCGTAGAATATGTAGTAGCCAATATGACCATCCTGGTTCCTCTATTGGTTATTGATCGGAGATGTGTCTCAATCATGTATACATAGTTCTCGAACCCGTAGGGTCTGCATACTTAACGTTCGATGACGATTTGTATTATGAGTTATGTGTTTTGGTGACCGAAGTTTGTTCAGAGTCCCGGATGAGATCACGGACATGATGAGGAGTCTCAAAATGGTCGAGGGGTAAATATTGATATATTAGAAGGTGGTATTCGGACACCAAAAGGGTTCTGGAGTGTAACAGGTACAAACTGGAGTACCGGAAGGGTTACCGGGACCCCCCGATGGAAGATATGGGCCATATGGGCCATGGGAGGGAGGCTAACCATCCCACAAGGGGCTGGTGCACCCTGTTGGGGAACGCACTAATTTCAAAAATTTGCCTACGCACACACAGGACCATGGTGATGGCATAGCAACGAGAGGAGAGAGTGTTGTCTACGTACCCTCGTAGACCGTAAGCGGAAGCGATCACAACATAGAGGAAGTAGTCGTACGTTCTCCTCGCGATCCTGCCGATCCCAGTGCCGTTACTCCGGCACCTCCGAGTCGATGATGACGTAGAGGAAGTAGTCGTACGTTCTCCTCGCGATCCAGCCGATCCCAGCGCCGTTACTCCGGTGCCTCCGAGTTCTTGGCACACGTTCAGCTCGATGACGCTCCTCGGGCTCCGATCCAGCAAAGCTCCGGGAGGGGGAGTTCCGTCGGCCACGACGGCGTGGTGGACGATCTTGATGTTTCACCGGACGCAGGCTTCGCCTAAGCACCGCTACGATATGACCGAGGTGGAATATGGTGGAGGGGGCACCGCACACGGCTAAGGAACGATCTCAAGGATCAACTTGTGTGTCCTAGGGTGCCCCCTCCCCGTATATAAAGGAGGGAGGGAGGAGGTGGCCGGCCACAAGGGGAGGCGCGCAAGGGAGGAAACCTACTCCAAGTAGGTTTCCCTCTCCTTTCTTATCTTATTTGGAGGGGAAGGAAGGAGTACTAGTATTAGGAAGTAGTACTAGTAGTAGGAATAGGAAGAGGGGAAGGAGAAAGGAAAGGGGGCCCCCTCCCCAATTCGGATTGGGCTTGGGGGCGCCTCCTCCTTGTTCCTTCTCCTTCCTCCTACATGGGCCCAATAAGGCCCATATACCTCCCGGGGTTCCGTAACCTCCCGGAGCTCCAAACTTCTCCGGAACCTTTCCGTGTCCAAATATATCCGTCCAATATATTAATCTTTATGTCTCGACCATTTCGAGACTCCTCGTCATGTCCGTGATCATATCCGGGACTCGAACAACCTTCGTACATCAAAATACACAAACTCATAATATAACCGTCATCGAAACCTTAAGCGTGCGGACCCTACGGTTCGAGAATAATGTAGACATGACCGAGACACATCTCCGGTCAATAACCAATAGCGGGACCTGGATGCCCATATTGGCTCCTACATTTTCTACGAAGATCTTTATCGGTCAGACCGCATAACAACATACGTTGTTCCCTTTGTCATCGGTATGTTACTTACCCGAGATTCGATCGTCGGTATCCAATACCTAGTTCAATCTAAATTCTTGACAAGTCTCTTTACTCGTTCCGTAATACATCATCTCACAACTAACTCATTAGTTGTAATGCTTGCAAGGCTTATGTGATGTGTATTACCGAGAAGGCCCAGAGATACCTCTCCGACAATCGGAGTGACAAAACCTAATCTCGAAATACGCCAACCCAACAAGTACCTTTGGAGACACTTGTAGTACTCCTTTATGATCACCCGATTACGTTGTGACGTTTGGTAGTACCAAAGTGTTCCTCCGTAAACGGGAGTTGCATAATCTCATAGTTACAGGAACATGTATAAGTCATGAAGAAAGCAATAGCAACATACTAAAGCGATCAAGTGCTAGGCTAACGGAATGGGTCATGTCAATCAGATCATTCTCCTAATGATGTGATCTCGTTAATCAAATGACAACTCATGTCTATGGTTAGGAAACATAACCATCTTTGATTAACGAGCTAGTCAAGTAGAGGCATCCTAGTGACACTTTGTTTGTCTATGTATTCACACATGTATTATGTTTCAGGTTAATACAATTCTAGCATGAATAATAAACATTTATCATGATATAAGGAAATAAATAATAACTTTATTATTGCCTCTAGGGCATATTTCCTTCAGTCTCCCACTTGCACTAGAGTCAATAATCTAGTTCACTCAAGAATGATTCTAACACCCATGGAGTCTTGGTGCTGATCATGTTTTGCTCGTGGAAGAGGCTTAGTCAACGGGTCTGCAACGCTCAGATCCGTATGTATTTTGCAAATCTCTATGTCTCCCACTTGGACTTGGTCCCGAATGGAATTGAAGCGTCTCTTGATATGCTTGGTCCTCTTGTGAAATCTGGATTCCTTTGCCAAGGCAATTGCACCAAGATTGTCACATAAGATCTTCATTGGTCCCGATGCACTAGGTACAACACCTAGATCGGAAATGAACTCTTTCATCCAGACTCCTTCATTTGCTGCTTCCGAAGCAGCTATGTACTCCGCTTCACATGTAGATCCCGCCACGACGCTTTGTTTAGAACTGCACCAACTGACAGCTCCACCATTTAACAAAAACACGTATCCGGTTTGCGATTTAGAATCGTCCGGATCAGTGTCAAAGCTTGCATCGACGTAACCATTTACGACTAGCTCTTTGTCACCTCCATATACGAGAAACATATCCTTAGTCCTTTTCGTATTTCAGATGTTCTTGACCGCTGTCCGATGATCCACTCTGGATTACTTTGGTACCTTCCTGCCAAGCTTACAGCTAAGCATACGTCAGTCTGGTACACAGCATTGCATACATGATAGAGCCTATGGCTGAAGCATAGGGAACATCTTTCATTTTCTCTCTATCTTCTGCTGTGGTCGGGCATTGAGTCGACTCAATTTCACACCTTATGTCTACAGGTAAAAACCTTTCTTTGCCTGATCCATTTTGAACTTCTTCAAAACTTTATCAAGGTATGTGCTTTGTGAAAGTCCAATTAAGCGTCTTGATCTATCTCTATAGATCTTGATGCCCAATATGTAAGCAGCTTCACCAAGGTCTTTCATCGAAAAACTCTTGTTCAAGTCTCCCTTTATGCTATCCAGAATTCTATATCATTTCCGATCAGTAATATGTCATCTACATATAATATCGTAAATGCTACAGAGCTCCCACTCACTTTCTTGTAAATACAGGCTTCTCCATAAGTCTGATAAACCCAAATACTTTGATCACACTATCAAAGCGTTTATTCCAACTCCGAGATGCTTGCACCAGTCCATAAATGGATCGCTGGAGCTTGCACACTTTGTTAGCTCCCTTTGGATCGATAAAACCTTCTGGTTGCATCATATACAACTCTTCTTCCGTAAACCCATTCAGGAATGCGGTCTTTACATCCATTTGCCAAATTTCATAATCATAAAATGCGGCAATTGCTAACATGATTCGGACAGACTTAAGCATCGCTACGGGTGAGAAGGTCTCATCGTAGTCAACCCCTTGAACTTGTCGAAAACCCTTTGCGACAAGTCGAGCTTTGTAGACAGCAATATTACCGTCAGCGTCAGTCTTCTTCTTGAAGATCCACTTGTTTTCTATTGCTTGCCGACCCTCGGGCAAGTCAACCAAAGTCCACACTTTGTTTTCATACATGGATCTCATCTCGGATTTCATGGCCTCAAGCCATTTTATGGAATCTGGGCTCACCATCGCTTCTTCATAGTTCGTAGGTTCATCATGATCTAGTAGCATGACTTCCGTAACAGGATTGCCGTACCACTGCAGTGCGGATTTTATTCTGGTTGATCTACGAGGTTCTGTAGTAACTTGATCTGAAGTTTCATGATCAACATCATCAACTTCCTCACTATTTGGTGTAGATATCGCAGTAAACTGGTTTACGTGATAAACTACTTTCAAATAAGGGAGAAGGTACAGATTACCTCATCAAGTTCTACTTTCCTCCCACTCACTTCTTTCGAGAGAAACTCCTTCTCTAGAAAGGATCCATTTTAGCAACAAATGTCTTGCCTTCGGATCTGTGATAGAAGGTGTACCCAACTGTCTCCTTTGGGTATCCTATGAAGATACATTTCTCCGATTTAGGTTCGAGCTTATCAGGTTGAAGCTTTTTCACATAAGCATCGCATCCCCAAACTTTAAAAAACGACAACTTTGGTTTCTTGCTAAACCACAGTTCATAAGGTGTCGTCTCAACGGATTTTGACGGTGTTCTATTCAGCGTGAATGTGGCCGTCTCAAGAGCATAACCCAAAAACGATAGCGGTAAATCTGTAAGAGACATCATAGATCGCACCATATCTAGTAAAGTGCGACACGACGTTCGGACACACCATTGCGCTGTGGTGTTCCGGGTGGCGTGAGTTGCTAAACTATTCCGCATTGTTTCAAATGTAGACCAAACTCGTAACTCAAATATTCGCCTCCACGATCAGATCGTAGAAACTTTATTTTCTTATTACGATGATTTTCAACTTCACTCTGAAATTCTTTGAACTTTTCAAATGTTTCAGACTTATGTTTCATTAAGAAGATATACCCATATCTGCTTAAATCATCTGTGAAGGTGAGAAAATAACGATATCCGCCACGAGCCTCAATATTCATTGGACCACATACATCTCAGTATGCATGATTTCCAACAAATCTGTTGCTCTCTCCATAGTACCGAGAACGGGTTTTAGTCATCTTGCCCATGAGGCACGGTTCGCAAGTGCCAAGTGATTCATAATCAAGTGACTCTAAAAGTCCATCAGTATGGAGTTTCTTCATGCGCTTTATACCGATATGACCTAAACGGCAATGCCACAAATAAGTCGCACTATCATTATCAACTCTGCATCTTTTGGTTTCAACATTATGAATATGTGTATCACTACTATCGAGATTCATTAAAAATAGACCACTCTTCAAGGGTGCATGACCATAAAAGATATTATTCATATAAATAGAACAACCTTTATTCTCTGATTTAAATGAATAACCGTCTCATCAAACAAGATCCAGATATAATGTTCATGCTTAACGCTGGCACCAAATAACAATTATTTAGGTCTAAAACTAATCCCGAAGGTAGATATAGAGGTAGCGTGCCGACCGTGATCACATCGACTTTGGAAGCATTTCCCACGCGGATCGAAACCTCGTCCTTTGCCGGTGTTCGCAATCAGAAGTCCCTGTTTCGAGTTGCAAATATTAGCAACAGAGCCAGTATCAAATACCCAGGTACTACTGCGAGCTCTAGTAAGGTACACATCAATAACATGTATATCACATATACCTTTGTTCACCTTGCCATCCTTCTTATCCGCCAAATACTTGGGGCAGTTCCGCTTCCAGTGACCAGTCTGCTTGCAGTAAAGCACTCAGTTTCAGGTTTAGGTCCAGACTTGGGTTTCTTCCCTTGAGCAGCAACTTGTTTGCTGTTCTTCTTGAAGTTCCCCTTCTTCTTCCCTTTGCCTTTCTTCTTGAAACTAGTGGTCTTATTGACCATCAACACTTGATGCTCCTTCTTGATTTCTACCTCCGCAGCTTTCGGCATTGCGAAGAGCTCGAGGCATAGTCTATACTAACCCTAGCATAATATAGTTCATCACGAAGACTTTGTAGATTGGAGGCAGTGATATAAGAATTCAGTCAATGACACAAACATCCGGAAGAACAACTCACAGTTGAGTCAAGAGATTGTAATACCGGACATTCGAGTATGTGCTCACTGACAGACCCATTCTCCTCCATTTTGCAGCTATAGAACTTATTGGAGACTTCATATCTCTCAATCCGGGCATTCTGCTGAAATATCAACTTCAACTCTTGGAACATCTCATATGCTCCACGACTTTCAAAACGCGTCGTTGAAGACCCGGTTCTAAGCCGTAAAGCATGGCACATCGAACTATAGAGTAGTCATCGACTTTGCTCGCCAGACGTTCTTAACGCCGTCGGTTGCATCAGCGGGCCTGGCACCTAGCGGTGCATCCAGACGTAACTCTTCCGTGCAGCAATGAGGATAATCCTCGAGTTACGGACCCAGTCCGTAATTGCTACCATCATCTTTCAACTTTGCTTTCTCAAGGAACGCATTAAAATTCAACGGAACAACAAGACGAGCCATCTATCTACAAATGCATATAGACAAGCAAGATACTATCAGTACTAAGTTCATGATAAATTTAAGTTCAATTAATCATATTACTTAAGAACTCCCACTTAGACGACATCTCTCTAGTCATCTAAGTGATCACGTGATCCAAATCAACTAAACCATAACCGATCATCACGTGAGATGGAGTAGTTTTCAATGGTGAACATCTTATGTTGATCATATCTACTATATGATTCACGCCGACCTTTCGGTCTCCGTGTTCCGAGGCCATATCTGCATATGCTAGGCTCGTCAAGTATAACCTGAGTATTCTGCGTGTGCAAAACTGGCTTGCACCCGTTGTAGATGGACGTGGAGCTTATCACACCCGATCATCACGTGGTGTCTCGGCACGATTTAACTTTGGCAACGGTGCATACTGTGGAGAACACTACTTGATAATTTTAGTGAGAGATCATCTTAAAATGCTACCGTCAATCAAAGCAAAATAAGATGCATAAAGGATAAACATCACATGCAATCAATATAAGTGATATGATATGGCCATCATCATCTTGTGCTTGTGATCTCCATCTCCAAGCACCGTCATGATCACCATCGTCACCGGCGCCGACACCTTGATCTCCATCGTAGCATCGTTGTCGCCACGCCATCTATTGCTTCTCGACTATCGCTACCGCTTAGTGATAAAGTAAAGCAATTACAGGTATGCGTTTGCATTTCATACAATAAAGCGACAACCATATGGCTCCTGCCGATTGCCGATAACTCGGTTACAAAACATGATCATCTCATACAATAAAATATAGCATCACGTCTTGACCATATCACATCACAACATGCCCTGCAAAAACAAGTTAGACGTCCTCTACTTTGTTGTTGCAAGTTTTACGTGGCTGCTACGGGCTGAGCAAGAACCGTTCTTACCTACGCATCAAAACCACAACGATACTTCACAAATAGACTCCGCTTTAACCTTCTCAAGGACCGGGCGTAGCCACACTCGGTTCAACTAAAGTGAGAGAGACAGCCACCCGCCAGCCACCTTTAAGCACGAATGATCGTATCGGTGATACCAGTCTCGCGTAAGCGTACGCGTAATGTCGGTCCGGGCCGCTTCATCTCACAATACCGCTGAACCAAAGTATGACATGCTGGTAGGCAGTATGACTTGTATCGCCCACAACTCACTTGTGTTCTACTCGTGCATATGACATCAACGCATAAAACCAGGCTCGGATGCCACTGTTGGGGAACGCAGTAATTTCAAAAATTTGCCTACGCACACACAGGACCATGGTGATGGCATAGCAACGAGAGGGGAGAGTGTTGTCTACGCACTCGTGAGACCGTGGCGGAAGCGATCACAACGTAGAGGAAGTAGTCGTGACGTTCTCCTCGCGATCCCTGCCGATCCCAAAGGTTGCCATTACTCCGACACCTCCGAGTCGATGATGACGTAGAGGAAGTAGTCGACGTTCTCCTCGCGATCCAGCCGATCCCAGCGCCAGCATTCGGCGCCTCCGAGTTCTTGGCACACGCTCAGCTCGATGACGCTCCTTGGGCTCCGATCCAGCAAAGCTCCGGGAGGGGAGTTCCGACATCACGACGGCGTGGTGACGATCTTGATGTTTCACCGACGCAGGGCTTCGCCTAAGCACCGCTACGATATGACCGAGGTGGAATATGGTGGAGGGGGGCACCGCACACGGCTACGGAACGGTCTCAAGGATCAACTTGTGTGTCCTAGGGTGCCCCCCCTCCACCGTATATAAAGAAGGGAGGGAGGAGGTGGCCGGCCACAAGGGGAGGCGCACCAAGGGAGGGGGAAACCTACTCCAAGTAGGTTTCCCTCTCCTTTCCTTATCTTATTTGGAGGGGGAAGGAAGGAGTACTAGTATTAGGAAGTAGTACTAGTAGTAGGAATAGGAAGAGGGGAAGGAGAAAGGAAAGGGGGGGTCGGCCCCCCTCCCCAATTCGGATTGGGCTTGGAGGGCGCCTCCTCCCTTGTTCCTTCTCCCTTCCTCCTACATGGGCCCAATAAGGCCCATATACCTCCCGGGGTTCCAGAACCTCCGGAGCTCCAAACTTCTCCGAACCTTTCCGTGTCCAAATATATCCGTCCAATATATTAATCTTTATGTCTCGACCATTTCGAGACTCCTCGTCATGTCCGTGATCATATCCGGACTCGAACAACCTTCAAGACATCAAAATACACAAACTCATAATATAACCGTCATCGAAACCTTAAGCGTGCGGACCCTACGGTTCGAGAATAATGTAGACATGACCGAGACACATCTCCGGTCAATAACCAATAGCGGGACCTGGATGCCCATATTGGCTCCTACATTTTCTACGAAGATCTTTATCGGTCAGACCGCATAACAACATACGTTGTTCCCTTTGTCATCGGTATGTTACTTACCCGAGATTCGATCGTCGGTATCCAATACCTAGTTCAATCTCACATCGGCAAGTCTCTTTACTCGTTCCGTAATACATCATCTCACAACTAACTCATTAGTTGTAATGCTTGCAAGGCTTATGTGATGTGTATTACCGAGAAGGCCCGTAGATACCTCTCCGACAATCGTTGTGACAAAACCTAATCTCGAAATCGCCAACCCAACAAGTACCTTTGGAGACACCTGTAGTACTCCTTTATGATCACCCGATTACGTTGTGACGTTTGGTAGTACCCAAAGTGTTCCTCCGTAAACGGGAGTTGCATAATCTCATAGTTACAGGAACATGTATAAGTCATGAAGAAAGCAATAGCAACATACTAAAGCGATCAAGTGCTAGGCTAACGGAATGGGTCATGTCAATCAGATCATTCTCCTAATGATGTGATCTCGTTAATCAAATGACAACTCATGTCTATGGTTAGGAAACATAACCATCTTTGATTAACGAGCTAGTCAAGTAGAGGCATACTAGTGACACTTTGTTTGTCTATGTATTCACACATGTATTATGTTTCCGGTTAATACAATTCTAGCATGAATAATAAACATTTATCATGATATAAGGAAATAAATAATAACTTTATTATTGCCTCTAGGGCATATTTCCTTCACACCCCCCACAAGGGAGGAGGCCGAATTGGACCGGGGAAAGGGGGCGCCACCCCCCTTTCCTTCTCTTACTCCCTCTTCTTCCCCCTTTCCACCTTCGTAAGAAGGAAAAAAAGAGGGGGGGGGGGCGAATCCTACTAGGAGTGGAGTCCTAGTAGGACTCCCCCTCCCTTGGCGCGCCCCTGGTGGCCGGCCTCCTCCTCCCTCCTTTATATACGGGGGTAGGTGAGGGAGTCCTGGATTAGGGGGTATCCGGACAGCCGGACTATATACTTTGGCCGGCTGTTGGACTATGAAGATACAAGATTGAAGACTTCGTCCCGTGTCCGGATGGGACTCTCCTTTGCGTGGAAGGCTAGCTTGGCGATTCGGATATGTAGATCTCCTTCTCTGTAACCGACTCTATGTAACCCTAGACCCCTCCGGTCTCTAAATAAACCGGAGGGTTCAGTCCGTACACTACAAAAAACACACATCCGTGATGATACATGTTTGTCACAGTAGGTCGCGTTTTTTGTCATGCATGTACATCCATGACAAATTTATGACAGAATCAAGATAGTCATACCTGTGCTGTCGTAGAAGTGTTCCATGACATTACCAAAATTATCATTACGGAAGTGTCCACTTCCATGACGATAAATAGCGTGTCACAGAAGTGCTTTCGTCAAGGGTGACCGACACGTGGCATCCACCGTAACGGAACACCGTTAAGCTATCGGGTCGGGTTTTGGATCTGATAACCCGTTAACAGCCCCGACCAATGGGAAATTTCCACGTGTAAAATTCGTATTGGCCGGACGAAACCCGTGTCAGCTCGTTAGTGGGTCAGATAGGCGCCTGTGATATGTCGACACGTGCCACGGCCCACCACTGGCCCATTTAGCTTACAAAGCCGACCCGTTTGACTTGGTAAAAAGTTAACGGGCTGGCCCATGAAAAGCATGTTAACAGTCTCTTCGCAAATAGCCCATTTTACGGCCCGTTAGGCACTAAACGAAATCGGCCCAACAACGTCATGTGGCCCGTCGAATATAACACCAGCCCATTTCACTTTCGGCGCATGTATATCCCACGACGTCTTTCGGCCCATATGAGGCCTTCGTATCTTTCGGCCCTTTACAGGCCCACGGTGACTCTAGCCCATATTGAACAGTAATTTTCTTTGTACCCGTTAACGGCCCGTGATTTACATGGGCCGTTTTCAGCCCGTGTTAGCTTTCGGTCTATTGACGGCCCATACGTTCTTGGGCTCCTTTTCGGCCCTCGATTACTTCCGGCCCGTTACTGGCCTGTTCCCCTAATGGGCCAAATTCGACCCATGGCAAGAGTCGGTTCGTTACTGGCATGTTCCCCAAATGGGCCAAATTCGGCCCATGGCAAGAGTCGGCCCGTTACTGGCCTGTTACCCTAATGGGCCAAATTCGGCCCATGGCAAGAGTCGGCCCGTTTCTGGCCAGCCCGTCCTATATTCTGGTCCATTAATGACCCGTTATGCCTGTGACAGAATTAAGCTTTTGCAGTCCTACGGCCTATTAACGGCCCGTTACTGTGCTGGGCCGATACCAGTTACGCCCGATTATGGCCCATGTAGACCCATTTATCCGACGGCCCGAGGCCCACCGATTACAGGCCCATTTATCGGCGGCCCGTAGGAGACCCATGGATCCTACGGCCCGTATATGGCCCATGGGTAGTTGCGGCCACTAGCAAACCAGGGAGAAACAAGACTAGGAAATAAATAAGGCCCAAACTAACGCTTAGGCTATTAAGGCGATTGCAGATTACATCCACTCGGCATCAAAGATCGCCACCAGTGCAAATATAGGGAACACCCTACACTATACAAAAATGGCTTGCTGTTTTCTTCAGCCGGTGGCTGCACGTTAAGAATAAATTTTGTATCACACCAAAACAAATTACAACTATATAACAAAAGGAAGGTTGGCATAAAACTTAACAGTCTAGCAGATAAATGCACCACCAGAAGTTCAGAAGCTCGGTTCATTTGACCTGATTGTTACGTTTTCATGCTGTATTGTTCGATGGAACACCATAACCCTCGCCTTCATTTCCCCTAGGCTCCTGAACAACATAGCAAATGTCTGATAGTCTGGTTTCAAAACCATGCATATCTTCACGACATTGAGCAATGTTTCTCCTTGTTTCACAAAGGGCCTCTGTTAGGGAATGGACTTGTGTCTGGAGCGCAGATACAACATTGCATTGAGATTGCATATCTTGATCATGAGGCAGTTTGGATGATATTGCCTTAACAACCAACCCAAAGATACACAGAATGTGCTTTTGGCAATCGTTAGTGGACATGTATCTTGACCCACTGCAGCAAGAGCCGACATTGCGGTTATAGTTGCCTCGCCACCTTCGTAAGGTGGGGGTTCCACCATTTTTCCATAGCTCGCTGAAAAGTTGAGTTTTTACATTAGTAGTACCATAATGTAAGATATTAAGGAGGCAGCAAAACCAAACAAAATAGCTTTGGTCTATATACATAACTTATTCTGGTGAACCCATGTAAAATATTAGTTGTATTTTATTGCAAAGTACATAATAAAACCAGGTTCCAAACATATGACCAAGTACCATCGCTAATGTATTGTCTATTTCTTCACATAGTATTGAGGGCTAAGGATAAAGAGACAAAGTTTATAATACGGTAAGCATAGTATGACATCATTCATATCACAAAACAACTGAGAATGCATAAATAGGCAATTGTAACGTTGTGTGGGCAAGTCCAGCACGGAACTAGATTACGGGTCAAGATCAAAGGAACATCACTCCTCCCTTTTAAACCTTGTAAGGTGCATTATACACTAAGACAATTGTGTATAAATTTGAAAAGAGTAATAGACATTGGCTGCAAACCATGCAGTTCAAGGCACAAGTCAGAGTAAGTAGTAGTTAAAAGGCATGAGGATTAATGACTTACAACAGCGGCTTTGACTGGTGTAGTCATGCCCTTCTTCTTGCTGGTGTGACAGTCCTTGAAGATTTCCACAGCATTTGGTTCAGGTACTTCTTGGTCCTTGCGGGCTTTCCTCTGCATTTCGAACAAGTCAATATAGATCTGATAATATGGTACAGCGAAAAGAGTGAAACAACAGCTAATTACAAGATCCTCGCAGTGTGCAATATAGCTACGAGATCCTGTTGTCTGTTGGAATTTCACTTTCGTACGGTTGGCCTTGTTCTTTTAATAGTTCACCTACAAGAAGATAGATTTGTGTGGCACATGCGTCAATAGGACTTCAACATGTGATCTGATCACATATATATTATGTACCTGATACTTCGGATCAGACCAGTGTTTAACAAGGCCCCTCCAGTCTTCATCCGATATATTTTCCACTGGAGATGTTTGGGAAAGTTCACTGTTCGCCTTGCCTTCAAAGTGAGTTTTCCTCAAGTTATATATACCGATACTGTCGCAGAGTAGACTTGAAAACATGGGTGCAAGCTTTTCTGGTTGCATCATCTTGGCTATCCAACTTGAACCTCATCTGTTGAAAATTATGGGAGTCTCATTATCAGCAACCTAGAAAGTATGGGACAGAGCAAGATGACATTACTAGTTTCCATACATAACCATACTTACAGATAAATGGTCGAGGAAGGTGTTGAACTGGGTTTCTTCTTTGTCATTCCTGTACTGAATCCATGTTGGGAGGATACGTACATGACACCTAACGGCAACCGCTGCCTCTGATACTAACTTGGCTGACTTCGTAGCATCACGTGGCCTTTTTAAACCTAGCTCAAAACAGATCTCCATTCTTCCTCCTCTAGATTTAGTTAACCTATCGAGCATTATCCCTGATGTTTGTTTTCTCTTGCGCCTAGGTGCAAGTCCAACAACAAACATAGGAAGTGTTAGTGTACATCAAACTGCGAGACCACATATAAAGAAGCATGCAACTATAACTTGACTCCAGCAACTACCTTCTTGCTGTTGAAGCTCACAAGGTTCATATGATATTGCCAACTCGTCTTGTGTCAAGAGTGCTTGGGAAGTAGTGTCAGGTGGCAAGGGAGCTTGGGAACGTGCTGCTAGCTCAGTTGACGCACGAGTATGTCGTGCAGCTGGTAGTACTGTGGTAGGTGTTGCAAGAACTAGGGATGTCTCTGCTTGTTTGGTGGCAGCTATTTGTTTCTGTTTGGCTTTTTTTGCAGTTCGTGTAGCATGGGATGCCGTGTTTGTAGAATTTTCCGCTGGACTTTCACCTTCTATTGCACCATCGCAAATAGAATCTGCAGGATTCATCCGCTTCTCATTCCCTGCCATTCTATGTTTCTTCCTCTTTCTCTGTGCCATGTTAAGTCAAGCCGGCAAGAAAAATGAATAAAATTTAGTTCTTCAGAACAAATTGATGCGTGATGCAGACGAATAAAACTTTGATGTTAGACAACCACATGATAGGAGGATGTAATATGTATGAAAAACAGGATGGAAGAGATAACCAGAACTATGATGTGTAAACTAAGAAGAAGACATTTCACCAAAAAGGCATGAAGATGCTACAAATATCGCTCTGCCAAGTTAACAGTGTCTCAGCATAAATGACGTTTAAACAAATGTGAAGCAGTACAAGAAATAAATCATATGCAAGATGCAAACAACATCACACTACCATGTTAGATGTCTCGCGTCATTAGTGCCATTGCATATTCACAGCATTGCATATTCACAGCTTATGATGTGTAAACTAAGGAGAAGGCATTTCAACAAATTAGAAGCAATGAAAGCTAGACACCATATGAAAGATGCAAATAATATCACTCTACCAAGTTAAAACTGTCTCGTCATAAGTGCCATTTCAACAAATTAGTAGTACAAGCTAGAAAAGAATGTGAGATGTAACCTATATCACACTCCGAAGTCAAACGTGTCTTATGATAAGTCATTGTTGCAGGTTACACAACAGTAGTAATTTGATGTAAGAACATGGTGTGATAGATGATATTGTATGTTCTAGAAACAGGAACACGTGTCTTATTCAAGTATAATGTGTAAAGTAAGCAGATGGAATTCAACAAAATTAGAAGCAATACAAGCTAGACATCACACATAACATGCAACCACATATAACAGTGCCAAGTTAGAGGGAGCACCCGTGATGCTGCACTAGGGGAGACGTGCTCATCATAAACAGAGCTTTGTTGAGTGTCTATGCATGTGTTGTCTGGGAAATCATCTTGGGGGTGTGGAGGAGTAGAAACTGTAGAGGCCCTTCGTTTGGAAGGAGCACCTTTATCCGCTGCCTTGCTAACTTCCTTCCACTTTATTGATTTTGAATTATCAAGTAAAACCGACAAGAAAAAGCAACAAAATTCTCTCTTCAGAACTCATTCATGCATGATACTGACAATCACTACTTTGATGTAAGGAAAACACATGATACCATGATGGAATATGTACGCAAAACAGGACGGCATGGCATGTTCACAACTGTTTGTGTAAACTAAGCAGAAACCATTCCAGCAAATAAGAAGCAATGCAAGCTAGACACCACATGAAAGATGCAACCAATATGACTGCCAAGTTAAAAGCGTCCCATCATAAATGGAATTTCAACAAATTCGAAGTAGCGCATGCTATAAATCATATGAAAGATGCAACTAATATCGCACTGCATATACTAAAGGTGTCTCGTCATATTGGTTGATCACGGGATACAAAAAAAACAATAGTTTTATGTAAGGACATGCTTAATAGACAGATGTACTCAGACTAAATACAGGAAGGCATGTCACATTAATGTATAATGTCACATTTACAGGAGTATAAGCTAAGCGCATCAGCACATGCAGTTTAACCAGATTGGAAGAATTACAATCTAGACACCATATGCAACATGCAACCACATATCACGCTGCCAAGTTAGAGCAAGCACCTGCAATGCTAGTGTAGGGAAATGCTGTAATCAACTACTGAGCTACGTTCACCATCTTCATCTAGCATTTACATTTCTTGAGAATCATGTCGGAGGTCGACGCTGCATTCTTTAAATGAGGAGTAGTCCCCTTGCCTGCCTGCCTCGTCATAAGTGATTGATGAGGGATACACAAGAACATTAGTTTGATGTAAGAACATGGTTAATACACAGATGTACTAGCATGTACCAAAAACAGAAAGGCATGTCATATTCAAAGGTATAATGTGTAAGCTAAGCAGATGCAATTTAACCAAATTGGAAGCAATACAAGCTAGACATCCGGCTGGAGTGGTGAACATGATCATCTAGGACCTAAGAGCCTGGTGGGAGGCAGGCTGCTTCGCCACCATCGCGAATTTTTAGTTGGCTTCCAGGTGATGCCTATATTTGCTGGGCTTATCACTGGCTCGGCCACTGCCCTGACTAGCTATTTGTCTTCTGGTGCTCACGGGATGGTGGTTTATGTAAAAAATATCTTTCCTTATCTTAATAAAGACCGACTTCAGCCTTTCGAATACAAGCTAGACACCAACATGCAACCACATATGACACCGCGAAGTTAAAGCAAGCACCTGGGATGGTGGTTCATTGCGAGCGAGGTCATCAACTATAGAGCTACGTTTATCGTCTCCATCTGCTGACACTGCACCCTTTATAGCGTTGTAACGTGTCTTGCCTACCCGTATACCAAGCTGGAGCAACTTCTCTCTTTTCTTTGCTGCTTCTCTTCCGGCAGGAGTGTCTGAAATAGCCTTGCATAAAAACACAATAGTGAGAGTATGGGTGAAGTGTGTGCATAACTAGTGCACTGTAAAAGTAGCAGATAGCAGGTGGCTTAAAAATAAATGACAGGAGACATATGATAGCTCTACAACATTGCATGGCAAAAAAAATTAGATTCTACTCCGTATGATTTTGTAATATATGAGCATAGGAAATGCAGGTACTCCTCCAGCACACCGCCACATGTGGTCATATCTAAGATAACAGTCGACTGAAAATAAATAGGTTAGTCGATTTTTTTAATGAACCGTCCGATCTATAAGGAACGGGCAGATGGCCTTCGTCTACCTCCCGCCAGTCACTGTTGGCGATCTTTCAGGAACCGCCAGCGACCACCGGCCCAGACCCGTGCCTCCGCCGCCCCGCCCTCCCATCGACCTCACACCACCGCCGTGCTTGGCAGCGCCCCCAAGCCATCCCTTTAATCCCGGCCGACCTCCAGATCAGGCGCCAGTAGCTCTAGGCCGCAGACGCCCCTAAGATAAGCACCAAGGCGCTGCTTCCCTGGCGTAATAGTCGTACTAGTGCCTGTTACGCCGGGGAATGCTTCCGTTAATTGGGAATCAACTGGCCAGAATTGAAATTCAGTGGGGCGACGGACCTCTAGCTAAGGTGAAATAGTATATGAGGAGAAACCTTGTGCATCGCGAGTTACTAGGAACATCTAGTATCAAGAAGAAGCGGTCAACTAGTGTCTTCTGTGGGATGAATACCGTGCAAGCAGAGACGTAAGATTTGCACGAATAAGGGAAGAGGAGTACCTTCTTCGGTTGCCGGTGTGGTCACCTCCACATGTCGCGTCGATCTTCTTGTTTTTACCGGGGAAACCGATGTTCTGGAGGGTGCAGGCTTGGACGAACCCATGGCCAAATTGTTGACTGTGTTGCCGTGGCTGTATGTCGGCGGAGGGGAAGCAGATCCGAGGCGGCGAAGGACGGCGTAGCAGGAACAGCTCCGGTGCGGTGGAGGGTGGCGAAGTTGGAGCGGCAGCGGTGAGGCGCAGGACGGCGTGGTTGAACTGGCTCGGGTACGGACGGCTCGGCCTCGGCTTCAACTACTAGCCGTGGAGGGCGTTGTGGTTGAGGTTGCGGTGGACGACGGCGTCGGGGTATCGGCTCCGGCGTGATGGAGGAGGCGGCGGTTGATGGGTCTGATGGGGTGGCGGACGGAGGACGCCGGGTTTCAAGGGCTGGTGGAGAGGTAGTTTTGGCACCCACGGAGTACGAATGGGGAATCAGACGGGTGGGGGGGAACCATGTTTCGGTCTGGGACGCACTTGTTTTTGGCTGTTTTGAACAGAAGATGGGACGCGCTTGTTTGAAATTTGGGGAAAGTACAAACTTTGCCCCCCTCTTAAATTTCGGACCTACTGCGGGTCGGGGGTAGGATGGTAATCCCAAGTGTCCCAAATAGTGGGCGGGAGCGATTTAGGCCGCGCGCATGTGTGTTTAGGTAACCATTGTGTATGAATGTTTTTCCGAGGCGGTTGCGTGGCGTCTAGATGAAGCTACAAACCTACCCTGGTTTAGACCTTTGGACATCGGGCCGGTAGGTTTCACAGGTCGGAGTTATTAGAAAAGTAATTTCCTTGTACTACCAAACATTGGTCTAATGCGGTTTCGGGCGAGTAGAGGCTCTTTTGGCGCTTTGTTCGAAATTTTGAAACACAAGCATTCATGTTTAGAGTGCTCTTGAACTATGAGGATTGACCTAAATAGACAACATTATATTTGACCTTGTATGTTTGAAAACCTCATTAAATTATCCGCTTCCTTTTGAATTTTGACATTTGAAAATCCTATAACTACGATTATTTTGGAATGGAGGAGCTAAATTTGAATCTATTTTGTACACGACTACATATGCTATTATGTACAAAATCAGAGCAAAGATTGGTACCCCCATAGTTTAGGTATGGTTTACAAATGCCATGATATCAAATTCAAATAATTGAATGGACTTCATGTTGAATTCGATTTTTAAACCACCTTAGGTTGAATTCAAATGTATACTAGTTCATAGGTAGCTATTTATAAATGTCCATTGTGTAACTTTCAGATGTATAATGTGCTTTACACACACAACATGAACTATACTCACGTTTATATTCAATTGCTAAAGCGATGCATTGTCTGGAGTTCAAAATACTAACTATGTGGATCAATTGTGTCGAATAATAACATAGACATGCTCAAATTCGATAGAATCTAGATGTCTGATGGATCAATGACCGCTCCTTACGCGAATTGCAAATATCATGATCCCATCCTAATATTTGGATACAATTTATATCTTTAATCAATGTGTAGAGCAGTCTTTTATGTGTAGTTTCACTCTCCATCGGTGGTCTCTCACACATGCTCACACACTCTCTCCCGAGGTGTCTTTCTCGCACATATTCTCTAGATACAACCCTCGCTCCCTCTCGTAACCATTTACAACTGTTTTCACTAACCTTTATCACAAGCACTCTTCCTCTCGCAAACATACACACGCACAATCCTCATCGACCCTTTCTATATACATGGACCTGCCTACGTGTCACATGTACGCACATTATCTTTACGCCTGTCTCTCACGCATTATCTCACACCTCTCTTCCTAATCGACGAGTATGATTCTAGCAGAGCATTCTGTAGGATTCCCCTTAAAGTTAGGTTGGATGAATAGTAATATCAGAGATAGAGGGGTTACCTTAGTCCGAGAACCTAGGGTTACAAATCCTAGCCGGCTTTGTCAGTGGACATAGAGTCCTTCACAATTCTGCTATCTTTGTCTTGTACGACTAGTCATCCATGGGTCTTCCTAAATGTGTCATGGGCCGACCAATGTGGCGCAGGACGGAACCGAACAAAGGGCCTCACCTCGACCCACGGACCTCACGCGGTGACACACCCTCTGCCCCCACGTCTCATTATCTTCTCACACCCACACATACCAACAAAACACCACACACAGAAAAATTCTCCTGGTGCCTCTATTCCCCCCCCTTGCATATACACACTCAAGGGAATGGAATCTCTTGTCGTGACGTCATATTCCTCTCTCTCTCTCTCTCTCTCTAGACCACCCTCATTTCTCATGCTATCCCCCCCCCCCCTGTCGGCCCCTCTATCCATGCCTCTCTCGAATACGTAATACACACACATACCTCTCTAGGCCCCGCCAAATGCATCAACTACACATTCACACATGTTACATCACGTACCCCATTGATCTAAAAAGCCCTCTCTTCATGTTTATTTCGCATACAACATTCCTTTTGAATAAAGTGTGGCCAAAAAATGATTTAGAATTTCTACATATATACAACATTACAAAGTTATATGGAGGAGTATCTGACGCTAATTTGCATTACATTGTGCCCACAATGATATTTATTCCATACTGTGAATTTGTATATTTTTATACTGTATACAAAGTTAGTCATAATAAAGAGAAACGAAGAGCATCTCTCTCTCCATCGCATACCCCCCCTGTACGGCCCTTTCACGTATGCACACAAAACTATCTCCATGTCCTCTAAAAGTAAGCCCCCAGAAAATTCACGCGTGTTTCATCTTTCTCTCGCGATATATGCAATGACGATCATTGTATTTGAAGTGAAAGCATGATACATACATTGGACTTCATAATCCACTCATTACGGTCACCGTTTACATTTAGTGGTTATTATACAGTCACGGGCTCACCGTACAACTTTGTATTTGCTCATGACATGACTAGTTGACCAGTTGAACGCTCCACGTGGCACCTGATCTAGTGTTGCATCACATTATCTCACTAACATCGTGCCCACCTGTCGACTTGTATCTACTCTACATCTACACTATTATAAAATACTTAAAATACACTCTTATAAAAAACAGAGTTGGTAATGATGGTGTGCCTGCCATCCTGCAATATAGGCCGTCCGATTTATATCTGACGGATAGGAAATAAACTATGGCAGTTTTGCAAAAAGGTACCCACACACCTCTCCCTATTTGCAAATAAGGCCTTCCCTTGTTCATCCTTTTCTCTCACAAGATAAACAAGTCATACAAATGCATCTTGATGTTACGTGCAACGCACGGGCATCTTGCTAGTAAGAATGAAAACAAACGACAAAAAAATATTTTGACGGTGGTGCGAAGTCATGACCGCGGGCACAACAGACAAGGTGGCCTTGTATTGGTATGTTGAGCCGTCTGTTTTAACACACATGAGCTGGTGTGGTGATTATACACATATGCACGCATGCACACAAACTCCATCCACGCAACACTCACACAAACACATGCACCCACGCACGCACGCAACACTCACACGTACACACGCAGCCATGCACACACGCAACACTCACACACACACACGCACGCATGCATGCACACACCAGTACACCACACGACCAACACACACTCTCACGCTCAAGTGCTCAACCTACACGTGCATGCGCACACATCAGGCCCTGACAGACACATACACAACCAGGTGATTCCCGCGCACGGGTTGGAGCCTTGTCGCGCCTGCGTAAATTTGTGTTTATCTGACCTTTTCCCTATGCGAACTGACAGGTGGGACCCACAAGGAACGTGGTCAATTTAACTAGTCAACATGGCGCCACGCAGACTATTTGGCCGGTCAACAGAGTGCAATCCGATGCTGAACTGTGAGCAAGTGACCGGATAATCACCGCAAAACGTATATAGTGACCGTAATCAGCTTATTCTGAAGTTCGGTGACCGTACTATGCTTTTCTCTCTGTAGGCCCTCCAAAACTACATCTCTACATGTTCTCGCATGTTACATCTAACAACTATGCAATACAACACTACTACTACACTCTAACACAATAAATCTTATGTGTTTTTAGGTTTACTAAATATCATATTGTTACTTATAATTATTCAGTTTGCGTACATTAAAATTGCCTTTGAAATGTATGGCCAGTATCATCTACCGCGCGGGAAAAATCCCGCCCTTTCCTGCTTAATCTTGTTTGTATCGATGGATCTTGAGTATAATCAAAACTATATTACTATACATTACAAGTGACAGTTCAACTGGCCGTCGTGTCGTCTACTCCTCCGTCGTAAGAGTGGAGCGCTCGCTTTCATAAATCTTCTAGTCTCTTTCGCCGACATGTGGGACACCAAGCTACCGGGTCCACGTGCCATACCGGAATACAGTGCAGAGCAGCCGGGGTGAAGCACCCCAGCCATGGCGTCGGCGTAGTAATGAGCAATGAGGCGTCAAATCACAAAGCTGAACCTTTCCCGCAGTTAAGTTGGAGGGACAAAGTAATAATGCTAAAAAAGAAGTTGGAGGGATGAAGCAACCATCATTTCACTCGTTGCTGAATCCGCTTCTCCCTCATCTTCTTCAACTTAACCACGTGTTGCTTCTGCCGTTGTTCTGCCTCATGTGGGACGCGGATCAGCTTGGTTGCTTCTCCCTCATCTTCTTCAACTTAACCATGTGTTGCTTCTGCCGTTGTTCTGCCTCATGTGGGACGTGGATCAGCTTGGTAAAGCACTGACACGTGGGACCGCATGTTAGCAAACCGCCAGGACAACGTCCTCCGAAAATAAGAAACCTCCCCCGCCATCTGCGCGGCAAAATCACCTCCTTTTTACTAATCTTTGATTCTATAATTTTTTAGATCAATATAATTGAGATTTGTATAGATAGCACACAGGAGCAAAACCAAGTGGTACGGTTAAGGGCATCCTCAATGTGTAGCCAAATGTGAAAATAGCTTTTGGCATCGTAGGAACCATTGTGGACGGCGTTGCCAAAGCCAAAAAGATGGAGTCGAAGCTCCCTGGTTGATTGATTGAAGGAATAGAAAAATGCAACGTCTCTCCTCTTTCTCCCATGCTTGGACGCATGTAGGAGTAGTACAGTATAGAGCATAGAGTCTACTCCCCTGTCCCTTCTATCACAAATCACAAAGCAGTGAGGCGTCAAATCACAAAGCACGGACGAAGCAACTATCGTTTCACTCTTCGCTGACTCCGCTTCTCCATCGTCTTCTTCGAGAAACCATCTCACCGCACTAGTACTCCTAGTAGTAGTACTAGTAAAGGACTTCCTGGATGCAAATAAGGCGGTTGTCTCGGCTTGCAGCGGCACTTTGCGAATGACTTACCGTGGTCTCCCTCAATGGTGTTCTCCGTCAAACGCGCTTCGCCAAACAACAAAAAAAAGTAAATCGGCGTCACACCGCAATGGGCAAGGAATTAAAATATAGTTACTACGTACATTTTTTTTGTACACAAGGCCAGTATATCAAAATTACAATTTGCAAAGGGCCACTAACACTAATCGAGGCAAAATTGATGGGGTTAGCAACCAAGGACATTAATATCCCCTGCATGCATGCGGAACTGAGAAGGTTCGTTTGCACGGCGCTGCATTAATCAAGCGATGATGAGTGAGATGGTTAGCTCTTTGGTCTTTCGAGAGAAAAAATACGCATTAATTGACACATGAAACGAGGATTTGTATTGAAAACCCCGCCTTTCTTTTTTAACACTAGTACTCCTAGTACGTACTACCTCCGTCCTGGTTTATAGGTCCCTTTTATAGTTTGTGCCAAATTTTGACTAAAGATTTAACTAACAAAATGTTAATGCATGTCAAGAAAAATTATCTCATTTGATTCGTATTTGAACATAGTTTTGAAAAATATAATGTTTGGTGACATGCGTGAACATTTTCTTAGTTTAATCTATGGTCAAAATTTGGCACGAAATACAATGGGGACCAATAAACCCGGACAGAGGTAGTACGTACTTATCCTGTTTGGGTCTAGGCCTTGCATTGCCAAACTTCGCCACACATTTTTGCCAAGCTTTTCTAAAGTTTTCAAAATGAGAAGGAGGTACACTTGCGCACGGCTTTCGCGGTCGCACCGCACCCTCACACGGTCGCTCCTGCACGCCGCGGTCGCACCGCACCCTCACACTTCGCTCCTGCACGCCGCAAACCCAACCAAGGGAACGCACCCTCACTGACACGTGCTGTCGCATGTGAACAAACCAAACTCAGCCATCCTATCGCTGACACATAATTTTCGTTCATAGAGTATGTTTATCCAACCGGAGTATCCGTACGGCCCGTGCGATGGTCTGTTGGGGAAGAAGAAGAGGTGAGGAAGAAGGAAAGAAGGGTTAGGAGGCGTAGGATATTCATCCAACCACCTGAAATGGTAGACTTAGGCGACTTGCATTACAAATAGTATGTTTTTACACAGCAAAAGACCCATAATAATAAAAACAACAACATAAAGAAAAACTATCACTGCTCGTGGAAAGAGACGGCCTCGTCGTCTTTGGCTGCCGGCCTTGAACCAGCTGTCGCTGCCGGCGTGTGTCTCCGCACCGTGGTTGTCCTCGGCCTCCAGCCTACTCGTTCAAGCGGGCGTCGGGCGCTTCTGCAGACGGGCGAGCACATCCCGGTTCAAGTCTAGGACGTCCGGTTCCGCCCGCAGGAGGGCCTCGATGGCAGCGGCATCCGTGCGCTCCGCGTCGAGTTGAGCCTCCGCTGCCCGGTTCAACTCCAGGACTTCCGGTTCCGCTTGCAGGAGGGCGTCGATGAGAGCGGCATCCGCGCGCTCCGCGTCGAGTCGAGCCTCTGCCGCCCAGTTCAAGTCCAGTACTTCCGGTTCCACACGCAGGAGGGCGTCGATGAGAGCGGCGTCCGCGCCTCTGTGTCGAGTCGAGCCTCAGCCGCCCGGTTCATGTCCAGGATGTCCGGTTCCGCCTGCAGGAGGGCCTTGATGGCAGCGGCATCCGCGCGCTCTGCCTCAAGTTGAGCCTCCGCCGCCCGGTTCACATCCACGACATCCGGTTCCGCCTGCAGGAGAGCCTCGATGGCAGCGGCATGCGCGCGCTCCGCGTCGAGTGGAGCCTCTGCCTCCAGGTCCTCCTTTAGTATCGCCATGTTGAACGCTGGTCCTCCTGCACCATGGGGGACTCGGACGCCGGCATGAAGTCGACCTCCGCAGTCGTCTCATACCCATCGGGGGCCTTCTGCGCAGCGACCTCCGTAGTGAACATTGGATCGGCTTCCTCCTCCTCGTAGCTTGGCTCCAGAGAACTCGGGGATTGGCCCGCCGCAAAGTGAGCTTGGGAACGGAGGTCTGTGTCGTCGACCGCCGATGCAATTTCTGCGCGGCGCTCCGGTGTCAGCATCTTGTAGTAAGTGTTATTGCGGCGCACCATGGCTTTCCGGCGAACTAGGGGACGCTTGCTGTGGGCTAGGGGATCGAAAGGTGGGGGAATGGGATGGAGATTTGGTGTGGTTTTAGGGCAGTGGCTGGCGTAGGCCGAGCAGCGAAGGTTCCGGTGTGAATAGTGGTTCCGGTGACGACCGGTCAATCGGTTTTGACTGTACATCGCTCTTGTCGCGTTCGCGTTGCAGCCCGGCACGCTGGACCCTCCACGTCGCTCACCGAATGGAATGCGCTTTGTCTTGCGTTTTCGCTCGCTTGTGGGACCGCAGTTGAGAGCAAACCGACGTCCCTCCCCCTCCCCCGCCCGTGTCATTTATTATACCACTACTCCCTCCGTTTTATGCGGAGTAAATAAAAACAGAGGGAGTATACTACGGATGAGGATCCCCTGACGTGGCCGAACCCATTGAGTAACTGACATGCGGGGCCTAGCAAGCATGGGGTTCGCCAGTAAGTGACCGAAAGGGAGGGTAAGACAGGGATACCTACGTCAGAGGATCCACTTCCACTATACTACTTTGACCAAATGTTAGAGTAATAATATATGACATGCAACTTACACAAATGTTAGAGTAATAATATATGACATGCAACTTACACAAAGCATACAGGGTCTAATGCGTTTTTCGAGGCTAACTTTGACCAAATGTTAGAGTAATAATACATGACATGCAACTTACACAAAGCATATGGTCAATTTCTTATGTGAAAGGAGTTTCCAATGATATAATTTTCACATTATACATCTCATGTACTCCCTCCATCTAGGTGTGTAAGTCATCTTACAAAAACCAAATAATCTCAAAACACGTAGGCGCGGTGCATTAACTTCTACCTCGTTTCTTGTTTCTTGACATATGAACCAATAAGAGATGAGGGTGTGCATGCTTTTAATGACCCGAGACTATCAAACATGACATGCAGTGGTTAGTTCATTGCATGCAATACTATTAATTAGCAAATAAACATTAATGTCTCTCGTTTTCCCCTCCTCCTTGGTCATGGTGCACAACCTAAGATGACTTACTCACCTATGTGAAAGGAGTACTATTAATCTTGTCAATGGTCAAATTGGAAACCATCTCGAGTACAAATCTAGGAGTACGTATTTAATCTAACAATATTGATTGGGCGTTGTTGAATGTTGATACCTTTTTTATCATAGTAGAGATACTTTGACTACACATAAAACTTATATGTAAGGTAGAAAGGATAGGAGGGAGTATATTGTATGTTCAAAAACGAAACAAACATTGAATACCCTTTATATATGATTTGCGGATGCTATGATCACCGGTTCAAAATTTTGAATCCGCCTTAGGTATCACGTTCCCCCACTCGTTCCCTCTCGATTTCGTCTCGGGGTCTGGAGATCTATTGAAAGAGGACTAGGGTGGGTACATGCGGATGATACTCGGCGGAATGTTCAAGTGAGGCATGCGGGAGGATGGACTCGACTGGAGGGCGACATGATCGATGGAGAAGAGGGTTGGAGAGGAATGAGAAATAAGCAAACGCCACATGATTACACTTGAACGGCTCAAATAAACAATAAGTTGTCTCGCTTGGCCTACATAGTGAAAGGCCTAATGCACAATGTGGAGCACTGACGCTCGAATATGGCCGGGAAAACAGGGAAACCGACATGTGGGGCACACCTGTCGGGATGACGTGGCGCAGACTAGTCCAATGGAGGAGCTGGCCCACGACCTCCTCGCCACCGGCAACCGTTCATGTGGGTCTTTGGGGCCAACAACGGGGCGCAGCTCCAGCACCGCCTCTGGACACGGCGACCGCGGTGAGCGACACGCTCATATCATCGATAGACACGGTCGGTTTCAGTGTGCCGAGGGTGGCGTTTGTGCCATGGCACGACCAATGGTATGTTTGGTTTGTGCCCAACGTTGCCCCATCAAAGCATTGGGTAGCCAAAATTTTGGTTGAGGTATTGGTTGCCCATGATTTGGCCGAAATTGGCAAGAAAAATGAACTAGAGTTGGCTAGAGTTCATTGGCATGCCAAAGAAATGGCAACCATCCAAACAAAGACCAATCTTTGGGTCATGACCAAAATTTTGGTAAGGTGCACTTTGGACACAATCCAAACACACCCCAACACCCGGCTCGTCGCGGATGCACGGGGTGCCGCGACGCGTCCGCGGAGTGGTGTAGCACGGCCAACTGCATCCTCTCGACCAGAGACCATGCCGGGTCGTCTTGCTTTTTCAATGACATGCGGGGATCGCATTTGAGCAAAGGGCATCTCCAACGTTGCCACGACCGCAGCTGACTACCCTGGCACACAGAAGCCCTCGTCCCTCGCGCCGTCGCGCGGTGCGTTCCCATCCGGCGCCAGCTGCCCGCATTCATGTCGTCCGTTCGTATGTCGTCGTTAAGAGGCTCGGTGCTCGAGGAACCAACTCCAGCGACTTAATGACGCACCCGGACGCTTGGCCTCACCAGAATGCGCTACTTAAAGCGGCAACGCCCAGCTAACCTCCACACCATAGCGCATCGTCCTCCTACCTGACACCATATCCGCCATGACCACAAGTGCGAACGCTCTGCGGGAGAGCTTGTCTTCGGGGATGAAGCTCGAGGTCGCCGCCCTCGCTCAAGTCGCCTCTCGCGACGCAATAGCGGCATAGACGGACGCGGACGCGACCGCACAAGTGGTGTCCACGCTGGTGGCCGACGACAGGAGCACGGTCAGCCACGCGTCCTACTTGCCGCTGTCCAACGTCCGGCACCGCCGAGGTCGGGGACTCCTCCGAGGATGAGTAGGGCATGGGAGGCGGCAGGGCATGGTGTGCCAACTGGCCGGTCCGTATCCCGTGTTCTACTCTTCCTCACCGGAGACCGCACCTTCACTTCACAGGGTCTTGAACCCCGCCCCTGTACATAGAGATCGCATATGGAGGACGTCGGTCGCCGCCGTAGAATAGGTTTAGGGTCGGGTTCTTTTATTTTTCTGTCTTATAAAAGTTCGAAATGTAATGAAAATCTGTCGTGTTTGCATTAATCTCGGCCGGTGTATATGAACTTTCACAATAATATCCATATTGTAGGAGTACTAGTGCACGGAAGATCAAGATCTTGTGGGAGAAAAGGATGAACGAGGGAAAGCCTTATCTGCAAATGTGGAGAGGAGTGCGGGTAAATTGTCATAGTTTCCTTCCTATCCCTTAGATATAGATCGGACGGCCTATATTGCAGGACGACAGGCACATCATCTTCACCAACTCTGCTTTTTATTGAACCGAGACAAATCTAAAAAACCCAACTAAGCCAACCTCCCAGCATATCGCGCGGGAAAAGACCCGGCCGTGCCGTTTTAGTCGGGATTACCGGATTACTAGTAGTAGTATCGATGGATCGCGCGAAGCAACATTTTTTTGAGGGGGCGAAGCACCTAGTTTAAAAGGAAAAAAGGCGGTACACTCACAGCACTCCTGTCAATCGCATTGCACCCCACACACGTTCGGTCCTGCACACGGCTCACGCAAATGGAGCAGCGCTTGACTTGTCTCTTCACCGACACGTGGGACTGCACTTGGAGAAACCGACCATGCGCCAAACTCCCCCGCCCACCGCGAAAATCCTCCCCCCCACCCCACACAAAAATTCCCCCCAAATTCGATTCAACCGCCCTTCGGCCAAATATTCCCCAAACCCCCCTCCCCCCATCCCCCCTCCACTCCATTCGCTCCGCCAAAGCCGCCCTCCCCGCCGCGCCGATACGTCGGCGCCGCGGTTCGTCGAGGGGACGCACGGCGATCCTCTCGCTCCCACAGTACGCTCTCGTAGACTGCCGTCCTCTAGCCGCGCCGCCACCTCTGGCTACGTTCTTGTGGAGGCGCACGGTCAGCGCCGCCACCGCTGGCGACGTTCGTGTGGAGACGCACGGCGGTCAGCTTCTCCCACGGTACGCGCATTCTAGGCGAGGCCCGTTCATGTCGGTGTAGCGCTGAATGTTAGCCGATAGACGCCGTTAATCTCCTTTGTTTGCCGAAGTAGTTTACTTTCAATATGCTCTGCTTAAGAAGCTTCCTTGCCCTGTTCTGCACTCAATCTGCTTAGCTGAGATGGCATGCCAAGGCCGATTAGTTGCTAAAATATCCTGCCATATATTTATTGTGACGTAGATTGCCATGGTCTAGTAGCCAATCTGTTTGGTGAAATAGCTCTACACCGTTTTATACTCGATCTTTGTTGCTGCGATGGCCTTCGATAGTTCGATGGCTGTGTGCTCGGGCTCATTAACTACTGAAACAACCTCCCATAATTTAGCACTCGAATCTGTTTGCTGAATTAGCTTTACATATATTTTGTTACTTAGATCTGCTCGTCCAAATATCTTGCCATAGCTTTAGACATCAAACTAGGTATTTTTTTTCTGGACTTCATAAAAAATCATATATGTTTTTCCTGTAATATCTAGTAGAAGAACTAATTTGTATGTCTAACAGATGGACATGACTTGGATAACTTCTGCTCGAAGATTCTCCACTGCATATGTCGAGGGGGTTGAAAACTTCATGAACTTTATCAGAGCTAAGTACGGTGGTCCGAAATCAGATGTGCACTGCCCGTGTAGCAGTTGTATGAATTCAGTTACAAGACCCCAGTCAACTATGCAAAATCATATACACTTTTATGGGATGTCGGTCACATATACTAGGTGGGTTCATCATGGTGAAGCTGTGAATGTCAATGTTATTGACTACATGGAAGTAGCAGATCACCATCTTGATCTGCCTGATGCTCAGGCGGAAGAGGAGGAGGAGGTGGTTGTGGCAGAGCCAGTGAGTTTGACCAACATTGAAACAATGCTACGAAATGCTCATGCATTCCGTGAACTTTCACCTGCAGAAGAAAAACGGTGGGCCCGCATGTTGGAACAATGCAACGTTGCTGTCACCCAGGAAATAAGCTGTCAGTATTCTCAGCTATGGTCACCTTTCTTCAGGTGAAGACATCTGAGCGGATGACCAACAAATCATTCGATGCGATGTTGGCTGCTTTCTGCAAATCTTTCCCAGATGCGTCTGAGCTGCCACACACCTCTGATAAAATGAAGAATTTCCTTCGTGCAGTTGGAATTGTATATGATATGATCCATGTTTGTAAGAATAATTGTGTTACATTAGGAAGGATTATGCCAACTTAAGTGAATGCCCGAAATGCAAATCATCAAGATGGAAAGATGGCGATGCTGTGAAGAGGGTTCCTCATAATGTTTTGAGACATTTTCCAATTACACCTAGATTGCAGAGGTTGTTTCATGATGCTGAAACAAGAGAGGATGACCTGTGGCATTCTAGGAACCAGGAGTACAGAGATCAGAATGTAATGAGCCATCCATCTCATGGTAGTGAGTGGAAAAGCTTCAATGATAAACACAAAGAATTTGCTGCTGACCCGAGAAACATTAGACTTGGCTTAGCTTCAGATGGATTTAACCCATTTGGCCACCGAGCGCCACATATAGCATGTGGCTAGTGCTTGTTATCCCTTACAACATGCCTCCAAATGTCTGCACCAAAGAATCAAACTACATGATGGCCTTGCTCATCCCAGGTCCAAAAAGTCCTGGAAAGGATTTTGATTTGTTCATGGAGCCTCTTGTGGAGGAACTTCAACATCTATGGAAGGGTGTTCTCACTCGAGACCTATATAGCAGCCCCCCAGCTGATTTCTTTCTACGTGTTGCTGTAATTTGGTGCATCCATGATTATCCGGCTTTGGGCACTATGTCAGGGAGAACGACACATGGTTACAATGCATGTGTTTGCTGTGACAGGAATTCGTTGTCATGCACAATACTTAGCAAGATCTGTTACATTGGACACCGCGTTTCCTTGCCAAGGACAAGCCGCATCCTAGAAAATACCGAAGACATGTGTTCAATGCAAAGCATGAAAATCGTGACGCGCCAAAGAGGCTCACCGCCGATGAGTTGCAAGTGGAATTAGAGAAGGTCAGGCATATTACACCAGGAAACCATCCTGGTAATGGTAGCGGGAAAAGGAAGCGTGGCATGGTAGAAGAGATATTATTGTTTACCCGCAGGTCCACTTTGTGGGACTTGGAGTATTGGAAAGATTTGGATTTGTGGCATAATCTTGATGTGATGCACATCGAGAAAAATATATGTGACAGCATTATCGGCACACTTCTTAACATTGAAGGCAAGGCGAAGATACCTTAAAATCTAGGATTGATTTTACACACCTGGGTATCAGAAAGGATTTGCAGGTGCAAGATGAAGGTAAACCACGGGATATGGCACCAGCTGTGTACGTCTTGGACAAGGTAAAAAGAAAAGTATTCTGCGCGGTCCCGTCACGTGTGAGATTCCCACATGGATTTGCTTCCAATCCTGAAAGGAGAGTCAGTGCAGATGGAAACAAGGTACAAGGGTTGAAAACTCATGACTGCCACGTCCTACTTCAAAGGGTTTTACCTGTTATCCTTAGAGGATTGGGCCGCCCTGACTTATACAGAGCTGTTGCAGAGTTGGGACAATTCTTCAGGGAACTCTGCAGTAGAAATATCAGGATAGATGCTTTGGAGTGTCTTAGAGACAAGATACCATCTATCCTATGCGACCTTGAGAAGATATATCCTCCAGCCTTCTTTGATGTGATGGTGCATTTGGCTGTTCATCTACCTGATGAGGCACTACTTAGAGCTCCAGTACAGGATGGCTGGATGTACCCTATTGAAAGGCGGCTAGGCACTTTCAAGGGCTATGTTAGGAACAGAGCTAGACCCGACGGTTCCATTGCGGAGGCCTACATTGCTACAGAAGCGTTGACATTCTGCTCAAAATACATTAAAACAACTGATCAGCTTAGCAAAGAGGTGGGTGAAGACAATCCCGGGCTCAATGTTTTCGATTATTCTGTTGGAGTTACATGGAAGAGTCGACAAGAGGACAAATCTAAATATTTGGACAAAATGGTTTGGTATGTGTTGAATAACTATCCTGAGATACTACCATATATAAAGTAAGTGCAGTACTGCAGCTTATACATCGTAATCTACTAAACTTGCAGCACATTCTTATATATATAGATGTTTGACGCGATCACTATGTTGTGCAGCATGTACAAAGGGGAGTTACTGCCGCAAAATCCAAGAAACATTAACAAACTGGTTATGACAGGATTTGTGAAATGGTTCAAGAACCATGTAAGCTTTTGAAGTGCACTGTCAGTTTTTTTAATATATTGAGTACATAAGATGATCATCTTGTCTATTTTCTAACGATAGGTTAAGAAGATGCGGGAGGATGGGCAGGCAGTTGATGATGCCCTTTACTCACTAGCAATGGGTCCTGATACTCGTGTAAGACATTATGAATCTTGCATTGTTGGAGATGTGCGCTACAACACCCTTGCACGAGACGAAGGCAGGAAGACACAAAACATTGCCATCATGAGCACGGATACGTATGACAAAGACATAACTGAAATGTATGCTAACATAACAGACATTGTTCAGTTGCAGTATATCTCCAGTTTCGTGGATCATCGGTGTGTGGTTCTGTTGTGCTGTCGTTGGTATAACCTGTTTTCCAGGATCACAAAACCCAGAGCTGATGATTATTTCAAATCCATCAATGTCAAGGCGGCGTACCAGACCAACGAGCCTTTTATTTTGGCAAATCAAGCAACACAGATATTTTTCTTGGAAGACACATTTGCATGTAGCGATGACTGGAGAGTATTGCAAAGGTTTGAGTAGAGGAATTCGTTTAATGAAGTTGCACAACAAGATGATGCTTACACTGCTCCTGATGTACAAGATAACACAGATGTTCCTAATATCTTTGAGAACCATCACGTCAATGACGCCGACGAAAAGATTGCCTGTCGTGCTGTGGACATACAAGAGTTGATCAAGAAGAAGCCAATGTTCGAGGACGTTGAGGACGAAGAAGAAGATGACACCATGGGGAATTACGATTCAGACTGATACACATGGCAAAGATGTTGACGCTGCTGCTACGGATGATGATTACATTGCTTTTGTCATATTTGCCTGTCAGAAGACGTTTTTTATCTACTATGTGAATTTGTGTTTGCTATGACAACTGAAACCTGATGAACATGTTGTTTAGTATTTTGCTGTGAGAACATCACTTGTTATGTATGCTGATTTGTGTTTGGTGATTGTATGACAACTAAAACATGATGACATTGTTGTTTAGTTGTACTCATATTTGGTTGTGAAACTTGAATTTGATGACATAGTTTGCTGTTGGACTGCAATTTGCTCGACGTCTTCGAATGAGAACAAAGCTGACCCGACAGGGCCTCTGCTATCTATTTATTTATATGAGAAAAAGGGGATACCCCCTGATTTCCGTTAATAGAAATCATTAGATGTTCACAACACTACGCCCAGCCTGCTACACAGGTTTCATTTTTTACTAGTTTCAGCAAAGTGCTCATGTCGTAGCCACTGAATACATCACGAGTGCTACATACACTGCAAATAAAGAGACAATCATCCTACAAAGCACATCGATTTTGCCCATTATCTTCACAAGCTCTTTCATCTCCTCATTGCTGTCAAGGCCGTTCAGCAGCTGTTGCTTGGCCATGATCAGAGGAACTGTGTCTTTAACCTTCTGCTCTGCATCTTCCTCTTCTGCCGTTCCTTTAGTTACTTGTCCAACACCCCAACCTGCTGGTATTGGGATTCCTCGGCTAACCAAATAATCAATGTAGTTGCATTCCCCCACATCAGCAACTTCCCAGAAATACAAATCACACGAATCTTCCCTTTTCTGCATGAATCAAATTGGAAGATCATCAATCAAACTATTAAAAGAATCAGCAACTGAAAGCAGCAGAACAACACTTAAACATATTATTACCCCATGATTCGGGCATTTGTAGAAGACTCGGCCAGGGTTGCGGATTGTGGTTGAGACGCGACGGATGACTCTGCGTGATTTGCAGCAGTGGCACCACACCAACGGCAGCGGGTTGCGATGAGCAATCGGCTGCGGTGTGCGTGCCGGCGAGGGTGTGATGAGACCCACAAAGCGATGAATGCAATTGGCGACTTGGTGTATATCTGGTTGTTGCCTGATGAAGAGGAGGTGGACGAGCAGCCAGCGGACATGGTTGTTGCGGCCAGAGCTTCTGATGCTTGGCAGAGTAAGTAGAGAAGAGGAGAAGCGAACGTTTGATATGTCAGTTTCATTACTTGCATAGTAGCATAGCACCATATATAGTCATAGTCCAGGTTTGGATTCGAACCAGCTACGAGAACACGTCTTTCTTTTTCTAAAACTTCGCAACGTCTCTTTCTTGGTACACTAGCTTGTTCTCGTATGCCTTCCCAAGTCTTTGATTTTCTTTCCCTTTTTTTTTGCGAGGAAGGAAGGAGGACAAAATTGAGAGTTCCTCGGACTCGAACCCAAGACGTCTCGGTTGAAAACCAAGGGTGCTAGTCACTTATCTGGCGAATGTTCCCTGTGAGGAGGACGGCAGACGAACGCATTTTCCTCGTAGTTTTCTTCCTATATATAGAAAAGTATGCTACTTGGTGTCCGCTTAGTCAAAAAACGATTGTGCCAACCTTGACCGTTCGATTGACATTCAATGTCTGTCGCGTTTCTTCAGTCTCTTCTTCCTCGAGCCGCCAGTTAAACCAAGCGCCAAGGGACCGCTTCGCCCCGCCTCCCACGGCTGGCTGTGATCTTCCCGGCTCCTGTTCATTCCCGTCCGAGGCCTCACCATCGCCGTCCTCCAGCGCCGCTCTTGGCGCTCGCCCTCCGGTGTTGTCAACATGGTCAACAACCGAGAGGAATAAGGAGATGACTGTACATGGTGAGGATGACAAGAGGGACCCAAAGAACAGCAGTAATTTTGTTTTTTCAGGACGGAGAAGGGTATCAACTGGGTTGTGCGGGACCCGTGGCCCGTCTAACCCAGGCTTTTATTTCATATGTTTAGCACATGACCAGCCCAGTTTGTTTTTTTTCCTTTCTGAAAAATGGCTAGCCAGCAATTTTGTTTTTTGCAGAATAACCAACATAGGCCTACTTGCTTTTCACGCTCACCGGGCCGGAAATCTTTCAAAACGAGGAGGGATCCATTTTGCCCAGAAAATGGGCTATAAGTAATAAGAAATGGGCTATAAGTAATAAGAAATGTGCTATAAGTAATAATAAATGGGCTATAAGTAATAATAAATGGGTTGTAAACTGAAAAAAATACAGCAAACATGCAATTAGTTCCCAAATACTGTTTTCTTTCGGATTTTGATATTTTAAATTTCGTTGTTTTTAAAGGGTAAAATTTCATTGAATTTAAATTAAGGTATATTTAGATTTAAAATTAATTTGAATCCGACTAGAAATTTCGGGTTGTATGCTGTTTGGGACAGATTTGGAGGCTGACTTGTGGGTCTACTAGGTTGACGTGTACTTTGGCTTTATCAACTTAGTCCACAAACGATTCTAGCAGCAGTGACCGTGGGATGTTAATCCAACGGTTGTGCTGCTTCTTCAATATCTGATCTTCTTGCTCCAGCCGCCCAAACCAGTTCCGGTGGGACTGCCTGCTCCCGCCTCCGTGGCGGCTGTCTTTGCCGCATGAGCCGCACCGCCCCACCCTACTTCATTGCTGGCCAGGCCATTCCTCTACTCACCCACACCTCCTGTTATTTTCCGGCGGCGGCAGCCGGACCAGTAAACCCTCGTACTCCCCACCGCGTGGGCAACCATTGCCGAGTTTTCCCCGGCTCCGTGTTGTTCCCGTCCTAGGCCTTGCCGTCGTCCACCGCCATGGTGCTCTCGGCGAGACCTGGTCAACATGGTCAATGAACGACATCCATCGGCCGTGGACTGTACTCGCAAAATAATGATTCCTCCACCTGACAGTTGGGACCCACTGGAAGGGCCTCTGTATTTCACGAAAAATGTTCCCCCCGCTGACATGTCGGACCCACCAGCTATATCTTCGCACGCAAGGAAGTGCCTCCTTATTACGCACAAAAAAATGAATACCCACCCTGCTAGATGGGACCCACCATAGTGGGAGGATGACTTAATGGGCCAACTAAGTTGACGGGACGGAGGGCGTTGTCAACTTCGTCAATATCCACGATTCGAGCGCCGGGGACCGTACGATGTCCATCCAACGGCCATAGTGCTTCTTCAACCTCTGGTCTTCTTGCTCCAGCCGCCCGAAGCAGCGCCGGTCGTGCCGCGTGCTCCTGCCTCTCGTGGCCGGCCGTGATGCCGCGGAGGCCTCACCGCCCCTAGTACTCCCACCGCTGGCCCAAGGTATCCCTCTACTCACCCACACCCCCTGTTATTCTGCGGCGACGGCAGCTTCACGCCGCAGCCGAACAAGTGAACCCTCGTACTCCTCTCCGCGCAGGCTACCGCTGCTGCCTCTTCCCCGGCTCCGCGTCGTCCCCTTCCTAGGCCTCGCGGTCATCCAGAACACCGCCCTGGTGCTCTCGGCGCGGCGTGGTCAACGTGGTCAATGACCGACTTCCATCGGAAGAGTACTGTACGCGGAGAGGCTGACAGCTGGGTCCAGGCGACCACAAGAAAGTGCCTCCTTATTACGCGCATTATTCCTCCACCTGACAGCAGGGACCCACCGGACGGGCCACCTTATTTTGCGAAAAAAGCGTTCCCCCCCTGACTGCTGGGACCCACCGGACGGGCCAGCGTATTTCGCGAAAAAAACGTTCCCCGCGCTGTCAGCTCGGACCCACCGGAAGTGCCTCCTTATTACGCACAAAAAAAATGAATACTACCCTTGCTAGCTGGGACCCACCATGGTGGGAGGCTGACTTGTGGGCCTACTAAGTTGACTGGGACGGGGGCCTTTGTCAACTTTAGTCAATATGAATGATTCTAGCTCCAGTGACCGTATGATGTCTATCCAACGGTCGTAGTGCTTCTTCAACCTCTGGTCTTCTTGCTCCAGCCGCCAGAAGCAGCGCTAGTCTTGACGCATGCTCCACGCCTCCCGTGGCCGGGCCAGTCTTTGCCCGCGGAGGCCTCACCGCCCCCTACTATTCCCACCGCTGGCCAGGCCTTGCGGCTATGGCAGCCTCACACCGCAGCCGAACCAGTGAACCCTCGTACTCCTCCCCGCGCGGGCTTCCACTGTCGCGTCTTCCCCGGCTCCCTGTCGTCCCCTTCCTAGGCCTCGCCGTCGTCCACCGCCCTGGTGCTCTCGGCGCAGCGTGGTCAACGTGGTCAAGGAACGACTTCCATCGGACGTGGGCTGTACGTGGAGGTGCTGACAGCTGGGTCCACGGCCGCAGCAAGGAAGTGCCATCTTATTACATGGAAAATAATGATTCCTCCACCTGACAGCTGGGACCCACCAGACGGGCCACTGTATTTCGCGAAAAAAATGTTTCCCCCTGACTGCTAGGACCCACCAGCTACATCTTCACATGCAAGGAAGTGCGTCCGGGCAAAAAAACAAAACGATTCGCCCCCCTAACCACTGGGACCCACGAACGACACCTTCACACGCAAGGAAGTGCGTCCGGGCAAAAAAAAAAAGATTCGCCCCCCTGACTGCTGGGACCTACCAGCTACATCTTCGCACGAAAGGAAGTGCGTCCGTGCAAAAAAAACCAAAACAATTCGCCCCCTGACTGCTGGGACCCACCAGCTACATCTTCGCACGCAAGGAAGTGCCTCACAGTCGGGACCCACCTGGTCGAAGCGTACGTAGCGTTGTCATTCTGGTCGCGAACGTGTACGTACATATATACTGGTGGATGTAGAGGCGCGCACGTGTCGTAGTAGAGGCGCACACGTAGCATGTACACGTACGTACAGCGGCGAGGGTGCAAGAAAGAAAATACGGCCACGTACGTACATACGGGCAGGGTCTCTAACACCTATCGCGCATACGTTCATGGCTGGGTCGGAACGGAGAAAAAGCGTCGTCGTCATGTTCATGGGGAGCCAACCGGCTGGGTCGGAACGGAATGCGTGGTCGTGTTCATCGGGAGGGCTTGGACGGAACAGGCGATGGAAACGAGGCCTGGCGTACCGCACAACGGAGGAAACGGCCTTGTGTTCGACCGGCCACGTTCGAAACGGGGTCCTGTTGATCGGGAGGGGCCTGGCGTACCGCAAAACGGAGGAAACGGACCTCCTAGGGTCGAAACGGGGGTCCTGTTGATCGGGAGGGGTGTGGCGTACCGCAAAACCGAGGAAACGGACCTCCTACGGTCGAAACGGGGGTCCTGTTGATCGGGAGGGGTGTGGCGTACCGCAAAACGGACGAAACGGACCTCCTACGGTCGAAACAGGGGTCCTGTTCATCGGGAGGGGTGTGGCGTACCGCAAAACGGGACTCCACGGGATACTGTTCATCTCCACCGTCGACCTCCTCCAGCCTCCACGGGCTCCTGTTCATCCAGCCTCCACCGCGCTACTCCACCGGCTACTGTTCAACCACCCCTCCACGGGCACCCTCCACCCTCTACTATTCATCCAGCCCTCCACACCACGGGTCCTGTTCAACCACCCCTCCACGGCCACCCCTCCACCGTCTACTGTTCATCCAGCCCTCCACACCACGGGTTCCTGTTCATCCAGAGGCAACGCCACCGCTCACTGTTCATCCAACCCCCCCGCAACACTCATGTTCATCCAATCGATCGGCTTCAGTTAGCAGCAGTAGCGAAGGAATCGCTCCATCGGGTTCAGTTAACAGCCATCGATCGATCGCTCGGGTTGAGTGACACGTAGCCTGCAGTGCAATCGCTCGGGTTCAGTTAGAGCCCAACGCCTCGCTTGGCTTCAGTTAGAGCCAACGTCTACTCGCATTTACAGCGCGTCGTCACGAGAAAGCAGCGCATTGCTCCGCCCCCGACCTCCCACCGTAACCGGCAACTCCCTGAAATTTTCCTCCCCCTCGCTTCTACCACGGTTTTTTCCATCATGGACGGCCCAAAGAATGTCATGCAGCTGCGTCTCCGGCCCGCCCATGACGAAAAGCCCATTTTCTGTCATGATTTATTGTCATAGAAGTAGGAGCCCACCACATCTATGATGATACCGGGTTTTGTCACAATTATCGTCATAGAAGTGTCATATGTATGACAGAAAAAAAATTCGTTCGACCCATAATGTCACGATATGTCTTTTTTTTGTAGTGGTAGGACAACAACGATCATAATCATAGGCTAGCTTCTAGGGTTTAGCCTCTATGATCTCGTGGTAGATCAACTCTTGTAATACTCATATCATCAAGATCAATAAAGCAGGAAGTAGGGTATTACCTCCATCGAGAGGGCCCGAACCTGGGTAAACATCGTGTCCCTAGCCTCCTGTTACCATTAGCCTTAGACGCACAGTTTAGGAGCCCCTACCTGAGATCCGTCGGTTTTGACACCGACATTGGTGCTTTAATTGAGAGTTTCACTGTGTCGTCGCGATAAGGATTGATGGCTCCTTCAATCATCTTTAACGACGCAGTCCAAGGGGAGCTTTTCCCTCCCGGACAGATCTTCAGATTCGGCGTAAGCGCCTTGCGGGCCAATTAAGCAGCCATCTAGAGCAGATCGACAATACGCCAGCCACTGTGTCAGGTTTGGAAACCTAAACTATATAGCCAACATTCGTGGAGACTTGATCTTCAGCGGATTCGAGCCCATGTCAGGTGCGCTGGACAGTCCCGACGAGCATGACCTAGATCTGCCATCGGACAGTACTTGGGTTATCGCGCATGCGGCTGCTCCGGGAAACAATCCGGAGTAGACTGTGCCATCCGAGGACGGGTGGATGGACCCCGCCACAGAGGTAGCACACTCATCGGCCTTGGAGCCGAACACTCGTCCCACCTCCTATGAGGTCGGTACCATTGGACCCTCGGACTCGTCTCCATCTACAGGATCCGAACCGCGTACGCCTGTGCCTATCGAATCCGATTGGGCACCGGTCATGGAGTTCACCTCCGCAGATATCTTTCAGCACTCGCCCTTGGGCGACGCACTAAGCTCATTAAGGTCTCTCTCTTCGTTAGGAGACTCTTGGCCGAACTATGTCCGGCTCGAATTGGAAGCGGACGGCAAAGAAATTCGGCACCAGCCCACCACCCACTTAATAGCCACTGTCAATGACTTAACCGACGTGCTCGACTTCGACTCCGAGGACATTGACGGTATGGACGACGATGCAGGAGATGAACAGGAACCACCGCCTATCGAGCGCTGGACAGCCACCTCATCATATGACATATATATGGTGGACACACCCAAAGAAGGCAATGGCAACGAGGCGACGGAGGATAAACACCCAGAGAAGCAATCTAGGCACCGGTGTCATAGACGCCGCTCCAAGCCCCGCCATGGCAAAAATAATGATACCGGCACAATAGATGACAATAGTCCGTATGGTGCCGAAGACGAAAACAATCTTGCCGAGCCAGGCTTCGAGTAGGCCGAGAAGGAAGATGTGCAAATTAGCCCTAAGGAATAGGCAACAGATGGGGAATCAGAGGATGATAATTACATTCCTCTCTCCGAAGATGAGTTGAGCCTTGGCGATGACGAATTCATCGTGCCTGAGGACCCCGTCGAGCAGGAGCGCTTCAAGCGTCGGCTTATGGCCACTGCAAAAATCCTGAAGAAAAAGGAGCAACAGCTTCAAGCTAATCATGATCTGCTAACTGATAGATGGACCGAGGTCCTGGCTGCCGAGGAATACAGACTCGAGCGCCCTACAAAAAGTTACCCAAAGCGCAGGTCGCTACCTCAACCCGAGGAGGAGGCATTAAAGCCCACATTACCAGCTAATGATGTGGCTGACCGGCCACCCCCTGGCCGAGACAAAGCGGCGTACAAGCCCGAAGCCCAGACCGCACCCAGTCACCAAACAAGCAAAAACACGCAGGCCGGGGGCTACACGAAGGACCTACGAGATGTATTGGAGAACAAAGCAGGACAGTCAAGATCGATCTACGGATCGCGGGGGCGCGCCACAATACGCGACGATGACCATCACGCCGGACACACTAAACAAAAGTCCGGCCGGGCCGAATATAACAGACTAGACTCATTCGAACTGCGTCGTGATGTAGCCCGACGTAGAGGCGCCGCACACCCCCTATGCTTCACTGACGAAGTAATGGATCATGAATTCCCAGAAGGGATTAAACCCGTAAACATTGAATCATATGATGGTACTACAGACCCCGCGGTATGGATAGAAGATTTCTTCCTACACATTCATATGGCCCACGGAGACGATCTACAAGCCATCAAGTACCTCCCACTAAAACTCAAGGGACCAGCTCGGCATTGGCTGAATAGCTTGCCGGCAAACTCCATCGGGAGTTGGGAGAACCTGGCAGACGCATTCCTTGACAACTTTCACGGCACTTGTGTGTGACCACCTGATGCTGATGACCTAAGTCACATAACACAACAGCCCGGAGAGTCAGCCAGGAAATTTTGGACACGGTTCCTGACTAAAAAGAACCAAATTGTCGACTGTCCGGATGCCGACGCACTAGTGGCCTTTAAGCATAACATCCGTGACGAGTGGCTTGCCCAACATCTCGGCCAGGAAAAGCCAAAGTCAATGGCAGCCCAAACAACACTCATGACCCGCTTCTGTGCGGGCGAGGATAGCTGGTTGGCTCGTAGCAACAACACAGCAAGCAACCCTGGCACATCAAAAACCAGGGATAGCAACGACAAACCACAGTGCAACAAATATAAGCATCACAAAAATGGCAATAACGCCGAAGACACGACAGTCAATGCCGGATTCAGTGGCTCCAAGACCGGTCAGCAAAAAAATCCATTCAACAAAAACAATTCAGGCCCGTCCAGTTCGGATCGCATACTCGACCATCCATGCCAAATCCACGGCACCCCAGGAACACCAGCCAATCATACCAACAGAGAATGTTGGGTCTTCAGACAAGCCAGCAGGTCAAATGCCGAAAACAAGGGGAAGGGGTCTCAAAGCGACGACGACGAGGAGCCCCGATCACCGAAAACGGGAGGACAGAAGAAATTACCTTCCCAGGTGAAAACGGTGAGTATGATACACGCAACCTATATCCCCAAGTAGGAGCGTGAACCAAGGGACGCCCATGCAATAAAGCCAGTCGCCCCAAAACTCAACCGGCAGTCCTCTTGTCCGATCACCTTCGATCGAAGGGACCATCCTACCAGTATCCGTCATGGCGATTCAACCGCATTGGTCCTCGACCCCATCATCGACGGATTCCACCTCACACAAGTCCTCATGGACGGTAGCAGCAGCCTGAACCTGCTATATCAGGATACAATGCGCAAAATGGGTATCAATCCCTCGAGGATCAAACCCATAAAAGCCACCTTCAAAGGTGTCATACCAGATGTAGAGGCCTGCTGTACAGGCTCAATCACACTGGAAGTGATCTTCGGATCTCCGGACAATCACCGTACTGAAGAGTTACTCTTCGACCTCGTCCCCTTTTAGAGTAACTATCAGGCATTGCTCGGACGAACTGCGTTCGCTCGGCTCAACACAGTGCCGCATTATGCCTACCAAAAACTAAAGATGCCCGGTCCATGCGGCGTCATCACGGTTAATGGCAGGGCCGAACTCTTCCTCTCCGCTTTAACAGCAAGAGCAACGAATGGCACCTCCCAATCGAACCTTAAGTCAACGACCAAGCTCACGGGCTCTGCAGAAGAAGTACGAACTACTGCATGGCGGGGTAGATCGGCCCGTCCGGAGCATAACTAAAAACACACCGGCAAAACTTAGACAAGCCACATACTGCGGCTCAACCGCTTTGTGGCGAAAGACCACTTCTTGCATTTTTCTCGCAGGTTCACCTTTTGTGTAGGCCAGGACAGATGACGTGGAAGCAGCGCGGGTACGTAAGGGAATCGACAGATACTCCCCTCTTTGATAATCCGAATACACTACGGATCCGCATACAACCTCCTCCCGCCTGGTCTTAGTAGGTTCTACAATCATATTTCTTTTTATCACATTACCTGTACTCTTTACGCTTAGACGTATTACTCAAATACACCATGTGAGTTTATTTGATGCTAGTCTGCTGTTATTTCTTATTAAAACCCTTTTGTTGGAAGGTAGCTGCTTATCGCGATATGCCTTAGTATGCCAGGGGCTTCATTATACCCATATTACGGCAAAAAAGTCCGAACACCGTCACAACAGTTCGGCACCCCGAACTTATACCATTATATGCATCAGCTCCGAATAATGTCTTGGGTCAATAGTTGGGTTTGCCCGGCTCCTATGTTTTGGTACCTTACGTTCCGCTATATCGGCTAAGGTAGCGCTAGGAGAACTACTGCGATTGTCTCTCGGTTCTTCCGGACGAGCACCTCAGTAGAGAAAGCCGAAAACTGACTGTCATGATGCGGCGAGAGCTGGTCACCTGTTCAAGAGGTTGTCAAATCTTTAAGGATTTCTTCCGCATAATGCTATAACCAATGCAGCGTGTGAAGGATCAATTTTCTTCCGATCAGGCGCCTATAGAGCCCCTCGTGCGGTCTTCCAAACACCAGGGGCTGCGCCTACCATACTTTTAAATTCCTATGGCTAAGTGAGAGTGATAAATCCCTATAGTCTGATTGCCTGGTTCGCTGTGCTGAACACCTCCTTCAAGGAACCAAAACTGGGATAAATAGTGATCAAGTTTATCCCGAACACCCCCGTACTCACTGCATAGGGGCGGAAGCAGACGACTGGCCAACTCTTAGGATTAACATATAAAACGGCCACAGAAGAGGAAAAACTTTCAACTGACAGGCAATAAACAATAGAAATGACCTTGTTCAAACATTACAACGGACAAACATGACCGTATTCATGGAAATATAATGTCCTTGGTGCATTGCTCCGCTGCAAGACGGGCTCCTTTCTAGACACCTTCATAATACATTTCGGGCGTGCGGTGCTCCTTACCCTCCGTCGTTCCCTCGGTCATCAGCTTCTCCGCATCCATCTTCCCCCAATGCACTTTTGCACGGGCGAAGGCCATTCGCGCACCCTCTATACAGACTGGCCTGGATGACTTCGAGTCGAGGGCAGGCACTCACAAGCCGCTTCACGAGCCCGAAGTAACTTCTTGGAATCGGCTCGGTGGGCCACAGTCGGATAATTACGTCCTTCATGGCTAGTTCGGCCGCCTTATGCAGTTCGGTCAGCTGCGTCAGCTGATCGGAGAAAGGCACCAGATAATTCGGCGCCAGATACTGCATCCAGAAGAGCTTATCCGCAATATTTCTTTCTTCGGCTCGGTAGAATTGGGCGGCATCAGATATGCTGCGCGGCAGCTCCGCAAGCACCCCTGGAGGAATCAGAATTCAAAATACCCGCTTTATATATAAAAAGCCTTACCGGCCGCAATCTTCCTCGCTTCCTAGATTTCCTTCAGGGCACCCTGGGCTTCCCCATGGGCATCACTGGCGGCTTGGCAAGCTTGGGAGTGTTCGGATTCTTTCCCTGATAAACTCTGCTCCAAGGTCTCGAATTTCATCACGACCTCTTGAAGCTTTCGATCGGCCTCAAGAAGTCTGGCTTCGTGCTTCTCACGGAGAGCTTGCTCTGTGGCTGCCCTCTTCTCGGCTTCGACCACAACCCTTTTAAGAGCCTCAATTTCGGACGTTGCCCCTAGAGCACATCATAAAAATGTTTTTATCATGCACATTTCAACCATTTGTGCCAAATAAACAAGGTTTCCGCATACCTTGGTTGTCCTCCAGCTGTTTCTTCACTTGGCTAAGTTCTCCTTTGGCCATCTCCAGACTACGCTTTAGTCCGGATACTTTTGCAGCATGAGAGGCGGCAGTCGCTACAGGCGCCTGCTTAATAAAACAAGTTAGATGTCATCAAGTGAGTGTCCTCCGAACATAAAATTGATCCTCTGTCCGGTTCTTCCTTTTCACCGAACAGTGTATCAGGGGCTACTATCTATACTATGACACTCTTCCATACGTCGAAGCCTCTTATAAGGCTGACACAGGATTCATTCAGTCCGCTCTCAGCAGACTAAATCCTCTCAATCACCGCACCCATAAGGGCACGGTGTTCATCAACAATGGAGGCGCCCTACAGCGCCGCCAATAAAACATCCGGCACCTCTGGTTGGACAGAAGTCGCCGGTGGAATGGGCACGCCCCCTCCAGCCAACGGAGGCCGCCTGCCCGATTCTGGAGCCTTATTGAACTCCGGGATAGTGTCCGGCTGGAGGCTGGATTTAAGATGACCCCCGCCGTCGACGTCCATGGGAGTCTTCTCTCCCGTGTGTCCGGACCCCGCAGTTTGGCCTTCGGGCGTCGCCTTGGCGATCTTCCCCCCTCCTCCGTGGTCTGGGTCCTTTTTGGACGAAAGCTTGGCGTCATCCATGTGACTGAGGGAGGGGGCCTTTGGGGGTGTCCCGCTCTCCATAGCATCCGAACCCAGCGAATCCTTCGACGAGGATTGTTCGGCGCGGTGCCTCAGAGGACTGTAAAAAGTATGGCTCAGATTAAAATATTATGCCACGACGAGTCTGGACGCATAAGCGTGTTCAGGTTTTATACTCACGAGTTCACTAGGGGCTGGGCCCTGGGATCCCACTCCGGGCTGCTATCGGCGGCGGCAGTGGACTCCTCTGGAAGGGGAGTTTTCCCCTCTTAGGCGACTCGGCCTCCAAGGATGTGAATGCCGCCCTTTTCTTTCTTTCCCCCATGGGGGATTCGTCTTCCTCCTCCTCCTCCTCCTCTTTGGAAGAATGATGGGCGTTGGAGTCTTTGGATTTTGCGTCCGAGGCCCCGCTGCGATGGAGGCCGCCCCTGGTCTTCTTGACCTCTTCTTTGGTCTTCTTCTTCGGTGCCTTCTATGGCACACCGGCATCTTCGTCGGAAGTGGGCCGGTCGGTTCTTCCTGCAGCGGAGCCGGACAATAGATCCGCCCCGCCTTCTTCGTCCAGCCCTAGGGCGGGACAGTTGGTATCCGCGGTCCTCGGCAGAGTCCGGCCATGATTTGCCGGACTTGAAAAGCACCTTCCAGATGCCCTCGTGCGAGGAGCCGAAAAGCTCTAGCAGGGTCTGGTGCTTGGTCGGGTCGAACTCCCGTAAATTGCAAGCCCGGTGTTGACAAGGAAGAATCCGGCGAATCATCATCACCTGAACTACATTTACGAGCTTGATGCTCTTATCTTCCAAATCTTGAACACGCGACTGGAGCGTTGATAGTTAGTCAGACGAAGCCCAGTCCAAGCCTTTCTTAGGCCAGGACGTGAGGCGTAGAGGAGCTCCGGATCTGAACTCCAGAGCAGCGGCCCAATCCTTGCCGCGCGACTCAGTGATATAAATCCACTACTGCTGCCACTCCTTAACGGAGTCGTTGAAAGTACCTGTTGGCCATGTAACATTGGGCATCCGGCTCACCATGGCTCCTCCGCACTCGACGTGCTCACCGCTCACCACCTTGGGCTTCACGTTAAACACCATCAGCCATAAACCGAAGTGTGGCGGGATGCGGATAAAGGCCTCACACACGACGATAAATGTCGAGATGTTGAGGAAAGAATTCGGGGATAGATCATGAAAATCAATCCCGTAATAATACATGATGCCGCGAACGAATGGGTGAAGGGGAAACCCTAGCCCGTGGACAAAATGAGGGAGGAATACCACCCTCTCGTGGGGCTCCGGAGTGGGGATGATCTGTCCCGCCGTCGGAAGGCGGTGGCCAATTCTCTTGTCCAAATACCCGCCCCCCGAAGCCTTTTGACATCCTTCTCCCGGATGGTAGAGGCCATCCACTTGCCTCCTGCTCCGGATCCGGACATTTTCGGGAAGCCTTTGTGGGCACAGAAGACGAACGCTTGGGCACTGGGGCTCGAGCGATAAGGAATGGATGAGCGGAGGAAGAAGAGGGCGTGGGTGAAAAAGGGGAGCTCTTATCCCCTTATAAAGGCAGCGGGGATCCAGCGCCTCCCCACTTGCCCAGTAAAACCGCTTATACTCCAAACGCCGCGATTGATGGCACGGTTGGGTTACCCACACCTGTATTGATGAGAATCCCGCAATAAGGGGACACGATCTCTGCTTTGACAAGACGTGCCAATAAAACCGCCTCGCAATATGTGCGGCGGAAGGTTGTGAAAAACGGTTCGAATAATGACCGGGCCGTGACGTGATGTCACTCCACAAACGTTGTCAGCAGATTTGATTTGTGGAATATTGTTCTCTCTACGGTGGTATGTAGAATTTGTTTTGCAGAGCCGGACACGATACCCGTGTTCAAAATCTTCTATGGAGTATTCGGAGGAAGAACCCGCCTTGCAATGTCGAAGACAATCTGCGCGCCGGACTCATCGTCATTGAAGCCTGGTTCAGGGGCTACTGAGGGACTCCTGGATTAGGGGGTATTCGTACAGCCGGACTATATACTTTGGCCGGACTGTTGGTCTATGAAGATACAATATTGAAGACTTCGTCCCATATCCGGATAGGACTCTCCTTTGCGTGGAAGGCAAGCTTGGTGATTCGGATATGTACATCTCCTTCTCTGTAACCGACTCTGTGTAACCCTAGCCCCCTCCGGTGTCTATATAAACCGGAGGGTTTAGTCCGTAGGAGAACAATGATCATAATCATAGGTTAGCATCTAGGGTTTAACCTCTACGATCTCGTGGTAGATCAACTCTTGAAATACTCATATCATCAAGATCAATCAAGCAGGAAGTAGGGTATTACCTCCATCGAGAGGGCCCGAACCTGGGTAAACATCGTGTCCCCAGCCTCCTGTTACCATTAGCCTTAGACGCACAGTTCGGGACCCCTTACCCGAGATCCGCCGGTTTTGACACCGACAGTAGGGGGCACCCCAAAGGGACAACATTGTCTTAGCCGTGTGCGGTGCCCCCCTCCACCATTTACTCCTCTGATAGTATCATTGTAGTGCTTAGGCGAAACCCTGCGTGGATCACTTCATCAACACCATCACAACACCGTCGTGCGGACGAAACTCTCCCTCGACCCTCTGCTGGATCAAGAGTTCGAGGGACGTCATCAAGCTGAACGTGTGTTGAACTGGGAGGTGCCCTACGTTCGGTGCTAGATCGGTTGGATCGTGAAGACGTTCAACTACATCAACCACGTTAACATAACGCTTCCTCTTTCGGTCTACGAGGGTACGTGGGCACACTCCCCCCTCTCTTTCTTATGCATCTCCTAGATAGATCTTGCATGATCGTAGGATTTTTTTGAAATTGCATGCTACATTCCCTAACAGTTGCATGTGACGAAGGATCTTTGCATGAACCTGCTAGGCTTCTTGGGCCTGTATGGGAAGACAAAAGATACACCGGAGGAACGGGAGGACCAGCAATGAGTGCACGAGGAAGACAACAATGCCTCTGAAGCAGTATGAAGGTCCTGCCAGTTATGCAAGAGAAGCAAACTTTCTTTGAATGCCTTTTGTAATTGTAGGTTACATATAGGATTGTAATGTGCCAAAGCTAGTAGCCTTCTCGTTGCTCCTCCACAAGAGAAGACCTTAGCCTCTACTTCTCCTCTTGTCCGTGCTTCCCAATTATCCCCATCTTCTATGGCCTTTCGGCCATGGTGGTGCAGAGGGTATCAGCCCCCCATTGGTTGGAGGGACCCTGATACGTCTCCAACGTATCTATAATTTTTTATTGTTCCATGCTATTATATTATCTGTTTTGGATGTTTAATGGGCTTTATTATACACTTTTATATTATTTTTGGGACTGACCTATTAACCAGAGGCCCAATCCAAGTTGTAGTTTTTTTGCCTATTTCAGTGTTTCGCAGAAAAGGAATATCAAACGGAGTCCAAATGGAATGAAACCTATGGGAGATTTATTTTTGGAAAAACGTGATCCAGAGGACTTGGAGTGGACTTCAAGGAAGAAGCGAGGAGGCCATGAGGCAGGGAGGCGCGCCTACCCCCCTGGGCGCACCCCCACCCTCATGGGCCACTCGCAGCTCCACCAACCTACTTCTTCCTCCTATATATACCCATATACCCCGAAAACATCCAGGAGCACCATAGATCGGGAGTTCCGCCACCGCAAGCCTCTATAGCCACCAAAAACCAATCGGGACCCTGTTCCTGCACCCTGCCGGAGGGGGATCCCTCACCGGTGTCCATGTTCATCATCCCGGGGCTCTCCATGACGAGGAGGGAGTAGTTCACCCTCGGGGCTGAGGGTATGTACCAGTAGCTATGTGTTTGATCTCTCTCTCTCTCGTTATCTTGATTTGGCACGATCTTGATGTATCGCGAGTTTTGCTATTGTAGTTGGATCTTATGATGTTGCTCCCCCTCTACTCTCTTGTAATGGATTGAGTTTTCCCTTTGAAGTTATCTTATCGGATTGAGTCTAAGGATTTGAGAACACTTGATGTATGCCTTGCATGTGCTTATTTGTGGTGACAATGGAATATCACGTGATTCACTTGATGTATGTTTGGTTGATCAACTTGCGGGTTCAGTGACCTTGTGAACTTATGCATAGGGGTTGGCACATATTTTCGTCTTGACTCTCCGGTAGAAACTTTGGGGCACTCTTTGAAGTTCTTTGTGTTGGTAGAATAGATGATTCTGAGATTGTGTGATGCATATCATATAATCATACCCACGGATACTTGAGGTGACATTGGAGTATCTATGTGACATTAGCATTTTGTTTGATTTGTGTCTTAAGGTGTTATTCTAGTACGAACTCTATGATAGATCGAATGGAAAGAATAGCTTCGTGTTATTTTACTACGGACTCTTGAATAGATCGATCCGAAAGGATAAATTTGAGGTGGTTTCGTACCCTACAATAATCTATTCGTTTGTTATCCGCTATTAGTGACTTTGGAGTGACTCTTTGTTGCATGTTGAGGGATAGTTATATGATCCAGTTATGTTATTATTGTTGAGAGAACTTGCACTAGTGAAAGTATGAACATTAGGCCTTGTTTCCTAGCATTGCAATACCGTTTGTGCTCACTTTTACCACTTGTTACCTTGCTGTTTTTATATTTACATATTACAAATACTCATATCTACCATCCATATTGCACTTGTATCACCATCTCTTCATCGAACTAGTGCACCTATACAATTTACCATTGTATTGGGTGTGTTGGGGACACAAGAGACTCTTTGTTATTTGGTTGCAGGGTTGATTGAGAGAGACCATCTTCATCCTACGCCTCCCACGGATTGATAAACCTTAGGTCATCCACTTGAGGGAAATTTGCTACTGTCCTACAAACCTCTGCACTTGGAGGCCCAACAATGTCTACAAGGAGAAGGTTGCGTAGTAGACATCAAGCTCTTTTCCGGCGCCGTTGCCGGGGAGGTGAGTGCTTGAAGGTATATCTTTAGATCTTGCAATCGAATCTTTTAGTTTCTTGTTTTATCACTAGTTTAGTCTATAAAAGAAAACTACAAAAAAACTAGAATTAAGGTTGCCTCATATGATTCATATTTTTAATATCTTTCATGAAAATGATGGAAATGAAAATTGTGCTCAAGTGCTAGAAGAAGAATGCATTAGAATGTTTGGAACTAAATAGTTGTATGATGAGCATGATTGCAATGTTGTCAGTATAAATTCTATGAATATCCATGATGCTAATGATATGCAAAGCCACAAGCTTGGGGATGCTATGTTTGATGAAGATGATATGTTTAGTCCCCCAAGTTTTGATGAGCAAATTTATTATGATGATAGCATGCCTCCTATTTTTGATGATTATTGTGATGACATGTATGCTATAAAGAATAAAGATAACCATGAAACTTGTCATCATGATTTTAATTTTCCATTGGATTATGCTTCACGTGATATTTATTTTGTTGAGTTTGCTCCCACAACTATTGATGAGAATAAATTTGCTTATGTGGAGAGTAGTAAAATTTCTATGCAAGTAGACCATGAAAAGAATGCTTTAGGTGTTGGTTATATGCTTCTACATATTGCAATAATATCAAGTTTCCTCTCCATGTGTTGAAAATTTTGAAGTTATGCTTGTTTTGCCTTCCTATGCTAGTTGATTATTGTTCCCATAAGTTGTTTGCTCACAAAATCCCTATGCATAGGAAGTGGGTTAGACTTAAATTACTAGTTATATTCTTCATGATGCTCCCTTTATGTTTCAATCCTTATCTTTTATGTGAGCATCATTGAAATCATCATGCCTAGCTAGGGGCGTTAAACTATAGCGCTTATTGGGAGGCAACCCAATTTTATTTTTGTTCTTTGCTTTTGCTCCTGTTTAGTAATAAATAATTCATCTAGCCTCTATTTAGATGTGGTTTTATGTTTCAGTTAGTGTTTGTGCCAAGTAGGACCTTTGGGAAGACTTGGGTGAAGTCTATGCGATCTTGCTGTAAAAAATAGAAAAACTTTTACGCTCACGAGATTAGCTGCCATGTTTTACTGGAGAGTTATTTTAGGTTGATTCTTTTTTCATATGATTAATAGACAAATTACGCACGTCCACAAATGTATTTCAGAATTTTTATAGTTACATAAGTATTCGAATGATACAAATTACTACAGACTGTTCTGTTTTTGACAAATTCTGTTTTCATTGTGTTGTTTGCTTATTTTGATGAATCTATGAGTAGTATCGGAGGGTATTAACCATAGAGAAGTTTGAATACAGTAGATATTACACCAATATGAATTTAGAATGAGTTCACAACAGTACCTAAGTGGTGGTTTTATTTTCTTATACTAACGGAGCTTACAAGTTTTCTGTTGAGTTTTGTGTTGTGAAGTTTACAAGTTTTGGGTAAAGATTCAATGGACTATGGACTAAGGAGTGGCAAGAGTCTAAGCTTGGGGATGCCCAAGGCACCCCAAGGTAATATTCAAGTACAACCAAGAGCCTAAGCTTGAGGATGCCCCGGATGGCATCCCCTCTTTCATCTTCGTTTATCGGTAACTTTACTTGGAGCTATATTTTTATTCACCACATGATATGTGTTTTGCTTGGAGCGTCTTTTTTTTTATTGCTGTTTGAATAAAATCCCAAGATCTGAAATTCTTAAATGATAGAGAGTCTTCACATAGTTGCATAATTATTCGACTACTCATTGATCTTCACTTATATCTTTCGGAGTAGTTTGTCATTTGCTCTAGTGCTTCACTTATATATTTTTAGAGCACGGCGGTGGTTTTATTTTGAAGAAATTAATGAACTCTCTTGCTTCACTTATATTATTTTGAGAGTCTTTTAGAACAGCATGGTAATTTGCTTTGGTTATGAATTTAGTCCTTATGATGGGCATCCAAGATGGGTATAATAAAAACTTTCATATAAAGTGCATTGAATACTATGAGAAGTGTGATTCTTTATGATTGTTTTGAGATATGAAGATGGTGATATTAGAGTCATGCTAGTGGAGTAGTTGTGAATTTGAGAGATACTTGTGTTAAAGTTTGTGATTCCCGTAGCATGCATGTATGGTGAACTGTTATGTGATGAAGTTGGAGCATGATTTATTTATTGATTGTCTTCCTTATGTCTGGAGGTCGGGATCGCGCGATGGTTAATTCCTGAGCATGCGTGTAGTACCTTGTTTTGATGACTTGTAAATTTCCGCAATAAGTATGTGAGTTCTTTGTGACTAATGTTGAGTCCATGGATTATACGCACTCTCACCCTTCCACCATTGCTAGCCTCCGCAAAATTCTCGCCGGTGCCATACACCCACCATATACCTTCCTCAAAACAGCCACCATACCTACCTATTAGGGCATTTCCATAGCTATTCCGAGATATATTGCCATGCAACTTTCCACCGTTCCGTTTATTATGACACGCTTCATCATTGTCATATTGCTTTGCATGATCATGTAGTTGACATAGTATTTGTGGCAAAGCCACCATTCATAATTCTTTCATACATTTCACTCTTGATTCATTGCACATCCCGGTACACCGCCGTAGGCATTCATATAGAGTCATATTTTGTTCTAAGTATCGAGTTGTAATTCTTGAGTTGTAAGTAAATAAAAGTGTGATGATCTTCATTATTAGAGCATTGTCCCAGTGAGGAAAGGATGATGGAGACTATGATTCCCCCACAAGTCGGGATGAGACTCCGGATGAAAAAAAATAAAAAAAGGGGGGAAAAGAGGCCATGAAAAAGGAGAAAAAAGGCCCAAATAAAAAAATAAAAAATGAGAGAAAAAGAGAGAAGGGGCAATGCTACTATCCTTTTACCACACTTGTGCTTCAAAGTAGCACCATGATCTTCATGATAGAGAGTCTCCTATTTTGTCACTTTCATATACTAGTGGGTATTTTTCATTGTATATTCCAATGACGGGCTTCCTCAAAGTGTCCTAGGTCTTCGTGAGCAAGCAAGTTGGATGCACACCCACTTAGTTTCCTTTTGAGATTTCATACACTTATAGCTCTAGTGCATCCATTGCATGGCAACCCCTACTCACTCACATTGATATCTATTGATGGGCATCTCCATAGCCCGTTGATACGCCTAGTTGATGTGAGACTATGTTCTCCTTTTTTGTCTTCTCCACAACCACCATTCTATTCCACCTATAGGGCTATGTCCATGGCTCACGCTCATGTATTGCGTGAAGATTGAAAAAATTTAAGAATACTAAAGTATGAAACAATTGCTTGGCTGAAACCGGGGTTTTGCATGATTTAAATATTCTGTGTGATGAAGCTAGAGCATAGCCAGACTATATGATTTTGTAGGAATAACTTTCTTTGGCCATGTTATTTTGAGAAGACATAATTACTTTGTTAGTATGCTTGAAGTATTATTATTTTTATGTCAATATTAAACTTTTTTCTTGAATCTTTCGGATCTGTGCATTCATGCCACAATAAATAAAATTACATTGATAATTATGTTAGGTAGCATTCCACATCAAAAATTCTGTTTTTATCATTTACCTACTCGAGGACGAGCATGAATTAAGCTTGGGGATGCTTGATACGTCTCCAACGTATCTATATTTTTTGATTGTTCCATGCTATTATATTATCTATTTTGGATGTTTAATGGGTTTTATTATACAATTTTATAGTATTTTTGGGGCTAACCTATTAACCGGAGGCCCAGTCCAAATTGCTGTTTTTTTTGCCTATTTAAGTGTTTCGCAAAAAAGGAATATCAAAGGGAGTCCAAACGAATGAAACCTTCAGGAGCAGTGGCGGAGCCAACGTGTAGGCATTGGGTTCAAGTGAACCCAATGATTTTCTCACCCTACGTACGTATATACGCATAGTCACTTGCATGAACCCAATACGAATTCACGTTTGAACCCATCGAAGCTAGCACGCACGAGCCACAAGCATCTCAGCCCATTAATTTTTTATTTATATAATCAGTAGACCTACAAAAAGGCCACGACTATTTCGCAAAAAATAAAAGGAGCCCACAAACTCGATTGCGACCGTCGATTCCAAGTCATGTACGCCACACGCCTCTGATTTCCCAAGTTTGTTTCCCCAGTTCGGCAACTGCCTCGGTCTCTCATCTCTCTCTTCACCCATGACGGCTCCCGATCGGCCCAGCGGCAAGGCAACAAGTCCTCAAGAACGTCTGGTAATTGAAGTACAAATTGAAGGTAATAAGATCAAATCAACCCTGTGCACGTATGGTATTACCTTTTGCCCTACTTGTCCAATTGCTTTTTTCCTGTACTTTGATTGACCTATGTTATGGAGGGATATTTCTCAAAGAGGAGTCGATCACCAGATTCAGATAATGATGCTTGAAATGTCACTTCAGGACCATCGACCAGTTAGATGTGAACAAAGTGCATGTAATTATGTTCTCTGCAAGTAATCTCCAAGGACCTTCTATTCAAAGATAATTTAATTTAGATGATGTGTCTGTATGATCCGGCCGATTAGAAGAGAACTTCAGAGTACACCAAAAAATCCCAAGTAACAAGATGAGATTTGGCGACTATATTTTAACTAGGGGACCTGCCTAATTCTTATTACCATGGAGGGTCATTGAAGGTGATCAACATACATTTAATCCACAAGAGTTTTAAAGAATACTGTGTCTGGCTTGAGTAGATTGACAACTTGCATAGTGCTATTTGTTTAAGTTGTTACCTTTTAGAGATTACGATGTGGGACAAAAAGGAGTGATGCATTTGCAATTTTTGGCTAGAACTGTTGAAACAAGAAAAGCAGACCAAATACCCATTTGGGTAATAGTAAAGTTAATAGCTTTAGTTTAGCAGTAAAAATTTGTCAATTCCCACAACATTAGTGGAGAGATGTTTTCCAGCTATGAATGTTGTCTAAAAAAAGTTGCACAATAAAATGAGTGAGTAGTTCATGAATAATTATGTGCAGAAAGATATGTTTTCTATCATCACTAATGATGTTTCCTTTGATCATTTTAAGATGAAGACAGATCAAAACGGGACACTCTGAATGGAAGTGACTTGACTGTCTTCTTTGGCTCTTATGGTACTTGTCAAACTAACTTGTCGTCCATTTTCAATGTTACCAGCAAGATGCGAATTGGCATATGAAGCTAGGAAGTTATTTTTCCACGACTCTATTTATAATATGTAAGCACACAATTTTGCAATTTCATCTAACAGGTATGTCTTACACTGCCCAGTTTTCAATGTAACCATTATATTTGATAAACCGAGATCATGTTTCTACTTGTTTCCCTTTGGTTGATGTACTCCTGTGATAAGGCACCATAAAAATGGACTGTACACTCAATTAAATTATATAAAGTCCACATAACTAGCTAATGAGCGAACCCATTGACCGAATTTCCTGGCTCCGCCCCTCTTCGGGAGAGTTATTTTTTGGAACAAATGTGATCCAGAGGACTTGGAGTGGACGTCAAGAAAGAAGTGAGGAGGCCACGAGGTAGGGAGGCGCGCCTGCCCCCTGGGCGCGCCCCCACCCTCGTGGGCCCCTCGCAGCTCCACCGACCTACTTCTTCCTCCTATATATACTGCTACCTCATGAGCACTATGTTGGTTTTCCCTTGAAGAGGAAAGGGTGATGCAGCAAAGTAGCACAAGTATTTCCCTCAGTTTTTGACAACCAAGGTATCAATCCAGTAGGAGGCTCCTCAAAAGTCCCTCGTACCTACACAAACAAATAAGAACCTCGCAACCAATGCGATAAAGGGGTTGTCAATCCCTTCACGGAAACTTGCGAAAGTGAGATCTGATAGAGATAATAAGATAAAATAAATATTTTTGGTATTTTTATGATATAGATTGAAAAGTAGAAGTTGCAAATAAAAGTAGATGGGAAACTTATATGATAAAAGATAGACCCAGAGCCATAGGTTTCACTAGTGGCTTCTCTCAAGATAGCATAAGTATTACGGTGGGTGAACAAATTACTGTCGAGCAATTGATAGAAAAGTGCATAGTTATGAGATTATCTAGGCATGATCATGTACATAGGCATCACGTCCGTGACAAGTAGATCGAAACGATTTTGCATCTACTACTATTACTCCACACATCGAGCGACTCTTGCCTGCATCTATAGTATTATGTTCATGAAGAACAGAGTAACGCATTAAGAAAGATGACATGATGTAGAGGGATAAACTCAAGCAATATGATATAAACCCCATATTTTTATCCTCGATGGCAACAATACAATACGTGCCTTGCTGCCCCTGCTATCACTGGGAAAGGACACCGCAAGATTGAACCCAAAGCTAAGCACTTCTCCTATTGCAAGAAAGATCAATCTAGTAGGGCAAACCAAACTGTTAATTCAAAGAGGCTTGCAAAGATAACCAATCACACATAAAAGAATTCAGAGAAGATTCAATTATTTCTCATACATAAACTTGATCATAAACCCACAATTCATTGGATCTCGACAAACACACCGCAAAAAGACTTACATCGAATAGATCTCCAAGAAGATCGAGGAGAACATTGTATTGAGATTCAAAGAGACAGAAGTATCCATCTAGCTAATAACTATGGACCCGAAGATCTGTGGTAAACTACTCGCAACTCATCGGAGAGGCCTTGGAGATGATGTAGGGGCCCTCCATGGTTGATTGCCCCTCCGGCGGAGCGCCGGCGAAGGCTCCAAGATGGGATCTCGCGGATACAGAAGGTTGCAGCGATGGAAATAGTTTTTCGTGGTGCTCCTGGATGTTTTCAGGGTACGTGGATATATATAGGAGGAAGAAGTAGGTTGGTTGAGTAACGAGGGGCCCATGAGGGTGGGGGCGCGCCGGGCACCCTTGTGGCCGCCCCGTTTGCTGCTTGACGTCCACTCCAAGTCTCCTGGATTGTGTTCGTTCCAAAAAGATCGCTCCCAAAGGTTTCATTCTGTTTGGACTCCGTTTGATATTCCTTTTCTTCGAAACACTGAAATAGGCAAAAAACAGCAATTCGGGCTGGGCCTCCGGTTAGTAGGTTAGTCCCAAAAATGATATAAAAGTGTAAAGTAAAGCCCATAAACATCCAAAACGGGTAATATAATAGCATGGAACAATAAAAAATTATAGATACGTTGGAGACGTATCAAGCATCCCCAAGCTTAATTCATGCTCGTCCTTGAGTAGGTAATGATAAAACAAGAATTTTTGATGTGGAATGCTACCTAGCATAATTCTCAATGTAATTTTCTTTATTGTGGCATGAATGTTCAGATCCAAATGTTTCAAAACAAAAGTTCATAATGACATAAGAAATAGTAATACTTCAAGCATACTAACAAAGCAATCATGTCTTCTCAAAATATCATGGCTAAAGAAGGTTCATCCCTACAAAATCATATAGTTAGGCTATGTTTCATTTTCTTCACACAAAATACTCCCATCAAGAACAACCCCGGTTTTAGCCAAGCAATTGGTTCATACTTTTTAACGTGCTTTAGCTTTTTTCAATTCTCACGCAATACATGAGCGTGAGCCATGGATATAGCACTATGGGTGGAATAGAATATGATGATGGACGTTGTGTGGAGAACACAAAAAAGGAGAAAGTCTCATATTGACGAGGCTAATCAACGGGCTATGGAGATGCCCATCAATTGATGTCAACATGAGGAGTAGGGATTGCCATGCAACGGATGCACTAGAGCTATTAATGTATGAAAGCTCAACAAAAGAGACTAAGTGGGTGTGCATCCAACTTGCTTGCTCACGAAGACCTAGGGAATTTTGGGGAAGCCCATCGTTGGAATATACAAGCCAAGTTCTATAATGAAAAATTCCCACTAGTATATGAAAGTGACAACATAAGAGACTCTCTATATGAAGAATATGGTGCTACTTTGAAGCACAAGTGTGGAAAAGGATAGTAACATTGTCCCCCTTTTTTATTTCTTTTTTCCTTTTTTCGGGCCTTTCCTTTTTTTATTTGGCCTTTCTTTTTTTTCTTTTTTATTGGCCTTTCTTTTTTTATAAGGGACAATGCTCTAATAATGATGATCATCACACTTCTATTTATTTACAACTCATGAATTACAACTCAAAACTAGAACAAGATATGACTCTATATGAATGGCTCCGGCGGTGTACCGGGATGGGCAATGAATCAAGAGTGACATGTATGAAAAATTATGCAAGGCAATATGACAATGATGATGCGTGCCATGATAAACGGAACGGTGGAAAGTTGCATGGCAATATATGTCGGAATGGCTATGGAAATGCCATAATAGGTAGGTATGGTGGCTGTTTTGAGGAAGATATAAGGAGGTTTATGTGTGATAGAGCGTATCGTATCACGGGGTTTGGATGCACCGGGGAAGTTTGCACCAACTCTCAAGGTGAGAAAGGGCAATGCACGGTACCGCAGTGGCTAGCAATGATGGAAAGGTAAAAGTGTGTATAATTCATGGACCCGCATTAGTCATAAAGAAATCATATACTTATTGCAAAGTTTTATTAGCCCTTGAAGCAAAGTACTACTACGCATGCCCCTAAGGGGGAGGTTGGTAGGAGTTAACCATCGTGCACCCCCGACCTCCACACAAGGGAAGGCAATCAAAAGAGCACTCCATGCAATAAATTTATTACACAACTTTTACCATAAGTGCATGCTACGGGACTTGCCAACTTCAACACAAGTATTCTTTAAATTCAAAATTACCCAACTAGCATGACTCTAATATCACCGCCTCTATATCTCAAAACAATTATCAAGCATCAAATTGTTCATAGCCTCCAATTCACTTCCTATGATAGTTTTTATTATACCCGACTAGGATGCCCATCATTCTAGGAGCAAATTTATAATCATAGCAAATACCATGCTGTTTTAAAAGACTATCAAAATTATATAAGTTAAGCATTATAGATTAACAATTTCTACAAAATTAAGCCATCGCCGTGCTCTAAAAGGTATAAGTGAAGCACTAGAGCAAAAATTATCTAGCTCAAAAGATATAAGTGAAGCACGTAGAGTATTCTAATAAATTCCAAATCATGTGAGTCTCCCCCAAAAGGTGTGTACAGAAAGGATGATTGTGGTGAACTAAAAAGCAAAGACTCATATCATACAAGACGCTCCAAGCAAAACACATATCATGTGTTGAATAAAAATATAGCTCCAAGTAAAGTTACCGATAAACGAAGACGAAAGAGGGGATGCCTTCCGGGGCATCCCCAAGCTTAGGCTTTTGGTTGTCCTTGGATTATCTTGGGGTGCCAAGGGCATCCCCAAGCTTAGGCTCTTGCCGCTCCTTATTCCATGGTCCATCAAATCTTTAACCAAAACTGAAAACTTCACAACACAAAACTCAACAAGAAATCTCATAAGCTCCGTTAGTGCAAGAAAGAAAAACCACCACATAATGTACTGTAATGAACTCATTATTTATTTATATTGGTGTTAAAACTACTGTATTCCAACTTCTCTATGGTTCATACCCCCCGATGCTAGCCATAGATGCATCAAAATAAGCAAACAACACACGAAAAACAATCTGTCAAAAACAGAACAGTTTGTAGAAATCTGTAACTCTAGAATACTTCTGGAACTCTAAAATTCCTACCAAAATAGGAAGTCATGTACAATTTTTCTATTGATCTACTGCAAAAATAATCAACACAAAAGCACGTTCCTGTGGTTTATTAAAATTATTCTCGTGCGCGCAAAAGTTTCTGTTTTTCAGCAGAATCAAATTAACTATCACCGTAGGTTATCCTATAGGTTCTACTTGGCACAAACACTAATTAAAACATAAAACCACATCTAAACAGAAGCTAGATGGATTATTTATTACTAAACAGAAGCAAAAAGCAAGGAACTAAAATAAAATTGGGTTGCCTCCCAACAAGCGCTATCGTTTAACGCCCCTAGCTAGGCATAAAAGCGAGAATAGATCTAAGTATTGCCATCTTTGGTATTCAAATCATAAGTAGCTTGCATAATAGATTCATAAGGTAATTTGACTTTATTTCTATGGAAGTGTTCCATGCCTTTCCTTAATGGAAATTGGAATCTAATATTCCCTTCCTTCATATCAATAATTGCACCAGTCGTTCTAAGGAAAGGTCTACCGAGAATAATAGGACATGAAATATTGCAATCTATATCAAGAACAATGAAATCTACGGGCACATAATTCCTATTTGCAGCAATAAGAACATCATTGATCCTTCCCATAGGTTTCTTAATGGTGGAATCCGCAAGGTGCAAGTTTAAAGAGCAATCATCAAGTTCATGGAAACCTAGCACATCACATAAAGTTTTTGGAATCGTGGAAACACTAGCACCCAATCACACAAAGCATAGCATTCATGATCTTTAATTTTAATTTTTATAGTAGGTTCCCACTCATCATAAAGTTTTCTAGGTATAGAAACTTCCAATTCAAGTTTTTCTTCATAAGATTGCATCAAAGCATCAACGATATGTTTGGTAAAAGCTTTATTTTGACTATAAGCATGAGGAGAATTCAACATGGATTGCAACAAGGAAATTCCTTGAAATCCATAATAGTGGGTTCAATGCTATGTAAAGTTTTGACCTCTCCAATCCCACTTTTACCAAATTTGGCATCAAGATCTAAAAACTCCGAATTATCGGTACGCCTTTTAACTAAAATTGACTCATCTTCAGTGCCATCATTATCAAGATTCATATTGCAAAACAAAGATTTAATAGGAGACAGATCAATAACTTTTAGATCTTCATCATTATTTTCGTGAAAACTAGAAGAACACGCTCTTACAAAGCAATCTTTCTTAGGACGCATCCTAGCGGTTCTTTCTTTGCACTCATCAATGGAAATTCTCATGGCTTTGAGAGACTCATTGATATCATGCTTAAGTGGAATAGATCTAAGTTTCAAAGAATCAACATCAAGAGAAAGTCTATCAACGTTCCTAGCCAATTCATCAAGTTTAAGGAATTTTTCTTCAAGCAAAGCATTGAAATTCTTTTGAGAGATCATAAATTATTTAACACTATTCTCAAAATAAGAGGTCATCTTATTAAAATTTCCACAAGAATTGTTGTAGGAATTACCATAATTATTAGAGGAATTACTAGGAAACGGCCTAGGATTAAAGTTTTCTCTATAAGCATTGTTACCAAAATTATTCCTACCAACAAAATTCACATCCATAGATTCATTATTATTCTCAATCAGAGTAGTCAAATGCATATCATTAGGATCAATAGGAGCACTCTTAGTAGCAAACAATTTCATAAGTTCATCCATCTTTCCACTCAAAACAATAATTTCTTCTATCGCATGAACTTTTTTACTATTAGATCTTTCGGTGTGCCATTGAGAATAGTTAACCATAATATTATCTAGGAGTTTAGTAGCTTCTCCTAAAGTGATTTCCATAAAAGTGCCTCCTGCGGCCGAATCTAAAACATGTGTAGGCCAATTGCAAATCATTAATTTCATTCTTTCCCAAGATTGGGCAACATGCTCATGATCAAGTTGTTTAAAATTCATAATATCATTTTTAAGAGAGATGACCTTAGCGGGAGGAAAATACTTAGAGATAAAAGCATCTTTGCACTTATTCCACGAATCAATACTAATTTTAGGCAAAGACGAAAACCAAGTTTTAGCACGATCTCTATGTGAAAACGGAAATAACTTCAATTTAATAATATCACTATCCGTATCTTTCTTCTTCTGCATAGCACACAAATCCACAAAGTTGTTTAGATAAGTAGCGCTATCTTCACTAGGAAGGCCGGAGAATTGATCTTTCATAACAAGATTCAACAAAGCAGCATTGATTTCACAAGATTCAGAATCATTAAGAGGAGAAATCGGAGTGCTAAGGAAATCATTATTATTGGTATTGGAAAAGTCACACAATTTGGTATTATCTTGCGCCATCGTGACAAGCAATCCAACACACAAGCACACAAAAGGCAAGTGAAAAACAGAGGCGAACGGGAAAGAGAGGGTGAATAAAACGGCAAGGGTGAAGTGGGGGAGAGGAAAACGAGAGGCAAATGGCAAATAATGTAATGCGAGGGAGATGAATTTGTGATGGGTACTTGATATGTCTTGACTTGAGCGAAGACCTCCCCGGCAACGGTGCCAGAAATACTTCTTGCAACCGCTTGAGCACTCCGTCGGTTTTCCCTTGAAGAGGAAAGGGTGATGCAGCAAAGTAGCGCAAGTATTTACCTCAGTTTTTGAGAACTAAGGTATCAATCGAGTAGGAGGATCCTCAAAAGTCCCTCGTACCTACACAAACAAACAAGAACCTCGCAACCAACACGATAAAGGGGTTGTCAATCCCTTCACTGAAACTTGCAAAAGTGAGATCTGATAGAGATAATAAGATAAGATAAATATTTTTGGTATTTTTATGATATATATTGTAAAGTAAAAGATGCAAATAAAAGTAGATGGGAAACCTATATGATTAAAGATAGACCCGGGGGCCATAGGTTTCACTAGTGGCTTCTCTCAATATAGCATAAGTATTACAGTGGGTGAACAAATTACTATCAAGCAATTGATAGGAAAGTGCATAGTTATGAGATTATCTAGGCATGATCACGTATATAGGCATCATGTCCGTGACAAGTAGATCGAAACGATTCTGCATCTACTACTATTACTCCACACATCGACTGACTCCTGCCTGCATCTAGAGTATTAAGTTCATGAAGAACAGAGTAACGCATTAAGAAAGATGACATGATGTAGAGGGATAAACTCAAGCAATATGATATAAACTCCATCTTTTTATCCTCGATGGCAACAATACAATACACGCCTTGCTGCCCCTGCTGTCACTGGGAAAGGACACGCAATATTGAACCCAAAGCTAAGCACTTCTCCTATTGCAAGCAAGATCAATCTAGTAGGCCAAACTAAACTGATAATTCAAAGAGACTTGCAAAGATAACCAATCACACATAAAAGAATTCAGAGAGGATTCAATTATTTCTCATAGATAAACTTGGTCATAAACCCACTATTCATCGGATCTCGACAAACACACCGCAAAAAGAGTTACATCGAATAGATCTCCAAGAAGATCGAGGAGAACATTGTATTGAGATTCAAAGAGAGAAGAAGCCATCTAGCTAATAACTATGGACCCGAAGGTCTGTGCTAAACTACTCACAACTCATCGTAGAGGCCTTAGAGATGATGTAGAGGCCCTCCATGGTCGATTCCTCCGTGGAGCGCCGTGAAGGCTCCAAGATGGAATATCGCGGATACAGAAGGTTAAGGCGGTGAAAATAGTTTTTTCGTGGTGCTCTTGGATGTTTTTAGGGTACGTGGATACATATAGGAGGAAGAAGTAGGGCGGTTGAGCCACGAGGGGCCCACGAGGGTGGAGGGCGCGTCCACCCCCCTAGGGCGCCGGGCACCCTCGTGGCCGCCTCGTTTGCTGCTTGACATCCACTCCAAGTCTCCTGGATTGCGTTTGTTCCAAAAAGACCGCTCCCGAAGGTTTCATTCCGTTTGATATTCCTCTCCTTCGAAACACTGAAATAGGCAAAAAAATAGCAATTCGGGCTGGGCCTCCGGTTAGTAGGTTAGTCACAAAAATGATATAGAAGTGTAAAATAAAGCCAATAAACATCCAAAACGGGTAATATAATAGCATGGAACAATAAAAAATTATAGATACGTTGGAGACGTACCATATACCCATATACCCCGAAAACATCCAGGAGCACCATAGATCGGGAGTTTCGCCGCCGCAAGCCTCTGTAGCCACCAAAAGCCAATCGGGACCCAGTTTCGGCACCCTGCCGGAGGGGGGATCCCTCACCGGTGGCCATCTTCATTATCCCGGCGCTCTCCATGATGGAAAGGGAGTAGTTCACCCTCGGGGCTGAGGGTATGTACCAGTAGCTATGTGTTTGATCTCTCTCTCTTGTTCTTGATTTGGCACGATCTTGATGTATCGCGAGATTTGCTATTATAGTTGGATCCTATGATGTTGCTCCCCCTCTACTCTCTTGTCATGGATTGAGTTTTCCCTTTGATGTTATCTTATCGGATTGAGTCTTTAAGGATTTGAGAACACCTGATGTATGTCTTGCATGTGCTTATCTGTGGTGACATTGGGATATCACGTGTTCACTTGATGTATGTTTTGGTGATCAACTTGCGGGTACAGTGACCTTCTGAAATTATGAATAGGGGTTGGCACACGTTTTCGTCTTGACTCTCCGGTAGAAACTTTGGGGTACTCTTTGAAGTTCTTTGTGTTGGTTGAATAGATGAATTTGAGATTGTGTGATGCATATCGTATAATCATACCCATGGATACTTGAGGTGACAGCGGAGTATCTAGGTGACATTAGGGTTTTGGTTGATTTGTTTCTTAAGGTGTTATTCTAGTACGAACTCTATGATAGATCGAACGGAAAGAATAACTTCGTGTTATTTTACTGTGGACGCTTGAATAGATCGATCAAAAAGGACAACTTTGAGGTGGTTTCGTACCCTACAATAATCTCTTCGTTTGTTCTCCGCTATTAGTGACTTTGGAGTGAGTCTTTGTTGCATGTTGAGGGATAGTTATCTGATCCAGTTATGTTATTATTGTTGAGAGAACTTGCACTAGTGAAAGTATGAACCTTAGGCCTTATTTCCTAGCATTGGAATACCGTTTGTGCTCACTTTTACCACTTGTTACCTTGATGTTTTTATATTTTCAGATTAAAAATAATCATATCTACCATCCATATTGCACTTGTATCACCATCTCTTCGCCGAACTAGTGCACCTATACAATTTACCATTGTATTGGGTGTGTTGGGGACACAAGAGACTCTTTGTTATTTGGTTGCGGGGTTGTTTGAGAGAGACCATCTTCATCCTACACCTCCCACGGATTGATAAACCTTAGGTCATCCACTTGAGGGAAATTTGCTACTGTCCTACAAACCTCTGCACTTGGAGGCCCAACAATGTCTACAAGGAGAAGGTTGCTTAGTAGATATCAGACCATGTTCTCGTTCTTGTTAGATTCAACATCTTGGTTGAGGTAGTGTGGTGACGGTGATGTCCCTTAGTAGGAGTATTGTTTCCCAGGTTTGATCCCCATATCAATGGTGCGTCTAGCATTGTTGGAGGGTGTGTGGAGGTGTGTCTCCATCAGATCTCGCAGGATTCGGCCGATGCTGGTCTATGGTGGATATGTTTGGATCCAGTCTTGGTTCCTCTTTGTTTGGATATTCATAGGTTTGATCCTTCTGAATTACAAATATTTGTATCGGCAATGGTTGTTGCTCTGGTGCGTTGGTCCTATGTGACCTTAGCACGATGACTTCCCGACTTTCTACTACAACAAGGTATGCCTGACTTCGGTGGGAGAGGGGCAATGACTGAGGCGCGTCTACGGCTCACTCCGGTGATTGTAGTCGCTGCCACGTAGTCCACGGACCTGGTTGTAATTTTTGTTAACTCTAGTGTTCTTTGTACTGCCAAGATTGGATATGAATAGATTGGAAGTTTCTCACAAAGAAAAAAAAGTTCCAGAGCTAGCACATACATATATGTATTATGCATGTAGGGATTTCTTTTATTATGCAAGCCATATCTTTAACATTTTTGTGGTGTCTTATCCAATGGGGCAACAACAACCATCGGAGGAAGTGCACTTTCCTCCAGCGCAAAATTTGTTGCATGATTTGAATGTGCAGTTAGGTAAGTCCAACTCTTAGCACTTCGCGGGTAGGGGGATAGCATCTGTTTGTATCTGCACGGGATCAACATATTTTGTTAGGCCAGTTGCGTGCGACATTGCTTGCCACCTTATATTTTGGCATTGCAAAATATACACTAGTTTTAATGGGACCTCAACATTTCAAGATGCACGTTTAGAAAACCATCAAGGAGAATAAGAAAGACATGCAAAATAACATAACCTCGTTGTTTGCATCACATGAGGACAGAAGAGTAGCCATGACCATGAGAGTCGCCAAAAATAGGGCGCCTGCTTTCTTCTTGAAGATAGCCATTTGAAGAGGCACTAGTGATTTCTTAGTTTTATTGTGGTGCAACAACGTAGTACCGTTTCAATGATCGGTGCTCTTAGGGTATACTTTGTGCTTGTGGTAGTGTTCACATCTCCTACTGTTATATAGATACATATTGCGGCTTATTTATGCCAATTGTTTAATGGTAATTAATAATATCTTCTATATAAATATTTTAGTTATCAAACCAATCAATATCCGGGGAATCAAATTTGTTCCAAATAAAGTTGTGGGAATCAATACCAGGGATGCATTATCTATGAAGAGATAACACAATAATTTATGTATTCATATTTGCTCATGTAAAATGAATGCATTATCAATTGAAATAAGTAATTAAATAAATATCACATCCTTATATTTTCAAATCAGAGCATTACTTGGTGTATATTTTTTATACACTGAATCTATATGTAAATATAGTACCTTCTCATATCAATAGAAAGCATTAACAACGATAAATCAGTACCAAATCAGTGGCGATGGTTTTACACACTCTCTCTCCCCCCCTCTTCCACACTCTCTCTCCCCCTCTCCCCTCTCTCTCTCTAACACACACACATATCCATCTTACTGGATATGCGACCATAATCCATCTATTTCACACACACGCGCTAGTGCATAACAATATGGATTATGTGTATTATATTTGCCGCCACAACTGAGGAAATTAATTTCATGTAAATGGGTCAGCCACAGCTCCAAGAATACGTGGAGGAGGTGGCACGGGTCGGCATCGACGCCGTCCGGCGCACGCCACGGGCCCGCTTCCAAGTGCGTCTGAGCACCGGCCACCCATGCCGGATCCTTCAAGTGCCGCTTCCACCGCACCAACTCCCAGGGCCAGGGAAGCCGCCCTTCTTCGCCCCCTTCACGGCCGCGGCCAATGCGGTGCCGCGGCACCCTGCCTCGCGGTCCTAGTCCCCCGGCACCGTCGCGACCCAAAGGACGCAGCCCAAGCATCGGCCACGAGAATCAAGAACGCTCGACAACGGAGAGGGAAGGGAAGATCATATACATGCCATAAGAAAGAGAGTTTATTTACTGCTCCCTCGATGTATTGTTTCCTTTGTTTGGAGATTGATTACCATCCGTGAGTTAAGGTAAGGTTAATGTGATTGAGCGACTTTTCTGAAAATCAATTATTTGTTTTCTAATTAATGTGATTGAGTGATTTAAGGTAAGGTTAATTAATTTAGATTTGATCTTTAGAGATTGTTCATGATTGATTCTACATTACCAAATAACTTGCGCCAGTATGGAAAGTTCTGATCTTTTCAGATTTCTTTCATTGTGTGAGAGGGTGACGAAAATAAACCGATGAAGTGGGAGGAGGGACGAAAAAAATCTACAAAAAACCAGCGAAGGTGGGAGGAGGTAGCAAAAAATCATAGGAGGTGGGATTGGATGACATAATTAGTAAACAATTTCAGCGACAAAGGATAAACAAATTGGATTTTTAAAACAAAACCTGCACCTGCACAAGTGGCTCACTCTTCACTTTTGACAAAAACTTACGAATAGCAATCTTGGTGAGTGATCTCGACCGGGTTCGATCGGCATGGCGTGTCGTTCCTCCAGGAGTGGGTGCTGAGAGGAAGGATGGTGAACCACCATTGTCAATCGGCCGGAGCTGCATCGTCATTTGGATCAGAGCATGGACGAAATCGAGATGGTAGAGGTTGAGGAATTTGTAGGACGTGAGGGTTTAGGGTGGGCATCACAAGAACTCACCCATATCTTGGGAGACGGCAGACCAGAGGTGCAGTCGTGTTCATGCTTCAGGGGCTGCCACGTGCTGTCCTCGCCGCCATCGCCTGTCGATGCCACTTCAGCGCCACGAGCATGGGACTGAGGGACGAAGGGAAGAGAAGGGAAGGAAGCGAGCTAATGACGTACCTATGTTTGGTATGTAATACCCTCCATTAAGAGTAGATATTTTCTTAAAATCGGTTATTTTGTTTCCTAAGTAATGTGATTGAACAATTTAAGGTAAGGTTAATTAATTTAGATTTGATATTTAGAGATTGATCGTGATTGATTCTTTCACATAAAGACATTACTAAAAATAACTTGCACCGGCATGGAGAGTTATGATCCGTTAAGATTTTTTTCGTTGTGTGAGAGGGTGACGCGAAACTAAACCGGTGGGGTGGGGGAGGGACGAAAAAAACCAGCGAAATAAAACGGTTGAAAGTGGTGGGACGAAAATAAACCGTACGAGGCTACCAACTGCTCCATTAGGAGTAGAGATATTATGCTTGCAAATGTCTTACAGACAACCGTTCGGTCAAGCGCAATCAATTTAGGGCGGCCCATTTTACGTGTGCTTTAACTCAATTAAATTGGCAGTTTTCCAAAACAAGATTACAAATTAACTTATTCAAATCAAATTAAATCTTACCAAAAGTTGGCTGGCCCATTTGACGCGTGCATTAACTCAATCAAATTAACACTTTTCCAGGACAATATCGAGCATTAACTCATTCGAATCAAATCAAATCTTATCAAAGTTGGCGGCCCATTTGACGTGTGCATTAACTTGATAAAATTGACACCTTACCAAGACAACACCGTACATTAACTCATTCAAATCAAATCACATCTTACCAAAGTTGGCTAGCCCATTTGATGCGTGCATAAAATCAATCAAAGCGACACTTTCTCAAAACAACATAGTGCATTAACTTATTCAAATCAAATGAAATATATAGGAGGCCGACGCAGAGGCGGAGAAGGATGGTGAGCTGCCTAGTAACTGGAATAACTTTATCTCTTATTATGTGACAGCGCCATGATAGAATCGAGATCCCACTAAAAAAGACACATCCGTGACAGCATGGCCTGAACAAAAACTTTTTTTGTCATGGTTCTGACACTTCTAAGACGATAATTGTGATTAAAACGTGTATCATGTAGTTGTGGTGGGCTCCTACTTCTATGACAAAAATGAGTTTTTCGTCCTGGGTGGGCCGGAAAGCACCTGCATGACAATCTTTGTGTCGTTCATGACATAAAAAATCATGGTAGATGTGAGGGCGAGGAAAATTTCAGGGAGTTTTCGGATACGGTGGGTAGTCGGGACAGAGCGATGCAGTGTCGTTTGCGCGTTTCTGTCCTACGTGTGTGTGTGTGCGAGGCATTCGCTAACAGAATCTGAGTGAGGCATTTGCTTACTGGACCTGAGTGAGGCGTTTGCTTACTGAACCCGAGCAATAAATCGATCCCACTACGTACTGAAGCCGATCGATCCCTAATACGTCTCCAACGTATCTATAATTTTTGATTGTTCAATGCTATTCTATTATCTTTTTTGAATGTTTTATATGCATTAATATGATATTTTGTATTATCTTTGGGACTAACCTGTTAACCTAGAGCCCAGTGTCAGTTTCTGTTTTTTGCCTATTTTAGAGTTCCGCAGAAAAGGAATACCAAACGGAGTCCAAACGTAATAAAACCTTCGCGATGATCTTTCTTGGACCAGAACCAAACCAGGAGACTTGGAGATGAAGTCGAAGGAGCCACAAGACGGCCACGAGGGTGGAGGGCGCGCCTAGGGGGATAGGGCGCGCCCACTACCTCGTGGGCCCCTCGTAGGTCTCCTGACCTAATTATTTTGCCCATATATACTCTTATACCCCAAAACTATCAAGGAGAGCCACGAAAACACTTTTCCACCGCCGCTACCTTCTGTACCTGTGAGATCCCATCTAGGGGCCTTTTCTGGCGTCCTGCCGGAGGGGGATTCGATCACGGAGGGCTTCTACATCAACACCATTGCCCTTCTGATGAAGTGTGAGTAGTTTACCACAGACCTACGGGTCCATAGCTAGTAGCTAGATGGCTTCTCCTCTCTCTTTGATTCTCAATACCATGTTCTCTCGATGTTCTTCGAGATCTATTCGATGTAATGTTCTTTTGCGATGTGTTTACCGAGATCCGATGAACTGTGGATTTATTATCAGATTATCTATGAATATTATTTGAATCTTCTATGAATTCTTTTATGCATGATATGATATCTTTGCAAGTCTCTTCGAATTACCGGATTAGTTTGGCCTACTAGATTGGTTTTTCTTGCAATTGGGGAAGTGTTTAGCTCTGTGTTCAATCTTGCGATGTCTTTTCCAATGACAGTAGGGGCAACAAGGCATGTATTGTGTTGTTGCCATCGAGGATATAAAGATGGGGTTTTCATCATATTGCTTAAGTTAATTCCTCTACATCAAGTCATCTTACTTAATGCGTTACTCCGTTCTTTATGAACTTAATACTCTAGATGCATGCTGGATAGCCGTCGATGTGTGGAGTAATAGTAGTAGACGCAGAATCGTTTCGGTCTACTTGACATGGATGTGATGCCTATATTCATGATCATTGCCTTAAATATCGTCATAATTATGCGCTCTTCTATCAATTGCTCGACAGTAATTTGTCCACCCACCGTATTATTTGCTATCATGAGAGAAGCCACTAGTGAAACCTATGGCCCCCGGATCTCTTTTCCATCATATACATTCTCTTTTCCATCATATAAGTTCTATTTTCCATCTTACTAGTTTCCGATCTACTATTTTGCAATCTTTTACTTTCCGATCTATAAACCAAAAATGCCAAAAATATTTATTTGCAATTGTAGATTGACTGATACCTGTACCTATTTGTCGGTGGCCCCTTATTTATTTCCAACTGTACACCACTATTGTTGAATATAATTTCATTAATTCTATACTTCCAAATACTCTGTTTGCCTCCAATCAAATGTTTTAAAACTCGTTTTAGCATTGCCACTGTGTAAGTGCGGTAAAGTTTATTTCTGTGTTTAATAATCTTCTTTAGAACCATCCAGTGTAGATGGTGTCTAAATGTTCAGTTAGTACAAATGATTCCAACCAAATAATGTGGATAGGATGCACCACTCTCCAATTTATTGATAGGACAATTGAAGAGAGAAGCATGACATGCATGCATCTGCTGTGAAGACTTTTCTCACTTGTGTCACTGAGGGTCCTGCACGACACTGTATTCGATATGCCACTTGTTGTATGGTGTATCAGATGGGAACCGGGTCACGCGGATCTGGTAATTTACCCATATCATATTTTTGTTTTGCTATATAATGTAGTCTTTTTCATACTACATTTTTTCTGTTGGATGCTGCTCCAGGATAAATTAAAGACTAGAGATGTCATTACCAGGAAGAACTTCTTTGCGGAATGTTATTACCTATGTTATGCAAAGAAAACTCCAAAGAGGTGATCCGGCATCAATTATTTTCATGACACATCTCTACCTGATATTTATTTTTAGCACACTAACCACTACCTCCTCTAGAATTTAGATCACCAAACAAATATCAGTTTTAACGATGGCTGTGGGAGCACATAACTAAACTAATATTATAAAGCGCAACTGCTGTAGGTAAATCATCTACAGCGTCAAAATATAGCTTGAGTAAAACTTAAGATGGATTGCGTAAGGTTGTTGCCAAGATAGAGCATGTAGTGCTACCAATTAAAAACTAGAAAATCATTCAATTTGCTATGGAATGTCGCTTGCTGTGGTTTGGTTTTAAATGTAACCAAAAAAGTGTCCATCATTTGTTTTGGGTCTGGATTAAGAACTTTGGGACTAGTGAAGGTGAGCTGGCTATGGTAGGAGTTCCAGTTTGGAGGACGAGAAATGATTCTTGTTTTCGTGATATCCTTCCACACACAGCCCAGTTTATGTAACTAATTTGTGTCTGCTTGCTCTGTTTTGCAGGTAAAAGGGTCAAATCCAGCAAGGATAAACTGGGGATCCAGATTGCCCGTGTGCTTATAAAGTGAAGTTTTCCGGGCATCGTGAGTTGGTCGAAGATTGAGATGCTAAGAGCTGAAAACATATAAAAGAACCCTCTTGAGAAGTTTCAAGAACAGAAAGATGCGTCCATTCATGCTATCATTGAGCTGAACCCTCTCGGTACTGCACCACAGTTGCTATTTACAAAAAGATTACACCATGATAAGAGTATGTTCCTCTCAACTTGTATCCATCCATCCACCAGCATTTGATGCTTGAATCCTCCTCTTCAGAGAATACATCAGATACACAGAAAGCAGTTTAGGCGACCAGCCTGTGATAACTTGAGAAATATAGGGGCCAGTAGCTCCAACATACATATAAGGAGCCAAAAAATGACATGACTCATATCATGCAGTTAACTTAAGCCATCCTAGGCTTGGCGTCGATGGCTTGCTTGAGCTTCCTCCCTAGTGCATAGGCGAGGGGAGGCGGTAGAGTGTTCCCTATCTACCTGTGCTTGCTCTGGATGTTGCCAGTGAAATGGTAGCCATCAGGGATGCCCTGCAGCCACATTCATGTCATGGGATGGGATCAGGGATCGATCTTGAGAAATATAGCAGCAGATTCATTCGATTATATATAGAATAGTTAGCGCATTAGGTTCTCATCTGCTTATAGATTGTGGACAAGTCAATTGTGCTTGCACCAACACACAACTATGATCTGATTCTGACAAAAATATCTCAATCTATTACTCTAGCACCAGCAAAACAACTGTGAACTACTCTGAACTATATGATTCATTTTAGTCAAGTGTAATTGTCGAGCCATCAACGGGTGCATTATTCTGTACATATAGTCTATCCAGTGGGATTGGATCAGAGATCTTCAGAAGGATAGCAGCAGTTTCATTCGATTTATGGTGTAATGCATTAGATTCTGATCTGCCTCCAGATTGCGGACAAGGCAGTTGAGTTTTGCAAGAGCATGGAGCTAGGATCTGATTCTGAGCAAAGAGCTCAATCTATTACTCTAGCAGCAGCATTGATGGGAACAAAAGCTACTGTGAACTACTTTGAACTATATGCTTCATTTTAGTCCAGTGTAACTATCGAGGCATCAGGGGGTGTATTACTGTGAAGTGTGAACTACATATACAGTCTATGTGGTATTGGCTGGTAGTGTGCTTTACCTGGGATCGGGCGCATTCACAAACGGTGATGATCATGTCCTAATCAGGGTGGAAGCACATGTCAACCTTGCCCATTGGCCGGGGATCTGTCACAGATGTGGGGAGTGCCCTCTCAGTCCAATCTCCCCACACATGCATTTCCACTGAGTGTGACGCTTGGATAGCTTCACCTCCATCCACAACATGATGAAAATTTTCTAGTACATGGTTACCAAGTGAGAAAAAATAATGGCAGAATGCTACCTTCTCATCTGGGAGGTCATGTCAGTCACAGCCAAGGCGCTTTGGGATGTCTTGCACATTATAAGATTCAGCTCATTCATCTCTTTAAATATGTGGTCACTCAATGAAAGTGCATCGCCTCGAATCATCTTCTGGAACCAGGGAGAAAATTTAGATTGTACAGATCAAAGCAAGAGCATTGACACAAGAAACCGGAGTGGAGTAGGGATGCTGTGATAATGCACCTACCTGTATTGTTGGTTTGATGGCACCATCCTCCACCGGTGGCAGATCACCAATTCTATCCCAAACTGTTATGGATCAGAAAGGCGCCCCTCTAGCCGTGCTCTTGGCAGCGGCATAGTATTTTCCTTCTGGTAGATTGATTTTCAGCTCGGTACTGGCGAAGACGTGCATCGGTTCAGGCCAATCAGGAAGAGTCTCCCTAGGTGCAGCAGCCCAGATGAATGTCCTTCTCCTGGACTGCGCAACACCATAAGCACCTGCCTCTAAAATACCGAATTCAACCTATGAAAAAATGCAGATATGTTTAGAACATGTGGGGGAATGAAGGAATGACATAGCACAACAACAAAAAGAGTAGAGCAAGTGTCAAGAACCTGGTATCCCATCTCCAGGAGTGATGCTAGTGTCAGTCTGAAGGTCTGGCCTTTGTTGAATGAAACAAAGTTCCTAACATTTTCTAACAGGAAGAATCTAGGCCAGAAATACTCTACAAAGAATCTAGTTCTTTTTATTGGATAGTCTATGTCACTAAAAAGAATCTAAGGTTCCATCTTTCAGCTTTTCCTCACCAACCCTTCGTCAACCTTCCACGTACGACCATCACCCCTCCACTGACTTTTATCCATGCGTTCGCTATCCCACCGATCTAATTCAACCATTTTTAGACCACCGCTCGAACTAAACCAATTTTTATCTGTCAAATCAAATAAATTTTGGTATATTTGGTAATTCTTTTATGGAAAGGAATCAATCATGCTCAATCTCTAGAGATCTAATATTTGGTAACACCACACATATTACGAAAAGAAATATCCTCCTTGCTTTCATTCGTCCATCCATCCAACTTTAGTTCTGCTATATATGATGCATGTGTGCACAATATATTTAACATTATGTTGACAAAATTAGACATATCAATGTAAGCAAGCTCACCACATATCACATATCTCCACATGTCTATTTTTCCATACTTTTTATCCCGATGTCAATTTTTTCAAGAATATCGATCTGATGCATATTTTGGTGCGGTAATCAATAAGTTGGTTAGTGTTCTTGCTGCAATGGTTGCAACATGCCTTGGCTTGCGGGGGTGTCAGGGATTGTGATAGGGATGTGCCATTAACCGCGGTGGTGAGAATGGGTGGGGAAGAAGAAGAAGATCAAAGAAGAGTGATTCTAAAGGTAAAGAAGGCCGACAATGTTGTTTGATGTGCATAAGGATCCTAGCCGCATATTCTCAACATAGCTATTATAATATGTATACCATGTTGCAACGCACGGGCATTTATGCAGTAGATTTTGAGTTTACCAGGTGTCCGACATAAAATGTACTTTTTTAAATACCAATTTATGAGAAATGAAATAAAAGGAGTCATTTACCACGTGTACGGCATAAAAGAAACTATTTAATACGCATATACTAACATGAAAGGAGTTATTTACCACACGCACGCGTAAGCCCTACAAAAATTGTTTTAGGTTATTTAAAATAAAAATTTGTGAAAAAATATATTTACAAAACAGATTCAAAACGACGGGGGCAGAGGGGTTTTGCACATGAAAATTGAAGTTCACCATCTTGTGGATCTCATATTTCTTCAAAGAATCTATGTTTCCTTCAATTTCACCATCTTCTAGATCTTTGTTGCGTAGAATGAGAAATGACAGCAAATGTTATTCAATACACGAAGCACATCAGAATGATTTCCTACACGTCCATATAATCATGAGATGGCCACTTCGTAACTACTCCCTCCATTAAAATATAAGACGTTTTTGTAGTTCAATATTGAACTGCAAACCATCTTATATTTGAACTGCAAAAATGTTTTTGCAGTTCAATATTGAACTGTAAAACGTCTTATATTTGAATAGCAAAAATGTCTTATATTTTGGTGTCGACGAAGTATTTTACAAGAAAAAGGAACATAAAACCCTTGGATATATCTTAGTGCAAGATCATACTCATTCTCCAAACATTATTGTACTTCTAGTCTACACGCTATGATTTGCAGATGACCTAATAATCACAACCAACAATTTTTAAAATCCCAATGTCCAAAGATTTTTCAAAAATCACAAACAATTTTAAAATTTGCAAATATTTCATAAAATTTAAAAAATTCAAATTCATGAACTTTTTATAAAATTCATAAAATTTTTCAATTTTGGAATGATTTTGAATACATGACATTTAAAAAAATGCTTGAACATTTTTCAAAATTTTGGACATTTTTTAATCGAGGAACATTTTTTCAACTCTTTGGGAACAATTTTCAAAATTAACAAACATCTGTTTCATAATCGACATTTTTAAATTCATGAAAATTTATTTGAATTCGTGAATATTTATAAATTTGTGAACACTTTTAAAAATTTTAATATTTTTTTAATCTGGGAAGATTTTTTAAACTCGTGAGTGAAACTTTTTTGAAATCCGGGGACATTTTAAAATTTGTAAACATTAGAAAAACAGAAAAAAAAATCAAAATCATTAAAAAAGTTGATGCCGGGAAATTTAATAGAAGTAGCAAAAATCAAAATGGAAAAGAAGAAAAGGCACAAAAATGAAAAAGAATATGAAAGCAAAAGACAAAAAAGGGCGCACCCCGCCAGAGCACATGGGCTGGCCCAAGAGCATGCACGAGTTGAGCGGGCGGTTTGCATTTCCGCAATGCATGTTGCACCACACGGTAAATAGGAGGGCCCCATGTTTTTGCTATGGGAGCCAATATGGTTCAAGTTTGTTACACGGTTATATGAGTTGATGGAAAACTGGTTTTGCTAAAACATAGCAACCAAACAAGCCCTTAGATCATGTAGATAGACGGTTGAGATGGTTTGGATGTACCTCATCTAGTACTTTTTATTCGGTAGTCTCTGTTATTGCTTAAAAAGAATCTAAGGTTTCATCTTTCGATTTTTCTGCACTATCCCTTCGTCCAACCTTCCACGTATGACGATCACCCTTTCACTGATTTCTTTTCCAATCGTTCGCTATCCCACCCAAAAATCTACATGTCGGAAAGCAAGATGAACTCAAAGTAGTGATTCCTCTTTTTGACAGTTTTAAACCATTATTAGCCCACCATTCTAAATAAACCAATTTTTATCTATCAAATGAAATCAATTTTGACATATTTGAAATGGTCTTTATGGAAAGGAATCAATCATGTTCAATATCTTAAGAACTAATATTTGGTAACGCCACACAGATTACGAAAAGGAATATCCTCCTTGCTTTCAATCATCCATCCATCCAACTTTAATTGTGCTATATACAATGCATGCGTGCACAATATATAGGTCTTACATTGTGTTTACAGAATTAGGCATATCGGTAAAGCAGTATCTGCAAGCACACCACAAATCTACATATGTCTAATTTTCTATATTCTTTAGTTCAGATGTCAAATTGGTCAGGAATGTCAATCTGATGCATATTTTGGTGTAGTAATCAATAAGTCGACTTGGTGCTTTTTTGTTCTTGCTACAATGGCTGCAACATACCTTGGATTTGCGTGAGTGTTGGGGATTATGATAGGGACGTGCCATTAACAATGGTGGTGAGCATGGACGGGGAAGAAGAAGAAGATTGAAGAAGAGTGATTTAAAGTTAAAAATGTTGATGATATTGTTTGATGCGCATAAGGATCCTAACCACATATATTCAACATGATTGATTTTGAACCGCTAAAATATGTATTCCAACGCATGGTCATTTGCCTAGTAGATACTGCGAAACAATGTTTTAGGTTATTTTAAATACCAGTTTACAAGAATGAAATTAAATCTATATCTATATCTATATCTATATCTACTAATAAAGCAAGATGCGTTTCTCCAATTTTTTCATCCGTTCACCAGTGAATAGATTTTTTTACGATCCGAGCACTAGTGCAGAACCGGGCTTTAGTGCCGGTTCGTGACGGCCTTTAGTGCCGGTTGGCGAACCGGCACTAAAGAGTGGGGACTAAAGCCCCCCCCCCCTTTAGTACCGGTTCGTCACGAACCGGCGCTAAAGTGCAAACACGTGGCACGAGCTAGGCCCATGTGCGTGTAGGACATTAGTACCGTTGGTAATACCAACCAGTACTAAATGTTTGGGTGTTTTTTTTTATTTTTGCTTTAATTTTGTGTTTTCAATTTGGCTTTATTTTCCATTTAATTCTTTTTTGTTTGCTGGTATTTCATGATACTACAAATTGTACACGTTATGCATATATATTAAATAGATTTTCTCGTACGTAGAACCGCATCTATATATATATATATATATATGTATATATATATATATATAATATATCATCGAATGTCTCACAGCCAACACCATTAACTATTAACACATATACACATTTATATACATATACAATTTCTACTACATGTTGCCTTGGTGCCTTGAACACGATGACAAGTGGTTCATGGGGGCGGTAGCGGGTAATAGTATTCTCCTTTCGGATCTATGACCTGGTCGAGCAAAAATCCGGCTATTTCCTCTTGAAGTGCTTGTATGCGGTCCGATGGTAGGAGCTTATCCCGCACCGATCTGAACTGTTAAGAAGGAGATCAATATGCATGTGTGTTAGTTGTGTGACTAGATATCGATAATGGTGTGAATAGTGTTCTGACAAAAACATACCCAGTCCTATCTATCAGATCTGCTCCTTTACTTGCGTCATCATGCGAATGTTCTCGCATAAGCGTAGTATGCACACAGATTATTCCTTCGCCTGCCTCGGGGCCTTTACGAGAATGGAATTGAATCAGATAATGATTAATCAAGCATAATAATTAATTAATGATATTGAAACAAGAATTAAAGAGATGGTAGCTAGCTAGTACTACTTAATTACTTACCTTGGGTCGATGCCAAAACAATTTTTTTTCCATTCTCCTGGAGTCACCGCGATGAACTTTGCCCATGCCCTGCCCGCCGGCAAAGAAAATTAATAAAGGGGTTATTAAATAGTTCATATCAGGAACTAATAGTTAATAATGATTGAAATTACCTGTTGACTATCCCCTTCACGATGGTGTAGTCTTTATCTTCTTTAGTTAGTGAGTCCAGTAATTCAACTTTTCCTTCCTCAACTTTAATGTCTATCAAGACCCAGTGCCAACTGTATCGCTGCGTTTGCATGTCTTAATTAAGCGGGCATGTGCATAAAATTAATCAACTACCGTAAACCGTATACACTTAATTATTAACATCTAGCTAGCTAGTAAGCAAAAACAGAATTTGTAGTACAAGATAGTGTGACTCACGGGAAGTTGTAAGGAAGTAGTATATCTTCAAAGGTATTGAGGCGCTTCAAGAACTCTAGCATGCTTTCCTCTACAGAAGCTTGAAAATGTTCAATCTCCCATATGTCCTGATTAATGGTATTTGGGTCAATGAACCCAACGCCATAGCGTCCAGCTTTTTTCATTTCATACATCTTCATCCTGCATATAATACCACAGAAAAAGAATATAGTGAGGATAATTACATGTAATGATTGATCAAAATTATCACTACATAACTAGCTTGAGACTTAAATTACGTAAAGAAATCACTTACGGACAATAACAGCAACCGGCGATAGACTTGTCGAGTGCGTCTTGATTAAATAACTGAAATAGTTCTGGATACTCAATGCCAGAGCTTTCTCATGGTAATAATGCTCATGCTTGACATTCGCCATGAGGGACTCTCGATTGGAAATCTTGGTAATGTTCATGTACCATTGATGCAATTGATACATTCTCGTTGGGAGGTCCTTGACCTTGTCTGGATGGACCAAAGGTTTGCCCCGGACATATTGCCATGCTATTTCAGATTCTTTAAGCGTAGGCATGGGCTCGATTTCGAGGAGTTGTCCAACAGAGATATTGAGCATTTGAGCCTGCATTATATGATCCTCTGTTATTACCACATCGCCATGCTGGGGAACGCTAACGGTTTGCCCACAATAATATTTGGCGCGCGTACTACTCCTCTAATGTGTTTTTGGCACAACAAGCGGGGGTATCGCTTGCGCCGCCTGTTCTCCCAACTGGGGAATGGTTTTCCCGCATTTTTTGCCAGCTGCTTGTTGGCTCGAGCTTGAGCTCACTTCCTTCTGTAGTCGTGCTCGATGTGCCTTCCTGATTTGGCGCTCATAGTCCGAGTCAACAGGCTTGGGAGATGGTTCTCTAGCCATATGAACGAAGTGGTCAATTACTTTCTCAGGCACTTTCTCCTTTGGCGGCGGTGCGATTTGGTCCAAAATGGGCGTCCACTTGGGCTTGCACTATGGCTGTGTTTTGCTCCTTAGTCATGTCGTAAGGTCTCTGAGGAAGAGGAGCGAGGCTTGGACCATATTTATATCGCTTGCCTTCGCCTGTACTTCCTGAACTACCTCGACTCATACCGCTACGCACCAAAGCTGCGGGATGTCTCTTCTGCGATTGCTGAGACGACGGAGACGGCAGACGTGGAGTTGGACCAGGAGAAGTGGCCTGACGATGTGCCAGACTTGAAGAAGGAGGTGTGGCCTGACACGGTGCCGAACTTGCAACCGGAGAAGTGGCATGACGTTGTGCCGGGCTTGAAACTGGAGGAGTCAGCTCACGCGTTCGGGGACTTGGAGGAGGTGGCGGACCTCGAGGAGGAGTCGTCTCACGCGTTCGTGGACTTGGAGGAGCGGGAGTCTGCTAACTCGGTGGCGGACTTCGAGGAGTCGGCAGACGACGCGGTGTCGGTGGACTTCCAAAGATTATGCAATCCTTTCTCCATAGGATGATACGATGTATGGCCTCTCCGAGTGTGCGCTCATCTTCACCTCTAGGAATGTCAAGCGTTAGCCCCGAATATGGGTCCACCACTTCATCAACCATGACACGAGCATAGCCCTCTGGAATCGGGATGCAATGGTAGGTTGCTTCGGGGGTAACTGGAAAAGCAACGCCGTCCGCCACCTTCATGGATATGTTCTTCATTTTGGAGTGTAGCTTGCAGTTAGTGTTCTCTATGATGTCATCCACAGGGTATTTATCTAGCAATGTGTCGCCCGGGGCAGAACCAACGCTGCTTCTCGGCATGGATGGGACGGTGCTATCCAATGCTGGACGATCATCCGCTTCTTCTGCCGCTCTGAGACCCCCTTTCTGGCTAAGTGAGTCGATTTGTCGTTGTCTGCTGAAATTTGAGTGCCAGGTCCGCGTGCCTTGCTTCTAGGCCTTGAAGGCGTTCTGCGTCCTGCTTCCTCTGCTCCTCCTCCAGCTTCCTTTTCTTCTCCTCCTCCATCTTCCTTCTTGCACGGCTCCTGTAGTCCTTGTTCCATTCTGAAAATCCCTCATACCAGGGAATAACGCCCATGCCTCGTGTTCTTCCCGGGTGTTCAGGATTTCGGTATGCGTAAGCTAAATGCTCGTTCTCTCTGTTGGGCGTGAACACCCCCCTTCCAGCTTCATCTATTGCGTCAATTATCTTTTGTTCGGCTCCTTTTAGAATTGCCTTCCGCGAAACTCCGCCTGTCTTCGGGTCCAACGCTCCACCATGCGCATAGAACCAAGTTCTGCACTGGGGGCAGTGCGGGTAACGGAGTGACCCTGCATCCTCCATCTCTTGCTCGGACTTATCCCACTTAGGCAATGCCACCAGAGCCACCTAGACCCAGCCTATGGAACTGCGTCTTTCTTGCGGCATTTGCCTTGTTTTTCATCGACCGTTCCTTAGATAATTCTGAATCCTTGAAGGTCACGAAATCGTCCCAATGTTCTCTTTTGCTTCTCCAGTGTTCCCCTGAAATCTGGAGTCTTCCTTTCATTAGCGAGGTAGTTGGCCCATACAGTTTTCTAGTGGGTGTTGAATGCAATTACCATCTTCTTAAGAGCAGCGGCCTTGACTTTGTCCACATCTGCTTTAGTGAAATGATCTGGTAGGGTGAAATGTTCCATCAGAGATTTCACCAGGTCTTCTTTGGCTCTGCCATCGACCCAAGTAACACCTGGACGTTTAGTCTTTGGCTCTTTCCATTCTTGAATGGAGATCGGGAGTTTGTCCTTCACAAGAACTCCGCACTGACGAGTCCACTTGCTCACAATGTTCTTAGGCGTGAGGGGTTCGCCACTAGGTTTGATGGATTCGATGTGGTACTTTACACCAACCTTCAACAATCTGCCCGGGCCTCGCTTTGTCTTGCTGTCTGTAGAAGCAGATTTGCTCGATCCGGAGGGCTGAAAGAAGAAAGATCGATTCGTTAATATATCTTCAGTAAAAAAACATGTGATGATCACCATGATGCATGCTTATATAAAAATACCTCTCCGGTAGTGTTTGTTATTTGAAGATCAGCATTGTCTGTGTCATAATCATAATCATAGTTCATGACTTCATCAGCCCGGTCGTCGAGATCGAATATCTTTTCATCACCCTCTCCGGTATTGTTAAGATATTGGGAGCCGTCATCTGCTTCATTCAGATCATCTAGCACTGTGAGGGCTGCGTGTGATGTCGAACAATTCCTCTTCTCTCTCTCTCTGCGGTATTGTCCGCCATAGCTTTTACTTTAGTAATAATACAGAAGAAATATAAAATAATTTAGTATTCAAATTACAATGCATGGATGCAATTAATCAACAAGGAAAATCTGAATCTCGAATACATCCTCTCGAATATATAATCTCGAATACATCATCGTCTTAAAATATATAATCTCGAATACATCGTCTCGAATACTATATATCGAATACATCATTGGCTAGGTACCTAAAAAGATCGAGTACTACAGAAGAATCTAGGGCGCCACTCGCGGTTCCTGAGGCGCGGGCGGCGCATACCCAAAGAGAAGGAACCATCACAGGATCATATCTCCGGTCATCTGCCCAAAGAACCCGCCAAGTAGTGGAGAACCTGACGTTGTCCATAGCAGCCATGTAGCTATAGACGTGCTCATCTTCCTCCCTGACACGGCGACGCACCACCTCCGGCAGGGCCGGCTGCCTCTGCACCGAATGTGGCCCACGCGAACGCCACCAAAGAAGATCAGGGTCGACGACGGGACCCGAGGTCGGGTTCCTCACCAAGCGGCGCGCCCCTCCAGGTAGCACCTCCCAGTGCCAGCCCGGCGGAGCCCAGTGCCGGACATGGGTCCCCGGAAGCATGACGTCGTCGTCATGAGCGGGTCGACGGCGAGATGCGGGCAGGCATATCGTCGAGAACAAATACTATATGCCCGCAAAAAGTAACATTTTTAAATGATTGGATTGTGATAACTAAAATTCTATATATATGCAAATTCTAACAATTTGACATTAATCTAATTCATCTAACTAAAACTAATTCTAAAATTTCCTGATTATATAACTAACATTTCCATAACAATTCTAATATTTATATAACTAAAAACAGAAAAATTGCTAACATTTCTATAAATATTTCTATAACTAAAAAAAGAAAACATTTATAACATTTCTATAAAACTAACATTTCTAATATTTATATAACTAAAAAGCAGAATAATTTCTAACATTTCTATAACTAAAAAACAGAAAAATTTATAACAAACAAACTAATGTGTGTACTGTGTGTGTAGTGTGTGTGTGTGTGTGTGTAGTACTCTGTGTGTGTGGACATGGCGGCCGGGGCGAGCTCACCAGCGAGGCGACGATTTATGGGCGGCGAAGAAAGGGCGACGACGGGCGGCGGACGGGCGACGGACGGGCGGCGATGGCGAAGGGCGACGGACGGGCGGCGGCGACGGGCGGGCGGCAGCGACGGGCGGGCGGCGACGACGGGCGGGCGGGCACGGCGACGGGACGACGGGACGGGACGGCCGGGCGGCGACGCCGACGGGCGGCGATGAGGGCGGGACGGCGGGTCGGCGACGAGGCGGGGCGGCGACGATCGGGGCAGGGCGGCGAGACGGAGGAGAAACAGAGGGAAGAACAGAGGAAACTGAATTTTTTTAAGTGTTGTATATATAGGATGGACCTTTAGTAGCGGTTGGAGCCACCAACCGGTACTAAAGGTCTGTTTTGGCCAGGCCAAGCGGCGGGACGCGCACCCCTTTAGTACGGGTTGGTGGCTCCAACCGTACTAAAGGGGTCTTTAGTACCGGTTGGAGCCACGACCTGGTACTAAAGGAGTCTTATTTGGCGCGATCTTGATCTTGACAAGTTCAGTCCCACCTCGCTAGTCGAAGGGCTACCGCACTGGTTTATAAACAACAGTGCGGTAGCTCTCTCGAGCTCCTCTCCTAAGCAGGCCTACTGGGCCTACCAATTCATTGCTGCCATGTGGTCCTACTGGGCCTTTGCGGGCCTGCATCCTGGCCCAACAAAAGGTTGAGTTTCTAATCGTATGCAGGCCGCTTTGGCCCAGTAGGCGGGCTTTTTTTATTTTCTTAATTCTTTTGCTTTTTTATTTGTTTTATTTATTTTTGAGTTGTTTTTTGCTGTATTTAGAGTTTCCTTGTGAATATTTTTGCTTTAGGTACAAAAATTTACAAACTTTGATCTGTTAGTGCCGGTAGTTTTCAAATTTGAATAATTTAAATTCTGAATTATTTGAAATTTGTGTGAATCACTAGTTTGTTTATAACTTAACTTTGAAAAAAGATTTTTCAGTGATTCTTTTTTCTTATGTTTAATATTAGTGTGTTCTATCATTATATTCAATTTGGTAATGCTTAGGTTATTTAAAAAATAAAATGCCTTTGTAACATTTCAGTTTTCGTCGGAAACCCTGATACTTCGAAAAAGTTTGTCCATTTTGTACACGACGTGTATCCAGTTTTTGCCGTAACCCTATCTACTTTTTTGCACATGCTATTTGTATGAAATTATGATACCATGCCAACTTTAAACCTTTTCTGAGTTCATTTCAAATGCTTTTCAATTTCAGGGTCATTTAGCTGGAAAAAAATCAGTAAATGCATGAAAAAGAATTTGTTTGCACATAAAATTTCTTCGCGTTTCGAATGTCAAAACACATAATTAACTACCCTAACTATTACAGACATTCCCTCCTGGGTGTGAAACACAGAAGAAAGTGATGATAGTGAAGCCGATCACATCCCAGATCTTTGGGTGTGAAACTTTTTCTTTGCGTGTGTCCTTTTGCACCGTAGCCATGGAAAATCTTCATCATTTAACTGGATGCTCGGGTCAATATTCACTGTGAATGGAGCAATTTCATCAAACTTTTCATAATCTTCCGACATGTCTATCTTGTCATCCACTCCCATGATGTTTCTTTTTCACAGAAAAAGAACTATGTGGCGCTTTGGCTCTTCGTATGATCCATTCGCTTCCTTATCTTTTCTTTTTCTCGGCCTGGTAGACATGTCTTTCACATAAAAAACCTGCATACGCAAGATTGGCTAGGACGAATGGTTCGTCTGCATACGCAAGATTGTTGAGATCCACTGTTGTCATTCCGTACTACGGGTCTTCCGTTACCCCGCCTCGTGTCATATTGACCCATTTGCACCGAAACAAAGGGACCTTCAAATCACCTGATCCATAGTTAAGTTCCCATATGTCCTCTATGTAACCATAATATGTTTCATTTCCCATGTTGGTTGTTGCATCAAAGCGGACACCACTGTTTTGATTGGTGCTCTTCTTATCTTGGGCGATCGTGTAAAATGTATTCCCATTTATCTGGTATCCTTTGAAAGTCATTATATTCGAAGATGGTAACTGGGACAGCGAGTACAGGTCATTTTGAATATCGCCAGCATTCAGAACGCGTTTACGCAACCAACCGCGAAAGTCCTCGTTTGTTCGCGTGTAATCCAGTCGTCGAGACTTCTCCGGTGTTTGCAGTAGAAAATTCTTGTGTTCCGCCATATCACGGAGCCACCAAAGGCGGAATTCTGTAGAAGCTGTGTAGTGTGCTTGATGAGAGAATGCCCGTCCATACATATTATTTGATGCCCTCCTAAGCGTGCCTTTTCCTTCCGGTCTGCCCTTATGCAGCGATTCGGGAACACCAATCGGCTTAAGGTCAGGAATAAAGTCAATACAAAACTCAATGACCTCCTCATTTTCATGGCCCTTGAGATGCTTCCTTCGGCCTAGCACGGTTATGAACATATTTCTTCAAGACTCCATGAACCTTTCAAAGGGAACATATTGTGTAGAAATACAGGACCCAAAACGTTAATCTCTTTGCAAAGGTGAACTAGGACGTGCGTCATGATGTTGAAGAAGGATGGTGGGAACACCAACTCGAAACTGACAAGACATTGCACCAAATCATTCTGTAACCTTGGCATGATCTCTGGATCGATTACCTTCTGAGAGATTGCATTGAGGAATGCACATAGGTTCACAATGGCCAATCGAACGTTTTCCGGTAGAAGCCCCCTCAATGCAACCGGAAGGAGTTGCGTCATAATCACCTGGCAGTCATGAGACTTTAGGTTCTGGAACTTTTTCTCTGCCATATTTGTTATTCCCTTTATATTCGACGAGAAGCCAGACGGTACCTTCATGCTGAGCAGGCATTCGAAGAAGATTTCCTTCTCTTCTTTGGTAAGAGCGTAGCTGGCCTGACCCTGATGTATGTCGTCTTTTCCGTGCATACGTTGCTGGTCCTCCCGTGCCTCTGGTGTATCTTTTGTCTTCCCATACATGCCCAAAAAGCCAAGCAGGGTCACGCAAAGATTCTTCATCACGTGCATCACGTCGATTGCGGAGCGGACCTCTAGGTCTTTCCAATATGGCAGGTCCCAAAATATAGATTTATTCTTCCACATGGGTGCGCGTCTGTCAGCGTCCTTCGGAACAGGTTGTCCGCCAGACCTTTCCAAAGATTACCTTCAAATCCTTGACCATATCATGTACATCAGCACCGATGCGGTGGCGAGGCTTCGTCCGGTGATCCGCCTCACCTTTGAAATGCTTGCCTTTCTTTCTTCTGGGATGCCTGCTCGAAAGAAATCGGCGATGTCCAGTACACATTCTTCTTACAACTATTCAAATATATACTGTCGGTATCATCCAAGCGGTGCGTGCATCCATGATATCCCTTGTTTGTCTGTCCTGAAAGGTTACTGAGAGCAGGCAAATCAATGATGTTCACGAACAGCAACGCCTTTAGGTCAAATTCTTCCCCCATGAGCTCATCCCACGCACGTACACCTGTTCCATTCCACAGTTGTAAGAGTTCTTCAACTAATGGCCTTAGGTACACATCAATGTCGTTGCCTGGTTGCTTAGGGCCTTGGATGAGCACTGGCGTCATAATGAGGAAGGTTATACAAACATAGAGTCACAGGCCACATGCTATGTTTGCTGCTTTGCTCCCCGAAAGGATTAATGCCATATGCGCTTAGACCAAACCATACGTTCCTTGGGTCATCTGCAAACTCCTCCCAGTACTTTCTCTCGATTTTTCTCCACTGCGAACCGTCAGCGGGTACTCTCAACTTTCCGTCTTTCTTACGGTCTTCTGCATGCCACCGCATCGCCTTCACATGCTCTTTGTTTTGGAACAAACGTTTCAACCGTGGTATTATAGGAGCATACCACATCATCTTGGCAGGAATCTTCTTCCTGGGGCGCTCACCCTCGACATCACCAGGGTCATCGCGACTGATCTTATAACTCAATGCACCGCATACCGGGCAAGCATTCAAATCGTCGTACTCACCGCGGTAGAGGATGCAGTCATTAGGGCATGCATGTATCTTTTCCACCTCTAACCCTAGAGGGCAGACAGCCTTCTTTGCTTCATACGTACTCTCGGGCAATTCGTTGTCCTTTGGAAGCATATTCTTGATCATTACCAGCAACTTTCCAAATCCCTTGTCAGATACACCATTCTCTTCCTTCCATTGCAGCAATTCAAGTGTGGTGCCCAACTTTTTTTTTTTGTCGACTTTGCAATTCGGTACAACAATTTCTTGTGATCCTCTAACATGCGCTGCAACTTCATCCTCTCCAGATCACTTGCGCAGTTTCTCTTTGCATCGGCAATGGCCCGACCTAGATCATCGGCCGGGCTCATCTGATGCCTCTTCTTCAGCTTCTTTCTGCATTGCCGGCTCAACTTCTTCCCCCATTGTTGTATCATCGTATTCAGGGAACCCATGGCCAGGATAGCCGTCGTCGTCCTCTTCTTCTTCATTGTCTTCCATCATAACCCCTATTTCTCCGTGCTTGGTCCAAACATTATAGTGGGGCATGAAACCGGACTCAAATAGGTGGACGTGAATGGTTCTTGACGTAGAGTAATTATGACCATTCTTACAGCCAGCACATGGACAAGGCATAAAACCATCCGCCCGCTTGTTTGCCTCAGCGGCAAGCAGAAAAGTATGCACACCATTAATGAACTCGGGAGAGCATCTGTCATCATACATCCATTGTCGGCTCATCTTCATTACACAACACCGAATAGACCAAATTAATACAAGTTCATACATAAAGTTCATATAAAACACTTAATTAAATGCAACATACAAATAACTCTCTAGCTAAAGAATTTAAATGCAACAACAAATGCGATGAAGATCGCAATTAAGGTAACAATTGATCCAACAGCATAATGATACCAAGCCACACTATCAATGGCATATTTTCTAATCTTTCTAATCTTGAACCTCATTTTCTCCATCTTGATCTTGTGATCATCGACGACATCGGCAACATGCAACTCCAATTCCAACTTCTCCCCCTCAATTCTTTTCAATTTTTTTTCAAATACTCGTTTTCTCTTTCAACTAAATTTACCCTCTCGACAATAGGGTCGGTTGGAATTTCCGGTTCACATACCTCCTAGATAAAAATATCTATGTTAACTTGATGGGCATAATTTGTCATAAACACGAAATGCAACAGCTAGTTTTAAAAGAGAATATACCACATCCGAATCATAACAAGGACGAGGGCCTATGGGGACGGATATCAAAACCATGACACTATGTATAACAAACAACGTACGGGTAAGATAATTATACGAGTAACTATATATCCAAATCACATAAACATCAATTTGGTAATGTAAAACATTCATGAACAAGAGCCTCACCACAAGGTGTTGCCATGACAGACGATTTGAGCGATCGGCGGTGGTTCTGACGGATATTTAGAAGGCACTAAGTAAACCACACCTACATATGCAAACTAAGTGTTATTTTTGACCTCAAATTGCATATAAATCAAATACTAGCAAATATAATTATTCCTCCCAAATTAATCACTATACAAAGCATTGCAAGAGCTAATCTAGCAATGAGAGTTGAAAGGATAAAGTTGCTAACCTTTGTGATCATTTGAATAGATGGGGGCCTTCAAATCTTGGCAAATTTTAGGCAAAATTTGTGAGGAGCTCGAGGAGAGAGGGGGGAGAACAGAGGAAGGGAGGGGAAAGGGGAAGAACAGAGTGGCTCCGGGGGACAAAGGGTTTATGTACGTCGACCTTTAGTACCGGTTCGTGCCACGAACCGGTACTAAAGGTGCTGGACGGGCCCTAGACTGACAACACCCTGCCACCACCCTATTTAGTACCGGTTCGTGGCACGAACCGGTACTGTAGGTTCGCCACGAACCGATACTAATGAGAACGACCGGCTAGTCGTTGGAACCGGCACTAATGGACACATTAGTGCCGGCTCAAAACCCAACCGGTACTAATGTGTCTCATATTAGGTCCTTTTTCTACTAGTGGAGGTGGTACTAATTTTTTGTGCATCCACGTGCTAGAAAAAGAAATACGGTTTATCCAGAATTGTACATGGGCCGTACGCTATAGCCCAGTAAAGCCAGCCCACTTATTTCCCTGCCCACGCAGCTGGGAAAATCCTATTTGCCACACGTGGCGACAGATAGTTGGAGGTTCGCACAGATAGACCTGAACTGGGCCGGCCCGTTCTCATTTTTCTGTGTTCATTTTATATTTAACATTTTATGTTCTTTTCTCTTTTTATTTCCTCTTACTTTTTTCTGTTTAAATTTTTTTAATATTTTTAGTTTTTTGATAAAATAAATTTTATGAAATGTCTAGAATTTCAATTTTGTTCAAATTTTTGAAAAATGTTCAGTATTGCCAAATTTTATTCCCGTTTTAAAAATGTTCAGATATTAAAAAAAATGTCATTCTTAAATTTGTTGAAAATGGAAAAAATGTTCAGTTTTACAAAATTGTTTGATATATTAAAATAAAATTGTATTAAAATATGTTCCAAATTCATAAAATTTTCTTATTGTACTGAAATGTTCACGAATTCAACATAAAAATATTTTAAGTAGCCCCGTATTGCTCATTACATACGGTCGTATGAATTTCTAAACGTGTGTGAAACTACATGTACTAATAAGATGTATGAAGTATGGATCTATTATGCTGGACGAAGGATGGATGCATTGGCATGTGAGCTAGCTGGAAAAGGACACTAAATTTTTTTAATGAAAATTAATGTTCCTATTTTTTGCAAAGAATTGTATTTTCCAAAATTGTTTAAGATTCTTAAAAATTTGCTTTTTAAAAAATGCTCCAAATTTGAAAAATATTCTTGCTTTAGAGGAATGTTCACAAATTCAAATAAAGTTTGCGTTAAAAATTACACATCTTCTAAAATTGTTCTAAATGGTAAACATGTTCACATTTTTAAAAAATTGTTCAAAATTCAAAAAAATGCTCGTCTTCTAATAAAAGGTTCATGTTTTTGAAAAATATTTGTGAATTTTAAAAAATGTCCCCGTTTCAAATTTTGTTTCTGTATTTCCGAAAATGTATGAAACTTCCAAAAAAATTGCAATTTCTAAAATTGTTCCGAATTTCAAAATTTGTTCATGTTTCCAAGAATATTCGGCAATTCAAAATAATAATTATTTTTTGAAAAGTTGAAAAAAATAATCATAGAATGTTTCAAATCTGACGTTGTGGTATGTTCTTAAATATTTACGTTGGCCATTGGTTAGCCGGACATGTTTATTTGAGTGAATGGCAACACTGTGTCGGGTGTTTGAGATTGTGAGTACGATTCTTCAGCTCATTTTTTCTCTCTAGATTTTTACTCGCGCCTTACAAACACAGGTCGATTCGGTGTCTAAGAATTTCACACCCCACACAATTTAGCTAGCCCAGCTACCAAGGAAATAAGGAAACTAAAATATGTTCAATAGTCCCATATTGCTCGTTTACATACAGTCGTAACAATTTATATACGTGTGCGAAACTATATGTAGTGAACTGAATGAAGGATGGATGAATTAGACCGAATGAAGCATGGATGGATTCGTACGCAAGCTTTCTAAAAAAAGGGAATTAAATTCAGTACGTGAGCTAGATGGATGAATTGCTAGCTGAACTATCTACAAAAGGGCCCTAAATTTCTCAAGGATTCCTACTCGAGGCAAAGAGAAGAGAAGACCTGACTACTTGAGCTAGATGCATGAAAAAGAAAAGACCCGGCGACCTCCCACATTATGGAACTTCAGCCTTAAATCCCCTCGACCAAGGAACGCAAAATAGTGGAGTATAATTAACTCCGGTTGTACATGGAAAAGAGAAGACCCGCCTCATTTCCATATTTTTATTGAACTTCATGCCTTAAAATCCCCTCGAATGAATGAAAAAATAGATTGAATAATTCACGGACCTTCTCTGGCGTGCGATGACCTAATAAGAATCTTAAATCCACTCGATCAATAAAAGAAAAAATAGCGGATTGATTACTTCACACGCGGCGAAACTCAGAACCAAAATGTTCCTTCTTGACGTGCACACAGGGTTTTTCTTGCATATATAATTCTCACTACATTAAGTGCACATTATTTTCCCTTCCGTTACAACGCACGGGCATATGTGCTAGTGAGTTATTTACCAGGTGTACGAGATATAAAACTATCTAACATGGCAGCATATGTCGTGAATCCGAGCTTATTGTGTATCCATGTATCCCTGTGATCTCAGCCATTAACACTAAATCATGCGCCTCCCGTGCAGCAACAGGAACATTTACAATTAGCCGCCCGCTTTTGGACCTAACAACCATTTATTTTGCAGCAAACTCCCGAAAGTCCGTCCCCCACGATCCTCAACCGAGGTCCCCATGTCGTTTCGTGCTGCCCCAAATCCTCTGATCCTCTGCAGCCAAATCCCGCACGCCGTCGCTCCAAAATCTAAATCCCAACCCAAAGGCCTCGTACGATAGCAACCTTGGGCTGGACGGCCCCCATGAAGTCCTTTGGCGACCGCAACCAAGAAGCGACGACAACGGCGACCAGCGACAGCAACGGAGATCCGGCGGCCGTCTCAACGACGAAGCCATGGCGAATTGATGGTTCCGCCACGGTGACAACTCGTCTCAAATGCGGCGCCAACACCCCCTGGATAGCCTCCTACAACCACGACAGTCCCGATGTTGTAGCATGACGTATGTAGGAAGTTGTTTGTTGACTGTAGCAAATGTATTAGTGCGATGCTTAATGGCATGCCATGCTTAATTGCTTTGCTTATATAGCCTGTAGCCTGTAGAGATGTAGGCTGCCGAAGATGTACTAGTGCAGTGCTTGTATCCTATATGGAGTCAGTTTGCTTATATCCTGAAGCCGTAGGCTGTAGTAACAGATTGTACTAGTGCAATTCTTGCTCACATGGTCATATTAGTGAAATTCCTGTCAGTTTTCCTGGCATTTGAAAAAAAAACCTTCGCTGCTACTGTGAAATAATTCTGTGACTAGTTCAGTTATGCATTGAAAAAATTGGTGACTTCATGTGGTCAAAACATGTAGTGATCAGTAACCTTTTGACTTAAAGGAAGTGGTCTGCAACAACATTGTCCGGTTTGAGATCAATGCCATAAGCAAAAAGTCAGTATGAAAGGTTCCCATGAAGTGACTAGATCCATTATGTGTTGAAACTTTCTGAGTTATCGTGGTTGAAGCAAATACTGTTCAGTAAAGCTTCTGAACTATGAGAAGTGGCTTGCGATGTGTTTGTTCAGTTTTGAGATCAAAAATATAAGCGATGCGACACTATGAAAAGTTTATTGAACATTTGCCCTAGGTCTTGGTTGATCAAATAAATTGACAAAACTACATTGTTTGTCCTTGTACGATGCTAGTCTGAGGACAAATATTGGTGCAACAGCAAGCATGGTCAACATTTGAAATCCTGAACTTCAGCTTCATATTTAACCATCTAACAGATATGAAGGGGCAATAAAAATGCATGTACGGCCACTATACAGCCTCTCAAGTTACATAGAAACCAGAAATGTCATCATGCTTCCATACTTGGTAGAAAAACATTAAGTGGATACATATGTTCAATATTCTGTAACAATTTGACAAGCATCAAAACTTGTCAGAAATCAACTAAACTTTAATTGGATATAACACAAATTCTGATCCATTATATGACTTCAGTATATCAAATTGCAAATAATATAACATAGATTAAATCATTATTTTCTTGGACAATTTTTCATATCAGGAAGCACCATTTGGTTGCACATCTTCCGCAATCAAGCTCCTTTTTCCCTTGAATAGTTTTGCTTGGACAATTGCGACTATCATGAAATACCATTTGCTTGCATGTCTTGCACAAGCGTGCAACCTTTAACTTCGCTTCTTTGTCCTTCCTTTTCCTATCACCCTCCTTGATCTCCTTTCCACTCTTTATTCTTTTGCACCTCCCCACGGTACGAACATCAGTTGGTGGATTTATATCAACTTCTGTAGGAATATTACAACCAATAAAAGCCTCATATTCCTCTTGCCTAGTGTTCTATGTGGCTGCAGGGGCCATTTGGTCTAAAGGCGCCTCAATGCTCAACACACTTGATGTTAAGAAGTCCATGCCTTCATTTGAGTGCTTTGCCTTTTGAATCAACTCTTCCATCTTATCACATACAGTCGAAATCTTCTTTCTCGTGGCTGCATCTAGTGAATCTGTGGGCTTTTCTTCTAGTAGGTTCCCCTGTTCATCATAAACATTCTCCCTGCAAAGGAAAAAAGATATTGTTAGTCCTATGATTTTGAAATTAGAATAAGAAATTGATTGGCATGCATTTTTTTACCTCTTGCACCGTTTCTGCCATCTTTTCATAATGTAATAGTTGGGAAGCTCATTTTGGTTCTCAATCCTCAACACTTGGATAATATGTCGACATGGAATACCGATTGACTCAAATAACTTGCACGGATAATTTGCTATCATGGTTGTAGTGTCATAGGAGACCTCCCTAACCTTACCAGATCGACCTCTCAGGGTCACCGTTTTTAACCCCACGCCTTGTGTAATACCCTGAACACAACAATGATCTCTAGCAGCAATAACTTGTAGCTGAAATTTCTCGAATACCTCATATGTGAATACCTCACAACCTTGTTTCTACATTGTCCATGGCGTGAATAGTTGTGGGGTGGTATGCATGCTTCTGTTGTCTGCCATTAATTCTTCCTCACGTTGGCATTCTAAAGCTATGTAGAACCTAAGCCAGAACTCAACAAAAGCAAGCCTACGATGAATGAAACGGTTGAAAAAAGAATTTGCACTTTCTGACCTTGAAGTGGTTCGGAGCAAGCCCGCAAGAGATATATCCATAAAGTAGGCTGGTATCCATGTATCTCTAATGGTAAACCTCTTAGCTAACCACTCGTTATCCTCCAACCCAAAATCTGTAATGATGGAATTCCATTGTGACTCAAACTCACTTGCAGTTTCTGAACCCCAAACACATGAGTTCAACCTCGGCCAAAATTCAGAATCTTCCCTAATCAAAGGTCCAACTTTTTCAGGCACCTTTTCCATTATATGCCACATGCATAACCTATGCATAGTGGCTGGAAGAACTTTGTCAATACCATTCTTGATGCTAGCAGCTTCATCAGTTATGATGAGTCTAGGTGCTACCCCTCCCATTGCTTTTAGGAAGGTCTGAAATAACCAAATGTATGACTCATCGTTCTCATTTGATAAGAATCCAGCACCAAAAAAGACACTTTGTAAGTGATGATTAACCCCTGTAAATGGTGCAAATATCATGTTGTACTGATTAGTGGTTTATGTAGAATCGAAGGATATCACATCACCAAAGTGACTATAGTTCTTCCTGCTTGTGGCATCCGCCCAGAACACATGCACCAGGTTCCCCTCATCATTCACCTCAAAATCATAGAAAAATGCTGAATTCACTTCCTGCTTTCTAGCTAATTGGGCCACAAACATTTGAGCATCCGCGTCTCTGATTTTATACCTGAGTCCGCGATAGTAATTTTGCAAGTCCCTCTTTGTGCACCCAGCATTCGGAATTCCACCCTCGCTAACTTGCAGGAGCCTGTATGCCTGGGAGGTTCCAATGCTTGCCTTATGACATGTGTATAAAGTATTCTTTGCCCTCTCACTAAATCTATGATTGGATCTGATCAAATGACGCTTATCAGGTGATACAAGACCATGAACATGATGCTCAATCCATGATTCTATCTTATAGGTGTTCTCCCCACAAAGTCTAACAAATATATGAGCATCACAACCGCATCGCGTGTCTGTACCTTACGTCTTTTCCTCAAGGAGTCATTAATCTCCTTAATATCTTTTGACTTGAATCCTTCTCTACTACACATGAAACGCTTAGTCCGGACCACCTTATTCTCAATCTTTTTCTGATGTCCGATACGAACGCCAAAACCTGATTGATGTGCATATGCCTTGTAGAACTTCTCCACGGCCTCGAGTCCTTCAAATGTCATACCCACTTTAGGCTTCAAATGCTCATCACATTCAAGTGTAAAAGAAGAAGACTGCAATGTCAAGAATAAACGGAAATAAGTAATTTCATGTGTTCAGTATTTTTTTGGCAAATGCATGCATAGTTTCACTTAGTGCAAACTGATCTTTTTGGGCGTACTAAATCACCCCGGGTCATATGCATCTGAATGTTATTGATTGGATCCATACTTCTGCACATGTAGCTACACAATTAGCCTTGCAAAATACACTATGTATACACAAGGACTGAATTTGTCGGTTGTTTTACCTCAAAGTTTTGACGCCCACGTGTCTCTGATTGCAAGGGGTACTTGCTACTTGTCCGTCTCTAGTCGCCGCTGCAGCAGAATATTTCAATTATACATGAGATGGATCAGATCGGGGAAGTACAAGCACGCACTAGTAGAAAAAGGACCTAATATGAGACACATTAGTGCTGGTTTGGTTTTGAGCCGGCACTAATGTGTCCAATAGTGCCGGTTCCAACGGCTAGCCGGCCGTTCTCATTAGTACCGGTTCATGGCGAACCTATTGTACCGGTTCGTGGCACGAACCGGTACTAAAGAGGGTGGTGGCAGGGTGTTGTCAGTCTGGGGCCCCTCCAGCACCTTTAGTACCGGTTCGTGGCACGAACCGGTACTAAAGGCGACGTACATAAACCCTTCGCCCCCCCCCCCCCCCCGCCCCCCCGAGCCACTCTGTTCTTCCCCTTTCCCCTCACTTCCTCTGTTCTTCCCCCTCTATTCTCGAGCTCCTCACAAATTTTGCCCAAAATTTGTCAAGATTTGAAGGCCCCCATCCATTCAAATGATCACAAAGGTTAGCAACTTTGTCCTTTCAACTCTCATTGCTAGATTAGCTCTTGCAATGCTTTGTATAGTGATTAATTTGGGAGGAATAATTATATTTGCTAGTATTTGATTTATATGCAATTTGAGCACAAAAATAACACTTAGTTTGCATATGTAGGTGTGGTTTACTTAGTGCCTTCTAAATCTCCGTCGTAACCACCGTCGATCGCCTTCAAGACCGTCTGTCAGCCGCACCACCTTCTGGTGAGGCTCTTGTTCATGAATGTTTTACATTACCAAATTGATGTTTATGTGATTTGGATATATAGTTACTCGTATAATTATCTTACCCGTACGTTGTTTGTTATACATAGTGCCATGGTTTTGATATCCGTCCCCGTCGGCCCTCGTCCTTGTTATGATTCGGATGTGGTATATTCTCTTTTAAAACTAGTTGTTGCATTTTGTGTTTATGACAAATTATGCCCATCAAGTTGACATAGATATTTTTATCTAGGAGGTATGTGAACCGGAAATTCCAACCGACCCTATTGTCGAGAGGTTAAATTTAGTTGAAAGAGAAAGCAGTATTTGAAAGAAAAATTGAAAAGAATTGAGGGGAGAAGATGGAATTGGAGTTGCATGTTGCCGATGTAAATGCGATGATCACAAGATCAAGATGGAGAAAATGAGGTTGAAGATTAGAAAGATTAGAAAATATGCCATTGATAGTGTGGCTTGGTATCATTATGCTGTTGGATCAATTGTTACCTTAATTGCGATCTTCATCGCATTTGTTGTTGCATTTAAATTATTTAGCTAGAGACTTATTTGTATGTTGCATTTAATTAAGTGTTGTATATGAACTTTAAGTATGAACTTTATGTATGAACTTGTATTAATTTGGTCTATTCGGTGTTGTGTAATAAAGATGAGCCGACAATGGATGTATGATGACAGATGCTCTCCCGAGTTCATAAATGGCGTGCATACTTTTCTGCTTGCCACTGAGGTAAACAAGCGGGCGGATGGTTTTATGCCTTGTCCATGTGCTGGCTGTAAGAATGGTCACTGTTACTCTACGTCAAGAACCATTCACGTCCACCTATTTGAGTCCGGTTTCATGCCCCACTATAATGTTTGGACCAAGCACGGAGAAATAGGGGTTATGATGGAAGACAATGAAGAAGAAGAGGACGACGACGGCTATCCTGGCCATGGGTTCCCTGAATACGATGATACAACAATGGGGGAAGAAGCTGAGCCGGCAATGCAGAAAGAAGCTGAAGAAGAGGCATCAGATGAGCCCGCTGATGATCTAGGTCGGGCCATTGCCGATGCAAAGAGAAACTGCGCAAGTGATCTGGAGAGGATGAAGTTGCAGCGCATGTTAGAGGATCACAAGAAATTGTTGTACCCGAATTGCAAAGCTGACAAAAAAAAAGTTGGGCACCACACTTGAATTGCTGCAATGGAAGGAAGAGAATGGTGTATCTGACAAGGGATTTGGAAAGTTGCTGGTAATGATAAAGAATATGCTTCCAAAGGACAACGAATTGCCCGAGAGTACGTATGAAGCAAAGAAGGCTGTCTGCCCTCTAGGGTTAGAGGTGCAAAAGATACATGCATGCCCTAATGACTGCATCCTCTACCGCGGTGAGTACGACGATTTGAATGCTTGCCCGGTATGCGGTGCATTGCGTTATAAGATCAGTCGCGATGACCCTGGTGATGTCGAGGGTGAGCGCCCCAGGAAGAAGATTCCTGCCAAGATGATGTGGTATGCTCCTATAATACCACGGTTCAAACGTTTGTTCCAAAACAAAGAGCATGCGAAGGCGATGCGGTGGCATGCGTAAGACCGTAAGAAAGACGGAAAGTTGAGAGTACCCGGACGGTTCGCAGTGGAGAAAAATCGAGAGAAATCTTTGGGAGGAGTTTGCGGATGACCCAAGGAACGTATGGTTTGGTCTAAGCGCAGATGGCATTAATCCTTTCGGGAGCGGAAGCAGCAACCATAGCATGTGGCCTGTGACTCTATGTTTGTATAACCTTCCTCCTTGGTTGTGCATGAAGCGGAAGTTCATTATGATGCCAGTGCTCATCCAAGGCCCTAAGCAACCCGGCAACGACATTGATGTGTACCTAAGGCCATTAGTTGAAGAACCCTTACAACTGTGGAATGGAACAGGTGTACGTGCGTGGGATGAGCTCATGGGTTAAGAATTTGACCTAAAGGCGTTGCTGTTCGTGACCATCAATGATTGGCCTGCTCTCAGTAACCTTTCAGGACAGACAAACAAGGGATACTGCGGATGCACGCACTGTTTGGATGATACCGACAGTATATATTTGAATAATTGTAAGAAGAATGTGTACCTGGGACATCGTCGATTTCTTCCGAGCAGGCATCCCGTAAGAAAGAAAGGCAAGCATTTCAATGGTGAGGCGGATCACGGACGAAGCCTCGCCACCGTCTTGATCTTTGATGTACATGATATGGTCAAGGATTTGAAGGTAATCTTTGGAAAAGGTCTGGCGGACAACCTGTTCGAAGGACGCCGACGGACGCGCACCCATGTGGAAGAAGAAATCTATATTTTGGGACCTGCCATATTGGAAAGACCTAGAGGTCCGCTCCGCAATCGACGTGATGCACGTGATGAAGAATCTTTGCGTGACCTGCTTGGCTTTTTGGGCGTGTATGGGAAGACAAAAGATACACCAGAGGCACGGAGGACCAGCAACGTATGCACGGAAAAAGACAACATACATCGAGGGTCGCCAGCTACGCTCTTACCAAAGAAGAGAAGGAAATCTTCTTCGAATGCCTGCTCAGCATGAAGGTACCGTCTGGCTTCTCGTCGAATATAAAGGGAATAATAAATGTGGCAGAGAAAAAGTTACAGAACCTAAAGTCTCATGACTGCCACGTGATTATGACGCAACTCCTTCCGGTTGTATTGAGGGGGCTTCTACCGGAAAACGTTCGATTGGCCATTGTGAACCTATGTGCATTCCTCAATGCAATCTCTCAGAAGGTAATCGATCCAGAAATCATACCAAGGTTACAGAATGATTTGGTGCAATGTCTTGTCAGTTTCGAGTTGGTGTTCCCATCATCCTTCTTCAACATCATGACGCACGTCCTAGTTCACCTTCTTGAAGAGATTAACGTTTTGGGTCCTGTATTTCTACACAATATGTTCCCCTTTGAAAGGTTCATGGAGTCTTGAAGAAATATGTTCATAACCGTGCTAGGCGTAAGGAAGCATCTCGAAGGGCCATGAAAATGAGGAGGCCATTGAGTTTTGTACTGACTTTATTCCTGACCTTAAGCCGATTGGTGTTCCTGAATCGCGGTATAAGGGCAGACTGGAAGGAAAAGGCACGCTAGGAGGGCATCAAATAATATGTATGGACGGGCATTCTCTCACTGAAGCACACTACACAGTTCTACAGAATTCCGCCTTCGCGGCTCCGTATATGGAGGAACACAAGAATTTTTCTACAGTCCAAACACCCGGAGAAGTCTGACGACTGGATTACACGCGAACAAACAAGGACTTTCGCCGGTTGGTTGCAGAAACGTGCCCTGAATGATGGCGATATTCAAAATGACCTGTCACTAGTAGAAAACATGGCTTTCGTCCAGGCCAGTTTAGCCCATTAGTCCCGGTTCAATCCAGAACCGGGACCAATGGAGCTATTTGCCCCGGTTCGTGAGCCCAGGGGGCCGGGCCACGTGGGCCATTGGTCCCGGTTCGTCCGGACCTTTTGGTCCCGGTTGGTGGGACGAACCGGGACCAATGGTCCTGGCTCCTGGCCCACCACTATTGGTCCCGGTTGGTGGGATGAAACGGGGCCAAAGGGGTACCTTTAGTGCCGGTTCATGGCCCCAACCCGGGCGAAATGTGCTGCCGATATATAGCCCCGCGCGCGAGAGCAGAGCACACTGCTCTGTTTTTTCTGGCCGAGTGGGAGAGGGCTTGGTGGTGCTCTAGCTCACCTCCTATGCACACAAGGTGTCCGATGGAATGCTCGAGCAACACTACTTAAGGTTTCTCCTCTCCAAGCTCGACCGCCAAGCTCCATTTTCCTCAATATTTATCTAGGTTTAGCAGTCCGTCACGCCCCATCCCCGTCTTCATAAATGCCGATCACCCAGCCGATCTCATCGCCGGCACCACCGTGGTGAGCCTCTTGTTCTTATCTTCTTTTTGAAAGGAAAAATATTATTACTTGTTTGTTTAGATAGATACTTCAATTATTTTCTTACTTTTATTATTGCATCTTATATAGTGCGATGGTTTTGGTATCCGCCCCCATCGGCCCTCGTCCTGTCTATGATTCGGATGTGGTATATATTATCTTTTCATAACTATTGGTTCATTTATTGTTTATGAAAATTATGCCGACCAACGTGACATAGATTTTATTTATCTAGGAGATTGTTGAACCGGAAATTCCAACCGACCCTATTGTCGAGAGGTTAAATTTAGTTGAAGAAGAAAACAATTTCTTGAAGGGAAAAATAAAAAACTTGAGGAGGAGAAGATGATATTGGAGTTGCATGTTGCGGATGTAAATGCCGATGATCACAAGATCAAGATGGATGCAATGCGCTTGAAGATGAGAAAGATTAGAAAATATGCCATTCATACCGAGGCTTGGTATCATTATGCCCTTGGATCAGTTGTTACCTTGGTTGCGATTATGATCGTATTTGTTTTTGCATTGAATTTTTTTACATAGTTTCAATGTATGGTTTAATTAATTTAGATGCTCTGCAGAGCTTTATGTTGTTAGATGAGAACTATGTATGTACTTTGGTTTTTATGTGATGATGAACTTCTATTAATTTGGTCACTTAATTATCTATTCATGATGTTCTGTAATGATTTTTGACACACTTAATTATATATAATGCACGCAGATGAACCGGCAATGGATGTACGGTGACAGACACACCTCGAGTACATTAAGGGCGTGCATGATTTTCTCGAAGTGGCTGAGGCAAACAAGCATAAGGGTTTTATGTGTTGTCCATGCCCTATATGTGGGAATCTGAAGTCTTACTCTCGACGGAAAATCCTTCACACCCACCTGCTTTACAAGGGTTTCATGCCACACTATAATGTTTGGACGAGGCACGGAGAAATAGGGGTTATGATGGAAGACGGCGAGGAAGAAGAATGCGATGACAACTATGTGCCCCTGAATACGGTGATGCTATCGAACATCAAGATGCACCAGACGATGTGCACGATGGTGCTGGAACGGGCGAAGCTGCTGAAGATCAAGAGGAACCAGACGATCTGCCCGATGATGATGATCTCCGCCGGGTCATTGTCGATGCAAGGACACAATGCGAAAGTCAAAAGGAGAAGCTGAAGTTCGATCGCATGTTAGAGGATAACAAAAAAGGGTTGTACCCCAATTGCGAAGATGGCAACACAAAGCTCGGTACCGTACTCGAATTGCTGCAGCGGAAGGCGGAGAATGCTGTGCCTGATAAAGGATTTGAGAAGCTACTGAAAATAATGAAGAAGAAGCTTCCAAAGGATAACGAATTGCCCGACAGTACATACGCAGCAAAGAAGGTCGTATGCCCTCTAGGATTGGAGGTGGAGAAGATACATGCATGCCCTAATGACTACATCCTCTACCGTGGTGCCTACAAGGATCTGAACGCATGCCCGGTATGCGGTGCATTGCCGTATAAGATCAGACGAGATGACCCTGGTGATGTTGATGGCGAGCCTCCCAGGAAGAGGGTTCCTGCGAAGGTGATGTGGTATGCTCCTATAATACCACGGTTGAAACGTCTGTTCAGAAACGGAGAGCATGCCAAGTTGATGTGATGGCACAGTGAGGACCTTAAGAAAGACTGGAAGTTGAGAGCACCCGCCGACGGGTCGCAGTGGAGGAAAATCGAGAGAAAGTACTGGGATGAGTTTGCAAAGGACCCAAGGAACGTATGGTTTGCTTTAAGCGCGGATGGCATTAATCCTTTCGGGGAGCAGAGCAGCAATCACAGCACCTGGCCCGTGACTCTATGTATGTATAACCTTCCTCCTTGGATGTGCATGAAGCGGAAGTTCATTATGATGCCAGTTCTCATCCAAGGCCCTAAGCAACCCGGCAACGACATTGATGTGTACCTAAGTTCATTAGTTGAAGAACTTTTACAGCTGTGGAATGGAAACGGTGTACGTACGTGGGATGAGCACAAAAAAGAGGAATTTGACCTAAAGGCGTTGCTGTTCGTGACCATCAACGATTGGCCCGCTCTCAGTAACCTTTCAGGACAGACAAACAAGGGATACCACGCATGCACGCACTGTTTACTTGACACCGATAGTATATACCGGGAAGCTGCAGGAAGAATGTGTACACTGGGCCATCGCCGATTTCTTCCGACCAACCATCAATGTCGAAAGAAAGGCAAGCATTTCAAAGGCGAGGCAGATCACGGAAGAAGCCCGCCATGCGTGCCGGTGATCACGTACTTGCTATGGTCAATGATTTACACGTAATCTTTGGAAAGGGTCCCGGCGGACTAGCTGTTCGAATGACGCGAGAATCACGCACCCTTGTGTAAGAAGAAATCTATATTTTGGGACCTAACCTAATTTAAAGACCTAGATGTCCGCTCTTCAATCGACGTGATGCACGTGACGAAGAACCTTTGCGTGAACCTGCTAGGCTTCTTGGGCGTGTATGGGAAGACAAAAGATACACTGGACGCACGGGAGGACCAGCAACGTGCGCCTGAAAAAGAGGGCATGCCTCCGAAGCGGTATGAAGGTGCTGCCAGCTACGCTCTTCTGAAGAAGAGAAAGAAATATTCTTTCAATGCCTGCTCGATATGAAGGTCCCGACTGGCTTCTCGTCGAATATAAAGGGAACAATAAATATGCCGAGAAAAGTTCCAGTAACCTAAAGTCTCATGACTGCCACGTGATTATGACGCAACTTCTTCCGGTTGCATTGAGGGGGCTTCTACCGAAAGCGTCCGATTAGCCATTGTGAAGCTATGTGCATTCCTCAATGCAATATCTTAGAAGGTGATCGATCCAGAAATTGTACCAACGCTTAAGGAGTGATGTGGCGCAATGTCTTGTCGGTTTCGAGCTGGTGTTCCCACCATCCTTCTTCAATATCATGACGCACGTCCTAGTTCATCTAGTCGGACGAGATTGTCATTACGGGGCCCGTATTTCTACACAATATGTACCCCTTTGAGAGGTTCATGGGAGTCCTAAAGAAATATGTTCAGAACCGCGCTAGGCCGAAGGAAGCATCTCCATGGGCCATCAAACAGAGGATGTCATCGGGTTTTGTGTTGACTTCATTCCTGGCCTTAAGAAGATAGGTCTCCCTAAATCGCGGTATGAGGGGAGACTGACCGAAAAGGCATCGCTTGGAAGAGACTCAATAATATGCAGGGACGGATATTCTTGGTCTCAAGCACACTACGCTTCTCTGAGAACTCTACCTTGGTGACCCCGTATGTCGATGAACACAAGAAACAGTCTGCGCTCCAAACACCCGGAGCGGTCTGACGACCGGATTACATGTGAACACATCAGGACTTTCAGCAGTTGGTTGGAAACACGTCTCGGAGGTGACAACACTGTTTGTGATGAGCTGTACTTGTTGTCCGAGGACCATCTTCGATCTGTAATGATTTGGAAAGGATACGAGATAAATGGGAATACATTTTACACGATTGACCAAGATGAAAAGAGCACCAACCAAAACAGCGGTGTCCGCTTTGATGCAGCAACCGACAAGGGAAATGACACATATTATGGTTACATAGTAGACATATGGGAACTTGACTACGGAGTAGATTTTAAGGTCCCTTTGTTTAAGTGCAAGTGGGTCAATCTTTCAGGAGGCGGTGCAGGTAGACCCACAATGCGGAATGACAACAGTGGATCTGAAAAATCTTGGGTACACTGACGAACCGTTCTTCCTAGCCAATGATGTGGCACAGGTTATCTATGTGAAGGACATGTCTACCAGACCGAGGAAAAGAAAAGATAAGGAAGCGAATACATCATACAATGAGGCAAAGCGCCACATAGTTCTTTCAGGAAAAAGGGACATCCTGGGAGTGGAGTGCAAGACAGACATGTCTGAAGAGTATGAAAAGTTTCATGAAATTCCTCCCTTCAAAGTCAAGGCTGACCCAAGCATCCTGATAAACGATGAAGATTATCCATGGTTACTACAAGCAATAAGCAAGCGACACAAGCGAAGAAAAAGTGAAGACTTTCTCCCGCAACTATTATGATGATACCATGCCAACTTTGTAATGCATTTAGTATGATACCATTGACCGTTTTGTACATGCACATGCTATGCCAACTTTTTCAGAGTTCATTTGAAAACTATGAATTTGAAAACCTCGCCAACCGAAGGGCGCTCACACCGGTTTATAAGCCCGTCCCTCTACACACCATTTTGTTGTAAGCAGAAACAAAATAAAATAAATAAAGCAACAAAGAAAACAAAAAAAGAGTTTTCAAATTTGAAAACTAATGACACTAACAGAAAGTTTATAATTTTTCTAAAACTAAAAGCAAAAAGAATTAAAAAATAAAGCAAAAAACAAAAAAAACTAAATAATGCAGAAAACATAACAAAAAACTGAAAAAAAATAAAAATAGCAACAATAAGTATTTTGTTGTAAGTAGAAACAAAATAAAATAAATAAAGCAACATAGAAAACAAAAAAAAGAGTTTTCAAATTTGAAAACTAATGGCACTAAGAGAAAGTTTATAATTTTTCTAAAACTAAAAGCAAAAAGAATTAAATCAAAAAGCAAAATACAACAAAAACTAAATAATGCAGAAAACAGAACAAAAAACTGAAAAAAATAAAAATAGCAACAATAAGTATTTTGTTGTAAGTAGAAACAAAATAAAATAAATAAAGCAACAAGAGAAATCAAAAAAGAGTTTTCAAATTTGAAAACTAATGGCACAAACAAAAAGTTTATAATTTTTCTAAAACTAAAACCGTGCGGCTCCCTCTCAACTAGCGAGGTGGGACTAAACATTTGGCGCGGGGCAGTACAAGGCCTTTGATCCCGGTTGGTGGCACCAACCGGGACTAAAGGGGGCATTGGTCCCGGTTGGTGCCACGAACCGGGACCAATGCCACCCTTTAGTCCCGGTTCGTGCCACCAACCGGGACCAAAGGCCGCCGCTTCCCGCCCTTTGGGCTGCTGAAAATTGGCCTTTGGTCCCGGTTGGTGGCACCAACCGGGACTAAAGGGGGGCATTGGTCCCGGTTCGTGGCACGAACCGGGACCAATGCACTTTCTATATATACAGGACTTGTGAAAATTTCACATCTCCCTCGCCTCCCTAGCCAGTTGCCCCCGCCGCCAGGCTGCCCAAATCGCTCGCGCGCTCCTCGTCGCCGTCGCCACCGCCGGCCATCCCGTCTCCCGTGCCTGCCCGCGCCGAGCCCACGCCGGCCGCCGCCCGTGCCCCTGCCCGTCCCGAGCACGCACGGCCGCACCCTGCGCCCGGCCGCCCCACCATTGTCTTCATCGCCGGCGCCCGCCCCCACTGCCGCCCACGCCTCGGCCGCCCTCCTCCCGTTCGGTCCGGCTCCGGCACCCCCTTTCCTCCCTGTCCCCTCGATCCTCTTCATATAATTTTTTTCATATAATTTTTTTTCATATGCATATGTTGATTATATGGATGGATGGATGATTATATGTTCATTATATGGATGGATGGATGATTATAGGCAGATTTTTAGATTTTTTTAGGCAGATTTTTAGAATTTTTTGTGTATGTATGTTATGTTTATATGTATGTATGTATGTTCATATGTATGTATGTTTATATGCAAAGCATATGCAAAGAAAATGTATGAATGGTCATATGCAAAGAAAAATGTATGTATGGTCATATGCAAAGAAAATGTATGTATGTATGTTCATATGAAAGAAAAATGTATGTATGTATGTTCATATGCATATGCAAAGAAAATGTATGTTCATATATATGATGATATGTTCATATAAAAAGGAAAATAAGAAGAGGACGAAAGCGAGAAGAAGAGGAGAGGAAGAAGAGGAGAAATAAATAAGAAGAGGAAAAAGAAGAAAAGAAGAGGAGAAGAAGAAAGGAATAGAAGAAGAAGAAAAAATAGAAAAAATTCTATTTTTCTTCTTCTCTTCTATTCCTTTCTTCTTCTCTTTTTTTTCTCTTCTTTATTAAGCCGTTGTATATGTATCGAGGGTGTCAAGGATCTCCGAGGGTCGAGGGTCGGGAACTAGGGTAGAGGGTCGAGGTCGTTAAGGGGTCAAGGGTCGAAGGTTTCAGGTCGAGGTTCCTATAGTGTCAAAGTATTGAAGAAATCCATGGCTTTATCATTAGCCGAAGTAACCATGGCATGATGGTACGAAGTCCTCCAAAGTTGTTACGGAATGGAGTCCCAGATAGGATAATTTGCCTTTTATGCGAATCTCAGCAAAGGGCTTTCAAATAACGATATTCGGAAGGTTCTTGCTGAACTTTGTACTAGAAAGTGAATTATCCTATCTGGGACTCCGCTCCAAAATAACTTTGAGAGCTTCACCATCATGCACCTGTTACTTTCGCCTAATGATGAAGACATGGTTTTGTTGAATCCTTTGACACTAGGCAACCTCCCGACCCTCGGCGATCCTCCACCCTTGACCTCGACCGCCGGGCGATCCACGACCTCTACCCTACATGACGTCGATGCCCACGTCACTTGTGGGACATAGATGTAGTGTTCATATGCATATGCAAAGAAAATGTATGTTCATATATATGATGATATGTTCATATAAAAAGGAAAATAAGAAGAGGAAGAAAGGAGAAGAAGAGGAGAGGAAGAAGAGGAGAAATAAATAAGAAGAGGAAAAAGAAGAAGAAGAGGAGAAGAAGAAAGGAATAGAAGAAGAAGAAAAAATAGAAAAAAATCTAATTTTTCTTCTTCTCTTCTATTCCTTTCTTCTTCTCCTTTTTTTCTTCTTTTATTAAGGCCATTGTATATGTATCGAGAGTGTCGAGGATCGCCGAGGGGTCGAGGGTCGGGAACTAGGGTAGAGGGTCGAGGGTCGTTAAGGGGTCAAGGGTCGATGGTTTCAGGGTCGAGGGTTCCTATAGTGTCAAAGTATTGAAGAAATCCACGGCTTCATCATTAGCCGGAAGTAACCATGGCATGATGGTGCGAAGTCCTCCAAAGTTGTTCTGGAATGGAGTCCCGGATAGGATAATTTGCCTTTTTGTACGAATCTCAGCAAAGGGCTTTCAAATAACGATATTCGTAAGGTTCTTGCTGAACTTTGTACCGTAAAGTGAATTATCCTATCTGGGACTCCGCTCCAAAATAACTTTGGAGAGCTTGCACCATCATGCACCTGTTACTTTCGCCTAATGATGAAGACATGGTTTTGTTGAATCCTTTGACACTAGGCAACCTCCCGACCCCTCGGCGATCCTCCACCCCTTGACCCTCGACCGCTCGGCAATCCACGACCCTCTACCCTACCGCGGGCGTCGATGCCCACGTCACTTGTGGGACATAGATGTAGTGTTCAACGCCGACCCCCTCCCGATAGCTTCAACACGTGGGGGGGGGGGGGCGATATTACCCCCTCCTAGCTTGAAGCGTTCTCGAGGCCACCCCTAACCCTTGAAGCGTTGTCGAGGCCACCCCAAACCCTAGAGAAGCAGCGTCGAGGCCACTAATATGATTCCTTATTGTGATTAGCTAGCTAGTTCTACGTTTGCCACTAATATATCCATATCTGTCATGTTTGAATAATAATTGCCATGTTGTAAAAATTTGTAGAAACTATGGACACCACCCGAGACGAAGCACAAGAAGCGTTGTTGAGGGACATAATCGTACACGAAGTGATGCCGTCTCCTCGATGATGTTTCTCAACGACAACGATGGTCTGGAAGAAGAGGGTGAAGAAGCTGCTGGCTATGATTTACATGGCTCCGATGAACCAATGCCGGTGCAAGAAGGAGAGGGTGAAGAAGTAGACCGTGAGGACGGCTCCGGTGATCACCAAACCGAGTCCGGCCAGGTATATATATTAGTTAAGCATGTGCTAACTAGCTCTCGTCTTTGTTTTGGTATGTACACATATTAATTAACTCTCGTCTTTGTTCTTTTTTCTAGCCCTCCGGATCGAGCACAACTTCGGTAAAGAGACGAGGCCCGAAGAAAAAGTTGAGCTCGGATGAAAAGTTTGAGATCATAGAAATCGCGCCCGATGGCCAACCGATTGAACCCTACCGGACAAAGAAGGCATTTGTTGCTCGGTCAAGGGGTTCTGGTTAGGGACAAGATCCCGATTAGCATCCACCAATGGTATAAGCCTAAGAACGAAGACCCTGAGGTGTCTTGTGTCAATGATATGCAGAAAAATGATCTTTGGACTTAGCTGCAGTCAAATTTTACCCTACCGCTAGAGTATGATCCGGAGAAGCCAGTAATAGAGCCATTAATCAAGTCTTTTGCTCTTAAGAAGATGGCAGAACTATTCAGGAATTGGAAGAAAGAACTCAATACGTATGTCGAAAAAAATGAGACACCAGAATTCAAGGCCAAATATGAGAAGATCAGAGATGATGGCCCGCATTTGTGGCCTACAAGACATCGGAAAAGAGTAAAAAGATGTCGGCGACAAACAAGAGAAATGCTGCGAAGAAGAAGCTTCACCATCGCATGCGGGTCAGGTGGCTACCTCGTAGCCCGGCCTAAAGTGGGCCAAGGCTGAGATTGATCTGCTTCATAAAGGGAACGAACCAAAGACAATGAACTGGCTGCACCGTTGCGGACTTGGTTCTTCGGGCGGCGGATCCTTGGACCCTATAACAGGGAAGTGCATTTGGACGGACGAACAATTGGACATACCAGTCAAGAGGCTTAAGCATTATATCGAAGCAGCAGCAAGGGAAGTTCGTTCAGACGGGGAGAAGGACGAGCTCACAATGGCCCTCGGGAATCCTGAGCACCACTGGGCGGACACGAGGCACGCCAGCTCCGTTCGTGGAAGGCTGGATTTCGGACGCAGGGGGTTACAAAACCCATGAGAGGAGGAAGAAAGCTGGAGCAGAGCCTAATGCAGCGCTGCAAGAAAGGGTAATGGGGCTAGAGGAACGAGAAGCAGCTGATCACAACAAAGCGACCTGCGAAGCTTCCCCGGCTACCCGCCATCTCGGCGGAGAAGCAGCGTGGCTTCCATCGAAGCTTCTTCAGCCAGAGCAGCATGCCTTGACGGCTCCTCGCCAGCTATCCCGTGGATGCTATCACGGATGCTGAAAATTGCCACCTTATGGCGCAATGGAGCAATTTGAAGGTCAAAGCGGCTGTTGGCTCTGTTATCCTACTAAACCCGACTCAACTTTTCACCGCGGCCGATTCGAGAAGGATATGCTAAGGTGATGGTCGATGAAATAACGGAGGGATTTGAGGACCTCCGGCACGACCACCCTACCGGTGAAGGGGAGTATCGGCTGGGTTACGCTCTGAAGACTCCATGCCTATGGCGGAAGGATCTCATCAACCTTCCGAACTGGATGCCTCCGCCTCCTCCTCCTCCTCCCGTGAGTCAAGGCACTCCGCCTCCTCCACCGCCTCCTCCTCCGTGAGTGACGATCGGGGCACTCGGCGGCTCCTTCTCCGGCGTGGCGGCACTCCGCCTCCTTCTCCGCCTGCACCGGCGCGCCCGAGCAGCCAGCCTCCTCCTTCTCCGCCTCGTCGGCAAGGGCGGAAGAGACCGCCGCCCGCTCCGGCTGCTCCGGCGTCGTAGTCCTTCTCCTCCGCCTCGTAAGCAAGGAAAGAAGACATCCGCTCCGTCTGCTCTGCCGGCGTCTAGCAAGTACAGCCAAAGGCGGGAGGAGATCTGATTCGGTCCTTCTCTGAAGACTCGGAGAAGTTACCGTCTGAGAGGAGTGAGGAGGAAACGCGAAGATCGCGCAGACGAAGTGGATGACTGGTTTCAAGGGTTGAAAGCAAAGAGACATCCACCTCCGTAGGAGAAGGTAGATCCGGTCAAAGCGAAGCGCACTCTGGCTGCCCCGACAAAACCACCCAAGTCTCCGCCGAAAGGCAACTATGAGCGCATTATTGGAAAGGCATTTGCCAAAGCGGAGAGGTCGGGAAGTACTGTCAGTGATCAAAGGATGAAAGAACGACGAGCTGGGAAACAAATTGCCCAGCTCGGCGAACAAGCGAAGCAATCGTGCCCCCAGCTCAAGGTGCACCGCTAGCGACATCGTTGATCCGAGGATGGTGCCCGGTTATGGCAATCCTGCAGATTACCTGTCCGACGATGTACATTATGATTTCTTGGAGGTGCAGATACAAAGATACGAGTACGGGAAGCCTCTCGTCAAAGATGAAATCTCTCTATCAACGATGATGCGAAGATTTCATTATTGGTACATGAAAACCTGCAAAGACTACGAGGGAGGAGTACTTTGTATGTGAGAGTTAAAAGGAGCATGACCTCCTTGGAATTGAACTGTTGCCTATTCCATTTGAGGAGTTCTATCAGTTTTTCAATCAATTGGCCCTCGATAAAACAACGGTCACCTGCTACATGCGTAAGTAGTAATTCTTCTTTCATTAAGTATCTCTATATAACTCAGCCCTTTCATTGCATGTATTTATAAATATCCTCAATATATTATGCAGATTGAAGATCGCCGAATTGAAGAAAAGACAAGTGGGTGATATTGGGTTCATTAACACATATCTCATAGATGCAACTGAGGTTAAATTTTGTGCCCAAGATACCGAGGCCAACTTGCTACAATCGTTGGTAATAAATGAACACAAAGAAATAATACTCTTTCCTTACAACTTCAAGTGAGTGCTACTGTCTTGTGGCATATTCGGTTTCCTTATTAGTCCAGGTTATAGTAATGTAATATTGATGAGTTATGCATGCGTGCGCAGCTACCACTATATTCTCCTAGAGATTAAGCTTGAGCAGGGAGTAGTAACTGTCTTAGACTCGAGACGAAAAGATCCCAAGGAGTATGCGGACATGACTGAAATGCTCGAGAAGTAAGTTAAATCGATCATTATCCACCATATCAGCAACTTTGTTCATTTCTGATATCAAGTAATTGTTTTCTTTGTATGGCAGGGCTTGGGGAAAATTCACCAGAAAAGCTCCAGGACTATCGAAGAAGCTGCAATTTAGACACCCGAAAGTAAGTACCATATAGTAGCATATTCCACGCGCATCTCCTAGTGATTCAAGCGCTAGTTTCATCAATACCATTTAGAATGCTTGCTAATTATCAGTTTGATTAACCTCTGTTTCTTGTAAAGTGGTTGTGGCAGGAACAAGGGAATGATTTCTGTGGATACTACGTTTGCGAGTCCATCCGCCACACGACCTGTGAGAGGGCTACTCCGACAAACAATATGAAGTGCGTAAATAAAAATATTCACAATTTTATTCTATTACCATCATTTGTGTTGAGTTTCATTCATTCATATATATATATGTATTGACCCCCTTCTTAAAATTAGATGTTTCGGATGCGGGATGAACTACTAGCACCAGATCGCCTGCGAGCAATTCAAGAGGAATTGGCAGCATTCTTTCTTGACCACGTGATCGCTGAAGACGGAGAATACTATGTGGACCACGCGTCCGTATTGTAAAAGATAATTATTGTATATATGTAGCCGTTAGTGTCGGATAGATATACGAGAACTTGTTGTTCGACCAATCTCTCGGAGAAGGAGAGGTGGTCGATATCACTTCTCTCTGTATGCATATATGTTCATGACGATCTTCTGTTTGCTTAATTACTAGCTAGCTAAGCGTGTCTAGCTAGTCCTCTCTATAATGTATGTATAGTACGTAGCGTCGACCAAGCACGGACAAAAGAGAGGACACTTTTCTCTATTAATTAGCTAGCTATAGCACAATATATGAAACACCTAAATTAATCCCCCAAAACCCCCAAACCCCCTCTTTTCAAAAAAAAACAAAAACCACAGCCATAGAAATCTTGTGGCGTGGATGCCTATTGGTCCCGGTTGGTGCCACCAACCGGGACCAAAGGCCCTCCCGCTGGGCTCAGCCGGACAGGCCACGTGGAGGGCCATCGGTCCGGTTACAGATTGAACCGGGACTAAAGGGCCAGGGTATTAGTACCGACCCTTTAGTCCCGGTTCATGAACCGGGACTAAAGGCCCTCACCAACCGGGTCAATAGGCCCATTTTCTACTAGTGTGTACTCGCTGTCCCAGTTACCATCTTCGAATATAATGACTTTCAAAGGGTACCAGATAAATGGGAATACATTTTACACGATCGCCCAAGATAAGAAGAGCACCAACCAAAACAGTGGTGTCCACTTTGATGCAACAACCAACACGGGAAAGGAAACATATTATGGTTACATAGAGGACATATGGGAACTTAACTATGGATCAGGTGATTTGAAGGTCCCTTTGTTTGGTGCAAATGGGTCAATATGACACGAGGCGGGTAACGGAAGACCCATGATGCGGAATGATAACAGTGGATCTCAACAATCTTGCGATGTCTTGACGAACCATTCGTCCTAGCCAATGATGTGGCGCAGGTTTTTTATGTGAAAGACATGTCTACCAGGTCGAGAAAAAGAAAATATAAGGAAGCGAATGGATCATACGACGAGCCAAAGCGCCATATAGTTCTTTCAGGAAAAAGAAACATCATGGGAGTGGATGACAAGACAGACATGTCAGAAGATTATGAAAAGTTTGATGAAATTGCTCCATTCACAGTGAATATTGACCCGAGCATCCAGTTAAATGATGAAGATTTTCCCTGGCTACGGCGCAAAGGGACACACGAGAAGAAAAAGTTTCACACCCAAAGATCTGGGATGTGATCGGCTTCACTATCATCACTTTCTTCTGTGTTTCACACCCAGGAGGGAATGTCTGTAATAGTTAGGGTAGTTAATTATGTGTTTTGGCATTTGAAACGCGAAGAAATTTTATGTGCAAACAAATTCTTTTTCATGCATTTACTGATTTTTTCCAGCTAAATGACCCTGAAATTGAAAAGCATTTGAAATGAACTCAGAAAAGGTTGAAAGCTGGCATGGTATCATAATTTCATACAAATAGCATGTGCACAAAGTAGAGAGGGTTACGGCAAAAACTGGATACACTTCGTGTACAAAATGGACAATCTTTTTCGAAGTATCAGGGTTTTCGACAAAAACTAAAATATTACAAAGGCATTTCATTTTTTAAATAACCTAAGCATTACCAAATTGAATATAATGATAAAACACACTAATATTAAACATAAGAAAAAAGAATCACTGAAAAATCTTTTTCCAAAGTTAAGTTATTCACAAACTAGTGATTCACACAAATATCAAATAATTCAAAATTTAAACTATTCAAATTTGAAAACTACCGGCACTAACAGATCAAAGTTTGTAAATTTTTGTACCTAAAGCAAAAATATTCACAAAGAAACTCCAAATACAGCAAAAAACAACTCAAAAATAAATAAAACAAATAAAAAAGCAAAAAAAAATTAAGAAAATAAAAAAAGCCCGCTAAGAATCACTGAAAAATCTTTTTCCAAAGTTAAGTTATTCACAAACTAGTGATTCACACAAATTTCAAATAATTCAAAATTTAAACTATTCAAATTTGAAAACTACCGGCACTAACAGATCAAAGTTTGTAAATTTTTGTACCTAAAGCAAAAATATTCACAAAGAAACACTAAATACAGCAAAAAACAACACAAAAATAAATAAAACAAATAAAAAACCAAAAAAAATTAAGAAAATGAAAAAAGGCCGCCTACTGGGCCAAAGCGGTACTAGAAACTCAACCTTTTGTTGGGCCAGGATGCAGGCCCGCAAAGGCCCAGTAGGCCCACATGGCAGCAATGAATTGGTAGGCCCAGTAGGCCTGCTTAGGAGAGGCGCTCGAGAGAGCGACCGCACTGGGGCTTATAAACAAGTGCCGTAGCCCTTCGACTAGCGAGGTGGGACTAAACTTGTCAAGACCAAGATCAAGGCCAATAAGACTACCTTTAGTACCGGGTTACGGCACAAACCGGTACTAAAGGGGGTTTTAGTACGGTTGGAGCCACCACCCGATACTAAAGGGCGCTTCCACGCTTGGCCTGGCCAAAACAGACCTTTAGTACCGGTTGGTGGCTCCAACGGTACTAAAGGTCCATCCTATATATACAACACTTGAAAAAATTCAGTTTCCTCTCTGTTCTTCCCTCTGTTTCCTCCTCCGTCGCGCCGCCCTGCCCGATCGTCGCCGCCCCGCCCTCGTCGCCAACCCGGCCGTCCCGCCTCGTCGCCGCCCGGCCGACCCGTCCCGTCGTCCCGTCGTCCCGTCGCCGCGCCCAGCCCGCCCGTCGTCGCCGCCCGTCCGTCGCCCGTCGTGCCGCCCGTCCGTCACCCCTTAAATGCCGTGAGCTCGCCACGGCCGCCAATGTCCACACACACACACACAGTACTACACACAGACACACACACACACACACACACGCACACTACACACACACACACACACTACACACATTAGTTTGTTTGTTATAAATTTTTCTGTTTTTTAGTTATAGAAATGTTAGAAATTATTCTGTTTTTTAGTTATATAAATATTAGAAATGTTAGTTTTATAGAAATGTTATAAATGTTTTCTATTTTTTAGTTATAGAAATGTTAGCAATTTTTCTGTTTTTTAGTTATATAAATATTAGAATTGTTATGGAAATTTTAGTTATATAATCATGAAATTTTAGAATTAGTTTTAGTTAGATGAATTAGTTTAATGTCAAATTGTTCGAATTTGCATATATATAGAATTTTAGTTATCACAATCCAATCATTTAAAAAATGTTACTTTTTGCGGGCATATAGTATTTGTTCTTGACGATATGCCCGCATCCTCGCCGTCGACCCGTTCGCGACGACGTCATGCTTCAGGGGACCCATGTCCGCACCTTTGGGCTCCGCCGGGCTGGCAGGAGGTGCTACACGGAGGCGCGCCGCTTGGAGAGGAACCCGACCTCGGGTCCCGTCGTCGACCCTGATCTTCTTTGGTGGCGTTCGCGTGGGCCACATTCGGTGCAGAGGAAGCCGGCCCTGCCGGAGGTGGTGCGTCGCCGTGTCAGGGAGGAAGATGAGCACGTCCATCGCTACATGGCTGCTATGGACGACGTCAGGTTCTCCACTACTTGGCGGGTTCTTTGGGCAGATGACCGGAGATATGATCATGTGATGGTTCCTTCTCTTTGGGTGTGCGCCGCGCCCAGAACCGCGAGTGGCGCCCTAGATTCTTCTGTAGTACTCGATCTTTATTAGGTACCTAGCCAGTGATGTATTAGATATATAGTATTCGAGACGATGTATTTGAGATTATATATTTTAAGACGATGATGTATTCGAGATTATATATTCGAGAGGATGTATTCGAGATTCAGATTTTCCTTGTTGATTAATTGCATCCATGCATTGTAATTTGAATACTAAATTATTTTATATTTCTTCTGTATTATTAGTAAAGTAAAAGCTATGGCGGACAATACCGGCAGAGAGAGAGAAGAGGAATTGTTCGACATCATACGCAGCCCTCACAGGCTAGATGATCTGAATGAAGAAGATGACGGCTCCCAATATATTAACAATACCGGAGAGGGTGATGAAAAGATATTGGATCTCGACGACCGGGCTGATGAAGTCATGAACTATGATTATGATTATGACACAGACAATGCTAATCTTCAAATAACAAACACTACCGGCGAGGTATATTTATATAAGCATGCATCATGGTGATCATCACATGTTTTTTTTACTGAAGATATATTGACGAATCGATCTTTCTTCTTTCAGCCCTCCGGATCGAGCAAATCTGCTTCTACAGACAAGACAAAGCGAGGCCAGTGCAGATTGTTGAAGGATGGTGTAAAGTACCACATCGAATCCATCAAACCAAGTGGCGAACCCCTCACGCCTAAGAACATTGCGAACAAGTGGACTCGTCAGTGCGGAGTTCTTGTGAAGGACAAACTCCCGATCTCCATTCAAGAATGGAAGAGCCAAAGACTAAACGTCCAGGTGTTACTTGGGTCGATGGCAGAGCCAAAGAAGACCTGATGGAATCTCTGATGGAACATTTCACCCTACCAGATCATTTCACTAAAGCAGATGTGGACAAAGTCAAGGCCGCTGCTCTTAAGAAGATGGCAATTGCATTCAACACCCACAAGAAAACTGTATGGGCCAACTACCTCGCTAATGAAAGGAAGACTCCAGATTTCAAGGGAACACTGGAGAAGCAAAGAGAACATTGGAACGATTTCGTGACCTTCAAGGATTCAGACATATCTAAGGAACGGTCGATGAAAATCAAGGCAAATGCCGCAAGAAAGACGCAGTTCCATAGGCTGGGTCCAGGTGGCTACGTGGTGGCATTCCCTAAGTGGGATAAGTCTGAGCAAGAGATGGAGGATGCAGGGGTCACTCCGGTTACCCGGCACTGGCCCCCCAGGTGCAGAACTTGGTTCTATGCGCATGGGGGGCGTTGGACCCGAAGACAGGCATGGTTTCGAAGAAGGCAAGTCTAAAAGGAGCCAACAAAAGATAATTGACGCAATAGAAGAAGCTCGAGCCGGGGTTTTCACGCCCAACAGAGAGAACGACGAGCTTACGCGTGCCCTGGGAAATCCTGAACACCCGGGAAGAACATGAGGCATGGGTGTTATTCCCTGGTATGAGGGCTTTTCGGACTGGAATGACGACTACAGGTCCCGTGCAAGAAAGAAGATGGAGGAGGAGAAGAAGAGGAAGCTGGAGGAGGAGCAGAGGAAGCAGGACGCAGAATGCCTTCAAGGCCTAGAAGCAAGGCACGCGGACCTGGCACTCAAATTCCAGCAGCAGCAGCAGATCGACTCACTTAGCCAGGAAAGGGGGTCTCAGCAGCGGCAGCAGCAAGCGGATGATCGTCCAGCATTGGATAGCACCGTCCCATCCATGCCGAGAAGCAGCGTTGGTTCTGCCCCGGGCGACACACTGCTGGATAAATACCCTGTGGATGACATCATAGAGAACACTAACTGCGAGCTACACTCCAAAATGAAGAACATATCCATGAAGGTGGTGGACGGCGTTGCTTTTCCAGCTACCCCCGAAGCAACATACCATTGCATCCTGATTCCAGAGGGCTATGCTCGTGTCATGGTTGATGAAGTGGTGGACCCATATTCGGGGCTAACGCTTGACATTCCTGGAGGTGAAGACGAGCGCACACTCGGAGAGGCCATACATCGTATCATCCTATGGAGAAAGGATTGCATAATCTTTGGAAGTCCACCGACACCGCGTCGTCTGCCGACTCCTCGAAGTCCGCCACCGAGTCAGCAGACTCACGCTCCTCCAAGTCCACGAACGCGTGAGACGACTCCTCCTCGAAGTCCGCCACCTCCTCCAAGTCCCCGAGCAGCGTGAGCTGACTCCTCCGGTTTCAAGCCCGGCACAGCGTCATGCCACTTCTCCGGTTGCAAGTCCAGCACCGTGTCAGGCCACACCTCCTGCTTCAAGTCCGGCACATCGTCAGGCCACTTCTCCTGGTCCAACTCCACGTCAGCCGTCTCCGCCGTCTCAGCAATCACAGATGAGACATCCCGCAGCTTTGGTGCGTGGCGATGCAATCGAGGTAGTTCAGGAAATGCAGGTGAAGGCAAGCGATATAAATATGGTCCAAGCCTCGCTCCTCTTCCTCGGAGGCCTTACGACATGACTAAGGAGCAAAACACAGCCATAGTGCAAGCCCAAGTGGACGCCCATTTTGGACCGAAACCGGCACCGCCGCCAAAGGAGGAAGTGCCTGAGAAAGTAATTGACCACTTCATTCGTATGGCTAGAGAACCAGCTCCCAAGCCTGTTGACTCGGACTATGAGCGCCAAATAAGGAAGGAACATCGAGCACGACTACAGAAGGAAGCGAGCTCAAGCTCGAGCCAACAAGCAGCTGGCAAAAAATGCGGGAAAACCGTTCCCCAGTTGGGAGAACAGGCGGCGCAAGCGATCCCCCCGCTTGTTGTGCCAACAACACATGAGAGGAGTAGTACGCGCGCCAAATATTATTGTGGGCAAACCGTTAGCGTTCCCCAGCATGGCGATGTGGTAATAACAGAGGATCATATAATGCAGGCTCAAATGCTCAATATCTCTGTTGGACAACTCCTCGAAATCGAGCCCATGCCAACGCTTAAAGAATCGGAAAAAGCATGGCAATATGTCCGGGGCAAACCTTTGGTCCATCCAGACAAGGTCAAGGACCTCCCAACGAGAATGTATCAATTGCATCAATGGTACATGAACATTACCAAGATTTCAATCGAGTCCCTCATGGTGAATGTCAAGCATGAGCATTATGACCATGAGAAAGCTCTGGCCATTGAGTATCCGTAACTATTTCAGTTATTTAATCAAGACGCACTCGACAAGTCTATAAATCGCTTGCTATTGTCCGTAAGTGATTTCTTTCTGCAACTTAAGTCTCAAGCTAGTTATGTAGTGATAATTTTGATCAATCATTACATGTAATTATCCTCACTATATTCTTTTTACGTGGTATTATATGCAGGATGAAGATGTATGAAATGAAAAAGCTGGACGCTATGGCGTTGGGTTCATTGACCCAAATACCATTAATCAGGACATATGGGAGATTGACCATTGTAAAGCTGCTGTAGAGGAAAGCATGCTAGAGTTCTTGAAGCGCCTCAATACCTTCGAAGATATACTACTTCCTTACAACTTCCCATGAGTCACACTGTCTTGTACTACAAATTCTGTTTTTGCTTACTAGCTAGCTAGATGTTAATAATTAATTGTATAAGGTTTACGGTAGTTGATTAATTTTATGCACATGCCCGCTTAATTAAGACATGCAAACGTGTGCGTATGCAGTTGGGACTGGGTCTTGATAGACATTAAAGTTGAGGAAGGAAAAGTTGAATTACTGGACTCACTAACTAAAGAAGATAAAGACTACACCATCGTGAAGGGGATAGTCAACAGGTAATTTCAATCATTATTAATTATTAGTTCTTGATATGAACTATTTAATAACCCCTTTATTAATTTTCTTTGCCGCCGGGCAGGGCATGGGCAAAGTTCATCGCGGTGACTCCAGGAGAATGGACAAATTAATTGTTTTGGCATCGACCCAAGGTAAGTAATTAAGTAGTACTAGCTAGCTACCATCTCTTTAATTCTTGTTTCAATATCATTAATTAATTATTATGCTTGATTAATCATTATCTGATTCAATTCCATTCTCGTAAAGGCCCTGAGGCAGGCGAAAGGGAATAATCTGTGTGCATACTACGTTTGCGAGAACATTCGCATGATGACGTGCGAAAGGAGCAGATCTGATAGACAGGACTGGGTACGTTTTTGTCAGAACACTATTCACACAATTGTCGATATCTAGTCACACAACTAACACACATGCATATTGATCTCCTTCTTAACAGTTCAGATCGGTGCGGGATAAGCTCCTACCATCGGACCGCATACAAGCACTTCAAGAGGAAATAGCCGGATTTTAGCTCGACCAGGTCATAGATCCGAAAGGAGAATACTATTATCCGCTACCGCCCCCATGAACCACTTGTCATCGTGCTCCGAAGGCACCAAGGCAACATGTAGTAGAAATTGTATATGTATATACATGTGTATATGTGTGAATAGTTAATGGTGTTGGCTGTGAGACATTCGATGATATTATATATATATATATATATATATATATATATATATAGGGGGTGGGTCTATTCTAATAACACCCCTTAAGACCTTATTCTGCACACCGAATCTCTTATTCTGCACACCCCTTCTCTCCCAACCCGAACACAAACAAGAAAAAAAAGGCAACCCACCCACCGAGACCACCCGCCTCCTCAGTCCTCACGATATCGATCGTGCATGACCCCCCTCCTCCCAACCTCTTCCTACCCCAACGCTTCCTCCCACCTCCCCTCCACCTTCCACCGCTGGCGCGCCCGAGCCACCTCCCACCGGCGACGGACCCCATCTAAATCCTAAGGACGGCGTGCTCCTAGCACCCTCCCACGGCTGGCGCGCCCCCCAACACCCGCCAACCGTCTGCGCCCCCCGTGGCCATGGCGGGATCCGGCCGCCACCGGCCCCTGGCGATGCCTCCACCACTGGATCCGGCCGCCACCGGCCCCTGGCTACGCCTCCGCCACTGGATCCACCTTCTTCCCCTCCCCACGCCCAACCTCTGTCCTGGCCGGGGCCGCCGCGCCGCGCCGCGCCCCACCCCACCTCGGCGAGCCCCGGATCTCTCCCTACCGAAGCCGTTGCGGCCACCACCGTGCGCTCCCCCCGGTCGAACTCCCCCACCAACCGCACCCGATCCAAATCTCGGCCGCATCCCCACCCAATCCCGGCGAGCCACCGCGCCCCACCACTACCTTGCGCCGGTGAGGCACACGACGGCGAGGAGTCCCCTTTCCTCCATAGTGCCCGACTCCTCTTCACGTCTCCCCACCCACCCCCACGTTCTTCCTCCTTGGGCTCGGGCCCAACCCCGAGCAACCATCGCCACCTCCACCCGACCCCGACCACCCGGCGCTACCGCGCCCCTAGCGGTCGGACCGCCGCTTTCTTCCTTCCCCGAATCCGAGCGCCAACGACCGCGCGCCATCATCCTTCCACGGACCGAACCGCCGCTCCCCATTGAGTGGACGGCAGCTTCCGACCCCGGCAAGCATCTCCCCAGATCCGGCTTCCCTGCTTCCTCGGTGCGGCGCCTGGTCTCGGCGACCAAGGCTCCCCTGCTATCGTGGTCCTCGTCATTGTCGCTCCTTTTACACCTGCTACTCATCCACCACCCTCCTCTCTGTTTTGCAGGTCCGGCAGCACATCCCACGTCGATGAACGGTGGTGACCCCTCTTCCACCTACCTTCTGCCGGCGTGCCTTTGTAAGGCAAGCGGCGGCAGTAGCAGAAGCGGTGTGCACCGGTCGATGGCGGCGTGCAGTACGGCGCCCATGTGTGTGCAGTGCATGAAGATGTGTGTGCAGTTCGCTGCAGAGAGCTATATCGACGGGAGGCTGCACTTCCGGGGCGGACGGCGGTGAGTGCCACAACGTCCACGTGCAGTGCACAACAGCTGCACTGCAGTCCACCTTCCCAGGTGCGCCATCGTGAGATCCACTGCTTGGGTGTCCCAAAAAACCAGTGAGCAAAACCCCCAACCCCTCCTCTGCTCCCGTCCCCAGTCCAGACGGCTCTCACACTAACGTCTCTCTGTTGACAGGATTCGGCGCCACCGCGTGAGGACCGTTGTCGTGGTTTACATCAGTGTATCTCGGACTGCTTCACCATAGATGAAGGAGCCCCTGCGGCCAAAATGTTCACCGTCGCCGTTTGTGGATGCCTCACGACACCGCTTGGCGACCGCTTTGTTGCAGGATGCATCCCACATCAAGGGGTGTGAACAGATCGAACGGAGTTCGTAGCTGCAGTGCACTCCATTGAGGGCAGTGGTGCACTCTGGTGTTGCTGCAGTGCACTCCTTCCCATTTTGTGGCGGTTTCATGGGAGGCTCACCCTCGCGACCGTTGGAAATTGCGGTGTACAAAAAATACAGACAAGATGGCATTAACTTTGTCTTTTGACGGGATGTTGTGCTTTAGTTTGGTTTTGTTTGTAATCTTGAAGTGCACTTTGCTTCTGGGAAAGTCTAGTGCTCGTGGCGATGGGAGTATACATGTCTATATGTATGATTTCGTTTGCACGGCCAATGTATTCATGTTGTTTCGTTGTGGTGCACTTGCAGTCCGGTGTGTAGGCGCAGGAAGTACTCGGTGGTTCACTCCGTAGAAAAACTGTTGATGTAGTACACTTGCCTTGTCTCAACAGCCCGAATGCCATTCATAAAAAGAAATAGTGCAGTTCACTAATCTCAACCATGCAAACCTCAAAAAGGTGTTTTTGAAAAAGTAGTTTGAAAAGACAAAAAAGCCATGCAGCCCACTTCGATTTGTGTTGTGGTTCACTTTACTTTTGATGTGCACTGCACCCATCCCACAAAGGGTGTTTCGTGTTTCACAAAAAGGTTGGAAAAAATACGAAAGTAACCATGCAGTCCTCTTGCCTGTTCATTGTAGTGCGGATTTTAGTCTGAAGCAGTGCATTATTTTGTCTGATGCATTGCACGTGTCGATTTTGATGTCGCAAAAAACACAATGTCCGCCTTTCGGTAAAATCGAAACTGCTCTTAAACCGTAAGGAATTGGAGAGAGTGTTCTACATGGAAAAGTTTCGTCTCGTCGATATCTTTCCGACGGTGTATCATTTGAGTCATTCCGATGTGTGGTTTGAAAAAATTTCGCAAAAAACGTCCGCTGCCTCTTGTCATCAGACGCACGGTTTTCAAAATTAACTAAAAACCGTAAGGATTCTCGGAAACATGTCTACATATGAAAGTTGCGCCTCGTCCGTAGCTTTCCAACAGCGTATGACACGCCTGGTTTCGAAAAACGGTTCAAAAACTGGAGCCAAAACAGTACGAAAATTGCAAAAAAGTCAAAAAAAACAGAATTCCGCGATTTAGTAAATTTAAAACTGCTCTTAAACCATAACGAATTAGAAAACATAATAGATAGGAAAAAGATGTGCCTTGACGATATGTTTGCAACGGCGTATCATTTGATTTATTCTGATGTGCGGTTTAGAAAAAAACACGAAAATACGTTCGCTGCCACTCGTCATCCGCCGCGCCGTTTTTGAAACTACTCTTAAACCGCGAGGAATCTCGAAAACTGTTCAACAAGTCGAAGTTGCGCCTAATCCATAGCTTTTCAACGGTATATTATACACCTCGTTCCGATAAACAATCAAAAAATTAGAGCGAAAACAGTACAAAAAAACACTGCGTGCAGTTTTTTCCGACACGAAGTTCACTAGTCTATATTGCAGTGCTCGTCGTCAAGAAGATGCAGTGCACTTGCGTTCAGTGTGCAGTGCGGAAGTGGTGTGCAGAATAGTTATTATGCTAATATTAGCAGAATAGACCGTAGGGTGGGTCTATTCTAATAACACCCCTTAAGACCTTATTCTGCACACCGAATCTCTTATTCTGCACACCCCTTCTCTCCCAACCCGAACACACACAAGAAAAAAGGCAACCCACCCACCGAGACCACCCGCCTCCTCAGTCCTCACGATATCGATCGTGCACGACCCCCCTTCCTCCCAACCTCTTCCTACCCCACCGCTTCCTCCCACCTCCCCTCCACCTTCCACCGCTGGCGCGCCCGAGCCACGTCCCACCGGCGACCGGCCCCATCTAAATCCTAAGGACGGCGTGCTCCTAGCACCCTCCCACGGCTGGCGCGCCCCCCAACACCCGCCAACCGTCTGCGCCCCCCGCGGCCATGGCGGGATCCGGCCGCCACCGGCCCCTGGCGATGCCTCTGCCACCGGATCCGGCCGCCACCGGCCCCTGGTGACGCCTCCGCCACTGGATCCACCTTCTTCCCCTCCCCACGCCCAACCTCTGTCCTGGCCGGGGCCACCGCGCCGCGCCCCACCCCACCTCGGAGAGCCCCGAATCTCTCCCTACTCAAGCCGTTGCGGCCACCACCGTGCGCTCCCCCCGATCGAACTCCCCCACCAACCCCACCCGATCCAAATCTCGGCCGCATCCCCACCCAATCCCAGCGAGCCACCGCGCCCCACCACTACCTTGCACCGGTGAGGCACACGACAGCGAGGAGCCCCCTTTCCTCCATAGTGCCCGACTCCTCTTCACGTCTCCCCAACCACCCCCACGTTCTTCCTCCTTGGGCTCGGGCCCAACCCCGAGCAACCATCGCCACCTCCACCCGACCCCGACCACCCGGCGCTACCGCGCCCCTAGCGGGCACACCGCCGCTTTCTTCCTTCCCCGAATATGAGCGCCAACGACCGCGCGCCATCATCCTTCCATGGACCGAACCGTCGCTCCCCATTGAGTGGACGGCAGCTTCCGACTCCCGACGCGCATCTCCCCCAGATCTGGGCTTCCCCTGCTTCCTCGGTGCGGCGTCTGGTCTCGGCGACCAAGGCTCCCTTGCTATCGTGGTCCTCGTCATTGTCGCTCCTTTTGCCCCTGCTACTCATCCACCACCCTCCTCTCTGTTTTGCAGGTCCGGCAGCACATCCCACGTCGATGGACAGTGGTGACCCCTCTTCCACCTACCTTCTGCCGGCGTGCACTGTAGGCAGCAGCGGCGTGCACTGCAGGCAGCAGCGGTGTGCACTGCAGTCAGTAGCGGCGTGCAGTACGGCGCCCATGTGTGTGCAGTGCGTGAAGATGTGTGTGCAGTTCGCTGCAGAGAGCTATATCGACGGGAGGCTGCACTTCCGGGGCGGACGGCGGTGAGTGCCACAACGTCCACGCGTAAAGGCACAACAGCTGCACCGCAGTCCACCTTCCTGTGTGAGCCATCGTGAGATCCACTGCTTGGGTGTCCCAAAAAACCAGTGAGCAAAACCCCCAACCCCTCCTCTGCTCCCGTCCCCAATCCAGACGGCTCTCACACTAGCGTCTCTCTGTTGACAGGATTCGGCGCCACCGCGCGAGGACCGTTGTCGTGGTTTACATCAGTGTATCTCAGACTGCTTCACCATAGATGAAGGAGCCCCTTCTGCCAAAATGTTCACCGTCGCCGTTTGTGGATGCCTCTGGACACTGCGCCGGCGACCGCTTTGTTGCAGGATGCATCCCACATCAAGGGGTGTGAACAGCTCGAACGGAGTTCGTAGCTGCAGTGCACTCCGTTGAGGGCAGTGGTGCACTCTGGTGCTGCTGCAGTGCACTCCTTCTCATTTTGTGGCGGTTTCATGGGCGGCTCACCCTCGCGACCGTTGGAAATTGCGGTGTACAAAAAATACAGACAAGATGGCATTAACTTTGTCTTTTGACGGGATGTTGTGCTTTAGTTTGGTTTTGTTTGTAATCTTGAAGTGCACTTTGCTTCTGGGAAAGTCTAGTGCTCGTGCGATGGGAGTATACATGTCTATATGTATGATTTCGTTGCAGCACGGCCAATGTATTCATGTTGTTTCGTTGTGGTGCACTTGCAGTCCGGTGTGTAGGCGCAGGAAGTACTCGGTGGTTCACTACGTAGAAAAACTGTTGATGTAGTACACTTGCCTTGTCTCAATAGCCCGGATGCCATTCATAAAAAGAAATAGTGCAGTTCACTAACCTCAACCATGCAAACCTCAAAAAGGCGTTTTTGAAAAAGTAGTTTGAAAACGACAAGAAAGCCATGCAGCCCACTTCGATTTGTGTTGTGGTTCACTTTACTTTTGATGTGCACTACACCCATCCCACAAAGGGTGTTTCGTGTTTCACAAAAAGTTTGGAAAAAATACGAAAGAAACCATGCAGTCCTCTTGCCCGTTCGATGTAGTGCGGATTTTAGTCTGAAGTAGTGCATTATTTTGTCTGATGCATTCCACGCGTCGATCTTGATGTCGCAAAAAACACAATGTCCGCCTTTCGGTAAAATCGAAACTGCTCTTAAACCGTAAGGAATTGGAGAGTGTTCTACATGAAAAAGTTGCGTCTCGTCGATATCTTTCCGACGGTGTATCATTTGAGTCATTCCGACGAGTGGTTTGAAAAAATTTCACAAAAAACGTCCGCTGCCTCTTGTCATCAGACGCACGGTTTTCAAAATTAACTAAAAACCGTAAGGATTCTCAAAACCATGTCTACATATGAAAGTTGCGCCTCGTCCATAGCTTTCCAACGGCGTATTACACGCCTTGTTTGGACAAACGGTTCAAAAACTGGAGCCAAAACAGTACGAAAATTACAAAAAAGTCAAAAAAAAACAGAATTCCGCGATTTAGTAAATTTAAAACTGCTCTTAAACCGTAACGAATTAGAAAACATAATAGATATGAAAAAGATGCGCCTCTACGATATGTTTCCAACGGCGTATCATTTGATTTATTCCGATGAGCGGTTTAGAAAAAATCACGAAAATACGTTCGCTGCCACTCGTCATCCGCCACGCCGTTTTTGAAACTGCTCTTAAACCGCGAGGAATCTCGAAAACTGTTTAACATGTCGAAGTTGCGCCTAATCCATAGCTTTTCAACGGTATATTATACACCTCGTTCCGATAAACAATCAAAAAATTAGAGCGAAAACAGTACAAAAAAACACTGCGTGCAGTTTTTCCGACACGAAGTTCACTAGTCTATATTGCAGTGCTAAATGCGTCAAGAAGATGCAGTGCACTTATGCGTTCAGTGTGCGGTCTTGAAGTGGTGTGCAGAATAGTTATTCTGTTAATGTTATCAGAATAGACAGTGTGTGTGTGTGTCTATATATATATATATATATATATATATATATATATATATATATATATATGTATATATATATGCATAACGTGTATAATTTGTAGTATCGTGAAATACCAGCAAACAAAAAAGAATTAAATGGAAAATAAAGTCAAATTGAAAACACAAAATTAAAGCAAAAATTTAAAAAAAACATCCAAACATTTAGTACCGGTTGGTGTTACCAACCGGTACTAATGTCCTACACGCACACGGGCCTGGCTCGTGCCACGTGTTTGCACTTTAGCACCGGTTTTAGTCCCCACTCTTTAGTGCCGGTTCGCCAAGCGGCACTAAAGACCATCACGAACCGGCACTAAAGCCCGGTTCCTCACTAGTGATGGGGCACGTGTTGGTGCTTATCTGGTTCGTGTTAAGTGTTAACATGGGAGTAGAGGAGCACGTAAAGGATTGGGATGCTACCTGCATGGGGGCGGCCGGGTGGGTGCCGGTGCACGTCAGGATCAAGTCGATCCAGATCAGAGGTATGTGCAGTTCGGGCGGCGGCGCGCACGACATACAGAAGTTGGGGTATTGTTGCAAAATTAAGTTGCTGCTTTTAGTCGGAGGGCGGGCGTGTAAGTGTAAAATTACCGCAAACTCTGATAATTCGTAGGATTAAGTTCGTGGGGGTGAAAAGAAAAGGGATACACGGACACACAAATAGCTCGGATTCACGAGATATGCTGCCATCTAACATCCATACTGAAAAAAATGAATTATTTAAAACAACAATTTACAAAAGAAGAAATTATTCACCAGGCGTACGTGTCATACGCTACAAGAATTCAATTTCAATATCCAATTGGGGTTGCTGGATGTGCAGACCACACAGGTTGGGGTGGATGTGCTCTCTTTTAGGCACGCCCCCTAAACAGCCTGGCGGGCTTATGAATTGGGGTGTTTATCTTAAGCTAAGCCATGTGGGACTAAAAATTGCTTCTCTGTCGCTTGTTCGTTCGGTTCACGCACGGTGTTTATGTGTGGGCTTTGTCCTTCTCTTAAAAAGCCCGAAATAATGGCCCATACGTTGAGTCATGGCCCACACCTCACAACTCGATCCGTCTATCTTATGTGGATACATATAGTGACCAGTACACGTATCTGTCTGTATTCTTTTTTTTTTTGAACGGTCATGGGGGGGAGAGCTTCCCCACCTGAATATATTACCACTTAAAAGGGGGAGGTTTGAGGATTACACGGAGAGTTACAACCAGTTTTTGTTACAAAATCAGCTTTTAGGTGAGAGCTGAGGAAAGGAAATGAAGCCATTGCTTAGCAAATAAATTGTCTTCCTTGTGTTTGAATCTAAAAACCCATAGAGAGAAATCAGCAACAATGTTACGAATCGTGGTCAGGGTAGAGTGGTCCTCATTTCTGAAGACTAGGGCGTTTCTTGAGTCCCAAAGTTTCCAGGAGATAGACAGAGCGACAGAGGGCCATATGTTGGGGTTGAGGCCTTGGAGTGTTGGGTGTTGAAGTAGATCATCGAGAGATGTTGGAGCCCGAAGTCCTAGAGAGGACCAAACTTGGGAAGCATAAGAGCAGCTTGAAATTAGGTGCAGGGCGTCTTCATGAGGGTCTTGACAGCGGGGACATGCGGCAGACTGTGCCATATTCTTGTGGAACATGTTTGCCTTTGTGTTTAGTCTGTCGCGGAGGAGTAGCCAGGCGAAGATCTTGACTTGATTGGGACTTTGGAGGCCCAAACGAGATCATGGTGTGGGTCAGTTACGTCTTCAGCCACTATGGAAGAGTAGGCATTCTTGGCAGAGAATGGCAGGCCATGGGTGAGAGACCGCTCGTCCGGCTGGTTCACCTGCTGGAAGTCCTGTAGCAACAACAGCACACAATCCAGCTCTCGGGCTGCAGCATTAGACAGACGGTTCCGCAGGTTTGCTAATAAGCTGGTTTGCCAAACAGTAGCCACTAACACCTTGTCATCAATGGAGTGTGAGTATAGGTTTGGGAATTTTTTTTGTAGTGGAGAGTGTAGTAGCCATTTATCAAGCCAGAAGAAGGTGGAGAGGCCATTGTATGTGATGACAAAGGAATGTTCAATTAGAAGTGGCAAGTTGCTGTTGATACTCTTCCATAAAAAGGAAGGCCGTGTGGTTTTTGAAGTAATGCCAAGAGGGTGTTGTTGGTTATACCACAAGGTCCACGGGACGTTTGGGTGTTGTAGGATTTTTGAAGAGAATTTCATGAGCAGGCAGCGGTTCTGAATTTCAAGATTTTTAATGGCTAGACCACCATAGTCTTTAGGTTTGCAAACGTTTTTCCACGCGACTAAGCAGCTCGCCCCAGTGCAGGTGGACTCGTTAGACCAGAAGAACGCCCTCCGAATGGCATCTAGTTTAGCTAGGATCGATTTTGGTAGACGGAAAACTGACATAAAATAGATTGTTAAGGAGTCTAGGACCGCATGATCGTGATGTGAGCCTGGCGCCCCGTGAGAGAAGACGCGCTACCCATCCGAAGAGGAATTTTCGAAAGTTGTCTATGATTGGGTCAAAAGCTGTCAAGGGCAATTTAGTAGGAGATAGTGGAAGTCCTAAGTATATTAGTGGAAAGGAGGACAGAGAGCATCTAATGGCAGTAGCAATGTTGTTTTGCGTGGTTGATTCAGTAGCGATTGTGAGGAGAGCTGTCTTGTGGAAGTTGATCAGCAGCCCCGTAGCAAGGGCGAAGTCGTGGAGTGTTTCTTTTAGCCGCAAAGTGGCAGTTTCGCTGGCAGCAGCGATAATGAGAGTGTCGTCGGCGTACTGTAGTGTCACCGGCGGCTCGTTTGTTCTTAGTGGATGGCAGAGGACATTGGGCTGGAAAGCTCTAGCGATTAGTCTTTGAAGCACATCTGCTACGATGATGAACAGGTAAGGAGAGAAGGGGTCACCCTGGCGAAGGCCACATCTACATTGAATCCAGGACCCTGGAACACCGTTGAGAAGGATGGCCGTTTTGCCAGTGCAGAGGATGTTTTGGACCCAACTGCAGAAGGTGTTAGGAAAACCCCGAACCTTCAGAATTTGAATGAGGGAGGACCAGCATATCGAATCAAATGCTTTCCTAAAGTCTAGCTTAAAAACCATAGTCGGAGCTTTGCGTGAGTAGCACGTCCTGAGAATATCTGCAGCATAGATGAAATTTTCTGCAATGTTGCGGCCGTGAAGGAATCCCGTCTGGTCGTAGTGGATGATAAGTGGAATGAGCGGTTTGATTCGATTTGTGAGTAACTTGGCCACTTCTTTTGGGGTGCAGTTTTGGAGAGAGATCGGTCTAAACGCTTCCGGAGATGTTGGGGCTTGCGTTTTTGGTAGGAGTACCATGAAGGCACGGTTGAAGCGCTCTAGAGAGACTGATTGATCTTGGAAGGCAGTGAAGAAATCTATGATAGAAGGCCTGACAATATTCCAATATTTTCTGAAGAAGATGGGTCCGAAGCCATCAGGTCCAGGGCTGGCGTTGGTGTTCATAGATAAGAAGGCTTGGTGAATTTCTTCGTGGGAGAAGGGTTGTGCAAGGTCACGTAGCTGTGGGAGGGGAGAGGGGTAAAGCTGCAGTAGGCTGAAATTCCATGTAGCTTGTTTTGTGGTTCCGATCAATTGGTTGAAAAAATCCTTTAAGATAAGCGCTTTTTGCTCATGGAGGAACACTTCAGCATTGTTGTGAATAAGCATGGGGATTTTGCTCGATCTCGAGCGCTGAGTAGCCGAGGCATGGAAGAACCTAGTGTTCTCGTCCCCATCTACGGCCATCCTGACTTTACCCCGTTGTTTCCAGAAGGAGATTTTTTTTGATAGTTTGTTGAAGTAGGTTGGAGAGCGCTAGCCTTAGCTTTTGTTCTAGCGGGAAGAGAGGAGCGAGTTCCTCGTTTAAATCTAGGGCCTGTATAGCCAGTTTGCAGTTTATTTCGCGTTGGTAGATGGGCCGAAGCGATTTGGCCCAGGATTTTAGGGCCGACCGTGAAGACTTAATGCATCTGGCTAGGGAGGCGACAGGGTCCAAGGGGGGCCTAGCACGGCGAGAGTTGGGCTGCCAACAGTCTCGTACTAGGTTTTCACAGGCCGGAAAAGAGGTCCAGAAGCGTTCAAAGCGAAAAAGGCGGGAAGATGGGACGGCTGTGGATACAGTGACTAGCAGTGGAACGTGATCAGAAATAAACCTAGTGAGAGATGTGAGGTGAGAGTTTGGGAAGGTGGCGTCCCAGGAAAGGTTAATAAGAACCCTATGTAAACGTATTAATGTGGGGGAGGATCTTTTATTTGACCATGTGAATTCTCGATCGAGGAGAGGGAGCTCAATGAGAGCAAGTTGATCAATGGTATTGTTGAAAGCGTCGGCCTCTGATCGGCGGAAGTTTTCGTTGTTGCGTTTGTTTGGGAAGCGTGTGAGGTTAAAGTCGCCAATGAGTAGCCAGGGGGATTGTGGGGGCGGTTCAATTATTCTTAGCTCGTCTAGGAACGTCATCTTTAATTCACGCTGAGAGGGCGCATACACGTTTGTGATAAAGATGTGGTGTGGTGATGCAAGACATGTTAGAGTTAAGGTGGATGTGAAACGTCTATGTTGACAGCTGATGAGCGAGAAGCATCTGGAGTTGGTGGCCGAAAGTATGCCACCCGCGGTCCCAATTGCGTCAAGGTGGTTGTTAGAGTCAAGGAAGCGCGGCAAAATCAATCGAAGCTTAACTGTATCTGGCGTTTGTAGTTTTGTTTCTTGAAGGAGGGCTATAGATGGGCGCAGGAGATTAATTTCAGAGAATACATTTGCACACTTGTCAGTATCACCTAGTCCTCGTACGTTCCAGGAGATAATAGAGTAGGAGGCGTTCTTCATATTGGAAACTTAGAGTGACACCTTACATAGGGGGGCTGACCCGATCGACAACCATTTCGGGTCAAGATACAGTAAGATACGGAAGCAGACGCGAGTACACTAATAAGTTGAAACTTCCTAACATAGCAACTACAGAGCGGAGGTAAATCCTGGATACATAACTGGCCACCACACTTGTGGCCGGAGAGAGGAAAGCCGATCATGGAGACCCCATGTCACCAGAGCCCGAAGCGATGTCTGCAACCACCTCCGTCGAGGCGCCACAGGCAGCAGCAACAGCCGCAAGATCTTCAGGCGAAGCGAAACCGTGCACAGAGCCGTCGACGACGCCGTCCTCGTCGCAAAGACGAGCATGAATCAGGGCGTCAGATAGATCTTTGGACGCAGCAGCAATGTCCAGTTTCTTGGCCTTGGAGCGCATAGCCTTGGTGGTCATGGAAGCGTACACAGGCGGCTCGATCTCAGCAAGCCTAGCACTGCGCCTGGCCTTGATGCCGGAGTCGGCAGCCATTTTCGCGCGCCTGCTAATGCGCCTGGCATGGCATTCATGAGTGGGTTCTGGCGAGAGGATAGCCGAGGGGCGGTGGGGGGGGGGAGATGGCATGGGTGGAGGTGGCGGTGAAGATGGTGGAGCAGGCAGAGCTAGCAAAGGACGGTCATGGCGTGGTCTAGCCCTATCCCTAGCAGGAGAGGGCGAGCGAGCCGGAGGATACCAAGGAGCATGGGCAAGCATGGCGACCGGCATACCATCAGCCATGACCGCCAGTATCGGAATGCCATCGAGTGGCCGGACCGCAGTGGGAGATGGAGGAGGTCCCGAGGGAGACTCCGACTGATATGCGAAAGGTGACATAGCCATGGCGATTTTTCTGAGCTGGGTGATGGTGGAAGGTGAGAGACGCGGGTTTGTGATAAGGGAGGAGAGGGAGGCATCGTCATCCTCCTCCGAAGAGAAAGGAGAAGCATCAGAGCCATGGCGGAAGAGCGCACGGCTCTCAAGCTTAACTATGACAATGTCATTGTCAGGGAGGCACACCATGAGGCATGGGGGGAGCACGAAATCACGGGCAACCATGACCAGAGCACGAACGCTCGAGTAGTTACCCTGAAAGCAGTGCTGGTCATTGGAGACAAAATCACCAAGGTGAGGGAAGAAGTAGTCGACCCCCTCCGGATGCCATAGTTCGTCAGGGAAATCAAACGCCTCGATTTCCGCCATGTGGATGAAAATGGTCGTGGATCTGTTATCGGTGTGCTGAGGAGTCTCAAAGAACAGAGTATTACCCTGGTGGTGGATGGGCCCATGGCCCGTGGCCGCGATGCGTTCCTCCGCGTTGGGGAAGGAGAGGCGGCCAGCGCCTCGTGAGGAGGAGGTTAGGCCGAACGTAGGATAGTGGCGGTGATGGGCAAGGGCCTGGCGGATGAACTGAAATGGATTGTGCATGGGGGTGGCGAGGTGAACGTAGGCGATGTTGTCGACCGGTCGGAGAAGGCAGCTGGGCGGGGCGAGGAGGGGGAAATGCGGTGGCGTGTGGGAGAAGCATGATGCAGTTGTGGGAACGGAGGTTGGTGATGGAGGCGGAGGCGGTGCGAAGGAGGGCTCAGGGGGGGAAGAGGAGGACACACGCGGCCCGAAGATGAGTGGGAGACGGAACGGAGGCAGATCATTGAGGAGGACACAGTGGGAGCCGAACCAGATCGGAGCGCCGTTGGAGGAAGCGGATCCGGCGGACGAGCCGGAGGCGGTGTGAGTACCCGTCGTGTGAGCCATGGAGCTGCAAGGAGGCCGTACGAATGCAGGGTTAATACGCGGTGATAGAGGCATGGGAGGAAAGATTGGGAGGAGGCGGATAGCCTTGCACCTGAAACTCCGGTGGCCGGAGCACCAGCAGCGAGAGCACCGCACCGGGTCGCGGCAATCTGCGATGGTGTGGTCGCTGGCAAGGCACCGGAAGCACCTCGTCTTCTTCTTGCGGCTGTAGTGGTGGTGGATGTGTTTGTGACTGGGTAGCAGATGAGAGGGTGATTTATAGGCCGGAGAGGCCGATGGAAGCGGGAGCGAGGTTGCAGTGACCCGAGGCGGGGGGCTCAGCAAAACCTCCCGGTAGGAGCGCGGGTCATGCATCAGCGTGGAGGTCGAAGCTTGCAGGTGGATGGCAGCAGGGGCAGGTGCGTGCGACTGGTTAGTGGAGATCTCAGGACGGAGATGAGGGGACGGGGCGGGGCATAGGCTGGCGGAGGTATGGGAGGCAGACGAGGGAATAGACATGATGATGGCCGCATGCGTGTGCATGCAGGCGTTGTTTTTGTCATGCGGTGATTTAGAACAAGGAACCGTTAGTGGGACCCGATACTCAGAGGCGGAGGGGTGCGAAGGTGGGTGAGAAGAGGTGCCTGGGGGATCGAGCGGTTCGGGCGGCCGACCGGAGGGCAGCTGCGGCGACCCGCGTGGGGCATCCGTGTTAGAGAGAGGTGATGTGATGTGTGGGGGCGGGTCAATTGTGGCTCTAGTGTTTAAAAAAGGGGTCTGGTCTAAGAAGGGTACGTGATAGCCGTCTAGATCGTCTTGTTTTTGTTCTACAGGGAGGATGCGGTGGGACTCGACGATGGCAACCGGCCCAGGTGAGCGACCCACGTGTCCCAAGCCATCGATTGCGGAGCGGTCAACATGGTCAGCAGCGGTGGAACCGACGCAGTGAACAGTGCCGTGAATCGTGGCGTGCAGGAGAGGGAGATCTTGTGTAGGATTTTTAGTGGAGGGATGCGGTCCAAGCAAGGACTCGTAGTGGGTGGGCAGGCCAGGTACGGGCGTACCAAGTGCGTCTGGTTCAAACATGACGGGGGTCAGAACCCAGCGCACTATTTGCGTAGCCTGGTCAAAGGAGTCAAACATTTGTATTTCAAAATTTGGAAAGGAGATAGGCGCGACCCGGAGGATTTCCATTCTGACCTGGTCGGAGAAGACATGCACTAGGAACAAGTTTGGAGCTAGTGTGGCTGCGTCGAAGATCCGTTGAAACGAGAATTGGTGGTCTAGAGCATTATTAATCAAGGTTTTATTAGCACACACTGATTGGGAACAGAACACTATCCATATGGGGGTGGTTGGCTTGTGATTTAGGCAGTTTGTGGGGGTGGTGACAAGACAGTGGTACTTATCAAAGATCAGCTTATTAAACGAAATCCCGGGGCGGAACGGTCGTACCTTTGCATGCAGTCGTCGAGGGGAGAGAGGAGCAAAAGTCGCAGCGGGCCCAGCAGATTGACGACCGTTGGAAGCAGCCAGCCCCACCTGCATGGGGGACATACACGGAGGGGAGCGTGGCCGTACGTTGGCGACGATGCAGGGGAGGAAGACGGCGGCGACGACCGGCCAGCCCGCGAGGCCGGCGAGGCAGTGGGCGCAACCGTAATGGTGGCGAATAGGCGAGGAGCGACAATAGGGGAGCAGGCCGCCATGAGGGTTGCAACCATGTTGGAGGTGACAGGCGAAGCGAAGGCGGCGTTTGAGAGGCGGCCAACGGAGATGGACCGTGCAGGGCCCCCGAATCGAAATGAGAGGAGGGTGGCGACGAGAGATTCGTCAACCACGAAATCAGCTTTGTGGACGAAGAAGATAACCGAGTCGTGGGAGATCGAGTCTGTCGGCGAAACGAAGACTTTGGATGAGAAGAGCTCAATGATGTTGCGCTCGAAATCGACCCCAGGAGAGGGAAGGAAACCCAGTTGGGATCGAAGGAACCGCATCCGCATGGCCGTAGCGGTCACCGATGTCGAAGCGGTTTGAACGTTGGGCTGGCTGTCGGAGCGTGGCTGTGTTCGGTGGTGGATAAGGGAGAAACTGGATGGAGTGTGTTTTTGCGGTGAGAGTGGTTTCGGCGATGAGCGCTTGGACGATGCGCTTGTGAGAGACAGAGATGCGAAAAAGCTGATCTTGAAGGCGGGTCACCTGGAAGGCTGGAGCGTAGCCGCCCAGGCAGGCTTGCATGAGGACAGCCACAAGATCCTCGTCGAGGTCGCCTAGTTGTGGACAACAGACAGATGAATGGATCTGCTTCCCTCAAAAAAAAAAAGGATCTGCTTCTCTAAAAAAATTTGTTTTTTTTTAAACAAAAAAAGTAATTGTTTTTGAATGGACCTGCTTAGTCTGCACTCTGTAGTGGTATTGGTAAGATGCTCCATGTCGTGCTCTCAGAGATTCCAACTCTCAGATTATTGTTTGTCACTAATTAAGTTGCATAGTATAGTATATGTGCCACCCCTATAGGCTATAACCAACTTGCTGGAGGCAAATCAACTGAGCCTCATGTGTGCTCTATTTTCCTGCATAAATAACCACTGAAATCGCTTAAACGACACTGCCACTTAATCTGAAGCCACGTAAGAAATGGTTGGGCACATGAGATTCCGCGGATGATAACATCGATTGCTCACCTACGCGATGGTTCGGCGTACCTGCAGGTCCAGGTCGGAATCTCTGAAATCCTCCACAGAAAGTACCAAGTAATGAACGAACTGTAAGAGGAGCTTCGCCTCGTTCATCCGCCCCCATCTCGCCGTGCCTGGGGCAACTGCCGTCCTATTCCCGATAGCGGACGTCGGGAGTGTGGGGGTGGCTCGTCCACGGAAGCACCAAGTGGGGGCGTGGAGCAGAGCTAGCGAGATGGATGTTTCAAAAAAAACTATGGTGTTTCCATTTGGTTTACCGATATTGACGTTTGGTTTCTGGGTGTATGTAAAAAAATAGAATTACATAAGTCAACCAAAAATATCTGATTCTTTTAATAAAGTTGTAAGTGCATCTACTATCCCTTAGTGATTTTGGTGTATTGAAGACTTATAGGTTAAGGGACTGATGCGTTTGTGAGTATACACAGGTCTATAGGTCAATGAAAAGTTTGATATTTACAAAGAAAGTCGACCCCTAAAAATGAAGTTCTTCAACTGAAAACATTGGATTTCTGAAGTCTTACTGAAAACTTTGAAAGTGAAGAAATTTATATGACCTTAAAGACTTGGCAATCATTTGAGGAACATGAAGCGTGAAGACTTTTGTTTTTCGTAGTTTCATTTTCTCTTTCTTGAGTCATAGGAAACACCATACTATTAAAGGGGGTCGAGGAAATACTAAGGAAAAATTTCCATGTGATGCTCAACTCAAAATCCTACACCTACCAATCCCTTCGAGTGAAGCCATTGGAAATCTCATACAGTTCAGTCAATTTCTTCAGTGACAGAGACGAAGTTCTTCTGGTTGCTGAGGAATTTGTTCTGACTGAGGAGTTAGGAATTCGCCAGTGCGGATTGCCTACACAGTGAGGAACATGATAGCCCTGAGGAATTTGAGAGTCAAAATTCCGACCGTTGCTGTGCTATGCGCCAGCTGTCCCAAAATATCTACCCACCTAACGGTCATATCATTGAAGGGAATTTATGTCTTATCATGTCGGGCTGCTCCCTAGGCTATAAATAGCCGCCCCCTAAAACCACTAGCTAGTTGGCTGCTCCGAGAGAAACTGACACTTGTCATTTGAGAGCATCCCATCCTTCCGAGGACTTTGAGCGAAAATCATCGAGGAAAACTCAAACCCAACACACCTACAACCCAAAGTGATTGAGCATCACTGAAGAGATTGATCCTATGTGGATCCGACGCTTGTTACCTTTGAAGACTGTGCTTCTTCCAGACGGTTAGGCGTCATGGTCTAGAGCATCCAAGAGGAATTGTGGATCACCGATTGACGTAGTCTGTGAAGGTTTGGAAGTCACCTAAAGACTTACCACGAGTGTTTGGGCGAGGTCTGTGTGACCTTAGCTCAAGGAGAATATGGTGAGGACTGTGTGTCCTCGGGTTTAAATACCTAGCCGCTCCAACCAGGCGTACAACTAAGACAACAGTTGGAACTGGTCTACCAAATCATTGTCTTCACCAAGCTTACTGGTTCTATTTCCTCAACTCTTTCATTTCGTCATTTTTGTTGTTGTGTGCTTGTTCATATCTGTTTGCAGACTTTGACTGAAGACTTTCTCAATTTCCTTAGTTCAATTTCTTCAGTCTGTCCGTCTTCATCATGTGTTATCATGTGCTTACGCTTTCTGTACTCTGTGCTTGTCTTCATTTCATCATGATGGCTGTGTTTGTATTCTGCTGTGTTTACCTTTGAGTACTTATTCCGCTGCAAGTAATTCTTCGTTTAGGAATTTCCTCACCAGCAAATCCCTCAGTGAAGAATTCATAAAAATCGCCTATTCACCCCCCCTCTAGTCGATATAACGCACTTTCAATTGGTATCAGAGCAAGGTACTCCCTTGTTCTGTGTGATTTTGGTTTAACCGCCTGGAGTTTTAGTTATGTCGACCACAGGTATGATCAAGGTCTCTGCTGGGTGTCCTACCTTCGATGGAACGGACTACCCCTACTGGAAGAATAAGATGTGAATGCATCTTGAGGCAATTGATAACGATCTCTGGTATGTTGTGGAAAATGGTGTTCCCTCAGTCACACCTTCTCTGAACGCTACTGATGTGAAGAGATTCAAGCAACTCGATTCTCAAGCGAAGAACATCATATGTGGCCATCTGAGCAAAGGGCAGTATGGAAGAGTGAGTGCTTTGGAAACTGCTAAGCTTATCTGGGATAGGTTGTCCAAAGTAAATGAAGGAGTCTCAACTCAACATGACTCTCGTGTTGACGTTCTTTGCAATCTCTTCAACCGCTTCAAAAGACTCGACAATGAAAATGTTCAGCAAACCTTCGATCGCCTCACTAACATCTCAAATGAGCTTCTAGCGCTTGGCGCCACTGACATCACTGACCATGAGGTGGTGAAAAAATTGCTGAGATCGCTCAATTCTTCATTTGATACTCTGGCGCTGATGATTCAAGAACGTGCTGATTACAAGTCACTTGATCCCGCTGATATCCTTGAGAGGCTAAATACTCATGAGTTCAAGCTTGCTGAGAAGAGAGATCTCTATGGTTCAAGCTATGGCAGATCACGTGCTCTGAAGGCCAAGGCAGTCTCTAAGTCTGAAGATGAGGACTCTGCTAGCAGCCTTGGTGATCCTGAAGAGCTGAGCCAGGAACTAGCACTGCTCATGAAGAAATTTCAGAAATTCTCGAGACGCGGTCGCTTTGGAAAATCCTCAAGGAGCACTGATTCCTCATCCAGTGACTACAAGAAGAGGCTATGCCACAAAGAAACCTGGTCACTACATCCAAGATTGTCCTCAGTGGGATAAGGAATCAAAGAAGAAGAAATACAAGGACTACAGTTTTGATGACGCAAAGAAGAAGAAGAACTCTTCAAAGTCTTCATCATCAAAATCCTCGAAGTCTTCATCTCACAAGAAGAGCAGCTCCGAGAAGGCCTGGGCATTCATTGGCAAAGAAATGGACTCTGAGGTTGAATCTGAGGAACATGAGGACGAGGAGGCATCTGAGGAGTTCGAGTCCGGTGTGGCGAGCCTAACTCTCGCTACTGCATTCGTCAGCAAGTCTATCTTCAACTCTGAAGAAAATGGCATCACCAACAAGGCTGATGAAGACACTAATGACTATGCTCCCACCTATTGCTTCATGGCAAAGGGTGCCAAGGTAACTAATATGCCTCCTCTGAATCTAGTGAAGATGAATCTGATGAAAACCTCGAGCCCAGGTACTCTAAACTTGCTAAGATTGCTGTGAAACAACAAAAAGGTTTTGAAAAGGTTCAAAACATGCTAGATAAAAGTGATGATATGTTGGGTGAAGAAATGGATCGCACCAAAACCTTGACTGAAAACCTTCAGAGACTTCAGTCCAAGTTTGACAACCTTCAAGGTCATCATAACACTCTCTTATCTAATCACGAGAAGCTTTTTTATGAATTTCTTCAAAGAAAGCAAGATATTGAGAAGCTAAGAGTGGATTATGAAGATCTTCAGAAGGAGCGCGATTCATTACTTGCTCAAAAAATCAGCGCTACTTAGGAAGAATTTGTTCCTCCATGTCTGAAGTGTATTGAACGTGAAACTGCTAATTCTTCACCTGAATGTTCAAATGCTTCTAATGTTACAAATTCTTCACCTGTCTCTACTATCACTATTTCCTCATCTGAGGACATTGCTAGTATCACTGATGATGCAGGGTTGAAGGAATTGTACATGACAGGCATGTACAAAAGCCTCAAAGGGCATCAGACTCTTTGTGACATGCTTAAAAGGCAGATCCTCAACAGAAACCCTAGGAAAGAGGGTATTGCCTTTGAGAGGAAACTCAATGCTGATGGAACATATTGGAAACCGGAGTAGTACCCCAAAACCTCATGGGTTGCTGCAAAGGGACCTCCAGTTGATCCATCTAATTTATGTGGCTTTACATGTGAATCTCCTCATTCTTCTGATGAGTCATTTGACTCCAACTATCAACTGTTCAAAAATCAGAATGGTGAAGTATTTGCTAAATGTGTTGGCACTAACTGCAGGAATGGTTCCTCTATGAAGAAAATCTGGGTTCCCAAAAGTTGCCTTGAAAGTCTTTAGGTGAATGTCCTCATGACACCAGCTGGGAAGAATAGGAACTCCAGATCAAATTCTTCATATGGATCCAAGTCCTCATACGGACTAAATTCCTCACGTGGATCAAATTCCTCAAAAGGATCAAAGTCCTCATATGATCATCATCGTGCTAACCCCTCTGTTTCGCAGGGTAGAGCTAAGGGCTATGAATATGAGCATTATTCTTCTAATCATTATGTTCATAAGTCCTCGAAGAATTTCTCTGCTTATTCATATGCTTATCCTAACCCCTCTTATGTGAAACGAAGTGGACTGGCTTCTATGCCACCTTTCTCATATGATGCTCGCAGAGTGATGAATTCTTTGCCACCCCTTCAGATGTGGGTGGTGAAGAAAAAGAACTAATCTCTTATGCAAGGTCAGGTCTCCAGACGTGCTTCAAACGTATGAAGAATTTGCTGGAGACCTGAACATTGCCTGAAAGGACGCAGGCTAATCATGATGAAATGAACTTTAATTTCACACGTCCTCATACTGTTTATCTGTTCTATTGTTTGATGAAATTGATCTGATGATATTGATGTCATATTCTTCACTGATGAAGTATATGAGTTCGTAAGTTGCACTAATTCATCTGCAGGATGATCAACCCAAAGCCAATGAGTGGGTCCTCGATAGTGGATGTACGAATCACATGACTGGTGACAAGAATCTATTGATGGATGCTCCTTTATCACCGTCGCATCTGAAGCATATCATCTTCGCTGACAAAGGCAAAAGTCAGGTATTGGGTCTAGGTAAGGTTGCGATCTCAAAGGATCGACACATGGACAAAGTCATGCTTGTCGAGTCCTTAGGATACAACCTCATGTCTGTCTCAATGCTTTGTAATCTTGATATGGTAGTTGTCTTTGGCAAATATCGTTGTGTTGTGATCATGGAAGCTGAAAATTTTAAAGTCTTTGAAGGCTTTAGGAGAGGAAATTTGTACATTGTTGATTTCTCTACAGGACCACAACCGGCCGTATGCCTACTTGCAAAAGCTTCAGAAGGCTGGCTATGGCATCGACAACTTGGTCATGTTGGCATGAGATTTGCACACGCTTGCGAAGAAGAAGCATGCCATTGGCATTGACAATGTCAAATTCCTCAAGGATCACTTATGCGGAGCCTGTGAAGCTGGAAAGATGACAAAGGCCAAGCATCCAGCGAAGACTATCATGACCACCACTCAACCATTTGAATTTCTTCACATGGATCTCTTTGGTCCTAATCATTATTCTACTGTTACAAATGATGCATCTCTATATGGCTTTGTTATTGTTGATGATTATTCTCGTTACACATGGGTGCACATTGTCACTTACAAACATGTGGTGCAGGAAGTCTTCAAACAATTTTCCTCGAGGGCTTCAACCAACTTTGGTGTGAAGATCAAGCACATCAGAAGTGACAATTGGACTGAGTTCAAGAATTCTGGTCTTGATGACTATCTTGATGAACTTGGTATTAGTCATGAGTTATCGGCTCCTTATACTCCTCTGCAGAATGGCGTCGTGGAGCGCAAGAACATAACTCTTGTTGAGATGGCTCGCACTATGCTTGATGAATACAAGACACCTTGTCGTTTCTGGATTGAGGCTATTGATACTGCATGCCACATCATCAACAGGGTATATCTTCACAAATTCTTCAAGAAGACTGCTTATGAACTCCTCACTGACAAGAAACCCAATGTGAGTTACTTCAAAGTATTTGGTGCTAAATGTTGGATTAGAGATCCTCATCACAATTCTAAATTTGCACCGAAAGCACATGAGGGTTTTATGCTTGGTTACGGAAAGAACTCGCACACCTAAAAAGTCTTCAACAACGTTCTTCACAAGGTTGTTGAAACTGTAGATGTGCGGTTTGATGAAACTAATGGCTCGCAAAGAGAGCACCTACCTTATGTGTTAGATGAACCAGCACCTGAGGAATCTATCAAGTTCAAGGCTACTGAGGATGTCATTCCTACCGAAGAATTTGCTGAAGAATTCATTCCAGAACATGAAGAACGTCGAGCTGGCACACCTGAAGAAAATGGTGCTGAGGAAAATGCTCCTGAAGAAAATGCGGATCAAATTCCTCGAAGACAACCCGCTCATCCTCGCATTGCAAACGAAGTGCAAATCGAGAAGATCATCGATGACATTGAAGCACCAGGTCCTCTCACATGCTCAAAAGCTTCACATTTGTCTAACTTTTGTGGGCACTTTGCTTCTCTATCATAGAGCCCACTAAGGTAGATGAAGCATTTCTGGAGCCTGAGTGGATTCAAGCTATGCAAGAAGAATTACATCAGTTCGAGCTCAACAACGTCTGGGAACTGGTCAAACGTCCAGATCCTCGCAAGCACAACATTATTGGCACAAAGTGGATCTACCATAACAAGCAAGATGAAAATGGCCTTGTGGTGAGGAATAAGGCACGGCTTGTAGCTCAAGGCTACACACATGTTGAAGGAATTGACTTCGATGAAACATTTGCACCTGTTTCTAGACTTGAGGCTATTTGCTTATTACTTGCTTATGCTAACCATCATGATATTATCTTACAACAAATGGATGTGAAAAGTGCATTCCTCAATGGTAAGCTTGAGAAGTATATGTTGCTCAACCTATTGGAAATATGCCCTAGAGGCAATAGTAAAATGGTTATTATTATATTCCCTTGTTCATGATAATTGTCTATTGTTCATGCTATAATTGTATTAACTGGAAACTGTAATACATGTGTGAATAAATAGACCACAACATGTCCCTAGTGAGCCTCTAGTTGACTAGCTCGTTGATCAATAGATGGTTATGGTTTCCAATCCTAAGGAGAATGATGTGATGGACAAGACCCAATCCTAAGCATAGCACAAGATCGTGTAGTTCGTTTGCTAAAGCTTTTCTAATGTCAAGTATCATTTCCTTAGACCATGAAATTGTGCAACTCCCGGATACCGTAGGAATGCTTTGGGTCTACCAAACGTCACAACATAACTGGGTGGCTATAAAGGTGCACTACAAGTATCTCCGAAAGTGTCTGCTGGGTTGGCACAAAACGAGACTGGGATTTGTCACTCCGTATGACGGAGAGGTATCTCTGGGCCCACTCGGTAATGCATCATCATAATGAGCTCAATGTGACTAATGAGTTAGCCACGGGATCATGCATTATGGAACGAGTAAAGAGACTTGCCGGTAACGAGATTGGACGAGGTATTGGGATACCGACGATCGAATCTCGGGCAAGTAACATACCGATGACAAAGGGAATTGTATACGGGATTGCTTGAATCCTCGACATTGTGGTTCATCCGATGAGATCATCATGGAACATGTGGGAGCCAACATGGGTATCCAGATCCCGCTGTTGGTTATTGGCCGGGCAGATGTCTCGGTCATGTCTGCATGGTTCCCGAACCCGTAGGGTCTACACACTTAAGGTTCGGTGACGCTAGAGTTGTTATGGGAAATAGTATGTGGTTACCGAAGGTTGTTCAGAGTCCCGGATGAGATCCCGGACGTGACGAGGAGCTCCGGGATGTTCCGGAGGTGAAGATCGGTATATTGGACGAAGGGTATTGGAGTCCGGAATTGTTCCGGGGGTACCAGGTGATGACCAGCGTGTCCGAAAGGGGTTTCGGAGGCCCCGAAAAGTGTGGGGGGCCTTATGGGCCAAGGGGAGGGGGCACATCAGCCCACTAAGGGGCTGAGCGCCCCTCCCACCCCATCTCACGTAACCTGGAGAGGTTGGGGCGCCACCCCTACGGCAGCCTCCCCTCCCGGCTTGGGGGGCAAGTTTCCTAGGAGGTGGGGGCGCCCAAACCCATCTAGGGTTGCCCCTGGCCGCCGCCCCCTCCTCTAGATCCATCTAGAGGGGCTGGCCCCCTCTCCTCTTCCCCTGTATATAGTGAGGGGGTGGGAGGGGCAGCCACAACCTTCCCCTGGCGCAGCCCCCCCTCCTCCAACACCTCCTCCTCCTCCGTAGTGCTTGGCGAAGCCCTGCCGGAGAACCACGAGCTCCATCACCACCACACCGTCGTGCTGTCGGAGTTCTCCCTCAACTTCTCCTCTCTCCTTGCTGGATCAAGGCACGGGAGATGTCACCGGACTGCACGTGTGTTGTACGCGGAGGCACCGTTATTCGGTGCTTAGATCGGAATCGACCGCGATCTGAATCGATGCGTGTACGACTCCACCAACCGCGTTCTTGTAACGCTTCCGCATCGCGATCTTCAAGGGTATGAAGATACACTCCCCTCTCTCTTGTTGCTAGAATCTCCATAGATTAATCTTGGTGATGCATAGAAAATTTTGAATTTGTGCTACGTTCCTCAACAGTGGCATCATGAGCTAGGTCTATGCGTAGTTTCTATGCACGAGTAGAACACAAGTTGTTGTGGGCGTCGATTTTGTCAATTTACTTGCCACTACTATTATTATCTTGATTCGGCGGCATTGTGGGATGAAGCGGCCCGGACCGACCTTACAGGTACACTTACGTGAGACAGGTTCCACCGACTGACATGCACTTGTTGCATAAGGTGGCTAGCGGGTGCCAGTTTCTCCCACTTTAGTCGGATCGGATTCGATGAAAAGGGTCCTTATGAAGGGTAAATAGCAATTGGCATATCACCGTTGTTGCTTTGCGTAGGTAAGAAACGTTCTTGCTAGAAACCTATAGCAGCCACGTAAAAACTTGCAACAACAATTAGAGGACGTCTAACTTGTTTTTGCAGCATATGCCGTGTGATGTGATATGGCCAAAAGGATGTGATGAATGATATAGGTGATGTATGAGATTGATCATGTTCTTGTAATAGGAATCACCACTTGCATGTCGATGAGTATGACAACCGGCAGGAGCCATAGGAGTTGTCTTAATTTATTGTATGACCTGCGTGTCATTGAACAACGCCATGTAATTACTTTACTTTATTGCTAAACCGTTAGCCATAGTAGTAGAAGTAATAGTTGGCGAGACAACTTCATGAAGACACACTTCAAAGATGGAGATCAAAGGCGCAAGCTGATAATGGCCATATCATGTCACTTTATGATTTGCATGTGATGTTTATCATGTTTACATCTTATTTGCTTAGAACGATGGTAGCATAAATAAGATGATCCCTCATAAAATTTCAAGAAAGTGTTCCCCCTAGCTGTGCACTATTGTGAAGGTTCGTTGTTTCGAAGCACCACGTGATGATAGGGTGTGATAGATTCTAACGTTCGCATACAACAGGTGTAAGCCAGATTTACACATGCAAAACACTTAGGTTGACTTGACGAGCCTAGCATGAACAGATATGGCCACGGAACACAAGAGACCGAAAGGTCAAACATGAGTCATATAGCAGATGCGATCAACATGAAGATGTTCGCCGATGATGACTAGTCCGTCTCACGTGATGATCGGACACGGCCTAGTTGACTCGGATCATGTGTCACTTAGATGACTAGAGGGATGTCTATCTAAGTGGGAGTTCATTAAATAATCAGATGAACTTAATTATCATGAACATAGTCAAAAGGTCTTTGCAAATTATGTTGTAGCCTACGCTTTAGTTCTACTGTTTTAAGATATGTTCCTAGAGAAAATTTAGTTGAAAGATGACAGTAGCAATTATGCAGACGGGGTCCGTATACTGAGGATTGTCCTCATTGCTGCACAGAAGGCTTATGTCCTTAATGCACCGCTCGGTGTGCTGACCCTCGAGCGTCGTTTGTGGATGTTGTGAACATCTGACATACACGTTTTGATGACTACGTGATAGTTCAGTGCGTAATGTTAAACGGTTTAGAATTGAGGCACCAAAGACATTTTTGAAACGTCGTAGAACATATGAGATGTTCCAAGAGCTGAAATTAGTATTTCGGTCTCGTGCCGATGTCAAGAGGTATGAGACCTCCGACAAGTTTCTTAACCTGCAAACTAAGGGAGAAAAGCTCAATCATTGAGCATGTGCTTAGATTGTCTGAGTAATACAATCACTTGAATCGAGTGGGAGTTAATCTTCCAGATGAGATAGTGATGGTTCTCCATAGTCACTGCCACCAACCTACTAGAGCTTCATGATGAACTATGACATATCAGGGATAGATATGATGATCTTGAGCTATTCGCGATGTTCGACACCGCGAAAGTAGAAATCAAGTAGGAGAATCAATTGTTGATGGTTAGTAAAACCACTAGTTTCAAGAAGGGCAAGGACAATGTCACGACCGATTTTTCAATAAAATACTTATTGAGAAATCGATCTTTTGATTCCAGCATAGGAAGAGTTATCCTTACTGGTAGACAAATACTTGAATACAGAAGACCAGTAGTATCAAATATATTACAGGGTTGAGCTGAGGTTGCTCAACAATTTATTACAAACACGCCAATATTGTACATAAGGGCGGTTATGACACAGGGGTGTGGTGACATACCACTAGCTCGAGATAAAAGTGGTGGTGGATAACTTGACTCCTAAACTGGCAGCTCATCGAGCGTCGAGGTGAGGCTCGATGAATTTATTTCTGGGGTAGCGGAAGCGGATATAATACAGTGACCAAATCCAGGATCGCACGGGACAGACTGGGACTCCTCTAGGCGTCGGACTCGCGATCGAACTCTTCATCCATGAGATCGCCTTCATCAACATCTTGCCAAATCAACAAGCCAGGTGAGTACTTTGAAAGTACTCGCAAGACAGTTCGGACAAAAGTTATAACAAATGCATGCATGAATGCGTTATGAGAAAAAATAATAATGCTCATTCAAATAATAAATATTTGCACGACATGATAAGTAAAAAGGAAGTCGGGCGGTAGTCCTCCCGAAATCCCAACAAACAACTGAAGACCGATCGGGTGTCTGGAGCGACGGCTCGAAAGGTAAACAAATAAATAATCATGCCGCAGTCGGGCGACTAAGCAACACCATATAAAGGGCTTATATTGAAAAGTAAATGACAAGCATGCCACAGTCGGACGTCTGAGCGACATCACAGAAAGGGCTTAATCAAAAGTAAATAACAAGAGTGCCACAGTCGGACGTCTGAGCGACATCACAAAAAGGGCTTATCTCGAAAGTAAATAACAAGTGTGCCACAGTCGGACGTCTGAGCGACATCGCAGAAAGGGCTTATATCAAAACTAAATAACAAGTGTGCCACAGTCGGACGTTTGAGCGACATCACAGAAAGGGCTTATATCAAAAGTAAATAACAAGTGTGCCACAGTCGGACGTCTGAACGACATCACGGAAAGGGCTTATATCAAAAGTAAATAACAAGTGTGCCACAGTCGGACGTCTGAGCGACATCACAGAAAGGGCTTATATCAAAAGTAAACAACAAGTGTGCCATAGTCGGACGTCTGAGCGACATCACAGAAAGGGCTTATATCCAAAGTAAATAACAGGTTAGCCCATCCACAAGAATAAACTTTTAACCGGACTTAAGACTCATGTGGTTCACCAGAGTTTTGTCACTGGGACTGACATTTGACAAGATAAGATGAACACAGTACTTGGACATGTACAAGATGATTCAAAGGATTTTTGACTCCGCAGAGTTTGTACTGATTGCCCACAGCCAACGGATTTCCGTAGTCGCGAAGGACTAGTTCCGTTTACGGTTTTTCGGTAGAACACATATAACTAGTACACACCCATTCCACCTCACGATGCCAGGAATCACCCTAGACAACGTCCAAGAAAAACTTTGAGATGGGAAGGTCACAACCTCAAATAGCATGGGATCAAATTTCTATACGCGCGCTCTAAGGGGTGCCCCCCCCCCCTCTCGGTCCCAACCGGAAACACCCATGCCCCCTGACCGGATGACGGGCTTTAATCCAGGGCCATGGAATCCTCATCACGGCCTCTCTATTTGGTGTGTACCAGGAAGGCGGTTTGCAACTTACTAAGCCATATTCCTTGCGGAAAACATATGGTAGTACAGGAAGGAAAACGAAAGGGAACGTGACTTGATTCACGTTGATACTGGAGTCAAATGGTCTGGCATAAGACTGGCATGCTACAACACTACCATCTTACCCATTCTCATGCCATCACATGGCCATGCAACTTATATCCAACAACATATGGATTTCCGAAACTCACTTGCCTCATCTTTGCATGAAATATAACATTTAACGGAATGCTCATAAACATGCCATGAAACTACTAAATGCTAACATGCAACAATCACTCATCATATCAAAAGTTCAAACATGCTTGCCTGGTTCGGAGTAGTCGGAGTCTAACTTGGCGAAGTTCGCGGCTCCGTCACCTCCTCCGGTATCTACGGTATAAGAAAATACGTACTTATCGTAAATACCACGAGTGCACAGAAAGGTGTTCCAAATATTTTCAAATAAATATGACAAAAAACTAGACAGAAAAATAAAGATGGCAGAAAATGAATCAATCAAAAATCAGTTTCTGTTTAAAAGTTATAAAGGTTTTAAAATCAGGGACTTATCTGTAATGAAACAGAAAGTTTCCAGGGGGTCAACTGATAAAACAGAAAACGATTCGAAAAAAGAGAAAAAACTGACAAGGGGGTCCCACCCGTCAGGTTTAAATTTTCAAAGGGAGAAATAGGGCTCGACGACGCCCGAGAGCTGCGGTGGTCGCCGGCGGCGATCCACGGCGAGTTAGGATGATCGGAGAGTACCTATGTGCTCAGGGTGTCCTTCCGTGTCGGTGGGTGGTGGTGGTGGTCGTCGGCGAGCACCACGTCGACGGCGATCCTTGCTCCGACGGACGGCGGCTCAGGTGGAGTTGGATCTCGTCGGGGAGGGCTGCGGAGGTCAAATTATAGCCGGGGTTAGCTCACTGGGTGCTCGAGGTGGCTACTGACGAGGTTTGGGCGTCGGGGATGGCCTCACTGGAGTGATTCGAGCTGGTGGCCGAGGCGGGTCGGGGCGGCCGGAGTTGGGGGAGGAGACCTCCTCGAGGTCCTCCTAGTGGCTTGGCGGGGTACTGGTGAGGTGTAGTGGTGGTGCGTGCTCGAGAACGAGCTCGGGGCTCCATTTTATAGGCGATCCAAGGCGGTGGCCAAGAACGGGGATCTCCGGCGACGGTTACGGCGGCGCAGTGCTTGGTCGGGGAGATTAGGAGGTTGATCATGGACGTGGAGGTCCACGGGCTCCATTTAGCATCTAACATTGGCGGGATCGGGCGTGCTGGCTGGTTTCGGCAAAACGGGGCGACGCGGGCCCGTCGGCGGCAGAGGGCGCGACCTGTGCTTGCCGGGCCACGGCGACGGTGCTGCGGGGTGCGCTGGCATGCATGAGGCCACGCGGAGGGCTAGGGAGCATTGGGCGGCGCAGAACGGCGTAGCGAGCCGGTGCTGGCTCCGTTTGCCGCCATGGGTGGCTCTGCCACCACAGAAGCTGCCGGCGTCGGTGATGCTCGCCGCCATCGACACCTGCGTCCGTCCAAAAGGGCGTGCGATGCTCTGGCCAGGGAGAAGGGGTCGTGCACAAAGCGCCAGGGCACACGGGTGATCGGTGACAACTCTCTGACGAAAAACGACACTGCAAACTCTGAGTTTTCTGAACTTTCTAAAAGTGCACAGGAACAGAGCCGGCCAAGTGTTCGACGAAATGATTTTGGCATGTGGGGAATTTTCCTTGAGCTGATTTTTTGGTGGGGTGGCCTCTCATTGCATCTGTGGGCTGCCTGAATTTTGGTTGAATTTTTGGGGAAGAGGAGATATGAATTTCACCAAATTTGACAAATCTGGTCCAAACTTGCAGAGGATGAAACTTGAAAATTTTGAAAAGAGGAATAGTGGATCTTGATGGTCCTAGGTTGTGGGTGCTAAAGACTATCCAGAGGAGTTGGTTTGAGATCAAAACTCAAAGGGAATTAGTCACTTGCTTTGCAAATCACCTAGGCTTAAAATAAATGACAGAATTGTTTTGGGAAATAAAATAAATGAAATAAAATCCAAAAATGGGTTGGACTTGTTGGAACAGAAAGTTTAGATTGCTCCAAAGAGGAAGGAGGGGTTTTGAGAGGTTTTACCACATGAGGCATGGTAAAACCAAGGATGGTTCAAAACAAAAGAGTAGCTCCAAAACCTTTAGGGTTTCTTTTTAAAAGAAAATAAAATCCAAGAAATGTTTTTGAGAAGGGAAACTCAGAAGAAAGGTTTTTAATAACCAAATACCAGCGTTGCAGAAGATGCAAAAATCAAAGCCCTTGCCAAGGGAAAAAGTTTTTGAGAGAGAGAGGTTTTAGGAAGGATTTAAAATGATCTTCTTCAAACCAAGCAAGGTTTTTGTTGAAAACTTAAAAAAGAAAATTTGGGACTGTCACAACACCTACCCCCTTAGGAAAAATCTCGTCCACAAGATTTCAGCTGATCCTCAAACAGGTGTGGGTGCTCTGTCCGAAGAAAATTCTCTCTTTCCCAAGTTGCTTCATTCTCGGTGTGATTGCTCCACTGAACTCTGAAAAACTTGATGGTTTTCTGTCGGGTCCTCCTTTCAGACTCCTCTAATATTTTTATTGGATGCTCCCGGTAGGTGAGGTCTGGTTGCACGTCAATGTTTTCATGGGATACTTGCTTCTCTGGGTTGCTCATGTACTTCCTCAACTGCGAGACGTGGAACACGTCGTGGACATCGGATAATTCTTCGGGTAAGTCTAGCTGGTAGGTTACCGTGCCTCTTCGGGCCACTATACAGAATGGCCCGATGAACCTTGGTGCTAGCTTTCCCTTAATCTTGAATCGTTGCAGACCCCTCATAGGAGATACTCTTAGGTACACAAACTCTCCGGGTTCAAAACTGATTCCCCGATGCTTTCGATCGTAATAGCTCTTTTGTCGACTTTGAGCGGTCTTGAGTCGATCCCTAATCATCTTAACTTTTTCCTCAGCCTCCTTGAGCATATCTGGGCCGAAGATATGGCTGTCTCCGGTTTCTGACCAATTTAGTGGTGTACGACATCTTCGCCCGTATAGAGCTTCATATGGTGCCATTTGTAGGCTGGCCTGGTAGCTGTCGTTGTATGTGAATTCTGCGTATGGCAAGCTTTCTTCCCAACTGGTCCCATAGGTGAGGACACACGCTCTCAGCATGTCTTCTAGAATTTGGTTTACGCGTTCAGTTTGCCCATCAGTCTGGGGGTGGTATGCGGTACTGAATGCTAGTTGAGTACGTAGTGCCTGTTGTAGATGATCCCAAAACCTAGAGACGAATTGTGTGCCTCTGTTAGATATTATAGTCTTTGGGACCCCATGCAGGCAGACGATACGGGCAACATAAAGCCGGGCAAGCTTCTGAGTGTTGTGGGTTGACTTCACCGGGATAAAATGTGCCACCTTAGTTAATATGTCGGTGATGACCCATATGGCATCATTTCCGTGTCGTGACCGAGGTAGCCCAACAATAAAATCAATTCCAATCTCGTCCCATTTCCACTCGGGTATCTTGTTTGGCTGTAATAGTCCAGCTGGTTTCTGGTGCTCGGCCTTGATGCGTTGACAAGAATCACAGCATGCAATGAATGTGGCTATGTACCTTTTCATACCGTGCCACCAAAAATTTTCCTGAAGGTCCTAGTATATTTTTGTTCCTCCAGGATGAATTGAATACGGAGCGGTGTGGCCTTCAGCTAGAATTTGCTGTTTGAGGTCCTCGACATTTGGTACGCAAAGTCTATCTCTGAACCACGATATTCCTTGCTCGTCTATGACGAATTTTGAGGCCCTGCCCAAACTCGCTTTTCTTTTTATGCCTTCAATGTTGGGGTGTCCACGCTGAGCCTCCTTAACCTTTTCAATCAGAGTAGGATGTATTTCCAAATTTGACACACTGCCTTCGGTGACCATTATTAAGTTGAGTTTGGCAAATTCCTGCTGAAATTCTGGTCTCAATTTTGGTATATTGTCGTTGCCCGAGCTGGGGTTCTGACTAAGGGCATCTGCCACTACATTTGCTTTTCCTGGATGATAGTGGATTCCAACATCATAATCCTTCACTAATTCCAACAAGCGTCGTTGCCGCAGATTGAGTTCCGGCTGTGTGAAAATATACTTGAGGCTCTTATGGTCTGTGTATATTTCACAACGATTTCCAAGTAGAAAGTGTCTCCATTCTTTGAGTGCATGGATGACTGCTGCCAACTCCAGATCATGAGTAGGATAATTTTCTTCATGCCTGCGAAGTTGTCTGGAGACATACGCAACTACCTTGCCTTCTTGCATCAATACGCATCCGAGGCCCTTCCGGGATGCGTCACAATACACCTCAAAATTCTTGTGTATGTCTGGCACAATTAATACTGGTGCCGTTGTTAATTTCCTTTTTAGTTCTTGGAAGCTTTTCTCACAAGCTTCCGTCCATTCAAACTTCTTGTCTTTCTTGAGTAACTGCGTCATTGGCTTTGCTATGGTGGAGAATCCTTCAATAAATCTTCGGTAGTATCCTGCCATTCCCAAGAAACATCGTACATCCGTTACGCTGGCAGGTGGTTTCCAGCCAAGTACGGCCTTGACCTTTTCCGGGTCTACTGCAATACCTTCTTGGGTCAGTACGTGGCCGAGAAAGCCCACCTGTCTTAGCCAAAATTCACATTTGCTGAACTTGGCGTATAGTTGATGTTTCCTGAGTTCTCCTAGTACAATTCTGAGATGTTCAGCGTGCTCTTCTGGTGTCTTGGAGTATATCAGAATATCATCGATGAATACCACAAGAAACTTGTCCATAAACTTCATAAATACTTTGTTCATGAGGTGAACAAAATATGCGGGGGCGTTTGTTAGTCCAAACGGCATTACTGTGAACTCATACAGTCCATATCTGGAGGTGAAGGCTGTCTTGGGGATATCTTCTGTTCGCACTTTTAATTGATGGTATCCCGACCTTAAGTCAATTTTTGAGAAGACTTTGGCCTGAGCGAGCTGATCAAATAAATCATTTATCTATGGCATTGGGTATTTGTTCTTGATTGTGACCATGTTAAGTGCTCGATAGTCTATACACAATCTCAGTGTCCCATCCTTTTTCTTGGCAAATAAAATTGGTGAACCCCAAGGTGAGGAATTGGCTCGTATGTATCCTTTGTCCAACAATTCTTTTATTTGCTTCTTCAATTCTACCAACTCGGATGGTGCCATTCTGTATGGTTTCTTGTAAATGGGAGCGGTTCCGGGTGCTAGCTCAATGCTGAATTCTATCTCTCGGTCTGGTGGCATGCCTGGTAGTTCTTCGGGAAATACGTCTGGAAATTCACATACTACTGGAACCTTGCTTAACTCAGAAATGTCCACCTTGTTCAATCTCGGTTGCCGAGATATGTTTCTCTCTTTGGCTGAAACTTTTATTGTCTTCCCGTGATGGTGGGTGAGAATTACGGTCCGGTTGAAGCAGTCAATAAAACCTTTTTTGGTGGTTAACCAATCCATACCTAGGATGACATCCAGTCCTTTATTTTCCAATACAATAAGGTTGGCGTAAAACTTCAATCCTTCAAATTCAATAACCACACCTTGACAGTAACTCTGGGTCACTTGCTTAATCCCAGGGGACTTGATGATCATGGATTTTCCCAAGGGAAGCATCAAAAAATTATTTTGCAAAGCAAATCTCTTCGAAATGAACGAGTGAGAAGCTCCAGAATCAAACAAAACCATGGCAGGTATTGTGTTGTGAGGAACGTGCGAGTCACGATATCTGGGGCATTCTGTGCTTCCTCTTTGGTCACGTGGTTCAGATGACCCTTCATGTGGTTGTTATTGGGGTTGAAATTGTTCCGCTTGGGCGCTGAATTATTGCCACCGTTGTTCGATTTTGGGGTCGAGTTCCTTGGCTTGGGGCACTGCTTGGCATAGTGCCCTTCTTCTCCACAAGCGTAGCAAGTAACGCCTGGGCGATATGTGAACTCCTTGTCCCTTGCATGGAAATTCTTGATTGGGCATGAATTATTCGTCGTGGGTTTGTCTGTCCCGCCTTTCTGAAATTCCGTCTTGCTTCGGTGGTTTCGAGCCTGAGTAGTCTGGTCCCTTTTGCGTTTGTGGTAACCCTCCAAGCTGCGTCGCTCATTTTCCAAGGTAATCGCCTTATCCACCAGTGTCTTGAAATCTGGGAAAGTGTGCACAACCAACTGGCATCTAAGCACGGGTGCCAGGCCTTCCAATTTTTTTTCCATCTTCTTGCTTTCAGTCATACGCTCTTCGTTGGCGTAGCGAGACAGCAGAGTAAACTGGCTATTGTATTCTGACACCGTCATGGTCCTTTGTTTGAGGTCATCAAATTCTCTCTTCTTGATCTTCATAACACTTTTAGGAATGTGTGCCCCATGAAAACCTTCTTTGAATTCCTCCCAGGTTATTTCATTTTCGTTGGGGTGCATGTGTAGGAAATTTTCCCACCATGAGGCAGTTGCTCCAGTGAGATAGTGCGGTGCATATAGTACTTTCTCACGGTCTGAACACTGTGCAATAATTAATTTTCTTTCCATGTCTCAAAGCCAGTCGTCGGCCTCAAGAGGTTTGTCAGTATGAGAAAATGTTGGGGGCGCGTCTTCTGTAGCTCAGACAACTTGGATTGCTGTTGATACTGTCCATGGTGATTTCCCATATTGATGACTTGGTTCATCATTTCCTGATGTTGTTGCTGACTCTGTTCATAAAGGCGACATACGTGGGTAAATGTTGTTTCACTGTCCTGTTGACTTGACTGCCCCTGTGTGAAATTGTTGTTTGGTGGTGTGCCATAATTTTCCTCTGGCAGAATTGGCATGGAGCGCGTCCAAGGGCGAGACATCTTTCACTCTGGGGATATTTTTTGTAAAACTCGTGAGAAAAGAAATTGAGTCGCAACAGTCGATAAATTCACAAATACGGAAATTTTGAAAGCTCCAGGATTTTTCAAGAAAATAAACGATTGCGCATGGAGAAGGACTATTGCATATATTACACGCAAGCAGTAATTTTACAATACATCACTCAGGATATGCGTACATATACCTGACATGTTATTTAGGCTAGTGCACTTCTCCAGACCCTACATGATGCGCAAACAAGCTACTTCTCACAACCTATGTACATATAAACATATAGTACAAGTCGGTACATCGCATGGCGGCTAAGCGTACACAGTCGGAGATGGTGAGGATCTCCCTTGGCCTGCCGAGGGTGAGGCACAGTGAGGCGCGGGACTCAACTTCCTCCTCGCTAATAGGCTCCAGGCGTGAAGCGTTGTGCTGAGCTGGTGGAGCGGGTGCCATAGGCGGAGTGACACGAATAGGAGTGGGCGCAATAGGTGGCGCAGAACGAACTGGAGTGGGTGCAATGACTTGGTTGAACTCCTCGGTGCTAGGTAGGCGACGAGCAGTGGCAAGAAGGGTAGGTGAATGGGATGCCGAGGACGAGATGAAAGTCAGCGGTGGAGCGGTGTGCAGGAGCTCCCTCCTGTTGGCGGCACAGCCATGGACTGAGTCCATGCGGGCGGCTACAAGGTTGTCCACCATGCTGTCGAAGGCTGCCTCCAGAGCTCGGAGGTACTCGACAAGCATCTCAAAAGCCTCGTCTCGCTCTCCTCTGGGGCAAGCGAATGAGTAGTGACAGGTGTATGGCACGTGGCATGGAAGGTAGCGGTAGCGACGAGTCTTCGTTGAAGGAAGAACATCCGGAGGCGAGCTATCGCCTCACGGGCAACCATCTGCATAGCATGCCTCTCCGTGGGCATGGCTCTCCCCAATAATCGGAGCGGCGTAACTCAACACGCCTCCCTTGAATTGCACCGCTGACCTGGTGCATGGTCGACTGTCGTTGATCTTGTGTGGGTAGAGTGTGAAGACTGGGCGCCCGATGGCCCCATCGCGACCTGGACGATGAAGGAGAGCAACAGCGAACCCCTCAGGCACGTTGGCGAACACCTGTGACTCACAGTCGTTGCCAGCCATCTACAAAAGTAGGCAAAAATTCTGAATGATCAGATCATAAATTTATGCTGACTGTCAGAAAATGACTACATTAGTAAAAATATGAATAAACTCTACTATGCTAATAACCGATTGGCGATCGCACCTAGTGGCTTCCTACAATCAGCCTGGCTCTGGTACCAAGTTTGTCACGACCAGTTTTTCAATAAAATACTTATTGAGAAATCGATCTTTTGATTCCAACATAGGAAGAGTTATCCTTTCTGGTAGACAAATACTTGAATACAGAAGACCAGTAGTATCAAATATATTACAGGGTTGAGCTGAGGTTGCTCAACAATTTATTACAAACACGCCAATATTGTACATAAGGGCGGTTATGACACAGGGGTGTGGTGACATACCACTAGCTCGAGATAAAAGTGGTGGTGGATAACTTGACTCCTAAACTGGCAGCTCATCGAGCGTCGAGGTGAGGCTCGATGAATTTATTTCTGGGGTAGCGGAAGCGGATATAATACAGTGACCAAATCCAGGATCGCACGGGACTGACTGGGACTCCTCTAGGCGTCGGACACGCTATCGAACTCTTCATCCATGAGATCGCCTTCATCAACATCTTGCCAAATCAACAAGCCAGGTGAGATGAAGACAGTACTTGGACATGTACAAGATGATTCAAAGGATTTTTGACTCTGCAGAGTTTGTACTAATTGTCCATAGCCAACGGATTTCCGTAGTCGCGAAGGACTAGTTCCGTTTACGGTTTTTCGGTAGAAACACATCTAACTAGTACACGCCCATTCCACCTCACGATGCCAGGAATCACCCTAGACAACGTCCAAGAAAAACTTTGAGATGGGAAGGTCACAACGTCAAATAGCATGGGATCAAATTTCTATACGCGCGCTCTAAGGGGTGCCCCCCTCTCGGTCCCAACCGGAAACACCCATGCCCCCTGACCGGATGACGGGCTTTAATCCAGGGCCATGGAATCCTCATCACGACCTCTCTATTTGGTGTGTACTAGGAAGGCGGTTTGCAACTTACTAAGCCATATTCCTTGTGGAAAACATATGGTAGTACAGGAAGGAAAAGAATGGGAACATGACTTCATTCACGTTGATACTGAAGTCAAATGGTCTGGCAAAAGACTGGCATGCTACAACACTGCCATCTCATGCCATCACATGGCCATGCAACTTATATCCAACAACATATGGATTTCCGAAACTCACTTGCCTCATCTTAATTTGCATGAAATATAACATTTAACGGAATGCTCATAAACATGCCATGAAACTACTAAATGCTAACATGCAACAATCACTCATCATATCAAAAGTTCAAACATGCTTGCCTGGTTCGGAGTAGTCGGAGTCTAACTTGGCGAAGTTCGCGGCTCCGTCACCTCCTCCGGTATCTACGGTATAAGAAAATACGTACTTATCGTAAATACCGCGAGTGCGTAGAAAGGTGATCCAAATGTTTTCAAATAAATATGACAAAAAACTAGACAGAAAAATAAAGATGACAGAAAAAGAATCAATCAAAAATCAGTTTCTGTTTAAAAGTTATAAAGGTTTTAAAACCAGGGACTTATCTGTAATGAAACAGAAAGTTTCCAGGGGTCAACTAATAAAACAGAAAACAATTCGAAAAAAGAGAAAAAAACTGACAAGGGGGTCCCACCCGTCAGGTTTAAATTTTCAAAGGGGAGAAACAGGGCTCGACGGCGCCCGAGAGCTGCGGTGGTCGCCGACGGCGATCCACGACGAGTTAGGATGATCGGAGAGTACCTACGTGGTCAGGTTGTCCTTCCGCGTCGGTGGGTGGTGGTGGTGGTCGTCAGCGAGCACCACGTCGACGGCGGTCCTTGCTCTGGCGGACGGCGACTTGGGTGGAGTTGGATCTCGTCGGGGAGGGCTGCGGAGGTCAAATTGAAGCCGGGGTTAGCTCACTGGGTGCTCGAGGTGGCTACTGACGAGGTTTGGGCGCCGGGGATGGCCTCACCGGAGTGATTCGAGCTGGTGGCCGAGGCGGATTGGGGCGGCTGGAGTTGGGGGAGGAGACCTCCTCGAGGTCCTCCTAGTGGCTTGGCGGGGTACTGGTGAGGTGCAGTGGTGGTGCGTGCTCGAGAACGAGCTCGGGGCTCCATTTTATAGGCGATCCTAGGCTGTGGCCGAGAACGGGGATCTCCGGCGATGGTTACGGCGGCGCAGTGCTTGGTCGGGGAGATTAAGAGGTTGATCATCGACGTGGAGGTCCATGGGCTCCATTTAGCATCTAACATTGGCGGGATCGGGCGTGCTGGCTGGTTTTGGCAGAACGGGGCGGCGCGGGCCCGTCGGCGGCAGAGGGCGCGCCCTGTACTTGCCGGGCCACGGCGACGGTGCCGCGGGGTGCGCTGGCATGCATGAGGCCACGCGGAGGGCTAGGGAGCGTTTTGCGGCGCAGAACGGCGTAGCGAGCCGGTGCTGGCTCCATTTGCCGCCACGGGTGGCTCTGCCACCGCAGAAGCTGCCGGCGTCGGCGATGCTCGCCGCCATCGACACCTGCGTCCGTCCAAGAGGGCATGCGGTGCTCTGGCCAGGGAGAAGGGGCCGTGCGCAAAGCGCCAGGGCGCACGGGTGATCGGTGACAACTCTCTGACGAAAAACGACACTGCAAACTCTGAGTTTTCTGAACTTTCTGAAAGTGCACAAGAACAGTGTCGGCCAAGTGTTCGACGAAATGATTTTGGCATGTGGGGAATTTTCCTTGAGCTGATTTTTTGGTGGGCCGGCCTCTCATTGCATCTGGGGGCTGCCTGAATTTTGGTAGAATTTTTGGGGAAGAGGAGATATGAATTTCACCAAATTTGACAAATCTGGTCCAAACTTGCAGAGGATGAAACTTGAAAATTTTGAAAAGAGGAATAGTGGATCTTGATGGTTCTAGGTTGTGGGTGCTAAAGACTATCCAGAGGAGTTGGTTTGAGATCAAAACTCAAAGGGAATTAGGCACTTGCTTTGCAAATCACCTAGGCTTAAAATAAATGACAGAATTGTTTTGGGAAATAAAATAAATGAAATAAAATCCAAAAATGGGTTGGACTTGTTGGAACAGAAAGTTTAGATTGCTCCAAAGAGGAAGGAGGGGTTTTGGGAGGTTTTACCACATGAGGCATGGTAAAACCAAGGATGGTTCAAAACAAAAGAGTAGCTCCAAAACCTTTAGGGTTTCTTTTTAAAAGAAATAAAATCCAAGAAATGTTTTTGAGAAGGGAAACTCAGAAGAAAGGTTTTTAATAACCAAATACCAGCGTTGCAGAAGATGCAAAAATCAAAGCCCTTGCCAAGGGAAAAAGTTTTTGAGAGAGAGAGGTTTTAGGAAGGATTTAAAATGATCTTCTTCAAACCAAGCAAGGTTTTTGTTGAAAACTTCAAAAAAAATTGGGAGTGTCACAGGCAAGAAGGGATACTTCATGAAACGGCAAATTAGTTGCTACTCCAGTGAAGAAACCCAGGGTTGAACCCAAACCCGAGACTAAGTGCTTCTGTAATGAGGGAACAGTCACTGAAGCAGAACTACCCTAGATACTTGGTAGATGAGAAGGCTGGCAAGGTTGACAAAAGTATATTGGATATACATTGTATTAAATGTGTACTTTACTAGTACTCCTAGTAGCACCAGGGTATTAAGATACCGGTTCGGTTGCTAAGTGTTGGTAACTCGAAATAAAAGAGCTACGGAATAAACGGAGACTAGCTAAAGGTGAGATGACGATGTGTGTTGGAAGTGTTTCCAAGGTTGATGTGATCAAGCATCGCCTGCTCCCTCTACCATCGAGATTGGTGTTAAACCTAAATAATTGTTATTTGGTGTTTGCGTTGAGCATAGACATGATTGGATTATGTCTATCGCAATACGGTTATTCATTTAAGGAGAATAATGGTTACTCTATTTATTTGAATAATACCTTCAATGGTCTTGCACCTAAAATGAATGGTTTATTGAATCTCGATCGTAGTGATATACATGTTCATTCCAAAAGATATAAGATAGTAATGATAGTACCACCTACTTGTGGCACTGCCATGTAAGTCATATTGGTATAAAACGCATGAAGAAGCTCCATGTTGATGGATCTCTGGACTCACTCGTTTTTTGAAAAGTTTGAGACATGCGAACCATGTCTATTGGTATGTACGCATGAAGAAACTCCATGCAGATGGATCGTTTGGACTCACTTGATTTTGAATCACTTGAGACATGCAAACCATACCACATGGGCAAGATGACTGAAAAGCCTCGTTTTCAGTAAGATGGAACAAGAAAGCAACTTGTTGGAAGTAATACATTTTGATGTGTGCAGTCCAATGAGTGTTGAGGCACGCAGTGGATATCGTTATGTTCTTACTTCATAGATGATTTGAGTAGATGCTGAGTATATTTACTTGATGAAACACAAGTCTGAATTATTGAAAGGTTCAAGTATTTTCAGAGTGAAGTTGAAGATCTTTGTGACAAGAGGATAAAATGTCTATGATATGACCATAGAGATGAATATCTGAGTTGCGAGTTTGGTACACAATTAAGACATTGTGGAAATTGTTTCACAACTAACACCACCTGGAACACCATACTGTGATGGTGTGTCCGAACATCATAAATGCACCCTATTGGATATGGTGCATACCATGATGTCTCTTTTCGAATTACCACTATCGTTTATGGGTTAGGCATTAGAGACAACCACATTCACTTTAAATAGGGCACCACTTAATTCCGTTGAGATGACACCGTATGAACTATGGTTTAGAGAAACCTAAGCTGTCATTTCTTAAAAATTTTGGGGCTGTGACGCTTATGTGAAAAGTTTTGCCTGGTGAGCTCGAACCCAAAGCGGATAAAATGCATCTTCATAGGACACCCAAAAACAGTTGGGTATACCTCCTAATTCAGATCCAGAAGCAAAAGTGATTGTTTCCACAAACGGGTCCTTTCTCAAGGAAAAGTTTCTCTTGAAAGAATTGAGTGGGAGGATGGTGGAGACTTGATGAGGTTATTGAACCATCACTTCAACTAGTGTGTACCAAGGCACAGGAAGTTGTTCCTATGGCGCCTACACCAATTGAAGTGGAAGCTGATGATAGTGATCATGAAACTTCAGATCAAGTCACTACCAAACCTCGTAGGTCGACAAGGATGCGTACTACTTCAGGTGGTACGGTAATCCTGTCTTGGAGGTCATGTTGCTAGACAACAATGAACCTACGAGCTATGGAGAAGCGATGGTGGGCCCGGATTCCGACGAATGGCTCGAAGCCATAAAATCCGAGAGAGGATCCATGTATGAAAACAAAGTACAGACTTTGGAAGAACTACTCGATGGTCGTAAGGCTGTTGAGTACAGATGTATTTTAAAAGGAAAACAGACAATGATGGTAAGTGTCACCATTAAGAGAGCTCGACTTGTCGCTAGGATGTTTTCCGACAAGTTCAAGGAGTTGACTACGATGAGACTTTCTCACTCGTAGCGATGCTAAGAGTCTGTTGGAATTATGTTAGCAGTTACTGCATTATTTATGAAATCTTGCAGATAGGATGTCAAAACATTGTTTCCTCGACGATTTTCTTGAGGAAAGGTTGTATGTGATACAACCAGAAGGTTTTGTCAATCCTGAAGATGCTAACAAGTATGCAAAGCTCCAAGAATCCTTCTAAGGACTGGAGTAAGCATCTCGGAGATGGAATATACGCTTTGATGGGATGATCAAAGATTTTGGGTTTATACAAAGTTTATGAGAAACTTGTATTTCCAAAGAAGTGAGTGGGAGCACTATAGAATTTCTGATGAGTATATGTTGTTAACATATTGTTGATCAGAAATGATGTAGAATTTCTGGAAAGCATATAGGGTTATTTGAAAAGTGTTTTTCAATGGAAAACCTGGATTAGGCTACTTGAACATTGATCATCAAGATCTATAAGGATAGATCAAAACGCTTAATAGTACTTTCAAATGAATACATACCGTGACAAGATTTTGAAGGAGCTCAGAATAGATCGGCAAAGGAGTTCTTGGTTGTGTTATAAGGTGTGAGTATTGAGTAAGACTCAAGACCTGATCACGGCAGAAGAGAGAGAAAGGACGAAGGTCGTCCCCTATGCTTTAGACGTAGGCTCTATAGTATGCTATGTTGTGTACCGCACCTGAAGTGTGCCTTGCCACGAGTCAGTCAAGGGGTACAAGAGTGAACCAGGAATGGATCACAGGACAGCGGTCAAACTTATCCTTAGTAACTAGTGGACTAAGGAATTTTCTCGATTATGGAGGTGGTAAAAGAGTTCTTCATAAAGGGTTCCATCAATGCAAACTTTGATACTAATCTGGATGACTAATAGTAGTAAACAGGATTCATATAGTAGAACAGTTATTTGGAATAGCTCCAAATAGCGCATGGTAGCTGCATCTACAAGATGACATTTGTAAAACACACACGGATCTGAAAGGTTCAGACCCATTGATTGATAACCTCTCTCACAAGCGAGATATGATCAAACCCCATGGGTGTTGGATTCATTACAATCACATAGTGATGCAATAGATTATTGACTCTAGTGCAAGTGGGAGACTGTTGGAAATATGCCCTAGAGGCAATAATAAAATGGTTATTATTATATTTCCTTGTTCATGATAATTGTCTATTGTTCATGCTATAATTGTATTAACTGGAAACTGTAATACATGTGTGAATAAATAGACCACAACATGTCCCTAGTGAGCCTCAAGTTGACTAGCTCGTTGATCAATAGGTGGTTATGGTTTCCTGACCATGGACATTGGATGTCATTGATAATGGGATCACATCATTAGGAGAATGATGTGATGGACAAGACCCAATCCTAAGCATAGCACAAGATTGTGTAGTTCGTTTGCTAAAGCTTTTCTAATGTCAAGTATCATTTCCTTAGAGCATGAGATTGTGCAACTCCCGGATACCGTAGGAATGCTTTGGGTGTACCAAACATCACAACATAACTGGGTGGCTATAAAGGTGCACTACAGGTATCTCCGAAAGTGTCTGTTGGGTTGGCACGAATCGAGACTGGGATTTGTCACTCCGTATGACGGAGATGTATCTTTGGGCCCACTCGTTAATGCATCATCATAATGAGCTCAATGTGACTAATGAGTTAGCCACGGGATCATGCATTATGAAACGAGTAAAGAGACTTGCCGGTAACGAGATTGAACAAGGTATTGGGATACCGACGATCGAATCTCGGGCAAGTAACGTAGCGATGACAAAGGGAATTTTATACGGGATTGCTTGAATCCGCCACTTTATGGTTCATCTGATGAGATCATCATGGAACATGTGGGAGCCAACATGGGTATCCAGATCCCGCTGTTGGTTATTCGCCGGAGAGATGTCTCGGTCATGTTTGCATGGTTCCCGAACCCGTAGGGTCTACACACTTAAGGTTCGGTGACGCTAGAGTTGTTATGGGAAGTAGTATGTGGTTACCGAAGGTTGTTCGGAGTCCCGGATGAGATCCCGGACGTGACGAGGAGCTCCGGAATGGTTCGGAGGTGAAGATCGGTATATTGGACGAAGGGTATTGGAGTCCGGAATTGTTCCGGGGGTACCAGGTGATGACCAGCGTGTCCTAAAGGGGTTTCGGAGGCCCCGACAAGTGTTGGGGGGCCTTATGGGCCAAGGTGAGGGGGCACATCAGCCCACTAAGGGGCTGAGCGCCCCTCCCACCCCATCTCACGTAACCTGGAGAGGTTGGGGCACCACCCCTAGGGTAGCCTGTTGGGGAACGTAGTAATTTCAAAAAAAATCCTACGCACACACAGGACCATGGTGATGGCATAGCAACGAGAGGGGAGAGTGTTGTCTACGGACCCTCGTAGACCAAAGCGGAAGCGATCACAACGTAGAGGAAGTAGTCGTACGTTCTCCTCGCGATCCTGCCGATCCCAGTGCCGTTACTCCGGCACCTCCGAGTCGATGATGACGTAGAGGAAGTAGTCGTACGTTCTCCTCGCGATCCAGCCGATCCCAGCGCTGTTACTCCGGCGCCTCCGAGTTCTTGGCACACGTTCAGCTCGATGACGCTCCTCGGGCTCCGATCCAGCAAAGCTCCGGGGAGAGGGAGTTCCACAAGACGACGGCGTGGTGACGATCTTGATGTTTCACCGACGCAGGGCTTCGCCTAAGCACCGCTACGATATGACCGAGGTGGAATATGGTGGAGGAGGGCACAGCACACGGCTAAGGAACGATCTCAAGGATCAACTTGTCTGTCCTAGGGTGCCCCCCCAACCCCGTATATAAAGGAGGGAGGGAGGAGGTGGCCGGCCACAAGGGGGGGCGCACCATAGGGAGGGGGAAACCTACTCCAAGTAGGTTTCCTCTCTTCCTTATCTTATTTGGAGGGGAAGGAAGGAGTACTAGTATTAGGAAGTAGTACTAGTAGTAGGAATAGGAAGAGAGGAAGGAGAAAGGAAAGGGGGGCCGCCCTCCCCAATTCGGATTGGGCTTGGGGGCGCGCCTCCCTTGTTCCTTCTCCCTTCCTCCTACATGGGCCCAATAAGGCCCATATACCTCCGGGGTTCCGGTAACCTCCCGAGCTCCAAACTTCTCCGGAACCTTTCCGGTGTCCAAATATATCCGTCCAATATATTAATCTTTATGTCTCGACCATTTCGAGACTCCTCGTCATGTCCGTGATCATATCCGGGACTCGAACAACCTTCGTACATCAAAATACACAAACTCATAATATAACCGTCCTTGAAACCTTAAGCGTCACGGACCCTACGGTTCGAGAACAATGTAGACATGACCGAGACACATCTCGGTCAATAACCAATAGCGGGACCTGGATGCCCGTATTGGTTCCTACATTTTCTACGAAGATCTTTATCGGTCGCACCGCATAACAACATACGTTGTTCCCTTTGTCATCGGTATGTTACTTACCCGAGATTCGATCGTCGGTATCCAATACCTAGTTCAATCTCGTTCTTGGCAAGTCTCTTTACTCGTTCCGTAATACATCATCTCACAACTAACTCATTAGTTGTAATGCTTGCAAGGCTTATGTGATGTGTATTACCGAGAAGGCCCAGAGATACCTCTCCGACAATCGGAGTGACAAAACCTAATCTCGAAATCGCCAACCCAACAAGTACCTTTGGAGACACCTGTAGTACTCCTTTATGATCACCCGATTACGTTGTGACGTTTGGTAGTACCAAAGTGTTCCTCCGCAAACGGGAGTTGCATAATCTCATAGTTACAGGAACATGTATAAGTCATGAAGAAAGCAATAGCAACATACTAAGCGATCAAGTGCTAGGCTAACGGAATGGGTCATGTCAATCAGATCATTCTCCTAATGATGTGATCCCGTTAATCAAATGACAACTCATGTCTATGGTTAGGAAACATAACCATCTTTGATTAACGAGCTAGTCAAGTAGAGGCATACTAGTGACACTCTGTTTGTCTATGTATTCACACATGTATTATGTTTCCGGTTAATACAATTCTAGCATGAATAATAAACATTTATCATGATATAAGGAAATAAATAATAACTTTATTATTGCCTCTAGGGCATATTTCCTTCAGTCTCCCACTTGCACTAGAGTCAATAATCTAGTTCACTCAAGAATGATTCTAACACCCATGGAGTCTTGGTGCTGATCATGTTTTGCTCGTGGAAGAGGCTTAGTCAGCGGGTCTGCAACGTTCAGATCCGTATGTATTTTGCAAATCTCTATGTCTCCCACTTGGACTTGGTCCCGAATGGAATTGAAGCGTCTCTTGATATGCTTGGTCCTCTTGTGAAATCTGGATTCCTTTGCCAAGGCAATTGCACCAGTATTGTCACAGAAGATCTTCATTGGTCCCGATGCACTAGGTACAACGCCTAGATCGGAAATGAACTCTTTCATCCAGACTCCTTCATTTGCTGCTTCTGAAGCAGCTATGTACTCCGCTTCACATGTAGATCCCGCCACGATGCTTTGTTTAGAACTGCACCAACTGACAGCTCCACCGTTTAACAAAAACACGTATCCGGTTTGCGATTTAGAATCGTCGGATCAGTGTCAAAGCTTACATCGGCGTAACCATTTACGACTAGCTCTTTGTCACCTCCATATCTGAGAAACATATCCTTAGTCCTTTTCGGGTATTTCAGGATGTTCTTGACCACTGTCCGATGATCCACTCTGGATTACTTTGGTACCTTCCTGCCAAGCTTACGACTAAGCATACGTCAGGTCCGGTACACAGCATTGCATACATGATAGAGCCTATGGCTGAAGCATAGGGAACATCTTTCATTTTCTCTCTATCTTCTGCTGTGGTCGGGCATTGAGTCCGACTCAATCTCACACCTTATGTAATACAGGTAAAAACCTTTCTTTGCACGATCCATTTTGAACTTCTTCAAAACTTTATCAAGGTATGTGCTTTGTGAAAGTCCAATTAAGCGTCTTGATCTATCTCTATAGATCTTGATGCCTAATATGTAAGAAGCTTCACCAAGGTCTTTCATCGAAAAACTCTTGTTCAAGTATCCCTTTATGCTATCCAGAAATTCTATATCATTTCCGATCAGTAATATGTCATCTACATATAATATCGTAAATGCTACAGAGCTCCCACTCACTTTCTTGTAAATACAGGCTTCTCCAAAAGTCTCATATAAACCCAAATACTTTGATCACACTATCAAAGCGTTTATTCCAACTCCGAGATGCTTGCACCAGTCCATAAATGGATCGCTGGAGCTTGCACACTTTGTTAGCTCCCTTTGGATCGATAAAACCTTCTGGTTGCATCATATACAACTCTTCTTCCGTAAACCCATTCAGAATGCGGTCTTTACATCCATTTGCCAAATTTCATAATCATAAAATGCGGCAATTGCTAACATGATTCGGACAGACTTAAGCATCGCTACGGGTGAGAAGGTCTCATCGTAGTCATTCCCTTGAACTTGTCGAAACCCCTTTGCGACAAGTCGAGCTTTGTAGACAGCAATATTACCGTCAGCGTCAGTCTTCTTCTTGAAGATCCACTTGTTTTCTATTGCTTGCCGACCCTCGGGCAAGTCAACCAAAGTCCACACTTTGTTTTCATACATGGATCCCATCTCAGATTTCATGGCCTCAAGCCATTTTATGCGAATCTGGCCTCACCATCGCTTCTTCATAGTTCGTAGGTTCATCATGATCTAGTAGCATGACTTCCGAACAGGATTGCCGTACCACTCAGTGCGGATTTTATTCTGGTTGATCTACGAGGTTACGTAGTAACTTGATCTGAAGTTTCATGATCAACATCATCAACTTCCTCACTATTTGGTGTAGATATCGCAGAAACTGGTTTCTGTGATAAACTACTTTCAAATAAGGGAGAAGGTACAGTTACCTCATCAAGTTATACTTTCCTCCCACTCACTTCTTTCGAGAGAAACTCCTTCTCTAGAAAGGATCCATTCTTAGCAACAAATGTCTTGCCTTCGGATCTGTGATAGAAGGTGTACCCAACTGTCTCCTTTGGGTATCCTATGAAGATACATTTCTCCGATTTAGGTTCGAGCTTATCAGGTTGAAGCTTTTTCACATAAGCATCGCATCCCCAAACTTTAAGAAACGACAACTTTGGTTTCTTGCTAAACCACAGTTCATAAGGTGTCGTCTCAATGGATTTCGACGGTGTTCTATTCAGCGTGAATGCGGCCGTCTCAAGAGCATAACCCCAAAACGATAGCGGTAAATCTGTAAGAGACATCATAGATCGCACCATATCTAGTAAAGTGCGATTACGACGTTCGGACACACCATTGCGTTGTGGTGTTCCGGGTGGCGTGAGTTGCGAAACTATTCCGCATTGTTTCAAATGTAGACCAAACTTCGTAACTCAAATATTCGCCTCCACGATCAGATCGAAGAAACTTTATTTTCTTATTACGATGATTTTCAACTTCACTCTGAAATTCTTTGAACTTTTCAAATGTCTCAGACTTATGTTTCATTAAGAAGATATACCCATATCTGCTTAAATCATCCGTGAAGGTGAGAAAATAACGATATCCGCCACGAGCCTCAACATTCATTGGACCACATACATCTGTATGTATGATTTCCAACAAATCTGTTGCTCTCTCCATAGTACCGGAGAATGGGGTTTTAGTCATCTTGCCCATGAGGCACGGTTACTTAAGTGCCAAGTGATTCATAATCAAGTGACTCCAAAAGTCCATCGATATGGAGTTTCTTCATGCGCTTTATACCGATATGACCTAAACGGCAATGCCACAAATAAGTCGCACTATCATTATCAACTCTGCATCTTTTGGTTTCAACATTATGAATATGTGTATCACTACTATCGAGATTCATTAAAAATAGACCACTCTTCAAGGGTGCATGACCATAAAAGATATTATTCATATAAATAGAACAACCTTTATTCTCTGATTTAAATGAATAACCGTCTCGCATCAAACAAGATCCAGATATAATGTTCATGCTTAACGCTGGCACCAAATAACAATTATTTAGGTCTAAAACTAATCCCGAAGGTAGATGTAGAGGTAGCGTGCCGACGCCGATCACATCGACTTTGGAACCATTTCCCACGCGCATCGTCACCTCGTCCTTTGCCAGTGTTCGCTTAATCTGTAGTCCCTGTTTCGAGTTGCAAATATTAGCAACAGAACCAGTATCAAATACCCAGGTGCTACTGCGAGCTCTAGTAAGGTACACATCAATAACATGTATATCACATATACCTTTGTTCACCTTGCCATCCTTCTTATCCGCCAAATACTTGGGGCAGTTCCGCTTCCAGTGACCAGTCTACTTGCAGTAGAAGCACTCAGTTTCAGGTTTAGGTCCAGACTTGGGTTTCTTCCCTTGAGCAGCAACTTGTTTGCTGTTCTTCTTGAAGTTCCCCTTCTTCTTCCCTTTGCCTTTCTTCTTGAAACTAGTGGTCTTATTGACCATCAACACTTGATGCTCCTTCTTGATTTCTACCTCCGCAGCCTTCAGCATTGCAAAGAGCTCAGGCATAGTCTTCACTAACCCTTGCATATTATAGTTCATCACGAAGCCTTTGTAGCTTGGTGGCAGTGATTGAAGAATTATGTCAATGACACAATCATCCGGAAGATCAACTCCCAGTTGAGTCAAGTGATTGTAATACCCGGACATTCGAGTATGTGCTCACCGATGCACCCATTCTCCTCCATTTTGCAGCTATAGAACTTATTGGAGACTTCATATCTCTCAATCCGGGCATTCTGTTGAAATATCAACTTCAACTCTTGGAACATCTCATATGCTCCACGACTTTCAAAACGTCGTTGAAGACCCGGTTCTAAGCCGTAAAGCATGGCACACTAAACTATAGAGTAGTCATCAGCTTTGCTCTGCCAGACGTTCTTAACGTCGTCAGTTGCATCAGCAGCAGGCCTGGCACCTAGCGGTGCATCCAGGACGTAACTCTTCTGTGCAGCAATGAGGATAATCCTCAGGTTACGGACCCAGTCCGTGTAATTGCTACCATCATCTTTCAACTTTGCTTTCTCAAGGAACGCATTAAAATTCAACGGAACAACAAAGACGAGCCATCTATCTACAAACGAGACATAGACAAGCAAGATACTATCAGTACTAAGTTCATGATAAATTTAAGTTCAATTAATCATATTACTTAAGAACTCCCACTTAGACAGACATCTCTCTAGTCATCTAAGTGATCACGTGATCCAAATCAACTAAACCATACCCGATCATCACGTGAGATGGAGTAGTTTTCAATGGTGAACATCTTATGTTGATCATATCTACTATATGATTCACGCTCGACCTTTCGGTCTCCGTGTTCCGAGGCCATATCTGCATATGCTAGGCTCGTCAAGTATAACCTGAGTATTCTGCGTGTGCAAAACTGGCTTGCACCCGTTGTAGATGGACGTAGAGCTTATCACACCCGATCATCACGTGGTGTCTCGGCACGACGAACTTTGGCAACGGTGCATACTCAGGTAGAACACTACTTGATAATTTTAGTGAGAGATCATCTTAAAATGCTACCGTCAATCAAAGCAAAATAAGATGCATAAAGGATAAACATCACATGCAATCAATATAAGTGATATGATATGGCCATCATCATCTTGTGCTTGTGATCTCCATCTCCGAAGCACCGTCACGATCTCCATCGTCACCGGCGCAACACCTTGATCTCCATCGTAGCATCGTTGTCGCGTTTCGCCATCTATTGCTTCTCGACTATCGCTACCGCTTAGTGATAAAGTAAAGCAATTACAGGCGTTGCATTTCATACAATAAGCGACAACCATATGGCTCCTGACGATTGCCGATAACTCGGTTACAAAACATGATCATCTCATACAATAAAATATAGCATCACGTCTTGACCATATCACATCACAACATGCCCTGCAAAAACAAGTTAGACGTCCTCTACTTTGTTGTTGCAAGTTTTACGTGGCTGCTACGGGCTGAGCAAGAACCGTTCTTACCCTCGCATTAAAACCACAACGATACTTCGTCAAATAGACTCCGTTTAACCTTCTCAAGGACCGGGCGTAGCTACACTCGGTTCAACTAAAGTGAGAGAGACAGACACCCGCCAGCCACCTTTAAGCACGAGTGCTCGTAGCGGTGAAACCAGTCTCGCTGTCGGTCCGGGCCGCTTCATCTCACAATACCGCTGAACCAAAGTATGACATGCTGGTAGGCAGTATGACTTGTATCGCCCACAACTCACTTGTGTTCTACTCGTGCATATGACATCAACGCATAAAACCAGGCTCGGATGCCACTGTTGGGGAACGTAGTAATTTCAAAAATTTCCTCGCACACAGGACCATGGTGATGGCATAGCAACGAGAGGGAGAGAAGTGTTGTTCACGTACCCTCGTGAGACCAAAGCGGAAGCGATCACAACGTAGAGGAAGTAGTCGACGTTCTCCTCGCGATCCTGCCGATCCCGATGCCGTTACTCCGGCACCTCCGAGTCGATGATGACATAGAGGAAGTAGTCAGACGTTCTCCTCGCGATCCAGCCGATCCCAGCGCCGTTACTCCGGCGCCTCCGAGTTCTTGGCACACGTTCAGCTCGATGGCGCTCCTCGGGCTCCGATCCAGCAAAGCTCGGGGAGAGGGAGTTCCGTCGACCTGACGGCAGGCGTGGTGACGATCTTGATGTTTCACCGACGCAGGGCTTCGCCTAAGCACCGCTACGATATGACCGAGGTGGAATATGGTGGAGGAGGGCACCGCACACGGCTAAGGAACGATCTCAAGGATCAACTTGTCTGTCCTAGGGTGCCCCCCCACCCCCGTATAGCCACAAGGGGGGGCGCACCATAGGGAGGGGGAAACCTACTCCAAGTAGGTTTCCCTCTCTTTTCCTTATCTTATTTGGAGGGGGAAGGAAGGAGTACTAGTATTAGGAAGTAGTACTAGTAGTAGGAATAGGAAGAGAGGAAGGAGAAAGGAAGGGGCGGCCCCCTCCCCAATTCGGATTGGGCTTGGGGGGGCGCGCCTCCCTTGTTCCTTCTCCCTTCCTCCTACATGGGCACAATAAGGCCCATATACCTCCCTTGGGGTTCCGGTAACCTCCCGGAGCTCCAAACTTCTCCGGAACCTTTCCGGTGTCCAAATATATCCGTCCAATATATTAATCTTTATGTCTCGACCATTTCGAGACTCCTCGTCATGTCCGTGATCATATCCGGGACTCCGAACAACCTTCAGTACATCAAAATACACAAACTCATAATATAACCGTCCTTGAAACCTTGCGTGCGGACCCTACGGTTCGAGAACAATGTAGACATGACCGAGACACATCTCGGTCAATAACCAATAAGCGGGACCTGGATGCCCATATTGGTTCCTACATTTTCTACGAAGATCTTTACCGGTCAGACCGCATAACAACATACGTTGTTCCTTTGTCATCGGTATGTTACTTACCCGAGATTCGATCGTCGGTATCCAATACCTAGTTCAATCTCATTCTTGGCAAGTCTCTTTACTCGTTCCGTAATACATCATCTCACAACTAACTCATTAGTTGTAATGCTTGCAAGGCTTATGTGCTGTGTAGTACCGAGAAGGCCCAGCGAGACCGCTCCGACACTCGGAGGGACAACCCCGACTCTCGACAGCCGCCAACCCAACAAGTACCTTTGGAGACACCTGTAGTACTCCTTTATGATCACCCAGTTACGTTGTGACGTTTGGTAGTACCCAAAGTGTTCCTCCGGTAAACGGGAGTTGCATAATCTCATAGTTACAGGAACATGTATAAGTCATGAAGAAAGCAATAGCAACATACTAAATGATCAAGTGCTAGGCTAACGGAATGGGTCATGTCAATCAGATCATTCTCCTAATGATGTGATCCCGTTAATCAAATGACAGCTCATGTCTATGGTTAGGAAACATAACCATCTTTGATTAACGAGCTAGTCAAGTAGAGGCATACTAGTGACACTCTGTTTGTCTATGTATTCACACATGTATTATGTTTCCGGTTAATACAATTCTAGCATGAATAATAAACATTTATCATGATATAAGGAAATAAATAATAACTTTATTATTGCCTCTAGGGCATATTTCCTTCACAGCCTTCCCTCCCAGCTTGGGGGGCAAGTTTCCTAGGGGGTGGGGGAGCCCAAACCCATCTAGGGTTTCCCCTGGCCGCCGCCCCCTCCTCTAGATCCATCTAGAGGGGCTGGCCCCCTCTCCCCTTCCCCCTATATATAGTGAGGGGTGGGAGGGGCAGCCACAACCTTCCCCTAGCGCAGCCCCTCCCTCCTTCAACACCTCCTCCTCCTCCGTAGTGCTTTGCGAAGCCCTGCCGGAGAACCACGATCTCCATCACCACCACGCCGTCGTGTTGTCGAAGTTCTCCCTCAACTTCTCCTCTCTCCTTGCTGGATCAAGGCACGGGAGACATCACCGGGCTGCACGTGTGTTGAACGCGGAGGCACCGTTATTCGGTGCTTAGATCGGAATCGACCGCGATCTGAATCGCTGCGTGTACGACTCTACCAACCGCGTTCTTGTAACGCTTCCGCATCGCGATCTTCAAGGGTATGAAGATACACTCCCCTCTCTCTTGTTGCGAATCTCCATAGATTGATCTTGGTGATGCGTAGAAAATTTTGAATTTGTGCTACATTCCCCAACACAACCCCCAGGTTTCGAAGATCCAAAGCATCCTGACAAAGTCTTCAGACTCAATAAGGCCATGCATGGCCACAAGCAGGCCCCTCGGGCGTTAGATTATACTTTGAAGGAATTCCTCATGAAGAAAGGCTTCAAACCCGGTTCACACGAGCCAACTCTTTTCACTAAATCTTATGAAGGTGAATTGTTTGTGTGCCAAATTTATGTTGATGATATCATTTTTGGCTGTACTAACCAACGATACAGTGATGAATTTGCCTATATGATGAGTGAAGAATATCAAATGTCTATGATGGGAGAATTGAAATTCTTTTTAGGTCTTCAAATTCGTTAACAGTGCAATGGCATATTCATATCTCAGGAGAAATACCTCAAGCACGTATTGAGGAAATTCGGCATGCAAGATTGCAAAGGGGTCAAAATTCCAATGCCCACAAATGGCCATCTATGCACTAATGAAAATGGTAAAGACTTCGATCAAAAGGTATACCGCTCCATGATTGGCTCTTTATTGTACCTATGTGCATCTTCGACGGATATTATGCTTAGTGTTTGCATCTGTGCCCGATTTCATGCTACACCGAAGGAATCACACCATAAGGCTGTGAAGCATATTCTTCGATATCTAGCTCACACACCAACACTTGGATTATGGTATCCCAAGGGCTCTTCGTTTGATCTCATTGGATATTCAGACTCTGACTATGCTGGCGATCGTGTGGACCGCAAGTCAACGTCAGGCACATGCCATTTCCTCGGACGATCTTTGGTCTGTTGGTCCTCGAAGAAACAGAACTGCGTATCACTCTCCACTGCAGAAGCTGAGTACATTGCTGCTGGATCGTGCTGTGCTCAATTACTATGGATGAAGCAAACACTCAAGGACTATGGCATCAACGTGAAGAATGTGCCTCTCTACTGCGACAATGAGAGTGCTATCAAGATTGCCCATAACCCAGTTCAGCACTCAAAGACAAAGCACATCCAGATTCGTCATCATTTTCTTCGTGATCATGTGTTGAAGGGCGACATCTCCATCGACCACGCAAGCACTAAAGACCAGTTGGCCGATATCTTCACTAAGCCCTTGGATGAGAAGAGATTTAGCAAGTTGTGGTGTGAGCTTAATATCCTAGAATCTTCAAATGTTCTCTGTAAAGGACACACATCCTAACACTAATGCTGACTTGATGACTTAGATGCGCAACACACGAAGTAACGTTTTTCTTCAATCAATGAGGACTAACCCTCTAAGTGTGAAGAAATTAACGAAGAAATTGATTCTCAGAGCCCTACAACAATTATACGCGGTGTCTGAATTCAGCTTTCTTATATGGTGGGTTACGCCACCAACCAAAGTTGAAAATCTTCAATTTGAGTTTTTCTTCGTTTTTGAAAATCCTCGGTTTTTCAAATTCTTCAACTTTGCATTGTCTTCACTCTTTCCGGCGTTGTTCTTATTTGAATATATATATATATATATATATATATATATATATATATATATATATATATATATATATATATTCTAATCCTGGGATTAGAATAACTATTTGGATCACGGACGGCCCTATAGAGGTTGAGAAACCCACCGGGCAGAAAAGCCCACCCACCTGCTGCCCGATCCCCACCCCCAACCCCACCCCACCCGCTGCCCGATCCCCACACCTCCCCCGGTCATCGGCCAAACGTCATGACCACCTCCTAGATCGCGCCGGCGCCGCCACCCTCCCTAGATCTCGCCGCCGGCGCCGCCACCCCCTGGATTTCTCCCACGCCGCCGTGCGCCTTCCCCGGAGAAACCCGCCGCCGCGGCCCTCCCAAGAGACCCCGCTGCCTTCCACCTTGCTCGTCCACCTCCGGGGTCCCGCTGCCGCATTCCCGCCATGGCCGCGCGCGGCCCTGCGCCACAACTGCCATCGCCGGAGATCCACCAGCCCCGTGACCTTCCTCCTCTGCCCCTGCGACCTTCCTCCTATCCTACTGCGGCCTTCCTCATCTACCGCCGCCAGGGTCCGAGGGAAGACGCACAAGCCCGCTGCCCCCTTACTCAAGCAGCCTCCTCCCGATGGAGACCAACCGTCGCGGAGCTCATGCCGTTCGGCATCGTGACCTCCGGCCATTCAACGATGGAGCTCCTGGATGTTCACCACTTCAGCCCGTCGCCGCCCTTGCATCACCTCCTCCGCCGGCGTTGAAGCCCTTGTCGGCCCTGTGGAACAAACTGGTGATGGGGTTTGAAGAGCCGCCCTCGGATCATTGGTGATCCTGCCTCCGTAGGCATCCGCTGGACGTACTGCTGCTTGTACCTCCCTTGAACTGCTAGCCACTCCGGCTGAATGGTAGATGTGCAGTGCGGTAGTTTGCTGTTTTGGTTGCAGCTTGCTGAATTTTGAAGTTTTTCCTAGTTGGTGCTATGAGCTAAAGCAGCTGTCGGTCGTCATGATGTGTCTCCGAGTCTGCTCCAGCTTGAAGACCTCCCCGGTGCTACATGTATCCTCCTGAGTGCTCTCTCTCTCTCTGTCTCATATTATGAGAAGTACATCTAAATCGGTTGAAAATGTTCAGGTATATCAAAATAATTAATTTTAGTATATGTTACACCGTATAGGAGAGTTGATGCTCGTCATGTATGTGCATATAGAGGAGTTCCCACCTACACATTTTTCTCTTGGTGGAGATGATACATTCTTATGTGTTAGAAGGGAGAGAGGGATTTGGTGGAATAGTTGATGTATTGCTTGAGCCTCGTGGGCATATATATAGGAGTACAATGATCTACTTGGAGTACAAGGCAAGCCAGAACAAATCCTAGTCTATCTCGTCTTTCCTAATAAACATTATACTCAACATCCCCCCGCAGTCACAACGGGAGCGACGCAGACGATGAGACTGGAGAAGAATCCGAAGGCAAGCCGACGGACACCCCCCACAGTCGTAACGGTCGATGCATCGCGGAGTTGTGGCTGGAGTGAAAACCGACGAGGATGCTCAAGCAGGCGGTAGCCCTTTGTGCCGTTTGTCGAGGTAGCCGAGAGCGTGCGTGGTGGAGCCGTGGTCGAGGTAGCCGTGCGAAGAATGCCGTGGTCGATGTCGAGTCGGGGTAGCCGGTGTCGAGAAAATCACCGTGGAGCCGCGGGCGCAAGGAGACGCCGAGTTAGTCGTGGGCGCAGTGGTGTCGAAGTAGTGGTGCGCCAGGAAGTAGATGATGTTGACGACGCGTCGCGCCGGGGTTGCCAACCCCGGGGACACATCGTAGACGAAGGCACGCGTCGGTGTTGCCAGCACCGGGCATGCGTAGACGGACGAAGACGAAGTTGACGAAGCGCCGCACCAGGCTTGCCGGGCCCAGGGACACGTCGTGGACGAAGGCACGCAGCGGTGTTGCCAGCACCGAGCATGCGTAGACTGGGACCTGCACAAGCTGTACGCCATGTCGAAGAAGTCAGAGAGGCCAGCAGAGAAGGACTCGACGACGGTTGCGGCGCCAATCGGCACGGGGCCAATGTCGCCCGCGGTTGTCGGAGTAGAGGAAGCGGTCGAGGTAGATGACGGCGACGATGGCGACGGGCTGGTGCTGGACGAAGACGAACGGGGTGGACGGGCGGCGGCAGCTATGAAGGTAGCCGCGGCGGCGGCCAAAGAAGAGCGGTGGTGGCGGCGGCTAGGTTAGGAGTGCGGCGGCGGTGCTCGAAGTAGGCGAAGAACCCTGACAGCGTGACGAAGACCGGCGTGGACGGTGGCATTCCCGCGCCAAGGAAGACGGCGCGGCGCATACCACGGGAAGTCGACGCGCGGTGACGATGAAGTGGACCGCGGGCCGCGGCACTACGGCCCGAAGGGGCGATGCAGCGGCGGCGGGCAGGTCGGGGCGATGGCGGGAAGACCTCGGGGCGGCGGAGACCGCGGGCAGCGTCGCGACAGCCCGAAGAAGCGGCGCGGCGGCGGCGGGCGCGAGATGGTGCAACAGCGAGAAAGCCTCGGGACGGCAGCGTGGACCGTGTCCACGCTCGCTACGGCTCGACGGGCCGACGCAGTGAAGGCGCGAGGGTCGGGGCAGCCATGGGGACGGCCTGGAGCGGACGGCCCCGGGGCGGCGGTGGACCGCGGGCCGCGGCACTACGGCCCAAAGGGGCGACGCAACGGTGACGCGGGTCGGTGCAGCCGGGAGGAGAACCACGGGGCGGCGGCGCTGCGGCCCGACTGGGCGACGCAACGGCAGCCCGATGCTCGATCGGTGGAGAGGCGCGCTGAACTCGGGGATGATCTTCACGGGACCTGCGGAGGCGCGCGTAACCGACGGGCCAGGTCGGTCGCGCGGCGTAGATGAGGCTGATCGCGGCGGCGGGCGGGTGATCAATCCGATCGCGCGCGACGACGGGGACGCCGCTCGATGGATGTGTGGTGGCGGCGGAGTCCTGGATGAGGCCGGCGACAGTAGGCGACAGGGCGGCTATGATTGCCGCCAAATGGCGCGAGGCCACCGGGTCGGGTGATGCAGGAGTCCTGGTCGGAGCAGGGCGGTGACGGCCGGCGCAGGACGACGGGCGGGCCAACGCGCGGACGACGGCCTTGAGGGTTGCGTATCACGCGAGGCCGCCGGGTCGGTGAAGTAGCCGGCCGGTCGCGCCTATGTCGGAGTAGAGGCGCGAGGTGTCGACGGCGGTGGTGGGCGACGCAAACCGATCCAGTGAATCGGAAAACCAAAAAGTAGACGTCGATCAAAGCGACCGGCGAGAGAGAGAAAACCCGGATCAAAGGATCGGGAAAAAGACTCTCTAGGGCAGCCGGCCAACACGGCCAGCGGACGAACCCTAGATACGGGCGGCGCGGCCCCCGACGGCGGTCATGGAGACCGACCGCCCCGGGGGCGGCGCGCAGGTGCGGAAGAGGCGGCGGCTAGGGTTTAGGATCGACTTGCGATACATACCATGTTAGAAGGGAGAGAAGGATTTGGTGGAATAGTTGATGTATTGCTTGAGCCTCGTGGGCATATATATAGGAGTACAATGATCTACTTGGAGTACAAGACAAGCCAGAACAAATCCTAGTCTATCTCGTCTTTCCTAATAAACATTATACTCAACATTATGTGTTCAAATGACGTGCAGGTTCAAGTACTATGTGTTTTTGTGTTATTCTATATCAGTCCAGATTCTCTCTCTCTCTCTTTCTCTCTCTCTAATTTGTTATTAACTCCATTCTTTAGCTTTGTATTTTTTGTTCGTTCCTGCCAAATTCCCTCATGTATTTTGGTGAGGGATACAAAGATTCACATAAATTATGTTGAAGTTCAAGTTAAAAAAAACTGGTGGTCTGATGTTTAAAAAAATTGGAAGCAACTTCACTATGCTCTCCAGCTATGACATCCTATGGATCTGCTGCTGCGTGAGCCCCTAGTGCCCTGCTGCAGCCTGTGGATTTTTGGTGAATGCACGAAATCCTGATACTACCAATAGAGAAGGAAAAAATCGCCACTGGACCTCATTTTGAGATAAATGGAACCAATTTAATAAACTTGGGAAGCCCACAGTGTGTCGCCACCAATTTCTTTTATAAGATGGTCGTGTGGTGGTCATGTGTACGTGCGTTCGGTATGCTCGTGCCATGGGTATGCTTTTCCTTTATTTTTTGATTAAATCTGAAGTTCATACATGCAAAAAAACAGAAGTTCAAAATATCTTATACAAGAAATGTTAGCATGCAAAATTCACATGCGAAAAATGTCTTTTCTGTGTGTACACGCACCAACATCACAAGTTCGGATGAGGAAAACTAATAAAATGAAACATAAAAATGTTCATTGCAACATTTTTGAATAAAAAGAGGCACACATCGTCAAAATATCTCACAATGGAAGGGCCAAATCAAAATTACAAAAATACTTCAAAAAACTTTATTAAAAACCAGTTTTCTATCATTTTAAATACCTAGAAATTCAAATAAAAATAATTAAGCGGTTCAATATTTACTAAGAACTCGGATCTTAATCAAAAATAAAAAATAAAATCAAGCAGTTCAAATAAAAAATGGAGCAGATCAAAATTTAGATAAAAAATGATTTTCCTTATTTCTAAAAGACGTAGAAGGTCAAATTAAAATAACCAAAAAATGGCTCGATATTTACTAGAAAACCACGTATTTTTTCCCGGTACTAAAGGAATAAAATTTAGAAGTTTAAATTAAAAGATAATCATTTTTCCCATTTCTAATAAAAACTAGAAGTCCATATGGAAAACCCAGATTTTTTCCCCATTTTTAAAGAAACCCAGAAGTTCAAATTAAAATAACGAAGCAGTTCGATGTTTATAATTAACAAAAATCGAATTTCTTCCACTACCAAAGAATAAATCGAGAAGTTCAAATTAAATATATTAAAGTAGTTCGATGTTTATACACAAAGAACAAAAACAAGCGTCTCCAAATTATTTCCGTTTCGTGCAAAAATAAAAGTATGAAGTTCAAATTCGAAAACTACGTTTGTTGTTTATTTTAAAACCATTTTTTAAGAATGAAACTAAGAAGTTCAAATTAAAATAACATAGAAGTTTCATAAAAAACTCAGATTTTTTCTCATTACTAAAGAAAGAGCCGAAGAAGTTCAAATTAAATTAAAGGGACAACAAAAAAATGTTAAAAAAGATTTCCCTGCTTTTTAAAAAACCAGAAGTTCAAACTAAAATAACAAAGTGGTTCGATGTTTATTAAAACATATGATTTTACTGTTATCAAAAAACGTAGATATCACTTGTTATTAAAAAAATCAACCATGAAGTTCAAAAATTTAAAAAAAATGTCAAATTTGATGTTTCTTTAATAGCCGAAAACAATTATTTACTCAAAAATAAAAAATTTGAAGTTCAAATTAAAAAACACACAAGTTCAAAGTATATTAAAGTCTAGGATTTACAGGTTCCAAAAACAAAAAAAACAACACAAAAACTCAAGAAATTCAATTTTAAAAAACATAGGAGTTTAATTTATATAAAAAAACTTAAGTTTTCTCATTACTAGAGAAACAAAACCAAGAAGTTCAATTGGAAAAAGCCGAGCAGGTAGATTTTTAATTGAAAATATCGGATTTTTCTAGTGGTAAAGAATAAAACAAATAAGTTCAATTAGAAAATAACGAAGAAGTTTGATGTTTCCACCAAAACTCCAATTTTTATATTTCTAAAGATACAAAAAGAAGTTCAAATAATAAAAGATAGAGTGGTTCAATGTCCATAAAAACTTGAATTTTTCCATTAATAAAGCCAAACAGAGAGAAGTTCAAATTGACAACTGCCGGAAATTCACGTACTGCGTCGTGTGCATTTCTTATGAAAAAAAATGAAAAAAAAAGGCAAAGGCTAATTTTTTTTGCTAGAAGTTCAATTGCTTGGCCTGGGAAGGTTCAAAAACTCTTGTGGGAGATGTTCACCATGTATTTACATGTTCAAAAACACACAAAAAGATGTTGTTTTTGGTGTTTTGAAATAACTCTCTTATTACATTGCATATTCGAATTAAAATGCTGTAAATTAAAAAAACCTCTCGTTCAACAACTTTCCAAAGGGTATATCATATGCTCTATTCCAAAACATATGGTTAAAACAAATTGGTGTATTTTTGTTTGAAACAAATTATTAACCGTAATAGGAAAAGTTGTCTCTTTTGAAAAGGTTTCTAAATGGTGTATCATTTGTGCAACTTCGATGAACGAGTGAGGAATCATGAACAATAATCCATGACAGAAGTTCAAAGTGAAAATAGCGGGGAGTTCAACTACTACACGAGATGCGTTTCAGATGAAAATAAAAAAGTTATAGCCGTTCGATGTCTATAAAAAACTCAGATTTTTTATGTTACTAAAGCGAAACAGATACGCGACCTAACTAGAAAATAGGTATATCTGTTTCGTATGCATGGTGTGCATTTCGTATGAGAAAAAAAAGAAAAAAAAGGCAAAGTTCAAAAATTTGTTGCTAGAAGTTCAACTACTTGGCCCGAGAAAGTTAAAAATTTTCTTGTGAGAGAGGTTGAACAAAAATACATGACAGAAGTTCAAGATGAAAACAACGAGAAGTTCAACTACTACACAGAATGTGTTTCAGATAAGAATAAAAGAATAGAAACCAAAAAACTTAAGAGGTTTGTTGAAAGAAGTTCAAGTGCTCTGTCCGGGGAAGTTCAAAAATTCTCGTGGGAAAGGTTCATCTTGTATTTCCATGTTCAAAAACACAAACAAATTGTTTTTTTGCATTTTAAAATAATTCTCTCAATCCACAAAGAAGTTGTAGTTATTATTTGGGAACAATTTGATTTCATAAAAAAATTCAAATTATAAAAATGGAAAAAGTTCATGTACTACATGGTATGTGTTTAATTTGAAAAAATGAATTAAAAGGCAAGGTCTAATTTTTTAAAGAAAACTCAAATTTTCCTCGTGATAGAAAACTAAGATTTTCCTCGTTATTAAAGACTGGAAACAAGAAGTTCAACTTTTAAAAATAGCGCGCTTCAAAATTTCATAAAAAAGATTAAGAAATAAAACCAGGAAGTTAATATTAAAAATATGGAGAAGTTCGATGATTATAGAAAACTCAGATTTTCCTGGTTATTAAAGAATGGAAACAAGAAGTTCAAAAATAAACTAACAAGAAGTTCAACTAATAAAAATAGAGGGCTTCCAAAATTCATAAAAAAGATTAAGAAAATAAAATTAGGAAGTCCATATTAAAAATATGGAGAAGTTCGATGATTATAGAAAACTCAGATTTTCCTCGTTATTAAATAATGGAAACCAGAAGTTCAATAATAAAAAACAAGAAGTTCAACTTTTGAAAATATAACGCTTCAAAATTTCATTAAAAATGGTTAAGAAATAAACGAGGAAGTCCATATTATTAAAAAGATAGAGAAGTTCCATGATTATAGAAAACTCAGATTTTCCTCGTTATTAAAGAATGGAAACAAGAAGTTCAAAAATAAAATAAAATAAAGTTCAACTATTAAAAATTGAGCGCTTCAAAATTAATAAAAAATATTAAGAAAATCAGATTAAAAATTCATAAAATAACTCAAATATTTTCACGTAACCGAGAGAAGATCAGGTTGATAATTGCGAGAAGTTCATGTACTACACGGGTGTGCATTTTGTATTAAAAAGAATAAAAAAGTAAAGGCTACAAGTTTTGTTGTTATAAGTTCAAGTCCTTCGTCGGAGAAAGTTAAAAAAAATATTGTGAGAGAGATTTGTACAAAAGGAATATCATTTGTGTAACACTGACGAATGGATGGGAAAATTACAAACAAAATACGTCACAGAAGTTCAACTGAAAACGACAGGAAGTTCAACTACTATAGTGGATGAATTTCAGATGAAAAACTACTAAAACTGTCACGGATATGAAAAAACGTTCAACACGGGAAAGTTGCGTGTTCACATAAGCTTTCCACTGGTATATCACTTGCTGAATTCTGGCGAGTGTTCTGATGAGTGGATGGAGAGCTACGGGCAAAAAAAGCACGTGAAAAACAGAGTGAAGTTCAAGTAGGCATGCCGAGAAGTTCAAGTTCTTCACGCGGTGCATTTTCGAAGAATCTGTTTCGCGATATCTGAATTTTCGGCTTTGCCGCTCAAACCGTTCCGCATCCCACGACAATACTTATCTACTCACCCACGATCCTACACGATCGCCACCTCTCAGTACATGGGTGACACATGTCAAGCGAATGAGAAGGGCCAGGGGCACGTTCGTCCGATTTCCTCGGGCGTAAAGTTTTTCACTCCCACTATAAATACCCATGCCTCTTCCTCACTTCGTTTTTACCCCGCTCACTCTCACTCCCGCTCGAGCTTCTCAAACCCTAGCGCCGCCACTACTTCATAGTCGCCGGTGAGGAAGAGCTTCACTGCCTCGACCTCGTCGTCGTTGTACTCGCGCCGGTTGCGGATTTCTTCACCCCGCCGCCGCCGTAGCCGTCTTCCTCTGCCGAGTTAGGGCGTGGAAGATCTGAACTGATGAACTTCACATCTACTCTTCCCAGTTCGTCGTGTTCTTCATCAAGGGTAATTAAAAGTTACTTTTACTGCCCTCTTTGATTCATATGTTTTGTTGAAAATCTTCAAAGGTGTTTATTCTTCAAATCTTCACACACATGAACACCTCACATGTCATCTGCTCTTCATTCATTTCTCTAAGCGATGATTTTCTTCAAGATTCCTCAATTGTGTGGATTTTCAATATGTACAACTCTGGAACCTAAGATTAAGAACGCTTAGTGAAATTCTTCAAGACTCATCTAGTCAAATTCCTCAAACCTATTCTTTTTGAAAATCTTCTGAGAACGCATATCACCTCTCCAAATTCCTCGCAACTATACTCTGTTCACAGGTACTAATGTCCGCTACTGAATCACTAGCTTCTCATCAACTTAACTCATTTGCAGCGTTCCTCGAAGAAAAGTTGCACACCTCTTCAGAAACTTCAGTTGTTCATATTCCTCAGCTGAAGAAAATGGCTAATGGAAAGAAGCCACAGAAGGAAGGAAAGAGGCCTGAGGTCAATACTGCTGTCGAGATCCTTGAGGACATATACAAGGATTACTGCACTCCGGATAAGGCCAAATTTGGCAAGGAGGACAAAAATCAGCGCAAGGTGCGCATACAGAGGATCGAGAGGAGATGGGCACGGGAATGGAGGGAGTACAGATATGTTACTCCCAAGTATATGAAGAAATTCGCACTCAACCCTCCATGCCCAAGACCTCCAATGGCACCTGGCCAATTGGCAGATCCCACCAGCCTCAAGCGCGGTGAGGATTATCCTAATGAATGGGCAAAGCGCCAGGCCAAACTGGCCAAACAAGAAAAGGAAGAAGTGAGGAAATTCAATGAAGACTCTGCTGCTGCTGCTACCGCTGCAGAGGCCTCTTCTAGTAAGCCGAAGAAGGCGATGCCTAAGAAGCCTGCACATAAGCCAAGTGCTTCACCATCAATGCCCTCACGGACAAGTTCCTCAGCAATGCCCTCACGGCCAGATTCTTCAGAGCCCTCACGGCCAATTCCTCAGACTGCTCCTCCTCCTTCAAAGTCCTCAGCTCCTCCGACAAAGTCTTCAGCTGCTCCGACCAAATCCTCTGCACTTGTGCATCTCGCCACATGCCAAAGCACAGACATCTCAATTGCCTCAGGAGCATCTGCAAGTTCCTCAGCTGGCCCCTCTCTGCTGAAGAAAAAGGCCACTGCTGGACGAGGCCTTCGACCAAGTCCTCACAAGAAGCAGGTCGCCTTCCAAGTGCCCTCTGATGACGATGAGGCTGATGATGAAGAACTTGCCAAAATCATTATAGATGGGCAGGCCAGGGCTACCAGAGCCAAAGGCAGCAATGTGCCACTGCTATTGGATCCAAAGTTGATCCTCGACTTCATTGACCTATGGCACAAGGACCTCACTCCTGGTCAAAGTCATGTTATGACTGCCTTCATTAAGGAAGAGAAGTGGAAATTTGAAGAAGGCAGAAGACTGAACAAAGCGCAGTATAAGAAGCAGCGCTACCTCAAGGACAATGTCCTCACTCTTACCCCTGATCAACTTGTTGCCTTGCAAGCTGAGATCAAGCAACTGAGTGATGAATTCGGTCGCTACTATGCTGATTGGAAGGGCGCCAAGGTCCGGTTCATCAATCTGACGAAGAAATTCACTTCATGTGTTGCTGCTCCTGTGCACATTGAAGTTACTCCGGCTGAAGCATCTGGTCAGCCCACTGAAGAACATGCCAGCACCGCTAATGAGAATCAGGCTGCTGAAGAAAATGAAAGTACCAGGGCTGATGACTGCATTCCAGCCGATGAAGAAATTGCCAAGGCATCCACTAGTGGTGCGCCTGAAGAAAGTGAAGAAGTCAGGGCAACTGCATCAGTTGCGCCAGAAGAAACTGCACCAAATTCCTCTGCTCCTCCTGCGCCTACACTAACTCCGATCCTTCCATCTGCATCAGATGCGAAGAAGACCAAGGCTGCAGAGCGTGCCGCTATGAAGAAAAGGAAGGCATCAACTTCATCAGATTCTTCAGCTCCGAAGAGGATGAAGCCTTTGACAAGCTCATTTCACAACCCAATTGATGTCGTTCCTATCTCACTCATGCCATCAAAGGACCTTGTTCCTTTTGGTGAAGATTATGTGATTCCAAGCGAATATGATGAAGAGAATCCTTCTGCTGCTTTGTCAAAGCAGTTGGATGAAGAAATTGAAGTGGATGAAATCCCTTCAACAACAGTTGTCTCCTCGCCTATGCCTCAGTTCACTGCTGAAGAGGCCGGCGTTGAAGAAATGGAAGATGAGGATGTGGACATTGGCTGTACCACACCTGTGCTAAATGATGACTTTTGGAAAAGTCAGCACCCCAACTCTCCAATGTTCACTCCACTTCAAGCAATTCCTCAGTCTCCAGCTGCTACTAAACTACAAGTGGGATCTTAAGAACCTCATGAAACCCCATCTGTCCATGAAGATATTCCAGCCACTAGTGCTGAAGAAATTGTAAATGAAGAATTGAACACCCAGGCTGCAGCTGAAGAAGAGCCTCAAATTCCTCAGTCTGTGGATCCTGAGATTGTGATTCCTAAGGTGGTGATGCAATTGACTGACACTCCTCAGCCCAAGCAAAAGGATCCCTTCTCAAAGAAGCAGAAATTCAAGGCTGATGACTTCTTCGGCGAGCATGTGTTCTTCACTGATTTCAACCCTTATGACAATGCTCGTCTTAGAATGAAGCGCTTCTGGACTGCCAGCCAGGCCAGTTTCTATTCTTCTCTGCTCTTCAACAAGGACAAACTCTTCGACCACGAGCATATTCCTCACATGGGCATGGAATCAATACCTTGCTTCTCTCAAGTCCTCAGTATGCTTCATGATGCAGGCTTGCTCAACTTTTGCTCAGACATAGTTCATTGGAATGAAGAGCTTATTCTTCAGTTCTACGCAGCGCTGCACATCACAGGTGATGCTGATGATATCAACTCTTGGGTGTTGGAATGTATGACCGAAAACACTCACTATAAGGCACCGGCCTCTGAATTACTTCATGCCCTGCCAATCAGTCCTCCACCTGAAGGTGCTCGTTGTCTGTACAAAGAGCCTGAACTCACTGCTCATTACATGCAAGTGCTCAAGAAGCCTCTGAAGCCTGGTCAAGCCCCAAGGACCAAATTCCTCGTGAAGGAAGTGTCATATGTGTCAAGAACCATCTATCGCATTCTGACGAAGACTATAAGTCCTATCAAAGGCCACGACTCATCCGATGAGGAAATTAATTACATGATGAAGAATATGCTATTCAACATCATGCACGGCATCCCTATAAATTATCATGATTTCTTCATGAGGACTCTGGCAAATGATGCACTTTCATCGTTTGAGCTGAAGCCTTATGCTCCTTGGATTATGAGATTCCTCAGAACAAGGTCTTCACTCAACTACAAAGCTGACTTTCAGAATCACTTCAGCTACTTTCCCCCGATTGAAGTCCTCAAGCAGACATATTCCTCAGCTGATGAGAAGGGCAAGGCACCAGCTGTTATCGATGAAGGTATTCGTCCATTGGATGGTCAGTTCCGCAAAGCTGCATCTTATTCCACCAATGATGACTCTGCCACTCATGATTACGCTGCCAATGCATCCAAGCCAAATCCTCAAGCCACTGCTCCTCGTGTGATGTCTGACCGTGAGCTGCTTCTTAGTCTTCACCAGAAGGTGGATCGAAACCAGAAATGGGTTAAGCGTCAGTTTGGCTCTATTCTTCACAACATGACTTCTACACGTAATGCAGTGAAGAAAAACCATTACTACCTCCATGAGGTTTTTGATCACACCTGGGCTATTCTGTCACATCTCTATGGTGAAGAAGATCTGAAGCAAATGGGCTTCAAGGAAGATTTTGACTGGTCTGCTCATCCACCGAAGAAATTCAAGAAGGTAAAGGTTCCTTCCTTGGTCGCCAGTTCATATTCCTCATCACGCGACACGGACGACTTTGAAGACTTGGACGACACTGATGCAGGCCCTACAATGACTCAAGACCCCAACAACGCTGGCGCTCCTCCATCTACATGATATTCTTCAGGGGCGTTAGTCCTCATTTTCAACCCTTTTGGTCATTCGATGGCAAAGGGGGAGAAATTTGAGTTAGTCTTCAAGCGGGTCTATCTTATATGGACGTTTTTTTCTAAGTTACAACTCTCGTTCTTTTGATGACTTTGCTGGATCGAGTTGTAATCTTAAACTCTATGGTGGCCTGGTACTTTTGCTGAGTTCTTCTGCATGCTTATTCCTCATTAATGTCAATGCACGCATGCTGAATTACATCAGTCACCATATTTCATCATGCATTTCAAATTCTTCATATTATATTTCAAATGCGTGTATGAATTACAAGATATAGGGGGAGATCTCCATGATTATACTATTCAAGAGTGCATTGCTTCAAAAGCAAATTCCTCACTATGCACATCTTCAGGGGGAGTTCTTCTATATCTTGCAATCAAATTCCTCAACATCAGTGTTTACACTTCATATAGATATATCCCCGTTGAAAACTTAACCTATATTTTCATCAATAACCAAAAAGGGGGAGATTGTAAGTGCATCTAGTGCCCCTTAGTGATTTTTGTGTATTGAAGACTTATAGGTTAAGGGACTGATGCGTTTGTGAGTATACACAGGTCTATAAGTCTATGAGGAGTTTGATATTTACAGAGAAAGTCGACCCCTAAAAATGAAGTTATTCAATTGAAGACTTTGGATTTCTGAAGACTTTCTGAAGACTTTGAAAGTGAAGAAATTGGTGTGACCTTGAAGACTTAGCAATCATTCGAGGAACATGAAACGTGAAGACTTTTGTTTTTCATAGTTTCATTTTCTCTTTCTTGAGTCATAGGAAACGCCGTACTGTTAAAAGGGTCAAGGAAATAGTAAGGAAAAATTTCCATGTGATGCTCAACTCAAAATCCTACACCTACCAATCCCTTCGAGTGAAGCCATTGGAAATCTCATACAGTTCAGTCAATTTCTTCAGTAATAGAGACGAAGTTCTTCTGGTTACTGAGGAATTTGTTCTGACTGAGGAGTTAGGAATTCGCCAGTGCGGATTGCCTACACAATGAGGAACATGATAGCCCTGAGGAATTTGAGAGTCAAAATTCCGACCGTTGTTGTGCTATGCGCTAGCTATCCCAAAATATCTACCCACCTAACGGTCATATCATTGAATGGCATTTATGTCTTATCATGTCGGGATGCTCCCTAGGCTATAAATAGATGCCCCTACAACCACTAGTTGGTTGGCTGCTCCGAGAGAAACTGACACTTGTCATTTGAGAGCATCCCATCCTCCGAGGACTTTGAGAGAAAATCATCAAGTGAGAAAAACCCAAACCCAACACACCTACAACCCAAAGTGATTGAGCATCACTGAAGAGATTGATCCTGCGTGGATCCGACGCTTGTTACCTTTGAAGACTGTGCTTCTTCCAGTCGGTTAGGCGTCATGGTCTAGAGCATTCAAGAGGAATTGTGGATCGTCGAGTGACCTAGTCTGTGAAGGTTTGGAAGTCGCCTGAAGACTTACAGTGAGTGTTTGGGCGAGGTCTGTGTGACCTTAGCTCAAGGAGAATACGGTGAGGACTGTGTGTCCGGGACTGTGTGTCCTCAGGTTTAAATACCTAGCCGCTCCAACCAGACGTACAACTGAGACAGCAGTTGGAACTGGTCTACCAAATCATTGTCTTCACCAAGCTTACTGGTTCTATTTCCTCAACTCTTTCATTTCCTCATTTTTGTTGTTGTGTGCTTGTTCATATCTGTTTGAAGACTTTGAAGACTTTCTCAATTTCCTCAGTTCAATTTCTTCAGTCTGTCCGTCTTCATCCTGTGTTATCCCGTGCTTACGCTTTCTGTACTCTATGTTTGTCTTCATTTCATCACGATGACTATGTTTATATTCTGTTGTGTTTACTTTTGAGTACTTATTCCGCTGCAAGTACTTCTTCATTTAGGAATTTCCTCACCAGCAAATCCCTCAATGAAGAATTCATAAAAATCGCATATTCACTCCCCCTCTAGTCGATATAACGCACTTTCAAAAGTTGACCTTCTAGTGCACTTGTAAGAAAATCTGAGAAACCCTCGTTGACTTCAGGGCAGAAAGTTCAAAATTTAATGTCAAATAGGTGTGAATATTGTTTTTATTTTTGCCCATAAGTCAACCAGAGTTTTTCTTCACGAAAATTTATATACATGTGCAAAAAAAAAGTCAAGCCAAAAAATAGGTTCTATATTTTTTTGACCTTTTCTATAACTATTAATCTTTTTTCCAATACAGGTGTATATACACCCAGAAATAAAAGGGCATTTCCCTTTTGTTTACAGACTATCCAAATAAAATGGTTAGAGTTATGTGCCCAAGAAATAACTTTTTGTAAGTATTTTTGAAGAACTACTCTATCTGCAAGTCCTCCGATATATTTACTTTCCAAAAAAACTCACTCCGGATATGAACCACTAAACTTTTCGTACACTTATAAGCTCTTTTAAACTTCTTTTTGTAGGTAGTCAGAGTTATATTGTAACAACAATCGACTTTTTCAGCGCCAAAAAAAACAGTCTTCTTTCCGCACAACAGCAACAATGTAAGGTGATAAGATTGTTCAAATTCGCACAATGCCCATAATAATTACTCCTTCAGTCCCAAAATAAGTGTCTCAAACTTAGTACAACTTTGCTCTAGAGCTAATACAAAGTTGAGACAGTTATTTTGGGACGAAGGGATTATTATGCAAGAGGAAAGTACAAGGTTGCTGTCAGATTTCCTTTTTTTTTAACCTGAAACACCAAGTCATTCATGGTCTCTACGGATCTGCAGTATCAGACGGTGGCGTCAGAATTCAGGCATACTACACGTGACACCATGGTGTTGAAAGCCTGTCCGAACTCCAACTTTTGCAAACCTGGGATCATTGGCAAGTTGGCATCGGCAATCTGCTTCTTGGCATCAGTTAGTACGTATAGCAAATTGTTGACACCAGATTTTGGCATGGTCAAAAACATAATTAAGTAGGCCTTAAATGGAGAAGTGCTCAAAGCGAGAAAGTTCCGTATCGTCAAAAGGAGAAACTTTGATATTTGGACCGTAGCCATCCGATCTCATCTCTAAGGCCGAAGTTGTGTTTGAAATATTCAGATTTTGTATTCAGAACACTATTCCGCTTATTACGCCCCCAAGATGGCCTCATATGGGAAAAGTTTCTACACGGATTGTCTTCGTCTCGTCGAAACAATCAATTTTCATATAATAAACGCCTTGTTCAAGAATTCATCCGATTAACCAGTTAACTTACGATTAATCCCTACTCGTAGGGTCACTGAGTACCCGATAAACCGCTAAATCGTCTGATTAATTGATTAAATGGCCGATTAACTTGCCAACTAGCATATTAATCCCATACTCGCCAGCTAACCGAGCAGCTACCAGTTAACGATTTCCTCAACAATGAATAAACGTCTAAATTGGAGATCGTATGCAAAAGTTAGAGCCAAAACTGTGTGCTGCACAAGTCTGCCCCGGAAGTTCCGGGCGAAACTTCCGGCGAGGTTCCGAGCTAAACAGAAACTTTGCACATGGTGCGCCCCGAAAGTTGGAATTTCAACATTATTTGCAGATTTGTGGGGGCGATTTCGACATCAAGATGACCTCGGATTAAAAAGGGATCAAGTAAGGAATTTTTCTGCATTGTAAGATCTACAACTTTGCTTTTGGGACCATCGCGATCCGACGCCATATGCGACCTGCAGGGGGTGTGCAAGAGGGCTACTTGATGTAATTTTAGCCCAGAAGTTCCGGGCTGACCGGAAGTTCCGCCCCTCGTAGTCCGAGTTAGGTTATCTTTTGATGTTTTGAACGGGATTTGAGTCCTTTTCTTGTACGGAAAGTCCAGCCGCCTCATATATATGTAAGAGGTGACGGCCGATTGAATAACAACATACAATCGAACAATCAATCTATCATCTTTTACCTTTACCTTTATCTCTCTCCCTTGTTCTTCTTCTTCCTCGTTCTTCGTTCGTTCTTCTAGTTGCAGGGCGGCGATCCACGAGGCCCTAGGAGTGACCAGGTCGACCTAGGGCAGCCCATAGCCGCCGCGCGCCCTGACGGGGTCCCTCCCGGGCGTGTGGGGTTTCGGGTCTACAAAAGCGCCTGCCGGATTGTCTTGCGTACCGCGCTTCCGGCGGGTCTCCTTCGACGTGAGCTGCGGTGCATCACCCCCGGCGTCGAGGGTACACGGTGACGTGTTCGTGTGCGAACACACTTTTTGGTGACTCCGCTGGGGACGAAGCTTTGAACGGTCTCCGGCCCGTTCTTGCTAAGAAGAGATCTTCATCTAGGGTTTACAATCTACAAAGGTAATATGAATACCGAGTTCACATATGTAGATACAAATAATGCATATGTTGTTGCTAGATATCTAATGAGCATAATGTATCGGCTAGCCCTAGTTTTATCGATCATGCATCTAATTATGTGCAACGGCCGATTCAAAATATTCTTCATGCTTCAACTTTATATAATTTTAGTAACATGCAACATATGTATCCCAACTCCCATGCATCGGCAACCCCACAAATCTATATGCCGATGAACAACATGATGAGTTCGGTTAATCAAATTGAAACACCCCATGTAGGAACTTTCAATGGCATGCAACATAGTGTTTCATCTTTTTATTCATCGGCAACTAATTTGCAACATGTTAATCCAAACATGCCAGTGGATAGGGGGATTGGCCATGCTACTACTAGTTATTCGGCCAATTACCCTCAAACATCATATGCTACACCTCATGCTACTAGTTTTTTGGCACCATACGCAACTATTGATGTCCATAATTCGGCTCTGCACCTTAATGGTCATGGCCGAAAAAGTGAAACTTCTACAGGAGCACAAATGCCTTCACCTACTACCATGGCATATCATGTGCCCCCTACACAATTACAGAATTTCGGCAACATCTCATTGCCGAAAGAGTCTAAAAGCATTGGGGGGCAACCATATCCAGACTGGGTGATTGAGAACAAGCTTACATTCTCTTGGGATTTGTGCAACTCTATTCGCCAGGAACTAATATAAGGCGGGAAGCCTCATGATTTTGCTGTTGTAAAAGCTAGAGTTGTGCAAATGATGCAGTCGCCCAGTGTTGTACCATCCAGTGTACCACCTAAACAATCGCAAAGTTTCGGCACCTCATTGCCGAAAGAGTCTCAAAGTATTGGGGAGCAATCTCATGGCGAGTGGATGGAAATTGAGATGAAAAAGTTTAAAGCTCGCCAAGCTGAGATGTGGGCTAAAATTAGACGAGAGCGAGAAGCCTTGCAAATAAAAAAGATAAAGTTATTGATTCAGGTAACAAAGAAAATTCGGTTATTAAAAAAGCCGAATCAAGTAGTATATATTCTGAGTCCATCAAATCCAAAGAGGCAAGCATTATTGAGAAAGGGCATGGAAAGCATAGCAAAACAGCCATACTTGATTTTTCTGAAGTCAATGAAACCTACTTCCTACCCTATGAGTTCCGTGCCATTGACAAGCCTCAAGGACAAGAACAAGTAGCCGAACAAAGTTCGGCTGACATGGATCTTCAAAGCAATGATGCATGGAATCAAGAAAAAGATGATGACAAGGTGTTGGGGAGCCATCCAAAGACGGAGCAAGATGTTCTTCAAGTGGCACCACCATCATGCTCTCCCAACATATTTGAAGAGGTATGCATAGCGAGTAATTTACCTATTTTCAGATTTGGTCGCAACTTCATTATTGATGCATCTATAAGAAATATTATTATAAGTAATTTCGAAAGACCAATGAAGAAGGGTAATTTACTTGTTAGCAATAAAATTGTTATGGAACATATCGGTCAACCCATTGCTCCATTTATAAAGACCGATAATGACTTATTGTTACAGCCAAAGCTTTCCCTGTTGCTTTATCTAAAGTTCATATCTAGTTGGGTAGCTTTGCTTATTTCGTACTTGGCTTGCACTTGGTCTCAACTGAGGCATGTATGTTCTAAATATCTTCGTTTCAGAAATTTAAAGCCAAGCATAAATTCTATTGAGAAAACCGATGCTAATATAATATCTTATCCAAAGACATCAGAGATAGAGTGGAAAACACAATGCATAGCCGAATTGGGAGATTCCAAATCTGAACCATTAAACTTGCTTATCTCCAAAGCCGTTCAAACAGCAAGATCGGCTAGAAAACAAGAAGTATACCTTCAATTCAAGCATGTGTGATCAAATATTTGATTTGTTGCTGAAAAATAATTACATTACAATTCTTGATCACCATGTTAAGCCATCAATCCAAGGACGAATGTATTGTAAGTTGCATGATTCGTCCAAGCATAATTTTGAGGATTGCAACATGTTTCGTCAAATAGTTAAATCGGCCATTGAAAAAGGACGATTGAAGTTTGTTGAAACACCCAGAGATGACCAGTCTATTCTGATTGTTCCCGATGGCAAAAAGTTTTTGCATCAGCTGCTTCAAGCCGATCCATTTAAAGAGAATGTAAAAGATGCAGGTGATGGGATCAAGCTTTCAAGTAAAGAAGTTGTTGAAGAGCATAACGAACATAATCTTGAGGGCGAGAATTCCATCGAAGCTACAATGGAGACGCCAAGGACTGGGGGCAGCAAGAAAATCCAATGATCGATGAAAGCAAACCAAATGAAAACAAAGGACGAAATAAGCGCAAGTGTAAGAGATCAAAAATCACCTTCGCTGAACTATTGGATAAATATCAAAAGAAGAGTGAAGAGAAGAATGCTTATCGGCCAAATCATGCAAAGAAATCAAGATCACCCCCAAGGCGCAAATATGAGGATCGGTATTGGCAAAGTGAGAATTTTAATGCAACGTATTCATATCCTTATTTTGCATCGCCAATGCCAATGTCGTGGATGCCTCCCTATGCTCATATAGATCCATATCCATCATGGGATAGGTATGATACAAGTGCACATTCTCCATCTTATTTTAGATCATCTCACCAATATCATGCAGCTCCAAGAAGATCAACATTTGAACAATCACATGTTAAAGACCGTTTCAATCATAACGAATCGGTACAGAGCTCAAGGAAGAAGAAAGAGGTGGTCAAGCAAGTTTACCGTGTTAAAAGAGATGGTCGTAAGAGTGCAACTTCAGATTTGATCTCAAATAAAAAAAGAGGCAATTAAAGTGTTGACATTGGCTACTAAAGGCAATGAGACGAAGCAACCAATTATCGAGAGTCAATGTGCCAAATCTGAAAAAGATAAGTTAAGAGTACACAAGGTAAAACAAGAATTGCCATTACTTCAAACAAAATCACAGCCGGGGTGCCCACTCGGCTTATCATATTGGTTAACAAAGGAATTACAAAAACTTAGTGCACAAGAGCTGAAAAAGAAGAACATGGCATGGGTTCCCAAGAGGAGCAGTCAAAATAAAAATGATGTGCAGCCTTCTATTGCAACAAATGTTACAAAAGTGAAGAAAGAGAAGGATGGAAGCCAAAAACAATTAAGTCGAAGGTTTGAATCACCCCATCAAAATCTTCGGTTAGCACATCATCCATATTCTTCAACCATACCATTGATGCCTTTGCCATGGAATTCATCATCAGGTATGATAAATTACCCTTCCTGGATTTATTTTGATCCATGGAAGCGACATAATTTTCTGCATCATGAGAGGGTATTACCAAATCTCTATATATTTTATTAGCTACATTTTTTTCTTGCTAATCCAAAGAGCCGAAATATTTGATTGCTATTTCATTTGTTTATTTCGGCTAAACATGATTTGGTGAATGAATTCTACATGGACCTTATGTTAATGGCCGATATTTATCTCTCGCCCTAAGAATATGTCAAAGCATGGTTGATGTAGTATCCTAACATCTTCCTTAGTTCAATTAGAGGCCAAAACGAGGTACATGTTCATTGATATTGCCCTTGTCTTTCTAGTACTATGGAGATTATTTTCGATGGTTAAATTTGTGGCAATGGCCAAGGTGTTGGTGTTATTTATTTATCTCCATATGGAGCTATTTTGTGAAGCCTCATGGCGCTTAAAATATTTTTGCACAATGATCAAAGCCGAATATGCAATGTCATTCGGATTGGAGCTTTGCCTTGCTATAGGTGCTATACATATTGAGGCTTCCGGTGATTCGTTATTAGTAGTGCAACAAATATCCAATGGTTATCAATGTTTTGACGAATCACTTATAGTTTATCTGTTGGTATGTCTAGATGCAAGATTTACCTTGGGTTGCTTTAAAATTGTTCATATATCTAGACATGACAATTCGAAAGAGTTGGCACAGCAAGCATCCGGCTACTATGTTAACCATGGTGTATTGCATTTCTATGAATAGCCGATGCTAGGTCTTGTCAACATAGGTAAGGCCGAATCGAAGCCCACCGCTTCGGCCACTAATGAGGCTTGAGCATTGTTTGTTGTTCTGTCAGTTCGCTTCAGAGGTTTGGAAAAAGGTCAAAAAATGGTTCGACATCCACCTATGTTGCAAGAACTTCCATTCAACTAAACAGTGGCTATTCAATTTCATTGACAGAGCATCACCGGAGCAGTCCACTGTGTTGGCAATCACCGTATGGCATATTTGGGAAGCAAGGAATGCGGTAAGAAATGGTGAAAGTAATATCCATCCACACCGTGTTGCCTCAAAGATACATGCTTATATCGATTTGGTTCTGCTGCATCTTTTTAAGACTGTTGCGGGACATAGTCATGAGACACCATCAAGTTCATTGGTTAGATGGTCTCCGCCGCCGCACGGATCAGTCCTTATTAACGTCGACGCAGCTATCTTTTCAAACCTGCACAAACTGGGAATTGGCATCCTGATTCAACCACAAAGGCGAATGCTTGGTCGCTTACCTTGAGCCACTTAAAGGGATGGTACAGCCAGAACTTGCTGAAAGCTGGGCGCTCTGTCATGCCGTGATTCTCGCCCGTGATGAAAGGCTGACCTCTGTCATTTTCGCTTCAGACTGCCTCTCCTTAGTACAAAGAATGAACTCTTCATCCGTGGACAGGTCTGAAGTGGGTGTAGTGGTGTCAGATATTAAGCGTTTGGTTGCTTGTTTTTCTTCAGTTTCCTTCTGCCATGTCAAGCGGTCATTGAATGCTGCTGCTCATATACTAGCTAGGTCCTGTGAGTTTGCCAGTTCAAAAGCCGTGTACTATTCTACTCCAGAGTGTATCAGGCAAACTCTATGTACTGATGTATACTAATTAATAAATTGCAGCATTCTCTCTCAAAAAAAACTTTTATGCAGGCGAAGTAAGGATTGGAGGAAGTTCATTCTTGATTATCTGACAAATCCTAGCGAAAGGGTGAACAATATGGTTCGGATGATGGTTTTGATCTATTGAACCTTATCACCGGATAGTTATAGAAGTTGAGAAGTTTTCACCCAAGTTTGCATCAAGAGGTTCAAACAAGCAATGGCCGATATATAATTATCGTCCTAAGAACATTTAAAATGGCCGATGGAGTGTTGACATCGTCCTTAGAACAAGCTATGCGGAAGTTATTTTTCGGCACACAAGCTTTGCCGAAAAACAGGGGGTCATGTGTTGACACCAAATTTTGGCATGGTCAAAAACATAATTAAGAAGGCCTTAAATGGATAAGTGCTCAAAGCGAGAAGGTTCGGTATCGTCAAAAGGAGAAACTTTGATATTTGGGTCGTAGCCATCCGATCTCATCTCTAAGAGGCCGAATTTGTGTTTGAAGTATTCAGATTTTGTATTCAGAACACTATTCGGTTGATTACGCCCCCAAGATGGCCTCATATGGGAAAAGTTTCTACACGGATTGTCTACGTCTTGTTGAAACGATCGATTTTGATATAATAAACATCTAAATCGAAGTTCATATGCAAAAGTTAGAGCCAAAGCTGTGTGCTGCATAAGTCTACCCCCGAAGTTCCGGGCAAAACTTCCCGGGAGGTTCCGGGCTAAACAGAAACTTTGCACGCGGTGCGCCCCGAAAGCTGGAATTTCAACATTATTTGCACATTTGCGGGGCCGATTTCGATATCAAGATGACCTTGGATGAAAAAGTGATGAACTAAGGAATTTTTCTGCATTGCAAGATCTACAACTTTGCTTTTGGGACCATCGCGATTCGAAGCCATATGCGACCTGCAGGAGCTGTGCAAGAGGGCTACTTGATGTAATTTTAGCCCGGAAGTTCCGGCCCTCGTAGTCCGAGTTAGGTTATCTTTTGATGTTTTGGACGGGATTTGAGTCATTTTCTTGTACGGAAAGTCCAGCCGCCTCATATATATGTAAGAGGTGACGGCCGATTGAATAAGAACACGCAATCGAACAATCAATCTATCATCTTTTACCTTTACCTTTATCTCTCTCCCTTGTTCTTCTTCTTCCTCGTTCTTCGTTCGTTCTTCTAGTTGAAGGGCGGCTATCCACGAGGCCTTAGGGGCGACCAGGTTGACCTAGGGCAGCCCATAGCCGCCGCGCGCCCTGACGGGGTCCCTCCCGGGTGTGTGGGGTTTCGGGTCTCCAAAAGCGTCTGCCGGATTGTCCTGCGTACCGTGCTTCCGGAGGGTCTCCTTTGACGTGAGCTACGGTGCATCACCCCCGGCGTCGAGAGTACACGGTGACGTGTTCGTGTGCGAACACAAACAATCGGAAACTCCCCACACACGCACGGTCAAAAGCTTAACACTAATTAAGCAGTTACAGGGTAGTAACTAAGTAGTAGAGATGAAGCAAGCAACAATATATATTTACGTCCGGAATATTGTCGGTGGATCCTAGCAATGCGAAAGAGTTGTGGCAGGGTCCACCCATCTCACCACCCAGGCTCAGGTCCGGCTCTGCAACATGCTCGCCAATGCACACGTAGCCACAATCTGATGATCCAGTACGTAATCAGTGTGCATATGTGCCTTCCTGATTGTTAGTTACAAAATGTTTGCAACTATATGAGGTTATAAGTTGCAAACACATTGATATTCGCAGGGAAGTTGGGTATGTGGTAGAAAATGGCAGGAGCTACTACTTCTGGCCTGCTAATTTCTGAGGGCTTCGAACCCACCCTCTCTGCTGCTGGTTGGGGCCTCCGCTGTCCCACGGCGCGCATTCTCTGCTCCTTCCTCTCGACTCCATCAATGCAGGTAAATCTCGCTCCCTCTCCTGGATGCCCGCCCCGGCGTGCGCTCTGGCGATGAGGACGTTGGTTGGCCCTCCAGGTCGCGGCACGCACAAAGGCAAGATGGGGGCGGATCGACGATTGCCTCCTTCATGACGTTGAGGCTTTCAGAGATTCCCACCTGGAGGTACATGATTCATCGCATGTTATCATAGAATTTAATGTGAGATAATTTATTTAGACAAAAGGAAGATTGATTTTTTACCAGGGCACTCGTGTCATGCGTATACTGATTTATACTTTGCAGCTTGGATTTTCATGACGCCTAATCAAAAATTATCTTACGTGGGATAGACGAGACCAAGTTGAAATATTTCCCTCCTTCTCTGCATAGTCTTACCAACTCCGGGCAGCCATGTATCTTTAACAATTCGAGGGCAGGCAACCGAGATAATTGCACGTATCATCCCGGAACTTGCCGGTTGGGTCCAACTCGGTCCTGGAAGTTGAGTATCGATTCAATACGGTCCTGATTCTTGAAAATACGTCCACACTATGGTCCTGGAACTTGGGCAGCCAGTCCTGGCTCTACACTTGGCGTACGTACCACGTATCAGCCCGCGTGCCACGTCATCACCGGTCCCGTCCGTCAGCCCCGGGCGCAGTTTGCTGGAGAGGGCGTATCCACAGGAGGTTTGGCGTCGGGGTGAGCCCTGTATTCGACCGGAGAGGAGCCGTGTCTTGCTGGACCGAACGCCATCAATGGACGCGTTGGAGGCACGGTACAGCAAGCTTGTTCTTGTGACCATGACAGTTGGAGACGGCGACGAGGCTGTGACGCCGGGCGCTCTGCTTGCCACCATCGAGGCGCGTTGTGGTGTGCTGCAGTCAGAGGTGAGCATCGAGGTAGCCTGCCCTCCGCATGACTTATGGCTGTTTTTCTCAACGGAGGAGAAGTGCACGGTGGTGCCGCACTCGTCGATGAAGCTCAAGTGTTGCCGTCGGTGGATTCAGTTTCAGCGTTGGGTCAGAGAAATGACAGCAAACATCATTTACTTTCCCAAAATGACAGCAAAATAACATATACTTCGCAAAATTACAGTAAACATTATATATTTTCCCAAAATGACAGCATTCATCATATATTTTTTGCAAAATGACAGCAATGAAGATCAAACATAGAAGATCAAACATCATATACTTTGAAGCATGATCTGACAGCGGTGCATATAGCTAGTTTAAGTCACAGTGACAATAACCTATTACAAAAGCATGATCTGAAGCATGATCATGAACAGAACATGTCCATTAACATGTTCTAAGTCTGATCATAGGCAGAACACAAAATGAAACCATCACATTCCTTCACTTTCACCCACCCCTGAGTTCATCGAACATGTTTACTTTCCTAGGTTTTTTAAAACCTCTCATGTTATGACTAGAGCTAGCTCCTCCAGTTCTTTTTAGTGTTGCTTTCTTGGACAGACATGCATTCATCATCTCCTCCTCCACCATTGCGGATCTGGCTTGTTCTGTCTCCCTCTTATCTTTATGTAGAATTTCAGCTTGCAGTCTTGTAGCCTCTTGTTGAACAGTCCGCTGCTCCCAAGCTCTCTGTCTTGCTGCCTCTTGAGTTTGCATAAATGATTGTTGCCTATCAATCTCATCTGCTTGGTTTATAAAAAACAGTGCCTCCTCTGCATCATATCTAGTTTTGCACAATCTTCTTTTCTCTTCAGCAATCCTTTGTTTCTCTTCTGCCTTGACTCTTTTCGCCTCTTCAGTTTGTTTCTTCCTTAACTCCATAGCTTCCCTTCTCTTGTCTGCCATGGCCAGTTTTTCCTCTAGTGCTTTCTTTTTCTTTTCCTCGCTAGCTTTCTTCTTCTCTTCAGCAACAATTCTTTTTGCTTCAATTGCAGCTTTTTTCTTCTCCTCCGCAGCCTGTTTCCTTGCTAGAAGCTCTTCTTTCTTCTTCTCATTAGACATCCTGATTTTCTCCTCTTCTTCTTTTAGTTTTGCAATTGCTGCATCAAACTTTGCCTGATCCGCTATCTCCCTTCTCTCAGCTGCAGCTCTAAGTCTGGCAATGGCAATAACCTCTCTTTTCCTGTGCACATCACCTGTTTTTGTTGCTGTACTAGGTTGAATTGGAGGCTGTGATAGGGCCTGCTGCTGTATGAAAGCATTCTCAGGCAGTGGGCCTTGCACAAATTCCTCTCTTTGCCTAGATTCTCGCTGTAGAATTTAACAACACATTTAACTCTGCATCTGCAAACAGAGCAAGTGAAAACAGAGTATGTGCAACTGTTTTGAAACTTACTTCTTGTGTGAAACTTTGTACTATCTGTGCCACATACAAAGGTTGTTCATGGCTGAGAACACCAGCTGTTTGAAGGTTAATCTCCTAAAATAAATAGTGCAACATTGATTAATGATATATTTGATGCATAGATATGCAGTATGAGTAACATGTTGTGGAAATAGTGCAGACCTGAGTTTGACATACTGTTTCTTCATCTGAAGATGAGACATCTGGCTCTGCTCTAACCCTGTGCCTCTTTGTTTTTTTCTTAGGTTTAAGGCCTAATTTCCAGTCTAAGCAACCATTTATGTTATGCCCAACAACTCCACAATATCCACAGTGAATGACTGTACCTGCCTTGTTGATTTTCACACCTTTTTTGCCCTACTTCTCTTCTGGTTGTTGTCTCCTATTCTTTGCCCTTCTTCCTTTCTTTCTCTGAAATGGTGGTGGTATTATTTTTCTGCCATTCATCTTAGCCCACTCAGTCACATCATTACAGGGCATAATAATTGGCTCATATGCCTTGCAATAAGTTTCAATAGAGTAACAAGAGTTCACCCTTGATTCTGGTGGTATTTTGTCATATCTAAGAGCAGAGACTCCATGGGAACATGGGATACCTGACAAGTCCCATCTTTTGCAGCTACACTTCTCCATTCTTGTGTCCACACTGAAGTCCATACCTCTATCATTTACTACAAACAATCCTTTTCCAGCTGGTGAAGCATGACAAGTTCTTGCAAATTCAATGTTCTTATCCAATTTTTTTCTTATCTTTGGACAAATAGTACCATGCCACTTCAAGGCCTCTTGTTGTTTTCCATAATTCCTTCCCATGTTCTGGCCCTTGATCCTCTGGCACATGCTTATGATTGGCATTTCCCTAGCTTCCAGGATGTATCTGTTGAAGACTTCACAATTGTTATTGAGCAGCACATCACACTTTGCGAAATCATTTTGATAAGCTCGGACCCATGTTTTAGGATCCAACTCATCTAGCCAATCATGGGCCTCTCTGCTGAGAACCAACATTTGGTTCATATTTTCCCTAAACCTTCCCTCTGTAGTACTTCTAGCACATTTCCATAGCTGATTCTTTAACGCTTCTCCTTTGAAATTCTTGTTGAAATTCTGCCATAGATGCCTCACACAAAATCTGTGTGGTGAGAGAGGGAACAATTCCTTTACTGCTTTAATTAAACCCTGCAAAAATATTGACATTTCACACATTACAAACTATATAAGCATGCACATAAGTTCTGATACATATTGAAGTAAGAAAATAACGCAAAGGAATTACTTTCTGCTTGTCAGACATGATGGTCCAGAGATCTGTGTTATTTATGCCAAGATCTTGCTTCAAAGCAGTCAAGAACCATCTCCATGCTTTTGTATCTTCACTTTGCACTACTGCATGAGCCACAGGATATATGCAATCATTAGGATCCATTCCTACAGCACTTAAAAGCACACCTCCATATTGTGTCTTCAAGTGGCAGCCATCTAGGAAAATAATGGGCCTACAAGCTGATGAGAACCCCCTTTTGCATGCATCAAATGAGAAGTAACATTTTGAAATTGCCCTCATCTGAAAGTTCAACAAAGAAAGTAGTACCAGGATTAGACCTCCTCAACTCATTTGCATAGTCCCATAGCAAGTTGTATTGTGCAATCTCATCACCATATATAATATCATATGCAATTTTCCTAGCTCTCCCTATCTTGCCCCTTTTAATTGTCATATTCCAATCTTCCTGCACAAAACCTGCTAAGGCCTTCAATGTTATCTTCTCACATGCCCTAATCTTGTCAACATATTTGTCAGCAATGTACCTTGCTGTAAAGGCCGTGACTTGCCACTTCTTCTCACAAGTGTGCTCGCCATTAAATGTTTTCACCTTTATTGAATTTGTCCTATTATCCCAAGATGCATATAGATACCAAGGGCATCCTTTCTCACACTTTGCACCAAGCCTAATTTTTTCATTCTTTGGGAATGTGATGTTCACTCTCTCTTTGCAACTATACTCTCTAACTGCTTTCCTCAAAAGCTCCATTGAAGAGAACAATTGTCCTGCATGGAACTTGGGCTCATGCAGGTCTGCAGCAGTAAATGATTTGAAATTGAATTTCATATCTTCTTCTTCTGAATCTGGAGCATCCAATTCCTCATCTTCAGAGTTGTAGTCCTCCACCACCTTCTTCCCTTTCCTATCTTGCAATGGTTGTAGCTGCTCCTGGAACAAATCCTCATCCCCATCCTCCAAGTCATAATCACTATCAACAATTTCAGGAACATAATCACTATCAGAATCAGAATCTGCATTTGGTTCTTCCTCCTCTTCTATTTTCTGTCCTCTTGGTCTGAGTCTTGTAAATAACTGGTCATGACTCTGAATATCTTGACTTTCATCCACAACACTACAGGATGTATTACTTTCATTTCCATATCTGCTTGGCATCTTCTTTGGACTGAAAACAATAGGAATTTGGGCTACTGGATTAGCCACTACATCATCCCATTCAGCTCCTCCTCCTGAAATATGGCTGCCTAAATGATCAAGGTATATCATTTGAAAATGGTGCCCTCGATTGATCATTAGATACATAGCATCTATGTCTGCATCATTGCACAATAGCCTAGCAGCACCTTCATTAATCTGAGAACCAGGGGGCAACCAGTACATATCAATTCTACCAGCCTTTTCATAACCCAAGTGCTCTACTAACTCTTCAAAATATCTGTAATATGCCCTCTCCACATGACAGTAATCATAGCAAACCTTCTGTCCATCCAAATAGCACCTGTTGTTGCCACTGCCAAAGAAAAATCCACCATGTATCACCTCAACAGTGAACCACCCACTGCACATCACTGCAAAAAAAATCACTAAAAGTTCAATCTTTGACCTGTACAGTAACAAAACCCTAGCAGAATTCCCCCCAATTGCAGAAAATGTTCTAACACAAATGACGGTAGCCGGAGCAGACGACCTAATCGAAACAGAGCAGCGCAATTTGGCCCAAAACCATGCCTAAGTAGTTCGTCGGCGAATCATACCCGTCACGTCGGAGCAGGCTCGCCGTCGAGCCGTCGTCGAGGGCCCTCCATCACCGCAGAAATCAGCCCCATGGGTTGCGGCGACGTAGCATTCGCTTCCTCCGCCTCAGGAACTACCATCGGACGGGCGCCGGGTCGCTGATCATCCGCCGCCGCGCCGTCTCACATGCTCTGCTCCCTCCTCTGTTTTTAGTCGGGGAAGAGAAGGAGATTGGAGAGACAGAGAGACGAGGGAGAGGGGGGGCAACGCAAAAGGACCACGGCGTCACGCACTGACGGGCGGGCTCCGCTCTGCCTGCTGGGCCCGGGGCTGACGGGCGGGACCGGTGATGACGTGGCACGCGGGCTGATACGTGGTACGTACGCCAAGTGTAGAGCCAGGACTGGCTGCCCAAGTTCCAGGACCGTAGTGTGGACGTATTTTCAAGAATCAGGACCGTATTGAATCGATACTCAACTTCCAGGACCGAGTTGGACCGAACCGGCAAGTTCCGGGATGATACGTGCAATTATCTCGGCAACCGCTCCACGAGACCATGCGGGAATTCATCCAGAGCTGGACAATCACAAATCCTCAATTCCCTAAGAGAACTGAGGCCACACATCCCATCAGGCAGCGCTTTCGGGGCACTACACGAACCCACATAGAGACTTATCAGGTTGGCCAGATTTCCAAGGTTCGAAGGCAACTTGACCAGATGTTTGCATAACGAAATTTCCAATTCCTCCAGGGACAGCGGAAGTGTCCCATTAGACGATGAAGTGCCCCCCTCCTGGTTGTCACAATCTTCAATACGCAAAACACAAAGGCGATCAAAGCACCCGAGCTCATCTGATGGCCAACGAACAAGATTGTTGCCCCCGCGAATCACCAACGTTTCCACAAACCTAAAGCATTTCCAAGGCATAAGGCGTGATCTAGACAATACAGACCTTGTGTCCAAGCTGTTAGGACCTTGCAGAGCCAAATACTCTAGTTTTTCAAGAGGTCTTTCACTTTGGATTTGCTGGGCGTCTAGAAGCAACATGGCCATGTCTTCCTTAGACTCCAGAGTTAAAGCCACGAGAAATGGCCAAGAGCCCAAACGGATGCACATAAAAATGAAACTGACTTCTGTACCGTGAACTCCAACTATACTCATATCCCTGACAACGGGGATCACTGGAATACTTGCAATCTTGGGACAATTTTCTATCCTTAGCACTTCAAGCATCGGGAACTTTAGCAAGCTATCACAAGGCTCTCCCACATTATTTTCTGCCCATATCTCGAGGCTTGGTAACTCAAAAACCTTTGGAAAATTTGGGAAGGAGTAATGTGTCCTCCACCTTCCACATCAAGGCTATTACATAATGTGGTCAAGTTATCCATCTTCTCTATGGACAAAATCTCTAGAGAGACCGAGAGCCATACTACAGGTATACTCTTGCATCTTGCGCAGTTTGACATTTTGAGTTCTTTCAAACAGTTAAACATCTCAGGATTTCTCATCCATTGTGATATTTGTAGACCACCATATCCGAGTATCTCCAAATTTGGATATTACAATGAGGTTCTAAACATTGGAGCACTTCTTCGACATCTTTAGGCTCATCATGAAATTTTTGGTCCCAAGAGAACAACAAGTCGGTTAAATTTTGCTTCTGACTGAGGTTGGCTTCTTTTGCATTCTCTGCACTCTTTATCTTGCTCAAATTCAATAGCTCCAGCCTATTGCTAAGGTGTTGCAAGTCTTTGAGCTGCTCTATTCCAAGGCCATATCCAGTATCCACAACAAATGTTGTTAATATGTGAAGGTTGTTCATTACACCAAAGTTTGGAGACATACTTCTGAGACTATCACAACCAAAGAGATAAAGATTGATGAGCTTTCTCAATCCTGTCATGTCTTCTGGTAACTTCCGCATCTCCTTGCAAGCTACGAGCCTCAACGTTTGCAAGTTATACAACAAACATATTGAATTTGGCAATGTAACAATGTCAGACACCGAGAGGTCAAGATACCGTAAATGTTTTGCATTTATGGCCTTGCAAATGGCAATTGAATAAGGGGGACAACGCAATGCTCTTAGTGATGATGATATTTGTAGCAACTCTTTAAAATCCTTGTGTGACGATCCTGAAGGAGCTAGCAAAGTGCGGAGGCATGTTCTTCCTTTGCACAACCCACTAATTTGTTCTAATTCATCAACCTTTGACATTTGCATGTGACAAACATCTTTTAACAATGCCTTCCGCTGATTTAGTTCATCTATACTTGCACATTCATTGCTGACATATTTTGCTAGATCATGCATTAAGTCATGCATTTTACATACTACCATTCTCGGATATTCTAGCACTTCCTTATCTTGGAGGAAGGATCTCCAAACCAACTCATCAAAAATGAATTTTCCTTTATGTATTAAATCCATTGTTTCCTCTTCTTGTATAAAACCATTTGCCATCCATAGTTTGATCAGAAAATCCTTCTGCATCTCATAATCCTTGCGAAAAATTGAACATAATGCAAAACATTGTTTCATTTCAGATGACAGATGTTTGTAGCTTAACTTTAATATGGGCATGACCTCATATTTACCACCGTCATTATCCCCAATGTTACTTGCTTCAATACTCTTCCATTCATGTACATGTTTCTGTGAACTCAACAATCCACCCATTGTCTTGAGAGCAAGAGGCAACCCTCCACATTTATTGACAATACGCCGTCAAATGGCGACTAACTCTGCTTGCTCCTCCACACCATTGCTAAATGTTTTGTTTGAAAACAAGTCCCATGAATCATCTGCACTCAGAAATACTAGCTCATGGGGCTTAACCGTGCACATTATAGAGGCTACTTGCTTGCTTCGACATGTGACCACTATAACACTTCCTGGTCCACCAACAGAACACAATAGTGGCTTCAATACATCCTCCCACATTCTCTTATCTTCATTCCATACATCATCAAGAATGAGAATAAACCTTTTTTGGCCAATGACTTCCTGAAGTTGCTTTTGCAACAACTCAATGGTGTCAGGCAGATCACATCTTTTATTTACAACCAATTCAATGATGGATTTCAAAAGAGCAATGGTATCAAAGTTGTCTGACACGCAGTGCCACATCTTCAACTGGAAATGTTTCTGGACTTCTTGGTCATTATACACCATCTTAGCAAGAGTCGTCTTACCAAGACCTCCCATCCCAAAGATGGGCAGCACCTGCACCTTCTGCAGATCCTGCTGGTCCAGCAACAGCTTGACCACCACTTCCTTATCATCATCTCTTCCAAATATTTTGGTAGAGTCGTCCAATTTTGAGTGTGTCTGCCGCCAAGGATGTTGCTGCTCCTCTCTATGGATAGAATTCTCTAGGCCAAACTTGTTCATCTCCTCAACCAACTTGCTGATCTTCTCGAGGACGTTCTTGAGTTTCCTGCTCATTTCAAAACGGAAGAGCAGCGGGCTGTGCCGCGTGATGTAGCCAAGTACCTTGTGGGAAGTGGACCTGCCAATTTTAGACTGGCGGCGTAGTGCCTTGTACTGGAAGTCGTCAAGCACGTCGTCGGCCTTGTAGACGATAGACTTGAGCTCCTTCATCCAGCTCTTGACATAGCCATTTGCCATGCTCCTCTCCTTGGCGTTGGCCAGCTTGCACTCGACAGCTAGCAGCTGGCGCTCCAACGTTCGGCGATCATCAGCGAGGCCACACATCGCTCCAACGTCCCGACGAGTGCGTCTGCAGCCTTGCTGGCCACGCCACGCACTAGAGGAAGAAGCAACGATTCTGCCATGTTCTTGCAGGCCAGAGGAACAAGGACTGTTGCATATATGAAAGAGAAAAAGAAAGGTTAAGCACTGACAGAACACGAACAACCTTAAATTCCTCCTTTTATTTTACTTTATTTATAAGTTCCACACTAGCTTAGCCTGTATAGCTCTTGTTCATCCCTTTCGTACATACTTTTTGATTCATATAAATAAAGATCCCATTGGGCAAACTAAAAAAACTAAAAAAAAGAACAGCCGAAGAAGAGAAAAACAAAATAAAGGATTGAGCAGAGAATTCACCTCAACAACGCCCAATTTTTTTCTTGTCCAAATAGGTGAAGAGCAACAATACCGCTGCTCACTCCGTCGCCGCCTCTGTGTTGTTATGTTGTGTGCTATGAGATTGCGTGGTTGCTGGAGAGGGGATGTAAGGAAATGGAGATAAGATCAAGGAATCCAACAGCCGTATAGAAAAGGGCAGTGGAAGGAAAAAAGATGGAAAGCGTGTGAGGCTTGGTATATTCGCGTGGAAATATTTTATAGGCCGACAACACCTCCTTTTCACTCAGTAAATATTGAGATGTCAATATTCAAGCTAAGCTCTGTGTTTTTCCTGCAACTTGCACATACAAACAGTTGTCTGTACCATCATCACAAGTGTCTCCAACCAAATAATGTTGGACCCCTGGGCAGAATGCATCATATTCTAACTTGAAGATAGGACAATAAGCGACAGCTGCTGTGAAGACTTTTCTCACTTTTATCACTAACGGTTCAGCAGGAATATGCAAGAAATTGTTTTTGATCTGTCACTTATTCTATGGCATACTAGACGGGAGGCGCTGCACACGGACCTGGTAATCCTATTTTTTATTTTACTATACTCCTGTAGATTATACAACAAAATATTATACTATGGTAAATTAGTCCAGTGAACCTATGAGATAAACAGAATTTTGAATTTGAGAAAAGTTCAATTATAGATGATGCATGGAAATGATTTTTGCACCAGCTTTGCTCGTATGTACAGTATCAATTTCTGCTGTTATGATTGTTCAATAATAAATAATATCCATAAATAATAGAGAAGCTGGACATACCTCCGTGAGGAGAAACAGATGACATGACCATCATAACCACATAGGCTACGAAAATATGGATGAGAAATATATTTTTAACACCAGGGCCGCAAGGTTGTTGAATAATATATCAATGGGTTTAGGAAAACTGTGAAGTGCCTGAACTAAAAGGTACACAATCGCTGCATATTTATCTGTTCTTTTCTCTGAGATGCGGATCTATACTCGACACACAACTGAATCATCCCACGAATGCGCACATCTAATTCAGGTTTTGTTGCTTTATTTATGGCCGGGGTGCTTTTCTCGTTAATCTGGCTTGGGGTACCACTGATGCAATTCGGTACTTGCTCGCCACGTTTAATGTATCTTCCTCCTAGATGGGAGGCGTGGCACACGGACCTGGTAATCTGTATCATATTTCTGTAGTGCTATATAACTTTTTTTTTCTGTTGGCTACTGCTCCTGGTAAACCGTGTCATTTTTTTGCTTGCTATATAACCAGAAAGAATTTCTGTGTGGAAAGCATTGCCTGTGTTATGAGAAGAAAATTCTGAAGAGGCGCTTCTGCATAAGTGCTTTTCATGATGCAGCGGCCAAAAAAAGTTTCTGAACTAATAAAAGGTACACAATCGCTACATCATATATTGTTTTCGCTGAGCTGCAGATCAATACTCGACACACAACAGAATCATGTAGCCAACTCACATGTCTAATCAGATGTTCATTGCTTTATTTACATGGGGTGCTGCAGTGTATGGCTCGTTAGTCTGGTACGTACCACTGATGCGATGCAGTACTGGCTCGCTGCGTTTAACGTATCATGCACAATCTGAACTGAATTAGATTCACCAACATCATCTGAATTTATTGGTATAGTATGAAACTACCCAGATGCAGCCTAAATGGGAGAAGCGACGTGCGCATGCCCTGGCCAATCATGCTCAAGCTGAAGCTTCGGAGACACAGGTGGTTGGAACTGAAGCTTCCGTCAACCAGCGGAGTGCAAGCTTCGGAGAAGCAGTCATCAGAAGAGAAAGATATGGAAGTTGGGGCCCGCAGGTCAGCCAGAGTTATGCTGACCTGATCCATGTTATCAACTTATCATCCGCGCAATCTGATGTGCCGGACCATTTATTTTGTGGCTTCAGATTCAGTAGCAGTGTCGTTTAAGCGATTTCAGTATTCATTTTTATTCTACCGAAAAAGGGTTTCCCCCCGTTTTATATTATAAAGCAGCAGACACCGAACATTTGGTACTAACTGACTCGGTATTCATTTTTATTTATGCAGGAAAACAGAGCACACATGAGGGTCGGTTGATTTGCCTCCATCAATTTGATTATATAAGGGTGGTAACATACTATGCACGAGGAAAGCCCAAGTTTGGGGTCAGAATATTTAACTGAAACACCGAGTCATTCATGGTCTCTAATGGATCTGCAGTATGAGATTGTGGCATCAGAATTCAGGCATACAAGTGTGTTCCTCTGCCTTTGGTCATGGTCTTGAAAGCCTGTCCCAATTCCAACGTTTGCAAACCTGAAATCGTTGGCAAGTTGGCATCGGCAATCTACTAGGAACCAAAATTGAATGTGCTTGGCGTCAGTTAGTACCAAATGTTCAGAACTCCCACTTAGCAGTTACAGGAAGTAGTAGAGATGAAACAACAATATTTACTTCTCGGGATATTATCAGTTAAAAAGAGTTGTGGAATCCATGTTTGGTAAAGGAATAGACTTGGATAGGGTGCGGCGCACGGCGTGCAACTCTGCTCCTTTCGTCTCCGTCAGCGCAGAGGGCAGAGGCAGAGGAAGTGGCTGGATGTGGTGAGGAAAGAGCAGAGTGTAGTCCGGCTCTGCAAGATGCTCGCTGACTCGTACATCACCACGCTTTGGTTGAATGATTACAAGAAGTGTTCACTGGAATACTAGCTATCCTGAATTGCCGAACCATTTCTTTCGTGGCTTGCTTCAGATTAAGTAGCAGTGTCGTTTAATAAGCGATTTCAGTATTTATTATTTATTTATGCAGGAAAACAGAGCACACATGAGGCTCAGTTGATTTGCCTCCACCAACTTGACTATAAGGGTGTTAGTACAAGGCTGTGGTTAGAAGGCTGTACAAGTCGTTCATGGTCTTTACGTAGGTGCAGTATCACACGGTGGCGTCAGAATTCAGGCATACATGCGTGTTCCTCTGGAGCCCTAGCCATGGTCCGAACTCCAACTTTTGCAAACCTGAGATCATTGGCAAGTTGGCATCGGCAGTCTGCTGCTTGGCGTCAGTTAGTAGCAAACATTCACAACTCACCGCATATACGCAGAGTCAAAAAGCTTAACACTAAGCAGTTACAGGAGATGAAGCAACAATATTTATTTATTTATGCCCCATCCATTGGCGTAATTAAGCCCCTCAGTTATAAAGTCAGGCTTCGACCCATTGGGCCTCTGCTGTGCATCTTCTCATCTCCATCAGCGCAGAGGACAGAGGCAGGGAAAGTGGCTGGATTTGGTCAGGAAGGAGCAGAGGCCCCCGAGCTCAGCAAGATGCTCGCCGATGCTCTGATGATCCAGTACGTTATCAGCGTGTGTGCCTGCCTGCCTGCCTGATTACAAGTGTCCACTAGAATACTACTAGTATCTTTGATTCCATGGAAGAGTTAATTTAGTGATGATTTTTTTTTTCGAGATTGACGGGGGGTCAAACCCCACCGCTTGTTATATTCCAACTCGAAGAGTGACTTGGCAGTCAGTATAAATACATTAAGGCGCACACAAAGTGCAAAGGAAAATGACAGAGGACGGCGCCCAGGAGGAGAGCCAAAAACTAGAAAAAGAACGAAGTAAACAGAGGGGAAGGTTGGCACAGAGACCAAACCGAAAACCCTGGTAACCAACACCTCAGGAGCAAGCTCCGCCGAGCAGCTCGTTCCACCATCAACAAAGAACCACAAGAAGCCCTAGGGAGAAAAAAGGCACCAAAAACGGCAGCTCACAGAGGAACATCATTGGCACGAACGAAGGGCGTCGCATAGCCGAGTTCGTGCGGTGACACCGGTGTGCCACCGTCGAAGCCGCAAGACGGCGCTCCACCGAGACCGAAGGGCACGACACCGGTGTATCGTCGCCGAGATCGAAGGGCAGCTTGCCGCCAAGGCCACGCCAGGATATCCACGCAAGCGTCGTCTGGGCCACCATGAAGCATAGCCCTGTCCATAAGGATAATCGAAGTAGGAGCATGCCAAGAAGCGTCAATGGCACGAACGAAGGGCGTCGGATAGCCGAGTTGGTGCGGCGGCACCGGTGTGCCGCCGGCGAAGCCGAAAGACAACGCGCCACCGAGACCGAAGGGCACAGTACCGATGTACTGCCGCCGAGGTCGAAGGGTAGCAAGTCGTCGAGGCCACCCCAGGACGTCCAGGCAAGCGCCAACAGAGTGTCCTAGGACAAAGGCTTGTTAGGATCAAAACCGAGGTGAAGAAGGAGCAGCAAGGGGCGGATCCTCCTAGAGCAGAACAATCCAAGACGATGCCCCCAACGAGGAATTGACGTGGAGACGTCGACACCGCCGGACTCGGGGAAACCGGGTCCGAGATTTCTCTCTGGATCAAAGAGCAAGGGGGAGAGGACGACAATGCCAACTCGACGCCTCCAGGAAGGAAACGACACCCGTAGGTATCGCCGTCGATTGAGCTTTGACCCGGCATTTGCATCCTCCACACTGCATCCCGAGGAGATTGGCCACCCACCGCCGCAGCCCAACACCTAGGCAAGAGCCGGGCCATGGGGGTGCCGAGGAAACAAGCTGGCAGGGCCAGCAGGAGACATCAGATCCAACGAAGGGGAGGCAGCCCGCAGCCGGGGAGAACGGCAGCAACGAGCAGCCCGCCTCACCACGAGGAGGCGACGACGACCCAGGCCATCAGGGAGCAGCAGCTACCTGCTGCTGCAACTGCCGGACGAGGGCTGCCCAGTCACCGCCGAACGAGCGAGGGGGAGCCGTACCGCGCGAGCCCCTGGATCTGAGTGGAGCCGCCGCTTTCCCCGCAGGCCAGAGGAGGCCGATGCAAGGAGGTGCCCCAACTAGACCACGACAGAGGGGATCCGGGAAGCCAGCCACGACCGTTGACAAGGGGAGGCACTGCGCAGCGGAGGGGGGGGGGGGCAGCGAGAAGGGTCAGGGGTCGTCGTTGAAGCAGGGGAGGAGGCGGGAGAGGAGAGCCGATGCGCACGCAAGGGAGCGAATCCCGCCGCCGGCGGCCGTCGGCGGGCTTTTGCTCGGTCGGCGCGCCCCGGCGGCGGCGAGGAGGAGAGGTTGGGGGAGGGACGAGGACGCGGCGGCGCTAGGGTTCCCCCGGCCGCCGCGCAGGGGCGACACGGGAGGAGTCAGCTTGCCTATAGGGAGTGCTGGCGTAGTACAATTATTAATCGGTCTTTGGAGTTTCAACTACCTGACAAGAAGACTTGTTGTTACAGCAGAGACTGAATATCTACACAGAAAAATACAATGGTGTACACATAGGTTGGAGTCAGACAGGTGCAGCTCACAAGAAACTCGGTGAAGAAACACAAAAATAAATTCTTTGCAATGAATCCTCATGCTTTCTCGCAAAAAAAAGGAAAGAAGAAGCCTCATGTTTGTAACTCAGCCGTCTGTGTCCAGAAAGAAAAGAAAAAAGGGAAAAGAAGAAGTGAAATGTTTCTAAATGCTTGCAAGATGCCTAGCAATACAAGGCTATGACTTGAAAACGCATTGATATTAGCAGAATGGCACGGAAATTGGGTATGCGGTAGAACATGGGAGGAGCCTTTGGGAGACGCACATTAACATTTCCAGGAATAGCATCAAGCTAAGCAGCATAAAACAAACTTACATATCGTAGAAATATATTTTAGAGAAGCTCTACAGATTTTTATTTTAGACAAGCTGTACAGACTAAAGCAACGAACTTACATGTGTATGATAATAGAGTGAATTGCAAAAAACCACCACATTTTAAGTTTATGAACGGATTTGCTACCACATTCCTTGACCGCCCCAAAAATCTACTGGTTTCCTTACTAATTTTCTCAATAAACCCTTATGACATGTTTGAAGAGATTTAAACCGATTATTGACAGAAAAGGCCCACCTGTAAGCACTGACATGACATAAAACGGTCAATGTTGTTTGTTGACCATCACCCCATCTCCCCCACGCCGCTCCTCTCCCCAGACTGCATCGCGCGGCCACCAGGTCCAGTAGTCGCATGCGCGCTCGACGGCGCCGTGCACCCGCCTCCCGCCGGCCTCTGGTGACTCCACCAGACAGGCGCTGCTCCGCCGGACCTCAGCACCTCCTCCCGCTGCTTCCCGACCTCCCTCGCGACGCCCTGAGCCGCCTCGAGCTCATGCGTGCTCACGGCCATGGCGCGTCGGCCCCGTGCACCCGCACCCCGCCGGCTTTGCGCGAGCTACCGGAGGGCTTCGCACCGCTGGAGCTGTGCACCTCCTTCCGCTCCTTCTCGTCCGCCCTTGCGACATCATGAGCCGCCCCGAGCTCATGCGTGCTCACGGCCGTGGCGGCCCGACGACGCGCACCTGCCTCCCGCCGGCCTCCAGCGTCGCCACCGGAGAGCGCTGCCCCTCCTCCCGCTCCGTTCCGTCCTCCTAGATGCCCAGCTCTGCGGGTCCATGCACACGATGGCGGCCATGGCAGCCGGCTGGAACGGACGACGCTGTCTTCGGGGAAATGGCGGGTGGTGCAGGGTGAGTGTCTGCGGGGTTCCCCGTCCATCCACTAGCGGGAACAATGGCGACCTATCCGGTGGCGATGCCCTCAGCATTCGCGCTTGCCGCGGCAGCCTAGAGCGCGCTGACATGCGAACACATGCACGGAACATGTTTGAGAAAATGCCCCGAACAGAAAAGTATTGGTGACACAGTAGTGCTAACACTGACATGTGTACCCCACGTCAAATATAACGGTCAAACAAACGGATTTGACTTCCAGTGCCAAGTCAGCGCTTACAAATGGCCCCAACTGGTCAGAAATCTAATTAAATGGTTCAAACCAGTCATAAGAGTTTATTGAGAAAATTAGTTAGGAAACCGGTAGATTTTTGGGGCAGCCAAGGAATGTGGTAGTAAATCCGTTCATGAACTTAAAATGTGGTGGTTTTTTGCAATTCACTCGTCATACAGGGCCTCCGAGAAGTTTGAACCCACCCTCCTCTGCTGCACACGGGGGTTCAGATCTCCATCTCCATCTCCTCTGATTCTTCCTCTCTCTCATCTCCGTCACCACAGCCAATCTCGCCCCCTTTCCTCAACGTCTCCGCTGTCGAAGTCCTGCCCCAGGCATGTGCTCTGGCGATGAGGAGGGCGGCTGCCTCAGGCCGCGGCGCGCGCAGCACCAACCTTCCTCTTCCCCCTCTGCGCCCTGCTGACGAGGACGACGGTTGGCCCTCCAGGTCACGGCGTGCACAGCGGCAAGATGGGAGCGGATCGACCGTTGCCTCCTTCATGTTGTGGAGGCTTTCAGAGATTCCCACCTGCAGGTACGTCGATTCATCGCGTTAGCATCCCATGTTATCAACGGATTCGATGTGACAACATTTATTTAGACACAAGGGAGATTGGTTATTTACCAGGGCGTTCATGCTTTTGCCGATTTATTTTGCAGCTATTCTGGATTTTCTTGACGCCGTCATCAAAAAATTAAGATGATGATATCCACTTACGTGGGACAGAGGACACCAATTGAAAATACTCCCCGCCTTCTCTGCATCGTCTTAGCAACTCCGGGCAGTCATATATGGTTAAGTCTTCCAGGCCGGGTAACCGCTCCAGAAGACCATGTGGGAATTCCTCCATACCCGGGCAATTCCAAATCTGCAATTTCCTAAGAGAAGTGAGGCCACACATGTCGTCAGGCAGCGCTTTCAGGCCTCTGCAGTCGAACAAAGAGAGCCTCCTCAGCTTGGCAAGTTTTCCAAGGTTCGAAGGCAGCGCTACCACACTGCGGCAGCCTGAAATCATCAACTCCTCTAGGCACAGTGGAAGGGTTTTCTCATCAGACGATGAAGTATTCCCCTCCAGGTAGCGACAATATCTGATACATAGAGAGCGGAGGCAATACAATCACCGGAGCTCCTGTGTTGGCCAGTAGAAGAGATCCCAGCATCCGCTAATCGTCAGACTTTCCACGAATTGAAAGCATTTCCAAACCGTAAGGTGTGACCTGGACAATCCGTAACTTCTCACCAAGCTGTTGCAGCCTTCCAGATACAAATACTTAAGTTTTTCAAGAGGTCTTTCACCATGGCTTTGATGGGCGTCTAGAGGCAACATGGGCATATCTTCTCCATACCCAAGAGTTAAACTGATGAGAAATGGCCAAGAGCCCAAACAGATGCTCATCAAAAATAACTTGACTGCAGTACTATGAACCCCAACTATTTGCAACTCGCTGACAGCAGGGATCACTGGAATACTTGCAAGCGTGGGGCAATTTCTGATCGTTAGCTCTTGAAGCATAGGGAACATTACCAAGCTATCAGTAGGCTCTCCCACACAATTTTCTGCCCACATCTCCAGGTTTGGTAACTCAAGCAACAACAACTTCTTCAACCTTGGGAAAATTTGCGGGGTTGTAATGCGCCCTCCAGCTTCCACACTAAGGTTAGTGCATAATTTTGTCAGGTTATCCATCTTTTGTAAGAACAAAACCTCTAGAGATTCCGAAAGCCATACTACGGGTATACTCTTGCATCTTGGGCAGTTGGAAATTTTGAGTTCTCTCAAGCAGTCAAACATCTGTGGCTTTCTCATCCATTGTGATATTTCTAGGCCACCATATCCACTTATCTCCAACTTCTGGATATTACTATGAGGTTCTAAACACTGAAGAACTTCTTCCACATTACATGCCATATCTTTAGGCCCATCATCTATTTCTTGGTCCCACGAGAACAACAACTCACTTACATTTTGCTTCTGAGTGAGATTGGCTTCTTTTGCATTCTCCCCACTCTTTATCTTGTTCAAATTCAATAGTTCCAACCTATTGCTAAGGTGTTGCAAGTCTTTTAGCTGCTCTATTCCAAGGCCTTCTCCAGTATCCACAACAAATGTTGTTAATATTTGAAGGTTGTTCAGTACACCAAAGTTTGGAGCCATACTTCTGAGACTATCACAACCAAAGAGATAAAGATTGATGAGCTTCCCCAGTCTTGCCATGTTCTCTGGTAACTGATGCAACATATAACAACCTATGAGCCTCAATGTTTGCAAGTTATACAACACACATATTGAATCTGGCAAACTAAGGATGCTAGACCCAGAGATGTCAAGGAATCGTAAATGTTTTGCATTTATGGACTTGCAAAGTGCAATTGAATAAGGGCGGAAATGCAGCGCTCTTAGTGATGCCGATATGTGTAGCAGTTCTTTAAAATCCTTGTGTGAGTTTGATGGAGCTAACAAAGTGCGGAGGCATGTTCTGCCTTTGCATAACCAATTGATTTGTTTCAATTCAGCCTTTGATATGTGCATGTGACAAACATCTTTTAACAGTGCTTTCTGCTGAGTTAGTTCTTCTATACTTGCACATTCATCCGTGACACATTTTGCTAGATCATGCATTAAATCATGCATTTTACAGGAAAAACCATTTATATGAAAATTTGTGCTCTTTTGCTTATCTTGGAGGAAGGATCTCCAAACCAACTCATCGAAAATTAATTCGCCTTTCTGTTTCAAATCTAGTGTTCCTGTTTGAATAAAGCCATTTGCCATCCATAATTGGATCAACATTTCCTTCTCCATCTCGTGATCCTTGGGAAAAACTGCACAAAATGCAAAACATTGCTTCATTTCAGATGACAGGTGTTTGTAGCTCAACTTTAGTATGGGCATGACCTCATATTTGCCTCCATCGATATCCGCAATGCTACTTTCTTCGATCGCCTTCCATTTATGTACTTGTTGCTTTGAACTCAGCAACCCACCCATTGTTTTGAGAGCAAGAGGCAACCCCCCGCATTTATTGACAATACGCCTTCCTATGGTGACAAACTCTACTTGCTCTTGTACACCATTGCTAAATGCTTTTTCGAAAACAATTCCCACGAATCTTTTTCATTCAAAAATGCTAGCTCATGGGGCTTAGCAGTGCACATTATAGAGGCCACTTGCTTGCTTCGACATGTGACCACTATAACACTTCCTGGTCCACCAATAGAACACAATAGTGGCTTCATTTCATCCTCCCACATCCTCTTGTTCTCATTCCATACATCATCGAGAACAAGTAAAAATCTCTTCCGGCCAATAACTTCCTCAAGTTGCTTTCGCAACAGCTCGATTGTGTCAGGCATATCACATCTTTTATTTACAGCCAACTCAATGATGGATTTCAAAATAGCAATGGCATCAAAGTTCTCAGACACACAGTGCCACATCTTCAACTGGAAATGTTGCTGGAGCCGTTGGTCATTATACACCATCTTAGCAAGAGTCGTCTTGCCAAGACCTCCCATTCCAAAGATAGGCAGCACGTGCACCTTCTGTTGATCTTGCTGGTCCAGTAGCAACTCCACCACCATCTTCTTATCATTCTCTCTTCCAAAGATTTTGGTAGACTCATCTAATTTTGAGTGCGTTTGCCGCCATAGATGTTGCCGCTCCTCCCTGTGGATAGGATCCTCCAGACCAAACTTTTTCATCTCCTCGACCAACTTATTGATCTTCTCGAGGACAGTCTTTAGTTTCTTGCTCATTTCAAAACGGAAGAGCAGTGGGTTGTGGTGCGTGATGTAGCTGAGTACCTTGCATGTAGTGGACTTTCCAATCTTAGACTGGCGGCGCAGCGCCTCGTACTGGAAGTCGTCCAGCACGTCGCCGGCCTCATATGCGACGGACTTGAGCTCCTTCATCCAGCTCTTGATATAGGTGTTTGTCTTGCTCCTCTCCTCGGCCCTTGCCAGCTTGTACTCGACGGCTAGCAGCTGGCGCTCCAGCACTCGGCGGTCGTTGTCGAGGCCACACATGCGGGTCACCGCCTCGACAAGTGTGTTTGCAGCCTTGCCGGCTACACTGCGCACCAGAGGAAGAAGCAGCGATTCTGCCATGATCTTGGAGATTGGAGGAATTAAGAAACTGCAGCATGAGAAATAAAAGAAGAGAGGTTAAGCATTGACAGAAGATGAAGAACAACTGAAGAAGAGCAAAATAAGTCAAGAGTATGCACCTCCTGAATAACAACAAGAATCAATGTTTATCCAAATTGGTGAAAGAGCGACGATACTGTGCAGGTCCCTCCCACGGCAAGGCTGCTACGGGGTGGACAGATGATGGAAGCAAATGGAGATAATATCAAGGAATTAATGAGCTGAGCTGCATATTGACTGATAATATCATGGAATTCAAGAGCTGAGCTGTATACTGACTGATAATATCAAGGAATCCAAGAGCTGAGCTTTATTTGCAACTTTTTTTTTAGAAAAGGAGGATGACTTCCTCTGCATCTAGGCGATGCATACGGCACTTTATTAATTATTCTCACAAGACCTTACAAAGTAATATCACAGTAAGCCTAAAGCCGCCGTCTAAGCAACAAACTATCGCTACACCTATCCAGTTGATGAAGGGGCGCAGATAGCCTGGGCCTAATACCAAACAGACATCGCAGCCAAACCTAACATCTAAGACCTGAGGACCCATCCAGGACGCCTGCCGGGCATTTGTCTCGCCGGTCCGGCGTGCTCTCAGAGGCCGCCGCCGCCAACTGCCACCGCTCCATCTTCAGAACTGTACTGATGCATCAACCTTGCTCGGTCTAGCTATCGTCGACGCCACCACGGCGCCCAACGGCACCTCCTCCCTGCGCGCAAACAGCTGAGCACGTCGTGGTCGTCACAGATACACCTCAGCACTATGGTGCCAAGTACCACCAGCCGACACAGCTTGAAGTCTTTGGGGAATCTGTCGTGTGTAGCACCTGCCGACCAGGCATGACAAAGCGTAGCACCTGTCGGTCAGGCATGACTTGACATCTCCACCGAAGCTCCGTGCAAGACGAAGCCGCTCCACCTCCTGCCTCTGACTTCCAGCGCTGCTCCACAAACGATGCTCCCAAGAGAGAAACGACACCACAGTGCCGCCATCGTTCGATCTGGAACACCAGATCCTAGGGTTTCCCCCAGAGCAGCACGAGTGGGTCGACAGTAGTTACACAACGATGCCTCCATCAAGGTAACGGCGTAGGACGCCGCCATCGCCTGCCAACGACTCGGTTTTCACCGACAACCATGTTTCCCCAACTCGCAGTCAGGACTAGATGATGGATCCCGAGATCCGATCACCAAGCCTCTGGCCGTCCATCTCTGACGAAGAAGATGACCACCACCATTGGCCAGCGAGACGACGCGAGATGAAGTAGGGCGCTGCCAGCGTGCGTCCTGGCCAGCACCACCGGCGCTCGGCCCGTCCCGGACCACGCCTCATGACCGAGGGCAACGGCAAGCACTGCCCAACGAGGACACAGGCCGGAAGCCCAGATCCGGTCCACCCGCGCGCCGCCACGTGGCCACCACCAAGCGCCCTTTAGGGGCAGCCCCGCCGCCGTGAGGGACGCCGCCCCAGCCACCGGCGGAACTCCGCCGCGCGCCACCGGCCGCCGTGAGATCGCCATCGGCCGCCGCGAGATCTGCGCGAGAAAGACGAGGACGCCCCGCCGCCACCTTCCCTGGGGACCACGCGGGCTTCGCCGGTCTCCCCTCCGGCGACGGCGAAGCGGGGGAGGAGCTGGGAGCGGCGGCTGGCGGCGAGGATAGGGTTTCCCTCGTGCGCCAGAGGCGACGCGCGGGGGACGAGTCGTTTTTTCTAAGCTACAGAGGTAGTACGTCTATAATCACTATTGTTGAATACTTCTATAATTTTCTTAATTATAAGCTTGAGTTTATCCTGCAACTTGCATATGCAAACCATTGTTTGTACCATCATCCCAGATGACTCCAACCAAATAATGTTCACCCCCCAGGCCTGCATCATTTTCTAACATGCAGATAGGACAATAAGGGAGAGATAAAGATGACAAGCATGCATCTGGTGTGAAGACTGGTTCAGCAGGAATAAGCAAGACATTTGTTTTCTATCTGTCACTTGTTCTATGACGTACTAGATGGGAGGCGCGACACACGGACCTGGTAATTGATCGGTTTCATTTTTTTTTGCTATATAATTTTTTTTTTATGCTGGGTACTGCTCCAGGACAAATTAAAAACCAGAGATCGCATAGCTAGAAAGAATTTCCATGGGGACAAATTGTACTACCTATGTTATGCCAAGAAAATTCTGAGGTTCTGATGTATCAATTCTTTTCATGACGCAGCGGACCAAATGAAAACTCAATTCTCCACCTGAGATTTTTTTTGGCACACTCACTTCTACCTCTAGAATTGAGAGTACCAAACAAATACTCCCTCTGTCCGGAAATACTTGTCATTAAAATGGATGTATCTAGATGTATTTTAGTTCTAGATACATCCATTTTCATTAATTTTGATGACAAGTAATTCCGGACGGAGGGAGTATCAGTTTTAACGACGGCTCCAGTACCTCACATAATTAAACTATTGCTATTTTTTAGAGATTGTCTCAGCTGACTTGAATTCATCCTGTGCAAATAGCATGCAATTGTTTGCTGAACCCCGTAACCTTCTTCAGGGTTGTATAGGCATTCCTCTGCAACTGCACAATGAGGTATGGTGTTGATCAAATTTATGGTCATTGGGACAAACAAATATAGTACGAATAATGGTGAGAAAAATCAGCTGCTACTACAAGATGATAAAGCTTAATTAGGTCTTAAAATGCACTTGTCATCATCACCATCCCATGCTTGCAGCATAGAAAGAACGATTTTGTTCGGTCAGCTAGTAGCATCTTTCTTTTTATGAATGTTGTCCAATATAATAAGCAGCTATTCAAGCAAGATTAGTTAGGTGAGCAGGTAAATTTAGAGTATAACAGAACGTCATAACTCCGGCCGTGTCACAAAATAACCTCCAGGGCGGCGGCTTATGGTTAATCAAGAATATTTGGTTAATCAAGGGCTGTTGCATATGCATACGTCTAGGCTTATGGTTAATCAAGGGCTGTTGCTTATACAAATCAAGAATACATTGTTACTTGCCGAAAAAGGCTTTCGCTCCACTTACGCCGGTGTATTTAGAGCATTTGTGTGCTAATGGTTAAGTATATTTAATTCTACACATGGTTGACTTCCATTTATGCATGCTAGCTAAGATCGATGCACCTTTGGTCGGAAAATACGCTAGCGCCGTCACCAATGTCTTCGTAATTATCAGAAACGAATTGGCGTTGCATGCGAGGGCCGGTGCACCTTGTCTCGGTGCGAGGTTATACTATTCAGAATTTAATCGCCGCTGCCACAAGAGAAACCACACAAGACGGAGAAACAGATGAAGCAGAAGCCTGAATTCTTCTCCGGGTCTCTTTCGAAGAGGAAAACCACCGCCAAACCTCGTCATGATCGCCATTGTGTTGCTCTCGGATGAGCCGACGGTAGAAATAATGCGCCGCTCCTTGACATGTCAGTCGATAATATATCTTTGCTGTCTGCATATTTTTTTTTTTTTGAAATGAAAGGTAGATCACGTTCTACCTTATAATTTCAAAACAGGCCGGAGCCGAAGATGCTGTCTGCAATTTATTTTAATAATCGGTTTACCTGCACTTTTATACATGTAGTTCCATCTACAGCTAGTGCATTATTTGCTGCATCCATGCAATACCACGGACTAGAAGCTTTGTCGACCTTGCTTACAAGAAACAGCGTGTGTATACAAAGCTGCTTCAAACCCAAAGCGGTCCCTCCTTGGGGCCGGCCGCTCCCCCTTGAGGGCGAACACTGGTCGGCCCTCATGCGGCTGCTTCCGGTATAGTATATAGAGCACTCACCAAGATGGAGGCCGGCGATGGGCGTGCGACCTCCTTCTGGCATAACCACTGGCTCCCCTGTGGGGTGCTTCGGACGGCCTTCCCCGTCTTGTTCACTCACGCCGTCTGCTCCGAGGTCACGGTCTGGACAGCCTGCCGCCGCGGGGTGCGCGCTCTGCTGGTGCCCCGGCTCACCTCTCGGGCGGCAGGGGAATGTTTTTTTTTCAAAAAAGGGGGGGGCGCCCCGGCCTCTGCATCAGAGCGATGCATACGGCCATCTTATTAACCAAATAGCAGAAAATGCGAACAAGGTTCCAAAGTCTCCAGCTGATAAAAGAAAAAGGCAACTCACACAGAGCTTAAAAAGCTAGATACACAAACTAGGCAAGAAAAGATGCCACAACCGGCTGGCTAAAAATAGATAGGTAAACTAATTGCCTATCTTATTACATGACCGTCATCCAAGCCGGTTGAAGATATCCCGAGCTACCATCTCCCAACGGATAGATCCAGTAACCAAACGCTCCCTGGCCTCCATCGGAGTGAGTAACGACCACGAACGGATCACTGTCGTAGCTCGGAAAATAACCTGCAAAAAATGAATCCGTGATGTTAGGTTAAAAACCAAATCATTTCTGCAATTCTAGATAGTCCACAACAAAGCGCAAACTCCAACCCGAATATGTCTTGCTAAGTCAGGCTCAACCCCATTAAGCCATGTCCCAAATAAAACATTGACAGAAGTTGGTGGAGTAATATTAAAAGCAATATGGACCATCCGCCAAAGAACTTTGGCCAACGGGCAATCAAAGAATAAATGCTTAATCGTCTCATCCCGATCACAGAAACTACACCTAGTAGGTCCTGTCCAATTACGCTTTATCAAGTTGTCCTTTGTTAAAATAACTTGTTTATGGACAAACCACATAAAAACTTTAATTTTTAAAGGAACTTTGACAGCCCAAACATACTTGGACGTTGGAATGGAGTTCGAATTAATAACATCAATATACATTGATTTAACTGTAAATACTCCAGTACTAGTCAATTTCCAGCGTAATCCATCGGGTTGGTGAGAAAGTTGAACCTCCATCAGTCTCCTAACTAGATGGAGCCATTCTTCCCAACGATTGCCCGCTAGCGACCGCCTAAACTGAATATTAAGGGGGATAGATTGAAACACCGTTGCCACAAACACATCACGTCGTTGAGCAATCCGATATAAAGACGGATATTGAATGGCTAAAGGTGAGTCGCCAAGCCAAGTATCCTCCCAGAAACGTGTACTTGCACCGTTTCCAATAACAAATCTCGTCCTATTGAACAAAGATTGTTTGACTTTCATTAGTCCTTTCCAGAAAGGCGAATCAGTCGGCCTGACTGTGACCTGGGACAATGTTTTAGTCTGGAGGTACTTGCCGCGGAGGAGCTGCGCCCACATGGCCTCAGTCCCGGAAGAAAGCTTCCACAACCACTTACTAAGAAGGCATATGTTCTTAACTTCAAGATTTTCAATACCAAGACCTCCTTGGTCTTTCGGTCGACACATGATGTCCCATTTAGCAAGCCGGTATTTTCTTTTAAGATCATCACCCTGCCAAAAGAAGCGTCACCGATAGAAGACCAGTCTTTTCCTAACACCAACTGGGACCTCAAAAAACAATAAGAGGAACATAGGCATACTCGTGAGCACTGAATTAATCAAAATCAAACGGCCTCCGTATGACATGAGCTTACCCTTCCAGCAGCTCAGTTTTTTCTCAAAACGATCCTCGATGCACTTCCATTCTCTGTTTGTCAGCCTACGATGGTGTATCGGAATACCAAGGTACGAGAAAGGTAGACTCCCCAACTCGCACCCAAACAATTGCCTATAAGACTCCTGGTCGTCTTTGGCTCTATCAAAGCAGAACAAGTCGCTCTTATGAAAGTTAATCTTTAACCCGGTCAATTGTTCAAAAAGGCATAACACCAGCTTCATATTTCTCGCCTTGGCCAAGTCATGCTCCATAAAGATGATTGTATCATCTGCATACTGAAGGATGGAAACACCTCCATCAACGAGATGAGGTACCAAACCACCTACTTGACCATTTCAAAAATGGGGAGATTTTCACTTCCCGGCCTCTGCACCAAGTAAGGATGCATACGGCCATTTTAGTATGAGTACCAAGATAAACATGGTCCTTAGAAATTTTTAAATGAGTATCAAGATATTTCTCGATGAGTGGTTCCACCATACACCAAGCTTGATCCTCAATAAACGGGGAAAAACTCATGTGCATCACCTGTCAATTCCGAGAATTGAACTTGGGTCGTTGGGCTGCACAACCACATACCCAACCACTGAGCCAAGGCTCTCTCTGCTTAAAATGGGGGAGAATTTCATTTCCCCGGCCTCTGCACCAACTAGGGATGCATATGGCCATTTTAGTATGAGTACCAAGATAAATTTAAAATGGGAGAGAATTTCATTTCCCGGCCTCTACACCATCTAGGGATGCATACGGCCATTTTAGTATGAGTACCAAGATAAACATGGTCCTCAGATTTTTTTAATGAGTATCAAGATATTTTTTGATGCATGGTTTCACCACACACCAAACTTGATCCTCAATAAACGGGGGAAAACCCCTGTGCATCATCTGTCAATTTTAAGAATTGAACTCGGGTCGTTAGGCAGCACAACCACATACCCAACCACTTAGCCAAGGCTCTCTTTGCACGGCCGGGGAATGTGATGCGGTCCAGCTGATGGTTGCGGAATGCACCCCCTTGGACGAGCCCGATGCCCGGGCAGTCACGCTCCGTGCGGCCCCTAGTGGTGGGTTCTCGTCAAGTGGCGCCTACGCCCTCTCCCACTATGGCGGTGTGGGTGCGCCCTCGGCGTCCTTCCTTTGGTCTTCCCGTGCTCCATCGCAGGTCAAGTTCTTCGGGTGGCTGCTCACTCAGTCTCGTGTCCATACAAGGGACGTGCTCCTGCGCAAGACCATCCTTACTGCGGCGGAGGCCGGATGCCCCTGCTGTGAGGCAGAGCTTGAAACTGCTGACCACCTCATATTCAGGTGTCCGTTCGCGGCACAGTTTTGGCGAGGGGTCGGGCTGTCCCCTGATGCGGGTTCGGTTTGTGCGCTTCATCGCTTCGACGCGTGCCCCGCTGTCGGCGCCAACTCTCCTACGACTTTCGTCCTTCTCTGCTGCTGGCGGCTATGGAAGCGTCGTAACCCAAAGTGTAATTCTAGGATGACACGATGTCCCTTGCTGCCACGTACAAGGCCTGTCGGGATGATGCAGCGCTTTGGCGTGGCCGGCTGAAGACCGACGATCAGCTCCACATCGACGTTTGGTTGTCTGTTCTTAGATGAGCCTGTGAGGCTTGTGGTTCCTGAGAGTTGTTCCTCAGCTCCCTCCTCTCTTGTAAACTGAATTCTTTGGTGGCTTTTGCCCCTTTACGCAATATATTCAGGTGGTGGGAGGGCTCCCCCCGTTGAAAATTCAAAAATAAAAAACCCACAGCGGTTTTGTTGGGCCGGTACTACACTCTAGCAGTAACTAATTAATTGATGCAAATGCACTTTACTACAAACCTGAGACCCCTACAGCTAGCTGCAGTGAACTACTGGATTGAAAATGCCCCTTGAGAGTTGAGTAGAGACTACATGTAGTGTATCCACTACAGGAATAGCACCGAAAGCCGAGTACCCAGAGTATTTCACTAAGGCCTGAAAACTAGTGCGACTCGGGCAGCGGAAACTCATGGATATGCAGAAACAAATGGACGACTCGCCTCAAGCTACAATGTATTAGAGGGACGTACCATTAACAGCCGTGGTGAGCATGGACTGGGAAGAAGAAGAAGAGTGATTTAAAACTAAAAAAACCCGACGATGTTGTTTATTGCACGTAAGGATCCTTTTTTTGGTGGGGGAGGATCTTCCGATCTATTCATCAACTGTCAAAATGGTAAATGAACAGCAGAAGTAAAAAGTACATCCAGATCCGTAGACCACCTAGTGACGACTACAAGCACTAGGGCGAGCCGAAGGCATGCCGCCATCATCAGCTCTTCCTCGCCGGAACCGTGCAAATATTGTTGTAGTAGACAGTCGAAAAGTTATCGTGCCAAGGGCCTAGGACCAGCGCACTGGTAGCAACCGTCGTCGATGAAGAGAAAGATAGATCGGAATGATCAAACCTATAGACACACGATCACTAATGAAAGAAGACCCGATCCACGTGGATCCACCAAAGTCAAACGCCAACCGAGATTCGGCGGAGACAAACCTCCACACACACCCTCCAACGATGCTAGAAGCACCGCTAGAGCGGGGGCTAGACGAGGAGAACCTTATTCCATCTCCAGAGAACCGTCGTCGTCTTGTCTCTCTGAGCAGAACACAAACCTTAACAAAACTCATAAAAATAAAGCCCTCCAGTCGGCAAAGGCTAGGATCCACCACAGCTCCATGGCTAGGCAATAGAGGATGAGGTGGACCGGCGGCGCACCGGACGAGAGGAACAGAAATAACAAGCGCCGGTGGCCGACTAGGTAAAGGAAACAGACAGGTTGGAAACGTGATCTACTCCGATACACATAAGGATCCTATAACCACATATATTCAACATGATTGATGTTGAACCATTAGAATATGTATTCCCCATTGCAAAGAATGATCATTTACCTAGTAGATACCAAATAAGGTTTGAGGTTTAAAATACCACTTTACGAGAAATGAAATAAAGGAATTATTTACCAGGTGTATGACGTAAAAGGAATTGTTTAACAGACATACTGACATTAAAGGAACTATTTACCAGGCGTACATGTAAGTCATATATAAAAACTCTTTGAGGTTATTGAAAATTAAAATTATTTACACTACCGGAATCGGCCCCTATGCCGACGGCCATGGCCGTCGGCATAGCCCTGAGTCCCGTTGGGGTAGACCTATGCTGACGGCCCCCGTCGGCATAGGACCGTCGGCAACATATGCGTCGGCACAGCCAGGGAGGCCGTCGGCATAGAAAAGCCGTCGGCATATATGCTACACCGACGGGGGCCGTACATCTATGCCGACGACCCCGGCCGTCGGCAACAATCACGCCTAACGGCGGCCACCGTCAAGTTTTGGCCATCGACAGGACGCCACGTGGCACCCCTATGCCGACGGCCTAGCAGTCGGCTTAGTCAAAACCTACGCCGACGGCTAGGCCGTCGGCATAGGAGTGCCACATGGCGTCCTGTCTTTGGTCATAGACAAGTGCTATGCCGACGGCTAGGCCGTCGGCCCAGTGTCAAACTATGCCGACGGCCTAGCCGTCGGCTTACTCCTTCATACAGAGTTCCCAGTTGCTGACGCGTGGCACCTATGCCGACGGCCTGGCCGTCGGCTTAGTTTAAAAGATATGCAACATATGTGCCACGCGTCAGCAATTGGGAGCTCACGCCAGACCTATGCCGCGGCATAGCCGTCGGCATAGTTTTATTTTGATTTTTTTTTCTTTTTTCTATTTGTTTTCAAATCAGTTCAATTCAAATAACAAAGACATATATAGCAAAGCACATATCGCTAAAGACATATCATCATCACAACAATAATTGCATAAGCATCATCACACACAAGTCTCTAAATGATCATCATCACAACCAACATAAGCATAAGCATAAGCATATAGAAAAGCACCACACACAAGTCTCTAAATGATCATCACCACACACAAGTCATCTCAAGCATCATCACCACACACAAGGCTTAAGCGCCAGGACGTCGAGCACCACAGAGGCCGTCACCGCCAAGAGCGCCGAAGCCCGGGTCGTCAGTGCTAGCGGCAGCGCTACCGCTTCCACCTCCGCCTCCGCCTCCGTGGATCGGAGTGGTCGGGCTCCGTGTCTCCGGGGTGCTGCGAAGACCACCGCCAACGGTAGATCCACCTGTTCCCTGGATGTTGAAAAGACATATTAACGGGATATATGATCGTGTTGAAAGGCATGACATGCTTTGGGTGAATAGATTGGGGATGAACTAACCGCGAGGGGCCAACGCTACGTGCCACAAACTCCTCAAAGGTCAAGCAGACCTTGGTTGTCTTTGGAGGGCATTGTGCCGGCTGGCAATCGAGGACACCGCCGCCGCCATTTCTGAAAAGCTTGCTCCAGTAAGCGATCCCTCTCGCACTTGGTGTTCATGAAGCCTCGATGCCACGCCATGGTCTCTGGCGTGTGTACTCAGTGTAGGCCTACAGTATGACATGATGGAACTCATAAAACTACTAGATGCGGAAAATAAAGTGAGCAATGAAGATAAGAGGAAAATACTTACAGATTGTTGCTCTGAAAGAGGGGCGTGCCTTTGGTCCTTTGGCTGGCTCGTGCGCTGGCTCAGGCTCGGGTCGATCCGACGGAGCTGTGTGTAGGAGATAGTAGGAGTGATCACAACATCGAGAACCGCCTCCCGACCGTGCTCCTTGGGCCCCATGCTCACCAACGCCCTCTCGTCCAGATCCGCCGCAATGGGGTCAGGTGTGTCAGGATGTAACTTCAGATACGCTGTGGAGTAGGCCTCCTTCCTCCCCGCGGTCTTCTTGCCGTAGTACTTGGGCTCGCCAGGCTTGGAGTCCTTCCGCGTATGGGCGATCTCCCACGCTTTGCATGTCCGAGAGCGGCCACTTGATTTCTCCTCCTTCACCTCCAAACAGTCGTTAGTCATACATAAGAAAGTGTTGGTAAATAGTAGATGAAGAAGAAGAATGTTTAATGGGGTTAGTCATACATTAACTGCCTTGTGGAGATAGTGGTTTCGTTTCCCCTGAGCATGTACTCCCTCCGTCCCTCGGTTAGCCTTATTTTTTTTCTCATAGCCGCCCAGACTCCAGCCTCATCACACCAAAGATCCACCAATGCCGCCCAGGACTCGTCTTTTCCATAACACCAATTTGGACACACCTACATAATAAAAGCATAATGGCATGTCAACATGAAATGGTGAAATGTACCACATGGTAATGAAAGCACAATATATGAAAGCATAATGAAAAATCTTTTATACTTACCGCCAAGAACTCGGGCCTCTCCAAGGTAATGCCCATCCTCCGCGCTTCTTCCTTGGTCATCTTCACACCAAGAACGTCGTGGTAGTATGTCGAGATGGCCACATAGCGCACCTCGTACTGCATCTGGCGGGCCTTCTTCTTGCATTGGCGCAGGACGATCTGGTCCGCTCTAGCCCTGTGCTCCGGAAGAACTCAATAGAATTTCTACAATCATGCATGAAACAAGAATGGAAGAAGCCATGAGTTAAATCATTCATAAAACTAGAATGGACTTGGGCTTCTGAAGAGAACTCACCCAGAAAGTAGTGATCACGGCCTTGGCATGGGTCTCATGGTCCGCGTGGAGGGCTGCTTCCCAGTGGTCCCAGCTCGTGGCCAAAACCCGACGGTCCGGCTGCCTGACTGGATCCGGACAGTACAACCCCGGCCAGTATAACTTCAGCAAGACGGTGATGAGGCCGTTGGGAATATGGACCCCTTTAGAATATATCCAGTTGCTGCAAAAGAATGAACTATTAGCATGTGACAAGCAAAATAAATAACAACCGGAATAAGCATGTGACAAGCAACATAATGAAATTATTACAAAGTGGCACTTACTCTTTTCCCGTGGGCTCAATGAGCCACTTCTGCTTTGGTAGCTTTGCGTTACCACGCAGCCACCCCTTGTTGTCAACCCCCTTCCCGCCACCACCATCATCCCCGCCACCACCCTCCTCCTCGCCTGCCTCCCCCTCCCCAACCTCCTCCTCCTCCTCCTCCTCCTCCTCGTCCTCACCTGCCTCCTCCTCCACCTCTTCCTCCTCCTCCTCCTCCTCCTCCTCCTCCTCCTCCTCCTCCTCCCAGGCTGTACCTCACTAGAGGAGGGTACCTCACTGGAGGAGGGCCTCGAAGACAACACCCCTAAGTCGGTGAGGGTGCGCTCTTTCTGGCCGCGACCCCCTGTAGTGGCTCTCCCCCCACCACCTCGCCCTCTAGAGGCTCTCCCCCGCCCCCTCCTCCTCTAGGGGCACCTCTCCCTCGACCTCCCTGTGAGGAGTCATCGTCAAGTAGCCGAGGGGGAGGATTACGTGCTCGACCACTCCGACTAGGCAGGCCGACGACCTTGCATAGGAAACCCACGCCGTCGGCCTTCCCCTTGCCCATGTTCCACGAACCTGCATTGAAAAGAGAATAAGCAATTAGTAAATTAATGAAATGAAGGAAAAGGCATGATAATAAACACATTAATAAAAATGCATAAAAAGGCATATTCCTAAACTATAGAAAAAAGACTTGAAACGTACATCTGCTAGAACCCATATGAATCATCACTGTTGTAACCTATTTCTCGGTCCGTCTCATCATCACTATCAATCATATCATCTTCGTTGTCCGACGGAGGTGGAGGCTCTTCCTCGTCGTCAGCGTCTTTGTTTAACTTTTGTAGCAGAAGTATGTCATTTTCATTGACAATGGTCTCACCATCATTCCGTGCATCGTCGATGTTTGGATCCACATCATCATCACCCAATGGTCTAGCGTCATCGTTTCTAACCACATCATCATCATCAGGTTGCTCTTGATAGAACACTCCCTCGTATGTCATGGGGTTAATGTTGTAGTAATCGTCTTCATTCGGTCGGTAGCTTACCATGTGGCGACACCTTGAACACAACTTCCCAACCCTTTAGATACACTCTCTGGCATGGGTAAGGCAGATAATATACTTGTGTAGCTTGGGTAGCCGCAATGAAGAGATCGGCTCCGGCATAGACGGTTGATGGTTTAACTTCGACCAAACCAATGGAAGGCGTATGTTTTACCCCCTCCCGCAGATCGAACCATCGGCATTTGAACACATGCAGACTTAGGGTCTCACGCCCCTGGAGGAATTTAACCTCGTATATATTTTGTACCCTTCCGTAGTAGTCTACCGAATTTTGACCGGGGGTGTACACTCTGGTATTTATAGTTTTGGGATCGAGCCGGCTGTTTTGGTGCTCCTCTGTATGGAAGCGATACCCATTCACATCATACTTTTTACATGTCATGACGACAGGGTCAAAACCCATGGAAACCCATCTCAAGTCATCATCCATAGAAATGTTCGAATCTTTTCCCTACAAGTATAACGGAAATTGTTCCATGCATTAGTTCGGTTAACTAATAAATGTTGAACTAGGTATTTCTTAGGGGAGTGTGGAAAATTACTTTCTCCATGAACTAAGCAACAAAATTTTTACGTCCAAGGTTTCCATGACGGAGAAGAGTAAGTGCCTCCGCCTCAGTAGGAGGATTCACTCCCGTCCATTCCTCTTGAACGAAATCATGAAAAGAAAGAAAAGCGGTGTTAGACCGGGACTAAGTGAACATGGAACATGATGATGTGGAAGACATAAAGGAATGGTGTAGTGGTATTACCTCATCCACACTTCCTCAACTTCCTTGATGTTGTGCAAGATATAGAACATGAGGTCCTCCCACTCTTGTCGTGGCATGTTATAAGATTTCGGGGCCCTAGCCCTCCCACCTTGCGCGTTGAATAGGTCGAGCCTGGGTTGATACTTGGGCTCTTCTATATTGTATCGAGGCACCTTGTTATGCAGATGGGGAACATGGTCTGGATATTATGATGTCCTGAGGTCTGACACCTCCTCCAGGATAACTGCCTCATCCATGGAAGCTTCAATCTTAGCTTTGTTTCCACATTTCCGTCGGAGATGCTTGTTCTGCCTCTCAGGGTCGTACTGCCAGAGATTCTGCACAGGCCCCCCCAACAATACCTCGTTCACGAGGTGCAGAATGAGATGTGTCATCGGAGTAAAGAATCCTGGCGGAAAGATCTTCTCTAGCTTGACTATCAACTCTGGTGCCTTCTTATGCAATTTTTCAATCACCTCTTTACTTACTTCTTTAGCACAGAGCATGCGGAAGAAATGGCTAAGCTCGGCAAGCACTCGCCAGACATGCTCGGGGACATAGCCTCGAACTATCACCGGCATTATCCGCTCAATCCATACATGGTAGTCATGACTCTTCAGGCCGGTCACTTTGCCCGTTGAAATATTGACTCCCTTACTTATATTCGATGCATAACCATCGGTGAACTTCAAAATTTGTTTCAGCCAGATAAGTACTTCTTTTTTTCTGGCGGTTTAAGGACAAAGTCAGCATCTGGCTTGAACCAGTTTTTTCGACCGCCTGTGGGAGGCTTCATGTTCAGGCGTGGTCTATCACAAATTCTCTGTTGATCGGCTCTAGCTTTAACGTTATCCTTCGTCTTATCAGGAATGTTCAGGATCGTGTGGAAAAGGGACTCTGCCACATTCTTTTCGGTGTGCATCACATCAATATTGTAAGGAAGTTTGAGGTCCTTGAAATAGGGAAGGCTGCGAGAAGGGGTAATGTGAGTCCAGTTAAAGGCCTCACCATATCCCTCGAAGCCTTTGGCTTTGGCTTTGCCTTTGCCTTTGCCTTTGACTTTAGGCTTGAGAGCTTTTAGCTGAGCAAGAACATCTGCCCCCGAAAATGTTGGAATCTCGGTTACTTCATGAACAACCCGGCCTTTCGTGAAGTTCTTCTTGTCTTCCCTGTCTGGATGGTCTGGAGGGAGGAACTGTCGATGCAGGTCAAAGGCTACATACTTGCCACCCTTACTCAGCCAAATCATTTGCAGAGCCTGCATGCACACTGGGCATGGCATCTTCCCACTTGTACACCATCCGCAGAATAGAGCATAGCCGGGAAAGTCATGCATGCAATAGTGCAACCAAACTTTCATCAAAAAATTCTCTGCAGATCCCTCGTCAGATGTCAACCTCGGAAAGTACCAAGAATGGTGCAAAGCATCCACCAGCGGCTGCATAAACACACCCAATTGCTTTCCCAGTGTATTCAGGCCCCGGAATGATGAGCGACAAGAACATGGTCTTCCGTTGCATTAGGGCACCGGAGGAAGATTGAGCGGAATTACAAACACAGGCCAGCAGTTGTATGGATTGGACGACATACCATATGGATTCAACCCATCACCGATATGGCTATTCGACATTCCCAGCCTCGGCTGCTTCCTCGGGTATTCTTCATCGAACGACTTCCATGCTTCCCTCCCGATGGATGTATGATTTTTTTGGATTGTACCTTATACCTTCCTTGTACCACTTCATCATTTTGGCGAGACTCCTTCGTGATGAAAAGGTGCTGCAGTCTTTTATAAAATCAAGATACCGAAGAACCTTAACGGGGATGGTTAGCTGTTTTTTCTCACCATCCTCACTGACCACCTCAATGTACCGAGACGAACCGCACTTCCTACAGTACTTGTCATCTGCATACGCGTGCCTAAACAAAAGGCAATTCTTGGCAAACATCTATTTTCTCATAATCCATAGAGAGTGCCTTCATTATTTTCTTTGTATCGTACATGCTTTTGGCAGTTCGACCCTCGTGGAGGCTGTTAGCCCATACTCCTGTGAATGCTTGAAGCATTTACGGCTACTGACCGTACTCAGCCTTGACTGCAATTAGTTGCGAGATGGCATCCAGCTGAGATATTTTCGCACCCGCATAAAGAGGTTTCTTCGACGAGGCCAAGACCTCCAAGAAGGCCTTTGCGGTTGCCTCCGCTCCTCCGGTTCATTCTCCTGAAGGTGTCGCATTTGCCGTTTCTGCAACAATGACATCATCTAGCATGTCCCTGACCCCGTCGTCCTCATATCCATCGATGCGTTGTCGCATCACCTCCTCTCTACCACGGTCATGCTCGACTATGTTTATCGGCGGCATGTCAAAGTTTGGCATATATCCGTGCATGCGAAGGTGCTCACTCATGTCCGTCTGATTTCTACGGTGACGTCTGGCACATCTCGCACAGGGGCATGGTGGGATAATTCTCATTGGACGACGGAATATCTCCTTCAAATACACATCGGTTTTCGTGATCCACTCTGATGTTACTCGATTCCGACGGATAAAACCACTGTACATCCACTCATTATCTGCCATCCTCTGCTTTTTTGCAAGCCACACAACATAATTAAGGATTCACTTAAATTAATCACATCAAATTTTCAGTTTCTACCGCGTTGAATTCACCTACATCTCTAATAGGTAAAGATGGGTCCTAATCCCACCCGAGGATGTGTAGATTGAGTACGTTCTCCATTCTACCCCGTTCCGAGACAAAATTTCGGCAGCACCTCCCCACTGTTCTCCAGATACACGTCCCGGAAAATAGCCGAGAGAATGTGCTTCGGAGAACAATGGGGAGGCGCCGCCGAAATCCTGTCACGGAACGGGGTAGAACATGGAGAACATACCCAATCTACACATCCTCGGGCTGTCCATGGAAAACGCTGGACAATCCGAAAGAGCTGCGGTGATAAATATGCAATTGAATGCATATTTATCGATGCAACCCTTTCGGACGGGAGACACCTAGGTTACGCCAGTTGACTTGAGAATGAAATCTAGTGATATGAAAAAATGGAGGAGATGGACTTGTAGCTCACCCTCGGCTGTAGAGGAAGTAGTCGAACAGCAGAGGGATGCTCAGGGGGACCAACATGTCGTACAACGGTCACTCCGATGAAATGCAACACCACAAAGCCTGCAAGTTCCATCGCGCCAAAAAATTAGAACATCACAACTAATAGAGCATATTTAAAACATTTAAACATGCATTCACTTATTTTTGCATCATGTAGGCAAAAAGAAACTAGCAACATTAACAATATATTCATCCTCGTCATCACATATTCATCATCATCATTATGACCTATTCGTCATAATCATTGATTCATCTCATCGGACCAAATTTTTTTGCAAGATATGCAACATATAGCATCTCATCTAACCAAATTTTTTTACTACCTATCTCACTATCTATCTAACTATCTAACTATTTACCTATCTAACTATCTCACTACCTATCTCACTATCTATCTAACTATCTAACTATCTACCTATCTAACTATCTATATAACTATCTATCTAACTATGTATCTAACTATCTAAATATCTATCTAAATACCTATCTAACTAGCTACAAAATTACTAAAACACTAAATACATAAAAATTTCACCTTCGAGAGGGCCGGCGGAGTTGGGACGGGAGGCGCGGAGTCGGGCGGGAGGCTGGCGAGGGTCGGGCGGGCGGCCGGGCGTCGGGTCGGGACGGGAGGCCGGAGGGGGTCGGGCGGGCGGCCGAGGGGGTCGGGCGGGCGGCCGGAGGGGAGTCAAGGGCGGGCGGGGTCGGGCGGGAGGTCGGAGGCGGGTCGGCGGGCGGTTGGCGCAGACAAGGGCGGCCGCCAGGATCGGGCGAGGAGGCGGGCGGCGCGTGGCAGGGTGGGCGGGTCGGAGCAGGAGGCGCGGGCGCCGTGGGCAGGGCGGCGCGGTCAAGGTGGCGTGCTCGTGGCGAGCGGAGGAGGTGGGCGGCGGTAGGGGTCGGGGTCGGTTAAGGTGAGGGAGAGAAATGAGTGGAGGAGGAGGGTGGCCGAGGGGATAAGGTTGGCCCTATGCCGACGGCATGGCCATCGGCATAGGCCTAGGCCCACATGTCAGTAGCCCGGGGGAGTGGATAACGTGCACATATGCCGACGGCCCGGCCGTCGGTATAGATTGGAGGCCTGTGCCGACGGCCATGCCGTCGGCATATATGCAAACCATAATTTTTTTAAATATAGTCCCACCTCGCCGAGGGGAAAGCAATATGACCTATTTAAATAGTATGGAAGTGTAGGCAGGTGCAAACGCCCGGCACGCGTCTCCCGGGTGTGCCCCCCCCCCCTCTCACGGACGGCGCCACGCCCGGCACCAGAAGCAGACGCTGTCGAGGTTAGGCGGGACGGGGGCCCTAGGGGGGTAGCAATGCCACCGGAGCGTCGCACTGGGCCCTCATACATGCGGGATGGTGTGGTGGCATGTCCGAAGAGGCGGCACGCGTCTCCGGGGTTTGCCCCCTGTCGGTGTCAAAACCGGCGGATCTCGGGTAGGGGGTCCCGAACTGTGCGTCTAGGCGGATGGTAACAGGAGACAAGGGACACGATGTTTTTACCCAGGTTCGGGCCCTCTCGATGGAGGTAATACCCTACTCCTGCTTGATTAATATTGATGATATGGGTAGTACAAGAGTAGATCTACCACGAGATCAAGGAGGCTAAACCCTAGAAGCTAGCCTATGGTATGATTATTGTATATTGTATCTCTGTCGACTAGCCTGGCCCTGGTTTATAAAATGCACCAGAGGCCTAGGATAACAAGAGTCCTAACCCGAATCGCCGGTGGGGAGGAGTCCTTGTCTTGATCGCCAAGTCTTGTGGAATCTCCCTTGTATGCGGCAACTGTCCGGATCGCCCATGAGTATACAGCCATGGGGATCCTCGCCCAATCCAACTGATCGGGAGGCAGCGTGGTGAGTACCCCTAGTCCGGGACACCGTCGATAGCCCACTGAACCAGTCTTCAAGTTGGGGCGCTCCTCGATTCTTCCGAACTGTTCTTCATCTTGATCGTCGGTCTTGAAAACTGGTTCAACAAATCTTCTCATCTTCGATCTTGAGGATCGCCGAAATGCATTCGACGAGTTTACACGTCGGGTATCCGAGGAGCCCCTTTAATTTTCCGGCCTTTATCAATGCCTTGTTATTTTTATGCCACACCTCGGGTTTGAAGGTGCTCCCTGGCGGCAGCGTCCTCTTGCGTCCGAGCTCCAACGCCGGACTGCATTCGAGGTATCTTTTGCAGCCGAGCACCAATGCCGGACTGCTTCCCAGCTCTAACGCCGGACTATGTATCCGAGCTCCAACGCCGGATTGTATCCGAGGTGTCGTAAATCACCTTGGTTCAAAGAAGTTTGAAGGAGTTTAGCCGAGCTTAATGCCGGAAATGCCCTCAATGGAGCCAGCCACTAGCGCCCGAGCTTTATGCCGGACTGCTTCAGAGGTGGTGCACCACCCCGAATATGGGCCGATTTTTGTCAATATTTTTGATTGGTGCAATTTATTCTCTGCCGAGATACATAGCCAGTAGCCCTTAAGGTGGGTATCGGTCTAAAACCCGAGATGCACATGAAGGATGACATAATACCGCTGATCCCCGTAGCTGCTGAGACTCAGGTTGATTTGCAAAATCGGTCTGAGGATCAAGTCCTAACTCGGCAGAATACTTCGGGACACAAAAAGCGGCGTGCTCAGTCCTCAAGACTCAGGTTGGGTGCGGCCGACCAACCTGAGGATCTAAATCTCCTCGGAAACTGTATTGCACTTAAAATTTTCTGCATAGAACAGGCGATGCAAGAGTCTCCCGAGACACCGGGTCGGGTGGCAACACCAGATTAGGGATTGATGTGCCTTTAATATTTGTAAATAATAAGCCCGAAGCCCAGTAGCCCCTGAGCCTTAATGCGGGCATGGGTGGCCGAATTAAGGATCGATATCCATAGTAAAATCACAAATTATGTGTAATGACTCAATGTATCCAAGTACTTTATGTCATTAATGCTCGGATCCGCATTGTACAAAACTTTGTTGACCGACCATAGGCTTCAACCTCCTCGGCCAGTAGCCGAGGAGTGTTTGTCCTATTTTATAAAGCCTTTATGAGGGCAAAGATTTACGACAAACAAGGCAATCTGGCCATACGATTTTATAAACGAAGGTACGCAGAGAGATATGTTATATTACTGTTAAACAGAAGAAATGTCTTCCAAAGAAAATAGTCCCGCTATCGGTTCCTTTCTTTGGGTTGTCATGCTAAGCATGATCATGAAACCTCAGCTCCAATGTAAGAGCAAAATATTGAGGATTTAGTTTGGGAAGCCGATTTACTAGCCCCGGTAGTGTTCGTGACAATCGAGGTCAAGCGGAAACACTTGACCAATGTTATGAATGGCCCGTCATTTAACATAGTCATCGGATCGCTGACCAGTTTACACCTATTGTGACAGTCAGTTTTCGGCTTTCTCCACTGAGGTGCTTGACCATGCGAGCTGGAAGCACAATCGCAGTGGTTCTCCCTTTGCACACCTAGCCGAACAAAGCGGAACGTAGGAGGCAAGCGCGGGAGCCGGGCAACCCAACTATTGACCGAAGACACAATTCGAAACTGATGCATATATAGCAATATCCGAGAATGTTTTTGCCGAATCTCTAAAGGTGTCCGGCGCTGCACTGCGAGACTTGTGCTGAAAACACACAAATAGTTTAAAAGTGCCAAAAGCTTGGAAAACTAAAAAACGTCAGTAAAAACATGACGTCCGAACAAGATCAAGTGTTCGGTGCCAATCCGAAAATTGGACTTTAGAAAAAAAAAAGGTGCTTCTGCCGTGCTTTAACATGACACATCCTATCTCAAGACTTCAAGCGGGTCAGCCTACGGCTTCAGTCTCCCATCCCGAAGGCGGAGTACTTCTCATTAGGCCAGTTTAGAAAACTAAACTCTAGCGGTTTTGAGAGAGAAATTAGGCTCCCCGGCTAGTGACCGCACACTCGTGTGGAAAAAAAAGGAGTGATAAATAATAAAAACTTTGCAACGACTAAAAAGAAAAACACTTAGTATGAAACGGCTCAAATAAACATAAGAGCCCCCAAGTGACTTGGGTAAAAGTTGACTATATAATGTAAGGTGACATGTAGAATGCCTTCTAGCCGGATTGTAGATCGTTAAATCAAGCGGACCTTTTCGCTTCAACCTCTGGACCCAATAGTCCGGAGTGTGTCCGAATACCCTCGCGGTTATAAAAACCGGGGCATGCGTGGAGACCAGGCGTAGGGGTCATTAGTGATTTATCAGACAAGTTCCCAACTAGTTATGTTATATTACATGGTTAGTAAGAAACATCTTCCAGGGAGAATAGTTCCGTTAGGGGTTCCTTTCCCTGGGAGGCATGCCCTAAAGTGCATGTCCGTACTGCGAAAAGAGCAGAAGAACATCTGGGGGCAGGTAAATAAATAGGTAAGAAATCATCTTTTGGTTCACTGACCGAGTGTTCCCTTAAGAACGCTAGCTTTCGGCTTCACCCAGTCTGAGGTACACATCCGGATGACCTGGCAGTAACAATCGCAGAGGTGCTCCCTTTACCACCTAGCCGAACAATCAGGAACGTAGGGGTAAGCACAGGAGCCAGGCAACCCAGCTTGGCCAAAACTTAAGTCATATCGATGCATATAATGGTGAATAAAAGGTACATGCGGAAGTGTGACACATGTGTTGGGCATAAAGCCCGTGATTAATAAAGCTTCATTAAAGAAGCCCCAGGTATAATGAGCGCGGGTAGCGCGTCAAGTATCATCTTGAATAAAGTTTGGACAAGGAAAATTTTTACAAGCAACTTTTTTTCCAAAAAAGTATAATGCTTGGTCGAACCGAACACAAGTTAGAAATTTAAAACTTTTGAGCATGAAGGCAACTTAGCTGGTTAATGTGTTCGGTATTGACGACGCGGCCCGAGCTTGATGCGGGACAAGGTTCCATCCCCCAAGCCGGTCCCGAGGTGGCGGAGCAAAGAGCTCGGCACTCCGAAGTGGTAACATAGCACAGTCAATGCAGGACGGCAGAGTGATGCCGAAGTCCCTGGCATGGGGTAATGAAGTGTTGACGAAGCCCCCCATCCAGCCGAGGTGACGTCAAAAGATATAGTCCAGCTGGATCATTTTCCTGTGCACAAAAAATAGTGCAAACCATAGATAATAGTAATAATAATAAAAATTCGTTGCATAATAAATAATTTATGCAAAGTGAGTAATAAAAGAAATATGGCCTGGCGCCGAAGTCAATGTCGATGCAGGGCGGCAGCGTGATGCGGTAAAGGCGTGGCAAGGCCTGAATTCACAGGTCGGTTCGAGTTCTGGATGCGGCATTCGCCGGACTATGTACGGAAACTGACCGAACCATCATGCGACCGTCGATAATGCGGCCACCATTTAATAGACATGTGTACATATGATGGACAAACCAGAGTAATAATTCCTTGGGAAAAATGAACCCAAACAAGCAAAAAATACTGGGATTAATAGCACCTGGTTTATTTGTTGTAGCTATCCGAAGGGAGGTGATTCCCAAAATTGGGACTCGATCCGCGCACCCATTGCCTGATGGGCGATAAAACGACGACATGGTAATGCTGGCAAAGGTTGGCTCGCCGAGGCAAAGCCATCGGTCTAGCTAACGTGACGGAGCTGGTCGGCTAGTGACGCCGAAGCGTCCGGAGTAGGTTGATGAAGAGATGGCGAAGCCTCCGGTCCAGCCGAGATGTCGTAATGGACACCAGCTGGAAGAAGCAATAGTGCGGCCCTGCCGATGCAGGTCGTGACGTGGTCGATGCCGGCTTGATGAAGCGACCGTGCGACGATGCCGGTATGCCCGCTCCGTGTAATCCGTGGGGCGGCGATGTTGGTGATGATTTATCCTTCGCGATGCCGGGCTCTTGTTTGGCTTGCCGAGATGATGATCCGAAGAAGTTGAACTCGGCTCAACAAAGTGACGACGTGTCTAGCGCAGGTCGGCAGCCGTGGAGCAATATTGCTGGACTGGTTTGACACCAGCATGATATTGAAGATCATGTTCAAAAGATTTTAAAGTTAGTGGGATGTGTTCGGAAACAAAACACAGCATCCCATACAAAACTTCCTTCAAAAAGGATGTCTGAAATCCCGTTCATAAAAAAGACGAACTCGGGTCGGATTCGTTTTTGCGCAGAAAACAGATCCGAAAAGTGATGCACTAATCGGAAGGTTCCTGGAGTTTGGACGGTCGGATCGAGCTGAAATTTTGAGGGGTGGTAGATATAGGAATTCCGCAGCCAATCAGCAGTTGGATCTTCCAAAGGAAGTCCGAGCTAGAAGCTGGACACCACGCCCTAAACTCGTCCGGATTCTCGTCCAGATTCAATGCGGCTCCGGTATACCGGAGATTGCCAGAGATTCCTCCATCGGAACTCGACGAAATTTTCCAGGGTTGTTGTAGACTCAATTCCGCACAGTTCCACTGAAGCAATCATTAAAACGACACCTGAGGAGGCGGTGGCGGCGGACACAAGTCCGCTGTCCAGAAATACAGTATGGTCGCCCGAGGGCAATGTTGACGTTGAGCCCCCGGGCTCACTGGATGACTCCTCCATGATCTTGATAGAGATCGGAGTTGATGTTGATGAAGGCCCTCATCCGAACATGACGATCGGAGGTAGGGCGCAGTCCTTGGTCGAACCAAGGTGACCAATGAAAGCGGTGACGAAGATGCCAAGTCGCAGCTTGATCTAAGGCGAGCCATCGACCTTTTGCCGAACACACAACGGAACTCTCAATGAAAGCACCAATGTCGGTGTCAAAACCGGCGGATCTCGGTAGGGTGTCCCGACTGTGCATCTAGGCGGATGGTAACAGGAGACAAGGGACACGATGTTTTTACCCGAGTTCGGGCCTTCTCGATGGAGGTAATAACCTACTCCTGCTTGATTAATATTGATGATATGGGTAGTACAAGAGTAGATCTACCACGAGATCAAGGAGGCTAAACCCTAGAAGCTAGCCTATGGTAAGATTGTTGTATATTGTATCTCTGTCGACTAGCCTGGCCCTGGTTTATATAATGCACCAGAGGCCTAGGATAACAAGAGTCCTAGCCGAATACGCCGGTGGGGGAGGAGTCCTTGTCTTGATCGCCAAGTCTTGTGGAATCTTCCTTGTATGCGGCAACCGTCCGGACTGGCCCATGAGTATACGGCCATGGGGATCCTCGGCCCAATCCAACTGATCGGGAGACGACGTGGTGAGTACCCCTAGTCCAGACACCGTCACCCTCGCGACGGACGGGCGCCGCCGCACACCGGAGGGGGAACGGACGCGCCGGGTCTACACAGAGGGGATCTTGCCGTGGGTTTGGCCCAGATGTTGCTCCAAAGTGTTCCTATGGGCTGACCTGACACAACCGGGTGGATACGTTCACTGTTCAAAGCCCGTCCGTGCAAAGTCAAAGGGGTAGATCCCGTGGACAAATGCTACAGGGTTAGGCGGGACGGGGGCCCTAGGGGGGTAGCAATGCCACCGGAGCGTCACACCGGGCCCTCATACATGCGGGGTGGTGTGGTGGCATGTCCGAAGAGGCGGCACGCGTCTCCGAGGTGTGCCCTCCCTCACGAACGGCACCGCCGCCGGCACCTTGAGGGGGGGAACGGACACGTCGGGTCTACACGGAGGGGATCTTGCCGTGGGTCTGGCCCGGATGTTGCTCCAAAGTGTTTCTATGGGCTGACCTAACACAACCGGGTGGATACGTTCACTGGTCAAAGCCCGTCCGTGCAAAGTCAAAGGGGTAGATCACGTGGTCAAACGCTACAGGGTTAGGTGGGAAGGGGCCCTCTGACGGGTAGCAATGCCACCGAGGCGTCGCACCGGCCCTCATACATGCGGGATGGTGTGGTGGCATGTCCGAAGAAGCGCACGCGTCTCGGTGTGCCCTCACGGACGGCGCCGCCACGGCACTGGAGGGGGGGAACGGACGCCGGTCTACGGAGGGGATCTTACCGTGGGTCTGGCCCGGATGTTGCTCCAAAGTGTTCCTATGGGCTGACCTAACACAACCGGGTGGATACGTTCACTGTTCAAAGCCCGTCCGTGCAAAGTCAAAGCGGTAGATCCCGTGGTCAAACGCTACAGGGTTAGGCGGGACGGGGGCCCTAGGGGGGTAGCTATGCCACCGGAGCATCGCACCGGGCCCTCATACATGTGGGATGGTGTGGTGGCATGTCCGAAGAGGCGGCACGCGTCTCCGGGGTGTGCCCCCCCCTCACGGACGGCGCCGCCGCCGGCACCTGGAGGGGGGAAACGGACGCGTCGGGTCTACACGGAGGGGATCTTGCCGTGGGTCTGGCCCGGATGTTGCTCCAAAGTGTTCCTATGGGCTGACCTAACAAAACCGGGTGGATACGTTCACTGGTCAAAGCCCGTCCGTGCAAAGTCAAAGGGGTAGATCCCGTGGTCAAACGCTACAGGGTTAGGCGGGACGGGGGCCCTACGGGGGTAGCAATGCCACCGGAGTGTCGCACCGGGCCCTCATACATGCGGAATGGTGTGGTGGTATGTGCGAAGAGGCGGCATGCGTCTCCGGGGTGTGCCCCCCCCTCACGGACGGCGCCGCCGCCGGCACCTGGAGGGGGGAACGGACGCGCCGGGTCTACACGGAGGGGATCTTGCCGTGGGTCTGGCCCGGATGTTGCTCCAAAGTGTTCCTATGGGCTGACCTAACACAACCGGGTGGATACGTTCACTGGACAAAGCCCGTCCATGCAAAGTCAAAGGGGGTAGATCCCGTGGTCAAACGCTACAGGGTTAGGCGGGACGGGGGCCCTAGGGGGGTAGCAATGCCACCGGAGCGTCGCACCGGGCCCTCATAAATGCGGGATGGTGTGGTGGCATGTCCGAAGAGGCGGCACGCGTCTCCCGGGTGTGCCCACCCTCACGGACGGCGCCGCCGCCGGCACCTGGAGGGGGGGAACGGACGCGTCGGGTCTACACGGCGCGGATCTTGCGTTGTGTCTGGCCCGGATGTTGCTCCAAAGTGTTCCTATGGGCTGACCTAACACAACCGGGTGGATACGTTCACTGGTCAAAGCCCGTCCTTGCGAAGTCAAAGGGGTAGATCCAATGGTCAAACGCTACAGGGTTAGGCGGGACGGGGGCCCTAGGGGGGTAGCAATGCCACTGGAGCGTCGCACCAGGCCCTCATACATGCGGGATGGTGTGGTGGCATGTCCGAAGAGGCGGCACGCGTCTCCGGGGTGTGCCCCCCTCACGGACGGCGCCGCCGCCGGCACCTGGAGGGGGGGGGGGGGAACGGACGCGCCGGGTCTACACGGAGGGGATCTTGCCGTGGGTCTGGCCCGGATGTTGCTCCAAAGTGTTCCTATGGGCTGACCTAACACAACCGGGTGGATACGTTCACTGGTCAAAGCCCGTCCGTGCAAAGTCAAAGGGTAGATCCCGTGGTCAAACGCTCTGAGGTTAGGCGGGGACGGGGCCCTAGGGGTAGCAATGCCACCGAGCGTCGCACCGGCCCTCATACATGCGGGATGGTTTGGTGGCATGTCCGAAGAGGCGGCACGCGTCTCGGTGTGCCCCCTCACGGACGGCGCCACGCCACGCACCGGAGGGAACAGACGCGCCCGGGTCTACGGAGGGGATCTTGCCGTGAGTCCGCCTCGATATTGCTCCAAAGTGTTCCTATGGGCTGACCTAACACAACCGGGTGGATACGTTCATCGGTCAAAGCCCGTCCCGTGCAAAGTCAAAGAGGTAGATCCCGTGGTCAAACGCTTCTGAGGTTAGGCGGGGCCAGGGGGCCCTAGGGGGGTAGCAATGCCACCGGAGCGTCGCACCGGGACCTCATACATGCGGGGTGGTGTGGTGGCATGTCCGAAGAGGTGGCACGCGTCTCCGGGGTGTGCCCTCCCCCCTCACGGACGACAATGACACGGTAGTAGACGTTCTGCGGTAAAGATGCGGCGTGAATATTATTAAATACTCGGAGCGCGATAAAATCATGAGTTTTTTACACGGCGTGGGCACATGTGCTGTAGGACTTATGGTAATTTTTCATAATTTTTCGTGATGGAGAAGTATCCGAGCAATTCCCTCTTACGCCGGATTGCTCTTCGCGTGTTCACGATCGTGGCCGGGCCTCCGGCTAGCATGCCGCCCAATCTTGCGTAGGCGGCCTCTCATAAGTCTGGAAGTGTTGTGACGGGTGCAAACGCCCGACACGCGTCTCCGGGGTGTCCCCCCCCCCTCACGGACGCCGGCGCCCGCCAAGACCTGGAGGGGGGAACGGACGTCGGGTCTACGGAGGGATCTTGCCGTGGGTCCGCCCGGATGTTTCTCCAAAGTGTTCCTATGGGCCGCACTCCCGCCTAACCTCGACATAGACGCATCACGAGTCTATCCCTTTGACTTTCCCTGGACGTAGTTTGACCGGTGGACCTTTTCACCTTGTTGTCATAGCCCAGCCATAGCTACACCCCCCAACACAGTCCTGGCACAACCTACCCCAAGATTCCCTCTGCGTCGGCCCGGACGTGGCTTCTCCCCCTCACGCGGCATCGGCGCCGTGAGGGGAGGGGCACACCGGAGCCGCGTGCTGCGCTACCGCCACCATGTTTCCACAACCGTAGGAGGGCCCACCGCAACACCGGGCGGCATTGCTACCCCCCACAGGTATACCCAGTCCCGTCTAACCTCTCTGTGACACGACGGAAGAAGGCCCGTGTGGGGGGCAATCGATATATGTTTTCTGTACATTTCGAAGCAACGCCGACGGCCCCCGTCGGCATAGATGGTCATACGCCGACGGCCTTTCTACGCCGACAGTAGTGTTACCAGGCGTACGTGTCATACGCTACAAGAATTCAATTTCAATATCCAGTTAGGGTTGCTGGATGTGCAGACCGCACAGGTTGGAATGGATGTGCTCACTTTTTGGCACACCTCCTCAACAGCCTGGTGCGCTTATGAACTGGGGTGGTTACATTAAGCTAAGCCATGTGGGACTAAAAATTACTTCTCTGTCGCTTGTTCGTTCGGTTCACATGCCGCGTACGTGCGTGGACTTGCTCTCTCTTGAAAAGCCAGAAGCCTTACCATGACATAATGGCCCATACGTCAGTCAAGGCCCACACCTTGTTTTCAGCAGAAATTCTTTTCAGCAGGGCACAACTCGGGGGAGCTCCTATACGGCGCATTAAGCGCCGGTACAGGCAACTGGCGCCCACTGTCGCTATTTGGTGGGCTGGCCCAGGAACACGCAGAGAAAAAACTCCCAAAAAAGCTGCTCCAAATAGGATTCAATCTCGCGCCGTTTAGTTACAACGCAGTGTGCCTAACCAGTACATCTACTACAACCTAGTGATTCATTACAGCGCGAGAAATTTAACAACAACACTAACCGCACTATTTCTGGTACAAACAATTTAGAAAGACGTGATTTTTTGGAAAAGAAAAAAAAATCTGAAATAAGTTTAAAAAAAATCACGAATTAGAAAAAAGTTCATGTATTCAAAAACTTTCACCAAATTTTATAAAAGATCACCGTGTATTACATAAAATTTCATTGTATTAAGAAAAATGTTCATTATATATTATGAAAATTGTTCACCTTTGCATATAAAAATGTTCGTCGTGTATCATAAAAATGTCCATCGTATATTATGAAATTTCTCAACGTTTTTACTAAATGTTGAATGCGTATTCAAAAATTGTTCGACACATATATTCATATTGTTTCAAAAATGTTCATCGTATATTATTTAAAATGTTCAATGGATATAAAAATGTTCAGGATACATAATTGGTTTTGGTTATTCAATGGATATAAAAATGTTCATCGTGTATTATTTAAAATGTTCAATGGATATAAATAATGTTCATCGTGGTATTCTATTTTGGTTTTGGTTATTCAATGAGTATACAATTGTTCACTATGTTTCTTAATTTTGTTCAGTATATATTACACAATGTTCAATGTGTATTCGCAAATTGTTCAACGTATTTTCACAAAATGTTCAGTACGTGTCCGAAAATTCTGTGTATGGTGAACAATATTCAAATACACGTAGAACATTTTTTAAATACGATGAACTCCTTTTGAATGCATGGTGAACAAATTTTCTATACATGATGAACATTTTTTATACACACTGAACATTTTTCAAAGTTCATCAAATTTGAAGAAAACGTCCATGTATTTGCAAACCAATTCATCGGACCAAGACGAAAGAAAAAAAAAGAAAATGAAAAATTGAAAATGGAAAACGAGAAAAGGGAAAAAGGAAGAAGAACGAATAATAGAAGGAAAAAGTAAAACATAACCAGATCCCGGCCGCCGGCCGCGTGGTTAGTCAATGATCTTTGACGAGAGAGGTAGCTGGTTCGAAACCTGGCGGCACCGTTTTTTGCAGATTAAGACACAAAAGAGAACACTTTAGATGGGCCGGCCCAGAGCATCGCAGGGGTGTGCGCCCGTTTGTGCCCATGCCTGTAACGGGCGCAACGGGCGCCGTTTAGGAAATGCCCACAACTCGATACATCAGTCAAGTCCGCATGTTTTTGTGGAGATTGGCTAAGCACTCTCTTCCAACTGAGGACGTGAGGGCGCACCGCAATATGTCAACATCGAGCACATGTGGTCTATGCGGGGCTCCAGATTCGTGGCGCCACTCCCTCCTGGATTGCACAGTTTCTAGGTGTACGTGGGCTCTGGTAGATGATGAACTTGCTTGCTCACTGGTAATGACAACAGAGATGAGAGCTAAGAGCTGGTTGTTCAATCTGCTAGACACGCTCACACATGAAAGGTTTGTTCTGCTGGCGGTGACTTTGTGGGCGATTTGGTCTTCCAGAAGAAAGGCAATATATGAGGCGATCTTTCAAACTCCCCATGCTTTATATGCGTTTATAAACCGCTTCATCGCCGATCTAGACCAAGTCCGTGTGATCAAACCAACACCAAATACTGTAACAAGAGTTCAGCAAGCTGCTCCAAGACCATACGCACCACCGGCCAATCATGCAAAGATCCATGTCGACGCTGCAGTATGTACCAACAGAGGCGGGGCGGCAGCTGCAATCTGCCGGAGCACCCAGGGAGCCTTTTTAGGCAGTTCAGCTCTGGTAATCGATGGCGTTTGGGACCCAGCAACACTAGAAGCAATCGCATGCAGGGAAGCACTTGCCCTGGCTCAAGATCTTGGTCTACACCAATTTATTGTCTCGTCTGATTGTAGGCAAGTTATCGATGATATAGCCAGAGGGAACCATGGTCCATATGGAGCTATAGTTGCGGAGATCAAGACTAGAGCAGTACCTTTTTCTTGTAATTTCATTATTGAAAGTAGGGTAGTTAATGTAGAAGCTCATAAACTAGCAAGATTTGCTGTTTCCCTCCCTAAGGGACGTCATGTGTGGCTTGGCCAGCCCCATGACCAAGTTTGTATCCCACCTTTTGTGGAATTTGAGTAATAAAAATTGGCTTTCCCCTAAAAAAACATATCTGTCTCTATCCAATGCAGCTGTGGCATGTGTGTGACAAGAAGTACGTTTGGAATTTCAAATCCCGTGTACATGGATCGAGTTTGTGATGATTTGTTGTGTACAAGTACAGCAGATGAATGGATCTGCTTAGTCTGCACTCTGTAGTAGTCGTGGTGGTAGGATGCTTCATCATGTCAGGCTCTCAAAGATTCCAACTCAAGGAAGGAGCAGACACAGGATCAGACTGTTGTTGCCACTAATTGTTATGCAGATTATATGAATTGGATCCATCTAATCACCGTACGAGGTTGCTGTTGTGCGGAAGAAAAAAAATTTTTGCAGGGGAATAAAAATTATTTGCTTTGGAAATAATAAAAACTCAGGCTGAAACGAATATTTTATTAAACACCACTCTAATTATCTACACACACAAAAGAAGGTACACTTATAAAGGCCATGGAATCCGTGCTTTCAGGTCTAATTATTCCCAAACAAGGTGCCCCACAAGGTGCAAAAAGCATACAAAGGCACACTCCAATATTTATTTTTATCATTTAAAACATATAAAATGATTAATGATGCATGAATTAGAAAGGTATAGTTCTGCTAAGTACTAAAGTTTTCCTAGAGAGGTAGTGCTGGACTGTTTACTTATGTAGGAAAAACACGTCAATCAATTCTATTTCTAAGTTTTAGTTATAAGAACATCGACGTGATAAAAACCATATTCCTAAACTGCGAATTCAAAACCTAGGGATGAAAAAAGGTTTGAACATATACATTACTCAAATACATTACTCATCGATGTTAACAGAGGAGATTGGGAGAATGACACCACACGTTGATTATGCCCAGACAGTGGCTGTATGTACAGCTTGGAGCAGCCCCTGCCTAGTGGTGATCATGGGGTGACAACTACCTCAACGTGCGCCACTACTTGGCAGCACGATCTCTAGCATGCGTGCGTATGCGGAGGCTATACAGGGCACATACGCTATGGCATGACTACGGTGTACAGTAGGCTAATACCCCCCCGCAGTCGCATCGTCGGCGGTAGCGACGCAAAGACTGGATCGGAATTCAGAGAAAACATCCGATGGCAGGCCTTTGGTCATGATGTCGGCGAGCTGTTGGCGCGTGGGCACATGGAGGACACGGAACTCGTCGAGAGCGACGCGCTCGCGCACGAAATGGATGTCCAGCTCCACGTGCTTGGTGCGCCGGTGATGAACGGGGTTAGCAGATAGGTACACCGCGGAAACATTGTCGCAGAAGATGAGCGTGGCCTTGGTGACGGGCAGGAAGAGTTCGCCGAGCAGCTGTCGAAGCCACACGCACTCGGCCACCGCGTTAGCAACACCGCAGTACTCCGCTTCCGCGCTGGAGCACGAGACCAGCGCCTGTCGCTTTGAGGACCAGGAGACGAGGGCATCGCCGAGGAAGACGCAGAAGCCCGACGTAGAGCGGCGGGTGTCGGGGCAGCCCGCCCAATCGGCGTCGGTGAAGACGCGGAGATCCAGAGCGGCGGAAGCGCGGAGATGCAGACCGAGGTGTGCCGTGCCGCGCACGTACCGGAGCACGCGCTTGACTAGCGCAAGATGACACTCGCGTGGGTCATGCATGTGGTGGCAGATCTGTTGAACGGCGTAAGCGATCTCCGGCCTGGTGATGGTGAGGTACTGGAGAGCGCCGGCGATGCTGCGGTACGCGGAGGCGTCGTCCACGCGAGGCCAAGCGGCGGCCGGGAGCTTGCTCTTGGTGTCGATCGGAGTCGTTGAGGGACAGCATGTGTCCATGCTTGCGCGATCGAGCACGTCGTCGGCATACTGTTGTTGACAGAGGAAGAAGCCGGCGGCCGTGCGCGTCACCTTGATGCCCAGGAAGAAGTGGAGAGGGCCAAGGTCCTTCATGGCGAACTCGCTGGTGAGGCCGGCGATGAGGCGACGAAGCACGCTCGGAGTAGAGGCGGTGAGCACGATGTCATCCACATAGAGTAGTAGATAGGCCGTGTCGACGCCGTGGCGAAGCGTGAACAGAGAGGAGTCCGAGCGCGTGGCGGTGAAGCCAAGCGTCTTGACGAAGCCAGCAAAACGGAGAAACCATGCGCGGGGCGCCTGCTTCAGTCCGTAGAGGAGAGGCAGCAGACATGGTTGGGGCGAGCCCTGTCGACGAAGCCGGCGGGTTGAAGACAGTAGACCTCCTCCTCCAGGGTGCCATTTAGGAAGGCGTTGGAGACGTCGAGTTGATGCACCAGCCAGCCACGCGACACGGCCAGGGTAAGCACCGTGCGGATAGTGGCCGGCTTGACCACCGGCGAGAACGTCTCGCCGTAATCGACGCCGGCGCGCTGGCGGAAACCGCGCACAACCCAGCGGGCCTTGTAGCGAGCAAGGGAGCCGTCCGCATTGGTCTTGTGCTTGAAGATCCATTTGCCAGTGATGAGGTTGGCGCCGGCGGGGCGCGGGACGAGCTCCCAGGTGCGGTTGCGCACGAGAGCCTCGTACTCGTCGCGCATGGCGGCGAGCCAGTTGGGATCGCGAACGGCAGCACACACGGAGCTGGGGAGCGGCGCGATCGCCTCCGGTGTGGTGACGGTGGGCGCGGCGTCGTAGTAGCGAGGATTCGGCTTGAAGACGCCGCGCTGAGCACGAGTGATCATCGGCCGGGCAGGGGCCGGCGGCGGTGGAGTGGCGATCGCACGGGACGCGGCGGGCGATCCCGAGGAGCTGCTCGACGAAGCGGATGCAGGACCATCCGCAGGTGATCGGGCAGTGGAGCTTGAAGCAGAGGGTGGCGTGCTGGGAGGGGACGCCCCAGGACCATCCGATGACGATCGCACGCTCGAGTTTGAAACAGCCATTGGCGCGCTGGAGGGAGGCGACGCAGAGCCGTCCGATGCCGATCGTGCGCTCGGAGTCAAACGCGAAGTTCCCGCGCACGACGAGCCACCGAGAGGCGATCGCCCCACCACCGGAGAGCGGGGCGCCGCGAGCGCAGCTGTTGTAGGAACGGCGAGCGGGACCTGCAAAACAGATGGCGATGGAGCAGGTGGGGATGTGGTGGGGGTGGGGGTGGAGGCGCCGGTGGCGAATGGGAAGACAGTCTGATGGAAGACGACATGACGAGAGGTGAGAACGCGTCGGGTGGCCGGATCAAAGCAGCGATAGCCGCGGTGGTCCGGCGGGTACCCAAGGAAGATGCACGCGGCGGAGCGAGTGTCGAGCTTGTGACGGGAGGTGGAGGCGAGGTTGGGGTAGCATAAACATCCAAACACACGGAGCCGTGAGTAATCGGGTCCGACGCCGAGGAGGAGCTCGTGAGGAGTGTGCGGCGAGCTGGCGTGGCAAGGGCGGCGATTCAGGAGGTAAATGGAGGTACTCAAGGCTTCAGCCCAGAAGCGGGCAGGCATGGACGCATGAATGAGCAGGGAGTGCACGCCATCGTTGAGAGTACGCAGAATGCGCTCGGCCTTGCCGTTTTGTTGGCTCGTGTACGGACATGTAAGGCGAAAGTGAGTGCCGTGGCGTGCAAGGAGCGTGCGGATGGCAGAGTTATCAAACTCGTGCCCGTTGTCTGTTTGAAGCGCAAGAACAGGCAGCTGGAATTGTGTCTGAACATATGCAAAGAACTCGACCAAAATACATAAAACTTCAGATTTGTGTTTAACAGGAAAGGACCATACATAGTGTGTGTAATCGTCGAGTATGACCAAGTAGAACTGGTAGCCCGAGATGCTTACAACAGGTGAGGTTCATACATCGAGATGCAAGAGCTGAAAGGGAAACATGCTGCTACTGCTAGATGCCTGAAACGGTAGACGGGTGTGCTTGCCCATGTGGCAGGCATGGCACACATGGGACGACGACTTGCTGGACTCGAACACACCAGACGATGCACGCCCCGGGTGACCGAGCCGCTGGTGCCAAAGATCAGTGGAGACGGAGCCGGTGAACCACCGTGAAGAAGGCGATGAAGCACAGCCCACGGGGTAGAGGTCGCCGCCGGAGTTAGAGTGGAGGATCACCGCCCTGGTTCGAAGATCCTTGACAGAAAAACCGAAAATGTCAAATTCTATGGAGACAGGATTATCATGGCAAAGTTGACGGACAGAGAGAAGATTTTTGATAATGGAGGGGCAGACAAGAACGTTGCGAAGTTGGAGAGGGGAAGTGCCAGCGATGAGCGAGCCAGCGCCGATATGAGTAATCGGGAGGCACTGCCCACTGCCAACAATGACCTGAGATGCAGAGAGGTTAGGGCGAACGGAAAGAAGGTTACCAGGCGAGGAGCTCATGTGTGCAGCGGCGCCGGAGTCGAGGTACCACTCCGGCGTGGTGCCAGAGGACGACGGGCCCGCGGTGGCGCTGTGGAGCGCAGCCTGAAGAGACGCCATGTCCCAGGCAGGGGACGGCAGCGACGACGGACCGGGGACATGGTGCCCGTAGCCAGGAGGGGGACCGTAGCCAGGCCCGGCACGCGCCCACGATTGTTGTCGACGGGGGCGTAGGGGGTGGAGGCGTGACCCCACGTCCGGCGACCAGCGCGTGGGTGGACTGCAGGCGGGCCGACTGCTCCGCACGGTGTTCCTCGAGGAGAAGAAACGAGCGGACCTGAAGAAAGGAAGGCAGTGGCACCTGCGAGGTGATGTGGGGGATCACGGCGTGGAACTGGCGGTTGAGACCGCGAAGGAGGTGGAAGACCTGTCGTGTCTCCGTTACCGACTGGCCAAGATCCCGCAACTGGTCGGTGAAGGATTTGAGCTTGGTGCAGTACTGCATGACGGTGAGATTGCCCTGGACGAGAGCGTGGTATTCCGCGTCGACGTAGACAGCACGGGCAAGCATGTTGTCGCGGAAGATGCCGTCGACCGCAGTCCACACGGCGAGAGCGGTGTCTTCGGGCTGCATCACGGCGTCGAGGAGCTCCGGCGAAATGGTGGTGTAGAGCCAGTGCACCACGACGTGATCAGCCATGCGCCACTCGGGGTCGTCCAGGCGGGAGAGCGCCGCGGGATCGACATGATCGTGGAGGCCGAACATGCCAACAACGGTGTCGAAGTGGCGACGCCACTGCAAGTAGTTGCCGGCGAGGAGATCCAGCGTGACGGGGACGTGGCGGCGAATGTCGACGGTTTGGAGGATCGACGACGGGGAGCCGGCGCAGCGACGACCGGAGACCGCGGAGCGGGCGATGCGAGGAGGGCGGGCGTCGGAGGGGACAAAGGGGCGACGGGAGCGCCAGGGACGGGAGCCCCAGCGACAGGAGGGGGCGTCGGCCAGAGGAGCGGCGTGGAGAGCCGCGTCGTCGTCGGCAGACGTCATGGCGGCGGAAGCAGAATCGTCGACCTGCGCGAACGGGTTGGGCAGATCGGGGACGTCTGATGGCATGTTAACAGAGGAGATTGGAAGAATGACACCACACGTTGATTATGCCCAGACAGTGGCTGTATGTACAGCTTGGAGCGGCCTCTGCCTAGTGGTGATCATGGGGTGACAACTACCTCAACGTGCGCCACTACTTGGCAGCACGATCTCTAACATGTGTGCGTATGCGGAGGCTATACAGGGCGCATACGCTACGGCATGACTACGGTGTACAGTAGGCTAATAACCGAGAGTACATTATAAATTTTGTTAATTAATTTCACATTATATAGATTGATGGCATCATATTTCTATCTCGATATTTTTGAAAGTAACTTAGCAAACATTCTGATTTTACAGTGAATGATCGTTTGGATGCAACCAACGTTGTAGGCAAGAAATCTTGCACATGAAGTTCAAGTCAAAGAAAATGTTATGCTTTCACTCACAAAATCATTTGATTTTGTGTCATGTGTTGTATGCAAAGTTTAGCCTTGTATGACCATTGTTGTACACATACATTGGAATCAGGAGTAATTCATATGAAACTATTTTCCCAGAGTGAGTTTTTCTTCACAGTGGTATAAGTATCCAGCTATATTCTAACAAATGAACTGCAGGTCATTTGAACTTCCACTAAATCAGAATCTTAAATTCCGAATATTTGTTGTTGTCGTGGGCTCGTGGCCGAGAGAACATTTTTGCAGTTCAAACAATTCCATAGGGAAAGCTGGCACATTGGCTAGAGCAATGCTATACATACGGTATTTTTCGGAAATTTTGCATGATGTAGCAGATAGAACCGTCGGTGAGGTGGACTGAAAGCCCAACGACCAGTGGATGTTGCATCGTGTGAATTTTCTACAAGGAATCATCGTGTGTGTTGTAGTTTCGATCCACATAACTACTCCCTCCGTTCCGATTTACTCATCGTGGTTTTAGTTCAAATTTGAACTAAAACCATGACGAGTAAATTAGAACCGAGGGAGTAGCTTATAGGCACCTCACCCAGAGCCAGTGCCAGCGCCTCTCGCGTCGCCTCCCACGCGGGCGGCTCGAGAGGGCGCAGCCGCCACCTAGTTTCCATCCAGCGGCCTTCTCCCCTTCCGCCGCTGCCGATGGTCGGCGCCGGGCAAAGCCCGTGCGTGCGACGGTGGCGGGAGGGTCTCTCCTCCCTCTCCCGGATCCGCGGCGGCGCGGGCATCCTGATCCGCGGGGTGCGGCCCTCCCGGCGGTGTGGCAGATCTCGGAGACGGCAGGCTCGCGGCGGTGCACGGGCGTCCAGATCCATGGGTGTGGGGTTCCCGGCAGCGTGCGGGCTCCCGGCGGCGGCGGGATCGGTCGACGGCGGGCTTGGGCTATGGCGGCGGCCGCGCGGTGCCAGATCTCGTCGCTCGTGGCGGATCTCGCCACTCCGGCATTCGTGGAGGAACCTGGACCAGGGGCGGCGGCCTCGTTAGGCATGGCGACGGCGCCCTCGGCTGGTGACGTTCGCGGGGGGTGGATTGACAACATCTTGACCGCGTGGGCGGTGAGTTGCCGTGGATCTCCTCCGCGCTACAGGCCTTCTCCTGCTGCACTTGGTGGCTTATTATCGCGGTCGTCGGCCCAGTGCGTTTCGAGGGGGGGGGGGGGGGCTGGTAGAGGTGACATCGGACCGGAGGAAACTCTGGATGACTCGTTCATCCCGACGGTGGCGAAGACCAGGGTCGCCGTTCTCCTACTTGCAGGCACCGTCGAGGTCCCTGCCCTCTACCCGACCCTATGCCCGGGTGAAAACGCAAAATCTCTTTAGGTTGGGCGGCGGCGGCACTGCGTGTGTCGTACCCTTCTTGGAGGCGCCGCCTAAGGAGTTTGGGTGCTCGGTTAGAGGAACTGCAGGTGGAGGGGATGGGACCAGTGGCAGCAGGTGGTGTTTGTGACGGAGGAGCGGCGTTGCATCTGGCACATCGACATCGGCGGGTCTCAGCGGCATGGAGCATCGGGGTCTCGCCGGTGGGTGTGTGATGATGGACGAGCGCAAGATGGTGGCGTTGTCTGGCGTCGTGGTGGCGTCGACGGTAGCTAGACCGGGCAAGGTAAATGCAGCAGTACAGCACTGGAGATGGATTGGTGGCAGGTGGCTGCGGCGGCCTCATACCCGGCATGCATCCTGGTTGAGGAGTACGCCGGACTTGTGGGTGCCCCATACCCGACAGGCGTCCTGGTTGGGACCTCAGGTCTTAGATGTTAGGTTTGGCTGCGAAGTCTGTTTGGTATTAGACCCAGACTATCAGCATCCCCTCATCAACTGGATAGGAGTAATGACACATGTTGCCTAGACGGTGGCTTTAGTCTTACTATTGTATGACTTTGTAAGATCTTGTGGGAATAATTAATAAAGTGGTTGCATGCATCGTCCAGATGCAGAGGCCGAGGGTCCTCCTCCTTTTCTAAAAGAAAAACATAACTAGGTTATGTTGTACTGATTCAAGCAATGAACTCGTGTATGTAATACTGCTTCTGGCTTCCTCTTACAGCTCGTCCTCTACCGCTGCGTCCTTCCTTCATGCCGCGGAGGCTTTCAGAAATCCGAGCTGCAGGTACATCGCGTGAGCAATCCATGTTATCATCTGCCTAATCTCATGTGCCCAACCATTTCTTCCGTGGCTGGATTCAGATTAACCAGCAGTGTCATTTAAGCGATTTCAGCATTTATTTCTAGTTATGCAGGAAAGCAGAGTGTTGATTTGAGGCTGTGGTTACAAGTTTTGGTTACCTGAAACAGTACACCGAGTCGTTCTTGGTTCATGGTCTTTACGGATGTGCAGTATCAGACGGCGGCATCAGAATTCAGGCGTGTTCCTCCGCCATTGTCTTGAAAACCTGTGAGCAAGTTGGCATCGGCAATCTGCTGCGAACCAGAATTGGATGTGTTTGGCATCAGTTAGCAGCAAATGTTCATAACTCCCCACACATGCACAGTCAAAAGGCTTAACACTAGGCAGTAACATGAAGTGCTAGCAGAGATGAAGCAACCATATTAACTTCCAGGATATTATCAGCGGGTCCTAGTGATGCAACAGAGTTGTGGGGATCCATGAGACGGAGGATAAACATTGTTCAACCATATTTGAACAAGCAAGAGACCTTAGTTATAGTCAGGCTTGTTTCAACAGCACAGACTTTGTTATTATCTACACAGGAAAATACAATGTTGTACACATAGTGTTGGAGTCACTCCTGCCTTGTGTATGAAATACTAGTACATATTGTTTAAAAAAAAGTGAAATACTAGTCGCAGAGGGCCTCCGCAAAGAGAGAAGTAATGACATCCTCCGCTGCTGGTTGATCTGTCGGCCCACAGCATGCATCCTCTTCTTCTTCCTCTCGTCTCCGTCGTCCGTGCAGGCAAATCTCACCACCTCTTCTCCACGCCTCCGCCGTTGAAGCGCCGCCCCCGGCGTGCACTATTCCTGGCGACGAGGACGGGGGTTGCCTCAGGCCGCGGCGCCAACCTTCTTCTCCGCCCTCTGCGCCCTGCATGCCGAGGAGGACGGCAGCAAGATGGGGGCAGATCGACCATTGCCTGCTTCAGAGACTCCCACCTGCTGGTACGTCGATGCATCGCATGTTATCACCGGATTTAATGCGGGAAAAGTTACTTAGACAGAAGGAAGATTGATTATTTACCAGGGCACTCAGCCTTATAACGATGTACTTCGCAGCTTTTCTGGATTTCATGACGCCTCCTCAAAAATCAATGTATTTACATGGGACAGAGGAGAGCAAGTGAAAATACTCCCCACCTTCTCTGCATCGTCTTTCCAACTCTCGGCAGTTCCTCACATAGAGACACCTCAGCTTGGCAAGATTTACCGAAAAAGGGTTTCCCCCGCTTTGTATTCCAAAGCAAACCACCAAAATACACATCACAATGCTGGGCGAGCAGCACAACAAGCTCAAAGAAAAAGAAGAAGAAAAAATGCCAACAACGGCAGCTTGATAAAGCGCGGATGACCCGCGACCGCTGCGCCCTCCGGAAACAAACCACTACAGCCCAAGGGTCCGAACTACCGCGAACTAAGCAGCACCTCCAAGAAGGGATGCGACGCCGACGACGCTGCTACCCGAACAATTCCTTGGGTTTCCCCCAGTACGCGGAGGGAGGTGGGGGATAGCTACTCCCGACGCCCTCCAAGAAGGGATAGTGGCACCCGCTGGTGTCACCGCATCGGAGCCGGACGAACCGGCGAGGATTTCTCCCGCACGCCAAACCCCACCAGCCAATCGGAGCCGACCAGCCAAACCACCGCCCAACTATGCGCCACGACGGTTGCGCCGTCACCAACACCGTCTCGCTGCGAACACCACCACGAGGCCAAGAAGAGCGGAGAGAAGATCTGAGCGACGGGAGCAGCAGCATCAAGGCCGAGCGGGAGGGAACCACCTCCACCGCCATCGTGCGGGAGGCCCGCGCCCAAAGACCGTCGCGGTAGCCGTCCGGACAGGGCAGCGGGCATACCAGGCCACCCGGCCCGGCCAGGCCCGGAACGGGCCCTCTAAGCCCCGCCGCCACGCTGCAGCAAAAGCGTCGGCCGACGCCGCCAGCCCCTGCCGATCATCGCTGCTCACCAGCGCCTCCACAGGCCACGCAGCCGCCACGCCTGTCGCCGCCCGCCGACCAGATGGAGCCCGAAGGGCCCGGAGCTTCGCCCGCCGCCGCGCAGACCGCCGCGCCGCTGAGGATACCGCCGAGACGCCTCCGTCCACGCCGGAGAAACCCTAGAAGGGGACGGGCTGGGGGCCGCCGCCACCAACGCCGCCCGGGCCAGGGCCGAGGCGGGCGCCGGCGACGGCGGCGAGGAGGAGGAAGAGGGAGGGGACGCAGGGACGGAGGGAAGGTCTGGCCGGCCGCATGGGGCGGCCGCGGTCGCAGACGAGAGAGGAGGGGGGGCTAGCACCCTTGGCAGCCTTCAATCCACAAGTTCTCCAGGGACAGCGGAAGGGTTTCCTCCTCACAGGATGAAGTGTTGCCCTCCAGGTTGACACAATTTCCGATGTACAGAGTGCGGAGGCGATCCAAGCACCGTAGCTCCTCTGTTGGCTAGCGGACAAGATTGCTGCAACTGTAAATCGTCAACTGTTCCACCAACGAAAAGCACTTCCAAACCATAAGCTGTGATCTGGACAATCCGGAGCTTCTGAACAAGCTGTTGGGGCCTTCCAGATCCAAATACTTCAGTTTTTCAAGAGGTATTTGACTTTGGTTTTGCTGGGCATCTAGAGGCAACATGGGTATGTCTTCTGGAGACCCAAGAGTTAAGCTGACGAGAAATGGCCAGGAGCCCAGACGGATGCCCATAAACACTAAACCGACTATAGTATTGTGAACCCCAACTATTTTCAACACGCTGACAACAGGGATCACTGGAATACTTGCAAGCTTGGGGCAATTTTCTATACTTAGCAATTCAAACATCGGTAACTTTTCTAGGCTATCACAAGGCTCTCCCACACTATTTTCTGCCCATATCTCTAGGCTTGGTAACTCAATCAACCTCATCTTCTTCAACCTTGAAAAAATTTGCAGAGGGGTAATGCATCCTCCACATTCCACATCAAGGTTATTACATAATGTAAGACCAAAATCTCTAGAGATATCGAGAACCATATTATAGGGATACTCTTGCATTTTGCGCAGCCAGGCATGCATCTTGAGTTCTCTCAAGCAGTGAAACATCTCAGGCTTTCTCATCCATTGTGATATTTCTAGGCCACCATATCCACGTATCTCCAATTTCTGGATATTACTATGAGGTTCTAAGCACTGAAGCACTTCTTCCAGATTACAGGCCATATCTCTAGGCCATCATCTATTTTTTGGTCCCATGAGAAGAACAACTCACTTAGATTTTTCTTCTGACTGAGGTTGGCTTCTTTTGCATTCTCGCCACTTTTTATCTTGCTCAAATTCAACAGCTCCAACCTATTGCTAAGGCATTGTAAATCTTTGAGCTGCTCTATCCCAAGGCCATCTCCAACACACACAACAAATGTTGTTAACATGTGAAGGTTGTTAAGTAGACCAAAGATTGGAGACATACTTTTGAGACTACCACAACCAGAAAGATAAAGATGGATGAGCTTTCTCAGTCTTGCCATGTTTTCTGCTAATTGCTGCAACTTCTGACAATCTATGAGCCTCAGTGTTTGCAGGTTATACAACATGCATATTGAATCTGGCAAACTAATGATGTCAGACCCAGAGAGGTCGAGATAACATAAATGTTTTGCATTTATGGCCTTGCAAATGGCAATTGGAGAAGGGGAGCAATGCAATGCTCTTAGTGATGCCAATACCTGTTGCAACTCCTTAATATCCTTGTGTGATCTCTTTGAAAAATTAAAATCACAATCCATCAATGGATCTAAAGGAGCTAACAAAGTGTGGAAGTATGTTCTGCCGTTGCATAGCCCACTGATTCGTTTAAATTCAGCCTTTGAAATTTGCATGTGACGAACACCTTCTAACAATGATTTTTGTTGAGTTAGTTCTTCCATACTTGCACATTCATCCGTGACACCTTTTGCTAGATCATGCATTAAGTCATGCATTTTACATACTATTGTCTCATATTGTGTGTTATACCGAAGGACATCATTGATAGCATATTTGACTACCACTTTCTTATCTTGAAGGAAGGACCTCCAAACCAACTCATCAAAAATGAATTCTCCTTTCTGTATTAAACCCATTGTTCCTTCTTGTTGAATAAAGCCATTTGCCATCCATAGTTGGATCAACCTATCCTTCTCCATCTCACAGTCCTTGGGAAAAATAGCACAGAATGCAAAACACTGCTTCATTTCAGATGATAGGTGTCTATAGCTCAACATTAGTACGGACATGACATCTTTACCTCCATCACTATCCCCAATATTACTTTCTGCGATGGCCTTCCATTTTTGTACTTGTTGATATGAACTTAACAATCCACCCATTGTCCTGAGAGCAAGAGGCAACCCCCCGCATTTATTCACAATACGCCTTCCGATGCTGACTAACTCTGCTTGCTCCTCTACACCGTTGCTAAATGCTTTATGTGTAAACAATTCCCATGAATCTTTTTCACCCAGACATTCTAGCTTATGTGGTTGAAGGGTCTACATTATAGAGGCCACTTTATGGCTTCGGGTTGTGACCAATATTATGCTTCCTGGTCCATCAACAGAACACAATAGTGGCTTCAATTCATCCTTGTGCGACTTGCGGTAAACGTCTTAGCCTTCCTGGCCGACGTGTTGCGTGTTAAATAGAAGGGTTGCGAGCCCAATACGCGTACAGGTTGTTGAGACAGATACATCTTGCAAAGGAAGAAAACTAGAGATAGGAGGGGATAAAGATACAAAAGATTTTAGCTAACTAACTACTCCTCCGGCTGTGTTGATCTTCCTTCATGTATACGCCTTGTACACTCCTGCAACCGAATCATCATGTTTGACACCGTCCCTTAATCACAACTTCATCAAGTTGAGATTATGTTTGAAGTCTTCAAAGCTTCTTGTGGGTAGAGCCTTGGTGAAACCATCCACAACCTGATCTTGAGAGTGAATAAACCGAATGTCCAAGAGTTTATTTGCAACTCTTTCTCGAACAAAGTGAAAATCTATCTCAATGTGTTTAGTCCTAGCATGAAAGACTGGATTTGCTGACAAATAGGTAGCACCTAGATTGTCACACCATAAACATGGAGCTATAGTGCTTTTCATACCTAGTTCCTTTAAAATTGACTGCACCCATATGATCTCTGCTGTTGCATTGGCCAATGCTTTGTATTCTGCTTCTGTACTGGATCTTGAAACTGTAGCTTGCTTCCTTGCACTTCAAGATATCAAGTTAGGTTCAAAGAATACTACAAAGCCGCCAGTTGAGCGTCTGTCATCTAGACATCCAGCCTAATCTGAGTCAGTAAAGGCACTAATAAGTGTAGAGGATGACTTGCTGAAATTTAGGCCAATGCTCAATGTATTTTTCACATATCTTACTATACGTTTTGCAGCAGTCATGTGAACAGTGGTAGGTGCATGGAGAAACTGACATACTTTGTTAACAGCAAAAGAAATGTCTGGTCAGGTCAGTGTTAAGTACTGAAGTGCACCTACCAGACTCCTGTATTTTGTACCATTTTCTGAACTCAGGAGCTCTCCTTCAGTAAGAGACAATTTTTCTGTACTAGATAAAGGAGTGGGTGCAGGCCTACAACTTTGCAAACCAGCCTTTTTTACTAAGTCTGTTGCATACTTTTCTTGAGAGAGATGAAGACCATCCTTGTGTTGCTTGACCTCAATACCAAGAAAATAATGTAGATCTCCTAGATCTTTGAGGGAAAATTCTGCACTCAAATCCTTCAACAGTGTTGTTATTGCTTCATTAGATGAACTTGTCACAATTATATCATCAACATATATGAGAACAAATATGGATGTACTTGACTTGTTATAGATAAATAACGAGGTGTCAGACTTTGAAGGAACAAAGCCAAGTGCTTGCATCTTTTTACTGAGACGAGAATACCATGCTCTTGGGGCCTGTTTCAGTCCATACAATGCCTTGTCAAGCTTGCACACATGAAGTGGTGCATGTGCATTTACAAACCCAGGTGGTTGTTTCATGTAAACCTCTTCTTTCAGAACACCATGGAGGAACGCGTTCTGAACATCTAGCTGACGTAAACTCCATCCCCTGGACACAGCAATAGACAAAACAAGACGAATAGTAGCAGCTTTCACAACTGGACTAAACGTGTCCTCATAGTCAATACCATACCGTTGTTTAAAGCCCTTTGCAACGAGTCTGGCTTTATAACGGTCAATGGTTCCATCAGCTTTCCTTTTTATCCTAAAGACCCACTTACAGTCGATAAGATTTTTACCTCGTTGTGGAGGAACCAAATGCCATGTTCTGTTTTTCCTAAGTGCCATGATTTCATCATTCATTGCTTTTCTCCAACGTGCATCACCCAAAGCATCCACTACAAGAAATATGTCAATTTGTGACTTTTACTATTGACCGTGGATAAATTGGTCGTAAATCTACAACCATTTTGAACCAATTGGTCGTAAGCTTTTTAAGAGGGTCCAAATCCTAAACAACAACGACAATTTTAGTCAAAAAACTCATTATTGCCTTACACAAAATGGTCATGACCAGACAACAATAGTCGATGGCCTTATTTTTGACTGATTGCGACCAATCTAGATGGTCATGACGTTGTAAACATGGATATATTGATATGACTGGATGCCACCTCATCAATTTTGCTTATATGTTATGTTTGTGTGTGAATTTTCGCCTGTGTGTCAATTTTGGCTTACGTGTCTGGATAGAACTAATGTTTCAATGTACCACTTACGGATAGGACCCACACATTGACCTAAGGCCCACCAAACTGACATGCAGGTCCCACCACAAACATGACAGGTAGGACCCACCACCGACCTTAAAGGAGGGGACCCAAATGGAAGAGCCAATCAAATTAATTAAAATAGCAAAATGGATCAAATTATTTAAAAAAATGAATAAAAAAAGCGTACAAGAAGATTTGAACCAACGCCCTCGTCCTTCCTGCAGGAGCCACATGCCACTACACCACCCACGTCTTACATGTAGGAAATAAGAGGTGGATCCTATTTGACGCGCACCTGCATCCAGGAGCTGCGGCTTCGCTGAAGGGATCGCCACTTGGGACGGCCCATGTACGGGTTTTCCTACGCTGCTTCTCCTTCGCTGTTTCTTGTGGGTTTTTTTTTCGTTTTTCTTCTGCGGCTTTTGGTTTTTGACTGTTTTGTTCAATTTTCAGTTGTTTTGTTTCAGTTTTCTTTTTTTCTGTCTTGGTTCCTTTTTTCCTTTCAGTTTTTCTTTTATGTTTCTTTTTGTTCTACTTTTCTGTTTCTGTTTTCTTCTCTTTTATTGTGTATTATACAAAAGGTTCACTGCATATTACAAATATGTTTGTTGTTTTAATAAAAAAAATTCATCATATATTCTAAAAATACTTCATCTTTGCGTTATAAAAATGTTCATCATGTGCTACAAAATGTTCATTGTATATTATAAAATTGTTCAACGTATTTTTTTTACTAAATGTTCAATGCATATTTGGAAAAATTTCAACGCGTACATTCATATTCTTTGAAAAATGTTCATCTTATATTAAAAGAAGTTCATCGTGTAATTTAAATTGTTCAACATACATTAAAAAAATTCAATGGATATTACAAATTTGCAGTGTATATTTTTCGAATTTTTTCAAAAGGTTTCGATAGTTATACTATGGCACCTCATATTTAGCACTAGAACTCGCTAGCTCGTTCGCTTAGTAGCCCTCATTCACGAGAGGGAGGTCGTGAGTTTGATGTCTCCCTCGCGCTTAACATTTTTGTTTTATTTTTACTTGTCTGGAGCTCGTTCAACTCCTCACGGGCCGGCCCATTTGCTCTGCCTTTAGCAAAGGCTCCACCACATGCCGCCTGCGACGGCAAATAGTAGCTCTCCAAGGACCCAATTTGTGCACTCACTATTCAACCTGGGCCAGCGCGATGCTTAAGGGCGCCCCTAAATGGGCCGGCCCATTTTTGTTTTTTTTTGTGTTTTCTCTGTTTCTTTCTCTTTCCTTTTATTTTTTTCTTTTTCCTTTTTTGCTCGCTTTGTAGTTTTTCGGTTTCCTTTTCTATTTCATGTTTATTTCTTTAAATAGTTCGAGAATTCAATTATGCATTCAAAATTATAAATAATGTTCTAATGTTTGATTTTATTTTCAATATTTAAAAAATGGTCACATATTGAAGAAATGTTTCTATTTTTTATTTTTTCCGAGAATTTTATAAAATGTTGTTGTTGTAAAAAAAATTGACCGGTTCAAAAAAAAGATGTCCCATTGAGTTGGGCCATATTTATCCCAGAGAAAAATAATCAAGGCTCTCATTTCAGCCCATCTAAAAGAACAGAAAAAGGCTATTATTCTTTTATAAATATGATATAGTATTTTTAACTAATATTTGGTCCAATTTCATCTCGTCTAGGTTCATCCAATTTTAGAACAAATATTTGGTCATTTGGCTTGGAAGCCATTAATATCGAAATTTAACCCAGCTCCTGTTGAATTGGCAGAAATTAGTTAATTTGACGAGTGATGGATCTATAGCTTTTGACACACAACGCTTTGGTCAAATGTACATTAATTATGGTCTAATATTTTTGAGAATTGATGAGGTGAAAATTTGCAACAAATTTTGGTAGGTTCTTCACAAAAATCATTTTGGGCACTCGGAAAATGAAAAATGAATTTTTTGTGCAAAGAAAATGAAAAGTCCCTTTGGCAACATTGATTGCCATTCCAAGATGCACCCTTATGCACAATAAGAGATCATTTGAACAAACTATGCCATTAATGTGGCCATAACATTTGGTCATGTAGCTTGAAAGCCATGAATCTTCACATAATAGCTTATTTCTAAGAACACTTTTTAAAGATAGTTGTCATACTCTATGTTTGTTATTTTCTTGAAAACTAGGTCACATATAATGACACAGTGCGAAGGTTTTTCATTTTTTATATTTTTTTGAATTGCTTATGTCGATTTCAAAATAAAGTCAAATTTGACTGCATGGCTGTTCGTAGCCAGGGCTGGAGTCATCCATAACTCTTTTGTCGTTCTGTGATGAAATAGCAATTTATGTAACTATAACTAATTTTTGAAAAAAATAAATAGCAAACTATGAAGAAGTTATAATTCAAATTTGACCCGGTTGCCGACTTGTCAAAAAATTGTCAATTTGATGAAAGGTGGATGAAAAGCTTTGAACATACAACCATTTGGTTTATTGTACATAAAATGTGGTATAATTTCTTTGAAAAGTGGAGTGGTGCCATTTTGAAACAAATATTTGGTAGTTTCTTGACAAAAAATCCCATTTTTCGCACTCCAAAAACAGAAATTGACCTTTTTGTGCAAAAAAGAGAAAACTCTCTTCAGTAACATTGTTTGCCATTCCAAGATGATGCGAGAACCGACGCGAAAGCCATGGTGGCAGGCTTCTGATGGCTCGGGACCCCTGTAGCGTCATGTAAGGTCGTGTTCCTGTTTGTTGGACGTCTGATTGTGAGGGACATTGTGTGTGCCACCTTAGAGAGAACAACATACGACACAAACATGTAATGGTTTGCAACAACATGCTTCCACCCAGAATCGTCATTGAGTGGCTACTGAAGTAATAGTAGCAGGGTGAGTGGTTCGATCTCAACCGTGCATGCCGCCATTCAATGGTGAACATGCTGTCGTCGAGGGTGCGGGGTAAGCCGGAGAGATGGTCCGTGGAAGGGTTTTGCATGGGAGCCCGGGCCGGGAGCGATGAGAGCGAGCCGTCCATGTGTGCCTGGGAAGAGAAGTTTATCTATGAAGACGAGAATTAAGTTCCTTTTCCCGTTTTATGTGTTGGGAAAGGTTGTTTCTTTTTTTGTTTGAAGTATAGTTGGGAATAGTAATTTTTTTGAGGAAAAGAAAGAAAGAAAGAAATGATAATAAACAAATAAAAGTGAGGTAAAGTCTTTTTCTGAGGGGGAAGTGAGGCAAAGTCTTTTTTTTAGACAAAAGTTAGGAAAAGTCTTTTTTTAAACAAAAGTGAAGCAAAGTTAGACTCACACTTTGGCGCCCAGAGGTTTGGGTCAGCCTGCGAACAATTTCGTTTGGACACACTTTGGCGCCCAGAGATTTGGGTCAGCCCGCGAACGATTTCGTTTGGTTTTCAATCTCACAGTCGGCGAATAATTACCCAGCCCGCGAACGCAAAATCCCACCCATCCACCCATCGCTCCTCTCTCGCTCGTCTCTCCCTCTCCCCCGCACCACTTCTCGCCGCCGCCACCACCACCACCACCTACGGCGAACGACCCCGCCCGATTCCAGCGTCCTCCGACGGTGCCCAGTGCACCACTGTGCCCCCCTCTAACCGCTCCTTCCTCCCATCGGGCCAGATCCTGCGCGCGCCTCCTCCAGCGGCCAAGTGTGACCCTTCCCAGCAGCTAGGGTTTGGGCCAACACGTCACCGGCGTTGCTCCGACGTTGCTCCGGTGACTTAGGTGAGTCGTTCCACTCCTCCTCGTCAAATTCCTCTGTCTCTTCCTCACATCATCTTGTCTGCCTCGCAGATCTAGCTGCTAATAAGCTATGCCATATGACAAACAAACTACAATTCATTGTGTAGGTAAGACTAAGTACCTATAAATTAAATGGCTAAGTACCAAGCTTCAGTTCTACATCTCTACATCTTCTATATTTACCAATCCACTTGCCCACAGACCGATTTAAAGTTTTTGTAGCTTAGGGGTAAACCTAGGGGAGCAAAAGAAATAGACACATTTAGAAATGCTAAGTACTTGTGGGGTCATCACTACAAGTTATTGTAATGCAGAAAAATGAGAGCCTTTGAAAGCTTTGATGAGGTGGTTTAAGAAGCAAATGACAATCGATAACAAGGTATACCATATGAAAAATCAACTAGACTTCACTATGTACTACCAAGTAACAACAACCTAAATTCCCATCCCCATCCCTGCCCTCACAACCGTAATAACCTCCTCCCCTACAAATAGCCTCCCAAGAAGCCAACCAAGGTCAGCTCAGCACAATACAGCACACCACAGAGCAATAGCCATAGCCAGCAACAATGGAGATAGAGTCAATCAAGTGTAGGTGTTGTGGCCTGAGGGAGGACTGCACCCAGGACTACATTCCTGCGATAATGTATCCCTTGATGGATCTGCATCCACAAGGCGAGGGGAGAGAAGGGGTTAGTTGCAGAGAGAGGAAATTTAGATAGGTAAATCAAAACAGAGAGATAGTGGGGGAAGAGAGAGAGAGAGAGGAGGCCGACGAACCCTGTCCAGGAGCTGGAGTGAGAGCACGTCGTTGATGTTGGTGGCTACCAAGACACCTCTGTCGCCCGCTCCGCCATGCCACAACCGAACCACATCAGAACCCTAGCCGTCACCGGAGCAAGCAGCAAACCTAGACGTCGAGATCTGTAAGAGAGACAAGAAGAGGTGAGGAAGAGAGGGAGGTATGTGACGAAGAGGAGTGGAGAGACTCACCTGAGTCACCGGAGCCACGACGGTGACGTGCTAGCCACAACCCTAGCCGCTGGGAAGGGTTGCGCTTGGCTACTGGAGGAAGCACGCGCCGGATCTGGCCCGATGGGAGGAAGGAGCGTATGGAGGAGGTCACGGTGGTGTGGTGGGCTTGCCGGCCTCGACGACAACCCAGAGCACGGGCGGGCGGACGGTGCGCAGCATCTGGCCCATCCGGCTGAGGTGAGACGAGGGAGAGATGGTGAGGGGAGGGAGGAACGAGGTCGGCAGCGGTGGGTGAGGAGGACGGCAAGGTCGGCGGTGAGTGAGGAGGACGACTAGGTCGGCGGTGGATCGGGAGGCGGCGGGGTGAGATTGGATCAGGAGGTGGCGGCGGCGGCGAGGAGATGGCGGGAGAAGGGTGCGATGGGGGAAGGGGTGTGATGTGAGCTAGGGTTTGTGCTGCGGTGGGGTATCTCTTTTTCATTTTTTTTTCTATAGATAGATGGACAGATGGATGTGGGATGGTGAGATGGATGGATGGATGGATAGATGGGCGCCATGTCATTGATCCGTGGGAAGAGTCCTGATTGGTTCGGAAAACCAGTGATTTAAAAAAGTATCTAAGTACTAAAAATAGAGGGATTTTGTGAAGTAGCTATCAAAAATATTTTGCAAAATGGCACCACACAAATTTTCACTAGCGTTAGACCACATTTTATGGATAAGGACCAATTTCTATGCATTTCTGATCTTTCTAGCTATTTTTAATCATTTTTTGAGTGCCCAAAATGAGTTTTTTTGTGAAGGACCTACCATATATTTGTTTCAAAATTGTGCCAAATCAATTTTATAAAATACTAGGACATATTTAATGCACAATTGACCAAATGGTCGGGTGTCAAATGTTTTGATCCACTTCTCGTGAAAAAGACAAATTTCCGCCGATTCAGTAGGAAGAGGGTAAAATTTAAACTGTAGCTGCCTCATAGTTTGCTCTTTATTTTTTCCAAAAATCATTTATAGGTACATAAGTATCTATTTAATCACATAAATATCAAAAGTTTTCCAAGATTCAACCACTAGCTAGGAACGGTCAAGCCCGCCGATTTTGACCGCATTTTGAAATGGGCATAAAAAATTCAAAAAAAAATAAAAAAATTAGAAAACCTTCGCATTGTGTCATTATATGTGACCAAGTTTCCATGAAAAATAATAAACTTGTAATACATCAATTATTTTAAAAAAAGTGTTCCTAGAAATTAGCTATCACGCGTGAAGATTCAGGGTTTTCAAGCCAAATGATCAATCTTATGGCCACATTCATGGCATAGTTTGTTCAAATGATCTCGTATTGTGCACAAGGGTGCATATTGGAATGGCAAACAATGTTGCCTAAGTAAGTTTTCATTTTCTTTGGACGAAAAAATCATTTTCCATTTTTCGAGTGCCCAAAAGGAGGTTTTTTTGTGAAGGACCTATCAAATAATTGTTGCAAAATTGGACCAAATCAATTTTATAAAATACTTGGACATATTTAATGCACAATTGACAAAATGGTTGGGTGTAAAAAGTTTTGATCCACCTGTCATGAAAAAGACAAATTTCCGCCGGTTCAGGTGGAAGCGGGTCAAATTTGAACTGTAGACGCCTCATAGTTTGCTATTTATTTTTTCCAAAAATCATTTCTAGTTACATAAGTACCTATTTAATTATTACATGGTTTGGTGGCGATACGTCGAGATTTTGGCGGTGGCCGAGGGCCCCAACACTAGAGCGCGTAAACTCGCATGCCCGTCGCGTGGTCACCGCATGACTGTGGCGTTGCCATGTGTTCTGGGCGGCCTAGGCATGTCTAGTGGGTTGGGCACTCCCTAGGTAGGTGCTAGGAAAAAAATTACAACATAAAATTCTCACGAGGAGACCGATCGATGCTCAAACATGAATTAGCAGCAAGTGTTTGATTAGCGGTACGGGAAATGTACACGGCTAATGGGTGTGAGTTTTGGCTGAGGATGATCAGTTACTAAGAAGACCGTCTTCAGAAATTTTCAGCTCAAAAGGAGGAGCCTAGGTGGTACTTGCTTTGCAAAGTACCACACTGGACATAAATACGAATGTTGAAGCTGGGCTCAAAATAATGAATGGATTGAGCTGGCATTTGGTGAAGGATGGTTATTTGGGCATAGGAAAGCACTGTAGAAAATGGATACTATTTGGACATGCCAAAGTGGTACTTCCTTCACAAAGTGTTGTTCTGAATAGAATAGGAAAATAAATATTGTTGAATTATTTTTAAACTAGGCAAAGAAGGTTTTTTACATATTTGACAAAGATATGACCTAAAGAATTTATGAGATGTTTTTGAGAATTTTGGGAATGACAGAAATATAGGTTGCTTCACAACCTGGGGCAAAAATTGCCACATGGACATGACACATAGGCAAAACCGATGAGGTGGCGCCTAGTCATAGCAACCCACCATAATTTACAAGGTTATGACCATCTATATTGGTCGTGATCAACTAGAAATAAGGCAGCAGACCAGTGCTATCTGCTTTATGACCATTTCGTGTAAGGAAATTACGACCTTCCTGACCAAAATGGTCGTTATATTTTTGGGTTTGGAGCCCCCCGAACAGCTTTTGACCAATTGGTCTGAAATGGTCATAGATCTATGACCAATTCTTTTAGGGTCACTGACAGAAGGTCACTAGTTGACATATTTCTTGTAGTGCTCCTCCACGAGGCCAACTACCCGGCGCCGCCAGACATGCGCGCGCCGGGGAGGTGGTGGCTTAGCACCTGAGGCATCCCAGTCCCCCCGCGGCCGGACCCCGAGCACCCCGGCCACTTCCACGAAGAGATAGAGCGCGTCCGGGCCTCCCTGCCGGAGGAGGTGCGCGACCACCCGGAGTACGCCGCCGACAACCGCGCGAGCTGGGTGGCGTACTTCCAACGCCGCCACGAGCAGCAACTAACCTCCACCAACAACGCGCCGGTGAGGGGGCGCCACAACACCGACGGCTGTCGCCTGTGGAGGGGCGTCCCCGGGAAGACGCTCCACTACCACCTATCGCACCTCGAGGGCGACAACGAGCCGCCGCTCCAGTACTCGGCGGCCACGCCGCCGAAGCGGCGGCATTTGGTTGTCGCGTCGTATGGCGGGTTCGTCGTCCTCCTCCTCCTCCCTCTCCTCCGGCTTGCCGGCGCTCACCAACTTGAAGGCCGAGCCCGTGGAGACGCCGCTCGGGCAGCGCACCCGCGGCATCGTCATCAATGAGGACGGCGGCGGTTCCTCCTCCTCCCGCGTCTTAAAGCCCAAGACAGAGCCGGGCCTCGTCGCCATTAAGAGCGAGTACGCCGACCTGGCCATTGCTGACGAGGCCGCCCGGAAGTGGGCGTGCGAGGACTACGCGAAGCTGGAGATAGAGCGCCAACGCCGCGCCCTCGAGTAGTTCGCCGCCCGGCGCCGTGGCTGCGACGAGGGCGGCGTCATCGTCCTCGTGGATAGTGACGAGGACGTGCCACCGCCGCCACCGAAGCCCGTCCGCCAAGGGGACGCAGGGAAGGGGAGCAGCAAGGACGGCGGCGGCGTGAAGAAGGAGGTGGCCGACGACAGCGGCAACGATGACGACTCCACGGCCTGTAGGGCGGGCGGGCGGGGGGGGGGGCATGTTTCTTTATATGATGTTTTTCAGACTTTAATGTACAAACATTAATGAAAAATCGCTTACTTTGCCCGATCTGGGTTGTCTTTGGCCGACTTTTAAATTCAAAAAACGGCTTCTGGGTTTGGTGTGGGTCGCTGATTGGGAAACCGACCGCACCGACGCCCACATTTTTGCCGACGCGCCCCAGGCTGCGCTTTTCAAGCCCCTGAGGGGCTGAACGGCCGGAGATGCTCTAAGCATTATGAGTCAAAAGAAATACAAATTGGTGCAAGAAGGGACTCGTGAATGTATAGTGTCCTAGAGTGACAAAGCTCATCGCCTTGGGATTGACTACGTGCACTGTAAGTAGGTGGACAGTATGACTGTTTCTCAACATACATACATGTTTGCTAGTCATAATAATAATGTAATACTATATGTCATACAAAATAATATTTGAAGTTACTTAAAATACCACTTTATGAGAAATGAAATAAGAGACTTTTGTTGCGGGCAATGAAATAAAAGGCTTACTTACCAGGTGGACGAGATAAAATAATATTATTCACCAGGCGTACATGTCAGTCATACAAAACAATGTCCGAGGCAATTTAAAATATCATACAAAATAATGTTTGAGATTTTATAAATAAAATATAAGAAATAAAATAAAATAACTACTCCCTTCGTTCCTAAATATAAGTCTTTGTAACGGTTTCACTATACACCACATACGGAGCAAAATGAGTGAATCTACTCTTTAAAATGCATCTATATACATCCATATGTGATCCATAGTGAAATCTCTACAAAGACTTATATTTAGGAATGGAGGGAGTATTTACCAGGTGTACATGTCATATGCTCATTGACCAAACCCATTGTGAATAGGTGGAGGACATGACTGTTTCTTTCGTTGCAACATGCGGAATTGTTTGCTGGTCATAATAAATGGTGTAGTATTGTATGCCATACAAAACAATGTTTAAGATTGAAATAAAAGGATTATTTACTGGGCATATGACATAAAAGGAATTACTTACCATGTGTGGATGCCAGTCATACAAAACAATGTTTGAGGCTACTTAAATATGATTTTATGAAACATTAGAAAAGAAATTACTTAGCTAGCAGGCTACACAATAATGTTTGATATCATTTTAAATTAAAATTTAAACAAGGAATGAAATAAAAGAAATTACATAGCGGGCATACGATATAAAAGGAATTATATACCAGGCGTACATGTCAGTGATACAAAACAATGTTTGAGGCTATTTAGAATACGAATTTATGGGACATAAGAAACGAAATTATTTACCAGGCTGCTCGATCAATAATGTTTGAGAAAAAGTTATGAAATATAAAAAAAAGAATATTGACCAGGCGTACGTGTCATACACTACAAGGATTCAATTTCAATATCCAGTTGGGGTTGCTGGATGTGCAGACCGCACAGGTTGGGGTGGATGTGCTCTCTTTAGGCACGCCACATAAACAGCCTGGCGCGCTTATGAATTAGAGTGTTTACGCTAAGCTAAGCCATGTGGGACTAAAAATTACTCCCTCCGTTCCTAAATAATTGTCTTTCAGCCATCTCAAATGGATTATAACATACGGATGTATGTAGACATGTTTTAGAGTGTAGATTCATTCATTTTGCTCCGTATGTAGTCTCTTGTTGAAATCTCTAAAAAAACAATTATTTAGAAACGGAGGGAGTACTTGTCTAGTCGTTTGTTCGTTCGGCCCGCACGCTCGTTTCCAGTGCGGCGTTTGTGCCTGGGCTTTGTCCTCTCTAAATAAGCCGAAAGCCTACGTGCGATCGTGGCCGAAGTATTGGCCCATACGTGACTCAAGGCCTTGTTCAAGTAGGCGGACAGGAGGCGTAGCTCAAGAGCGGGAACATGTAAATTTTGAAGAGTGGGACAAAGTGGCTAGCTCCGGGCCTCTGGACAGGACAGGAGCGGGAACATATAAATTTTCAAGAGCGGGAACATGTAAATTTTGAAGAGCGGGACAAAGTGGCTAGCTCTGGGCCGGCCTCTGGCCTCTTGGGGAAAAAAACTCTGGGTAGGCTGCTGACCTGAAACATGGATCGGCATCGCAGACCCTCTCCCTCGTCATGAACTTGACCAGCAACCTGATCCTGGACGGCCACTACGCCGGCCGGACCTTTGGCTTCGTCCGCTTAGCAGGAGGCCTCTCTCTGGAATTTCAATACGTGCGTTGCGTTGTGTTGCGTCTGTACTACCTTGACTTCGTCCTTGACGGATGATTGGAGGCCGGAGCAGTCACAGTCGCCGCATTAACCGTCAGCGTTCTTCTTCGCTGTCAAAGGCAGGGCGCTCATCTTCTGGCGGTACCCTTACGATTAATGGCATCCGATCCGACCACGGGTTGATTCTCGGCCAATCCTTCCTACGTACGTACATGTTTATCTGTACGCGCGTGTGTGTATTGCAGCAGACACTAGCTACTTACCTTACCTAGCTAGAAAAAATGGCGCGCCCCGCTGCAACAAGAAGCACTATTGGCAGTGCGTTGGCCGTCACGCTGCTAGCTTGGCTAATGGTTCTCCAGCTTCTCCTCCTGGCGCCGGCGCCTGCGGCCGCGAGGAGGGCGACGACCGTCAACCAGGCGCCCAACTCTCTGTCCACAAAGCCGCCCAGGTCGGGCACCAACGCCCTGCTCAAAAAGGCGCGCCGTCGCAACCATAACACGGACCAGCTGGGCAGCGCGGCGGCGGACGACGCCGGCTACATCGTCCTCTACAACGTCTCCATTGGGGCCACGCAGAACGACGTCTCCGGCGTCGTCGACCTCCTCAACGATTTCGTCTGGACAACGCAGTGCGCGGCCGCGCCGGTCAGGGTCCCATGCGCTAGCCAGACGTGCCGGAGCCTCCTAGCCAATGACACCGCCGACACCTGTGGCGGCAACCCCAACGGCGACGATCGCTGCAGGTACGTCTACGTGTACGGACCGGGGATCAACACCACCGGCTTCGTCGCCAACGAGTCGGTCGCCGTGGCCGTGGGGGGCATCGCGGGCAGCGCGGTGTTGGGGTGCAGCGCCGCCAACAGCACGGTGCCCCTCGACGGCGAGCCGGGCAGCTTCGGCTTCAACAGGGGCCCGCTCTCCCTCGTGTCGCAGCTCGGCGTCAACAAGTTCTCGTACTACCTGGCCCCCGACGAGGCCGGCAGCACCGACTCCGAGAGCGTGGTACTCCTCGGCGACGCCGCTGTGCCGCAGACCAGGCGCGGCGGCCGCTCGACGCCGCTGCTTAGGGGCACCGCGTTCCCCGACGTCTACTACGTCAAGCTCACCTCCATACAGGTTGACGGCCAGGCCCTGAACGGCATCCCCGCTGGGGCGTTCGACCTTGCCGCCGACGGCAGCTCCGGTGGCGTGGTCATGAGCACGCTCACCTCCGTCACCCGTCTCCAAGAGGACGCCTACAAGGCCTTGAGGCAGGCGCTAGTGAGCAAGATCACGGCGCAACAGGTGAGCGGCTCAGCGTTCGCCGGCGGCCTGTTCGACCTATGCTACAACGCGCAGTCCGTGGCGGCGCTGACGTTCCCCAAGCTAACGCTGGTGTTCGACGGCGGGGACGCGCCTGCCACGTTGGAGCTCACCACGGTGCACTACTTCTTCAAGGACGACGTCACGGGGTTGCAGTGCCTCACCATGCTGCCGATGCCCGTGGGCACGCCCTTCGGCTCTGTCCTGGGAACCATGGTGCAGGCTGGCACCAACATGATCTACGACGTCGGCGGCGACACACTGACGCTCGAGGAAGGCGCAGCGACTCCGTCCACCTCACAGGTGTCGCTCATGGCCATAGCCTCTCTGCTCCTTGCTTGGGTGCAACTCTTCTAGCTAGATGACCATTGAATTGTATTGCCAAAAGAAATATTTCAGCATTGTGGTGTATTCAGTATGTCATGTAACCGTATCTGTAATTAAGATGCTTGTACCCGGATTAAAGATGAATAAATTATTTATTGTCCCTTTTTAAAATGCTCAAATTAATTAATTGTCATGAATTTAGAATGTTATTGCCTGAATTTCAAAAACGGTCACAACTTTTTTCATGAATTTCAAAAAATGTTTGTGGATTTAAAAAAATGTTCCTAAATTTAAAAATTGTTTGCATATTTAAGAAAAATTATCATGGATTTTATAAAACTAATAAAAAATGTTTTTAAAATTAAATTGTTAACAAAATTTTAAAATATTCAAGAATTTCAAAACATGCCTCGATTTCAAAAACATTTTCATGACTTCAAAAATTACATGAGTTTAAAAAAATAAAAATAAGTAAAAAGAACAGCAAATAAAAAATTGGCAAATAAGGAAAAACACACAAAGAAAGAAAAATAATCCAAAAAAGGTTCTAGAACCTTCACAAAACAGGTGGGAAAAAGTCGGCACATGCGAAGCGCTCGGGGATGCGTGTTTGGTCTTCCCCATCGCTAGGGCATGTCCAGTAGTTGTAAGATAGTTGTTTATAGAGTTTGACACCTAGGATTTTTTTATGAAGTGACATATGATAAATGAGGAGAGAGAGCAATGCTGTATGCTAACCATGAAGAAGGTTGATGCAGCAGCACCTCTTCAGAATTTTCTTTGGTGTAACATAGGTAATACGTTCCACACAGAAAATTCGAACAAATCTCAAGTAGATATCTGGTTTCAATTTGTCCTGGAGCTGTAGCCAACAAAGAAGAAATATTAAGTATGAAAGAAATTAAGGTATATAGCGAAACAAAAATATGATACGGCTTACCAAATCGGCGTGCTACGGCTCCGGCATCTACTAGGCCATAGAATAATTGACTGATCGAAAACAATGTCTTGAGTTCTTGAATCTTGACTATTCCTGCTCAACCTTGAGCGACACAAATGAGAACAAGTCATCGCAGTAGGAAAATGATATCCTATCTACATGCATGTTGGAAAATTATGCATGCTGCCCAGGGTTCAACATTATTTGGTTGGAATTATTTGTGATGATGGTATATGCAACTGTCTGTGTATTCAAGTTGCTGGATAAACTCAACCTCAACTTGATTATCAATGTCACTGTTTCAATACTAATTGAGTGAGAAGGAAGTGTTGTCGGTCCATACGACATTTCCACACAAATATACCAAACCTCACACGCTTTCCATCTCTTTTCCCTTCCACTGCCTTTTTCTCTAAGCAAAATGTCTCCTTCCACAATTTTTTGTACTAAGTGAACAATTAGACACAATCTAAACTGGGTGTTCTAAAGAAGATTATTAGAGACAGAAAAATATACTTCGCCGCACTAACATAACTGCAAATGCTAAAACCATCAAAAAGAACAGTTACACATGTGTGCAGGTAAAACAGAGTATTCGGAAGTATACATAATTAAGAAACTATAGGAATATTCAACAACGGTGAATGTATAGTTCCAAAAAAAATGAAACTGTACTTGGAAGTGTACTGAAGGTGCGTCCCTCGCGCTCCAGCGGACTAAGAGCAACTCTAGCAGATCCCCCAAAAACATGACCCGCAAAACGCGTTTGCAGTTTCACGAAGATCGCGTTTGCGGGTCGAAAACTAGCGCGGCCGAACAGATACTGTAAAACAAACTGTAAAACTGGAATAAAGAGCTCCTTCCTCCAGTCCGGCCGTTGCCGCCCCTTCCTCCAGCCGGCCGCGCCCAACCCCGTCGGCCGCGCCCCGTCGCCCGCAGGCCATGCCCCGTCGCACGTCGGCCACGCCCCATCGCCCATCGATCGCGCCCCGTCCCTGCCGGTCGCGCCCCATCGCCGTGCCGGTCGCGCCCAGCCTCGCCGGCCACGTCCCGTCGCCTCCGTCGTCCGTGCCTTGCTCTATTGCCAGGTTGAGGTCATGGGAGGCCACGACGATGTCGAGCTCGTCCAATTCAAACCGGCGGCGATCGATTGCGGCGTCTAGCGGCCTTTTCCGATGTGCGGTGATGAATTCCGGCGAGTTTAGGGCGGATTCCGGCAAACTCCGCGGCGGCGTGTTTGCTCCGACGAGGTTTGACCGGTATACGGGGCCCCCTATATTCGGCCCTCCAACCTCCAAAGATAAGGGTTTCGGGTGTGCATTTGCAGTGGCCCTTAAAAATTTTACGGGTTGGACTACCTTTACGGTTTCTGTTCTGGACACTTTTTTCGCCCAAAACTGTAAAACGCAAAAAATTTGCGGGTTTGACCAGCGGGGTCTGCTAGAGATGCTCTAACATGCCACTGATTATTGAGTTACTCCCTCCGTTCCTAAATATTTGTTTTTCTAGAGATTTCAACAAGTGACTACATACGGAGCAAAATGGATGAATCTACACTCTAAAATATGTCTATATACATCCGTATGTGGTAGTCCATTTAAAATCTCTAAAAAAACAAACATTTAGGAACGAAGGGAGTAGATTGCAAGGAATGAGTGGATACTCTTTCAGATAGGAGTATCAACAGGTCTTCGCTGACTGGCATGCACTGTGGAGGAGACGAAGAGTCTCCTGCATGGGATCCAGCAGCACACCTTTGTCCACGTCGGAAGATCGGCGAATGGCGCTGCACACTACATGGCTCAGATGGGATGATGTTCACAACGCACGATGGTCTGGTTAAGTACTCGGCCTGATGATTAATGTAAAATCTGTGAAAACAAGCTTAACATTATTCCCTAATTAATACTTCCTCCGTCCCATAAAGTAAGACTTTTTTAAAAAATGTCTTACATTATGAGACGGAGCGAGTATAAGCTTGTTTCATCCGCAAAAAAAGTGTACCGGGGTTAAATGCTCCACTGGATCAAACATCTAGAGCGCTGCGCCATGTCCAATGCTCTAGCAGGGTTCCCGCCATCACTTCAATCATGGCTGGTACTCCAATCAAATGCTCCAAGGCAAACTGCACATGCGACTCGTGTGAATGCATTGGTGCAAATTACACGGTGATGATGCCGGTACCCTTTCAACCTGCAACCTGAAGAACGACCAGTACACTTTCATCCTTAAATCTCCCAGTGAATCCCCCAAACTTTTGAGATATACTCCTTCGGTCCCGAAATGTAAAATCATTTTTGACACTAAGTGAGTAGAATAGGACATAGATTTTATAGGTGAAACAGAGTATTTAAGAGTATATACAAATACTAATTAAAAACCCCCCCCAAAAGTTGCCATTAATTAGTTAAACGCCATGATTAAATATCATTTAATAGCAATTGAACAAGGTGCCCCACCGGACCGCATATGCATGTACGTATCCGATATGGCTAACCTATCAAATCTGCCAGCCCTCCCGATCTGCATCCCCTCCTGACCCGAGCCTACTCGCGACTCCGGCGACGGCGGCCATTTCCACTCCTCGCCGGCAGCTCAGCGGCCACATCCACTCGTCGGCAGCACAGTGGCACATCCGTAGCCGCCATCTTCATTCCTCGCGGGGGGCCATCCCCACTTGCGGCTGCCATGACTCGGACAATCTCAGGAGCGGAGGAAGAGTGACCCCCTATGACAACAGTCGGTAACATCTCCCATCTATCAAATATGGCCGACACTATCTGATGGTTGTATATATGGTGGACACTCTTTCATAGGTACTTCGACTTTCTATGATGGTCGAACGGGCGAGCCCACACTAGTAGAAAATGGCCCTATTGATCCGGTTGGTGAGGGCCTTTAGTCCCGGTTCATGAACCGGTACTAAAGGGTCGGTACTAATAACCTGGCCCTTTAGTCCCGGTTCAATCCAGAACTGGGACTGATGGGCCTCCACGTGGCCTGTCGGCTGAGCCCAGGCAGGAGGGCCTTTGGTGGGTTGGTGGCACCAACCGGGACCAATAAACATCCACGCCACAAGATTTCTATGGCTGTGGTTTTGTTTTTTTAAAGGGGGGTGGTTTGGGGTGTTTTGGGGGTTAATTGAGGTGTTTCATATATTGTGCTATAGCTAGCTAATTAATAGAGAAAAGTGTCCTCTCTTTTGTCCGTGTTTGGTCGACGCTACGTACTATACATACGTATAGAAAGGACTAGTTAGACACGCTAGCTAGCTAGTAATTAAGCAAACAGAAGATCGTCATGAACATATATGCATACAGAGAGAAGTGATATCGACCACCTCTCCTTTTTCGAGAGATTGGTCGAACAACAAGTTCTCGTATATCTATCCGACACTACCGCTACATATATACAATAATTATCTTTTACAATACTTGTGGCGTGGTCCACATAGTATTCTCCTTCTTCAACGATCACGTGGTCAAGAAAGAATGCCGCCAATTCCTCTTGAATTGCTCGCATGCGATCTGGTGCTAGGAGTTCATCCCGCTTCCGAAACATCTAATTTTAAGAAAGGGGTCAATATATATATATATATATATATATATATATATATATATATATGAATGAAACTCAACACAAATGATGGTAATAAAATAAAATTGTGAATATTTTTATTTACGCACTTCATATTGTTTGTCGGAGTAGCCCCTCTCACAGGTTGTGTGGTGGATGGACTCACAAACGTAGTATCCACAAAAATCATTCCCTTGTTCCTGCCACAACCACTTTACAAGAAACAGAGGTCAATCAAACTGATAATTAGCAAGCATGCTAAATGGAATGTATGAAACTAGCGCTTGAATCACTAGGAGATGCGCGTGGAATATGCTACTATATAGTACTTACTTTCGGGTGTCTAAATTGCAGCTTCTTCGGTAGTCCCGGAGCTTTTTTGCTGAATTTTCTCCAAGCCCTGCCATACAAAGAAAACAATTACTTGATATCAGAAATGAACAAAGTTGCTGATATGGTGGATAATGATCGATTTAACTTACTTCTCGAGCATTTCAGTCATGTCCAGATACTCCTTGGGATCTTTTCGCTTGGAGTCTAAGACAGTTACTACTCCCTTCTCAAGCTTAATCTCTAGGAAAATATAGTGGTAGCTGCGCACACATGCATAACTCATCAATATTACATTACTATAACCTGGACTAATAAGGAAACCGAATATGCCACAAGACAGTAACACTCACTTGAAGTTGTAAGAAAAGAGTATTATATCTTTGTGTTCATTTATTACCAACGATTGTAGCAAGTTGGCCTCGGTATCTTTGGCACGAAATTTAACCTCAGTTGCATCTATGAGATATGTGTTAATGAACCCAATATCACCCACTTGTCTTTTCTTCAATTCGACGATCTTCAATCTGCATAATATAGTGAGGATAATTATAAATACATGCAATGAAAGGGCCGAGTTATATAGAGAGACTTAATGATGTAAGTAGTACTACTTACGTACAGTAGCAGGTGACCGTTGCTTTATCGAGGGCCAATTGATTGAAAAACTGATAGAACTCCTCAAATGGAATAGGCAACCGTTCAATTCCAAGGAGGTCATGCTCCTTTTAACTCTCACATACAAAGTACTCCTCCCTCGGACTCTTTGCAGGTTTTCATGTACCAATCATGCAATCTTCGCATCATCGTTGATAGAGAACTTTCATCTTTGACGAGAGGCTTCCCGTACTCGTATCTTTGTATCTGCACCTCCAAGGAATCATAATGTACATCGTCGGGCAGGTAATCTGCAGGATTGCCATAACCGGGCACCATCCTCGGATCGACGATGTCACTAGCAGGCACCTTATGGGGGCACGATTGCTTGCTTGTTCGCCGAGCTGGGCAATTTGTTTCCCAGCTCGTCGTTCTTTCATCCTTTGATGACCGACAAGTACTTCCGACCTCTCCGCTTCGCAAATGCCTTTCCAATAATGCGCTCATAGTTGCCTTTCGCGGAGACTTGGGTGGGTTTGTCGGGGCAGCAGTGCGCTTCGCTTTCACCGGATCTACCTTCTCCTCCGGAGGTGGATGTCTCTTTGCTTTCAACCCTTGAAACCAGTCATCCACTTCGGTCTGCGCGATCTTCGCGTTTTCCTCCTCGCTCCTCTCAGACGGGTAACTTCTCCGAGTCTTCGTGAGAAGGACCGAATCTGTATCTCCTCCCGCCTTTGGCTGTACTGCTAGACGCCGGCAGAGCAGACGGAGCGGATGTCTTCTTTCCTTGCTTACGAGGCGGAGGTGAAGGACTACGACGAGCCGAAGCAGCCGGAGCGGCGGCGGGTCTCTTCCGCCTTTTGCCGACGAGGCGGAGAAGGAGGAGGCTGGCTGCTCGGGCGTGCGGTGCAGGTGGAGAAGGAGGCTGCTGCCACGCCGGAGAAGGAGCCGGCCGAGTGCCCTGATCGTCACTCACCGGAGGAGGAGGCGGTGGAGGAGGCGGAGTGCCCTGACTCGCCGGAGGAGGAGGAGGAGGCGGAGGCGTCCAGTTCGGAAGGTTGATGAGATCCTTCCGCCATAGGCATGGAGTCTTGAGCGAGAACCCAGCCGATACTCCCCTTCACCGGTAGGGTGGTCAAGCCGAGGTCCTCAAATCCCTCCGTTATTTCATCGACCATCACCTTAGCATATCCTTCCGGAATCGGCCGGCGGTGAAAAGTTGAGTCGGGTTTAGTAGGATAACAGAGCCAACAGCCGCCTTGACCTTCAAATTGCTCCATTGCGCCATAAGGTGGCAATTTTCAGCATCCGTGATAGCATCCACGGATAGCCGGGCAGGAGCCGTCAAGGCATGCTGCTCTGGCTGAAGCAGCTCGGTGGAAGCCACGCTGCTTCTCCGCTGAGATGGCGGGGTAGCTTCGGGGGAAGCTTCGGCAGGTCGTTTGTTGTGATCTGCTGCTTCTCGTTCTTCTAGCCCCATTACCCTTTCGTGCAGCGCCTGCATTAGGCTCTGCTCCAGTTTCTTCCTCCTCTCATGGGTTTTGTAACCCCCTGCGTCCGAAATCCAGCCTTCCACGAAACCGAGCTGGCGTGCCTCGTGTCCGCCCAGGTGCTCGAGATTCCCGAGGGCCATTGTGAGCTCGCCCTTCTCCCTGTCTGAACGAATCTTCCCTTGCTGCGCTGCTTCGATATATTGGTGAAGCCTCTTGACTGGTATGTCCAATTGTTCGTCCGTCCAAATGCACTTCCCTGTTATAGGGTCCAAGGATCCGCCGCCCGAAGAACCAAGTCCGCAACGGTCTGGCCAGTTCATTGTCTCTCGGTTCGATCCCTTTATCAAGCGAGATCATTCTCAGCCTTGGCCCACTTAGGTCGGGCTACGAGGTAGCCACCTGACCCCGTGCGATGGTGAAGCTTCTTCTTCGCAGCATTTCTCTTGTTTGTCGTCGACATCTTTTTACTCTTTTCCGATGTCTTGTAGGCCACAAATGCGGGCCAGTCATCTCTGATCTTCTCATATTTGCCATCGAATTCTGGTGTCTCATTTTTTTCGACATACGTATTGAGTTCTTTCTTCCAATTCCTGAATAGTTCTGCCATCTTCTTAAGAGCAAAAGACTTGATTAATGGCTCTATTACTGGCTTCTCCGGATCATCCTCTAGCGGTAGGGTAAAATTTGACTTCAGCTCGGTCCAAAGATCATTTTTCTGCATATCATTGACACAAGACACCTCGTGGTCTTCGTTCTTAGGCTTATACCATTGGTGGATGCTGATCGATCTTGTCCCTAACCAGAACCCGTGACCGAGAAACAAATGCCTTCTTTGTCCGGTAGGGTTCAATCGGTTGGCCGTCGCCTTGATTTGTATGATCTCAAACTTTTCATCGAGCTCAACTTTTTCTTGGGCCTCGTCTCTTTACCGGTTGTGCTCGATCCGGAGGGCTAGAAAAAGAACAAAGACGAGAGTTAATTAATATGTGTACATACCAAAACAAAGACGAGAGCTAGTCAGCACATGCTTAACTAATATATATATACCTGGCGGACTCGGTTTGGTGATCACCGGAGCCGTCCTCACGGTCTACTTCTTCACCCTCTCCTTCTTGCACCGGCATTGGGTCATCGGAGCCATGTAAATCATAGCCAGCTGCTTCTTCACCCTCTCCTTCCCAGACCATCGTTGTCGTTGAGAAACATCAACGGCGTATCGGCATCACTTCCTTGTGCGATTATGTCCCTCGACAACGCTTCTTGTGCTTCGTCTCGGGGTGTCCATAGTTTCTACAAATATTTACAACATGGCAATTATTATTCAAACATGACAGATATGGATATATTAGTGGCAAACGTAGAACTAGCTAGCTAATTACAATAAGGAATCATATTAGTGGCCTCGACGCTGCTTCTCTAGGGTTTGGGGTGGCCTCGACAACGCTTCAAGGGTTAGGGTGTGGCCTCGAGAATGCTTCAAGCTAGGAGGGGGTAATATCGACCCCCCCCACGTGTTGAAGCTATCGGGAGGGGGTCAGCGTTGAACACTACATCTATGTCCCACAAGTGACGTGGGCATCGACGCCATGTGATAGGGTAGAGGGTCGTGGATCGCCCGGCGGTCGAGGTCAAGGGTCGAGGATCGCCGAGGGTCGGGGGTTGCCTAGTGTCAAAGGATTCAACAAAACCATGTCTTCATCATTAGGCGAAAGTAACAGGTGCATGATGGTGCGAGGCTCTCCAAAGTTATTTTGGAGCGGAGTCCCGGATAGGATAATTCGCTTTTGGTACAAAGTTCAGCAAGAACCTTCCGAATATCGTTATTTGGAAGGCCTTTGCTGAAATTGCATAAGAAGGCAAATTATCCTATCCGGACTCCATTCCGTAATAACTTTGGAGGACTTCGTACCATCATGCCATGGTTACTTCCGCTAATGATGAAGCCATGGATTTCTTCAATACTTTGACACTAGGAACCTCTCGACCTCGGCGATCCTCGACCCTTGAACCCTCGACGACCTGGAACCCTCGACCCTAGATTTACCCCTCGAACCCTCGATCCTCGACCCTAGAACCCTCGACCCGGGATAATATCGACAACGCTTCAAGGGGTAATATCGACAACGACGAGATACATACACGGAGAAATTAATGTTATCGGGAGGGGTATATCGACCCCCACGTATTTAAGTTATCGGAGGGGTATATGGACCCCCTCGTGTTGAAGTTATCGGGAGGGGTAAATCGACGATGACACAGGAGAAGATCGAAGAAAAAAAAGAAGAAAAAAAAGAGGAGAAGAAGAAAGGAATAGAGGAGAAGAAGAAAAAATAGAATATTTTCTATTTTTTCTTCTTGTCCTCTATTTCTTTCTTCTTCTCCTCTTTTTTTTCTTCTTTTTTCCTCTTCTTATTTATTTCTCCTCTTCTTCCTCTCCTCTTCTTCTCCTTTCTTCCTCTTCTTATTTTCCTTTTTCCTCACCTTCTTTTTCTTCTTATTCCATCTTTCTAACTAGATATATAAAACTTTTCTAAAAATGTAACTTTTGCATATATAAAACTTTTCTTCTTCTTCCTTCTTCCTTCTCTTCCTTCTTCCTAAATATATAAAACTTTTCTAAAAATGAAACTAACCTAAAATTAATGTACTAAATCAGAGAACAATTGAAAACACCATGCATATTACAATTGAAAAAATACATACATTCATACAAAAAAATATATAAAACAAGCATATATATATGAAAAAAATATGAAAAAGGAGGGCGCCGGCGGCCGGACCAAGCTGCGGCGAGGATGGCGGGGTCGGGGCAGAGGCGCGGATGACGGCGAGGTGGCCGGGCGGCGCGCATCGTTGTAGGCGCGGCCGACGGCGACGGTGGTGGGCCGGGCGGAGCGCCGGGCAGGGGCGGGCAGGCGCGGCGGGCAGGGGCGCGGCTCACGGCGACGACGGGCACGGGCGAGGCGACGGGCGAGGCGACGGGCGGCGCTGTGGCAGCCTGGCGGCGTCGATGTGCTCAAGGCGTCGTTGGGAATCGCGAGGAAATCTGAAATTTCCCAAGTGTTTTCTTATATAGCAAGGGCATTAGTCCTGGTTCAGGCACCAACCGACTAATGCCCCCTTTAGTCCCGTTGGTGGATCAAAGGCCTCTTTTCAAAGAGCCCAAAGGGCGGAAGCGGCGGCCTTTGGTCCCGGTTGGTGGCACCAACCGGGACTAAAGGGGACATTAGTCCCGGGTCGTGGCACCAACCGGGACTAATTCCACCCTTTAGTCCCGGTTGGTGCCACCAAACGGGCCCAAAGGCCTTGTGCTGCCGCCTCACGCCTAAAAGTTTAGTCCCACCTCGCTAGTTGAGAGAGCCTCGAGAGTGGTTTATAAGCGCTGCGCCCACCCTCTCGAGCTCCTCTCAACTGCAGGCTTTCGGGCCTAATCTGTCACTAGCTATGTGCCTGTGGGCCTACTTGGCCTCCTGCGGGCCTGAATCCTGGCCCATGTAGGGTTTCTAGTCGTATTCAGGCCGTGGGGGCCCAGTAGGCGGCACTATTTTTTTCCAGTTTTTTTGTTTTGTTTTCTGCATTATTATTTCTTTTTGTTGTTTTTTCTTTTATTTTTAATTCTTTTTTGCTTCTAGTTTTAGAAAAATTATAAACTTTCTGTTCTGTTTTTTGCTTTATTTTTTTATTTTATTTTGCTTTTACTTACAACAAAATACTTATTGTTGCTATTTTTATTTTTTTCAGTTTTTTGTTCTGTTTCTGCATTATTTATTTTTCGTTGTTTTTTCTTTATTTTTTAATTCTTTTTGCTTTTAGTTTTAGAAAAATTATAAACTTTCTGTTAGTGCCATTAGTTTTCAAATTTGAAAACACTTTTTTTGTTTTCTTTGTTGCTTTATTTATTTTATTTTGTTTCTACTTACAACAAAATACTTATTGTTGCTAATTTATTTATTTTTCAGTTTTTTGTTCTGTTTTCTGCATTATTTATTTTTTGTTGTTTTTTCTTTATTTTTTAATTCTTTTTGCTTTTAGTTTTAGAAAAATTATAAACTTTCTGTTAGTGCCATTAGTTTTCAAATTTGAAAACACTTTTTTTGTTTTCTTTGTTGCTTTATTTATTTTATTTTGTTTCTGCTTACAACAAAATGGTGTGTGGAGGGACGGGCTTATAAACCGTTGTGAGCGCCCTTCGGTTGGCGAGGTTTTCAAATTCATAGTTTTCAAATGAACTCTGAAAAAGTTGGCATAGCATGTGCATGTACAAAACGGACAATGGTATCATACTCGTCTGTTACAAAGTTGGCATGGTATCATCATAATAGTTATGGAGAAAGTCATCACTTTTTCTTCGCTTGTGTCGCTTTGCTTATTGCGCCGTAACCATGGATAATCTTCATCGCTTATCAGGATGCTTGGGTCAGCCTTGACTTTGAAGGGGAATTTCATGAAACTTTTCATACTCTTCGGACATATGTCTGTCTTGCCCTCCACTCCTGTGATGTCCCTTTTTCCTGAAAGAACTATGTGGCGCTTTGGCTCATTGTATGATGTATTCGCTTCCTTATCTTTTCTTTTCCTCGGTCTGGTAGACATGTTCTTCACATAGATAATCTGTGCCACATCATTGGCTAGGACGAACGGTTCGTCAGTGTATCCAAGATTTTTCAGATCCACTGTTGTCATTCCGTACTGTGGGTCTACTTGTCCCCCGCCTCCTGAAGATTGACCCACTTGCACTTAAACAAAGGGACCTTAAAATCTACTCCGTAGTCAAGTTCCCATATGTCTACTATGTAACCATAATATGTGTCATTTCCCTTGTCGGTTGCTGCATCATAGCGGACACCGCTGTTTTGGTTGGTGCTCTTTTCATCTTGGTCAATCATGTAAAATGTATTCCCATTTATCTCGTATCCTTTCCAAATCATTACAGTCGAAGATGGTCCCCTGGACAACAAGTACATCTCATCACAAACAGTGCTGTCACCTCTGAGACGTGTTTCCAACCAACTGCTGAAAGTCCTGATGTGTTCACATGTAATCCAGTCATCGCACTGCTCCGAGTGTTTGGAGCGCAGACTGTTCTTATGTTCATCGACATACGGGTTCACCAAGGTAGAGTTCTGTAGAACTGTGTAGTGTGCTTGAGACCAAGAATATCCGTCCCTGCATATTATTGAGTCTCTTCCAAGCGCGTTTTTCCAAATGGGTCTCCCCTCATACCGCGATTTAGGGAGACCTATATTCTTAAGGCCAGGAATGAAGTCAACACAAAACCCGATGACCTCCTCTGTTTGATGGCCCATGGAGATGCTTCCTTCTGGCCTAGCGCGGTTACGAACATATTTCTTTAGGACTCCAATGAACCACTCAAAGGGGTACATATGTTGGGGAACGTAGTAATTTCAAAAATTTCCTACGCACACGCAAGATCATGGTGATGCATAGCAACGAGAGGGGAGAGTATTGTCCACGTACCCTCGTAGACCGTAAGCGGAAGCGTTATGACAACGCTGTTGATGTAGTCGTGCGCCTTCACGATCCGACCGATCCAAGTACCGAACGTGACGGCACCTCCGAGTTCAGCACACGCTCAGCTCGATGACGATCCCGGACTCCGATCCGGCAAAGTGTCGGGATGAGTTCCACAAGACGACGGGCGCAGGACGATGATGATGCTCTATCGCGCAGGGCTTCGCCTAAACTCCGCGACGATATGACCGAGGTGGAATATGGTGGAGGGGGCACCGACACGGCTAAGAGATCCAAGGGATCAATTGTTGTCTCTTTGGTGCTAGCCCTGCCCCTCTATTTATATGTTGAGCCCCGGGGTCGAAACTTGGAGCAAAAGCCTCCTCAAAGTCGGTTTTGCCCGAAAGGTAAGAGTCCCACTCGGACTCCAGGACCAAACGCCACAATCCTTGGCGTCTGGCCCAGACGCCATGGGCCTCGGCGTCTGGCCCAGGGCCCGACGCCAGGGTCTCCGGCGTTTGGCCCCCTGGCCTCCGCAAAACTCTTTTTTCACCGACCAAAAGCCTCATGGGCTTGACCCCTTGGCCTAAACATATCATCCAATATATGAATCTTTACGTCTCGACCATTTCGAGACTCCTCGTCATGTCCCCGATCTCATCCGGGACTCTGAACTCCTTCGGTACATCAAAACATGTAAACTCATAATATAACTGTCATCGAAACCTTGTTGCGTGCGGACCCTACGGGTTCGAGAACTATGTAGACATGACCGAGAACTATTCTTGGTCAATAACCAATAGCGGAACCTGGATACCCATATTGGTTCCTACATATTCTACGAAGATCTTTATCGGTCAGACCGCATAACAACATACGTTGTTCCCTTTGTCATCGGTATGTTACTTGCCCGAGATTTGATCGTCGGTATCCAATACCTAGTTCAATCTCGTTACCGACAAGTCTCTTTACTCGTTACGTAATGCATCATTCCGTAACTAACTCATTAGCTACATTGCTTGCAAGGCTTATAGTGATGTGCATTACCGAGAGGGCCCAGAGATACCTCTCCGACAATCGGAGTGACAAAACCTAATCTCAAATACGCCAACCCAACATGTACCTTTGGAGACACCTGTAGTACTCCTTTATAATCACCCAGTTACGTTGTGACGTTTGGTAGCACCCAAAGTGTTCCTCCGGTAAACGGGAGTTGCATAATCTCATAGTTACAGGAACATGTATAAGTCATGAAGAAAGCAATAGCAACATACTAAACGATCAAGTGCTAGGCTAACGGAATGGTTCATGTCAATCAGATCATTCTCCTAATGATGTGATCCCGTTAATCAAATGACAACTCATGTCTATGGTTAGGAAACATAACCATCTTTGATTAACGAGCTAGTCAAGTAGAGGCATACTAGTGACACTCTGTTTGTCTATGTATTCACACATGTATTATGTTTCCGGTTAATACAATTCTAGCATGAATAATAAACATTTATCATGATATAAGGAAATAAATAATAACTTTATTATTGCCTCTAGGGCATATTTCCTTCAACATATTGTGTAGAAATACGGGCCCCAGAATGACAATCTCGTCGACTAGATGAACTAGGACGTGCATCATGATATTGAAGAAGGATGGTGGGAACACCAGCTCGAAACTGACAAGACATTGCGCCACATCACTCCTTAGCGTTGGTACGATTTCTGGATCGATCACCTTCTGAGATATTGCATTGAGGAATGCACATAGCTTCACAATGGCTAATCGGACGTTTTCCGGTAGAAGCCCCCTCAATGCAACCGGAAGCAGTTGCGTCATAATCACGTGGCAGTCATGAGACTTTTGTTGGGGAACGTAGTAATTTCAAAAATTTTCCTACGCACACACAGGACCATGGTGATGGCATAGCAACGAGAGGGGAGAGTGTTGTCTACGCATTCTCGTGAACCGTGGCGGAAGCGATCACAACGTAGAGGAAGTAGTCGTACTTTCTCCTCGCGATCCTGCCGATCCCAGCGCCAAGTTACTCCGGCACCTCCGAGTCGATGATGACGTAGAGGAAGTAGTCGACGTTCTCCTCACGATCCAACCGATCACAGCGCCGTTACTCCGGCGCCCGAGTTCTTGGCACACGCTCAGCTCGATGACGCTCCATGGGCTTCGATCCAGCAAAGCTCCGGGAGGGAGTTCCACAAGACGACGGCGTGGTGGCGATCTTGATGTTTCACCGTCGTAGGGCTTCGCCTAAGCACCGCTACAATATGACCGAGGTGGAATATGGTGTAGGGGGGCACCGCACACGGCTAAGGAACGATCTCAAGGATCAACTTGTGTGTCTATGGGGTGCCCCTGCCCCTCAGATATAAAGGAGCAAGGTAGGGAGGAGGCCGGCCCTATGTTTGGCGCTGCCAAGGGGAGTCCTACTCCCACCGGGAGTAGGATTCCCTTTCCTAGTCCAACTAGGAATCCTTCCATGTAGGGGAGGAAGGGAGAAGGAAGTGGAGGAGTAGGAAAGGTGGCCGGCCCTTTTCCCTAGTCCAATTCGGACTAGAGGGAGGGGGCGCAGCAGCCTTTTTCCTCTTCCCACTAAAGCCCATCAAGGCCCATTACTTCTCCCGTAACTACCGGTACTCGAAAAATACCCGAATCATTCGAACCTTTCCGAACTCCGAATATAGTCGTCCAATATATCGATCTTTACGTCTCGACCATTTCGAGACTCCTCGTCATGTCCCCGATCTCATCCGGGACTCCGAACTCCTTCGTACATCAAAACTCATAAACTCATAATGAACTGTCATCGAAGCGTTAAGCGTGCGGACCCTACGGGTTCGAGAACTATGTAGACATGACCTAGAACCATTCTCGGTCAATAACCAATAGCGGAACCTGGATGCCCATATTGGTTCCTACATATTCTACGAAGATCTTTATCGGTCAAACCGCATAACGACATACGTTGTTCCCTTTGTCATCGGTATGTTACTTACCCGAGATTCGATCGTCGGTATCCAATACCTAGTTCAATCTCGTTACGGTAAGTCTCTTTACTCGTTCCGTAATACATCATCTCACAACTAACTCATTAGTTGTAATGCTTGCAAGGCTTAAGTGATGTGTATTACCGAGAAGGCCTGGAGATACCTCTCCGACGATCGGAGTGACAAAACCTAATCTCGAAATACGCCAACCCAACAAGTACCTTTGGAGACACCTGTAGTACTCCTTTATAATCACCCAGTTACGTTGTGACGTTTGGTAGCACCCAAAGTGTTCCTCCGGTAAACGGAGTTGCATAATCTCATAGTTACAGGAACATGTATGGGTCATGAAGAAAGCATTAACATACTAAACGATCAAGTGTTAAGCTAACGGAATGGGTCATGTCAATCAGATCATTCAACTAATGATGTGACCTTGTTAATCAAATAACAACTCCTTGTTCATGGTTAGGAAACATAACCATCTTTGATTAACAAGCTAGTCAAGTAGAGGCATACTAGTGACATACTGTTTGTCTATATATTCACACATGTATTATGTTTCCGGTTAATACAATTCTAGCATGAATAATAAACATTTATCATGATATAAGGAAATAAATAATAACTTTATTATTGCCTCTAGGGCATATTTCCTTCAGTCTCCCACTTGCACTAGAGTCAATAATCTAGTTCACATCATCATGTGATTCAACACTAATATTCACATCTGTATGTGATTAACACACATAGTTCACATCGTCATGTGACCAACACCCAAAGGGTTTACTAGAGTCAATAATCTAGTTCACATCGCTATGTGATTAACACCCAAAGAGTACTAAGGTATGATCATGTTTTGCTCGTGAGAGAAGCTTAGTCAACGGGTCTGTCACATTTAGAGCCGTATGTATTTTGCAAATACTCTATGTCTACAATGCTCTGCACGGAGCTACTCTAGCTAATTGCTCCCACTTTCAATATGTATCCAGATTGAGTCTTAGAGTCATCTGGATCTGTGTAAAAAGCTTGCATCGATGTAACTCTTTACGACGGGCTCTTTTATCACCTCCATAATCGAGAAATATTTCCTTAGTCCTCACTAAGGATGTTCTTGACCAATGTCCGATGATCTACTCCTAGATCACTATTGTAATCCCTTGCCAAATTCAGAGCAAGGTATACAATCGGTCCGGTACATAGCATAGCATACTTCATAGAACCTATGATCGAGGCATAGGGAATGACTTTCATTCTCTTTTCTATTTTCTGCCGTGGTCGGGATTTGAGTCTTACTCAATTTCATACGTTTTTGCAACACAGGCAAGAACTTTTCTTTGACTGTTCCATTTTGAACTACTTCAAAATCTTGACAAGGTATGTACTTATTGAAAAACTTATCAAGCGTCTTGATCTATCTCTATAGATCTTGATGCTCAATATGTAAGCAGCTTCACCGAGGTCCTTCTTTGAAAAACTCCTTTCAAATACTCCTTTATGCTTTGCAGAATAATTCTACATTATTTCCGATTAACAATATGTCATTCACATATACTTATCAGAAATGTTGTAATGCTCCCACTCACTTTCTTGTAAATACAGGCTTCTCCAAAAGTCTGTATAAAACCATATGCTTTGATCACACTATCAAAGCGTTTATTCCAACTCCGAGATGCTTGCACCAGTCCATAGATGGATCGCTGGAGCTTGCATATTTTGTTAGCTCCTTTAGGATTGAAAAACCTTCTGGTTGCATCATATACAACTCTTCTTTAATAAATCCATTAAAGAATGTAGTTTTGACATCCATTTGCCAGATTTCATAAAATGTGGCAATTGCTAACATGATTCGGACAGACTTAAGAATCGCTACAGTTTGAGAAAATCTCATTGTAGTCAACACCTTGAACTTGTCGAAAACCTTTTGTGACAAGTCGAGCTTTGTAGATAGTAACACTACTATCAATGTCCGTCTTCCTCTTGAAGATCCATTTATTTAACATGGCTTGCTGATCATCGAGCAAGTCAATCAAAGTCCATACTTTGTTCTCATACATGGATCCTATCTCAGATTTCATGGCCTCAAGCCATTTCGCGGAATCTGGGCTCATCATCGCTTCCTCATAGTCCGTAGGTTCATCATGGTCTAGTAACATGACTTCCGAATATGATTACCGTACTACTGGTGCGGATCTTACTCTGGAAGACCTACGAGGTTTGGTAGCAACTTGATCTGAAGTTTTATGATCATCATCACTAACTTCCTCACTAATTGGTGTAGGAATCACGGAACTGATTTCTGTGATGAACTACTTTCCAATAAGGGAGAAGGTACAATTACCTCATCAAGTTCTATTTTCCTCCCACTCACTTCTTTCGAGAGAAACTTCTTCTCTAGAAAGGATCCATCTTAGCAACGAAAAACTTGCCTTCGGATCTGAGATAGAAGGTGTACCCAATAGTTACCTTTTGGGTATTCTATGAAGACGCACTTCTCCGATTTGGGTTCGAGCTTATCAGGTGAAAACTTTTTCACATAAGCATCACAACTCCAAACTTTTAAGAAACGACAGCTTAGGTTTCTTTGTTAAACCATAGTTCATACGGTGTCGTCTCAACGGATTTAGATGGTGCCCTATTAAACGTGAATGCAGCTGTCTCTAATGCATAACCCCAAAACGATATTGGTAAATCGGTAAGAGACATCATTGATCGCACCATATCAAAATAAAGTACGGTTCTGACGTTCGGACACACCATAACGTTGTGGTGTTCCGTGGCGTGAGCTGTGAAACTATTCCACTTTGTTTTAATTGAAGACCAAACTACGCAACTCAAATATTCATCTCCACGATCAGATTGCAGAAACTTTATTTTCTTGTTACGATGATTTTCTACTTCACTCTGAAATTCTTTGAACTTTTCAACTATTTCAGACTTATGTTTCATCAAGAAGATATACGCATATCTGCTCAAATCATCTGTGAAGGTCAGAAAATAATGATACTTGCCACGAGCATCAACACTCATTGAATCGCATACATCGGTATGTATTATTTCCAATTATTCAAGAGCTTGTTCCATTGTTCCGAGAACGGAGTTTTAGTCATCTTGCCCAAAAGGCACGGTTCGCAAGCATCAAATGATTCATAATCAAGTGATTCCAAAAGTCCATCAAGATGGAGTTTTCTTCATGCGCTTTACACCAATATGACCTAAACGGCAGTGCTACATATAAGTTGCACTATCATTATTAACTTTGCATCTTTTGGTTTCAATATTATGAATATGTGTATCACTATGATCGAGATCCAATGAACCATTTTCATTTGGTGTGTAACCATATAAGGTTTTATTCATGTAAATGTAACAACAATTTATTCTCTTACTTAAATGAATAACCGTATTGCAATAAACATGATCAAATCATATTTATGCTCAACACCAAATAACACTTATTTAGGTTCCACACTAATCCCGAAAGTATAGGGAGTGTGCGATGATGATCATATCAATCTTGGAACTACTTCCAACACTCATCGTCACTTCCCTTCAACTAGTTTTTATTCTGTAACTCCTGTTTCGAGTTACTAATCTTAGCAACCGAACAAGTATCAAATACTCAGGGGCTACTATAAACATTAGTAAAGCACACATCAATAACCTGTATATCAAATATACCCTTGTTCACTTTGCCATCCTTCTTATCCGCCAAATACTTGGGGTAGTTCTGCTTCTAGTGACCAGTTCTATTGCAGCAAAAGCACTTAGTCTCAGGCTTAGGTCCAGACTTGGGCTTCTTCACCGAGCAGCAACTTGCTTGCCGCTCTTCTTGAAGTTCCCCTTCTTCCCTTTGCCTTTTTCTTGAGACTAGTGGTCTTGTCAATCATCAACACTTGATGCTCTTTCTTGATTTCTACCTTCGTCGATTTCAACATCATGAAGAGCTCGGGAATCGTTTTCGTCATCCCTTGCATACTATAGTTCATCACGAAGTTCTAGTAACTTAGTGATGGTGACTAGAGAATTCTGTCAATCGCTATCTTATCCGGAAGATTAACTCCCACTTGATTCAAGCGATTGAAGTACCTGCACTATCTGAGCACATGCTCACTAGTTGAGCGAATCTCCTCCATCTTTTAGCCATAGAACTTGTTGGAGACTTCATATCTCTCAACTCGGGTATTTGCTTGAAATATTAACTTCAACTCCTGGAACATCTCATATGGTCCATGACGTTCAAAACGTCTTTGAAATCCCGATTCTAAGCCGTTAAGCATGGTGCACTAAACTATCAAGTAGTCATCATATTGAGCTAGCCAAACGTTCATAACGTATGCATCTGCTCCTGCAATAGGTCTGTCACCTAGCGGTGCATTAAGGACATAATTCTTCTGAGCAGCAATGAGGATAAACCTCAGATCACGGATCCAATCCGCATCATTGCTACTAACATTTTTCAATACAATTTTCTCTAGGAACACATATAAAAAACATAGGGAAGCAACAACGCGAGCTTATTGATCTACAACATAATTTGCAAAATACTACCAGGACTAAGTTCATGATAAATTAAAGTTTGATTAATCATATTAAAAACATCCCACTTAGACAGACATCTCTCTAGTCATCTAAGTGATCACGTGATCCAAATCAACTAAACCATGTCCGATCATCACGTGAGATGGAGTAGTTTCAATGGTGAACATCACTATGTTGATCATATCTACTATATGATTCACGCTCGACCTTTCGGTCTCTGTGTTCCGAGGCCATATCTGTTATATGCTAGGCTCGTCAAGTTTAACCTGAGTATTCCGCGTGTGCAACTGTTTTGCACCCGTTGTATTTGAACGTAGAGCCTATCACACCCGATCATCACGTGGTGTCTCAGCACGAAGAACTTTCGCAACGGTGCATACTCAGGGAGAACACTTCTTGATAATTTTTAGTGAGAGATCATCTTATAATGATACCGTCAATCAAAGCAAGATAAGATGCATAAAGGATAAACATCACATGCAATCAATATAAGTGATATGATATGGTCATCATCATCTTGTGCTTGTGATCTCCATCGCCAAGCACCGTCATGATCACCATCGTCACCGCGCCGACACCTTGATCTCCATCGTAGCATCGTTGTCGTCTCGCCAATCTTATGCTTCCACGACTATCACTACCGCTTAGTAATAAAGTAAAGCATTACATCGCGATTGCATTGCATACAATAAAGCGACAACCATATGGCTCCTGCCAGTTGTCGATAACTCGGTTACAAAACATGATCATCTCATACAATATAGCATCACGTCTTGACCATATCACATCACAACATGCCCTGCAAAAACAAGTTAGACGTCCTCTACTTTGTTGTTGCAAGTTTTACGTGGCTGCTACGGGCTGAGCAAGAACCGTTCTTACCTACGCATCAAAACCACAACGATAGTTTGTCAAATAGACTCCGTTTTAACCTTCTCAAGGACCGGGCGTAGCCACACTCGGTTCAACTAAAGTTGGAGAGACAGTCTTCCGCAAGCCATCTATGTGCAAAGCACTGCGAGGGAAACGGTATCGCGTAAGCGTCTGGCGTAAGGTTGGTCCGGATCGTCTCGCCCAACAATACCGCTGAACCAAAGTATGACATGCTGGTAGGCAGTATGACTTGTATCGTCCACAACTCACTTGTGTTCTACTGCGTGCATATGACATCTACGCATAAAACCAGGCTCGGATGCCACTGTTGGGGAACGTAGTAATTTCAAAATTTTCCCACGCACACACAGGACCATGGTGATGGCATAGCAACGAGAGGGAGAGTGTTGTCTACGCACTCAGAGACCGTGGCGGAAGCGATCACAACGTAGAGGAAGTAGTCGTACTTTCTCCTCGCGATCCTGCCGATCCCAGCGCCGTTACTCCGGCACCTCCGAGTCGATGATGACGTAGAGGAAGTAGTCGACGTTCTCCTCACGATCCAACCGATCACAGCGCCAGCATTCGGGCGCCCGAGTTCTTGGCACACGCTCAGCTCGATGACGCTCCATGGGCTTCGATCCAGCAAAGCTCGGGGAGGGAGTTCCACAAGACGACGGCGTGGTGGCGATCTTGATGTTTCACCGTCGTAGGGCTTCGCCTAAGCACCGCTACAATATGACCGAGGTGGAATATGGTGTAGGGGGGCACCGCACACGGCTAAGGAACGATCTCAAGGATCAACTTGTGTGTCTATGGGGTGCCCTCTGCCCCCGTATATAAAGGAGCAAGGGAGGGAGGAGGCCGGCCCTATGTTTGGCGCGCCAAGGGGAGTCCTACTCCCACCGGGAGTAGGATTCCCCCTTTCCTAGTCCAACTAGGAATCCTTCCATGTAGGGGGAGGAAGGGAGAAGGAAGTGGAGGAGTAGGAAAGGTGGCCGGCCCCCTTTTCCCTAGTCCACCCGGACTAGAGGGAGGGGGCGCAGCAGCCTTTTCCTCTTCCCACTAAAGCCCATCAAGGCCCATTACTTCTCCCGTAACTACCGGTACTCGAAAAATACCCGAATCATTCGAACCTTTCCGAACTCCGAATATAGTCGTCCAATATATCGATCTTTACGTCTCGACCATTTCGAGACTCCTCGTCATGTCCCCGATCTCATCCGGGACTCCGAACTCCTTCGGTACATCAAAACTCATAAACTCATAATGAACTGTCATCGAAACGTTAAGCGTGCGGACCCTACGGGTTCGAGAACTATGTAGACATGACCTAGAACCATTCTCGGTCAATAACCAATAGCGGAACCTGGATGCCCATATTGGTTCCTACATATTCTACGAAGATCTTTATCGGTCAAACCGCATAACGACATACGTTGTTCCCTTTGTCATCGGTATGTTACTTACCCGAGATTCGATCGTCGGTATCCAATACCTAGTTCAATCTCGTTACGGTAAGTCTCTTTACTCGTTCCGTAATACATCATCTCACAACTAACTCATTAGTTGTAATGCTTGCAAGGCTTAAGTGATGTGCATTACCGAGAAGGCTGGAGATACCTCTCCGACAATGGAGTGACAAAACCTAATCTCAAATACGCCAACCCAACAAGTACCTTTGGAGACACCTGTAGTACTCCTTTATAATCACCCAGTTACGTTGTGACGTTTGGTAGCACCCAAAGTGTTCCTCCGTCAAACGGGAGTTGCATAATCTCATAGTTACAGGAACATGTATGGGTCATGAAGAAAGCATTAACATACTAAACGATCAAGTGTTAAGCTAACGGAATGGGTCATGTCAATCAGATCATTCAACTAATGATGTGACCTTGTTAATCAAATAACAACTCCTTGTTCATGGTTAGGAAACATAACCATCTTTCATTAACAAGCTAGTCAAGTAGAGGCATACTAGTGACATACTGTTTGTCTATATATTCACACATGTATTATGTTTCCGTTAATACAATTCTAGCATGAATAATAAACATTTATCATGATATAAGGAAATAAATAATAACTTTATTATTGCCTCTAGGGCATATTTCCTTCAGTCTCCCACTTGCACTAGAGTCAATAATCTAGTTCACATCATCATGTGATTCAACACTAATATTCACATCTGTATGTGATTAACACACATAGTTCACATCGTCATGTGACCAACACCCAAAGGGTTTACTAGAGTCAATAATCTAGTTCACATCGCTATGTGATTAACACCCAAAGAGTACTAAGGTATGATCATGTTTTGCTCGTGAGAGAAGCTTAGTCAACGGGTCTCATCACATTTAGAGCCGTATGTATTTTGCAAATACTCTATGTCTACAATGCTCGCACGGAGCTACTCTAGCTAATTGCTCCCACTTTCAATATGTATCCAGATTGAGACTTAGAGTCATTTGGATCTGTGTAAAAGCTTGCATCGATGTAACTCTTTACGACGGGCTCTTTTATCACCTCCATAATCGAGAAATATTTCCTTAGTCCTCACTAAGGATGTTCTTGACCAATGTCCAGTGATCTACTCCTAGATCACTATTGTAATCCCTTGCCAAATTCAGAGCAAGGTATACAATCGGTCTGGTACATAGCATAGCATACTTCATAGAACCTATGACTGAGGCATAGGGAATGACTTTCATTCTCTTTTCTATTTTCTGCCGTGGTCGGGATTTGAGTCTTACTCAATTTCATACGCTTTGCAACACAGGCAAGAACTTTTCTTTGACTGTTCCATTTTGAACTACTTCAAAATCTTGACAAGGTATGTACTTATTGAAAAACTTATCAAGCGTCTTGATCTATCTCTATAGATCTTGATGCTCAATATGTAAGCAGCTTCACCGAGGTCCTTCTTTGAAAAACTCCTTTCAAATACTCCTTTATGCTTTGCAGAATAATTCTACATTATTTCCGATTAACAATATGTCATTCACATATACTTATCAGAAATGTTGTAATGCTCCCACTCACTTTCTTGTAAATACAGGCTTCTCCAAAAGTCTGTATAAAACCATATGCTTTGATCACACTATCAAAGCGTTTATTCCAACTCCGAGATGCTTGCACCAGTCCATAGATGGATCGCTGGAGCTTGCATATTTTGTTAGCTCCTTTAGGATTGAAAAAACCTTCTGGTTGCATCATATACAACTCTTCTTTAATAAATCCATTAAAGAATGTAGTTTTGACATCCATTTGCCAGATTTCATAAAATGTGGCAATTGCTAACATGATTCGGACAGACTTAAGAATCGCTACAGTTTGAGAAAATCTCATTGTAGTCAACACCTTGAACTTGTCGAAAACCTTTTGTGACAAGTCGAGCTTTGTAGATAGTAACACTACTATCAATGTCCGTCTTCCTCTTGAAGATCCATTTATTTAACATGGCTTGCTGATCATCGAGCAAGTCAATCAAAGTCCATACTTTGTTCTCATACATGGATCCTATCTCAGATTTCATGGCCTCAAGCCATTTCGCGGAATCTGGGCTCATCATCGCTTCCTCATAGTCCGTAGGTTCATCATGGTCTAGTAACATGACTTCCAGAATATGATTACCGTACTACTCTGGTGCGGATCTTACTCTGGAAGACCTACGAGGTTTGGTAGCAACTTGATCTGAAGTTTTATGATCATCATCACTAACTTCCTCACTAATTGGTGTAGGAATCACTGGAACTGATTTCTGTGATGAACTACTTTCCAATAAGGGAGAAGGTACAATTACCTCATCAAGTTCTATTTTCCTCCCACTCACTTCTTTCGAGAGAAACTTCTTCTCTAGAAAGGATCCATCTTAGCAACGAAAAAACTTGCCTTCGGATCTGAGATAGAAGGTGTACCCAATAGTTACCTTTTGGGTATTCTATGAAGACGCACTTCTCCGATTTGGGTTCGAGCTTATCAGGTGAAAACTTTTTCACATAAGCATCACAACTCCAAACTTTTAAGAAACGACAGCTTAGGTTTACTGTTAAACCATAGTTCATACGGTGTCGCCTCAACGGATTTAGATGGTGCCCTATTAAACGTGAATGCAGCTGTCTCTAATGCATAACCCCAAAACGATATTGGTAAATCGGTAAGAGACATCATTGATCGCACCATATCAAAATAAAGTACGGTTACGACGTTCGGACACACCATAACGTTGTGGTGTTCCAGGTGGCGTGAGCTGTGAAACTATTCCACTTTGTTTTAATTGAAGACCAAACTCGCAACTCAAATATTCATCTCCACGATCAGATTGCAGAAACTTTATTTTCTTGTTACGATGATTTTCTACTTCACTCTGAAATTCTTTGAACTTTTCAACTATTTCAGACTTATGTTTCATCAAGAAGATATACGCATATCTGCTCAAATCATCTGTGAAGGTCAGAAAATAATGATACTTGCCACGAGCATCAACACTCATTGAATCGCATACATCGGTATGTATTATTTCCAATAAGTCAGTAGCTTGTTCCATTGTTCCGGAGAACGGAGTTTTAGTCATCTTGCCCAAAAGGCACGGTTCGCAAGCATCAAATGATTCATAATCAAGTGATTCCAAAAGTCCATCAGCATGGAGTTTTCTTCATGCGCTTTACACCAATATGACCTAAACGGCAGTGCTACATATAAGTTGCACTATCATTATTAACTTTGCATCTTTTGGTTTCAATATTATGAATATGTGTATCACTATGATCGAGATCCAATGAACCATTTTCATTTGGTGTGTAACCATATAAGGTTTTATTCATGTAAACAGAACAACAATTTATTCTCTTACTTAAATGAATAATCGTATTGCAATAAACATGATCAAATCATATTTATGCTCAACACCAAATAACACTTATTTAGGTTCCACACTAATCCCGAAAGTATAGGGAGTGTGCGATGATGATCATATCAATCTTGGAACTACTTCCAACACTCATCGTCACTTCCCCTTCAACTAGTTTTTATTCTGTAACTCCTGTTTCGAGTTACTAATCTTAGCAACCGAACAAGTATCAAATACTCAGGGGCTACTATAAACATTACGTGTAAATTCGGAACAGCTAGTCCGCCGGGACCCTTTCCAAAAATTACGTGTAAATCATTGACCATAGCAAGTACGTGATCACCGGTACGCATGGCGGACTTCTTCCGGTGATCTTCCTCGCCTTTGAAATGCTTGCCTTTCTTTCGACATTGATGGTTGGTCGGAAGAAATCGACGATGGCCAGGTACACATTCTTCCTGCAGCTTCCCAGGTATATACTATTGGTGTCAAGTAAACAGTGCGTGCATGCGTGGTATCCCTTGTTTGTCTGTCCTGAAAGGTTACTGAGAGCGGGCCAATTGTTGATGGTCACGAACAGCAACGCCTTTAGGTCAAATTCCTCCTTTTTGTGCTCATCCCACAGCTGTAAAAGTTCTTCAACTAATGGCCTTAGGTACACATCAATGTCGTTGCTGGGTTGCTTAGGGCCTTGGATGAGAACTGGCATCATAATGAACTTCCGCTTCATGCACATCCAAGGAGGAAGGTTATACATACATAGAGTCACGGGCCAGGTGCTGTGGTTGCTGCTCTGCTTCCCGAAAGGATTAATGCCATCCGCGCTTAAAGCAAACCATACGTTCCTTGGGTCCTTTGCAAACTCATCCCAGTACTTTCTCTCGATTTTTCTCCACTGCGACCCGTCAGCGGGTGCTCTCAACTTCCCGTCTTCTCACTGTGCCATCGCATCAACTTGGCATGCTCTCCGTTTCTGAACAGACGTTTCAACCGTGGTATTATAGGAGCATACCACATCACCTTCGCACCCTCTTTCTGGGAGGCTCGCCGTCAACATCACCAGGGTCATCTCGTCTGATCTTATACCGCAATGCACCGCATACCGGGCATGCGTTCAGATCCTTGTAGGCACCATGGTAGAGGATGCAGTCATTAGGGCATGCATGTATCTTCTCCACCTCCAATCCTAGAGGGCATACGACCTTCTTTACTGCGTATGTACTGTCGGGCAATTCGTTATCCTTTGGAAGCTTCTTCTTCATTATTTTCAGTAGCTTCTCAAATCCTTTGTCATGCACAGCATTCTCTGCCTTCCACTGCAGCAATTCCAGTACGGTACCGAGCTTTGTGTTGCCATCTTCGCAATTGGGGTACAACCCTTTTTTGTGATCCTCTAACATGCGATCGAACTTCAGCTTCTCCTTTTGACTTTCGCATTGTGTCCTTGCATCGACAATGACCCGGCGGAGATCATCATCATCGGGAACATCGTCTGGTTCCTCTTGATCTTCAGCAGCTTCGCCCGTTGCAACACCATCGTGCACATCGTCTAGTGCATCTTGATGTTCAGTAGCATCACCGTATTCAGGGGGCACATAGTTGTCATCGTACTCTTCTTCCTCGTCGTCTTCCATCATAACCCCTATTTCTCCGTGCCTCGTCCAACCATTATACTGTGGCATGAAACCCTTGTAAAGCAGGTGGGTGTGAAGGATTTTCCGGTCAGAGTAAGACTTCGTATTCCCACATATAGGGCATGGACAACACATAAAACCATTCTGCTTGTTTGCCTCAGCCACTTCGAGAAAATCATGCACGCCCTTAATGTACTCGGAGGTGTGTCTGTCATCGTACATCCATTGCCGGTTCATCTGCGTGCATTATATATAATTAAGTGTGTCAAAAATCATTACAGAACATCATGAATAGATAATTAAGTGACCAAATTAATAGAAGTTCATCATCACATAAAAACCAAAGTACATACATAGTTCTCATCTAACAACATAAAGCTCTGCAGAGCATCTAAATTAATTAAACCATACATTGAAACTATGTAAAACATTTCAATGCGAAAACAAATACGATCATAATCGCAACCAAGGTAACAACTGATCCAACGGCATAATGATACCAAGCCTCGGTATGAATGGCATATTTTCTAATCTTTCTCATCTTCAAGCGCATTGCATCCATCTTGATCTTGTGATCATCGACGACATCCGCAACATGCAACTCCAATATCATCTTCTCCTCCTCAAGTTTTTTTATTTTTTCCTTCAAGAAATTGTTTTCTTCTTCAACTAAATTTAACCTCTCGACAATTGGGCCGATTGGAATTTCCGGTTCAACAACCTCCTAGATAAATAAAATCTATGTCACGTTGGTCGGCATAATTTTCATAAACAATAAATGAACCAATAGTTATGAAAAGATAATATATACCACATCCGAATCATAGACAGGACGAGGGCCGACGGGGCGGATACCAAAACCATTGCACTATATAAGATGCAATAATAAAAGTAAGAAAATAATACAAGTATCTATCTAAACAAACAAGTAATAATATTTTTCTTTCAGAAAGAAGATAAGAACAAGAGGCTCACCACGGTGGTGCCGGCTATGAGATCGGCGCGGGTGATCGACGACGATGAAGACGGGGACGGGGCGTGACGGACCGCTAAACCTAGATAAATATTGAGGAAAATGGAGCTTGGCGGTCGAGCTTGGAGAGGAGAAACCTTAAGTAGTGTGGCTCGGGCATTCCATCGAACACCTTGTGTGCATAGGAGGTGAGTTAGAGCACCACCAAGCCCTCTCCCCCTCGGCCAGAAAAAACAGAGCAGTGTGCTCTGCTCTTGCGCGAGGGGCTATATATAGGCAGCACCATTAGCCCCGGTTGGTGGCATGAGCCGGGACTAAAGGGAAGCCTTTGGTCCCGGTTCATGCCACCAACCGGGACCAAAAGGTCCGGACGAACCGGGACCAATGGCCCACGTGGCCCGGCCGGCCCCCTGGGCTCACGAACCGGGGCAAATAGCTCCATTGGTCCCGGTTCTGGATTGAACCGGGACTAATGGGCTAAACTGGCCTGGACGAAAGCCCTGTTTTCTACTAGTGCCATAGTGTGTTATCAAGGTATGACGGGACGAACTCGGCCAGATCGACCGCCATCGTCAAAAGTCGATTTCTTTCCTCCAAGAACAACTCTTATAGATTGTCAGTGATGGTGGGACACCTAGGTGCCCAGGCTCCTTGCCTAGATGCCGTTGGATCATACTAGTTTTCGTTCATAAGATGTGTTTAAATTTTGCATGCATACATGCATTAGTACTTTCCTATTTGCTTGCATGACTTGCTGCTATGGAAGGTGATAACGTTTGTCTAATTAATACCTGTCATTATTTGTCCATTCTTAATAGGAAATTAAAATTAATTATTTATCGTACATTTTGGTATGTATGGTAGATGCAAGATAATTAAGTAGAAAAATAATACGCAACATTATTAGCACGTACACCAACACATACACATTTTCATCGGCTATAACACCAACACATACATATTTTCATTGGGTATAACACCAACGAAGGCATATTTTTATTAGGTATAATACTCACTAACTGGTATGACGGTCTAATAAAATATACACGTGCGTATCTCAGGTACATGCACTGCTTATTAAAACGTGTGAAATTTATGGGTATATACTAATTAAATTCGCATCGAGTTATATATATTTATGTGAATATTTTCATTGGGTATGACAGTAATGCGATATAAGAAACATTTCCAGTCCTTCGATATATTTACTTTCCAGTCAACATTGATAGCTTTTCATTTTTCAAAAGCCAGAAGCAGTATTACATACACGAGTTCATTGCTTGAATCAGTACAACATAAGCTCGTTATGCGGATCAAAACTACAACACACACGATGATTCCTTGTAGAAAATTCGCACCATGCAACATCCACCGGTCGCTGGGCTTTCAGTCCACCTCACCGACGGTTCGATCTGCTACATCATGCAAAATGTCCGAGAAATATCGTATGTATAGCATTGCTCTATGCGGATTAGCTTGATACTGTTCTTGGAAAATTGAATTAACCAATGTGCCAGCTTTTCTAAGGGATTTTGTTTTGAACTGCAAAAATGTTCTCTCAGCCACGAAAAATAATTATATCCAGAATTTAAGATTCTGATTTAGTGGCAGTTCAAACGATCTGCAGTTCATTTGTTAGAATATAGCTGGATCACTTATATCTCTGTGAAGAAAAACTCACACTGGAAAAATAGTTTCTTATGAAATACTCCTGATTCCAATCTATATGCACAACAATGGTCTTACAAGGCTAATCTTTTCGTACGACACATGACACAAGCTCAAATGATCTTGCGACTGAAAACACTACATTTTCTTTGACTTAAACTCCGTGTGCAAGATTTCTTCACAGAATCCGAATGATCATTCATTGTAAATCAGAATGTTGTGACTCTATTTGATTGCTAATTTACTTTCAAAAAAATTGGGATAGAAATATGATGCCATCAATCTATGTAACGTGAAATCCATTACCATAATTAATAACGCACTCTCGGCGAGTAATGTATTTGCATGACAAAAGTGCTTATATTGACGTGGCCTGAGAATTGAACATATATGACAAAAGTACTAAATGGAAGTTCAAACCTTTTTTCATCCCTAGGTTCTGAATTCGCAGTTTAGGAATGTTTTTTTATCACGTCGATGTTTTTGTTACTAAAACTTAGAAATAGAAGATTGACGTGTTTTTCCTACATAAGTAAATAGTCCAGCATTACCTCTCTAGGAAAACTTCAGTACTAAGCATATCTAAGTCTTCTAAGTCATGCATTATTATTCATTTAAATGATAAAAATAAATATTGGAGGGTGCTTTTGTATGCTTTTTGCACCTTGTGGGGCTCCTACAACGACATGGGTTGTTGCAACTTGTAAGGCTGGATAACATGGGAATAATTAGACCTGAAAGCACGGATTCCATGGACTTTATAATTGCACGTTTTCTTGTGTGTGTGCATACTTAGAGTGGTCTTTGATAAAATCTTCATTTCAGGAAGATAATAATAAACTTATCAGAGCAAAGAATTTTTCTTCCCCTGAAAAAATGAAAAGGAATTTTTCTTCCGCACAACGGAAATATATATGATATGAGATGGCAACAACAATCTGACCTTTTGTCTGCTCCTTCCTTGAGTTGGAATCTTTGAGAGCATGATATGATGAAGCATCGTACCACTACTACTGTCAACCACAGAGTGCAGACTAAGCAGATCTATTCATGTGCTGTCCACAACAAGTCATCACCAAACTGTTCCATCCATGTAAGCCGGATTTGAAATTCCAAACATTTTGGGAGTAACGCAACGCAACACGCACAGCACTTCTGGTCACACGCAGGGCACAGCTTGGATACGTACTGGCCAACATACGTACCGTAAGATGGACAGATCGAATTGTGAGGTGCGGCCATGACTAAGTATGGGCCATTATTTCACGGTAAGGATTCTGGCTTTCTAAGAGAAGGACAAAGCCCACACACAAACGCCCCTGCAACAGAGAAGCGATTTTTAGTCCCACATGGCTTAGCTTAACGTAAGCATCCCAATTTATAAGACCGCCAGGCTGTACAAGGGGTGTGCCTACAAGAGAGCACATCCACCCCAACCTGTGCGGTCTGCACATCGAGCAACCCCAACTGGATATTTTGAAATCGAATTCTTGTAGCGTATGACATGTACGCCTGGTAAATATTTTCTTTTTCATTTTTCGTAAATTGTTATCTTATACTCCTGGTAACTCAAATGTAGAGAGAGGAGTATATGTTATCTCAAATGTATTTTTTGTATGACTTAGTTGTACGCCTGGTAAATAATTTATGGGTCCACGTCTTTTATTTTCACAAGGCATCAAATGTGTGTTGCCGACGTTGGCCTCAGTGCTCACACAACAAAAATGCGTTTGAATGTGGTCAGTCCTAAGGCCCTCTCTCTCTCTCTCTCTCTCTCTCTCTCTCTCTCTCTCTCTCTCTCTCTCTCTCTCTCTCTCTCTCTCTCTCTCTCTCTCTCTCTCATAAGATGAGAAATATGTTGTTTCTCCCCGTGAGGTTATTCAGAGGTGTGAATGTGTGGTTATCAATATTTTCTTTCCTTTCAATCAGGTTTTAGTGGGTGTTTATTTGCAATTCGGATCGCTGCCGGTACGTAAGAAAAACGGACTGTGCACTATAGATTAAATTTGCACCAAAAAACAATATTTTAGAAATATTTAACAGCTCAAAAATGACACGTACACCTTGTAAATATTTATTTTTTATTTTCTGTAAATTGTTATCTTATAAATAACCTCAAAAAAGATTGTATGACTTAGGTGTACGAATGGTAAATAATTTATGTCGAACACCCGGTAAATAATTCCGGTTATTTTATTTCTCCTAAATTGATCCTACTTTAAGAACCTCAAAATATACGACATAAATGCTTTCCTCCCCTCAATCTTCGCCGGCGTGGCTTTGAATTCGCCTCCCCTCTGCCTGCCGCTTCGGCGGCCGATGTCGGGGAGGAGAATCCTGGTGTCTTAGCTCTTGCTAGTAGATAGGTAGGGTTTTAGAATTTTAGTACCTCACAGGAGCGGCGTTTGGACGGATGGCGACGCTCCTCCTTCGAGTCAGTCTTCCGCACTCCGATCCTCCTCAAGTTTGTCCATTGGGATGGATTAGACAAAGATCTGGAGTAGATTCTAGCCAACTCCTTGGGGCGACGAGATTAAGGTTTCTCGCATGCAATGACAGTATTTGGTGTCGGGTTCTTCAGATTGATTCAAGGATTGAACGATGACGACTGCGGCTTTGGGGCGCTTGTCCTCAGGTGCACGTGCACGAAGACTTCCCAGCTGTCATCGATAAGATCAGGCCGGCTCCGGTATGAGAGCGGCGAAAACGACACGTCGGTAGCTCGTTCTGGTGGCGGCAATGGTCGTTCAGTGGTCCACGGACCTCAATGTAATTTTTATTATGTTTGAGGTACTTTGTATTTTCGGTGAATCTTTATATACTTCTTGCAAAAAGAAAAAACTCTTCCATGTAAGCCGCATTTGAAATTCCAAACGTTTTCGCAGCGACGCAACACAACAAACACAACATTTCTTGTCACGGACACGCCACAGAGTGGATACAGACAATTTCATTTACTGGTTTACTTTTTACAGAAAGACCTTGATGGCTAGTTTTATTAAAATTAAATAATAGATACAACGTCCGCCAAAAATTTGGCAATGAAACCTGCAGGTGCCTTGACCCATAAAACGGATACTTTGCACGCCCATAATCAGCTAGCACATGAGTTGTTGTACTTGATACTCTACTAGTCAATGTGTACGTGCAATGCACGTTAATTCAGAAATATATTAAGTGCATGCGGATATTAAGTAGGATATTATTTGTGTGTTATTATATGATTAGTACTATATTTGGCATGAAATTAACTGCACGCTAAACGTGTTGAGCGCTCGACATTGAAGCAGTCTAGGTCGTTGGATTGACATGATTTGATGGCCGAGATTAATTGGATCTGCCCCTTTGGGTCTTTTTATATTGGTATAGGTATAGATGATGTTGTCCATCCGTACGACAATGTTATTGCACCCCATAATCTGAACTAGCTTCAATCCCTCATAAAGTGATGCAGCTTCTGCAGAAACTACATCTGCAACGTGTTCCAACCATGAGGTAGAAGCTGCTATAAAATTTCTTCTATGATCTCTGATAACAGCACCGCAGGACCCTGTGTTATCCTCCTCACTAAAACATGCATCAACGTTCAAGACTTGTTGCGCTGCCAGAACTGTTGGCTATATGTTTCGTCTTGGTATATTCACTGGGTTTTTTTGCGGGGGTATATTCACACGTTTTTTTTTTGCATGGGTATATTCACACGTTTGGCCATCGCCAATTTGGTGTACTGTTTAGTATACGTACGTATACGTAGTATCATAGGATAGCGGATCGAGTTTTTCTTGTTTAGCGTATATAAGATGGATCGAGTTGTGCCATGACTCACGTATGGGCCATTATTTCGGGCTGCCTATCCTCCAGGCACGGTAAGGCTTTTAGCTTTTTTTTTATTACGATCGCACAAGTGCTTTTGTCTAGTCAATGAAGATACATCTGATTACGTGAAGGAAAGAACAGCCGAAGAAGACACGTCCCCTAGCGGCGGCTAGGGTTTTACTCCTTGCGGCGATTCCCTCGTCGTAAGTCCACCCACGTCCGGCGATCCTCGCCAAAACCTCGTTACCTCTCTAATCACGGCGGTTCCCCTGCGCCGCGACGCTTCCCTACGCACGACGCTGGTCCTGGTGTAGGTTCCCCCGGAGTCGTCCCCATGGCGGCGGCTTCAGATGCGTTTTCATCTACGAACCTTTGTTCTCAAGGTAAGGCAGAGGATGATCTTGGTGACTTCTTTGAGAAGTTGGACCTCCATGAGGAGGAATTCGAGGATGTGGTGGTAGAAGAAGAGGCACCCGAACTAATGGAAGAGATCCCATGGTTAGCCCTAGCTAGGGTTCAGACAATGAAAAACTTCAGTCAGGCGGCCTTTTTCAAGGACATGAGGGCTGCATGGAACACGGCTAAGCCTGTGCGCTTTCGTCCCATTGGAGCCAATCTGTTCGTTGTTCAAGCTCATTGCCTTGGCGATTGGGATCGTATTATGTCCCAAGGACCATGGCTGTTCCATAACAAGGCAGTAGTGCTAGCTCCCTATGATGGCTATTCAGAGGCTGATGAAGTACCAATGGTGTTCATGCCTATTTGGTTGCAAATTCACAAGCTACCAGATGGCTACTGTAGGGAAGAGATCATTGCAAAACTGCTTAGATCGGCTGGTGAGATCATGGAAACGAGAATTGCTGGTAATTCCAGAGCTGACTACATCCGTGTCCGGGTCAGGCACGATATCAGGAAACCGCTAACCAAGTTCGTTAGCATCGTCAAGGGGAAGGTTCGGAAAGTTTACGCTGTCAGATATGAGAAGTTAGCAAGATTTTGCAGGGCGTGTGGCATTATTGGACATGATCATAAGGAATGTGGTAATGGGGTGTATTCAGAGAAAGATCTCAAGTTTGGTGACTATCTGTATGCTGATCCACCAGTGAAATTCAGGTCAGAAAAGGAATCTAACCGAGCTGAGAAAAATACCCCTGAGTTTCCCGTAGTTATAGCATCGGATGGGAAAGGGGAGACTAGCATGGATGGGGAGCTCAAAGACACAGCATCTAGCCCCATCAAGCAGTCCCCCCCCCCCCCCCCTCCCGGTTGGCGATGGACGTGGATAAATCTGCACGTAAGAGACTAAATGTGGATGGCGCAGGAGGGAGGGCGCCTAGCCAGGTGAAGGAACTGTTGCTGCTTACTGATGGTCAGGAGGACCCTGGTATGGTGTCGCCATCGACTAGCTCAGGCAGCAAACGGGCAAAGAAGGATGATGAACAGGATGACTCTGGAAACCTTTTGGCGGGCTCCCCGACGGAGCGCCGCCAGTCCCAATGAGTCAGCTAGTGTGGAACTGCCGGGGGGCGGGGAACCGCCGGACAGTTCGCGAAGTTGGGGCTCTTGTAAAAGCCCATTCCCCGAGTTTTGTCTTCCTTGCTGAAACAAGACAAACCTGTGCAAAGATTGAGCGTCTGCGGTGGAGGCTAGGCCTCAAAGGTTTCTGTGGTGTTGACTGTGAAGGCCGTGGTGGTGGTCTGGCTTTGTTCTGGGATGAAGCATTCCAAGTCACGGTGCTAGATTCGTGTACCAGATATATTGATGTAAGCATATTGGATCAAGGTTCAGGGAAGCAGTGGAGATCAAACTTCGTCTATGGGGAACCGCGTGTCGAGCATCGGCAACGCATGTGGGATCATCTCATCAGACTAAAAGGCATCTCTCATCTACCCTGGGTTGTGTGCGGGGACTTTAATGAAGCCCTTTGGCAACATGAGCATTTCTCAAGGACAAATAGAAGAGAAAGTCAAATGGAAGCCTTCCGAGACACACTTGAGGTCTGCGAGCTTGTTGATCTGGGATTCTCGGGAGTGCCATACACGTACGATAATGGCCAGTTAGGGCATTGCAACATCAGAGTCCGCTTGGACAGAGTGTGTGCTACAGAGGATTGGAGGGAGCTTTTCCCTTTTGCAAGAGTACAACACCTTGCTTCGCCTCGGTCAGATCACTGTCCATTGTTCTTGCACTTAGATGAGGCGCAGGATGGACGCAGGAGAGGAGCACCCAAGTATGAAATCATGTGGGAGAGGGATTGCAGACTATCGCAGGTTATTGCGGCGTCTTGGGCTCGGGTCAGACCAAGCGGGAACCTAGGGAACATCGCTGCCTCGCTGAAGTCTGTTATGACTGATCTACGAAGTTGGAGTAAGGAAAATTTTGGGCATGTTGAAAAACAGATTGAAACCCTACGACTTGAGCTTGAAGCTCTGCAAATCAACAATGCCGACAGAGTGCAAATCAGACAAAAAATGGAGTGCTTGGATGAGTTACTATATCGGGAGGAAATGATGTGGCTCCAACGCAGTCGCATCGCCTGGCTGAAGGAAGGGGACCGCAATACCCAATACTTTCATCGTCAGGCAGTGTGGCGTGCGAGGAGGAACAATATAAGAAGGCTTCAGAGAATGGATGGTTCATGGTGCTCGGTTCCAACAGAGATGGAACGCATGGCAGCCTCTTACTTCCAGGAGGTGTATACTAAGGATCCTACCTTAGTTCCGGATGCTTTGTTAGATATGATAACGCCCAAGGTTACAGATGCAATGAACGAAAGGTTGCTGGCACCTGTTTCAGAGAAAGAGATCTCGGATGCGCTCTTTCAAATTGGCCCATTGAAGGCACCCGGGCCTGATGGGTTTCCTGCACGGTTCTATCAAAGGAATTGGGGAGTGCTGAAAGAGGAAATTGTGAAGGCGGTACAACAGTTTTTTATGACTGGGATGATGCCTGGCGGTGTAAACGACACATCTATTGTGTTAATACCCAAGGTTCAACACCCCTCATCCCTAAAGGATTTTCGCCCTATTTCTTTATGTAATGTGATCTACAAGATAGTCTCAAAGTGTATGGTAAATCGTCTTCGACCACTCCTTACAGAGCTCATATCTGAAAATCAAAGTGCGTTCATCCCGGGAAGACTTATTTCGGATAATTCCATCATTGCCTTTGAATGTTTACACCATATACAATCCAGTGCCGGAGGCAATAATTTTTGTGCATACAAGCTGAATCTCTCCAAAGCCTACGATCGTGTTGATTGGGTTTTCCTGGAGCGTGCTCTTTTGAAGTGGGGATTTGCAAGAGAATGGGTCAACCAGGTCATGGAGTGTGTGCGCTCGGTAAAGTTTGCAGTAAAGTTTAATGGAAAATCTCTGGAACAGTTTTCACCTTCTCGCGGTCTGCGTCAAGGTGATCCATTATCGCCCTTCCTGTTTCTTTTTGTTGCTGATGCTTTATCCGCTCTTTTACATGGTGCTGTACAAGAAAGAGGTCTTGAAGGTATAAAAATCTGCCGGGGTGCTCCGGCTATTTCACACTTATTGTTTGCGGATGACTCCTTGCTCTTTTTTCGGGCTGCCTCGGATCAAGCGGTGATTGTCAGGCATGTTTTGAACACATATGCCTCAGCTACCGGTCAACTTATCAATCCTTCAAAGTGTTCCATCCTGTTTGCCGACAGTTGCCCTCCTCTGGTGGTTGAAGAAGTGAAAGATATTCTGCAAGTCACTCAACAGGAGTTTGAACCCAAGTACCTTGGCCTCCCTGTACCGGAAGGCCGTATGCATAAGGGCCGGTTTGAGTCGCTACAATCTAGATTGAGCAAGAGGTTAATTGACTGGAGCGAAAGGTATTCATAACAAGCCAGCAAAGAAGTTTTAATCAAGTCTGTTGCACAAGCCATCCCAGTTTACGTCATGAGCATCTTTAAACTCCCTTTCTCTGTGTGCGATGACCTAACAAAAATGATGAGACAATATTGGTGGGGGGTGGAGAATGGCAGGCGGAAAATGGCATGGACTGCTTGGGATAAGCTAATTTTACCCAAATCGAAAGGAGGTCTCGGTTTCAGAGATATGAGGGCTTATAACCAGGCGTTGCTTGCTAAGCAAGCTTGGCATCTCTTGATGTCACCGGATTCTCTTTGTGCTAGGCTCCTTCGAGCTAAATACTTTCCCAATGGTAGCTTGGTCGATACAGTGTTTTCGGGAAACTCCTCGGCAGTATGAAAGGAATAGAATATTGCCTGGAACTAGTAAAGAAAGGCATGTTATGGCGTGTTGGCAATGGTGCTGATATTCTCGTGTGGAGGGACCCATGGATCCCACGTGGACCGCCATATACACCCATTACTCCCAAGAGAAACTGTCGCCTTAACAGAGTAAGTGATTTCATAGATGATCGGGGTAACTGGAAGGTGGATCTGGTACAGCGACACTTTTGGCAGCCGGATGTGGACTCCATCCTCAAAATCAGAACTTCTATGAGGCAACGAGAGGACTTTATTTCTTGGCCTTGGGAGAAATCTGGCTTGCTGACAGTTAAAAGTGCTTACCATGTGGCGATGGCGGACCATTATGAACAGTTTTGTCCAGGTTCCTCCATCAATCACCCATCAGGAGATAGATCTCTATGGCGTTTAGTGTGGAACGCTGCGGTTCCACCAAAACTCAAGAACTTTGCTTGGCAAGTGGCCTCTGGCGCCCTGCCAACGGATGCTGAAAAGAGAAGAAGGCATTTCGAGCTGAGTGGGTATTGCAGACTATGTGATCGGGAGCAGGAATCATCATTTCATGCGCTCATATCCTGTCCAAATGCTGCTAATCTCTGGGACTTAATGCTGAATCACTGGCCTCTGCCGAATAGATCATTGATAAAATGTACAGGGAAGGAGTGGCTGTTTCACCTCCTTGCAGAAACACATAAGTCTATCAGGAGCAGAGTTATCATGGTCTTATGGAGAGCTTGGCACCTCCGGAATGAGCTAGTACATGGTAAGCCCATACCACCACCAGAGGTATCATGCTCATTTCTTCTCAGCTACTATAATACGTTCAGTCAGATGTCACGTGGGGTGGAGGAGATAATCAAGGGCAAGTCTCCGGTGTTCATTGAAACTGTTGTCGAGAAAGAGGGTAGTACAAACCCCATGCATCGTGAGCCTTGGCCACCCCCTGTGATAGGTGCGGTGGCGCTGTCAGTGGACGGTTCATTTCAAGCTACGGATGGCTCGGCTGGATCGGGTATGATCTTGAGGAACGCAAGCGGTGATGTAATCTTTGCGGCGTACCGAAAGTTATTCCATTGCAACGATGCTTTCGAAGCGGAGCTACAGGCTATATTAGAAGGAATTAAACTGACAGTGGAGCACTCTAACTTAACGATCATCATACAATCAGACTGTGCTCCCGCACTTAATGCTATAGTTGATGCATCCATGGATAGATCAGCTTTCGGTCATATGATCCAGGAGATTAAATTTCTCTTAAGTGATAGGGTTTTTGTTCCTGTAAAAAATTCTCGTTTTCAAAATAGGGTTGCAGACTGCTTAGCGAACTTTGGACGGTGTGGAGATAGCACAGCATTCTGGCTGGGGCAAGCTCCTCCGTTTGCCAGTGATTTAGTCGCTGAGGATTGTAACTCTATTATCTTGGAATAAAATCCCTATGACTTCCCGCAAAAAAAAAGGCTTTTAGCTTTTTATAAGAGAAGGAGAAAGCCCACACACAAACGCCGTTCCTGAACCGAACGGACAAGCAAGCAATTTTTAGTCCCACATGGCTTAGCTTAATGTAAGCATCCCAATTCATAAGACCGTCAGGCTGATTAGGGGCTGTGCCTAAAAGAGAGCACATCCACCCGAACCAGTGCGGTCTGCACATCCAGCAACCCCAACTGGATATTGAAATTGAATTCCTGTAGCGTATGACACGTACGCCTGGTTAATATTTTTAAAACTTTTGTTTCAAATAATCTCATACATTATTGTGCAGCCTCATAAATAATTCATTATTTTATGTTTCATAAATTCGTACTTTAAATAGCCTCAAACATTGTTTTCTATGATTGACATGCACTCCTGCTATATATTCCTTTTATGTTGTATATGCCCGGTATATAATCCCTTTTATTTCATTTGATGTAATTTCTATTTTTAGATTCTAATATAAATTAAGCTCAACACTATTTTGTAGCCTGGTAAATAGTTTATTTTCTTATGTTTCGTAAATTCATATTTTAAATAGGCTCAAACATTGTTTTGTATGACTGTCATGCATGCTTAGTAAGTAATTACTTTTATGTCATATGCTTGGTAAACAATCCTTTTGTTTCATTTCTTGTAATTGGTAGTTTTATTAACATCAAATATTGTTTTGCATGGCATACATTACTACATTATTTATTATGACCAGCCAGGCAGCCAACAAGTCTGCATGTTGCAACGAGAGAACCCCCGTGGAATCGCGTCCTCTTTGCCTGCCGCTCCGGCGGTCGATGGTGGGGAGGGGAATCCCCATTCCTTCGCTACGGATAATAGTTTAGGTCGGATGGTGGTGCCTCTTCTTCGAGCTTGTCTTCCGGGCTCTGGTCCTCCTCGAGTTCGTCTGTATGGACGTAGTCGACGGGCATTTTATATGGCTTACACACACCATTGTAATTCCCATGCTCAAATTTGAGAACTATTTGAGCTTCTTTGCTATTTCCGAAGCATTACCTGATTTCCGGTCACTGAAAAGGGCAAAACGCTCTTCGGTAAGAAATAGCATGCAAACGAGTTTCAAAAGGGATGAAACTTTGCATGGTGTCCTCGTCTTATCCATGTAGGGTGTGGTAAAAGTTTGGGACCGTTATGGCAAAAACTTGATGCACCTCGTGTAAAAACTAAACGCTCTCCGATGAAGTATCATACTTTCAAACGAAAACCATCGCCTGTGACACACAACTCCATTTTTCTATCTCGTTTAAAATACAAGGTTTTTATATGACTAACACACATCACTGGAAGTCCCATGCTCAAATATGAGACTATTCCTGGATTAGGAAATATGATTATTAAAGGATTTTTCGGACATAATATATATGTGACGGGCGGCTTTGTAACAACCGCCACTACAAACATTTGTGCACTTTCAAAATAAATGTCATGGATTGCCAAAATACAGTGGGAAATATTATGCCCGCCACTAGTTTCTGATGTTCCAAGGGCAGGCCCACAACCACTGTTGCTTTTACCTTGCGCCGAATTTGGAAGAGTTTATAAGTGACGGGTTTTATATTTTGGCCGCCAGTACTATGAGGATTGTAGTGGCGGGCGCTAATTTCTTCCCGTCACGGGAACTTTTCCAAAATAGTTTTGGCGGTATTTTGTTGGCGCCCACCACTAATTTGAGGTCAACTATAAGCCTTTTGCTAGTAGAGCCACCTCCTAGGGGCTTCGCGGGCAAGAGTGCCCTCCGCACTGTTCGTTCCGCGGTGGCGTGCCCAGGGGTGGGGCTCTCAAGAGCTTTCCGCGCCATCCGATCTGCCCGTATGGTGCACACCCGGTCGACCCACCTCGGGGGTCCATGACAGGTGGACTGTGAGTGTGGCAGGGATCAGTATCATGCGGCGGCTTCGCGTGACCGCACGGGAGGTCTTGCGCGCGACTGCGTGCGAGGTCTCACGTGTGACCGCGTGTGAGGTCTCGTGCACGACGGGAGGCCAGACCCACTGCTACGTCTTGAGCTTGCGTTGGTTTTCCCCGAAGAGGAGAGGATGATGCAGCAGAGTAGCGTAAGTATTTCCCTCCGTTTTTGAAAACCAAGGTATCAATCCAGTAGGAGGCCACGCACAAGTCCCTCGTACCTGCACCAAACGATAGCCACTCACAACCAACACGATTAGGGGTTGTCAATCCCTTCACGGTCACTTACGAGAGTGAGATCTGATAGAGATAATATCTTTGGTATTTTTGGTATAGAGATGCAAAGCAAAAAGTAAAAAGCAAAGTAAAAACAAAGCAAGTATAAAAGTGATGGAGATTGATATGATGAGAATAGACCCGGGAGCCATAGGTTTCACTAGTGGCTTCTCTCAAGAGCATAAATATTCTATGGTGGGTGAACAAATTACTGTTGAGCAATTGACAGAATTGAGCATAGTTATGAGTATATCTAGGTATGATCATGTATATAGGCATCACGTCCGTGACAAGTAGATCGAAACAATTCTGCATCTACTACTATTACTCCACTCATCGACCGCTATCCAGCATGCATCTAGAGTATTAAGTTAAAAACAGAGTAACGCCTTAAGCAAGATGACATGATGTAGAGGAATAAATTCATGCAATATGATAAATACTCCATCTTGTTATCCTCGATGGCAACAATACAATACGTGCCTTGCAACCCTTTCTGTCACTGGGTAAGGACACCGCAAGATTGAACCCAAAGCCATGCACTTCTCCCATTGCAAGAACTACCAATCTAGTTGGCCAAACCAAACGGATAATTCGAAGAGACTTGCAAAGATAACTCAATCATACATAAAAGAATTCAGAGAAGATTCAAATATTATTCATAGATAAGCTGGATCATAAACCCACAATTCATCGGTCTCAACAAACACACCGCAAAAAGAAGATTACATCGAATAGATCTCCATGAGAGAGGGGAGAACATTGTATTGAGATCCAAAAGAGAGAAGAAGCCATCTAGCTACTAGCTATGAACCCGAAGGTCTGAAGTAAACTACTCACACTTCATCGGAGAGGCTATGGTGTTGATGTAGAAGCCCTCCGTGGTGGATGCCCCCCTCGTGAGCTCCTAACAGGCCCCAAGATGGGATCTCGTGGATACATGAAGTTGCGGTGGTGGAATTATGTTTTTGGCTCCTATTCTGATCGTTTGGGGGTACGTAGGTATATATAGGAGGAAGGAGTACGTCGGTGGAGCGACAGGGGGCCCATGAGGCAGGGGGCGCGCCCTAGGGGGGGCGCCCCCACCCTCGTGACCACCTCCATTGTTCCTTGGCGTAGGGTCCAAGTCTCCTGGATCACGTTCGGTGAGAAAATCATGTTTCCGAAGGTTTCATTCCGTTTGGACTTCGTTTGATATTCCGTTTCTTCGAAACACTCAAAAAGGCAAAAAACAACAATTCTGGGCTGGGCCTCCGGTTAATAGGTTAGTCCCAGAAATAATATAAAAGTGGAAAATAAAGCCCAATATAGTCCAAAACAGTAGATAAAGTAGCATGGAGCAATAAAAAATTATAGATACGTTGGAGACGTATCAGGCATCCCCAAGCTTAATTCCTGCTCGTCCTCGAGTAGGTAAATGATAAAAAGAGAATTTTTGATGCGGAGTGATACTTTGGCATAATTTCAATGTAAATCTTCTTAATTGTGGTATGAATATTCAGATCCGAAAGATTCATGACAAAAGTTCATATTGACATAAAAATAATAATACTTCATGTATACTAACTAAGCAATTATGTCTTCTCAAAATAACATGGCCAAAGAAAGTTATCCCTACAAAATCATATAGTCTGCCTATGCTCCATCTTCCCCACACAAAGTATTTAAATCATGCACAACCCCGATGACAAGGCAATCGATTGTTTCATACCTTAACATTTTCAAAACTTTTTCAATCTTCACGCAATACATGAGCGTGAGCCATGGATATAGCACTATATGTGAAATAGAGTGGTGGTTGTGGAGAAGACAAAAAGAGGGAATATAGTCTCACATCAACTAGGCGTATCAATGGGCTATGGAGATGCCCATCAATAGATATCAATGTGAGTGAGTAGGGATTGCCATGCAACGGATGCACTAGAGCTATAAGTATATGAAAGCTCAACAAAATAAACTAAGTGGGTGTGAATCCAACTCGCTTGCTCACGAAGACCTAGGGCATTTTAGGAAGCCCATCATTGGAATATACAAGCCAAGTTCTATAATGAAAAATTCCCACTAGTATATGAAAGTGACAAAATGAGAGACTCTTTATTATTAAGATCATGGTGCTACTTTGAAGCACAAGTGTTGTAAAAGGATAGTAACATTGTCCCTTCTCTCTTTTTTTATTTTTTTTATTTGGGCCTTTTCTCTTTTTTTATGGCCTCTTTTTTTATTTTATTTTATTTTTCGTCCGGAGTCTCATCCCGACTTGTGGGGGAATCATAGTCTCCATCATCCTTTCCTCACTTGGGACAATGCTCTAATAATGATGATCATCACACTTTTATTTTTCTTACAACTTAACAATTACAACTCGATTCTTAGAACAAAGTATGACTCTATATGAATGCCTCCGGCGGTGTACCGGGATATGCAATGAAACATGAGTGACATGTATGAAAGAATTATGAACGGTGGCTTTACCACAAATACGATGTCAACTATATGATCATGCTAGCAATATGACAATGATGGAGTGTGTCATAATAAACGGAACGGTGGAAACTTGCATGGCAATATATCTCGGAATGGCTATGGAAACGCCATGATAGGTAGGTATGGTGGCTGTTTTGAGGAAGGTATATGGTGGGTGTATGATACCGGCGAAAAGTGCGCGGTATTAGAGAGGCTAGCAATGGCGGAAGGATGGGAAAAAGTGCGTATAATCCATGGACTCAACATTAGTCATAAAGAACTCATATACTTATTGCAAAAATCTAGAAGTTATCAAAGCAAAGTATTACGCGCATGCTCATAGGGGTATAGATTGGTAGGAAAAGACCATCGCTCGTCCCCGGCCGCCACTCATAAGGAAGACAATCAATATATAAATCATGCTCCGAGTTCATCACATAACGGTTCACCATACGTGCATGCTACGGGAATCACAAACTTCAACACAAGTATTCTTTAAATTCATAACTACTCAACTAGCATGATTCTAATATCACCATCTTCATATCTCAAAACAATTATCAAGCATCAAACTTATCTTAGTATTCAACGCACTCAAAAGAAAGTTTCACATACCAAGTATATTAACATTAAGGAAATTACCATGCTATTAACGACTCTCAAAATAATCTAAGTGAAGCATGAGAGATCAAGTTTCTTTAAAACAAATCCACCACCGTGCTCTAAAAGATCTAAGTGAAGCACTAGAGCAAAAATTATCACGCTCAAAAGATATAAGTGAAGCACTATGAGCAAAACTATCAAGCTCAAAAGATATAAGTGAAGCACATAGAGTATTCTATCAAATTCGAATACATGTATGGCTCTCTCAAAAGGTGTGTACAGCAAGGATGATTGTGGTAAACTAACAAGCAAAGACACAAATAATACAAGACGCTCCAAGCAAAACATATATCATGTGGTGAATAAAAATATATCTCCAAGTAAATTACCGGTGTAAGTAGACGAAAGAGGGGATGCCTCCCGGGGCATCCCCAAGCTTTGAATGTTTGGTGTCCTTGGATTATCTTGTGGGTGCCATGGGCATCCCCAAGCTTAGGCTCTTGCCACTCCTTATTCCATAATCCATCAAAAGAATTCACCCGAAACTTGAAAACTTCACAACACAAAACTCAATAGAAATCTCGTGAGCTCCGTTAGAGAAAGAAAACAAAAGACTACTTTAAGGTACTGTAATGAACTCATTCTTTATTTATATTGGTGTTAAACATACTGCATTCCAACTTCTCTATGGATCATAATCTATTTTACTAGCCATAGATTTATCAAAATAAGCAAACAACACACGCAAAGCAGAATCTGTCAAAAACAGAACAGTCTGTAGTAATTTGTAACTAACGCAAACTTCTGGGACTCAATTTTTTTACCAAAATTAGCCGACCTGGAAAATTTGTTTATTGATCAGAAGAAATTGGAATAAATATTTTATCACGTTCTGGTGATTTTTAACAATTCGGGCACTGAGCGCAAAGTTTCTGGAAATTACAGCAAGATCAAATAACTATCATCCAAGGAGATCCAATAGGTTTAACTTGGCACAAACACTAATTAAAAGATAAAACCACATCTAAACAGAAGCTAGATGGATTATTTATTCCTAAAAAGAAGCGAAAACAAAAAACTAAAAATGAAATTGGGTTGCCTCCCAACAAGCGCTATCGTTTAACGCCCCTAGCTAGGCATAAAAGCAATGATAGATCTAGGTATTGCCATCTTTGGTATTCGGAAAGGAGGATCTCCTTTCTATGGCATTCATTCTTCTATTTAAGTTAAGCACGTGGCCATTAATGGAAGAAGTATGATTAAGCACGTTACGAAAATTTGCCTCTAAATTAGACTTCATCTCTTTAATAATTTCATTTTGATAAAAGCACAAGAGAGTAGTTGATTCAACCTTATCATTCATAGGGTGCCCAAATATAGTTTTCATTTTTCATAGGTATCTATAGCATCCCCTTCAAGAAAACCTTCCTCAAAGATGGAATCTAAAACTTGTTTGAAGGAAGAGGGCAAGCCAACATAAAAACTTTTTAAGTAAAATTTCAATTTGATATTGTGGCACATAGCTAGCCCGAATCCTAAGTAACCTATCCCAAGCATCTTTTAAAGACTCATCAAGTAAATAGCGAAAAATTCCAAAGTCATCCTCATCAAAATTATTCAAGCTCTCATTGGTGACCCCGGTGGGTCTTTCTATAGCATCATTATTTATGAGCTTAGAGAGGACAGAGGGGTTATCCAAGGCACTAGAGCTCGGGAGAAAACCCGTAGTTCTTTTTGATTCGCCATGGCAACGGGAAGGCAAAGCGGAAAGAGGAGGAGATTGGGAAAGAGAGGGTTAATAAAACGGCAAGGGTGAAGTGGGGGAGAGGAAAACGAGAGGAAAATGGCAAATAATGTAATGCGAGAGATAGGGATTGTGATGGGTACTTGGTATGTTGACTTTTGCGTAGACTCCCCGGCAACGGCGCCAGAAATCCTTCTTGCTACGTCTTGAGCTTGCGTTAGTTTTCCCCGAAGAGGAGAGGATGATGCAGCAGAGTAGCGTAAGTATTTCCCTCAGTTTTTGAGAACCCAGGTATCAATCCAGTAGGAGGCCACACACAAGTCCCTCGTACCTACACAAAACGATAGCTACTCGCAACCAACGCGATTAGGGGTTGTCAATCCCTTCACGGTCACTTACAAGAGTGAGATCTGATAGAGATAATATTTTTGGTATTTTTGGTATAGAGATGCAAAGCAAAAAGTAAAAAGCAAAGTAAAAACAAAGCAAGTATAAAAGTGATGGAGATTGATATGATGAGAATAGACCTGGGGGCCATAGGTTTCACTAGTGGCTTTTCTCAAGAGCATAAATATTCTACTGTGGGTGAACAAATTACTGTTGAGCAATTGACAGAATTGAGCATATTTATGAGTATATCTAGGTATGATCATGTATATAGGCATCACGTCCGTGACAAGTAGATCGAATCGATTCTGCATCTACTACTATTACTCCACTCATCGACCGCTATCCAGCATACATCTAGAGTATTAAGTTAAAAACAGAGTAACGCCTTAAGCAAGATGACATGATGTAGAGGAAAAAATTCATGCAATATGATAAATACCCCATCTTGTTATCCTCGATGGCAACAATACAATACGTGCCTTGCAACCCTTTCTGTCACTGGGTAATGACACCGCAAGATTAAACCCAAAGCCATGCACTTCTGCCATTGCAAGAATTACCAATCTAGTTGGCCAAACCAAACGGATAATTCGAAGAGACTTGCAAAGATAACTCAATCATACATAAAAGAATTCAGAGAAGATTCAAATATTATTCATAGATAAGCTGGATCATAAACCCACAATTCATCGATCTCAACAAACACACCACAAAAAGAAGATTACATCGAATAGATCTCCACAAGAGAGGGGGAGAACATTGTATTGAGATCAAAAAAGAGAGAAGAAGCCATCTAGCTACTAGCTATGGAACCGAAGGTCTGAAGTAAACTACTCACACTTCATCGGAGAGGCTATGGTGTTGATGTAGAAGCCCTCCGGAACATGCCCCAAGATGGGATCTCGTGGATACAGGAAGTTGCGACGGTGGAATTAGGTTTTTGGCTCCTATTCTGATCGTTTGGGGGTACGTAGGTATATATAGGAGGAAGGAGTACGTCGGTGGAGCGACAGGGGGCCCACGAGGCACGGGGGCGCGCCCTAGGGTGGGGGGCCCACCCTCGTGACCGCCTCCATTGTTCCTTGGTGTAGGGTCCAAGTCTCCTGGATCACGTTCGGTGAGAAAATAACGTTTCCGAAGGTTTCACTCCGTTTGGACTCCGTTTGATATTCTGTTTCTTGAACACCTGAAAAGGCAAAAACAGCAATTACAGGCTGGGCCTCCGGTTAATAGGTTAGTCCCAAAAATAATATAAAAGTTGAAAATAAAGCCCAATATAGTCCAAAACAGTAGATAAAGTAGCATGGAGCAACAAAAAATTATAGATACGTTGGAGACGTATCACCCACCTGTCAACGTCTTTGCCTGCATCGAGCTGGTTCGATCACAGCAAGCATGGTTTCGATCACGGCCACGTGCAACAATTTGTGCGCTGTCCCGGGGGGGGGGGGGGGCAAATTTGGTGTTTTGACCTTCTTTTGTCATAGTTTAGCCAGATCTGACCCCTGTTCAAAAGTATTTTGAGATATGACCCTTTGGCTACCGCCACAATCCCCGGCGATAGATTAAGACAGCCTACCGCCAAGGACCCTGGCGGTAGGCACAACAATAGGCAGGAACGACCGTCTCCCTGAGCGCTGACGTGGCAAAGTTCCTACCGCCAGGGACCCTGGCGGTAGGCCCTTTTATGCTACCGCCAACGCCCTCGTCGGTAGGGGATGTGCGAGGGCCTGCATGTGCGAGGGTTCTGTGACGGGAACTGCTCCATTTTCTGCGGTAGGGTATCACACCCTACCGCCGGGGTATCACACCCTACCGCCGGGGTATCTGGCGGTAGGGCGCCATGCGCGCGCGATGGTTCTGTCACGGGGACTGCCCCATTTCCCGCGGTAGGGTATCACACCCTACCGTAAGGGTGTCTGGTGGTATGCTTTGAGACCCTGCCGCTAGACAGCCTGGCGGTAGGGTGCTCTGTCACTTAATTTTCCAGAAGATGTTGATCATTTCAACCAAAGGAATTAATGATAGTTGAACAGAGCAGAAAATATTGTTTGCAAATATGATGATCTCAGACATTTTAGGTAGCAAATGAAGAACGCCAAATATATCAAACCAACATTGTAGGTAGGTATCAAACCAACATATAAAATAGGTTCAACATAGTTATAAGGTAGCAAATCAACATCACAAACATAGCATACAAGTTCTTGTTCACATATGGTTCAACTAAGCGACATCTCCAACACGACCATATCACTTGCTTCTCCCCCTCTTGACGGTACGCTCCTCATTTCTCTTCGAGCGGCCTTTGTCCGTCTTTTTTGTGCGACGACGAGTAGGCAGTTTCTGAAACGGGGATGGACTCTTCCAGTCCTTCTTCAGAACTTTCCCTCCCTTCTCCTGGGTTGGCTGATTTGGTGGAGGTCCGTCATCGTCGTCACACTCCTCATCACCTCCTTCATCGCCTTGCTCCTCTTCCTCTTGTTCCTCGTTTTTTTCTTCCTCTTCCTTGTCATCTTCTTCCTCTTCCTCCTCAACAATGCGATACGACGAGGCGGCATGGATAGAGGAAGATCTGTCGGCGTGGCTCGATGAAGCGATGGACGGCATCGACCCTCCATGAGCAGGATCATTCACATCGGTCGCGCGAGCGCACCCAAACATACCCACTAGCTTACAACAACGGATCATGAACTTTTGCAATAGAAAACAACCAAGAACATAATACGGATCAACTTTACGGTGCAATTAAAGTATAACATGGTGGCTAGGAGGCTCGACGTTACCTTCATTCCCTCAGCTTGGTCTCAGATTCAACGGTTCCGACGTCATAATATGAAAGCGCATTCGAGCCATCAAGAATGCTTATGTTAAGCTCCGAAGCCTGCACATGTAAGCATCACGTTAAAGACCAAGTGACATTGACTAAAGCAATTTTCACCCAACGTGCTGCCAATAGTGCTTCTTGTTGCATCGGCCTCCAATCATCCGTACGTCAAGGAAGAAGACATCATCCCAGGTACACACGCAACACAACACAACGCACCGAACATATTGAAATTCCAGAGGGAGAGAGGCCTCCTGCTAAGCGCGCGGACGAAGCCGAAGGTCCGAGCGTCAAGGTCTGGCCACATATCGCTGGGGTCGGCGTAGTGGCCGTCCAGGATCAGGTTGCTGATGATGTTCATGACGAGGACAGAGTTTTTTTTTTTGGGTGAAGAGCCCTACCCAGAGCTACGCCTCCTCTTTTTTTAGCACAAGCTACACCTCGTGTGTGGATGCTTGAACAAGGCCTTGAGTCACCTATGGGCCAATATCCCGGCCTGCCTATCTAGGCCACGGTCGCACGTAGGCTTTTTAAGAGAGGACAAGCCCACGCACAAAGGCCGCGCTGGAAACGAGCCTGCGGGTCGACACTTTGGCTGAGCCGAACGAACAAATGACTGAGAAGCAATTTTTAGTCCCATGTCTCAAAAAAAGAAGAAGCAATTTTTAGTCCCACCATCGTGCAGCTCAGCGTAAACACCCCAATTTAGGAGGCGTGCCAAAAAGAGAGCACATCCACCGCAACTGTGCGGTCTGCACATCCAGCAACCCCAACTGGATATTGAATCAATACTTCTTGTAACGTATGACACGTACGCCGGGTAAATAATTCCTTTAATATTTTTGCAAAATTTTATTTCAAATAATGTCAAATATTATTTTGTGTATGACATTTTAAATTGCCTCGGACATTGTTTTGTATGGCCGACATTTACTTTTATGTCATCCACCTGCTAAATAAGTCTTTTATTTCATTTCTTGCCTACAACGTGGGTTGCATCCGAACAATCAATCACTGTAAAATCAGAATGTTGTGACTATATTTGATTGCTAAGTTATTTACAAAAAAAAAGTCTATGTAAGGTGAAATCAATTACCAAAATTATAATGCACTCTCGGTGAGTAATGTATTTGCATGAAAAAAGAGCTTATATTGACGTGGCTTCAGAAGTGAACATATATGGAAGTTTCATATGTTCAAACCTTTTTTCATCCCTAGGTTCTGAATTCGCAGTTTAGGAATATGTTTTTTATCACGTTGATGTTTTTTGTTACTAAAACTTAGAAATAGAATTGATTGATGTGTTTTTCCTACATAAGTAAATAGTGCGGCATTACCTCTCTCTATGAAAACTTTTTTTAGAAAGAAAACTTTAGTATTTAGCATATCTATACCTTTCTAATTCATCCATCATAATCATTTTATATGTTTTGAAATGGTAAAAATAAATATTGGAGTGTGCTTTTGTATGCCTTTTGCACCTTGTGGGAATAATTCTACCTGAAAGCACGGAATCCATGGGCTTTACTATTGTTTTTTTGTGTGTGTATGCAGATAATCAGAGTGGTGTTGTAACAATAAAATCTTATTTTTCAGGTACTTAATAAACTGACTAAAACAAAGAATTTTTCTTCCGCACAACAGCAACATCGTACGAGTGATTGGACGGCTCCAGTTCGTACAATCTGCATAACAATTAGTGGCAACAACAGTCTGGTCTTGTGTCTGCTCCTTCCTTGAGTTGGAATCTTTCAGAGCATGACATGATGGATTAAGCATCCTACCACTAGGACTACTACAGAGTGCAGACTAAGCAGATCCATTCATCTGTTGTCCATCACCAAACTCTTCCATGCATGGAAGCCGGATTTGAAATTCCAAACGTTTTGTCGGCGACGCAACACAGCGAAAACAACACTTCTGGTCACCTACACGCCACAGCTTGGATACAGAGATACGTGTACTGGTTAGTATACGTTTTTTATAGTAATACTGGTTAGTATACGTACATCCATAGAATAGACTTGATGGATCGAGTTGTGCGCTGCTGAAACAAGGTGTGGGCGTTGACTCACGCATGGGCCATTATTTCGGTCTGCCTCAAGCCCACACATACCACGTGTGAACCGAAGGAACAAGCCACACAGAAGTATATTTTAGTCCCACATGGCTTAGCTGAGCGTAAGCATCCCAATTCATAAGCGCGCCAGGCTGTTTATGTGGCGTGCCTAAAGAGAGCACATCCACCCCAACCTGTGCGGTCTGCACATCCAGCAAACCCCAACTGGAAATTGAATCAATAGATCTTGAAGCGTATGACATGTACGCCTGGTAAATAATTCCTTTTATATTTTTGTAAAAAAATATTTCACCTACTCACAGTCACAGTGGACGCAGTCAATCCTAAGGCGCTGAGCTTTGTCACACTAGCACACAGCATTCATGAGTCACTTCTCGCTCCGATTTGTATTTCTGTGGACTCATAATTGTTGGAAACATAGTAGAAAACAAAACAAATTGACCTATAATCAGGATCCCAGATCACTATGAAGATGCACACAAGATTACATCAGATTGTTACCCTTTTCGAATTGTAGCGGAAGAAAAGTTGGTGTAGATAGTTCTTGAAGTCCGGCGAACCGTCCACGATGATCCCTAGAACCATCCATGACAATCCCTCAAACCGAAGCCTGAAATCACGACATCTCTACAGATTGCACACATACAGGCTTCATGATCCGGCAGAGCTGCACCGCCCCAAGCATTGCATTGCCAACCCCCCCCCCCCCACACCCAGACACACACACACAAAAGTAACTTCAAATATTATTTTGTACGGCATATAGTATTAGGTTATTATTATGACTAGCAAACATGTATGTATGTTGCAACTAGAGAAACAATCATGTTGTCCACCTACTCACAGTGGATAAGTCAATCCCAAGGCGATGAGCTTTGTCACTCTAGCACACAACATTCATGAGTCACTTCTCGCTCCGGCTTATATTTCTGTGGACTCGTAATTGTCGGGATACATAGTAGAAAACAAAAAAATTGTCCTATTATCAAGATCCCGGATCACTATGAAGATGCACACAAGATTAAATCGGATTGTTACTAACCTCGAGTTGCAGCGGAAGAAAAGTTGGTGGAGATAGTTCCTGAAGTCCACGATCATCCCTACAACCGTCCACGACAATCTCTCGAACCGAAGACTGAAATCACGACATCTCTACGGATTGCACACATACGGGCGTCATGATCTGGCAGAGCTTCACCGCCCATAGCATATCATCGTCGGAGAATTAAAGGAGGGAGGAAAAGAACCGCACAGGGCTCTCTATTATCTAGATTAGAGAAAACTAGAGGTAGGTCTAATCTACTTGTATTTGTATATGGGAATCACTTGCTCAAGTTAGGCCCCATATTGCCAAGTTAATATTTCTATGTGCTTTGTTCAAAAAAATTCTTAGCTTGAGAACAATCTTGTGATACTTCGAAAGGCATCGCCACAACCTCTACTTTTATAGAATGGTTGAATAAAAAGTTTACACTTGATAGAATTGTTCTAAAAGAAAAAGTTATGGAGTAGCTCAACCCCATGGTGTTTGATACAATAGACTCGGCGGTCCTTGCTTTGGGCATTGTTTATACGGAATCGACATTCCATAGTATTCAAGAATATCCCAAAATCTATTTTGCATTCCTACATGGTGCTTCAGCTTCTTGCTGGTGCCATGGCCTTGTCACTATATGCGCGTTTACACGTGTAAATGTGATTTCGTCACCTCTCTTGATGTTATGTTGAGAACTCCGCTGGCCAACTAACGATCCACAAGAGTTTTGACTCGAATTCCGGCTATGAGTTTGTTAACGTTCGCAGTGACAACACTGTAGCGAATATTATTCGTCTTTCTATTGAGTGTGTGTGTGTGTAGGTGGTAATAAATAAGTATTGATCGTAAGAACTCAAAAGAGACAACATATTGGTCCATAATACTCAACATAAGCCACAATGAAACCCCGCATATATCACCTTTTGGCATAATCTTGAGAACTTAGAAGTACCTATTCTGGATGCACCACAACTGAAGCAAGTGCCTGAGAGCCTTGACTTGAGAACGTTAGTGGGCATGAATGAAAAGCTTTATATCTTGACTTTTTGATAACTCTTTGTGGTCAATTTTGTGTAAAATGAAAAACATCAAAATGAAAAATAACCTCATCAGTAAGAGGATTCAAGTATTTGTTCTCATGATAGATTAAACTTTGACAAGAAGCATCGAAATTTTTACTCAAGCTCCAGTTACCTAGCTGAGCATGTACTACCTTGTATAGATATGTTCTATCTTGCTTATAGCTTGCAGAGAAGACAAGGGTATGCCTATGCGCAATAATGTTATTGATGAGCTAGATGGATAACTTTGGTTTATCAAACTTTTTGCTCGAGGACGAGGAAGGTTTAAGCTTGGGGATGTTCACGATTGGATTTTAAGCATTTGGAGAAGGGTCACCGTATTTTTGATAGAATGCTGTTTTTTACTTTTTTTTAAGGGATGCTGTTTTTTACATTGGTAGTAGGTGGTGTCAGTGGCGATGGTTGGGATGGGATTGGGTTTGACATGGAGTAGAAGCAAAGCTAGTCACGTGGGGAGCCATCCCCCTTCCTATGTACATTGTCTCCAACTTTCCCAATGAACCAGAGATGCGCTAACAATGAAAGATGGACATTACATAATGATGCACGATACCATAATGATGCACGTACACTGGCTAACACACCTGACATAAAACATGCCTCCATGTGACCTTAACTGCAGCATAGGATTATTATACCGCGTGATCTGGCTGGACTAGAAGATGAGCATACACCCTAGAACTAGAAGAGTGGCTATTGTCACCAGCGACGCCTGCGCCAGCGCAGGGGCACCACCCTTCGTCGCCGCCGCAGCTGGCCCATTTGCGGTCGCCGCCGGCCCAAACGTCAGCACGCCCCGTCGTTGGGATACCGCTCCCGGGGACGTTGCAGGACGTGCGTGGCGGCTGGAGCTTCCTCCGACATCGACGACACTGGATGCAGCATCGCAGCGGCTATTGCTATTGTATGGGAGACGACAACGGCTGATGCGATAGTGGGTGCTCCCTATAGTGCCCGGAATCGGGGCAGCGACCCCTCTTCATCGACGGTGGTGGACTCCGGGGTTGTGTGGGCGACTCGGAGTCTGGATTTCAAGGTGGTGGCGGCCTTTCTGAGGCTGGTGGAAATATGGAACATCCCCGCCATCAACAGATCGGGTTCGATGCGGCTCGGCAGGTGACACATGTGCCTCTTTCGGAGTTGTCGAGCGGTGCCCGTCGCCGGCAAGTGAAGCCATCATTGGATGCGCTACCGACGGATGCTACGCATGACGTCTTACACGGAGATGTCAATTCATGCCTGCTACCTGCAGGTGATGCACGGTGGCTCTGGTGGAGGTGTCATGTTTGGCATGTTGATGTTGGATCGAAGGTGGTGTGACAGTTGCGGGAGGTAGGCGGTATGGGACATCTTTGTCTTCAGCTGTCTTCTCCAGAGGTAGCCCGCTATTGAGGCATCGGTAGACGGATAAGGGTGGATGGTACAGACGGATTCAACGACGAGTTTATGCACTCCGGTGGAAACACAAGATCTCTGATCAGGCTATGTCGACGCGCACCTGCATCGTGTTCTTGCTGGAGGTGGTGGATTGAAGCTTGGCTTTGGGGATGAGAATCCAGGATTCAACCCTGTGGTGGACTCGCCATCATCGGCGCATGTGCGGTGATTCCTTCTTGAAGGCGTAGCCTAAGAGTTTTATATTTTTTCGTTTCTGGTGTGTCTTGTAACATAGGGTTAGTGGTTATCTGGAGGAGTTACTGTCGCGAGGTATTCGGCCTCAGGATTTGTTTTCCGCTTAATTCTAGGTTGAGGTTGTTCGGCTGTTGGATTTTGCATTTTTAATAATATTGGAGGAATGGAGGGACAAAATAGAATTGTTGTTCTTCAGTATAGTGATTATTCACCTTGCAGGATTACAATGTTGAATCTATAAATAAACTCAGATTGACAATACATATTGATGAGCTTACTCGCTCTAAGGAGTAGAAATCTGAGATTTAGAATATTGGCCTTTTCTCTGTTTTTGTTATCAAAAAAGAGAAATAACCCCCGACCTTTGCATCAAAACTATGCATGCAGCCATATATTATTAAAAATACAAAATCCAGCAGCCGAACAACCTCGACATGAAAATAAAGCAGAAAACAAATCCTGAGGCTGAATACCTCGCAACAGTAACTCCTCCAGATATCCACTAACCCTATGTTATAAGACACACCAGAAATGAGAAATACACAATTCCTAGGCTACGCCTTCACGAAGGAATCGCTGCACATGTGCCGATGATGGCGAGTCCACCACAAAGTTGAACCACGGATTCTCATCCCCAAAGCCAAGTTTCAATCCACCACTTTCAGCAAGGACACGATGCAGGTGCGCGCCGACATAGCCCGATAAGAGATCTTGTGTTTCCACCGGAGTGCATAAAATCATAGTTGAAGCCGTCTGTACCATCCGCCCTTATCCATCTACCGATGCCTCGATAGCCAGATACATCTCGAGAAGACAACCAACGACAAAGACATCCCATATCGCCTGCTTCCCGCAACTGTCGCACCACCTTCGATCCTACAGCAACAGGCTAAACATGACACCTCTACCAGAGCCACCGTGCATCACCTGCCGGTAGAAGGGCATGACTTGACGTCTTCGTTTAAGACATCATGTGTAGCATCCGCCGGTAGCGCATCCACCGGTGGCTTCACTTGCCAGCGACGGGACCGCCCGACAACTTCGAAAGAGGCACATATGTCACCTACCGAGCCGCATCGAACCCGATCTATTGATGGAGGGGACGTTCCATATTGCCACTAGCCTCAGAAAGGCCGTCGCCACCTCGAGACCCAGACTTCGAGTCGCCCACACAACCCCGGAGTCCACCACCATCGATGAAGAGGGGCCGCCGCCCCGATTCCGGGCACTACAAGGAGCACCACTATCGCATCACCCGTTGTCATCTCCCATACAATAGCAACAACCGCCGCGATCCCGCATCCATCGTCGTCGACACCGGAGGAAGCTCCAGCTGCCACACACATCCTGCAACGTCCCCGGGAGCGATATCCCAAGATCCGCCGCCACCGATGCTGCCACAAGGACCCACCACCTGGCCCATCATGGCTGGCGGAGGGGACGCCGCCACCTCCATGACCGTATTCGCGGCTCCAGGAATCCATCACTGCCGATTGTCCACATCCTCTCCCGATCTGCCGTCGCTACGAAGCCGCCGGTACAACACCGAAGGAAAGACAAACTCCGGATTTAAGTATAGAAAGTGGCATGGTGTGCGTCATTGGTATAAACTTAGGCTCCTGGGACTTCCATTTCTACCATCATTGCTATCTTACATAAAGCTGCCAATTTTATTATGAGATTTCCCTTGATCCTTAGATAGTGTGGTCACAAGAATTTCTTCAAATTTCAATATTGATATTAAAACAATTCAAATGCTTGCATATGCCCTGGTGCTTGGAGAATGTCCAGAGCTCTTATGGATTTGGCGCATCAGACATCATCCACGCTAATGCATTCTCTAAAAAGAAAGTTGATTCCAGGAAGCTGTGTTAATGTTGAATGTGTGGCCTGCTTGAGTGTTTCACAATATATATGTTATATGAAAACAAACCCGTAGTGATTAGAAAAATATGTCAGTTTGAATATTGTTACTAGGGTCTTGAAACAGTTACATTGTTGGCAGTTAACGAAGAAACATCCTTTTTTTTGCAAATTAACCAGTACAAAATAATGCTAATTGCGCTTTATGTTGTTTAGGTCAAATGTTTGAGGGTTGTTCTCAACATCCAAAATTATTCAGATTGTTCTATGTCTCCGGTTCTATCCAGTAGTGTTTTTTCCTAAATTAGTCAGATTGTTCTTTGTATTCTCATGACAATGATATTGTTGGGGAACGTAGCAGAAATCAAAAAAATTCTATGCATCACCAAGATCAATCTATGGAGTTATCTAGCAACGAGGGGAAAATGAGTGCATCTACATACCCTTGTAGATCGCGAGCGGAAGCGTTCAAGAAAACGGGGTTGATGGAGTCGTACTCGTCGTGATCAAAATCACCGATGACCAAGCGCCGAACGGACGGCACCTCCGCGTTCAACACACGTACGGTTGGGGAAGACGTCTCCTCCTTCTTGATCCAGCAAGGGGGAAGGAGAGGTTGATGGAGATCCAGCAGCACGACGGCGTGGTGGTGGATGCAGCGGGGATCTCGGCAGGGCTTCGCCAAGCTCTACAGAGAGGAGGAGGTGTTGGAGAGGGAGAGGGAGGCGCCAGGGTGCGGCTGCCTCCCCCCACTATATATAGGCCCCTAAGGCGCCCGGCCCCTAGGAGATGGGATCTCCAAGGGGGCGGAGGCCAACGGGTGGCCCCAAGCCAAGGGCGCCCCACCACTAGGGTTTCCTGCCCTAGGCGCAGGGGAGGCCCAAGGAGGCGCACCAGCCCACCAGGGGCTGGTTCCCCTCCCCACTTCAGCCCATGGGGCCCTCCGGGATAGGTGGCCCCACCCGGTGGACCCCCGGGACCCTTCCGGTGGTCCCGGTACAATACCGGTGACCCCCGAAACTTTCCCGATGGCCGAAACTTGACTTCCTATATATAAATCTTTACCTCCGGACCATTTCGGAACTCCTCGTGACGTCCGGGATCTCATCCGGGACTCCGAACAACTTTCGGGTTACTGCATACTAATATCTCTACAACCCTAGCGTCACCGAACCTTAAGTGTGTAGACCCTACGGGTTCGGGAGACATCTGCGTACATGACCGAGACGCCTCTCCGGTCAATAAACAACAGCGGGATCTAGATACCCATGTTGGCTCCCACATGCTCCTTGATGATCTCATCGGATGAACCACGATGTCGAGGATTCAATCAATCCCGTATACAATTCCCTTTGTCAATCGGTACGTTACTTGCCCGAGACTCGGTCATCGGTATCCTAATACCTCGTTCAATCTCGTTACCGGCAAATCACTTTACTCGTACCGTAATGCATGATCCCGTGATCAACCACTTGGTCACATGGAGCTCATTATGATGATGCATTACCGAGTGGGCCTAGAGATACCTCTCCGTCATACGGAGTGACAAATCCCACTCTCGATTCGTGCCAACCCAACAGACACTTTCGGAGATACCCGTAGCCCTGTTACGTTGTGACGTTTGGCACACCCAAAGCACTCCTACGGTATCCGGGAGTTACACAATCTCATGGTCTAAGGAAATGATACTTGACATTTGGAAAAGCTCTAGCAAACGAACTACACGATCTTTGTGCTATGCTTAGGATTGGGTCTTGTCCATCACATCATTCTCCAAATGATGTGATTCCGTTATCAATGACATCCAATGTCCATAGTCAGGAAACCATGACTATCTGTTGATCAACGAGCTAGTCAACTAGAGGCTCACTAGGGACATGTTGTGGTCTATGTATTCACACATGTATTACGATTTCCGGATAACACAATTGTAGCATGAATAATAGGCAATTATCATCAACAAAGAAATATAATAATAACCATTTTATTATTGCCTCTAGGGCATATTTCCAACAGATATATTTTATTACACAATATTTCTTCTAATATGTAAATCAATCAGCATATCATGGTGGTGTACCGCCGTGCACTATACTCGCTATAGTCCCCCTCTCTCTCCTGTTAAATCCACACCCTAAAAACCCAGTGACGGGCCAGGAGTAGTTTGGTTGCCAATATATACACTCCATGTCAGGGGTGGTTATAAAAACTTACTCAGTTCAATCTGATAACGCTTACCTACAACGGCGTGGCGGTTACAATCCTAAATCATTTTTATGGATTCAACGGCAACGATTGCGGTTCCGGGCCGCTGGTCCTTAAAGGCACATGCACGAAAACTTCTCCGTTGTCATCGACATGGTCAGACCGACTCCGGTATGGGAGCGGTCACAGCGGCACGTCGACGGCTCGTTCTGGCAGTGGCAAATGCTCGTTCAGTGATCCATGGACCTCAATGTAATTTTTATTGTGTTTGAGGTGTTAACAGATTTAATCCTTTTTGTAAAAAAAATATATAGTTCAAGTGGACGCGGAAACACCGACTAAGGCCATGCCACGCGAGAAGAGATGTCCAAGGTAGGGTACAATCACAAAAAACAAGGGCACCAAAAGAGAGAAAATGACAACAAGGTCCCTAGGGTTTCCCTGGAACGAGGAAAGACAACAACCGGACATGTGCGGATGTGCCTGCCATCGTCGTGGCCACATGGCCATTTGTCGCTGGGTCAACTCTTTGAGTCTGAGTCTCCGAGATCCACCAAAAAATCAAAATAAGTATGTCGGAAACTTTTTTGGCGGGAGTATAGCTATAGGGTGGGGAGAGAAAAGAGAGGACGTGGAAATAATACCGAGATGGGTCTGTACTCTGTACATATAGGGGTCGCTAGGGCCTGTTGCTGATACACATCGGCCTAGCTTGATATAACCGTAACAATGGCAGCTCCTACTTCACTTCTTCTACTCCTCCTACTGCTGGCGCCGCCGGACTCGTCCGCCGCGTCGGTGGCCGGGCTGATTCCCAAGCTCAAATTCTTTGAAAAATCTATCTCGGCCATCGAGGAAGTCGCCGGTTATTACCTGGAGGAAAAGAAGGAGGAGGGCGTCAAGGACGTCTACGGCGAGCAGAGCAGCGCCGACGACCGCCGGCTGGGCAGCTCGGCGGCCGACAGCTACGGCGCCCTGATCTTCGACCTCCCCGTCGGGTCATCGCCGCCGCAGGTCCTCCCCTTTGTCATGGACATCACCACCGACCTCGTCTGGGCGCAGTGCGGCAAGCCCGGGCCCACATATGCGCCCACCTTCCGGCCGAACCGCTCCGACTCCTTCGCCCCGATCGGCTGCGCCGACCCGGCATGCAGCCGCCTGATGCCCAAGTACAAATGCGCCGGCCCCGGCGACCGCTGCGGTGGCACGTCCGCCTTCCTCGCCACCGACACGTTCACCTTCGGGACCACGCCCGCCAAAGGCATGGTGTTCGGCTGCATCGGCAAGGTCCCGGAGCGGAACCTCAACAGCACATTCGGCTCCGCCGGCTTCAGCAGGGGTCCGCTCTCACTGGTGTCGCAGCTCCAGATCTCCAGATTCTCCTACTTCATCGACGGCGACGGCGGCGACAACAGCTTTGTCAGCTTCAGCGTCGGGGATGACGCGGCGCCGGCCAAGGATAAGGGCAGCCGGAGCACGCCGTTGCTCAAGGGCAAGAACCCTGACCTGTACTACGTTAAGCTAACAGGCGTGCAGGTCGACGGCGAGCTCCTCAAGGACATCCCGGAGGAGACCTTCTCCGGCTCCGGCGGGGTGATCCTCAGCACCACCCTTCCCGTCACCTACCTCGAACAGGCCGCGTACAAGGTTCTGAGGCAGAAGCTCTTGACCAAGATCCTGCAGCAGAAGGTCGTCGGGGTACCCAAGAGCCCCGATGAGGACCGCCTGTGCTTCCCCACCAAGGAATTTGCCGCTGTTAAGGTTCCCACGGTCGCGCTGGTGTTTGACGGCGCCGACGCGGCGATGGAGCTCAATGTGAAGAACTACTTCTTCGAGGTCGCCGGTAGCGACCAGACTTGCCTCACCATACGTCCCTCGACCGGTGGGTCCGTCCTCGGCAGCCTGCTGCAGACGGGCAGGAACATGACCTACGACATCCACGGCGACGGCGGCGTGCTGACGTTTGGGCCAGCGGTGGCCGCAAGTGGGCCAGTTGTGGCGGGGACGAAGGGTGGTGCCCCTGCACCGGCGCAGGCGTCGCTCGTGGCAATAGCCACTCTTCTACTTCTAGGGTGGGTGCTCATCTTCTAGTTCCAGCTAGCCAGATCACGCGCTATAATAATCCTATGCTGCGTGTTATGTCAGGCGTGTTAGCCAATGTACGTGCATCATTATGGTATTATGGATAGTGTTATGCACGATGTAAGATTATTATGTCAGAAGCTGGAAGCACTAATATAATGTCCATCTTTTCATTGTTAACGCATCTCTGGTTCATTGGGAAAGTTGGAGACAAAGTACACACGAGTAGAGTACGTGAGAATAGGAACGGGGATGGCTCCTCACGTGACTAGCTTTGCTTCTACTCCCATGTCAAGCCCATCCCAACCACCGCCACTGACACCACCTACTGCCAACTTAGAAAACAACATTCTGTCAAAAATAGTGTGACCCTTCTCCAAATGCTTAAAATCCACTCGTCAACATCCCAAGCTTAAACCTTACTCGTCCTCGAGCAAAAAGGCTAATAAACCAAAGTTATCCATAGCTCATCAAGCCCATTAAGAAAAGAAAATGATAGGTTTCCTTTGTCTACCGCCGGTCCGCCTTGTCTCCGGTGGCCTTAAGGCCAAGGCGGCGTGGTGGATCTCGGCCCTTGCCGGCGGGAGGGCTCCGTCTTTAGATATTCCTTCATGTTTTGTTAGGGTCTGTGTCCTGCTCAGGAAGACGAGACGATGGCGGCTTTCTGAAGATGGAATAAGGTACTCCCCGCCAAGTCCCCGTTCTGGTGGTGCGTCTATCATTGTTGGTGGGTGTGTGAAGGTGTGTCTCCGGTGGATCTATCATTGGTGGATTTGCTCGGATCTTGTCGTAGTTCGTCTACGGTGGTGTGTCCTCAGGTTGGATCCTTTCGATCTATGCTACTCTTCAACAGCAGCGGTTGTTGTTCTGGTGCGCTGGTCCTATGGGGCCTTAGCATGACGACTTCCTGATTGTATACTACAACAAGGTTTGCTCGGGTCCAGCGAGGGAGGGGCGATGACGGCGGCGCGCCTTCGGCTCGCTTCGGTAGTTGTAGTCATCGCTAGGTGATCTACGGATCTGGATGAAATTTTTATTATTTCTAGTATTCGTTGTACTACCATGATTGAAGATGTATATATTGGAAGTTTTTCGTAAACAAGAAAAAACATTATTGCCCATAGGCATATCCTTGTCTTCTCTACAAGATATTAGCAAGATAGAACATATCTGTACAAGGTTTTACATGCTTAGCTAGGTAACTGGAGCTTGTGTAAATTTTTTGATGCTTCTTGTCAAAGTTAAATCTATCATGAAAACATATACTTGAATCCTCTTAGTTATTAGCTTATTCATTTCTTTTTGTTATTTTTCTTTTTAAACAAACTTGAGCACAAAGAGTTATCAAAAAGTCAAGATATAGAGATTTTCATTCATGCCCACTAACGTTCTCAAGTCAAGGCTCTCAGACACTTACTTCAGTTGTGGTCCATCCAGAATAGTTACTTCTAAGTTCTTAAGAATATGCCAAAAGGTGATATATGCGGGGTTTTGCTGTGGCTTAAATTTGAGTATTATGGACCAATATGTTGTCTCTTTTGAGCTCTTGCGATCAGTACTTATTTATTACCACATACACATTCAAGAGAAAGCCTAATAATATTCACTGCAGTGTTGCCACTGCAAACGTTAACAAACTCATAGTCGAAATTCAAGCCGAACTCTGGTGGATCGATAGTTGGCTAGCGGAGTTCTCAACATAAAATCAAGATAAGTGACGAAATCACATTTACACATGTAAATGCGCATATAGTGACAAGGCCATGGCACCAGCAAAAAGCTGAAGCACCATGTAGGAATGCAAAATAGATTTTGGCATATTCTTGAACGCTATGGAATACCAATTCCGTATAAACAATGCCAAAACCAAGGACCACCGAGTCTATTTTATCAAACACCATGGGGTTGAGCTACTCCATAACTTTTTCTTTTAGAACAATTCTATCAAGTGTAAACTTTTTCAACCATTATATGAAAGTAGAGGTTGTGGTGATGTCTTTCGGATGATCACAAGATTGTTCCCAAGCTAAGAAAACACTTGAATAAAGTACATAAAATTATCAACTTGGCAATATGGGTCCCAACTTGAGCAAGTGATTCCCATATACAAATACAAGTAGATTAGACCTACCTCTAATTTTCTCTAATCTAGATAATAGAGAGCCCTGTGCAGTTCTCTTCCTCTCTCCTTTAATTCTCCGGCAATGCTATGCTCTGAGCGGTGAAGCTCTACCGGATCATGAAGCCCGTATGTGTGCAATCCGTAGAGATGTCGTGATTTCAATCTTCGGTTCGAGGGACTGTCATTGACGGTTCTAGGGATCGTCGTGGACGGTTCAAGGGACTTAGACGTAAGTAAATAGTGCAGCACTACCTCTCTACGAAAACTTTTTTTAGAAAGAAAACTTTAGTTCTTAGCTGATGATGTTCATGAAGATGGACAGATTTTTTTTTTTTGCGGGAGATCCCTACCCAGAGCTACGCCTCCTCTTTTTCTTAGCACAAGCTACACTTCGTGTGTGGGTGCTTGAACAAGGCCTTGAGTCACCTATGGGCCAATATTCCGGCCTGCCTATCTAGGCCACGGTCGCACGTAGGCTTTTCAAGAGAGGACAAGCCCACGCACAAACGCCGCGCTGGAAACGAGCGTGCGGGTCGACACTTTGGCTGAGCCGAACGAACAAATGACTGGGAAACAATTTTTAGTCCCACCACCGTGCAGCTCAGCGTAAACACCCCAATTTAGGAGGCGTGCCAAAAAGAGAGCACATCCACCTCAACATGTGCGGTCTGCACATCCAGCAACCCCAGCTGTATATTGAATCAATAGTTCTTGTAGCGTATGACACGTATGCCGGGTAAATAACCCCTTTAATATTTTTGTAGAAGTTTATTTCAAATAATCTCAAACATTATTTGTGTATATGATATCTTAAATTGCCTCGAACATTGTTTTGTATAGCCGACATGTACATTTATGTCGTTCACCTGCTAAATAAGTCTTTTATTTCATTTCTTGCCTACAACGTGGGTTGCATCCGAACAATCATTCACTGTAAAATCAGAATGTTGTGACATATATTTGATGCTAAGTTATTTTGAAAAAAAATCTATGTAACGTGAAATCAATTACCAAAATTATAATGCACTCTCGGTGAGTAATGTATTTGCATGACAAAAGAGCTTATATTGACGTGGCTTGAGAAGTGAACATATATGGAAGTTTCATATGTTCAAACCTTTTCTCATCCCTAGGTTCTAAATTCGCAGGTTAGGAATATGATTTTTATCACGTTGATGTTTTTGTTACTAAAACTTAGAAATAGAATGGATTGATGTGTTTTTCCTACATATGTAAATAGTGCGGCATTACCTCTCTAGGAACACTTTTTTTAGAAAGAAAACTTTAGTACTTAGTATATCTATACCTTTCTAATTCATCCATCATAATCATTTTATATGTTTTGAAATGATAAAAATAAATATTGGAGTGTGCCTTTGTATGCCTTTTGCACCTTGTGGGAACAATTAGACCTAAAAGCACGGAATCCATGGGCTTTATTATTGCATTTCTTTCTGTGTGTGCAAATAATCAGAGTGGTGTTGTAACAATAAAATCTTATTTTCAGGTACTCCCTCCGTTCCTAAATATAAGTCTTTTTAGATATTTCAATATGGATGAATATAGACGTATTGTAGAGTGTAGATTCACTCATTTTGTTCCGTACGTAGTCCATATTAAAATCTCTAAAACGACTTATATTTAGGAGTAGAGGGAGTAGATAATAAACTTACCAAAGCAAAGAATTTTTCTTCTGCACAACAGCAACATCGTACTAGTGATTGATTGGATGGCTCCAGTTCATTCAATCTGCATAACAATTAGTGGCAACAACAGTCTGATCCTGTGTCTGCTCCTTCCTTGAGTTGGAATCTTTCAGAGCATGACATGATGAAGCATCCTACCACTACGACTGTCTACTACAGAGTGCAGACAAAGCTGATCCATTCATGTGTTGTCCATCACCAAACTCTTCCACGGAAGTCGGATTTGAAATCCCCAAACGTTTTGGCGGCGACGCAACGCAACAAAAACAACACTTCCACAAAAAACGTTCTGGTCACAGACACGCCACAGCTTCCTCGCAAAAAAGAAAGAAAGAAAAAAACAGACACGCCACAGCTTGGATACAGACAGATACGTGTACTGGTTAGTATAGGTTTGTGCGCTGCTGAAAACAAGGCGTGGGCCTTAACTCACGCATGGGCCATTATTTCGATCTGCCTCAAGCCCATACATACCACGTGTGAACAAAAGGAACAAGCGACACAGAAGTAGTAATTTTTAGTCCCACATGGCTTAGCTTAATGTAAGTATCCCGATTCATAAGACCACCAGGCTGTTTAGGTGGCGTGCCTAAAAGAGAGCACATCCACCCCAACCTGTGCGGTCTGCACATCCAGCAACTCCAACTGGAAATTGAATCAATAGATCTTGTAGCGTATGACATGTACCCCTGGTATATAATTCCTTTTATATTTTTGTAAAAGTTTATTTCAAATAATCTCAAACATTATTTTGTGTATGATATTTTAAATTGCATCGAACATTGTTTTGTATGGCCGACATGTACTTTTATGGCGTTCAGTACTTTGTACGGCATATAGTATCAGGTCATTATTATGACTAGCAAACAAGTATGTATCTTGCAACTGGAGAAACAATCATGTTGTCCACCTACTCACCGTGAAGTGTTTTTCTACCGGTGCTGGGAGCTACCGGTGATTCTCTCACCAATGCCTTTCTGCCATGTGTAAAGGTGTGGGACCACATGCATGTGTATATCAAAGTATTGATGTAAATAATTTCTTGTATTTTTGTTTTAAGTCAAATCAATGTCAGATCGATGGGACCCATGTTGGGTGAGAGAGAGAGTCTATCCTAACATCCTTTCCTTTTATTTTCTCTTTAGGATTTTCAATCATTTCTATCTTTTAAACCATACTATTATTTTTGAAATGTTTTATATATTTGAATTCCTGAAGCCAAGAGCTTTAAAATAAGACAAAATTTGGATGCATTTCAAACATGTTTAAATTTCAACATTTCAAATGACTGAAATCAGGTTTCTGAAACAAGCGAAATAGGTTTTTTTTAAATAATGGAAATTAGTTTTTTTCATTGATTGAAATCAATTTTGAAATATGTTTTCTCAACTGAGTGAAGTATGTTTTCTAAACCGTGTGAAATTATTTTCTTTCGCTGTGTGTATTTTGTTTTCCATACACATAATACATATTTCGGTGTGAAACACGTTAAATATAGTGAAATGTGATTTCTAAAATGAGTGAAACCTAACTTTTTTGAATGGGTGTAATGTGTTTTCTAAATCTAGTGAAATGTGAAACTGACTGAAGGTTTTCTGAAACTAGTGAAATGTGAAACTCACTGAAATCCGTTTTCTGAAATGAGTGAAACGATTAAATTCAAACTTGCCAAACTGGTTATTTAAAATAGTGAAAATGAGTGAAATCTGTTTTCTCAGTTTAGTGAAATTATTTTTCTGAAACGAGTGACATCTGTTTTTTCATATGAGGGAAATCATTTTTTTAACATAGTGAAATGAGTTTTTTTTAAATGAGTGAAATCAGTTTTATGAAATTAGTGTAGCCAGTTCTTTGTAATGAATGAAATATATGTTTTCAAATATGTGAAATCGGTGTTTAAATTTAGTTAAATTTGTTTTTTTTTACACGACCGTAATACGTTTTCTAAAATGAGTAAAATTGTTTTTGTAAATGAATGAAATATGTGTTTCGGAATAACTAAGATCAGTGTTCCAAATGAAATGAGTGAAATCACCTTTTCAAAATGAGCGAAACCAATTCTTTGAAATAACTTAAATATGTGTTTTGATACGAATGAAATCAGTGTTTAGAAATGAATAAATTTAGTTTTCTAAAATGAGTTAAATCTTTATTTTTGAATGACTCAAATTTGTTTTCTTAATTGTGAAACCAGTTTTTTAAATAAAGTGAAACGAGTTTTTTGAAATGAGTTACATCCAATTTTTTGAAGTGCCAAAGCGAATGAAACAGTAAAATTCAAACTACGCTAAAATATACTCCGTATAAAATATTGGTCTTGTTTTAAAGATCGTGTCTTTAGGAATTCAAATATATAAAAAGATTTTAAAAATAAAACATTTATTAAAAAGATATCAATCATTTAATAGCTAACAAGAAAGGATGTTGGTACTATTTGTTGAGTGGTCTGGGAGTACAGATGCATGACTAAATGGAAAGGTTGTGGGGCATGTTCACGTATTGGTCAGATGGTGTCAGACTAGTATAGAGATGTATTTCATCCCACAAAAGATTCCTTAGTTTATTAGGCAAAGGACAGTGTGCATCTCGATGTTAAGATGGACGGCGGATGCTTCCCCGGTACATCCAGGTTCCGGTAAATTTACTTATTCGACCTACTCACATTCAACCCAAGGTGATGAGCTTTGTCACTCTAGCACACAACATTCATGAGTCACTTCTCGGTTCGATTTGTATTTCTGTGGACTTATAATTGTTGGGAAAGATATTAGAAAACAGAAAAATTGTCCTATGATCAAGATCCCGGATCACTACGAAGATGCATAGAAAATTAGATAGGATCTTAACAATTTCGAGTTGCAGCGGAAGAAAAGTTGGTGTAGATAGTTCTTGGAGTCCCTTGAACCGTGCACGACGATCCCTAGAACTGTCCATGACAGTCCCTCGAACCGAAGACTGGAATCACGTCATCTCTACGAATTGCACATATACGGGCTTCATGATCCGGTAGAGCTTCACCGCTCAGAGCATAGCATTGCTGGAGAATTATAGGAGAGAGGAAGAGAACTGCACAGGGCTCTCTATTACCTAGATTAGAGAAAACTAGAGGTAGGTCTAATCTACTTGTATTTGTATATGGGAATCACTTGCTCAAGTTGGAACCCATATTGCCAAGTTGATATTTTTCTGTACTTTGTTCAAGTTTTTGCTTAGCTTGGGAACAATCTTGTGATCCACCGAAAGACATCACCACAACCTCTACTTTCATATAATGGTTAAATAAAAAGTTTACACTTGATAGAATTGTTCTAAAAGAAAAAGTTATGGAATAGCTCAACCCCATGGTGTTTGATAAAATAGACTCGGTGGTGCCTGCTTTTGGCATTGTTTATACGGAATCGGTATTCCATAGCATTCAAGAATATGCCAAAATCTATTTTGCATTCCTACATGGTGCTTCGGCTTTTTGCTGGTGCCATGGCCTTGTCACTATATGCGCGTTTACGCGTGTAAATGTGATTTCATCACTTGTCTTGATGTTATGTTGAGAACTCCGCTGGCCAACTATCGATCCACAAGTGTTTCGGCTCGAATTTCGACTATAACATTTGCAGTGGCAACACTGCAGCGAATATTTTTCGGCTTTCTCTTGAGTGTGTGTATGTGGTAATAAATAAGTATTGATCGCAAGAGCTCAAAAGAGTCAACATATTGGTCCATAATACTCAAACTTAAGTCACAGCAAAACCTCGCATATATCACCTTTTGGCATATTCTTAAGAACTTAGAAGTACCTATTCTGGATGCACCACCCCTGAAGTAAGTGTCTGAGAGCCTTGACTTGAGAGCATTAGTGGGCATGAATGAAAATCTCTATATCTTGACTTTTTGATAACTCTTTGTGCTCAAGTTTATATAAAAAGAAAAATAACAAAAAGAAATGAATAAGCTAATAACTAGGAGGATTCAAGTATTTGTTTTCATGATAGAATTAACTTTGACAAGAAGCATCGAAATTTTTACTCAAGCTCCAGTTAGCTAGCTAAGCATGTAAAACCTTGTACATATATGTTCTATCTTGCTAATATCTTGCAGAGAAGACAAGGATACGCCTATGGGCAATAATGTTTTTTCTTGTTTGCGAAAAACTTCCAATCTAATCATGGTAGTACAACGGATACTAGAAATAACTTCAAATCCTATTTTGTATGGCATATAGTATTACATCATTATTATGACTAGCAAACAAGTATGCATCTTGCAACTGGAGAAACAATCATGTTGTCCACCTACTCACAGTGGACGTAGTCAATCCCAAGGCGATGAGCTCTGTCACTCTAGCACACAGCATTCGTGAGTCAATTCTCGCTCCGATTTGTATTCCCGTGGACTCGTAATTGTTTGGAAACATAGTAGAAAACAAAAAAAATACCCTATGATCAAGATCCTGGATCTCTATGAAGATGCACACAAGATTAGATCGAGTCGTTACGAACTTCGAGTTGCATTGGAAGAAAGTTGGTGTAGTTAGTTCTTGAAGTCCCTTGAACCGTCCACGACGATCCCTAGAACCGTCCACGACAATCCCTCGAACCGAGGACTGAAACGACATCTCTACAGGTTGCACACATACGAGCTGATCCGGCAGAGCTTCACTGCCCAGAGCATAGCATCGCCGGCTCCCCAAAAAAAGTAACTTCAAACATTGTTTTGTACGACATATAGTATTAGGTCATTATTATGACTAGCAAACATGTATGTATGTTGCAACCGTAGAAACGATCATGTTCTCCACCTACTCACAGTGGACGTAGTCAATCCCAAGGCAATGAGCTTTGTCACTCTAGCACACAACATTCATGAGTCACTTCTCGCTCCGATTTGTATTTATGTGGACTCGTAATTGTTGGGAAACATAGTAGAAAATAAAAAATTGTCCTATGATCAAGATCCCGGATCACTATGAAGATGCACACATGATTAGATTGGATCGTTACCAAGTTTGAGTTGCAGCGGAAGAAAAATTGGTGTAGATAGTTCTTGAAGTCCCTCGAACCATCCATGACGATCCGTAGAACCGTCAACGACAATCCCTTGAACCGAAGACTAAAATGACAACATCTCTACAGATTGCACACGTACGGGCTTCATTATCCGGCAGAGCTTCATCGCCCAGAGCATAGCATTGCCGGATAATTAAAGGAGGGCGGAAGAGAACCGCATAGGGCTCTCTATTATCTAGATTAGAAAAAAATAGAGGTAGCTCTTATCTACTTGTATTTGTATATGGGAATCACTTGCTCAAGTTAGGTCCCATATTGCCAAGTTAAAAAAAATTAAGTACTTTGTTCAAGTTGTTGCTTAGCTTGGGAACAATCTTGTGATCCTCCGTAAGACATCGCCGCACGACCTCTATTTTTATATAATGGTTGAATAAAAAGTTTACACTTGATATAATTTCTCTAAAAGAAAAAGTTATGGAGTAGCTCAACCCCATGGTGTTTTATACAATAGATTTGATGGTCCTTGCTTCGGGCGTTGTTTATACGGAATCGCTATTCCATAGTATTCAAGAGTATGCCAAAATCTACTTTGCATTCCTACATGGTGCTTCAGCTTCTTGCTGGTGCCATGGCCTTGTCACTATATGCGTGTTCACGATTGTAAATGTGATTTCGTCACCTCTCTTGATGTTATGCTAAGAACTCCACTGGACAACTAACGATTCAACAGAGTTTCTGCTTGGATTTCAGCTATGAGTTTGTTAACGTTCGCACTGGCAACACTGCAACGAATATTATTCGGCTTTCTCTTGAGTGTGTGTATGTGGAAGTAAATAAGTACTGATCGCAAGAGCTCAAAAGAGACAACATATTGGTCCATAATACTCAAACTTAAGCGACAATGAAACCCCGTATATATCACCTTTTGGCATAATCTTGAGAACTCAGAAGTACTCCCTCTGTTTTTATTTACTCTGCATATTAGGTTTGACTGAAGTCAAACTTTGTAAAGTTTGACAAAGCTATAAAAATATAAATATTTATCATAAAAAGTCGAAATGATGTAAAAGCACATTCGATATTGAATCTAATGGTATTGATTTGTTATTGTTTATGTTAATATTTTTTCTTATAAACTTTTTCAAAGTTTACAAAACTTGACTTTGACCAAAACTAATACGGGAACTAAATAAAAATGGAGGGAGTACCTATTCTGGATGCACCACAACGGAAGTAAGTGACTGAGAGCCTTGACTTGAGAACGTTAGTGGGCATGAATGAAAAGCTCGATATCTTGACTTTTTATATAACTCTTTGTGCTCAAGTTTGTTTAAAAGGAAAAATAACAAAAAGAAATGAATAATCTAATAAGTAAGAGGATTCAAGTATTTGTTTTCATGATAGATTAAACTTTGACAAGAAGCATCGAATCTTTTACTCAAGCTCCAGTTACCTAAATGAGCATGTACTATCTTATACAGATATGTTATCTTGCTTATAGCTTGCAGAGAAGACAAGGATACGCCTATGGGCAATAAAGTTATTGATGGGCTAGATGGATAACTTTGGTTTATCAACTTTTGCTCGATGACGAATAAGGTTTAAACTTGAGGATGTCGACGAGTGGATTTTAAGCATTTGGAGAAGGATCACACTATTTTTGATAGAATGTTGTTGTCTTACAGGGAAATGCCCTTTGGTTCCTGGTTATATATGCACCCTCTATGGGATTTTTTAATAATTAAACAAAAAGTCAAAATAGTTCAAAAGTATTTTTAGATTAAACCTGACTTTGTTTTGCACTAGTATATAAATTTTCCAGAAAAAAGAACCAACATTGACTTCAGAGCAAAAATGACAAAAAAATATTTACTATTATAGGTCACTATTGAGAGAAATGCATATTACACCCCTCAACTCTAGCCCTTGTCTAATATACACCCCCCAACTTCAACACCGTCTAGTTTACACCCCTCAACTCTCAAAACCAGGTGGAATTTATCCCTCCCCTCCCCGTTGACCGGTTTTGACCTGTTCACTCGGTGAACAGTAAATTCAAAAAATAAAAAAAAACATTTTTCACAGGGTGAACATTAAATCCAAAAAATACAGAAAAAATTCAAAATATAATTTTGATTTTTTTGAAATTTATTTTTTTGACCGGCGAACAGTTATTCCAAAAAAATAAAATTTCTGAATTATTTTTGCATGGACGATGTTTGAGTGCGTGATTTTCGTTCCAATTTTTAGCTTGTTCGGACATCTGAGTAGCTCTCAGCCAAAAAGGCAAATGTGACATTTGTGAAACAGTTAACTGTACGTGTATCGTTCGGGCCAATATTCTTTTTGTTGAGATACCACTCAAATGTCCAAACAAGCTGAAAATTGGCACGGACATCACGCACTGAAAAATCGTCCACGCAAAAAGGATTCAGATTTTTTTTGAAAAAAAAGTATTTTTTTGGAATTTACTAGTTACCCGGTAAAAATCGAAATTATTTGTTGAATTTTATTTCCAACTTTTTTTCTGAAAATACTGTTCACTCGTAAAAAAAATGATTTTTGGTTTTTTATTTACGGTTCACCCAGTCAACAGGTCAACTGGGTCAAAACCGGTCAACAAGGAGGGGAGGGTTGAATTCTGGCCGGTTTTGAGAGTTGGGGGGGGGGGGGGGTGTAAACTAGGCGGTATTGAAGTTGGGGGTGTATATTAGACTAGGGCTAGAGTTGAGGGGTGTAATATGCACTTCTCTCGTCACTATTCACACTATTTTGACCAAAATTTGTCTTTTTTGAAAAAATCAAAGGATGATTTTTTTTTGCTAAAATTTTCTCACAAGTATAATAAAAGTTTAAGTTTATTCACAATTTTTTCTGATTTTTTTGACTCTTTGTTAAATTATTAATTTATTTTTTCAATATAAGGTATATATACATCCAGGAATCAAATGTTCCCGTCCGTTTTTTACACTGGTAGTAGGTGGCGTCAGTGGCGGTGGTTGGGATGGGTTTGACATGGAGCAGAAGCAAAGCTAGTCACGTGGGGAGCCATCCCCCTTCCTATTCTCACATACTCTATTCATGTGTACTGCATTAACAATGAAAGATGGACATTATATGAAAGATGGATATTATATTAGTGCTTCCAGCTTCTGACATTATATTAGTGGACATTATATGAAACATCATGCATGCAGCTTCTGTTCTAAGCAATTTAAGAATTATTGCAAGTCTGAAGGCATTGTCAGACATTACACCATTCCTTATACTCCTCAACAAAACGGTGTTGCTGAGCGTATGAACATGACCATTATTTCTAGAGCCCGTTGCATGTTGTCCAATGCAGGTTTGCATAGGCGTTTTTGGGCTGAGGCTGCTTCACTGCTTGTTATCTCATTAATCGTTCACCATCTATTGCTCTTAATAAGAAAACTCCAATTGAGGTATGGTCTGGTTCACATGCTGATTATTCACAATTGAGAGTTTTTGGTTGCACTGCTTATGCTCATGTTGATAAAGGAAAATTGGAGCCTAGGGCTGTTAAGTGCATCTTTCTTGGTTATAAGTCTGGTGTTAAAGGTTTTAAATTGTGGAATCCTGAAACCCAGAAGGTTGTTATTAGCAGAAATGTTATCTTTAATGAATCTGCTATGTTACATGATGTTTTATCTACTAATGCTCCCGTTGAGAGTGAACAGCAGCCTATTGTTCAGGAGCCTACTGTTCAGGTGGAGCATGTTATTGATTCAGGTGATACATCTGGTAATGAAATTGTTGGTGCACATGATGAACCCGTCGTTGATGATGAACATGTCACTCCCACTCCAAATCAGCCTATTGTTCCACCTAGTTGGAATCTTGCACGTGACAGAGTTAGGCGGGGTATTAATAAACATGACAGGTTAATTGAAGAGTGCAATGTTGTTTCTTTTGCTTTATCTGTTGCAGAAGAAATTGAAGGTAATGCTGAGCCTTCTTCATATTCCGAGGCTATTATTTCTGGTGATAGTAATAAGTGGATGACCGCTATGCATAATGAGATGGAATCAATTGAAAAGAATGGCACTTGGGATTTAGTAAAATTGCCTAGAGAGAAGAAACCTATTCGTTTCAAGTGGGTTTTCAAGAGTAAAGAAGGTGTTTCTCCTAATGATGAGACAAGATATAAAGCAAGGTTAGTTGCTAAAGGTTATAGCCAGATTCCAGGTATTGACTATAACGAAGTCTTTTCTCCTGTTGTGAAGCATAGCTCTATTCGCACTTTACTCAGTATTGTTGCCATGTATAATCTTGAGCTTGAACAATTGGATGTTAAAACTGCATTTTTACATGGAGAATTAGAAGAGGATATTTATATGGAACAACCTGAAGGTTTTGTTATCCCTGGAAAAGAAAAGCTTGTCTGTAAGTTAAAGAAATCTCTTTATGGATTGAAGCAATCCCCTAGACAGTGGTACAAGAGATTTGACACCTTTATGCTCTCTCAAGGTTTCAAAAGGTCTAATTATGATAGTTGAGTTTACTTGAAAACTGTAAAAGGTTCAACTATTTATTTGCTCCTTTATGTTGATGATATGCTTATTGCTGCAAAGAGTATGTCAGAGATTAATGAACTAAAGAAGCAATTGAGTAATGAGTTTGAGATGAAGGATTTGGGTGCAGCAAAGAAAATTCTTGGCATGGAAATATCCAGAGGTAGACCGTCTGGAAAAGTATATCTAAGTCAGAAGGGATATATTGATAAAGTTCTTCGTCGTTTTAATTTGCATAATGCCAAGCCGGTGAGTACACCGTTAGCTGCACACTTCAAATTGTCATCAGCTTTATGTCCTAAGTCAGATGCAGATATTGAGTACATGTCTAGAGTTCCCTATTCAAGTGCAGTTGGTTCACTTATGTATGCCATGGTTTGTTCTCGCCCTGACTTATCATATGCATTGAGTGTTGTCAGTAGATACATGGCTAATCCTGGAAAAGAGCATTGGAACGCAGTTCAGTGGATTTTCAGATACCTGCGAGGTACTTCTAATGCTTATTTACAGTTTGGGAAAACTGGAGATGGACTTGTTGGCTTTGTTGATTTTGATTTTGCTGGTGATTTGGATAAGAGAAGATCACTCACAGGTTATGTTTTCACCATTGGTGGTTGTGTTGTGAGTTGGAGAGCAACTTTGCAGTCTATTGTGGCTTGTTCCACTACTGATGCCGAGTATATGGCTATTTCTGAGGCTTGCAAAGAAGCTATCTGGTTGAGAGGTTTATACACTGAGCTTTGTGGAGATTCATCTTGCCCTACCGTGTTTAGTGACAGTCAAAGTGCTATATATCTTACCAAGAATCCAATGTACCATGAGAGAAGAAAGCACATTGATGTCAGATATCACTATATTCGAGATGTTGTTGCTGAAGGTGATTTGAAGGTATGCAAGATAAGTACTCATGATAATCCTGCCGATATGATGACAAAGCCGGTTCCGACCAATAAGATTGAGCTTTGCTCAGGCTTAGTTGGTATTTCTCACTAGTCCTATGGACTTTGACGCACAAGGTGTTTATGCTGATTTGGATGGAGTTATTCACTTTCTTCGACTACTGGAGGGAATTTGGATCAAGGTGGAGATTGTTAAATTATGATCTAAATTCTAGTACCGTGTTGGACTAGACGTAGTAGAAACGGTGTGGGCCTTCGTGTTGACGTCGACGCGTACGAGTACAACTCGTTTACTTGTCCTCCAAGGACTCCTATGTGTTGCCCCTCATATATACCCCATGTAGTCGCACCTAAGACGGTCTGTCGTCTCGTGCTTGTAATACTCCTCCATCATAGTGATTGCGCCTTCGTGCGTCTGTTGTTTTCTCCCGCAAGAGTTTCCACGTAAAAATCCGTATCTCTCTGTCTCTTTTATTTCTCGTTATTATCTAACAGACCCACCGGTGGAGGGACGTATGCTGAGGCAAGTCTGGTCGCTACCGGCGACCTCGAAGTAGTTCTTCACATTGAGCTCCATCGCCACGTCGGTGCCGTCAAACACCAGCGCGACCGCGGGAACCTTAACAGCAGCAAATTCCTTGGTGGGGAAGCACAGACGGTCCTCATCGGGACTCTTGGGTACCCCGACGACCTTCTGCTGCAGGATCTGGGTCAAGAGCTTCTGCCTCAGAACCTTGTATGCGGCCTGCTCGAGGTAGGTGACGGGAAGGGTGGTGCTGAGGATCACCCCGCCGGAGCCGGAGAAGGTCTCCTCCGGGATGTCCTTGAGGAGCTCGCCGTCGAACTGCACGCCTGTTAGCTTAACGTAGTACAGCTCAGGGTACTTGCCCTTGAGCAACGACGTGCTCCGGCTGCCCTTATCCTTGGCCGGCGCCGCGTTGTCGGCGACGCTGAAGCTGACGAAGCTCTTGTCACCGCCGCCGTCGTCGATGAAGTAGGAGAAGCTGGAGATCTGGAGCTGCGACACGAGTGAGAGCGGACCCCTGCTGAAGCCGGCGGAGCCGAATGTGCTGTTGAGGTTCCGCTCCGGGACCTTACCGATGCAGCCGAACACCATGCCTTTGGCGGGCGTGGTCCCGAAGGTGAACGTGTTGGTGGCGAGGAAGGTGGAGGTGCCACCGCAGCGGTCACTGGGGCCGGCGCATTTGTACTTGGGCATCAGGCGGTTGCATGCCGGGTCGGCGCAGCCGATCAGGGTGAAGGAGTCGGAGCGGTTCGGCCGGAAGGTGGGCGCGTATGTGGGCCCGGGCTTGCCGCACTGCGACCAGACGAGGTCGGTGGTGATGTCCATGACAAAGGGGAGGACCTGCGGCGGCGATGACCCGACGGGGAGGTCGAAGATCAGGGCGCCGTAGCTGTCGGCCGCCGAGCTGCCTAGCTGGCGGTCGTCGCCGCTGCTCTGCTCGCCCGAGACGTCCTTGACGCCCTCCTCCTTCTTTTCCTCCAGGTAATAGCCGGCGACTTCCTCGATGGACGAGATAGATTTTTCAAAGAATTTCAGCTTGGGTATCAGCCCGGCCACCGGCGCGGCGGATGAGTCCGGCGGCGCCAGCAGTAGGAGAAGTAGAAGAAGTGAAGTAGGAGCTGCCATTGTGGAAGCGCACTTTTGGCTCTGGGCGGCACGCGCCCCTTGTATCCTGCCCGTCTGCATGTGCTTTGAGATGTGCAGATAAAGTAGTGTTTTTATTAGTTAAAAGTGCTTTTAATCTTTACATAAATCAGTATACAAAGAAATACGGTCAGTTAAGGCAGCACAAGTCAGACAAATAAATGTGCAGTCAATCAAAAGCTGTACACTGTCTCCGTCTTCAAGGCACCATTTAACATGCCATTTGATGCCGCTTAATCAGTCAACAAGCAAGCTTGCTTGCCGCTTGTCTTGTGGGGTTAATGCCTCGACTAAATGACCCCATTCCACTGCATGCGGCTCAATCCATTGCATATGTCGCCTAATGCCATAATTAGTGAAAATATTCCTGCTTAAGAATGTTTTGGAAAACAAATGGAAGTATTTCAGATGTATTACTATTAGCCGTCTGATCCTTAATTAGATAAAAACGAGGTGGTTAATTATTAGAAGTATTTCGGCTCAAACAAGTCTTGGTTCAAAAAACAATATGAAAGCATTTTGGATGTATTAGTCGTCTGGTCCTTAATTAGAGCAAAAACAACATGATTAATTGATGTTTGCATACTGTCCGTGTTGTGAAGGACTCACCATGCAGGAGTTAATCTGACTATTAATCAAGACAGGTTAATTGAGGCACTAACTATATGTGTGGTGGTTGGCTAAATTCTCACAATGCAATTTATTTGCTCCTGGTCGTGCTGCAGGAGATTGCAGAGACTGCAGGATTCTTTTAATTAAGGACCCACTTTAAATGCAAATACAAGTGATATATGAGGAGGATGTGATAGTTATACACAATAAAAATTCTTGGTATTCTTGGTGATACTAGTTATGGACGGCTGTTGATGACCACTCAATGGTGAGATTGAGGGGGTGGCGTGAGCAGGTTCTCCTTCGTATTTTCCCTGCCATTGTTACCTACAGTTATATCAAGCTAGCTAGGCCGATGTGTATGAGCAACAGGAGGAGTAGAAGAAGTGAAGTAGGAGCTGCCCTAGCGACCCCTATATATACGAGCATGCAGACTATTATTTCCATGTCCTCTCTTTTCTCTCTGCACCCATTGCTGCTGTCAGAACGAGCCGTCGACGTGCCGCTGTCGCCGCTCCCATACCGGAGTCGGTCTGACCTTATCGATGACAACTGAGAAGTTTTCGTGCATGTGCCTTTAAGGACCAGCGGCCCGGAGCCGCAATCGTTGTCGTTGAATCCATAAAAATGATTTAGGATTGTAACCGCCCCGCCGTTGTAGGTAAGCATTGTCAAATTGAACTGAGTAAGTTTTTGTAACCACCCCTGCCATGGAGTTTATATATTGGCAACCAAACTACTCCTGGCCAGTCATTGGGTTTTTAGGGTGTGGATTTAATTAACAGGAGAGCTAGAGGGGGACTATAGCGAGTATAGTGCACGACGGCACACCACCATGATATGCTGATTGATTTACATATTACAAGAAACATTATGTAATAAAACATATCATTATCATGAGAATACATAGAACAATCTGACTAATTTAGGAAAAAACACTACTGGATAGAACCGGAGACATCAAGAACACGAGAGAATAATTTTGGATGTTGAGAACAACCCTCAAACATTTGAGCTAAACAACATAAATCAAGTGCAATTAGCATTATTTTGTACTGGTTAATTTGCAAAACAAAGGATGTTTCTTCGTTAACTGCCAACAATGTAACTATTTCAAGACCCCAATAACAATATTCAAACTGACATATTTTTCGAATCACTACGGGTTTGTTTTCATATAACATATATATCGTGAAACACTCAAGCAGGCCACACATACAACTTTAACACAGCTTCCTGGAATCAACTTTCTTTTTAGAGAATGCATTAGCATGGATGATGTCTGATGCGCCAAATCCATAAGAGCACTGGACATTCTCCAAGCACCAGGGCATATGCAAGCATTTGAATTGCTTTAATATCAATATTGAAATTTGAAGAAATTAATGTGACCACACTATCTAAGGATCAAGGGACATCTCACGATAAAATTGGCAGCTTTTTGTAAGATAGCAATGATGGTAGAAATGGGAAGTTCCAGGAGCCTATGTTTACACCAATGACGCGCACCATGCCACTTTCTATACTTAAATCCGGAGTCCGTCTTTCCCGTATCTCTACTCCTAATGGAGCAATTGGTGAATAGTCTCCACGGTTTATTTTCGCTGGGTTTTTTCGTCTCTCCTCCCACCACTCCCTCCCATCCTGGTCCATCGTTTTATTTTTCTCTCCACTTTTTATTACAACCAGGACTTTCCTAACGTATAACAAATCACGAATCTAACTTCCTTAAATTATTCATATCAATCGATTTCTTTTATTGGTTCAATTTGTCTTAGGAAACAAATAACAAATTTTTAAGAAACAAATAATAGATTTGAAGCTAACTTTCCTAACTTATTTAAATCAATCGATTTCTCTCATTTGTGAAATTTGTTTTAGGAAATAAATAACAGACACGTCACAAACTTTCCTCCCAATAAATAGTTTCTTAACATTTGCAAACTTTCCTAATCAGACACGTCACAAACGGGCAGGTACTGATATCATGTTACCAAACAATAAAACCCCATTTGCATAGAAATCAGTTCAAAATCCTAACTTTCCTAAATTTTTACATTTCCTTGTTAACATCCAATATTTCCTATGTTTTCCACCTATTGAAGGAAATCACCCCTCCATCGATATTAGCATTTTTTTGGAATGAGATCTCCGGGTTATGATTTTTTGCGATTCTTTCCAATTGTGACATCTCCTTCCGCTCCGGCTCCTTCTCGCATAATCACCTCCACCACAGCCAGCTGACGCCACCCTAGACCTCTTGCCTCTCCACACCTTCTCCGCCACCTCCTCCTCATACTCCATTGACAATCCCTCCGCCACGTTTGTCCACGGCGGTGTCGAGGGCATGGCGCAACAGCGTACCAGTGGTAGAGCAACGCATTGCAGCAGGAAGAAGCACGCAGCAGGTGAGGCGAGCGGCCGACGGTAGAGGGCAGAGATGTGGCCGACATGGCTGAGGGGGAGGCCGGCGGAAGATGGCCGCGACAGGAGGCGGCGGCGAGGCAGGGGCGCGACAATGGCGAAAGCGAAGGATAGGCGGCAGCAGACGGGCGCCAGCGCAGCCGCCGAGTGTGACGCGCGGCCAGGGTGTGCGTCGCGCGGGGCACAATGGTGCGGTGGCCGTGGCGAGCGTGATGGCAACGGCCGGCGCGACGGATGCGGTGTGGCATGTGCGTGGGCATGGAGAGCCAGAGAGGGAGTGGCCCCGCGGGCGCGGAAGAAGAGCTGAAGGCTCGGGCATGGGCGCGCATAGGAGCGGGAATGTGCCACGGGGTCAATCCGAGGAGCTCAGTGGCTACCCCAGCAATGGCCATGGCGGACGGTGGTTCTCGGTCACGGCGAAATACCTAACGAGAGCAAACAAGAGGGGAAACTGGGGAAAGGCAAGAGGAGATCACGGCGGTGTCAATGGCATCCTAGGGGAAGATAGGGGAGCTGATACGTCTCCAACGTATCTACTTTTCCAAACACATTTGCCCTTGTTTTGGACTCTAACTTGCATGATTTGAATGAAACTAACCCAGACTGACGCTGTTTTCAGCAGAAATACCATGATGTTGTTTCATGTCTAGAAAACAAAAGTTCTCGGAATGACCTGAAAATCCTCGGAGACAAGTTCCAGAAAATATAAAAAATACTGGCGAAAGAATCAAGACCAGGGGGCCCACACCCTGTCCACGAGGGTGGGGGGCGCGCCCACCCCCCTGGGCGCGCCCCCCTGTCTCGTGGGCCCCCTGAGGCTCCGCCGACCTCAACTCCAACTCCATATATTCCGTCTCACGGAGAAAAAAATCAAAGAGAAAGTTTCATCGCGTTTTATGATATGGAGCCGCCGCCAATCCCTAATCTCTCTCGGGAGGGCTGATCTAGAGTCCGTTCGGGGCTCCGGAGAGGGGGGTTCGTCGCTGTCGTCATCATCAACCATCCTCCATCACCAATTTCATGATGCTCACCACCGTGCGTGAGTAATTCCATCATAGGCTTGCTCGACGGTGATGGTTTGGATGAGATTTACCATGTAATCAAGTTAGTTTTGTTAGGGTTTGATCCCTAGTATCCACTATGTTCTGAGATTGATGTTGCTATGACTTTGCTATGCTTAATGCTTGTCACTAGGGCCCAAGTGCCATGATTTCATATCTGAATCTATTATGTTTTCATGAATATATGTGTGTTCTTGATCCTATCTTGCAATTCTATAGTCACCTACTATGTGTTATGATCCGACAACTCTGAAGTGACAATAATCGGGATACTTCTCGGTGATGACCGTAGTTTGAGGAGTTCATGTATTCACTATGTGTTAATGCTTTGGTCCGGTTCTCTATTAAAAGGAGGCCTTAATATCCCTTAGTTTCCGCTAGGACCCCGCTGCCACGGGAGGGTAGAACAAAAGATGTCATGCAAGTTCTTTTCCATAAGCACGTATGACTATATTCGGAATACATGGCTACATTACATTGATGAATTGGAGCTAGTTCTGTGTCACCCTATGTTATAGCTATTACATGAGGAATCGCATCCGACATAATTATCCATCACTGATCCATTGCCTACGAGCTTTTCACATCTTGTGCTTCGCTTATTTACTTTTCCGTTGCTACCGTTACAATCACTACAAAACCCAAAAATATTACTTCTGCTATCTTTATCTTTACCACTGTTACCATTACTATCATACTACTTTGCTACTAAATACCTTGCTGCAGATACTAAGTTATCCAGATGTGGTTGAATTGACAACTCAACTGCTAATACTCAAGAATATTCTTTGGCTCCCCTTGTGTCGAATCAATAAATTTGGGTTGAATACTCTACCCTCGAAAGCTGTTGCGATCCCCTACACTTGTGGGTTATCAAGACTAATTTCTGGCGCCGTTGCCGGGGAGCATAGCTCTATTCTCTGAGTCACTTGGGATTTATATCTGTCGATCACTATGAAGAACTTGAAAGATCAAAGAACTAAAATTTATCCCTCAAGTACGAGTGGAGGTAAGGAACTGCCATCTAGCTCTGCACTAGATTCTCCTTCTGTTATGAATAAGCTTGCGACACCTAAACCTGCTACTGCTATGAATTCTGATATGTCGCATGTTATTGATGATGTCACTTCTGCTATGCATGATACTTATGATGAAACTACTTCTACGCTTGATACTACTGTGCCATTAGGTGAATTTCTTGATGAACAACTTGCTAAGGCTAGAGATAATGAAATTATTGAAGATGCTATTATTGATGATAGTGATGATGAAAGATCTCCGAATGATTATGAATTGCCTGTTGTTCCTGAGGGTTATGTTATGGATGAAGAAACTATTAGAGATTTTCTTGCTTGCAATGATAGATCAGATCTTAAGAAATTGTTAACTAAGCTGAAACAAAAGACTTTAAATGCTAAAATGAAACATGACCCTGCTTTTGCTACTTCACCTATCTTTGTTACTGATAAGGAATATGAATTCTCTGTTGATCCTGAGATTATTACTTTAGTTGAATCCGATCCTTTCTATGGCACTGAATCTGAAACTGTTGTGGCACATCTCACCAAGTTAAATGATATAGCCACCCTGTTTACTAATCAAGAGACATCTCGCTATTATTACATACTTAAGATATTTCCGTTCTCATTAAAGGGTGATGCTAAGACTTGGTTTAATTTTCTTGATCCTGGTTGTGTGTGTAGTCCCCAGGATATGATTTATTACTTCTCTGCTAAGTATTTTCCTGCTCATAAGAAACAAGCTGCCTTGCGGGGAATATATAACTTTGTGCAAATCAAAGAAGAGAGTCTCCCACAAGCTTGGGGGAGGATTCTCCGATTATTTAATGCTTTGCCTGATCATCCACTTAAGAAAAATGAAATACTTGATATCTTCTATAATGGACTAACTGATGCTTCCAAGGACCATTTGGATAATTGTGCTGGTTGTGTTTTTAGGGAAAGAACAGTCAACGAAGCTGAAATATTATTGAACAATATGTTGACTAACGAAAATAATTGGACTCTTCCTGAGCCAATTCCTGAGGCAATTCCTGAACCAATTGAGCCAACTCCTGAGCCTATTCCTGAACCCACTCCGAAGAAGAGAGGTATTCTATTTCTCAGTCCTGAAGATATGCAAGAGGCAAAGAAATTAATGAAAGAAAAGAGGTATTAAAGCTGAAGATGTTAAGAATTTACCACCTATTGAAGAAATACATGCTCTTAATACACCGCCTGTCGAAGAACCACATTGTCTTGATAACCCGACACAGGTAGTAAAGGTAAATTCTCTCTATAGATATGATAAGGATGAAATCCAATCTACTAAATTTCAAAGTCCATGCTTAGATGAATTTGATGATTTAATGAATAGACAAGCAAATTTCAATGATTATGTTGGTAGACAATTGAAGAATAATGCTTATATGATAGGACGCTTCAATGATTATATAGCCAGAGTTAAAGGTGAACTTAAACTCACTAGTAAACATGCTTCTATGGTTGCTACTCAAGCTGAACAAGTACTTAAAGCTCAGAATGAATTGCTAGTTGAATTAAATAATAAACATGACTTTGCTGTTAGAGTGGCTACTAGAACTGGTAAAATGACTCAGGAACCTTTGTATCCTGAAGGCCACCCTAAGAGAATTGAACAAGATTCTCAGAATAATAATCTAGATGCTCCTAGTTCTTCTAAGAAGAAGAAAAAGAAAAAATGATAGGACTTTGCATGCTTCTAGTGAACCTAATGTAGAAACACGTGAGAATCCTAATAATACTTCTATCTCTGATGCTGAAACACAATCCGGAGCTGAACATGAACCTGATGATAATGCTAATAATGATGTTCATGTAGATGCTCAACCTAGTAATAACAATGATATAGAAACTGAACCTGTTGTTGGTCTTGATAACCCACAATCAAGAAACCAACGTTATGATAAGAGAGATTTTGTTGCTAGGAAGGATGGTAGAGAAAGAGAACCATGGGTTCAGAAACCCATGCCTTTTCCTCCTAAACCATCCAAGACAAAGGATGATGAGGACTTTGAGCGTTTTGCTGAAATGATTAGACCTATTTTCTTACGCATGCGCTTAACTGATATGCTTAAATTAAATCCTTATGCTAAGTATATGAAGGATATCATCAATAATAAGAGGAAAATACCTGAAGCTGAGATTTCCACCATGCTTGACAACTATACCTTTAAGGGTGGAATACCTAAGAAACTTGGTGATCCCGTAGTACCCACTATACCTTGCTCCATAAAGAGAAATTATGTTAAAACTGCTTTATGTGATTTAGGAGCCGGTGTTAGTGTTATGCCTCTTTCCTTGTACCATAGACTTGAATTAAGTAAGTTGACACCCACTGAGATATCCTTGCAAATGGCTGATAAATCAACTGCTATACCTGTTGGCATTTGTGAGGACGTGCCTGTTGTTGTTGCAAACGTTACTATCTTAACAGACTTTGTCATTCTTGATATCCCTGAGGACGACAGTATGCCGATTATCCTTGGTAGACCCTTTTTAAATACTGCAGGTGCTGCTATTGATTGCAACAAAGGCAATGTCACCTTTCATGTTAATGGAAATGAGCATACGGTACATTTTTCGAGGAAACAACCTCAAGTTCATATCATAAATTCTATCGAGAAAATTCCATCAATCATTATTGGAGCTTTTGAATTTCCTCTCCCTACTGTCAAGAAAAAGTATAATATTCTTATTGTTGGGGATGTTCATATCCCCGTTGAGGTAACCGTCACTTCGAAATTTCTCCAGTTCCGTGTTATTCAGAATGAGTTTGTTAACAAGACTCGATCAACCTAGTTAGTGGATTCATTTTGATGATCATGAGATGGATGAAACTAGAAGGCACAACCTTCTGCACTTTCTATTTAATTTCTGTTATTTAAAGTAAATAAAGCAAAAATAGTATTATCTGTCTGTTTTCTGAATTATCCGTGCAATAAAAAAATATCCCAAAAATAAAAGTGTTCCAAATGCCCTGCAAATTTAGTATGTTTTTTATGGAATATTTGAGGATTTTAGGCACTGAAATCACTGCAGGAGGGGCAAGCACCAGGCCACGAGAGTGGAGGGCGCACCCACCATCCCTGGGCACGCCTCCCTGTCTCGTGGGCCCCTGGTGGCCCCCCTCCACTTATGCCAGCACCCACACACTCCATCTTCTTCCCAAAAAAAAATGCCCATCCATCTCAAGCACGAGTTCTAGCTCATTTTGCTGCGATTTTCGATCTCCTTGCTCAAAGCTCCATTCACAAAACTGCTTTGGGAGATTGTTGCTTGGTATGTGACTCCTCTATTGGTCCAAATAGTTTTTGTTCTAGTGCTTTATTCATAGCAAATCCTTGCTGCCTTGGTGACCCTGTTCTTGAGCTTGCATGTTAAATTTATGAGGCCCCAAGTAATTTTAATGCATGATATAGGCTCTAGGCACTTGTAGGAGTAGTTGTTATCAATCTTGTTTAGTTTTATTCACTTTTATTTTGAAGTTACAAAAAATTTCAGAAATATTGCAGAAAAAGAAATATGTTCAGGAAAATGTACCAAGGTGGTTCCTCAGTAAAGAAAGGACCCAGGCTTGCTATGCGTGAGGAAGACGATGAGCCACCAAGGGAAGCTGAAGTGTGGTCTTGTGAATGGCTATCAGAAGAATTTATGGTCAATGCAGGCATTAAGGATGAATTTGATACATATGTGCGTAATGCCGATCTTGAGGACTTTATACAAGATAAGTGTCCTCAGTACTACTATCTAACTGATTCGTTCATGAGAAGGTTTAAATTTTCATCTTCGTGTAATTCTCATAGTGTCATGTTTGATATTTATGATAAATCATATACCATGGACCTGGAAGATTTTACTACTGCTTGCAAACTCCCGCAGTGGGGAAGTGTTAATGATCCCCACAAATCTGAATTTAGAGATTTCCTTGCTAGTATTACTGTGGGAGAATCTAGGGATATTACACAAGCTACCATAGGGAGCATTCATTTTCCTGCTATACATTATTTTGCTCTCTTCATTGGTAGATGCATTAACGGTAAAGATGAAGCATGTCATATGTGTGTCCTTGATCTTTGTGTCCTCAAGAGTGCCGTATTAGGTTATAAAGATTATAACTTGGGGGCAATAGTTTCACGTAGGTTGCATAAAAATGGTAGAGCTGGAGATTTATTTGGAGGAATTTATGCGACCCGTGTGGCAAATTATCTTGGTATAGCCCCACGAGAGGGGGATATGATGTTGCCTCCTGCTTATTTAGATTATGACGCTATGGTCCATCATCATTTTCTTAAGGGGAATGAACAATTCCTCCAGTATTGACTAATATTTGACAGACATAGCTCTGTCCATGTTACTCTTCCTGCTCCTTCCATTTTTGATTATCAGGCAAAACGAAGATATGTTGTTACCAGGGAGGAGGCAGCTGAATACGAGAGGAGAGCGGAGGCGACTCGCCAGCATGCCGCAGCTCAGGAGGCATTTGCTGTTGCATCTCAGTACGACCCCAATCACAATTACGTATATCAGCCAGGCTATCCTTGACATTAGACCAACTTAGGCCAAAAGCCTAAGCTTGGGGGAGTACATATTTCTCACCGACCTTACATTCATGTTCACACACTATTCTAGTCGTCGGTGCTCATACCCTTTCATTGTATTATTCATGCTAGTTTAATTTTCTTTTTCTAGTTTTCTTCTTGTGAGTTTGATAAGCCTTAAGAAAAACCAAAAAAATTAGTTAGTTTAATTTCCATGCTTGTAGTAGAAATTAAAATGAAAACCCAAAAAGATTTCTCATTCTTCTTTTACTTGTTGGGAGCTTTCCCGTGTAAATAGTTTTATTTTCTGTTCTTTCCTTTGAGGGGTTGAAAGTAGAAGACCATATTGAAAATGTTTATTGGCTCTCATATGCATGATTGTTTATTTAACTTAGAGCCCATATTATTTTGTCTTCTCTCTTGAGTTGAATGCTTGCATATTCCAGCTTAGTCCAATGCACGTGCACTCTTATTATTATACACATCGTTCGGACGTGCGAGTGAAAGGCAATAATGATGTGATATGATGGACTGATTGAGATGAGAAAAGCTGGTATGAACTCGACCTCTCTTGTTTTTGTAAATATGATGAGTTCATCGTTCATGATTCAGCTTATCATGAAGTAAACATATTTGCAATGACATTTAGAGATTATAGTTGCTTGTGCCATGTTTGATTAGCTATGAGTTATAATGGTTTACCTTGCGTGCCAACATGCTATTAGAATGATTATGATGTGGTATGATGGGATGGTATCCTCCTTTGAATGAATTGAGTGACTCGACTTGGCACATGTTCACGCATGTAGTTGAAACAAAATCAACATAGCCTTCATGATATTTATGTTCATGGTGGATTATATCCTACTCATGTTTTTATTCGGTGTGAATTAGTTTTAATGCATGTTTATGACTTTTGGCGCTCTCTCAGTTGGTCGCTTCCCAGTCTTTTGCTAGCCTTCACTTGTACTAAGCGGGAATACTGCTTGTGCATCCAAACTCCTTAAACCCCAAAGTTATAGTCCACCATACCTTCCTATATGCGGTATCTACCTGCCATTCCAAGTAAATTTGTATGTGCCAAACTCTAAACCTTCAAATGAAATTCTGTTTTGTATGCTCGAGCAGCTCACGTTTCCACTAGGGTTGCCTATATCTTCCATGCTAGGTGGGTTATTCTCAAGAGGAGTGGACTCCGCTCCTCATTCACGAGAAAGGGCCGGTAACCGGGATGCCCAGTCCCATGATCCAAAAAGATCAAAGCAAATCAATATAATTAAACAAAACTCCCCCAGGGTTGTTGTTAGTTGGAGGCACTCGGTGTTTCGAGCAAGTCATGGATTGATGCTTGTTGGTGGTGGGGGAGTATAAACTTTTACCATTCTGTGTGGGAACTGCCTATAATGCATGTAGTATGGAAGATACAGCCATCTCATAGTTGTTGTGTTGACAGTGAAAGTATGCCGCCCAAAATGTTATTCAATCTCTATTTTAAATCGAGCTCTGACACCTCTACAAATCCCTGCTTCCCTCTGCGAAGGGCCTATCTATTTACTTTTATGTTGAGTCATCACCTTCTTATTAAAAGCACCATTTGAGAGCACACTGTCATTTGCATTCATTATTATTGGTTTATATTGGGTATGACTTGACTAGATCTCTTTTACCATGTATTACAATGTTTAGTCAGTCCTTGATCTTTAAAGGTGCTCTGCATTTATGTTTTGCGGTCTCAGAAAGGGTTAGCGAGATACCATTTTGTTATATCATGTTATGATTGTTTTGAGAAAGTGTTGTCATCCGAGTTTTATTATTATGGCTCACTAGCTGATTATGCTATTGATATGAGTAATTGTGAGACCGAGGTGTTATTTTGAGTATGGTTAGTTTATAATATTTGTTGAAACCTGAATGCTGGCTTTACATGTTTACAACAACAAGAGCAAACAGAGTTTGTAAAAGTTTTTCTTTATCACTTTCAGTTTATCAACTGAATTGCTTGAGGACAAGCAAAGGTTTAAGCTTGGGGGAGTTGACACGTCTCCAACGTATCTACTTTCCAAAACACTTTTGCCCTTGTTTTGGACTCTAACTTGCATGATTTGAATGAAACTAACCCGAACAGACGCTGTTTTCAGCAGAATTACCATGATGTTGTTTCATGTGTAGAAAACAAAAGTTCTCGGAATGACATGAAAATCCTCGGAGACAAGTTTCAGAAAATATAAAAAATACTGGCGAAAGAATCAAGACCAGGGGGCCCACACCCTGTCCATGAGGGTGGGGGGCGTGCCCACACCCTTTGGGCGCACCCCCTGTCTCGTGGGCCCCCTGCAGCTCCGCCGACCTCAACTCCAACTTCATATATTCCGTCTCGCGGAGAAAAAAATCAGAGAGAAAGTTTCATCGCGTTTTATGATACGGAGCCGCCGCCAAGCCCTAATCTCTCTCGGGAGGGCTGATCTGGAGTCCGTTCGGGGCTCCGGAGAGGGGGATTAATCGTCGTCGTCATCATCAACCATCCTCCATCACCAATTTCATGATGCTCACCGCCGTGCGTGAGTAATTCCATCATAGGCTTGCTGGACGGTGATGGGTTGGATGAGATTTACAATGTAATCAAGTTAGTTTTGTTAGGGTTTGATCCCTGGTATCCACTATGTTCTGAGATTGATGTTGCTATGAGTTTGCTATGCTTAATGCTTTTCATTAGGGCCCGAGTGCCATGATTTTAGATCTGAACCAATTATGTTTTCATGAATATATGTGTGTTCTTGATCCTATCTTGCAAGTCTACAGTCACCTATTATGTGTTATGATCCGACAACCCCAAAGTGACAATAATCGGGATACTTCTCGGTGATGACCATAGTTTGAGGAGTTCATGTATTTAGTATGTGTTAATGCTTTGGTCTGGTTCTCTATTAAAAGGAGGCCTTAATATCCCTTAGTTCCCGCTAGGACCCCGCTGCCACGGGAGGGTAGGACAAAAGATGTCATGCAAGTTCTTTTCCATAAGCACGTATGACTATATTCGGAATACATGCCTACATTACATTGATGAATTGGAGCTAGTTCTGTGTCACCCTATGTTATAGCTATTACATGAGGAATCGCATCTGACATAATTATCCATCACTGATCCATTGCCTACGAGCTTTTCACATATTGTGTTTCGCTTATTTACTTTTCCGTTGCTACTTTTACAATCACTACAAAACCCAAAAATATTACTTATGCTATCTTTATCTTTACCACTGTTACCATTACTATCATACTACTTTGCTACTAAACACCTTTGTTGCAGATACTAAGTTATCCAGGTGTGGTTGAATTGACAACTCAACTGCTAATACTCAAGAATATTCTTTGGCTCCCCTTGTGTCAAATCAATAAATTTCGGTTGAATACTCTACCCTCAAAAGCTGTTGTGATCCCCTACACTTGTGGGTTATCAGGAGCTCGGGGTGGCGCAGATCGAACGGCAATGTCACGGTGGCTGAAGGTTGAGGAAGATGGCAACCACGTTGATCTAGGGGTGCTGGACTTGATCTCATTGGCGCAGACAAAGTAGCGGAGGCATTTGGAGCTCCTCGACAAGCTCCTAGCCAGCAAGGGAGGGCAGTGGTCGTGTGGACGGGGTCGGTCATGGTGGCCGTGGCATTTGACTTCGTCCGGATCACCGGGATCGAGCGAGCGAGGAGGAGAAGTGGATCTGGGAGGGGCGTAGAGTAGGAGTGAGGCCATGGGGGCAGGGGAAGCAGGGCGTCACCCTTATCCATTCCCCTTGGATGCCGGCGAGGTGGTCGGATGGGAGCCCGACTCTGTAGTGACGGGCTCGGGGAACAGGAGAAGACGACCGTGCGTTGGACTGGACCACTGGGCCGGTTCGGTGGCAAGGCCCGGGGGGTAGGGGGAATCCCCTTTTTCATCATCCTTTTGGTTTTTAATGTATTCTAATCCGTTTCTCCTTTTTAACACCGTTTTCTATTTATTCTTATATCAACTAAATGGATTTTGTTAATTATGAAACTATGCACACAATTCGAGCACAATATTTTTAGGTTGCACAAAAATTTTGGGGCCAAAAGGAAATACATAAAATTAGGTTTATATTTAATTGGTTATTTTAAATATTGTTGGACCTCTTATTAATTTGACAAGATTTAATTTTTGGGTCAAATAATATTGGGCTCAACATGTCAAAGATCAGTGGAATTTATAGAATATGGTGAACATTTTAGTTTTACTGTTTGACAAAATAATTTATTTGACTTTATTTTAAATTTGAATTTGGCTTTGATTTTTATCAAGTGGCAGTTTGGCTTAGCAAGCCTAATGACATGGCATCATTAGGGGGAGTTCACTGTAGCGAACGACTTGAGGTGTTACATAATCTTCCAATTTCTGAAATTTCATTGTTAAATGATTGGGGAATATATCACACTATCCATTAGTTCAGTCAAGTTCACCACAAGTCTACACATTATTGCCAATTGAGTAAGTCTTATTGGCGGGGAGAATAGGCTATGTGTGTGTGTGTGTGTGTGTGTTAGAGAGAGAGGGAGAGTGAGTAAGAGGGAGGGGGAGAGAGTGTGTGTGTGAGGATTTGATGGTAAAAAAGGTCGCCAATGTCGTAATATTGAACTCTTAAAGTTAATGTGGCCCTGTTGCAACGCACGGGCGTTCTTCTAGTTTCTTTAATGTCCCGAATTAACTATTGAGATCATAAGCAATATCTGATGATCGTTTGGCTGGCTTTTTTTTTTTTGAGGGGTAAGCCAATTTTATTACTCAAAATCCACAAAGATTGGGATACAAGATAGGTCATGGGGATGGCCAAGCCACAGATGGTGCCCCGAACCCCTTCTAAGAGAGATTTTGGCTAGACTATGAGCTTCATAATTAACAGCATGACATTCAAAAGAAAAAGGAGCAATGAAAAAGAGTAGACCGAAGATTGATTTCAGACACAATGGCCCCATACTGTCCTCTGCTGCCCGATTTGATGTCCGAGACAACTTGCTTGCAGTCCTAGGCAACTATGAAGTTGTTGATGAGAAGATCCTCCGCCAAACACATTGCTTCTCTGCATGCCATCGCTTCTAGAGAGGCTGGATCATCCACGCCTTCCACCACAAGAGCTGAGCTCCCAAGATAATTTCCACTTGAATCACGGCATACCGCGGCTGCTGAACCACCTCTCCCTGGCCAGACTGCAGCATCAACATGTATTTTTGCAACACCCACCGAAGGAGCCTTAGGCCGATGAGAAGCTACTGGGCCAGTACGTGCAGCCGTCCACATCTCAGTAGGTCGAATCATTTTAAGCTCATCACAGTACCTGCTGATGAAACTTTGAATTGCTTGAGGGCTCTGGAAAATTCCTTCATGGATCGCCTTGCGCCTCGCGTACCAAATTGACCATAGAGTTATTGATATTAAAGAAAACTGATCGCGCGTTAGTGACTCAATAAGCGTAAACAGCCATTGCTTCGCTTGCGGTTCGGGCGAAGTCGTCATTTTAGGTGCGAGATCCTCGTCCACCAGCACCCATACACATCTGGCCATTGTACATTGCATCAACGAGTGTTTCCATGAGTCCGGCATTCCGCATAGCCCACATCTGCTAGAAGTCGCCATATGGCGATGAGCCCGCACATCCTCCGTGGGGAGGGAATGTTTTGAGAGTCGCCACAAAAACATCCGAACTTTGGCTGGTACATCGGTTTTCCAAAGTTTCTTCCACATCCCTTCATCTGACTGTAACGTTGACGTTCCCGGTGCCCCCTCAAGCCAAGCCTCACGACGCTGCTTCATTTCAGATAACATTATGTACGCAGATTTGACTGGGAAAACACCCTTGCTCTCAAAATTCCAGCACCAGAAGTCATCTATGTTGCGTGTGCAAAGAGCGATGCCCAATACGATCTTTGCGTCCATTGGCAGAAACACCTCGTTCACCCTTTGCTTGTTCCAACTAGCTGAGGTTGAGTCTATCAACTCTGACAGAAGCTACGGTGGATTACCAGAGATGCACCCATAGGGTCGCAACATCTCATTTCTTGGGAGCCAGTTATCCCTGCATATATTGGTGGTTGCGCCATTACCAACCCGCCGGTTCAGACCCTGCTTCAACACGTCACGGCCTTCAATGATGGATCTCCAAATCTGGCTAGGGTGTCCTCCTAGTGAAGCTTGCAGAATGTCACTAGTTGGGTAATATATGTTCTTTAGTAACCGGGCACTAAGAGAATTTGGCTCCTGTAGCAGACGACATGCTTGCTTTGCCAACATAGCCAAGTTAAAAAGTTCAAAATCTTTGAAGCCAAGACCAATGCCCTTCGGTTTTGTCATAGTCTCCCAAGAGACCCAGTGAGGTCTGCGCTTTCCTTCCTTAGAGCCCCACCAAAACTTTCGAATCAACATGTTAAGATGCTCACACAAACCTCTTGGTAACTTGAAGCATGACATGGAAAAGACAGGAACAGATTGTGCAACTTCTCTAACTAGGACCTCCTTGCCTGCCGTAGACATGCAGTTTTCAATCCACCCTTGCACCTTGCTCCAGAGACGGTCTTTTAGATACTTGAAGGCCCCATTCTTTGAAGTACCAATGTCAGATGGCATTTCCAAGGTATTTTTCATTCAAAGTCTCGTTTGGCACATTGAGCGTCGTTTTTATCTCCAAACGTGTGCTTTCTGAAACACCTTTGCTAAAGATAGATGATTTGTCATAGTTGATTCGCTGTCCTGAAGCCTAACAGTAACCTTCTAGAGCATGGTTCACCTCGGTAGCACCCACACCGTTTGACTTGAAGAACAGCAGGCTATCATCTGCCAAAAGAAGATGGTTTACTGGTGGCGCGGAAGGTGCTACCTGTAGACCATGAATGTTAGATGACTCATCTTTTGATTTTAAGAGGCACGAAAGGCCCTCTGCTGCTATCAAGAACAAGTATGGAGATATCGGGTCCCCTTGTCTGATTCCTCGTGATGGTTTGAATTCCTGTAATTTTTTGCCATTGAACAAAACTGAAAAAGAGACTGTGCTGACCAGGCCCATAACAATCTCTACCCACCTTTGAGAAAAACCAAGCTTGAGCATAATGGCCCGAAGATAGGCCCATTCTACTCTGTCGTAAGCTTTCATCATATCTAGTTTGAGCGCACATGACTGATGTTTCTTGGCCTTGCCTCTCTTCATGAAGTGCAAGCACTCGTATGCCGCTATAATATTATCCGTGGTCAACCTTCTAGGGACAAAGGCAGACTGCTCCTCAAAAATAATGTCAGGTAACACTAACTTCAGACGGTTAGAGATCACCTTTGATGCTATCTTGTATAAGACATTGCACAAACTAATAGGGCGAAATTGTGTTAACAATGTTGGGTTTTTTACCTTTGGGATTAGGACCAGAACAATTTCATTGATGCTCTCCGCAGATTCTGTCCCCTCCACGATTTTGATAACTACCTTTGTCACATCGCTGCCACATAGATCCCAGTGACGCTGAAAGAAATGTGCCGGAAAGCCGTCAGGGCCAGGTGCCTTGATTGGGAACATCTGGAATAGAGTTCTTTTAACCTCTTCAGCATTGTACGGGGCGTTAAGGGCCTCGTTCATAGTTTGCGTCACTTTGGTGGGAACCGTGTCGAGGACTTGCTCCATGTTTAGCACACCCTCTGATGTGTAGAGGTTTTTATAAAAGGAAGTGGTCATTTCCTGCATCTCCTCCGTGTTAACTGTACTCTGGCCGTCCGGACGTTGCAACTGTTTTATTTGGTTCTTCCTCCTCCTCCCGCTTGCTCGTAAATGAAAAAAGTAAGTGTTCTTGTTCCCGTGCGTGAGCCACTCCAATCTCGCCTTTTGTCGCCATAGAATCTCTTTTATGTGGTAGAGTTCAACCAATCTGTCACATATCTTGGTTTCAGCGTGTGTTGGGCCGGCTCTGCTAGGAATCTGACGTAGCTCCTGTAGCTTTTTTTTTAGGGGAAAGCCAACTTTTATTACTCAAAATCCACAGAAAGTGGGATACAAACTTGGTCATGGGGCTGGCCAAGCCACACATGATGGCCTCTAGGAAGAGAAACAGCAAATCTTGCTAGTTTATGAGCTTCTACATTAACTAACCTATTTTCAAAAATGAAATTACAAGAAAAAGGTAATGCTCTTCTTGATCTCTGCAATTATAGCTCCATATGGACCCTGGTTCCCTCTATCAATATCATCGACCACTTGCCTGCAATCGGACGAGACCATAAATTGATGTAGATCAAGATCTTGAGCCAGTGCAAGTGCTTCCCTGCATGCGATTGCTTCGAGTGTTGCTGGGTCGCAAACACCTTGAATGACCAGTGCGGAGCTGCCTAGGAAGACTCCTTGGTTGCTTCGGCAGATTGCAGCTGCCGCCCCGCCTCTATTGCTACGAACTGCAGCATCAACATGGATCTTCGAATGATTAGCCGGCGGAGCGCATGGTCTTGCAGCTGCTTGCTGAACCCTTGTTACAATATTTGGAGCTGGTTTGGTCACCCGGATTTGGTCAAGATCGGCAATGAAGCGTTTTATAAACGCAGATGTTGCGTGGGGAGTTTGAAAGATCGCCTCGTGTATTGCCTTTCGTCTGGATGACCATATCGCCCAAAGCGTAACCGTTAGCAGGACAAACTTTTCATGTGTGAGTGTGTCGAGCAAATTGAAAAGCCAGCTCTTGGCTCTCATCTCTGTTGTCGCTGCCAGCGAGCAAGCAAGTTCATCATCTACCAGGGCCCACGTACACCTTGAAACTGTGCAATCCAGGAGGGAGTGGCGCCACGAATCTTATGCCCCGCATAGACCACAAGTGCTCGACGTTGACATATTCCGGTGCGCCCTCACATCCTCAGTTGGAAGAGAATGCTTGGCCAATCTCCATAAAAACATACGGACCTTTGACGGCACCTCAACTTTCCACAATGTCTTCCATGATCCTTCTTCCACAGCAGAGGTTGATGGTTCGGCTGATCCATATAGCCAAGCTTCTCTCCTCTGTTTGGTTCTAACTAACATGTTATAAGCAGACTTCACAGAAAATTGTCCTCGCCTCTCGTGCGACCAGCTCCAAAAGTCGGAGATGTTCATGGTGCATAAAGGTATACTTGATATCAGCTTTGCGTCAAAACTCAGAAACGTAGCATTAAGTTTGTGGATATCCCATGAGGCCGAGGTTGCATCCAACAATTCTGACCAATGCCGGGGGGTTTGCGGTGATACAGCCATATGGTTTCATCATTTCCTCTCTGAGCAACCAATTATCCTCCCATATATTCGTGTTTTCTCCATTGCCGATGCGTTTGATCAGGCCTAGCTTGAGCGTGTCACGTCCCTCGACTATCGCCCTCCAAATCTGGCTCGGGTGACTCCCAATAGTTGCATTCAAAATTGATGATTGAGGGTAATAGATACTTTTCAGCAACCGTGCACAAAGAGACTCCGGGTGTTGTAGTAGGCGCCATGCCTGTCTTGCTAACATTGCCAAGTTGAAAAGTTCGAAATCCTTGAATCCCAGGCCGCCCATGGCTTTTGGCTTCGTCATTTCCTCCCAAGAAACCCAATGGGGTTTGGGCTGCCCGTTTTTGCTGCCCCACCAAAACCTCCTTATTAGCTTGTTTAGATGCTCACACAAGCCTCTTGGTAGCTTGAAACAGGACATGGAGTAAACCGGGACAGCCTGTGCGACCGATTTAACCAGGACTACCTTCCCTGCAGTGGACAAAGATTTTTCAATCCATCCCTGAATTTTGCTCCAGAGTCTGCCCTTGAGGTATTTGAATGCCCCATTCTTCGAACTACCCACATCAGAAGGCATCCCAAGGTACTTGTCGTTTAGGGTTTCATTTGGGATGTGGAGAAGTCCTTTTATTTGGGTGCGCATACTATCAGGAACACCCTTGCTGAAGAAAATTGATGACTTTGCATAGTTTATTCTCTGACCTGACGCTTGACAATAGGTTTCCAGCACCTGGTTCACCTCGGTAGCTCCCATACCATTTGCCTTGAAGAACAGCAGGCTGTCATCAACGAATAAAAGATGGTTTACCGGAGGTGCCGTAGGCGCCACCTGTATCCCACTCAAGTTGGACAACTCACATTTTGATTTTAAAAGGCACGACAGGCCCTCTGCTGCTAGCAAGAACAAGTATGGGGATATCGGGTCCCCTTGGCGGATCCCTCTAGAAGGCTGAAATTTCTCAAGTTTCCTCCCATTAAACATAACTGAAAATTTGACAGAAGTGACCATGCTCATGACAATTTCGACCCAGTGCTCAGTGAAGCCCAATTTGAGCATGATAGCCCGAAGATAATCCCATTCAACTCTGTCATAAGCCTTCATCATGTCGAGCTTCAACGCACATGATTGATGCTTCTTTGCCCTGTTCCGCTTCATGAAATGCAAGCACTCGTAAGCGGTTATAATATTATCAGTAATCATTCTGCCCGGGACAAAAGCAGATTGCTCTTCGGAGATGATATCGGGTAGAATTTGCTTCAGCCTATTGGCGATGACCTTCGATGCAATCTTATATAAAACATTGCACAGACTGATTGGGCAGAACTGAGTTAGGAGGGTTGGGTTTTTTACCTTTGGAATTAAAACCAGGATTGTGTCATTAATGCATGCGGCTGACTCCGTTCCGGCCACGATCATAAGGACCACCTTAGTGACCTCATCCCCGCACAAACCCCAATGCCGCTGAAAAAAGTGTGCCGGGAATCCGTCCGGGCCAGGTGCCTTAATTGGGAACATCTGAAAAAGTTCCTGCTTGACCTCTTGCTGAGTATAAGGCGCATTGAGAACCTCGTTCATCTCCTGTGTTACTTTTGTCGGCACTGTATCCAGGACCTGATGCATATCTTGTACTCCTCCCGCTGTGTACAACTCCTTATAAAAATCCGTGGCCATTCCCTCCAACTCAAGGATGTTCTCCGTCAAACTCCCGTCAGGCCTTTGCAACGCCTTGATTTGATTTTTACGTCGCCGGCGACTGGCTCTTAGGTGGAAGAAGAAAGTGTTGTTATCACCATGAACGAGCCAGTCCAAACGCGCCCTCTGTCGCCACAACATTTCCTCACGGTGGAAAAGTTCGACCAAACGATCAGTAATCTTTGTTTCCTCGTGGGAAGGGCCGGATCTCCCTTGGGCAGTACGCATTTGTTCTAGAGCGATTTTTAAATCGCAAATCTCTCCTCGTACTGAACCGAACTGGGTGCGGTCCCACACCGACAAGTCTCCCGCCAGGTCTCCCAGCTTAGCGCTTAGAGCCTCGACAGATTCTGTCTCCTGCATGGACCATCGTTCTTGAACAGTGGTAAACAATGATTCATCCCGCTCCCACATCGTCTCGTACTTAAAGGCCCTTGGTCCAGTTCTGCATGCATGCATCTCACGTACTGTGAGGAAGATTGGGACATGATCCGAACTTGCTGCAGTTTTATGTGTTAACCTCGCATCTGGTAGGGCTAAAGTCCATTCCGGATTGACCAAGCACCGGTCCAATCTAACCCTTGTGTAGGATCCACCGGCAACCTTTTTTCAAAAGTCCAATCCGTTCCTGCATACCCTATGTCAGATGGATCCAGTTGTGGCCTGGTGATAACAACGTATGGGCCTAGACTCCCGTATGGCACCGTAAGGCTTCTACTAGCTTTTTATTTTAAGAGAAGGCCAAAGCCCACACACAACACCGTGCGTGAACCGACAGCGAAACAATTTTTAGTCCCACATGGCTTAGCTTAATGTAAGTATCCCGATTCATAAGACCACCAGGCTGTTTAGGTGGCGTGCCTAAAAGAGAGCACATCCACCCCAACCTGTGCGGTCTGCACATCCAGCAACCCCAACTGGATATTGAAATTGAACTCCTGTAGCGTATGACATGTACGCCTGGTAAATACTTTTGAATTTTTTATTTCAAATAATCTCATGTTATTGTGTAGCCTCACAAATAATTCCTTATTTTATGTTTCATAAATTCGTACTTTCAATAGCCTCAAAAATTGTTTTTTATGATTGACATGCACACCGGATATATAATCCCTTTTATTTCATTTGATGTAATTTCTATTTCTATATTCTAATTTAAAGTAAACTCAAACATTATACTATAGCCTGGTAAATAATTTATTTTCTTATATTTCGTAAATTCATATTTTAAATAGCTCAAATTGTTTTGTATGACTGGCATGCACGCCTGGTAAGTAATTACTTTTATGTCGTATGCCTGGTAAATAATCCTTTTATTTCATTTCTTGTAATTTGTATTTTTATGACCAGCCAGGCAGCCAACAAGTTTGTATGTTGCAACGAGAGAACCCCGTGGATTCGCCTCCCCTTTGCCTGCCGCTCTGGCGGTCGATGGTGGGGTGGGGAATACTCACTGGTGGAAAAAAGGCCTTTGGTCGCGGTTCGCAACTGCCATTAGTCGCGGTTGCGCAACCGCGACCAAATAAGCGCGACTAAAGCCCCCCACCTTTAGTCGCGGCTGCTTAAGAACCGCGACTAACGGCCCGTCCACGTGGGCGCCAGCGGCCGTCGGGGCGGAGGACCTTTAGTCGCGGTTCTTCTGGCCAACCGCGACTAAAGGCCGCCACAGGTTTAGGGTTTTAGCCCCCCTAAACCTGTTTTCTGTTTAATTTGTATTGTTTTATTTCTTTTGTGCTTTATTTTAATTTTGAAGGAGTTTCATATATTCTACGGTACTACATACATGCATATGAATGTACAATTTCAAATAAATTTGAAATTAGAACCAAAAAGAATTCAAGAGGAATATACAATATATATTCAATATCATCGGATGACCATATACAATTTTGAACAAGTTTCCATACATGATTTAATCCATATAAAGTTCTACGTCCTCGTAATAGTGTTCTCCTTTAGGATGGAGGACTTCCCTGCTGAACCATCCAGCTAGTTCCTCTTGAAGTGGTCGGAAGCGAGCTTACGGACTAAGCATCATCCGGAGGCTATTCCTCCGAGCATTGGTATCACTCGGAACCCGCTCAGAGGTGTATCTCCGGATCCTCTCACTGAACATAGTATCCACATAGATTGGTCTCCGGTGGCTGAATATCCCCAGCATTCTTAGGCTTTAACATTTTGAATTCTAGCTCTTTTTGAATTCACCGACCTTTGTATCTACGAACCGTCTCCAAACCCTACGAGGCAAAAGAAAATTAAATGAACAAGAGAGTTATTAGTTACTTGATATTAGGAAATGAACGAAATAGGCGATCGATATAGAGCGCAAATGAATGAAAATAATTACTTCTGCAGCATTCTTCTCATGTCGCCCAAAGCTTTGGATCCATATTCAGAGAGTCGTGGACGAGACATTACGAGGTGTTAACTTTAATTACTAGCAGAATCCGGTGGAACCTGCGGACCACGATACATGCACAAGATCGTCATGCATAACTCATCGATTAGCCGCCACATACCATGCATGGAGTAAACAAAAGAGAATGTGCTCAAGACAGAAACACTCACCCAAAATGGTAAGGAAATAGAATATCACTTTTGAGTTCCTGCTTTGTAAGAAACTGCCACAGGTCTGCCTCCACGTCGGCGGGGTGACGCTCCAACACATGTCCATTAACGATGTGTGGGTCAATGAACCCAACATCATGGATGTTCCTTACTCTGCATTCCTTAATCTTCATTCTGCATGTATAATAGCGGACACAACAATATAGTTAGGACATATATATAGTGCAGGCAATATGAACGAGATGGGGTAGAAATTAATAAATCACTTACGTAACGTAGCAACCGATGATAGATTTGTCGAGCTCATGCAGATTGAAAAACTGGAACAATTCACTCGGTGCAATTTGTACATAGTAATGTTTGAAGTGATGCTCATGTCTAACTTCCGCATAAATATATTCTTTGGCGTTTTATTTTTATGTAACCCTTGTACCAATTCAGCAGACCTTTCATTTGGTCAGGTAGATCATTTTCTGCGCAGGCTCGGCGAGAGGCCCATTCTTGACATATGTAATTACTACCTCCTTCACTGGCGCCTCATCAAGGCCTAACAGTTCCACGAAGAGTAATACCTAAGTTGGCCGCTTGTTCTCGCTTTTCGTTACGAGTCAATCCCTGTGTTGCCGCAGCTTGTATGATCTCGGGGTCATCCGGACAGAAGGCTTGCACTATAAGCGGGGCAATCGATTGTTTACTTTGTTCCCCGAGCTGGGCAACTTGTTTCCCGCTTTTTTTACTTTCGGCCTGGAAACTTGATAAACTTCTTTTGCCATAGAATGAAATGGCGCTTGACATCTCCAAGTCTTTTATCCCCTTCAGGTGTAGCAATGTCAATCTCCAGGTCCTCAAACCCTTGGACTATGTCCTCCACCGTGACACGAGCATAGCCATCTTGAATGGGGTTGTTGTGGTGGAGTGCTCCGTAAACATGGTAAAGCACTGCCGATGGCTACCTTCATGGACATGTTCCCGATAGGATAATACAGATGACATTCTTTCATCTCCTTTATATCGTCCACGGGTAGCGAGGAGGCTCCGGTGCAGTAATTTCGACCACCGGAGGCTCCGGTGCAGTAATTTCGACCACCAGAGGCTCCGGTGCAGTAATTTCGATCGTCGGTGCATCTGCACCAGCGGTGGGGCCTCCGTGGAAGCCACGCTGCTTCTCCGCTGCTGGCTTCCGAGATCCGCTGGATGATCTTCATGCTGCACCCGAGCTGCATCTCTTTCGCTACTAGTACACTCATGGTTTTCTTCATCACATCCATTTCCGATGCCAACCGCGCCACAACATCTGCTTCGATCCATCTTTCTCTTCTACGGCTTCAGTAACCGTCGGGTCATCGCTCGGGGAACCCTATTTTCCACGGAATGTGCCCCATGCCTCGTGCGTCCTCCGTGTTCAGGATTCCCGAGGGCTTTTGTCGGTAGCGTCGTTCTCTCTGTTGAACTTGATCTTCCCTGTTGAGCATCCTTCATTGCGTCAATAAGGGCTTGGGTGGGTTTAATTAATTTGCCCGGTAAACACACTCCCCTGTCTCCGGGTTCAGCGTTCCCCATGCCCGTACCACCAGCTTTTGGCCCTTGGGTCCCATCCCTCCGTGCACTGGACGGATTCCTCGCGCCCTCATCTCGTTCTCCATCTTCTCCAACCTAGGCACCAAAATGCGATACCCTCCTGGCCCCATAACATGATTGTACTCCTTCTTAGCCGCATTTTCCTTATTTTTTTCGATATTTCAATGAACTGCTCCGATTTCTTTTGCTTCACAAATTCTGGCCAATCATGTTTCAGTTTCTCATATTGTCCTTTGAAATCCAGAGTCTTGTTCTGCTTGACAAAGTCACGGGCTAGATTTTGCTTGAATTTCCGGAATGCGTCGGCCATCTTATGAAGAGCGAACTGTTTGACTAGCCTCCTCCTCTCCTTGTTTTCCTCAATCTTGTTACCCTCCTCATCGAATTTGTTGTATTCCGGAGGTAGAACGAAATGTTCCATAAGCTTCCTGAAGCAATCTTTGTTTGTTCTCTATTCGCCAATAGTGACTCCTTCAATTCGGTCCTTCTTTGGCTCATTCCACTACTGGACGGTGATCGAGACGTTGTCTCTTACAATGGCTCCGCATTTGCTGACAAACTTGGTGGCGTTCTTGCGGGGCTCCAGGTGACCTGCCGGTTGCACCGTCGACAACCTCGATGGTGCATGTTTCTCCTTGTTTCATCGTCTTGGTTGCGCCCACGCTTTGACGACGTACTCGATTGTTTCGACGATCCGCCGAGGGCTAAAATAAGAAAGAGAGTTGCGCTGCGTTAGTACACACATATTTATTCAAGTCGGTTAGTTTGTATCACCAGAGGCTCAATGTATATATATACCTCGGCGCGGAGGTGGTTGCTACTTCCATTTGAAGATAAATGCGTTTATCGACGCTTTCTTGACATCATCTTCTTGTGGCGCCCTTCATCTTCACCGTCAAGGTTCAGATAAGAAGAGATATCATCTTCTTCTTCTCCGGTCGGCACATATTGAATATCGCCGTTTATGATGCCGAACATATGTGCTTCACCGTCCGGATCATAGTTGTCCATAATCGGGTCAGCTCTATCGTCCGCCATTATGTCAGTCCTGAAAACATGTAGTAAAAACAAATTAATTAAGTGAAGAAGGGGCGGTGGCGGTGGCGGTGGCGAAAGGGCGGTGGCAAAAGGAGGGCGAGGAAGGGGTGGGAGAGGGTGTCGCGGTAGAGCGCGAGGCAGGTGCTCCGTGGTCGAACTTAGGGGTCGCCGGCAGTCTCGGGGTCTACGGAAAGAAGTAACGGAGGAACACAATAAATAACAGAGCAATCAAAGCATCACAAAGCGTAACCTGGCAATACGCGGTGCTAGGTGTGCCCTAACTTAACGGCAGAGGGTCGTCGGCGAAAGGAAACATCCGGAAAGTATCCCGGTGATTCACGCTTTTGGACAGATGAACTGGAGGGAAAGTTACGTGTTTGCTATGCTAGGGATGTGTGGCGGACGAGCAGGCTGCGTATCCGGATCCGCCTCATCGTTATGAGCAACTTTCATGTACAAAGTATTTTCATCCGAGTTACGGATTATTTTATATTAATTTTTAAAGTTTTATATCATTTTTAGAATTAACAGAATTAATTAAATTGTCTGTTAACTAATTAACCAAGTTAATTAGATTAATTAACAGATTAGTTATATTAGTTATTTAATTAGGTTTACTAAACACAATTAATTAAGTTAATTAATTTAATTAACTGATTAATTAATTAATATATTTATTTATTTATTTTCTAAATTCTCTTCTCTCCTTTTTTTAAATCGTTTATGGGTCGTGGGCCCCAGCTGTCATTGGGCCAGGGGCCTTAACGGGCGCCGGCGCTAGCGGCAGCGGGTGTGGTGCCCATGCCCGAGGCCGTAGGCCTGCCCGGGCGAGGGGGAGCTGGCACGAGCTCCGGCCAAGGGTCGCGATGGCGCCCGGCCGAACAGGCAGCAGGCGGAGGAAGTGGCCGGTCCGTGAGCGCGCAAGAATCGACGCAGGGAGTTGACGCGACGCCGCCATGCAGAGGCGGGCGCGGGCGACGGGACGGGCGGGCGAAGGCTCGGAGGGGGGCCGGGAGACGGCCGGACGGGGCCCGATGGGGAGCTCACTAAGGAGAGGGCGGCGATGCCGGGAGGACCGGCGAAGGAGAGGCGGGACGGGCAGTCCGCGCGACGAAGCGGCGAGGGCGACGGCGGGCGCGCCGAGGGCGAGGGCGACGGCGGCGGCGTCGAGGGCGAGGGCGACGAAGCGGCGCCGAGGGCGAGGGCGACAAAGCGAGAATCGGAGAAGACGAGAATCGAATCCCGCCTCAGATGAGTAGCCCCCCCTTTAGTCGCGGTTGGCGGCGAGACCCGCGATTAAAGGTACCCTTTAGTCGCGGTCGCCTGCCCAACCGCGACTAAAGGGTTTTTGGCGAGTTTTTATGCGTTCCGCGCCCCCTTTAGTCGCAGCTTGGCGGCGAGACCCGCGACTAAAGGTACCCTTTAGTCGCTGGTCGCCTGCCCAACCGCGACTAAAGGCCTTGTGCTGCCCACGCCCAAAAGTTTAGTCCCACCTCGCTAGTTGAGAGAGCTCGAGGTGGTTTATAAGCGCCATGCGCCACCCTCTCGAGCTCCTCTCAACTGCAGGCTTCGGGCCTAATCTGTCACTAGCTATGTGCCTGTGGGCCTACTTGGCCTCCTGCGGGCCTGAATCTCGGCCCATGTAGGGTTTCTAGTCGTATTCAGCCGTGGGGGTCCAGAGAGGGCGGCACTATTTTTTTCCAGTTTTTTGTTTTGTTTTCTGCATTATTATTTATTTTTTGTTGTTTTTGCTTTATTTTTTAATTCTTTTTGCTTTTAGTTTTAGAAAAATTATAAACTTTCTGTTAGTGCCATTAGTTTTCAAATTTGAAAACACTTTTTTTATTTTCTTTGTTGCTTTATTTATTTTATTTTGTTTCTACTTGCAACAAAATACTTATTGTTGCTATTTTAGTCGCGGGTCGCCTGCCCAACCGCGACTAAAGGCCGCCGCAGGTTTAGGGTTTTCCGCCATTTCTTCCCTGTCTTCCGCCTCTTTCTTCCGCCACTTTCTTCCCGCCTCCTGTCTTCCCGCTCCCATTTTTCCCGCCATTTCTCACTACATATATGTAGCCCGGCTTGGCCAGCATTATCACATCTCTACAATCTCTCATCACTCTCTCATGGCTTCCACCGCACCCACTCTAACCTACCAGCAGGTGGAGGAGCTTTGCCTCGAACTACCCTTGTCCACTGGCTACCGCGTCCCCACCGGCCGGAGCCTAAGCCAGCGGCGCGTGCCGTCCCTCCCGTCCCTCGTGGTATCATACCGGGCGGCCATCACGAACCACTACTACCTCGACCTCACGCCGGAGCAGCGGATGAATCTCACTGGCATCCCGATAAGCAGCATACTTGGGACGCCTTCTTCATCAATCGGCGTGAGAGGGCGCTCGCCAGGTATGAGGAGGACGGTCTGCCTCCTGGGAACTTCCACGAGGCCGGCCGTCGGCTATGGTGGTATGGCCGGACTCTGCAGAGCGTCATGGACTACATCACGGCCGGCGATATCCTCCGCGCTACCCTCGCTCGAGCCATTTAGCGCCGCCCGACGACAGCGACGACAAGAGCGACGACAAAGAAGCGGCATTTACGGCGGCGGCAACTTAGAAGGCGATTTACTACCAAGACAACGACGACGGCTATGAAGACTACGGTATGCATATTATACGCCTAGGCAGGAGTATGACTAAATCACTCCAAATTTCATGTATCATCAGTGGTATCTCGAATCATTCGAAAATGGACACCAAACACATCACAGGTAATATAATTCACATGATCCATTCAACAAAGTTTGGTACAATAAATTATTACACATCATTTTTCTTCCCTTCTGTCCCTGCTTGCTTACGATTGTGCCGTATCCATGGAGCATCCTCATCATTTAACTTAATGCTTGGGTCGGTGTTCACTTTGAAGGGCGGAATTTCAGCAAACATATTATAATCGCCTGACATGTCTGTCTTGTCCTCCACTCCCACGATGTTTCTTTTCCCTGAAAGAACAATGTGGCGCTTTGGATCATCGCATGATGTACTGATCGTTTTCTTATCTTTCCGTTTCCTCGGTTTGCTACTCATGTCCTTCACATAGAAAACCTGAGCGACATCTTTCGCTAGGACGAATGGTTCGTCAAGGTAACCAAGATTGTTGAAATCCACCATTGTCATTCCGTATTGCTGGTCCACCTTTACCCCACCTCCTGTTAGCTTGAACCATTTGCACCGAACAAAGGGACCTTAAAGGAGGGTCCATAGTCAAGTTCCCATATCTCCTCTATGTAACCATAATATGTGACCTCTTGCCCATTCTCGGTTGCTGCATCAAAGCGGACACCACTGTTTTGGTTGGTGCTCTTTTTATCTTGGGCGATCGTGTAAAATGTATTCCCATTTATCTCGTACCCTTGGAAAGTCGTTATAGTCGAAGATGGTGTCTTGGCCAACATGTACAGCTGATCTACAACATCATTGTCATTCATTAAATGTTTTCTCAACCAACTGCCGAAAGTCTCCATGTGGGCCTTCCTAATCCAGGATTCAGGCTTCCCGGGTTGTCAGAACGTAAAATATTCTTGTGTTTCTCAAAGTACGGAGCCACCAAGCTGGAATTGGTCAAGATGAAGGTGGTGTGCTTGATCAGAGAATGGCGATCCATACATATCGTTGATTTCATTCTGATCGTGCCTTTTCCACTTAGTCTTCCCTCGTGCCGCGATCGAGGAAGACCAATCGGCTTAAGGTCAGGAACAAAGTCAACACAAAACTCAATTACCTCCTCATTTTCATAGCCCTTGGCGATGCTTCCTTCTGGCCTAGCACGGTTACTTAACATATTTCTTTAATATTCCCATGAACCTCTCAAGGGGAACATATTGTGTAGAAATACAGACCGAGAACGAAAATCTCTTCGACTAGGTGAACCAGGAGGTGCGTCATAATATTGAAGAAGGATGGCGGGAACACCAACTCGAAACTGACAAGACATTGGATCACATCGTTACAGAACCGTGGTAGAACTTCCGGATTGATTACCTTCGAGAGATTGCATTGAGGAATGCACATAGCTTCACAATGGCTACTCGAACATTTTCCGGCAGGAGCCCCTCAAAGCAATCGGAAGCAATTGCGTCATAATCACGTGGCAGTCGTGAGACTTCAGGTTTTGGAACTTTTTCTCCGCCATGTTTATTATTCCCTTTATATTGGACGAGAATCCAGACGGGACCTTCATACTGCTCGGGCATTCAAAAAGATGACCTTCTCTTCTTTGGTCGAGCGTAGCTCACGACCTTGAAACCATTCCGGATGCCGGTCATCGTGGTCTTTCAAACGTTGCTGGTCCTGCCGTGCTTCCTTTGTATCATTTGTCTTCCCATACACGCCCAAGAAGCTTAGGAGGTTCACGCAAATATTCTTCGTAACGTGCATCACGCCGATTGCAGAGCGGACATCTAGGACTTTCCAATATTCTAGCTCCCGAATATAGATTTCTTCTTCCACATGGCTGCGTGCCGTCGGCTCCCTTCGAACTGATTGTCCGCCAGACCCTTTCCAAAGATGACTTTCAAATCCTTGACCATATCAAATACCACAGCACCGGTCGTTCCGCAGCTTCGCCGGTGATCTGCCTTGCCGTTGTAATGCTTGCCTTTCTTTCTTCTTGGATGAATTTTCGGAAGAAATCGACGATGCCCAAGGTACACGTTCTTCTTACAATTTGGCAAATGTACACTTTCAGTCTCATGTAAGCAGTGCGTGCATGCATTGTATCCCTTATTTGACAGTTCCGAAAGGTTACTAAGAGCAGGCCAATCGTTGATGGTTACGAAAAGCAACGCTCGTAGGTCAAATTCCTCTTGTTTGTGCTCATCCCACACACGGACACCACCCCACAGCTGTAAAAGTTCATCAACTAATGGCCTTAGGTACACATCGATGTCGTTGCCGGGTTGCTTCGGACCTTGGATGAGCACCGGCATCATAATGAACTTCCGCTTCATGCACAACCAAGGAGGAAGGTTGTAGATGCATAGAGTCACGGGCCAGGTGCTATGGCTGGAGCTCTGCCGCCAAAAGGATTCATGCCATCCGTGCTTAGAGCAAATCTTATGTTCCTTGCGTCGGCTGCAAAATCTTTGAACCATCTGTCGATCTTTCTCCATTGCGTTCCATCTGCGGTGTGTCTCAACTCCCGTCCGACTTACGGTCCTCTTTGTGCCATCGCAACAACTTGGCATGCTCTTTGTTCCTGAGCAGACGTTTCAACCGTGGTATTATAGGAGCATACCACATCACCTTGGCGGAACCCTCTTCCGGTTTCGCCCTCAACATCGTCACCGTGGTCATCGCCTCTAATCTTATAACGCAATGCAAAGGTGCATACCGGGCATTCATTCAAATTCTCGTATTCACGCGGTAGAGGATGCGATCGTTGATGCATGCATGTATCTTCGTAACCTCTAAACCTAGAGGGCGTACAACCTTCTTTGCTTCAGTGCGTCTGGCGGGCAACTCGTTATCCTTTGGAAACATATTCTTCAACATTTTCAGCAAGTTTTCAAATGCCGAGTCAGCTACACCTGCCTCTGCCTTCCATTTCAGCAAATCCAGCAGCAGCCCAGCTTTTTCAGACCATCATCGCATCCGGGTACAGCGCCTTTCTGGATCCTCTAACATGCGATCCAAATTCTCCTCTCCTTTTCAGTTTCGCGGCGTCTCCGTGCATCAGCAATGGTCCGACCAAGATCATCAACGGATCATCACGTGCCTCTTCTTCACCTTCCCTTCACCTTCAGCATCCTCCATGAAAGTATCACCGAAATGAGCAAGATAGCTTTCATCGATGAAATCATCCCCTTCTTCATCTTCTTCCATTATAACCCCTCTTTCTCCATGCTTGGTCCAACAATTATAGCTTGGCATGAAACCCTTCTGAAGCTGATGCATGTGAACAACTCTTGAGGAAGATTAACCCTTCTCATTCTTACAGATAACACATGGACAGATAACAAAACCACCCCGCTTGTTCGCATTAGCCACTACGAGGAAATCTTTCAAACCCGTAGTGAACTCGCCGGAGAGTCGGTTACCGTACATCCATTGCCGATTCATCTGCATTATTATAATATAAAATATATAATTAACCATCATGCATTTGTTAAACTAACTAGCTACAAACAATATAAATTAAACAATGAACTACACACATGCATATTGACACATCAAAGGTTCATCAAGTTGCTAACCATGATCAAGAGTGTGGCTCCAACACTTCATGTCATGTTTGTTTCATGCTCTTGGGGCATTTCATCAAACACCTTATGTGCATAAGAGGAACCAAAAGCAAACCTACACCCACTTGTGAAGAGAATGGCTCCAAATGGCTAAGTGTTGGCTGCTGGATGGGTATATATAGGGAGGGGCTTTAGTTGCGGTTGGCACAGCAAACCGTGACTAAAAGTGTTCGAGGCCTTTAGTCGCGGTTGTCCCGCCAACCGCGACTAAAAGCCCCTCACGTGCACCACCTGGCCACCGAGCGCCACAGGCCCAGGCCTTTGGTCGCGGTTCACCTCCGAATCATGACTAAAGGTCCCATTAGTCGCGGTTCCTACAGCTTCGCGACTTATGGGGCTGGACGGAAGCCTGTTTTTCCACCCGTGCTCATGCCTTCGCCCAGATTAATAGTTTAGGTTGGGGTTTTTGCCCTTGCAGGTGCGGCACTAGGGCAGATGGTGGTGCCTCTTCTTCGAGCTTGTCTTTCGGGCTCTATTCCTCCTCGAGTTAGTTTCTACGAACATACTCGACGGACATTTTATATGACTAACACACAACATTGGAATTCCCATGCTCAAATTTGAGAACTATTTGATTTTTTTGCTATTTTCGAAGCACTACCTGATTTTCCAGTCACTGAAAAAGAGCAAAATGCTCTTCGGTAAGAAAAAGCATGAAAACGAGTTCTGAAAGGGATGAAACTTTGCATGGTGTCTTCATCTCATCCATGTTGGGCGTGGTAAAAATTTGAGACCGTTACAGCAAAAATTTGATGCACCTCGTGTAAAAACTAAACGCTCTCCAACGAAGTATCATACTTTCGAACAGAAACCATCGCCTGCCACACACAACTCCATTTTTCTAACTCATTTAAAATTCAAGGTTTTTATATGACTAACACACATCACGGGAAGTCCCATGCTCAAATATAAGACTATTCCGGGATTAGGAAAATGTGATTTTTAAAGGATTTTTCAGGCATAAGATATATGTGGTGGGCAGCTTGTAACACCCACCACTTCAAACATTTGTAAACTTGAAAAGAATGTCATGGGTTTCCAAACTAGTGCAGTGCCGGGCAAATAGTATGCTCGCCACTAGTTTGTGATGTTCCAGTGGTAGACCCACAACAAGTGCACCCGCCACTGCTGTTTTTAGCTTGCAAGCAAATTTGGAAGAGTTTATAAGTTACGGGTTTTATATTTTGCTCACCACTACTATGAGGAGTGCAGTGGCGGGCGTTAATTTCTACACGTCACTGGAAATTTTCCAAAATAGCTTTGGCCGGTTTTTGTTGGCGCCTGCCACTAATTTGAGGCCAACTATAAGCCTTCTTCTAGTAGTGCTACCTCCTAGGGGCTTCACAGGTGAGAGTGCCCTCCGCGTTGTTCGTTTCGCGATGGTGTCCCGGAGGGGCTCTCGGAGGCTCTCCGCGTTGTTCGATATACCCATATGGCGCACACCCGGTCGACCCACCTCGGGGGTCCATGACAGGTGGATTGTGGGCGCGGCAGGAGCCACTGTCATGCGGCGGCTTCGCACGCGACGGGGTGGCCAGACTCACCTGTCAATGTCCTTGCCTGCACCAAGCTGGTTCAGTCACGGCAGGCGTGGTTTTGATCACACCCACGTGCAACATTTTGCATGTTGTCCCGGGGGCGACGAGCCAGGCAAACCCGCCAGTCGGCGTCTTCTCCCCATGCTTGGCTGGTTTGATTGCAACATGCGGGTCATGCGTCGCTCCATTTGGTTTGATTGCATATTTTCAAAATGTCGCTTAAGGACATTGAAAAGTCAAAAAAATATGTAATGGGACACATTTTGGCCACCAAATATATGCGGTCTAGTTCCTAAACAATATAGTTGATAATTATCATGATACATGTGTTTACATTAGGCTCCAAATCCATGTGATATAGCAACTGCTGATACAGTAACTCTATTAGAGTTGCCATTATAGCAACAAATTTGGATGGATTTGATTTTTCTCTCCAAAAGGAATGCCTGGGAGAAAAATTCTAAGGACTCTATTTATGCAAATCGAACAATCTAAGTAGATTTTTCTTCTTCTAAAGAATCAAATCCTCTTTCAACCTTATAATATTCCTTTGAATCAAAGAAGCCCTTCTTTCTTTTACCCGAGAAAATTATCTTACAGCTCGCCAGTTGATAGTCCACATGGTAAAACTCATAAAAGGGAAAGACAATATCTAAGTTTGACATGTGAAACCTTCCAATGAGATGTGTTGCACCCATAGACGACTAAAGTTGTTTCTTGGCACTGTGTTAAAAAACAACTTCATTCGCGTATGGTTGCAAAACAATTCAATACAATATACAAGTGGCTTTGCATGTCTTTAAGTTTGACTGCAAGTAATTCACAACCATTCGCTATCACAATGGTGCTAACTGATTTATGAAACCATGGAATTTTCTGTGGATCGTCCTTCTTCTCTTATGCTGAGAAAATGTGGACATGTGTTGTAGAAAAAATAAAAAACAAAGAACAAGTGGTGAAGAAATGAAAAAAAAAAGAAACTTAAGCAACACCACTCAAAGAAAGAAAAATGGAAAACCCAAAAAAACCGTGAAAACCCATGAGAAAACAAAGAAAAACAAAACAAAACTAAAGAAAAAAGAATGAAAAGAAAAACTCAATGAAAACCGAGTAAAGAAACAAAGAAAACAAAATAAATCATAGAAAAAAGAAAGAAAAAACCCAATGCAAAGAGAGAAAGGAAAGGAAACACCCAATGAAAAAAGCAAAGAAAAACAGAAAACCCAAAGAAAACCAGTCAGAAAACAAAGAACACGGAAAAAACAAAAGAAAACGAAAAACAAAAATACAAAGAAAAAAATAGCGACCGAGCGAACAAGACAGGGACAAACGTGGTAGATGGGCTGGCCCCTACTTGCCGATCCTTTAGGCGAGACGAGAGCCATACTCCGTATAAGCAAGATATAGCTCTCACGCCTCAAATAAAAAAGCAAGATATAGCTCTCACAGCAATTTTGATAATCTATCTGTGTCAGCGGGGCGCGACTATGTCCCGCCTTCAGCGAGAGGGGCAGGAACCCTCACTGAAGGGAGATCGACTGGGCCAGCCTAGAATCACGGGATGGAATAGCCTCTTTTTTCTTTTTTTTGTGTTTTATTTGTTTTTTGCATTAATTTTTCTTTTGTATATACTTTAAAATACTCTAAATATATATTTCAAAACACTATATTAAAATAATTCGAAAAATGTTGACCAAGCATTTTAAAAATGTTGAATGTGTATAGAGAAAACATTTTTCACGTATCTGAAAAATGTATAAGAAAATGTGTATAAATTTTTTGATCATGTATTTAAAAAACAATAAATCAAGCATTTGAATTTTTTTGAACAAGTATTGGAAAAATGTTGATCAACCATTTGAAATTTTTTAAGTGTGTATAGAAAAAATGTTGATCATGTATTAAAAAATGATAATTTTTTTTTATCATGAGTATCAAAATATTAATCATTTGTATGAAAAAATGTTGATCAAGTAATTGAAAAATGTTAAATTTTTATAGAAAAAATGTTGACTATGTATTAAAAAATGATGAATTATTTTTATGATGTATAAAAATATGTTAACAAAGCATTTTGAAATAATGTTGAACAAGTCTTTGAAAAATGTTGATCAAGCATTTAAATTTTTTAAATATCTATAGGAAAAATGTTGACCATGTATTTAAAAAATGATGAATTATTTATTTATTTATATAAAAAAATTAATCAAACATTTTAAAAATGCTGAACAAGTATTTGAAAATCTTGATCAAGCATTTGAACAATGTAAAATGTGTATAGAAAAAATGTTGAGCATGTATTAAAATATGGTAAATTTTTTTATCATGTATATAAAAAATGTAGATCAAGCCTTTGAAAAATTCTTGAATAAGTATTTAAAAAAATGTTAACCAAGCATTTGGAAAGTGTTAAGTGTCTATAGGAAAAATGTATAATTTTTATGGCGAAAATGTTAGACGGGTATTTGGAAAATGCTGTTGATATATACAAAAATATGTAGAATAATAACCAGAAGAACAAAGGAAACCGAAAATGGAAATAAAATAAACAAAAAATAGAGAAATGAAATGCAAAAAAGAATGAAAAAATGGAGAAGAAAAAAGATAAAAGTATCAAAATAAACGAAACAAAAAGCAATATAGAGGAAACCAAAGAAAACCGAGAGAAAATAAAAAATCTGTGAAAACTGAGAAAAGAAGATGAAAAGATAAGCCGACTCAAATGGCATAAATAATTCGCACCCCTGGTAAATACTAGGAATGGAACTTGGTCGTAGTGGCTAGCAGGGATTGATATCCGTGGCGGCCAGGGATCAATCCCTAGTTCTCCCTTTTACTCTTCTTACTTTAGCGTGCACAAACGGGCCAACCCAATTACCTCAGAGCCTTCAGCTAGACTTTCTATCGACTCGTTTAATGCTAGAAATAGACGCCGCGGTGTTAGCGACCTAAGTGGCTATTGGGCCTTGGGCTGGCATTAGGGGATGGGCCGAACTTCCATCCAGCCAGGACGACCTGATACGAGTGACACAGCCATCCGGGAATTAATGGACTACGGCTTCTTCTTCCTGGCTTCTCTCTTCAGTCTTCACGCTCAGGCTCTCCTCTCAGTCCCTTGTTCTTTCTGTTTGTATCCTATAAGTAGCTACCAATCCATGTAATCCCCTCTAGCTTTCTCTAGCTTGTTTTTTCTTTCAAAACTACAGAGATCTTGTAATCTCTATGCGATTGAGTGATCGGCGTATTGCGAACATAACAATCTGCATTTTATACACATACAAAATCCATACAATTCAAACAAGAAATTCCAATCTTGTCCTGTAGAAAGAAATCGTAACTCACCCTCAAAAGGAAAAAAGATTGTCACTTGCTCGCTCAACGCCGATGCTAGACGAATATACCACACACTAGATAGTGTTAGATGTGTATAGTTGCTTGTGTAAATCCCCATTGTATAAGGGGCTTTTCTGCTCTTTGTACTGGCCTTTGGCCCTCAGTAAAGTCAGTTGCTCATTTATCCAACATGGTATCAGACGCCAGGCTAGCCTCCTCCTTCTCCCGCACGCTGCAACTCCGTGCGCGTTGTACCTAGCCTGCCCCTTTTTCTGGCCGTCGTGGACTGTCTCCGGTCATCTCCCCTCCAGTCCCCGGCCCGGAATCGCCCCTTCGTTGCCTCCTCCGTCAGGCAGGAGCTGTCTTTGGCTCGTCCGGGCCTCCTTCCTGCTGCTGCCCTCGCCGCAGCTGTCCGGCTGCTGCCCCGTCGGGTCGCCTCTTCCTCTGATCTGCTCGGCCGCCGTCGTCCCGGCCCTCTTGCAGCGCTCTCGTCGCCCTTTTCCCGTCCGGCAGCCGGCTTCCAGTTCGGCTCCTTTTCAGTATGGCGGGGCTCGCTCGCCTCGTCTGGAAGCGGAGCTCGGCCCGGGCTGGCTTCGTCAGCGCGAGCCCGCGCTCCCTTGCCTGGCCGCAGGAGCGAGCGAGCGCTCCTTTGCCCTCGATCCAGATCCAGTCTGCCTGTTCGTTGACCAAAAAAAACCCAGAGAAGCAGAAGAAAGACTCCCTCATGTCTTCTTCGGGCTATGTCCTCGTTCCTCGGTGCTCGGTGATCTTCGATGGCACCAACTATGCTGAGTTTGTGGGTTTCATGCACATCCATATGCGGGGCCTTCTGTTGTGGGGCGTTCTCTCTGGCGAGGTTCCCTGTCCGCCCTGCCCTGTTGCTCCGGTGGCCCCTGTTCTGCCGGTACCGCCGGTGCTTACTTCTGATGCTTCTCATGCTGATCGGGATGCAGCCAAGGCTCTGGATGATGCTGCAGTTGACACTTATGATCAGCAGGTATCCGCCTATTCTGATGCTCTTTTTGTCTACCGGGATGATCTATTTGCCTACACTCAGTGGTGCAATGATGATGCTCGAGCTGCTGCTGTCCTCACTGCAAGTGTCCTCCCTCAGTTTGCTTCGGAGTTCATGGGTCTCGGCACTGTTGCAGCAATATGGTCCTATCTTTGTCAGCGCTATCAGCCCTCTGGTGATGCTCTATATCTCTTTATGGTGCGTCAGGAGCATGCTCTTCAGTAGGGTGACTCGTCTGTTGATGAGTTCTACTCACAGTGCTCTGCCATCTGGCCTCAGCTTGACTCACTGAGGACATCTGTTTGTGGAACTTGTCGTTGCTGTCAAACTACTCGGTCTGAAGTGGAGTTTCAGAGGGTTCATGAGTTCTTATCTCGTCTCCGCTCTGAGTTTTAGCCCAGACGTGCTCACTTGCTTGCTCGTGGTCGGGTTCCTATCTCGGAGGTGCTTGCCGAGCTTCGAGCTGAGGAGACCCGCCTTCGTTCTGCCGGTCTGCTGGTGGTCCCGTCTGTGTTGGCTGCTCGGGCTCGGTGTCATCTGCTCGGCTCCCCGCTCCACCGCTCCTTCCCACACCTTCAGGGGGGTGGTCGTCCTGCTTATACTGAGATGGGCCGGTCGCGCCGTGACACCTTCTGTGGCTACTGCTCTCGGCCAGGTCATCCATAGCCTGATTGCCGTGAGAAGAAGTGAGACCAGAGGCGCTCCTCTTCTAGTGGGACTCATGGATCTTTCTCGACTTCGTCACTCACCGACCAGGACATTGTGAGGCTCAAGCGTCTCTTAGCTTCCTCAGGCTCTTCGTCGACCGGTTCCGCTGCTGTTGTGACTACATCCACTCCTGCACCACTGCAGGCATCTACACAGTCAGGTACATCTTCATGGGTTCTGGACTCTGGAGCCTCTTTTCATATGTCTCCTGATTCTTCTGTGTTCTCTTCCCTTCGCCCTCTTGATTCGCCCGTTAACGTTCTTACTGCCGATGTCACACGTCTTCCTGTTACTAGTTGTGGTCTTCTTTCCACTCCATCTTTTTCTGTTCCTAGTGTTTCACATGTTCCTCGCCTTACCATGAATCTTTTTTCCGCTGCCCAACTCTCTGATTCTGGTTGTCGTGTCATTCTTGATACCGAATCTTGCTCCATTCAGGATCGTCGCACCAAGACTTTGGTTGGTGCTGGCCCTGGCGCCGTGAGTCAGAGGGCCTTTGGGAGGTTGACTGGCTTTGTGTTCCATCCGCTGCCACCGCTTCTGCCAGCTCCCGTGCTCTTGCTGCTTCTTCGTCTGCGTCCTTCCAGTAGTGGCATCATCGTCTTGGTCACATATGTGGCTCTCGCTTGTCCTCTCTAGTTCGTCAGGGCCTCTTAGGTCTGTATCTGGAGATGTTTCCTTACTTTGTAATGGTTGCAGACTTGGCAAATAGACTCAGTTACCTTATCCTACTAGCGAATCTGTATCTCAACATCCTTTTGACTTAGTTCATTCTGATGTCTGGGCCCTGCTCCCTTTGATTCGAAAGGTGGTCATCGCTACTATGTTTTGTTTATTGATGATTTCTCTCGTTACACTTGGCTCTACTTCATGAAATCTCGTAGTGAGGTTCTCTCTATATACAAACGATTTGCTACCATGGTTCAAACCCAGTTTTCCACCCCCATTCGTACCTTTCGTGCTGACTCCGCTGGAGAGTATATCTCCCAGCTGTTGCGTGGTTTTCTAGCGGAACAGGGTACTCTTGCCCAGTTCTCATGTCCTGGTGCTCATGCTCAGAATAGTGTTGCCGAACGTAAGCATCGTCATCTGCTTGAGTCAGATCGTGCGCTGATGATTGCCGCCTCTCTTCCACCCCACTTTTGGGCTGAGGTTGTTTCTGTCTCCACCTATCTCATCAGCATTAAGCCATCGACTGCTCTGTAGGGTCGTATTCCTATGGAGTGTCTCACTGGTCGATCTCCTGACTACTCAGCTCTTCGTATGTTTGGATGCGTGTGATATGTCCTTCTTGCCCCGCGAGAATGCACCAAACTGACTGCTCAGTCGGTTGAGTGTATTTTCCTTGGCTACAGTGATGAGCACAAGGGCTATCGCTGTTGGGACCCTGTTGGTCGCCACTTGCGCAACTCGCGTGATGTGACCTTTGACGAGTCTCGCTCTTCCTACCCCCATCCTTCTTCCTCGAGCTTCTCTGGGGATGATATTTCTTTTCTTCTCCTTCCCGATACACCCTGCTATGTGCCTCATGTTTCACCTCCTCCTCCTGCACCTCTCCCTCCTTCTCATTCACCACCGACCCCATCTTCCCATTCCTCCTCCACCTCCCCACCATCATCTCTAGTCCGTCCCCCTCTATCACCGTTTCCTCTCCACTATACTCGCCGTCCTCGTACTGAGGATGCTTCCCCTGACGTGTCTGACGCGCCTTCCACATCTGGTGAACCTCTATTCACGCTTACCTCCATCCTCGGCCTCGCCCTCCGACTGATCGCTCCTCTCCTGATCGGTACGGTCTCTCTGTTCTTGTTGAGCCCACCTCCTATTAGACTGCCATGACTCAGCGTGAATGGCAGCTTGCGATGGCCGAAGAGCTTGCGGCTCTTGAGCGCTCTGGCACATGGGATCTGGTTTCTCTTCCTTCTGGTGTTCATCCCATCACCTGCAAGTGGCTCTACAAGGTCAAGACTCGCTCCGATGGTTCTCTTGAGCGTTACAAAGCTCGTCTTGTGGCTCGTGGTTTTTAGCAGGAGCAGGGACGCGATTATGATGAGACATTCGCTCCTGTGGCCCACATGACCACTGTCCGCACTCTCCTTGTTGTAGCCTTTGTTCTTCATTGGTCTATCTCTCAGTTACATGTCCAGAACGCTTTTCTCAATGGTGAGTTACGTGAGGAGGTTTATATGCATCCACCACCGGGTTACTATGCTCCTGATGGCATGGTCTGTAGGGTTGGTCGCTCTCTCTATGGTCTTAAACAGGCTCCTCGCGCCTGGTTTGAGCGCTTTGCCTCTGTGGTGACTGCCGCTGGTTTCTTTCCCAGTGATCATGATCCCGCGTTGTTTAGCCACATGTCTCCTCGTGGTCGAACTCTTCTCCTTCTCTATGTTGATGACATGATCATCACTCGTGACGACTCTGAGTACATTGCCTTTGTCAAGGCTCGTCTTCGAGACCAGTTCCTCATGACTGATCTTGGTCCTCTTTGATATTTTCGTGGGATTGAGATCTCCTCGACCTCTGATGGCTTCTACATCTTCAAGAAAAATATATTTAGGATCTTCTTGCTCGCGCTGCTCTCGGTGATGAGCGCACTGTTGTGACTCCTATGGAGCTCAACGTTCTCTTTGTGCTATCGTCACCTCGTTGGCAGCCTTGTCTATCTTGCTGTTACACGTCCTGACATATCCTATCATGTCCACATCCTGAGTCAGTTTGTTTCAGCCCCCGCCTCTGTCCACTATAGTCACCTCCTACGCGTTCTACGATATCTTCGTGGCACGATCTCTCAGCGTCTTTTCTTTCCCCGCTCCAGCTCTCGTGAGCTCTAGACCTACTTTGATGCTACCTGGGCTAGTGATCCCTCTGATCGACGCTCGCTGTCTGCTTACTACGTCTTTCTTGGTGGCTCTCTTATTGCCTGGAAGACAAAGAAACATACTGCAGTTTCTCGCTCGAGTACAGAGGCTGAGTTGCGAGCCATGGCTATCTTGACGGCTGAGGTGATCTAGTTACGGTGGTTACTTGAAGATTTTGGTGTGTCTGCTACTACCTCGATGATACGTCTCCGTCGTATCTATAATTTTTTATTGTTCCACACTAATATTCTTCAATTTTCATATACTTTTGGCAACTTTTTATACTATTTTTGGGACTAACATATTGATCCGATTGCCAGTGCAGTTCACATACTGTTGCATGTTTTTTGTTTCGTAGAAACCCAATATCAAACGGAGTCCAAACGGGATAAAAACAGACGGAGATTTTTTTTTTTGGAATATTTATGATTTTAGGGAAGTGAATTCAATGAGAAACGGTGTCCGGGGTGGCCACGAGACAGGGGGCGCGCCCTCCCCCCTGGGTGCGGCCTGGGCTCTCGTGGGCCACCCGTAAGGCGGTTGACGCTCTTCTTTTGGCGCAAGAAATCTAATTTTATGAGAAAGATCTGGACGAAAGATTCACCCCAATCGGAGTTACGGATCTCCGGATATTTATGAAACGGTGAAGGGGTAGAATCAGAAAACGCAAAAACAGAGAGATAGATCCAATCTCGGAGGGGCTCTCGCCCCTCCCACGCCATGGGAGCCAAGAACCAGAGGGGAAACCCTTCTCCCATCTAGGGAGAAGGTCAAGGAAGAAGAAGAAGAAGGGGGGCTCTCTCCCCTTGCTTCCGGTGGCGCCGGAGCGCTGCCGGGGGCCATCATCATCACCGCGATCTTCACCAACACTGCCGTCATCTTCACCAACATCTCCATCACCTTCCCCCCTCTATCTACAGCGGTCCACTCTCCCGCATCCTGCTGTACCCTCTACTTTAACATGGTGCTTTATGCTTCATATTATTATCCAATGATGTGTTGCCATCCTATGATGTCTGAGTAGATTTTCGTTGTCCTATCGGTGATTGATGAATTGCTATGATTGGTTTGAGTTGCATGTTTTATTATTGGTGTTGTCCTATTGTGCCCTCCGTGTCGCGCAAGCGTGAGGGATTCCCGCTGTAGGGTGTTGCAATGCGTTCATGATTCGCTTATAGTGGGTTGCGTGAGTGACTGAAACACAAACCCGAGTAAGTAGGTTGTTGCGTATGGGATAAAGAGGACTTGATACTTTAATGCTATGGTTGGGTTTTACCTTAATGATCTTTAGTAGTTGCGGATGCTTGCTAGAGTTCCAATCATAAGTGCATATGATCCAAGAAGAGAAAGTATGTTAGCTTATGCCTCTCCCTCAAATAGAATTGCAATAGTGATTACCGGTCTAGTAACATAGTCAATTGCTTAGGGACAATTTCACAACTCCTACCACCACTTTTCCACACTCGCTATATTTACTTTATTGCTTCTTTATCTAAACAGCCCCTACTTTTTATTTACGTGTTCTTTATTATCTTGCAAACCTATCCTATCTCACCTACAAAGTACTTCTAGTTTCATACTTGTTCTAGGTAAAGCGAACATCAAGCGTGCGTAGAGTCGTATCAGTGGCCGATAGGAATTGAGAGAGTATTTGTTCTACCTTTAGCTCCTCGTTGGGTTCGACACTCTTACTTATCGAAAGAGGCTACAACTATCTTGTATACTTGCGGGTTATCAAGACCTTTTTATGGCGCCGTTGCCGGGGAGTCATAGCGTGGGGTGAATATTCTCATGTGTGCTTGTTTGCTTTATCACTAAGTATTTTTTATTTGCTGTTCTTAGTTGTTTTCTATCTTTAGTTATGGGTAGGAAACACAAAATACCAAAAAATTTAGTTGTAGCTACTGCACCAATGGTTGAAGAACCACTCCAAATCTATCACACTATTGAAGCCTTTTACTTGGATCATCTTTGATCCCTTTGTGCTCGTGCTGAAAACCCAACTAGCTTAGTTGAGGGCAAATCTTTAGATGAGCATGCTTGTTATGTGCGACACCGTATATCTGAAAAAGGGAAACTATTATGGGATCAAATTCAACGATTGCAATGCTATGCTTGGACTTTATGTGAATTATATGATGTTACTTGTTGTTCTGAAAACTCTAAGAAACACCTTCCCTACCAATGCTTGTTTAGCAATAATGGAATCGTATCTTCATATGCTAAGGGTGTTTATAATTACTATGATGTTCAACAAATTGAAGAATTTGTTGCTTTTAAGGATGCTTTTGAAATTGCTTCTTTGATTGAAAAGTATGATGCTACTCTCTACAAATCTGAAAATTTTGCCATACTTGAATATTGCTATGATAATTATGCTTCTAATGCCCATGTTAAACTATATATTGAGGCCTACCCCGCTGTGCAAGAAGAGACTAATATTTTGCAGGAAGCTATGGAAGAAGAAATTGATGAAACTATGAGCTTATTGGATGAAAATTATGATGAGGAGAGCGAAGAACAAAAGGAGGAAGAGCGGATTAGCTACCCGTGCCCACCTTCTAATGAGAGTAACTCTTCAACTCATTCATTGTTTAATTCCCCTTCGTGCTTACCGAAGGATGATTGCTATGATCCCTTGAATTTGTTTGAAATATCCCTTCTTGATGATGCGTGCTATGCTTGTGGCCAATATTCCAATATGAATTATGCTTATGGAGATGAACTTGCTATAGTTCCTTATGTTAAACATGAAATTGTTGCTATTGCACCCATGCATGATAGTCCTATCATCTTATTGAATTCTCCCAACTACACTATATCGGAGAAGTTTGTGCTTATTAAGGATTATATTGATGGGTTGCATTTTACTACTACACATGATGATTTTGATAGATATAATATGCATGTACTTGCTGCTCCTACTTGCAATTATTATGAGAGAGGAACTACATCTCCGCCTCTTTATGTTTCCAACACGATGGAATTGCAAGAAACTGCTTATACTATGCATTGGCCTTTACTTGGTGTGCATGAATTGTTCTTTTATGACATGCCGATGCATAGGAAGAGAGTTAGACTTTGTTGTTGCATGATGTATGTTACTTTGTGCTCACTACTAAATTACAAGTCATTGTTAATTAAAATTGGCTTTGATATACCTTGGGATCCGGGTGGATCATTTACTTGAGCACTATATGCCTAGCTTAATGGCTTTAAAGAAAGCGCTGCCAGGGAGACAACCCGGAAGTTTTAGAGAGTCATTTATTTCTGTTGAGTCCTTTTATATAGTTTAAAAACAAAAAAATAAAGAGGGGAACCTAAAAACTTTTCAAAAAGGAAAGTGAAAGTGAGAAAGACAAGCATTGTTGAAGTGGGACAGCTCCTTGAACTTTGTTCATGCTCACAGAAACTTTGTGAATCTTTATTACATAAACTTTTCATCAAAAATAATTATCCCCTTGTACAATTCCATTGTATAAAAATAATGTGCCAAGGTTTGCCTTTAGGATGTTTACGATGCTTGTTTGTTTGTACGGGGCAGGACAGAAACTTTGGCTGTAGTGCACGATTTTACATTTTTACCTGGAACGTCAAATGGTTCTGATTCCTTTTTGCACTGTCTTGATATACAACTTGTTTGTTTTGTCCAATTTTGGTAGAATTTTTGGGGTACCAGAAGTATGGTGAATGTTCAGATTGCTACAGACTGTTCTGTTTTTGACAGATTCTGTTTTTGATGCATAGTTTGCTTTTTTGATGAATCTATCAATTTATATCAGTGGAATAAGCCATGGAAAAGTTATATTACAGTAGACACAATGCAAAAACAAAATATGAATTGGTTTGCAACAATACTTAGAGTGGTGATTTGCTTTATTATACTAACGGATCTTACCGAGTTTTCTGTTGAAGTTTTGTGTGGATGAAGTGTCTAAACGAGGAGGTTTCGATATGAGGAAAAGGAAGAGAGGCAACAGCTCAAGCTTGGGGATGCCCAAGGCACCCCAAGTAAATATTCAAGGAGACTCAAGCGTCTAAGCTTGGAGATGCCCCGGAAGGCATCCCCTCTTTCTTCAACAAGTATCGGTATGTTTTCGTATTCGTTTCATTTATGCATTATGTGCAAGTCTTGGAGCGTCTTTTGCATTTAGTTTTCACTTTTCTTTTATGCACCATGCTGGTATGAGATAGTCCTAGGTTGATTTATAGAATGCTCATTGCACTTCACTTAAATCTTTTGAGTGTGGCTTTATAGAATGCTTCATGCGCTTCACTTATATCATTTGAAGTTTGGATTGCCTGTTTCTCTCCACATAGAAAACTGCCATTTGTAGAATGCTCTTTTGCTTCACTTATAATTGTTAGAGCGTGGGCATATCTTTTGTAGAAATAATTAAACTCTCTTGCTTCACTTATATCAATTTAGAGAGATGACAGGAATTGGTCATTCACATGGTTAGTCATAAAATCCTACATAAACTTGTAGATCGCTGAATATGATATGTTTGATTCCTTGCAATAGTTTTGGGATATAAAGATGGTGATATTAGAGTCATGCTAGTGGGTGGTTGTGGATTGTAGAGACACTTGTGTTGAGGTTTGCAAGTCCCGTAGCATGCACGTATGGTAAACTGCTAGTGACAAATTTGAAGCATGGGGTGTTTCTTTGATTGTCTTCCTTATGAGTGGCAGTCGGGGACGAGCGGTGGTCTTTTCCTACCAATCTATCCCCCTAGGGGCATGCGTATTAGTACTTTGCTTCAAGGGCTAATAAACTTTTGCAATAAGTATATAAGTTCTTTATGATTAATGTGAGTCCATGGATTATACACACTTTTACCTTTCCATCATTGCTAGCCTCTCAAGTACCGTGCATTGCCCTTTCTCACCTTGAGAGTTGGTGCAAACTTCGCCGGTGCATCCAAACCCCGTGATACGATATGCTCTATCACACATAAGCCTCATTATATCTTCCTCGAAACAGCCACCATACCTACCTATCATGGCATTTCCATAGCCATTCCGAGATATATTGCCATGCAACATTCATCATCATCATATACATGACTTGAGCATTCATTGTCATATTGCTTTGCATGATCGTAAGATAGCTAGCATGATGTTTTCATGGTTTGTCCGTTTTTTGATGTCATTGCTACGCTAGATCATTGCACATCCCGGTACACCGCCGGAAGCATTCATATAGAGTCATATCTTTGTTCTAGTATCGAGTTGTAAGTAAATAAAAGTGTGATGATCATCGTTATAGAGCATTGCCCCATAAAAAAGGAAAAAGGAAAAAAAGGAAAGGCCAAAGAAGCCTAAATAAAAAAGGGGGGCAAAGAAGCCCACCCAAAAAGAAAAAAAAGAAAAAAAAGAAAAAGAAAAAGGGGCAATGTTACTATCCTTTTTCCACACTTGTGCTTCAAAGTAGCACCATGTTCTTCATATAGATTGTCTCCTATGTTGTCACTTTCATATACTAGTGGGAATTTTCATTATAGAACTTGGCTTGTATATTCCAACGATGGGCTTCCTCAAATGCCCTAGGTCTTCATGAGCAAGCAAGTTGGATGCACACCCACTTAGTTTCTAGTTTGAGCTTTCATACACTTATAGCTCTAGTGCATCTGTTGCATGGCAATCCCTACTCCTCGCATTGACATCAATTGATGGACATCTCCATAGCCCGTTGATTAGCCGCGTCGATGTGAGACTTTCTCTCTTTTTTGTCTTCTCCATATAAACCTCCACCATTATATTCTATTCCACCTATAGTGCTATATCCATGGCTTGCGCTCATGTATTGCGTGAGGGTTGAAAAAGCTGAAGCACGTTAAAAAGTATGAACCAATTACTCGGCTCGTCATCGGGGTTGTGCATGATGGGAGCATTTTGTGTGACGAAAATGAAGCACGGCCAAACTATATGATTTTGTAGGGATAAGCTTGCTTTGGCCTTGTTGTTTTGAAAAGACATGATTGTTTTATTGGTACGCTCGAAGTATTATCGTTTTTTATGTCAAATGATAGACTATTGCTTTGAATCACTCGTGTCTTAATATTCATGCCATGATTAGACATATGATCAAGATTATGCTAGGTAGCATTCCACATCAAAAATTATCTTTTTTATCATTTACCTACTCGAGGATGAGCAGGAATTAAGCTTGGGGATGCTGATACGTCTCCGTCGTATCTATAATTTTTATTGTTCCATGCCAATATTCTTCAACTTTCATATACTTTTGGCAACTTTTTATACTATTTTTGGGACTAACATATTGATCCAGTGCCCAGTGCCAGTTCCTGTCTGTTGCATGTTTTTTGTTTCGCAGAAACCCAATATCAAACGGAGTCCAAACGGGATAAAAACGGACAGAGATTTTTTTGGAATATTTATGATTTTTGGGAAGTAAAATCAACGCGAAACGGTGTCCGGGGTGGCCACGAGACAGGGGGGCGCGCCCTCCCCCCTGGGCGCGGCCTGGGCTCTCATGGGCCACCCATAAAGCGGTTGATGCTCTTCTTTTGGCGCAAGAAAGCTAATTTTATGAGAAAGATCTGGACGAAACATTCACCCCAATCGGAGTTACGGATCTCCGGATATTTAAGAAACGGTGAAGGGGTAGAATCAGAGAACGCAGAAACAGAGAGATAGATCCAATCTCGGAGGGGCTCTCGCCCCTCCCACGCCATGGGAGCCAAGGACCAGAGGGGAAACCCTTCTCCCATCTAGGGAGAAGGTCAAGGAAGAAGAAGAAGAAGGGGGGCTCTCTCCCCCTTGCTTTCGGTGGCGCCAGAGCGCTGCCGGGGGCCATCATCATCACCGCGATCTTCACCAACACCGCCTTCATCTTCACCAACATCTCCATCACCTTCCCCCCTCTATCTACAGCAGTCCACTCTCCCGCATCCCGCCGTACCCTCTACTTGAACATGGTGCTTTATGCTTCATATTTTTATCCAATGATGTGTTGCCATCCTATGATGTCTGAGTAGATTTTCGTTGACCTATCGGTGATTGATGAATTGCTATGATTTGTTTGAGTTGCATGTTTTATTATTGGTGATGTCCTATTGTGCCCTCCGTGTCGCGCAAGCGTGAGGGATTCCCGCTGTAGGGCGTTGCAATGCGTTCATGATTCGCTTATAGTGGGTTGCGTGAGTGACTGAAACACAAACCCGAGTAAGTAGGTTGTTGCATATGGGATAAAGAGGACTTGATACTTTAATGCTATGGTTGGGTTTTACCTTAATGATCTTTAGTAGTTGCGGATGCTTGCTAGAGTTCCAATCATAAGTGCATATGATCCAAGAAGAGAAAGTATGTTAGCTTATGCCTCTCCCTCAAATAGAATTGCAATAGTGATTACCGGTCTAGTAACATAGTCAATTGCTTAGGGACAATTTCACAACTCCTACCACCACTTTTCCACACTCGCTATATTTACTTTATTGCTTCTTTATCTAAACATCCCCTACTTTTTATTTACATGTTCTTTATTATCTTGCAAACCTATCCTATCACACCTACAAAGTACTTCTAGTTTCATACTTGTTCTAGGTAAAGCGAACATCAAGCGTGCGTAGAGTCGTATCAGTGGCCGATAGGAATTGAGAGAGTATTTGTTCTACCTTTAGCTCCTCGTTGGATTCGACACTCTTACTTATCGAAAGAGGCTACAACTATCCCGTATACTTGCGGGTTATCACTCGACTCCCCTCCTGTCTGACAGTACCGGTGCTATCAGCATTGCGCGTGACCCGGTGAAGCATGAGCTCACCAAGCACATTGGCGTGGATGCCCACTTTGTGTGTGCTGCTGTGCAGGATCAGACTCTCGCTCTTCACTATGTGCCCTCTGAGTTACAGTTGGCTGACTTCTTCAGGAAGACATAGACTCGAGCGCAGCATGGCTTTTTTGTCTCCAAACTCAGTGTTGTTGATCCACCATGAGTTTGAGGGGGTGTTAGATGTGTATAGTTACTTGTGTAAATCCCCATTGTACAAAGGGCTTTTCTGCTCTTTACCGCATCTGTATATGTACTGGCCTTTGGCCTCTCTTGTTCGTCAGGGCCTCTTAGGGTCTGTATCTGGAGATGTTTCCTTACTTTATAATGGTTGCAGACTTGGCAAACAGACTCAGTTACCTTATCCTATTAGTGAATCTGTATCTCAGCATCCTTTTGACTTAGTTCATTCTGATGTCTGGGCCTTGCTCCCTTTGATTCGAAAGGTGGTCATCGCTACTATGTTTTGTTTATTGATGATTTCTCTCGTTACACTCTACTTCATGAAATCTCATAGCGAGGTTCTCTCTATATACAAATGATTTGCTACCATGGTTCAAACCCAGTTTTCCATGCCCATTCGTACCTTTCGTGTTGACTCCGCTGGAGATTATATCTCCCAGCTGTTGTGTGGTTTTCTAGCAGAACAGGGTACTCTTGCCCAGTTCTCATGTCTTGGTGCTTATGCTTAGAATGGTGTTGCCGAACGTAAGCATCATCATCTGCTTGAGTCGGCTCGTGCGTTGATGATTGATGCCTCTCTTCCACCCCACTTTTGGGCTGAGGTTGTTTCTGCCTCCACCTATCTCATCAACATTCAGCCATCGACTGCTCTGCAGGGGGGTATTCCTATGGAGTGTCTCACTGGTCGATCTCCTGACTACTCAGCTCTCCGTATGTTTGGATGTGTGTGATATGTCCTTCATGCCCCGCGAGAACGCACAAGTGTGTTTTCCTTGGCTATAGTGATGAGCACAAGGGCTATCGCTGTTGGGACCCTGTTGGTCGCCGCTTGCGCATCTCGCGTGATGTGACCTTTGACGAGTCACGCTCTTACTACCCCCGTCCTTCTTCCCCGAGCTTCTCTGTGGATGATATTTCTTTTCTTCTCCTTCCAGATACACCCTGCTATGTGCCTCATGTTTCACCTCCTCCTCCTTCACCTCTCCCTCCTTCTCATTCACCACCGACCCCATCTTCCCATTCCTTCTCCACCTCTCCACCATCATCTCCAGTCCGTCCCCCTCCATCATTGTTTCCTCTCCACTATACTCACCGTCCTTGTACTGAGGATGCTTCCACTGACGTGTCTGATGCGCCTTCCACATCTGGTGAACCTCTGTTCACGCCTACCCCGGTTCACAACCTCCATGCTCGGCCTCGCCCTCCGCCTGATCGCTACTCTCCTGATCGGTACTATCTCTCTGTTCTTGCTGAGCCCACCTCCTATCAGACTGCCATGACTCAGCCTGAATGGCAGCTTGTGATGGCCGAAGAGCTTGCGGCTCTTGAGCGCTCTGGCACATGGGATCTGGTTTCTCTTCCTTCTGGTGTTCGTCCCATCACCTGCAAGTGTCTCTACAAGGTCAAGACTCGCTCCGATGGTTCTATTGAGCGTTACAAAGCTCGTCTTGTGGCTCGTGGTTTTCAGCAGGAGCAGGGACGCGATTATGATGAGACATTCGCTCCTGTGGCCCACATGGCCACTGTCCGCACTCTCCTTGTTGTAGCCTTTGTTCTTCATTGGTCTATCTCTCAGTTACATGTCCAGAACGCTTTTCTCAATGGCGAGTTACGTGAGGAGGTTTATATGCATCCACCACCGGGTTACTATGCTCCTGATGGCATGGTCTGTAGGGTTTGTCGCTCTCTCTATGGTCTTAAACAGGCTCCTCGCGCCTGGTTTGAGCGCTTTGCCTCTGTGGTGACTGCTGCTGGTTCTTGCCCATTGATCATGATCCCGCGTTGTTTATCCACACGTCTCCTCGTGGTCGGACTCTTCTCCTTCTCTATGTTTATGACATGATCATCACTGGTGACGACTCTGAGTACATTGCCTTTGTCAAGGCTCGTCTTCGAGACCAGTTCATCATGACTGATCTTGGTCCTCTTTGATATTTTCATGGGATTGAGATCTCCTCGACCTTTGATGGCTTCTACATCTCCCAAGAAAAATATATTCAGGATCTTCTTGCTTGCGCTGCTCTCGGTGATGAGCGCACTGTTGTGACTCCTATGGAGCTCAACGTTCAGCTTCCTGCTTCTGATGGTGACCCTCTTCCTAATCCCACTCGCTATCGTCACCTCGTTGGCAGCCTTGTCTATCTTGCTGTTACATGTCCTGACATCTCCTATCCTGTCCACATCCTGAGTCAGTGTGTTTCAACCCCCGCCTCTGTCCACTATAGTCACCTCCTCCGCGTTCTACGATATCTTCGTGGCACGATCTCTCGGCGTCTTTTCTTTCCCCGCTCTAGCTCTCTTGAGCTCCAGACCTACTCTGATGCTACCTGGGCTAGTGATCCCTCTGATCGACGCTCGCTGTCTGCTTACTATGTCTTTCTTGGTGGCTCTCTTATTGCCTAGAAGACAAAGAAACAAACTGCAGTTTCTTCCTCGAGTACAGAGGCTGAGTTGCGAGCCATGGCTATGTTGACGGCTGAGGTGATCTGGTTACGGTGGTTACTTGAAGATTTTGGTGTGTCTGCTACTACCTCGACTCCCCTCCTGTCTGACAGTACCGGTGCTATCAACATTGTGCGTGACCCGGTGAAGCATGAGCTCACCAAGCACATCGGCGTGGATGCCCACTTTGTGCGTGCTGCTGTGCAAGATAAGACTCTCGCTCTTCACTATGTGCCCTCTGAGTTACAGTTGGCTGACTTCTTCACAGAGACACAGGCTCGAGCGCAGCATCTTTTTTCTCTCCAAACTCGGTGTTGTTGATCCACCATGAATTTGAGGGGTGTTAGATGTGTATAGTTACTTGTGTAAACCCCCATTGTATAAAGGGCTTTTCTGCTCTTTACCGCATCTGTATATGTATTGGCCTTTGGTCTCTCTAGTTCGTCAGGGCCTCTTAGGATCTGTATCTGGAGATGTTTCCTCAATTTGTAATGGTTGCAGACTTGGCAAACAGACTCAGTTACCTTATCCTACTAGCGAATCTGTATCTGAGCATCCTTTTGACTTAGTTCATTCTGATGTCTGGGCCCTGCTCCCTTTGATTCGAAAGGTGGTCATCGCTACTATGTTTTTTTTATTGATGATTTCTCTCGTTACACTTGGCTCTACTTCATGAAATCTCGTAGCAAGGTTCTCTCTATATACAAATGATTTTCTACCATGGTTCAAACCCAGTTTTCCACGCCCATTCGTACCTTTCGTGCTGACTCCGCTGGAGAGTATATCTCTCAGCTGTTGCGTGGTTTTCTAGCGGAACAAGGTACTCTTGCCCAGTTCTCATGTCCTTGTGCTCATACTCAAAATGGTGTTGCCGAACGTAGGCATCGTCATCTGCTTGAGTCGGCTCGTGCGCTGATGATTGCCGCCTCTCTTCCACCCCACTTTTGGGTTGAGGCTGTTTCTGCCTCCACCTATCTCATCAACATTCAGCCATCGACTGCTCTGCAGGGTGGTATTCCTATGGAGTGTCTCACTGGTCAATCCTGACTACTCAGATCTTCGTATGTTTGGATGTGTGTGATATGTCCTTCTTTCCCCGCGAGAATGCACCAAACTGACTGCTTAGTCGGTTGAGTGTGTTTTCCTTGGCTACAGTGATGAGCACAAGGGCTATCGCTGTTAGGACCCTATTGGTCGCCGCTTGCGCATCTCGCGTGATGTGACCTTTGACGAGTCTCGCTCTTACTACCCCCGTCCTTCTTCCTCGAGCTTCTCTATGGATGATATTTCTTTTCTTCTCCTTCCCGATACACCCTGCTATGTGCCTCATGTTTCACCTCCTCCTCCTGCACCTCTCCCTCCTTCTCATTCACCACCGACCCCATCTTCCCACTCCTCCTCCACCTCTCTACCATCATCTCCATTCCGTCCCCCTCTATCACCGTTTCCTCTCCACTATACTCGCCGTCCTCGTACTGAGGATGCTTCCTCTGACGTGTCTGACGCGCCTTCCACATCTGGTGAACCTCTGTTCACGCCTACCCCGGTTCACAACCTCCGTGCTCGGCCTCGCCCTCCACCTGATTTCTACTCTCCTGATCGATACGATCTCTTTGTTCTTGCGGAGCCCACCTCCTATCTGACTGCCATGACTCAGCCTAAATGGCAGCTTGCGATGGCCGAAGAGCTTGCGGCTCTTGAGCGCTCTGGCACATGGGATCTGGTTTCTCTTCCTTCTGGTGTTCGTCCCATCACCTGCAAGTGGCTCTACAAGGTCAAGACTCGCTCCGATGGTTCTCTTGAGCGTTACAAATCTCGTCTTGTGGCTCATGGTTTTCAGCAGGAGCAGGGACGCGATTATGATGAGACATTCGCTCATGTGGTCCACATGACCATTGTCCGCACTCTCCTTGTTGTAGCCTCTGTTCATCATTGGTATATCTCTCAACTTGATGTCCAGAACCCTTTTCTCAATGGCGAGTTGCGTGAGGAGGTTTATATGCATCCACCACCGGGTTACTATGCTCCTGATGGCATGGTCTGTATGGTTCGTCGCTCTCTCTATGGTCTTAAACAGGCTCCTCGCGCCTGGTTTGAGCGCTTTGCCTCTGTGGTGACTGCCGCTGGTTTCTTGCCCAGTGATCATGATCCCGCGTTGTTTATCCACACGTCTCCTTGTGGTCGGACTCTTCTCCTTCTCTATGTTGACGACATGATCATCACTGGTGACAACTCTGAGTACATTGCCTTTGTCAAGGCTCGTCTTCGAGACCAGTTCCTCATGACTGATCTTGGTCTTCTTTGATATTTTCTTGGGATTATCTCCTCGACCTCTGATGGTTTCTACATCTCTCAAGAAAAATATATTCAGGATCTTCTTGCTCACTGCTCTCGGTGATGAGCGCACTGTTGTGACTCCTATGGAGCTCAACATTCAGCTTCGTGCTTTTGATGGTGACCCTCTTCCTAATCCCACTCGCTATCGTCACCTCGTTGGCAGCCTTGTCTATCTTGTTGTTATGCATCCTGACATCTCCTACCCTGTCCACATCCTGAGTCAGTTTGTTTCAGCCCCCGCCTCTGTTCGCTATAGTCACCTCCTACGTGTTCTACGATATCTTCGTGGCACGATCTCTCAGCGTCTTTTCTTTCCCCCGCTCCAGCTCTCTTGAGCTCCAGGCCTACTCTGATGCTACCTGGGCTAGTGATCCCTCTGATCGACGCTCGCTGTCTGCTTACTGTGTCTTTCTTGATGACTCTCTTATTGCCTGGAAGACAAAGAAACATACTGCTATTTCTCGCTCGAGTACAGAGGCTGAGTTGCAAGCCATGGCTATGTTGACGGCTGAGGTGATCTGGTTACGGTGGTTACTTGAGGATTTTGGTGTGTCTGCTACTACCTCGATTCCCCTCCTGTTTGACAGTACCGGTGCTATCAGCATTGCGCGTGACCCGGTGAAGCATGAGCTCACCAAGCACATCGGCGTGGATGCCCACTTTGTGCGTGCTGCTGTGCAGGATCAGACTCTCGCTCTTCACTATGTGCCCTCTGAGTTACAGTTGGCTGACTTCTTCACAAAGACACAGACTCGAACGCAGCATGGCTTTTTTCTCTTCAAACTCAATGTTGTTGATCCACTATGAGTTTGAGGGAGTGTTAGATGTAAGTTACTTGTGTAAATCCCCATTGTATAAAAGGCTTTTCTGCTCTTTCCCGCATCTATATATATATACTGGCCTTTGGCCCTCAGTAAAGTCCGTTACTCATTTATCCGAAGCCTTGCCGACCTTGCTTACAGGAGACAGCGTGTGTATACAAGCTGCTCCAAATCCGAAGCGGTTTCAAGCCGGTACTACAAACTAGTACTATTAATAATAATTAATTGACGCAATGCATTGTACTACAAACCCAACACCCCTACCTACCAGCTGATGCGTACTGCTGGCTCTGGATTGGAAATGTTATGTTCAAAAACTGTCAACTTGGCCCTTGAGGGTTGAGGAGAGACTACAAAATGTAAATACAAAATGTACCACCAGCTAGTGTATAAAAAATGTACCACCAGCTAGTGTAATACTTCCGCCATCTGCAAATACAAAATGTAAGTTCGTGGGGGGGAGCTCAGATGGACGAGCAATTAATCAATTAGGTCACCGGAGACCACACCCAAGTGGTGATACTTATAGTTTGGTCGCCTACGTACCTGGTCAGGAAACTTAATTGATTTACCAATTGCATTCATAAACAAAACTGTGCTTGACTAGGGAACAACACGCCTTTGGGTTGGGCGCGACCACGTCCAAGTACCCCTGACACCAGATTGCTTGGTTAATTAGGGTTACAAGCACGCCACCACAATGCACAAGCCCAAATTGCATGTTTTCTTGTATCATTGCCTATAGTTTTCTGATCAATTAGTGATCTAAACGCTTTTATATTTTTTTTACGGATTGAGTATTAATTATTAGCTTGATCATAGCCCTTTGTATTATTATTTCTTAAAAATGAAGTACAAATAGCTAGCCTAATTCCCCACAAATTAGACTAGTTAGTTTGCTCTAGGTACCAATCCAATAATAGTGTACCTAATAATTTATGCCACTAGCTACCCTAAGACTTGTACGACCATCTGGTCAGTTCTCTTCTGCTGCCTGCATCCCATTTAGTTAACCCCCAATCAATCAATTCAACACCAATTTTGATGTTGTTCTCTCATTATTTATTTGTTTACTCCCTCTGTACATAGCTCAAAGAATTGGTACCTTATAATGTCCACGCGCAATTGCCATTTCTTCCAAGTAATGTGACCAGGTAAATCAACAGTTGACCTTGTCGTCTGTCGACCCTCGCTTGTCCCTGGAGCTCATCATCATCATCATTTTGCATGTATACTTGTATAGTGCCACTGGCTTATACGTGCAAGTGGCACCAATTATCTAGTATCTATATGCTATATATACACACCTCTGTCGACCATATCCATGGTTGCATGACTTCGCATCACATCATAATTTGGTTAGGGGTAACCATATGGATTCAATGACTAAGTTTGAGCAGAACCTTTTCTTGCAAGTACATTCTTCACAAATATACCGCTTTAAGAAAATATCCCAAAAAAAATGCAAGGATGCATGTTGCATGTATGACATGTAGAGTTTGTAGACTGTGCATCCGGTGATCAGAAGGGATAGACGAATGAGATTGACAGCCCAACATATACGCAGTACCAACTACCATGCATGAAAGTCAACACATGGAAATTCCCGCTAAAACTACATATATCATATCCATGCATAGTGTACATGTATGGTTAGGGCACTCCGTCAACTATTTGTATATAATCCAAACTTCAAGATGAAAAATGTCATGTGGATTACATAATAAGGCAGATATATATACATCCAACTAGTGCCAACAAGATCAACAAGCCTAGAAGCAGCAAATTTAATGCAAGTTGGCATTAACTAAACTCCATTTTGGTTTCTTATCATTATAGGAATATGATGACTCTTCTCCTCATGTTTTTTTTGCGGAAAAACTTTCAATCTATTCATCTTCAATCATGGTAGTACAACGGACACTAGAAATAATAAAAATTACATCCATAACCGTAGACCACCTAGCGACGACTACAAGCACTGAAGCGAGCCTGCTGTCATCGCCCCTCCCTCGCCAGAGCCGGGCAAACGTTGTTGTAGTAGACAGGCGGGAAGTCGTCGTGCTAAGGCCCCATGGAAACAACGCACCAGAACAGCAACCGCCGCAGATGAAGAGTGTAGGTCAAAAGGATCCAACTTGAAGACACACGAACGAAAACGAACGACGAACAGATCCGAGCAAATCCACCAAAGACAGATCCGCCGGAGACACACCTCCACACGCCCACTGATGATGCTACACACATCACCGAAATGGGGACTAGATAGGGAGACCTTTATTCCATCTTCAGGGAGCTGCCGCCGTCTCGCCTTCCTGAGCAGGACACAAACCCTAAGAAAGCTCAAAAAAAGATATGAAAGCGGAGCCCTCCCACCAGCAAGGGCCGAGATCCACTCCGCCTCCATGGCCCTAAGGCCACCGGAGACGGGACGGACCGGCGCCCGCGCCGGTGGGAGGCAAAGAACCCTATTTTTGGGGAGGCGGGGTGGCTACGTTAGAGGCGGCGGCTGGGTACGTTCCTTAAAAAGACAGCAGATCAGCTTGGGTCGAACTTGTTGCCTACCCTTCTCCTCATGTTAATGCCATCTAACGTTTCATCATAAACCTAGAGGTTTCTTTCGAAAAAGAATTGAGAACCAAATTATTTTCCCCATGATTTTATGATCAATTAAGCTGCAACTTTCCCTTTATGCTTTAGGGTAAAAAAGGATCCATGGCAAAAAGTATGGTCAACTTTACATTTTGTACTTCTCTTCGATCCAAAATATAGGCTTTTTAAGGGTATCGGTCAATTCGGCTCTCCATGATGGTAATTTCACCATCCATGTGTATGTGATGTTAAAAATAAATTATGTATAAAACATATATTTCATGATACATTTAGGAATATCGATTTGATATTATTGATGCTGCCATTTTTTATAAACAGTCAAAAGTTAGGAATATATAGCTAACGAAATGCTAGAAGACCGACATTTAGGATCAAAGAAGTACATGATTTTGTTAGCCAGATTTCTGATGCTGCTTGTGCATCCAAAGTGCCGGTCCATACTAAACAGAACATGTTCGTCCATCGTCTATGAAATGTATTTCCACGAAATATAAAATTTGGAGGATTCTGAAACCAGGAACCAGATAATACCTGGCGGGATTGGCAATTCAATACCACAAACTGTTGCTGACCTGATCTTGGTTACTCCAATGTGATTTTGAACCAAGCAGCGCATTACACACCTACCTACCAACCTAAATCGAGAGTCTGGCTCTTGAGAGTTGAGTCGACATCACTAGTAGCATGTAGTATAATCTACATTGCAAGGAAACTAATCCAAGTTGGTTTTAGATGCATCGCCAGCTAATTAAACTAGGCCTTAGAGATCAGCCAAGTGGTGATTCATAGTTTACTCACCTGAGGCTTGATTGGCCAGACTCTCCTGGTCAAGAGACTTTGCTTTATTCTTATGTAAGACATATAAATAACTAAACCGGTGTGCTTGACCAGGGAACAACCTTGGGTGCGACCAAGTGGAGGTGACATAAACAAAATTTCCAAGGGTGACGTCACCAACCCAAATGACGGGATTAATTATCATGTTGAAAAAAAGATGTTTAGGTAAACTAACGAAATGTTTAAGTAGCTAGCTCATAATTGCTCGATTGATTAAGGTATTTGCAATGGCTAGGCTCGCACAAGTGGATGACAAGCCTACCACCATCCAAATCGCGCATTGTTTTTCCTTTTTTGTCATTTGCCATAATCACCTACGCAAGCTCGCAATACTCCTCCTGGCCTAGTTGCATCAACAAACTACGTAATTTACACAATGTACCAGCTCAATAACAGCCAGTCCTAGTATTTTCTACTTGCTACTATAAGACTTGTACTAGCATTTGGTTAGTTCTACAGCTTGCATCTACTATATGTATCCCAATTGTCGTTTACCAGTGTTGTTACCTGTCACACGGACCTTTCTTGCAAATGTGGCAGAGTTAATTAGTGTAAATAGCGGTTGACCTCCTTAACTAACCACCATCTGGCTCTTTTATACTGCAAATGGTAATAATCTATTGGTGCACATCTGTCGCATCAATGGCCTAACTATGTGGTTTAACTTGACGAGGACCTATTCCCTTCGATCATCACCAATCTACCACGCTGACTTATATCGACTTCCTTGGTTTCTACTGTAAAAATAATAATTAGCTTGAAAATTGCTCTGCGCCTCATGGTTTCACATTCACCTGCTTCCTAATTAACATGGAGTTAAGCGTCGCACATCACACGTTACATAGTACATTCAACACAATTAAGTAATGCATTTGGACCGTTGATCAGATGGATAAACAGCTGAGATTAACCGCATGGTGTGTATGCGAGCAGGCATACAGAGAAAAGTCCACGCATGCAGGGTCGACGACTTGGCCGGAAATCGGAAAGATTCCATGCTTGCTCTATATAAGCACACATGTGCAGGTGCTTAGGCATCATAATTCATACTAACACGATAGGGATTAGGATCTAAGCTAGCTAAAGATCATCCAAGAGTTGCAGCAAACAATGGCGTTGACGGCTGCATGGGAGAGCAGAGGGGCAGAGCTGTCGCGCAGTGGCAAGGGTGGCAATGGCGAAGAGAGGATGATCAGGCGGGAGCACATGTTCGACAAGGTGGTGACGCCGAGCGACGTGGGCAAGCTGAACCGGCTGGTGGTGCCGAAGCAGTTCGCGGAGCGGCACATCCTGCCGCGGCTGCTCGGCGGCGCGGCGAGGGCGGCCTGCCCCGGCGCCGTGCTGCGGTTCGAGGACGGCCGCGGCGGCGGGAGGGCGTGGGCGTTCCGCTTCTCCTACTGGGGCAGCAGCCAGAGCTACGTCATGACCAAAGGGTGGAGCGCCTTCGTCCGTGAACGCCGCCTCGCCGCCGGCGACACCGTCTCCTTCTGCCATGCCGGCGCACGCCTCTTCATCGACTGCCGGCGGCGTGGCGCCAGAATAGTAGCATCGGCGACGCCGACACGCCTCCTCGTGCCAGCAGCAGGCCCAGCAGTGGTGCCGCAAGTCGTCACGCTCATGCCGCAGCGGTCGACCTCCTCAGACGAGAGGGCGCCGCGTGGCCGGTGTGTACGGCTGTTCGGCGTGGACCTCGAGCTCGCCGGCGCCGAGCCGCTGCCGCTGGATTTGCAGCTAGCTTTGATGAGAAGATGACCTCCGCTTGTGCTATGCTTCTCCTTATGCTTGCAGTTTTAGTAAATTTAGCCGTAGTTTGATAGCAAATTATTAGATAATCAAAGCAAGAAGGAATCTTGTCATGAAGAAACAAGATGAAATTGTGTCCATGTAGTGCATGTTTGTCAGTGAAAATCTCAAGTTTGTACAGCTGAATAGTTCAATTAATTCCATGGATCGCTCTAAATCTAATCCATGCATCAACTAAATCTAATTCCCAAGAAATTTGTTCATTAGTATAACACAAGTGGAGCCAAAAATAATTGTGTGCATCACAATGATACATAGACGGATGACTTAACCTCCTTTTCGGAAGAAGAAAAAACAATTGGAGCGGCAAGAGGGGTCGCTGAGGGTGGCTCGAGCGGTCGTTTTGTCTTGGCAGTGACGACGCCCCGATCCAGACATGGGGAGCTGGTTTTGCCTCGCTTGTTCTGAAGACCACGTGGGGGCGGGTGAGCTACCGGGTGAGAGCTCTGCGCTTTGGTGGCGCCAACGGCGACGCTCACGGGCGCCGCTTTCTTATTGAAGATGTTGTCGAGGTGCTCCTATCTATGTCAGGATTTCGGGTGAAAACCCTTGTCCATTCTGGATTCGGCAGCGGCGACGTTTTACCGCCATTTTTCCCTCCTGAGGGCATTGTTGTGAGCTTAGGTGTTTGTGTTAGGGCGTAGTGCGGTGTTGTAATCGGTTCTCCCTATGTTCTTTCCGCGCAGTGTAGTGTGTGATCCAGTTATCCTAGGATCGGCGTTGTACGAGCCTCGCCGTCTTGCATCGTTTGGCCGTGAACTTTGTTTGATATAGCTTTAGATATAAAGCGGTGTGGAAGTCTGTTTCGAGACATGCAGGACATCTTATCACTAGTAGAAAATGGGCCTATAGTCCCGGTTCATAAGGGCCTTTAGTCCCGGTTCGTGAACCGGGACTAAAGGGTCGGTACTAATACCCTCACCCTTTAGTCTCGGTTCTATCCAGAACCGGGACAGATGGGCCTCCACGTGGCCTGTCCGCTGAGCCCAGGCAGGAGGGCCTTTGGTCCCGGTTGGTGGCACCAACCGGGACCAATAGGCATCCAGCGTCAAGATTTCTTTGGCTCTGGTTTTGTTTTTTTCAAAAGAGGAGGGGGTTTGGGGGTTTTGGGGGTTAATTTAGGTGTTTCATATATTGTGCTATAGCTAGCTAATTAATAGAGAAAAGTGTCCTTTCTTTTGTCCGTGCTTGGTCGACGCTACGTACTATACATACGTATAGAGAGGACTAACTAGACATGCTAGCTAGCTAGTAATTAAGCAAACAGAAGATCGTCATGAACATATATATGCATACAGAGAGAAGTGATATCGACCACCTCTCCTTCTCCGAGAGATTGGTCGAACAACAAGTTCTCGTATATCTATCCGACGCTACCGGCTACATATATACAATAATTATCTTTTAAAATACGGACGCTGCGTGGTCCACATGGTATTCCCGTGTTCAGCTATCACATAGTCAAGTATGAATGCAGCCAATTCATCTTGAATTGCTCGCATGCGATCTGGTGCTAGTTGTTCTTACGGCTGCCGTAACATCTAATTTTTAGAAAGGGGTCAATACATATATATATATATATATATATATATATATATATATATATATATATGAATGAATAAAACTCAACACAAATGATGGTAATAAAATAAAATTGTGAATATTTTATTTACGCACTTCAAATTGTTTGTCGGAGTAGCCCTCTCACAGGTCGTGTGGCGGATGGACTCGCATAACGTAGTATCCACAGAAATCATTCCCTTGTTCCTGCCACAACCACTTTACAAGAAACAGAGGTCAATCAAACTGATAATTATATATAGCAAGCACATGCTAAATGGTATTGATGAAACTAGCGCTTGAATCACTAGGAGATGCGCGTGGAATATGCTACTATATAGTACTTACTTTCGTGTGTCTAAATTGCAGCTTCTTCGGTAGTCCCGGAGCTTTTTTGGTGAATTTTCCCCAAGCCCTGCCATACAAAGAAAACAATTACTTGATATCAGAAATGAACAAAGTTGCTGATATGGTGGATAATGATCGATTTAACTTACTTCTCGAGCATTTCAGTCATTTCCGCATAGTCCTTGGGATCTTCTCGTCTCGAGTCGAAGACAGTTACTACTCCCTGCTCAAGCTTAATCTCTAGGAGAATATAGTGGAACCTGCGCATGCATGCATAACTCATCAATATTACATTTCTATAACCTGGACTAAATAAGGGAAACCGAATATGCCACAAGACAGTAACACTCACGTGTAGTTGTAAGGAAAGAGTATTGTATTTTGTGTTCATTTATTTCCAACGATCGTAGCAAGTTGGCCTCGGTTTCCTTGGCACGATATTTAACCTCATTTGCATCGATGAGATATGTGTTAATGAACCCAATATCACCCACTTGTTTTTCTTCATTTCTGCGATCTTCAATCTGCATAATATAGTGAGGATATTTATAAATACATGCAATGAAAGAGCTGAGTTATATAGAGATACTTAATGACAGAAGTAGTACTACTTACAGACAGTAGCAGGTGACCGTTGCTTTATCGATGGCCAATTGATTGAAAAACTGATAGAACTCCTCAAATGGAATAGGCAACAGTTCAATTCCAAGGAGGTCATGCTCCTTTTAACTCTCAAATACAAAGTATTCCTCCCGTCGAGACTCTTTGCAGGTTTTCATGTACCAATCATGCAATCTTCGTGATCATCGTTGTTAGAGAGCTTTCATCTTTGACGAGAGGCTTCCCGTACTCATATCTTTGTATCTGCACCTCCAAGAAATCAAATTGTACATCGTCGGGCAAGTAATCTTCAGGATTGCCATAACCGGGCACCATCCTCGGATCGACGATGTCGCTAGCAGGCACCTTGAGCCGGGGGCACGATTCCTTCGCTTGTTCGCCGAGCTGGGCAATTTGTTTCCCAGCTCGTCGTTCTTTCATCCTTTGATCACTGACAGTACTTCCCGATCTCTCCGCCTCGGCAAATGCCTTTTCAATAATGCGCTCATAGTTGCCTTTCGGCGGAGACTTGGGTGGTTTTGTCAGGGCAGCCAGAGTGCGCTTCGCTTTGACCGGATCTACCTTCTCCTCCGGAGGTGGATGTCTCTTTGCTTTCAACCCTTGAAACCAGTCATCCACTTCGTCTGCGCGATCTTCGCGTTTTCCTCCTCGCTCCTCAGACGATAACTTCTCCGAGTCTTGAGAAGGACCGAATCTGTATCTCCTCCCGCCTTTGGCAGTACTGCTAGACGCCGGCAGAGTAGACGGAGCGGATGTCTTCTTTCCTTGCTTACGAGGCGGAGGAGAAGGACTACGACGCGCCGGAGAAGCCGGAGCGGCGGCGGGTCTCTTCCGCCCTTGCTGACGAGGCGGAGAAGGAGGAGGCTGGCTGCCCGGACGCGCCGGTGCAGGCGGAGAAGGAGACGGAGTGCCGCCACGCGCCGGAGAAGGAGCCGGCCGAGTGCCCTGATCGTCACTCGCCGGAAGAGGAGGCGGTGGTGGAGGCGGATTGCCCTGACTCGCCGGAGGAGGTGGAGGAGGCGGTGGTGGAGGCGGAGTGCCCTGACTCGGGAGGAGGTGGAGGAGGCGGTGGCGTCCAGTTCGGACGGTTGATGAGATCCTTCCACCATAGGCATGGATTCTTCAGAGCAGATCCCAGCCGATACTCCCCTTCTCCGGTAGGGTGGTCTAGCCGGAGCTCATCAAATCCCTCCGTTATTTCATCGACCATCACCTTAGCATATCCTTCGGAATCGGCCGCGGTGAAAAGTTGAGTCGGGTTTAGTGGGATAAACAGAGCCGACAGCCGCCTTGACCTTTAAATTGCTCCATTGCGCCATAAGGTGGCAACTTTCAGCATCCGTGATAGCATCCACGGGATAGCTGGCGAGGAGCCGTCAAGGCATGCTTGCTCTGGCTGAAGCAGCTCGGTGGAAGCCACGCTGCTTCTCCGCCGAGATGGCGGGGTAACCGGGGAAGCTTCGCAGGTCGTTTGTTGTCATCGGCTGCTTCTCGTTCCTCTTCTCGTTCCTCTAGCCCCATTACCCTTTCGTGCAGCGCCTGCATTAGGCTCTGCTCCAGTTTCTTCCTCCTCTCATGGGTTTTGTAACCCCTTGCGTCCGGAAATCCAGCCTTCCACGAAAGGGAGCCTGGCGTGCCTCGTGTCCGTCCCAGGTGCCTGTGGATTCCCGAGGGCCATTGTGAGCTCGTCCTTCTCCCTGCGGAGCGAACTTCCCTTGCTGCGCTGCTTCGATATAATGCTTAAGCCTCTTGACTGGTATGTCCAATTGTTCGTCCGTCCAAATGCACTTCCCGTTATAGGGTCCAAGGATCCGCCGCCCGAAGAACCAAGTCCGCAACGGTCTGGCTAGTTCATTGTCTCGGTTCGATCCCTTTATCAAGCAGATCATTCTCAGCCTTGGACCACTTAGGCGGGCTATGAGGTAGCCACGACCCCGTGCGATGATGAAGCTTCTTCTTCGCAGCATTTCTCTTGTTTGTCGCTGACATCTTTTTACTCTTTTCCGTTGTCTTGTAGGCCACAAATGCGGGCCCGTCATCTCTGAGCTTCTCATATTTGCCCGTGAATTCAGGTGTCTCATTTTTTTCGACATACGTATTGAGGTCTTTCTTCCAATTCCTGAATAGTTCTGCCATCTTCTTAAGAGCAAAAGACTTGATTAATGGCTCTATTACTGGCTTCTCCGGATCATCCTCTGGCGGTAGGGTAAAATTTGACTTCAGCTCAGTCCAAAGATCATTTTCTGCATATCATTGACATAAGACACCTCAGGGTCTTCGTTCTTAGGCTTATACCATTGGTGGATGCTGATCGGGATCTTGTCCCTAACCAGAACCCCGCACTAAGCAACAAATGCCTTCTTTGTCCGGTAGGGTTCAATCGGTTGGCCGTCGCGCGCGATTTGTATGATCTCAAACTTTTCATCCGAGCTCAACTTTTTCTTCGGGCCTCGTCTCTTTACCGGGTTGTGCTCGATCCGGAGGGCTAGAAAAAGAACAAAGACGAGAGTTAATTAATATGTGTACATATATATATACCAAAACAAAGACGAGAGCTAGTCAAGACAGGCTTAACTAATATATATACCTGGCGGACTCGGTTTGGTGATCACCGGAGCCGTCCTCACGGTCTACTTCTTGCACCGGCATTGGGTCATCGGAGCCATGTAAATCATAGCCAGCTGCTTCTTCACCCACTCCTTCCGGACCATCGTTATCGGCGTTGAGAAACATCATCGAGGAGACGGCATCACTTCCGTGTGCGATTATGTCCCTCAACAACGCTTCTTGTGCTTCGTCTCGGGGGGTGTCCATAGTTTCTACAAATTTTTACAACATGGCAATTATTATTCAAACATGACAGATATGGATATATTAGTGCCAACGTAGAACTAGCTAGCTAATCACAATAAGGAATCATATTAGTGGCCTCGACGCTGCTTCTCTAGGGTTTGGGGTGGCCTCGACAACGCTTCAAGGGTTAGGGGTGGCCTCGAGAACGCTTCAAGCTAGGAGGGGTACAGACATCGACCCCCCACGTGTTGAAGCTATCGGGAGGGGGTCATGATTGAACAGTACATCTATGTCCCACAAGTAGGGTAGAGGGTCGTGGATCGCCGAGCGGTCGAGGGTCAAGGGGTCAAGATCGCCGAGGGTCGGGAGGTTGCCTAGTGTCAAAGGATTCAACAAAACCATGTCTTCATCATTAGGCAAAAGTAACAGGTGCATGATTATGCGAAGCTCTCCAAAGTTGTTTTGGAGCGGAGTCCCAGATAGGATAATTCGCTTTTGGTACAAAGTTCAGCAAAAAGGCAAATTATCCTATCCGGGACTCCATTCCAGAACAACTTTGGAGGACTTCGTACCATCATGCCATGGTTACTTCCGGCTAATGATGAAGCCATGGATTTCTTCAATACTTTGACACTATCGGTACCCCCCTATCGGAAAAGGAAGAAAAGAGGAAGAAGGAAGAAGGAAGAAGAAGAATAAAAAAAAGAAGAAAAAAAAGAGGAGAAGAAGAAAAGAATAGAGGAGAAGAAGAAAAAATAGAAAAAAAATTATATTTTTCTTCTTCTCCTCTATTCCTTTCTTCTTCTCCTCTTCTTTTTCTTCTTTTTCCTCTCATTCTTTTTCTTCTTCTTCTTTCTTCTTCCTTCGGATCCTAGAACCCTCGAACCCTCGACCCTAGAACCCTCGAACCCTCGACCCTAGAACCCTCGAACCCTCAAACCCTTGTGCCTCGAAACCTCGACCGGCCTCGACGACCCTCGACCCTCAAAACATTGACCCTCGACCCGGCCTCGGCGACCCTCGACCCCTCTGTGACCCTCTCGACCCTCTAGCCTAGTTCCCGACCGTCGACCCCTCAGCTATCCTCGACACCCTGGTTCCCGATAAAAGAAGAAGAAGAAGAAGAAGAAGAAGAAGAAGAAGAAGAAGAAGAAGAAGAAGAAGAAGAAATGAGAAGAAGAAAAAGAAGAAGAAGAAAGAAGAAGAAAAATAGAAGAAAAAGAGGAGAAGAAGAAGGAAAAGAGGAGAAGAAGAAAAATAGAATTTTTTTCTTCTTCTCCTCTATTCCTTCTTCTTCTCCTTTTTTCTTCTACTTCCTCTTCTTATTTTTTTCTCCTCTTCTTCTCCTTCTTCCTTCTTCCTCTTTTATTCTTTTTCCTTATTTTCCTTCTTCCTCGACGACCCTAACTCTAAACAGTACAACTTCCTCGACGTCCCTGCCTCTCTCTAATGAACAAAATAAAATCTATGAATAAAAAAATATCATATTCTATGAACAAAAACATCATATTCCATCCACATCGATCCATGCATACATCATATATATGATCATATCTATGAACAAAAAAATTTCATATGATCATCTATGAACAAAAAAAATCAAATATATATGCAGAAAAAAAACATTAGATCAACACTGCAAAAAAGCATCATACATATATCCATACATCAATATATATACATTTATGAAAAAATCATGAACATCTCTGGAAAAAAATCATGGCGGCGGCAGCAGGGGCAGTGGCAGGCGCTGGGGCTCACTCAGGCGGAGGCGACGGCGAGGTCGCGCGACGGAGGCGGCGGGAGGCGGAGGCGACGGCGAGGTCGGGAGGCAGGGCGGCGACGGCGAGGTCGGCGAGGTCGCGGAGGCAGGGGCGGTGACGGCGAGGGCGCGCGACGGGCGGGACGGCGACGAGGCAGGGCGACGGCGTCGTGGGAGATGCGGCGCGACGACGACGGTGGGGGCAGACGGCGGCGATGACGGTCACGGGCGATGGCGATGGCGACGACGGGCGTGGGCGACGGCGATGGTGACTACGGGCGTGGGCGACGGCGACGGCGTCGGGCGGTGTCGGGGCAGCCTGGCGGCGTCGGGGAGGGGAAAATGCGCGATGAATCTGAAATTTCCCAAGTGCTTTCTTATATAGCAAGGGCATTAGTCCCGGGTCGTGGCACCAACCGGGACTAATGCTACTAGTCCCGGTTGGTGCCACCAACCGGGACCAAAAACAAATTTCAACAGCCCAAAGGGCGGAAGCGGCGGCCTTTGGTCCCGGTTGGTGGCACCAATCGACTAGAGATTAGTCCCGGTCGTGCCACGAACCGGGACTAAAGAACATTAGTCTCGGTTGGTGCCTGGCCGGGACCAAACTGTGCTGCCCAGCGCCAAATGTTTAGTCCCACCTCGCTAGTTGAAGGCGCGGCACTTTGGTTTATAAGCTGGTGTCGTCCCTTTCGAGCTCCTCTCAAATGCAGGCTTTCGGGCCTAATCATGCTACTGCCTGTGGGCCTATTGAGCCTCTGCGGCCTGAATCCTGGCCCATGTAGGGTTTCTAGTCGTATTCAGGCCGTGGGGGCCTAGTAGGTGGTAGTTTTTTTTTGCTTTATATTTTATTTCTTTTTGCTTTTAGTTTTAGAAAAAATATAAACTTTCTATTAGTGCCATTAGTTTTAAAATTTGAAAACACTTTTTTTGTGTTCTTTGTTGCTGTATTTATTTTATTTGGTTTCTTCTTACAACAAAATACTTATTGTTGCTATTTTTATTTTTTCAAGTTTTTTGTTTTGTTTTCTGCATTATTTATTTTCTTTTGGTTTTTTGCTTTATTTTTTAATTCTTTTTGCCTTTAGGTCAGCAAAATTATAAACTTTCTGTTAGTGCTTTTAGTTTTAGAAAAAATATAAACTTTCTGTTTGTGCCATTAGTTTTAAAATTCAAAAACACTTTTTTTGTTTTCTTTGTTGCTTTATTTATTTTATTTTGTTTCTACTTACAATAAAATGCTTATTGTTGCTATTATTATTATTTTTTCAAGTTTTTTGTTTTGTTTCCTGCATTATTTATTTTCTTTTGGTTTTTGCTTTATTTTTTAATTCTTTTTGCTTTTAGGTCAGCAAAATTATAAACTTTCTGTTAGTGCCATTTGTTTTAGAACAATTATAAACTTTCTGTTTGTGCCATTAGCTTTATAAAATTAGAATTCTTTGAAATTTGTGTGAATCACAAGATTGTGAGCTCAAAAAGGCGTAGAGGGACGGGCTTATAAAACGGTGTGAGCGCCCTTCGGTTGGCTAGGATCTCAAAGTTGGCATAGAATGTACATGAACAAAGCGGACAATGGTATCATACTCGTGTGTTACAAAGTTGGCATGGTATCATCATAATAGTTGTGGGAGAAAGTCTTCACTTTTTCTTCGCTTGTGTCGTTTGCTTATTGCGCCGTAACCATGGATAATCTTCATCATTTATCAGGATGCTTGGGTCAGCCTTGACTTTGAAGGGGGGAATTCCATGAAACTTTTCATACTCTTCAGACATGTCTGTCTTGCCCTCCACTCCCAGGATGTCCCTTTTTCCTGAAAGAACTATGTGGCGCTTTGGCTCATTGTATGATGTATTCGCTTCCTTATCTTTTCTTTTCCTCGGTCTGGTAGACATGTCCTTCACATAGATAACCTGTGCCACATCATTGGCTAGGACGAGCGGTTCGTCGGTGTACCCAAGATTTTTCAGATCCACTGTTGTCATTCCGCATCGTGGGTCTACCTGCACCCTCCTCCCGACAGATTGACCCACTTGCACTTAAACAAAGGGACCTTAAAATCTACTCCGTAGTCAAGTTCCCATATGTCTACTATGTAACCATAATATGTGTCATTTCCCTTGTCGGTTGCTGCATCAAAGCGGACACCGCTGTTTTGGTTGGTGCTCTTTTCATCTTGGTCAATCGTGTAAAATGTATTCCCATTTATCTCGTATCCTTTCCAAATCATTACAGTCGAAGATGGTCCCCTGGACAACAAGTACAACTCATCACAAACAGTGCTGTCACCTCTGAAACGTGTTTCCAACCAACTGCTGAAAGTCCTGATGTGTTCACATGTAATCCAGTCGTCGCACTGCTCCGGGTGTTTGGAGCGCAGACTGTTCTTGTGTTCATCGACATACGGGGCACATAGTTGTCATCGTACTCTTCTTCCGCGCTGTCTTCCATCATAACCCCTATTTCTCCGTGCCTCGTCCAAACATTATAGTGTGGCATGAAACCCTTGTAAAGCAGGTGGGTGTGAAGGATTTTCCGGTCAGAGTAAGACTTCAGATTCCCACATATAGGGCATGGACAACACATAAAACCATTCTGCTTGTTTGCCTCAGCCACTTGAGAAAAGCATGCACGCCCTTAATGTACACGGAGGTGTGTCTGTCACCGTACATCCATTGCCGGTTCATCTGCGTGCATTATATATAATTAAGTGTGTCAAAAATCATTACAGAACATCATGAATAGATAATTAAATGACCAAATTAATAGAAGTTCATCATCACATAAAAACCAAAGTACATACATAGTTCTCATCTAACAACATAAAGCTCTGCAGAGCATCTAAATTAATTAAACCATACATTGAAACTATGTAAAACATTTCAATGTGAAAACAAATCTGATCATAATCGCAACCAAGGTAACAACTGATCCAACGGCATAATGATACCAAGCCTCGGTATGAATGGCATATTTTCTAATCTTTCTCATCTTCAAGCGCATTGCATCCATCTTGATCCTGTGATCATCGACGACATCCGCAACATGCAACTCCAATATCATCTTCTCCTCCTCAAGTTTTTTTATTTTCTCCTTCAAGAAATTGTTTTCTTCTTCAACTAAATTTAACCTCTCGACAATAGGGTCGGTTGGAATTTCCGGTTCAACAACCTCCTAGATAAATAAAATCTATGTCACGTTGGTCAGCTTAATTTTCATAAACAATAAATGAACCAATAGTTATGAAAAGATAATATATATCACATCCGAATCATAGACAGGACGAGGGCCGGCGAGGCGGATACCAAAACCATCGCACTATATAAGATGCAATAATAAAAGTAAGAAAATAATACAAGTAAGAATATTTTTCCTTTCAGAAAGAAGATAAGAACAAGAGGCTCACCACGGTGGTCTTGGCGATGAGATCGCCATGGTGATCAACGGCGGTGAAGACGGGACGGGCGTGACGGACCGCTAAACCTAGACAAATATTGAGGAAAATGGAGGTTAGAGGTCGAGCTTGGAGAGGAGAAAGCTTAAGTAGTGTGGCTCGGGCATTCCATCGAACACCTTGTGTGCATAGGAGGTGAGCTAAAGCACCACCAAGCCCCTCCCCTCGGCCGGAAAAAACAGAGCGGTGTGCTCTGCTCTTGCGCTGAGGGGCTATATATAGGCAGCACCATTAGCCCCGGTTGGTGGCATGAGCCGGGACTAAAGGGAAGCCTTTGGTCCCGGTTCATGCCACCAACCGGGACCAATAGTGGTGGGCCAGGAGCCAGGACCATTGGTCCCGGTTCGTCCCACCAACCGGGACCAAAAGGTACGGACGAACCGGGACCAATGGCCCACGTGGCCCGGCCGGCCCCCTGGGCTCACGAACCGGGATAAATGCTCGCATTAGTCCCGGTTCTGGATTGAACCGGGACTAATGGGCAAAACAGGCCTCAACGATAGCCCCTTTTTCTACTAGTGTATGCCAGCAGCAAAGCATCGTCGCCTCAGATTTTCAGGCAAGCCATCCCCACGCACACAGTCGCATTGCCGCACCATGGACCAGAAGGACAGTGGGAAATCTAGGTGTACACCAGGGATCACGTGAGCAGTGGCCTTGACATGAAATTGGCGGCGGTAGGGAAGAGGAGGAATTAATGGTAGGCGGCGACGAGTGAGGAGAATGCAGGGTTCAGGACGAGGCGGCGGACACGGCTCCGCTTGGGAGGTGCCTCTGGTTGCAGCGAGTGGGCGGAAGGGTGGAGATGAGTAAGTTAGGGGCGGGACCACTCATCGGAGCCATCGACGTGGCCAGCGGGGCACTGGGGGCACTGGCGATGGAGGGAAGTTGTTGGGGGCAGAAAGTTCCTTCTACCAATAGGATGGGTCCTTGCCTTCTAGGAGTGCGCAAAATTTCCCCACAAGCGAGAAAAATTTATAGCTACAAATTTTTTGGGCGGAAGTTGGCCTGTTTTTTCATATGTGTTATAGTGCTCTTACTCCAAACAATTTCATCTTTTGGATGAGTTAGAGATACCCTCACAATGCAAGTATCATGTATTATCACCTAAATAAAAAAGGATGGTGTTACATTGCAGTTAAGGATATGAGAGTACAATACTATATCGAGTCAAACATGAAAAAATATAAATCATAACCACAACTTTATATTGGGTGAGTATATGCAATGATAATATGATACTAGTGTACACTCAACAATCCTATGTATTAATCTATGCTACTCAGTGGCTGTCCTAGGAGATGCCATAATGTACATGTACAAGGTAATATAATTTCAACACACTAATTCAAATTGATGAAAAAATACACTACAAGTAGTATAATTTGGTCTAGATATCATCATAATTTCAACAAATAGTCCTAAATAATACTAAGGTGTTTGATAATCAGTACCAAGTACTCCCTCCGTTCCTAAATATAGGTATTTTATGAGATTCCACTATGGACTACTTAGGGAGCAAAATGAGTGAATCTACACTCTAAAATATGTCTACATACATCCGTATGTATTTTATAGTGGAATCTGTAAGAAAAACTTATATTTAGGAACGGAGAGAGTATATACTACCTGCAGGGGTACAAATTGCAGATTGGCCAACTACCACTGCTGATGTCATTCAAATTGTTTCAATCCATATTAAACAAAACATGCACCTCCATCCTCTATAAAACTTGTCTCTCTTTGATGTCAATAAAAGAACCTGACCCTCTTTTCTTTCTATAAATATGAACTTCTGAGGAGTGTGAAACCAAAAGGAGAATTGTGTGCCCCTGTAACATGCTCCTCCTTGTCCCATGTGCGATGGGATATCTCGACCATGTGCGATGAGGTATTTTGTAGCAGCGACAGCACGTTCTTGGGTTGCGACGCAGTACCACAAAATAGTTGCCGACCTGATCTTGCTTACAAGAAACAACTAAACTCAATATGGTTTTGGACCAGACATGACCTGAATGATGCTACGTAGGCAAGTGCAGTGTATTACACACCTAAACCTTGCATGCAGTGATTAGTACTGACAACCTGGGCATTGAGAGTTGAGATTACATTACCACTAGCATGTACTATAATCTTCAAGTATAATCAAATAAACGCAAGTTCAAATTGGGGGGGGGGGGTGAGATGCATGAACAACTAAATAAACTAGGCCACTGGAGATCAAGTAAGTGGTGGTTCACACTTTACCTAGTCACCAGAGGTTTGATTGGCTAGAATCTCCTGGCCAGGAAACTTTATTTGATTTCTATTTGACATAAAATAATTAAACTCTTGTGCTTCATCAGGGGACAACCTTTGGGTGCGACAAGGTCAAAGTGAAGTGGAGGTGACCTAAACAACATCTTCAAAGGTGATGTCACAAAACCATTGATCTGATTTATTATTATGTTGCAGTACTAACAAAATGTTTAGCTAGCTCGCTTGATGGGTTAATGTATTAACGACGGTTTGGCTGGGCATGAGCATGACAAGCCTGCCACTACAAATGCACATGACCAAATTGCACATTAATTGTCATTTTGTCACTGGTTATATGATTTTAGTCAATTATGCAAGCTAACAAATAATTATCCTAGCCTAGTTGCGTCAAGAAACTGGCTAATTGTTGAGCAATTTCTTTTGGCTAATTTTCATCAAGAACAGTCTTGTAATTGCATTATGCCAGTTCTCCAACTTTCATCCCTTCAAAGTAACCCTAATTATCCTACTCCGTCGCTAATTTCTTTTACTACTATCTCTAAATATAGCTCAAATATATACCTTTTTTTAGGGTAGCTCAAATATATACCTGGCATGTAGTCTTACATGTGTGCCTTGTCCATCTGAAAGACTTTTCTTCCAAAAACAAATCTAACAAAATAGCCGTTGACCTCCTTAATTATTGTGCCCTAGCTCATTTTTCTCCAGAGCTTACCATCATCTGGCACAGTGGCACATATAAAGTATGTGCAAATGGTATTTATCTATCCCTGCACAGCTGTCGCATTGATGGCTTAATTTCCTAGTTTAGCATGACCAAGACATGTTCCTTGGATTTTCACCAATGTACCGGGTTGACTTGTATCGACTTCATCATCCTTTTGTTTCTGATGTGAAAATAATTAGCTTGAAAATGAATTAGTCCCACTCTGCGCTCCATGGTTTCACATGCACGTTCTTCCTAACTAACATGAAATTAAGTGTGGCACGTCACATATACATGAAGGTTGTGTGATCTATGTCGAGGTAGGGAGGTTTCGGTCTTTTTCCGAGATAAAAACATCACACATACACACAACAACAATAAATGAGGGTGCATGTAGATCATACATACATTCGATGGTCAGAAGGATCGATGGCTGAGAACAACCGCATCTATGTACCAAGGAAGGAAAGTCAACGAATCCATGTCATTTGAGCGCCTGTGTCATTTCATTTGTAGCTCTTCAGCATCAAAGAGGATCCATGCACGCATGCAGGTCAAGTGCAGCTAAGATTGATGCAAATACCATGCAGAATACTGCAAGCTAACCCCTTGCTGACCTTGGTTAGAACTTGCCAGAAAAAAACTGATCCAAATCCAAAACGGTTTTGGGCTAGATAGGGTACCTAAACGACACTCATACAAACTAATAATACTACTCCCTCTGTACCGAAATACTTGTAGTTGGGGGAACTTGTACTAGTTTCCTCCAACTACAAGTATTTCGGTACAAAGGGAGTAATTAATATTGGTGCATATGCACTGCACGGGCCCTACCATACTTGCAGTGAACTAGATTGAAATGGAATATTGAAAGCTGTCAATTTGGCCCTTCAGAGTTGAGTAGAGACCATAATATTTAATCACAAGCTAGTATAGTCCTTAACTGTATGCAAATTGATGAGTAGAAAATGTAAGCTCACTGTGTGAATTCAAATGCGACCAAAGTACCATACCCAAGTGGCGATTCTTAGTTTAGTCACCTACCTGGTCAGGAAACCTTACTTATTGCATACATAAAAAAGGTGCTTGACCGGGTCCAAGTAAAGTGGAGGTGATCTAAACCTTATTTTTCAAGGATGGCGTCATCACCAAGCCTCTACATTCTGGCATCCAATGGCTTCATTGATTAGGGTAATAAGGATATTATGAGTGTACTCCCTCCATTTCTAATTACTCTGCATATTAGAGTTGACTGAAGTCAAACTTTGTAAAGTTTGACCAAATTTATAGAAAACAATATAAACATTTACCATAACAAGTTTATATGATGTGAAAGTACATTCAATAATAAATCTATGGTCTTGATTTGTTATGGTATATGTTAATATTTTTGTTTATAAACTTGGTTAAAGTTTACAAAGCTTGACTTTGACCAAATCTAATACGCGGACTAAATAAAAACGGAGGGAGTATGAGACATGAGGATGCATGCATGACAAGCATACCACCACAATGCACAAACTCAAATTGCATATTTTGTTTTTGGCATAGACTGTTTTATGCTCAATCGTGCAACCTAATACAATAATTAAGTGCTTATTACCTTGCTTTTTTTTGCAGAGGGTGCTTATTACCTTGCACATAGCCCCTTGTATTGTTTCTCAAAAGAAACATACTAACAAATAGCTAGCTTGTTCCTCTAGTCTAATTTCATACAAATTAGACTAGTCACTTAATTTATTCTATGTACCAACCAAATAATAGAACTCATAGCAAGTTGTACTGCTAACAAGACTTGTACATCCATCTGGCCAGTTCTCTTCTCCAGCTTGTATCTCATCTAGTTGACCCTAGTTAATCAACCCACCACTAATTTTCTTGTTGATCTCCCTTTTCTTTGTCCCTCCGGCCAAAATATAGTTTTGCTCGTTTCTATATATAGCTCAAAGAACAGGCAATTGGTTCCTAATCACCATTTGTTTCAAACAATGTGACAAAGTTAATCAGCAGTTGGCCTTGTCGTTCATCAATCCTGGATTGTCTCTAGAGCTTATCATCATCATTTTGGCATGTTACTTGTATAGTGCCACTGGCTTATACCTGCAAGTAGCACTAATTATCTACTACCTTTGTGCCAAAATATCAGACATTTTTGTAGGCTAAATTAACCTACAAAAATATCTCATATTTTGATACGGTGGAAGTAGTGCTTATATGTTGTATCTAAACACCTCGTCGAACACATACATGGATGCATGACTTCTCATCACACAATAATTTGTTTAAGGGTAACCAAATGGCTTCAACAACAAAACTTGACAATGTCCTTTTCTTGCAAGTACATTTTTCACAAATCTACAGCGCTAAAGAAAAATGCTCCGAGAACATGAGGATGCATGCATGACCCATAGAGTTGTAGACCGTACATCTGATGATCAGAAGGGAAAAAAGACTGAGATTGACCGCCTAAAATAGAGGAGTACCATGCATGGAAGCCAATGCATGGATGATTCATGCGAAAATTACAAGTCATGTCCATGTAAGGCATCTCCGATCCATATGTCACTCGGTCAGCTATCCGTATACTCCCTCTATCCATAAATATAGGGCCTAATACGTTTTTTGAGGCTAACTTTAACCCAATGTTAGAGCAATAATATATGACATGCAAGTTATACAAAGCATACCATCAAATTTGTACGTGAAAGAAGCTTCCAACCATATAATTTTAACATTATACATCTCATATACTGCTAATCTTATCAATAGTCAAAGGGTGTCTCAAAAAATGCATTAGGCCATATATGGATTGAGGGAGTAATATATACAAATACCTCAATTCAGCTTGAAGATGAAATATGTCATGTGGGCTATATGTAAAAGGCCAATATATGCATCCAACTGGTAACAACAATCTCAACAAGGAGAACCAATTCAAAGTAAACAGTTTAATGCAACTTGTGGCGTTAATATATTCTTATGGTTTCTTATAATTACGCTCATGATGCATCTTCTCCATCGGTCAAGGCGTTATCATCAGGTAAGCTGCAATTTTCCTTTTACGTTTATCAATCAGTTCGGTCTCTAGTGGTGTACTTTCACCATCTGTGCCAAACATGTGTTTTGCTCGCATAAAAATAAATATATTATAAAACCTAGTTTCATGATATTTTTTGTATTTTTTGTTAATGATGCTACTATTCTTTTAATAAACAGTCAGACTAAGAAATATTTGACCTATAAAAATGCTAAAAGACCCACATTTTCGGTCAGAGAAGTACACAATTCTTCTCTTCCCGCTCATGTCACTCAAAAGTTGTACTCCCTCCATCCCAAAATAACTGTCTCAACTTTAGTATAACTTTAATACAAAAGTTGTACTAAAGTTGAAACACTTCTTTAAAGACGGAGGGAGTATCAATCTAGATTAAACAAAACTTGTTCATGCATTATCTACAAAATTCTATCTTCCTTTTTTAGGAAAAAATAAAATTTCGATTAGTAGGAAACCAGACAACAGGCGTGCAATGTGACCCACATCACACATGTTCTTTCATTCATGTGTGATGTGGCTCCACATCCGCGACATGTTGGTGGTGATGGACTTTAGTATTCTTCGCGATGGGGTATTTCGATCATGTGTGTGGTATCATGTAGTAGTGACAATATTTTTCTGGGTCGCAATGTAATACCACAAACCATTCTGGTTGTAACTTCGTTACAAGAAACAACTATACTCAATGTGGTATTGGACCAGTCAAGGGACCTGAATGATACTGCAGATTAAGTAATATATTTTTGGAGGAAATGCAGTGCATTACACGCCTGAACCTGCCTGTAGTGATTAGTATTGACAACCTGGCCCTTGAGAGTCGAGGCTACATCATTACTGCTATGTCATCTAATATTCGACTATAATCAAATTAGTGCAAGTTCATTGGGGGGAGGGGTCTGAGATGCATATAACAAACTAGTTAAAATAGGCCACTTGAGCTCAGCCAAGTGGTGGTTCGTAGTTTACTCACCTATGTTATTATTGGCTAGAATCTCCTGGCCAGGAAGTTTCATTTTCAAGGAATAATAATGAAAACAGTTCCCTTCACCAGGGAACAACCTACTTTCGGTTGTGTGGCATGGAGGTGACATAAACCACATTTTCAAGGATGATGTCATTAAACCAATTAATCAGCTTAATTATTATATTGTCCAACTAACCAAATGAATTAGATAGCTACTCCCTCCGTCCTTAAAAGAGTGTACTTTCAATTTTATTGGAAGAAAGTCAAACTTTTTTATGCTTGACAGTATTTATACAATAGTACACCAACAATATTTATACCATCGAATTAGTAGCATTAGATTCATGATAAAATATATTTTTATCATGCTCCTATTTGGTTTTACAAACATTGATCTATTTTTGCACAAACTCGGTCAAACTTCGAAATAGTTTGACCCTTCAACAAAGTTAGAAGTACACCCTTTAAAGGAAGGAGGGAGTAGCTCTTGGTGATTAGGGTATTAACAATGGCTAGCTGTGGCAGGAGAATGAGAAGCCTACCACCACAAATGCACATATCCAAGTTGCACATTAATTTTCTTTTTTTTTCACTCGACATAGTATAATTTTGTAGTCAATTATGGAAGCTAACAATAATTTTCCTGGCCAAGTTGCATTGAAAAACTAACTAATTTGCATCAAGAAATCAACTAGTATATGACTTGTAAGTGCATTTGGAATACAAAGATATAGCTTGCATCGCATCTAACTGACCAACTCAAATATATACCTGGCGTGTACTCTCTGTCCCAGTTGTCCTTTACATGCGTATATAATTTGACGCAAGGACTTCTCTTGCAAATGCAACAGATCTAACTAGCTAGGCGCTGGCCTCTTTAATTTTTCACACCTAACTCATTAGTCTCATCAGCTGGCTCTTATACGGTACTTCCTCCATCCCGAATTACTTGTTTCAGATTTGTCTACATACATCCTATCTAGAAACGTAATTTGGGGCGAAGGTAATACGTGCAAATGGTAATTATCTATGCATGCACAGCCGTCGCATTGATGACCTAATCACGTAGTTTAGCATGACCAAGACTTGTTCCTTAGATTTTCATCAATCTACCAAGCTGACCTGTATCGACTTCATCATTCTTTTTCTTTTTTTTAACAGAGTACAGACGCAAGCGATCATATTCACACGCATACACTTACCCCTATGAACGCACACACGCACATCCAATTTCTATGAGCACCTCCGAAAGACTGAACTGGCATATCATCTTGAAATTTACACAGTCCCTCTAACCATCCAACCACAGGTTGGTTCGCTCATTCTTTTGTTTTTCGATGTAAAAATAATTAGCTTGAAACTCAAATAGTCACACTGCACTCCATGGTTTCACATGCACCTGCTTCCTAATTAACACGAAATTAAGCGTGACACATCACACATATACATGAAGGTTGTGTGCATTAATCGACATAGAGGTAGGCTTTTCTTTGGAGAAAAAAAAAGATAACACATACATACGGCAACAATTAATAAGAGTGCATGTAAACCGTACATATGTCCAATGATCAGAAGAATCAACGGCTGAGATCAACCGCATGTATGTACCAAGGAATAAAAGTCAACGCATGCAGGACAACCTGGCGCGAAAATTACGGAGTACACCTTCGTCCGGAAATACTTGTCATCAAAATGAATAAAAGAGGATGTATCTAAATGTATTTTAGTTTTAGATACATCCTTTTTTGTCCATTTTGATGACAAGTTTTTTCGGACGGAGGGAGTACTAAATATGCTTGCTGTATATAAACACACATGTGCAGGTGTACTTAGGCACCATAATTCATAGCACGATTGGGATTAGAATCTAAGCTAGCTAGAATCTGTGGAGTTGCAGCGAAGCAATAATGGCGTTGACGGCCACATTTAGGAGCAGCGGAGCAGAGCAAGAGGACGGAGGAGGATCGGTGGAGCTGCCGCGCGGCGCCGGCGAGGAGAGGAGGATCAGGCGGGAGCACATGTTCGACAAAGTGGTGACGCCGAGCGACGTGGGGAAGCTGAACCGGCTGGTGGTGCCCAAGCACTTCGCCGAGCGGCACTTCCTCCCGCAGATGCTCGGCGACGGCGGCCCGGGGAGGGTGGCCGGCACCGTGCTGCGGTTCGAGGACAGCCGCGGTGGCGGCAAAGCGTGGGAGTTCCGCTTCTCCTATTGGGGCAGCAGCCAGAGCTACGTGATGACCAAAGGGTGGAGCGCCTTCGTCCGCGACCGCCGCCTCGCCGCCGGAGATACCGTCTCCTTCTGCCGCGCCGGCGCGAGCCTCTTCATCGACTGCCGCCGGCGCGGCGCCGGAGTAGTGTCCTCAGTGCCGGCGAGACGCGTCCTTGTGCCAGCAGCGGTGCCGCAAGTCATGCCGCAGCGGGCGACGTCGGAGTCGGACGACAGGGCTTCGCACGGGCTGTGCCTCCGGCTGTTCGGCGTGGACCTCGAGCCTTCCGGTGCGGAGCCGCCGCTGTTGGATTTGCAGCTAGCCCTCATGAGGAGATGATCATCCATCCATGCTTTCCTATTTATTGTGTAAATCAGGGTGCAATTATTTTCTTAGCAGATCAAAGCAAGAGGACGAATGTTTCTTCTTTTATTTTGCATCGGAATGTAAGAAGAGGATGAACTCGATCTTGTCAAGGAACAGGATGAAATTAGCGTTGACCTTTCGTAAATTAGGTTCTTGATTACTTGTGAAGAATTTTGGTTTTGGCTATATATCTGGGCAATCTCAGTTGTCAATCCTCGTCTCACCACTCGGTGACCTCATTTTTACTCCTCATCCCGAACGTCCTATGCAGCGTCGGTTTTAGCAGCACCAATCTTGATGCACGGAAGGCACCAAGTCAGACAGTGGCCGTTGTTCGCGCTAACCATCGCCAGCCACGAAGGCAACCAACATGTATATTGTTGGTTACCCCATAGTTGCCATCACCGTTTCAAATTATGTTTGCTCTCCATGTCATTTTTAGGGGCCATATGTATGCACCTTCATCTAGCTATGCACGGTTCATGCACTTTCCCATTATGTTGCCCTGATGTCATATGTTTTTGTATGGGAAACATGGAAAATTTTATGAAAGTGCAATGTATTGAGAACATGGAAAGTTTGCCTTATTATCTGAGTCATGGTGGTAGTTCATAGTTGCCATCATTGGTTCAATTTTTGTTGCTCTCCATGGCTACTCTTACTTGTTGCGAGCACATCTACGCGTCTTTCGTGCGGTTTTTCATTCATGTTGCCACGATGTGATATGTTTTCTTAGGGAAACATGGCAATTTATATGAAAGTGATATTTACTAAAACACGGCATTTTCTTCTTTTTTACAATCTGAGTTGTGGTGGTAGTCCATAGTTGCAATCACTATTTCAAATTGTATTGCATCCCCATGGCAATTCTTACTTGCTGTACATGGCAATCTTGGGGCCATTGTCCACGCACCATTCTTTTTTTCATTATTGTTTTCTCAAGGGGAACATGGCAAAATTTATGAAATTGCTATGTACTAAAAACATGGCAAGTTTGCCTTAGCATCTGATCGAGTTGTGGTGGTGCTAGTAATTATAATGCAAATCTTTACCTGTTTTGCCATGCTCTGCTTTTTGCTATCTCGTGCTAAATATGGCAAATTTTAATGATTTGATATGTACTTCATGTCGACATTTTGTGGCTACTTTATGTGCTATGGGGTACTAGCTCATTTTCTTGCATCTTCAATACATTTGCCCGTGTTGTGCTATGATTATCATGGGAAAACATGGCAGTCTTCATGATGTGCTATGTCTCATATGTACTATTATTTCATCATTTGTACCTATTTTGTTCGCACAGCAATTTTTCATGATGTGCTGTGTACTTACACTGATCAATATTTCACTTTTAATCCTTATTGTTTGATGTCGATTTTTTGTCTACATCACCATGGTTCGGAACACATCGGCTTGTGATGATGATGACTTTATGCCGGCCAGAGGGGATGCAGTGGCTGCTGGCAACTGCACTCAGGACGCATCGGATTGCAATGATGATGACTTCATGAAGGCCAGAGGGGATGCGGTGGTTGCTGGCAACCGCACCGCAAAGAAGCTATTTTGCCTTTTGTTCACTCTTTTTTTCAGTTTTATTCTTTTTAAAAATACTATTTATATGACAAGTTTAATTTTTCCTAATTGGAAACTTTAGTTTATGACACATGGTTACTTTAATTTTTGCAGGTGGAAATTCAAATTCTATCACATGGTTACTTCAGTTTTTGTCACATGGTTACTTCAGTCATTGTCACATGATTACTATATTTAATGTCACATGGCAAATTTTAGACATTGATAGAATACTAATTTCTAAAACATGGCAATCTTGCCATCCTTCAAATAGTTTGCCACCGTTTTGTTCAAATGTATGTTAGCTTTTATTTCTCTACCATGGCAAACTTGCCATGGCAACTTAGCCATGTTCAGAAACACGGCACTTTTTTATCTGAAAACATGGCAAACTTGTCATGGCAAAGTTATAGATGTTCAAAAACATAGCAAGCTTGCCATGGCAAAGTTAAGATGTTTTTGGAAAATATATTAAAGGGGCATGGGAATTGTAGTTCACAGGGCATGCATGTATCTTCTGCAACTCTAATCCCAGAGGGCAGAGAATCTTCTTTGCTTCATACGTACTGTCAGGATATTCGTTGTCCTTTGGAAGCTTCTTCTTCATTATTTTCAGTAGCTTCCCAAATTCCTTGTCAGATACGCCATTCTCTGCCTTCCATTGCAGCAATTTCAGTGCGGTACCGAGCTTTGTGTTGCCATCTTTGCAATTTGGGTGCAACATATTTTTGTGATCCTCTAACATGCGATAGAACTTCAACTTCTCCCTTTCACTTTCGCATTCTCTCTGTGCATCAATAATGATCCGGCGAAGATCATCAATAAAATTGATTCTTAGTAATGGTTTTGAGATATGACGATATGATATGTGAGTCATGTTGATGAGTAATTGTGCTTTAGTAAGAATATTGATATTAAAGTTTATGATTTCCTATGCAAGCATGAAAGTCAATAGTTATGAATGAAATTTATATCCTACTTATGGTGCATTAGTCGGTGTTACTTATTCTTAATGCTTGGATACGAGATTTTTCGCTTTTTGGTTGGTCACTTTTCAATCTTTTTGCTAGCCTTCATTTTGCACTAAGTATGATCACTACTTGTGCGTCCAAAACCCTTTAAACTAGTTTTGCCTTATGAGTCCACTATACATGTCGTTCTAAGCAATTTTGCAGTATCTACATGTCGTTCTAAGCAAATTTGCACGTGTCATCTCTAATTTTCAAAATAAACTTCTCTTGTGTGCTCTGCCGCTCGCGGCGTGGTGAAGGGCGACCAATATTTTCCATGCTAGATGTGTTATTCTCACGATGAGTGTTTATTAACTTGTCATTGCGTGAGAGTACGGCAAAGGTATTAGGGATGCCTAGTCCCAAAATGAATTTTACTTTATGTTGTCAAATAATAAATTCCTTGGAAAGTGTTGGTATGGAGGGCACCCGTGGATACGGTTAGCCATGGAAAGTGAAAGTAATGGTGGAAAAAGGAATAAACTTTGTTTTCTGTTTGGGAACCGCCTATGATATATCTAGCATGGAAAGTGTTGAGATCTCTAAGTCGTTTTCGTTGGTGGGAAAAGTATGCCTCTCAAAAATATTTTTATCTCTCAATTTAAGCTGTGAGCTCTGACACCTCTACAAATCCCTACTTCCCTCAGCGAAGGGCCTTTCTTTTACTTATGCAAATTTTCTTTTGAATTTGAGTCTCCACCTTCTCTTATAAAGAACCAACTAAGGGGCACTATGATCGTATTTGAGCATTGGGTGTAGCTAATATTCGAGTATGTTTCATGAATGCATCAATGATTGAGCATGATGGGCTAGGGATAACTTGTTTTAGTGTTGATATTTTGAAAAACATGGTTGCTTGTTGGTATCCTTGAGTGTTAAAGTCTTCATACCAAAACTAGACTATTTCTTTGAATCATATAAAAGTCCATATGTCCATGCTATAAAGAAAAGAAATGTGATGAACATGTTAGGCAGCATTCCACATCAAAAATTCTGCTTTTATCATTTACCTACTCAAGGACGAGCAGGAATTAAGCTTGGGGATGCTGATACGTCTCCAACGTATCTACAATTTTTGATCGTTCCATGCTGTTATATCATTCTTGGATGTTTTATAATCATTTTATAGTCATTTTATATCATTTTTTGGTACTAACCTATTGACATAGTGCTCAGTGCCAGTTGCTGATTTCAATATGAAACGGAGTCCAAACATAGCGAAACTTCTTGAGGATTTTTTGGGCCAGAAGACATCATGTGTGCCAAGGAAGCACCTGGGGGTGCCTCGAGGGGGGCAGCACCCACCAGGGCACGCCAGGAGGCCCAGGCATGCCCAGGAGGCCCAGGCATGCCCAGGAGGCCCAGGCATGCCCTGGTGGGTTGTGCCCACCTCGGGTCCCCCCCTAAACCGCCTCTTTACTCTATAAATATCCCAATATTCCAGAAACCCTAGGGGAGTCGACGAAACTCAATTCCAGCCGCCGCAGAGTCCAGAACCACCAGATCCAATCTAGACACCATCATGGAGGGGTTCACCACTTTCATTGGTACCTCTCCGATGATGCGTGAGTAGTTCTTTGTAGACCTACGGGTCCATAGTTAGTAGCTAGATGGCTTCCTCTCTCTCTCTCTCTCTCTCTCTCTCTCTCTCTCTCTCTCTATTGATTATCAATATAATGGTCTCTTGGAGATCCATATGATGTAAGTATTTTTGCGGTGTGTTTGTTGGGATCCGATGAACTTTGAGTTTATGATCAGATCTATGTTTTTATCCATGAAAGTTATTTGAGTCTTCTTTGATCTCTTATATGCATGATTGCTTATGGCCTCGTATTTCTTCTCCGATATTTGGATTTTGTTTGGCCAACCTGATCTATTATCTTGCAATGGGAAGAGGTGCTTTGTGATGGGTTCGATCTTAGGTGCTTGATCCCAGTGACAGAAGAGGAAATGACACGTATGTATCATTGCTATTAAGGATAACAAGATGGGGGTCTATATCTACATAAATAGATAAATAGATCTTGTCTAAATCATGTCATCATTCTTATTGCATTACTCCGTTTCTCCATGAACTTAATACACTAGATGCATGCTGGATAGCAGTCGATGTGTGGAGTAATAATAGTAGATGCTGGCAGGAGTCGGTCCACTAATCTTGGACGTGATGCCTATATAATGATCTTTAGTAGTTGCAGATGCTTGCTAGAGTTCCAATCATAAGTGCATATGATCCAAGAAGAGAAAGTATGTTAGCTTATGCCTCTCCCTCATATGAAATTGCAATGATGACTACCGGTCTTGTTAACAATTGCCTAGGATAATTCCGCACACCGACCCATCATTATTCCACACTCGCTATTTATAATATTTAGTAATATATTCTAACTTTATGATAACAGCACCTACTTTTATATTTTAGCTCTCCGATATCATGCAAAGTTATCCTCTTCATACCCACAACATAGTTTTATTTCTCGTTTCTAGTTGGAAGCAAACATTCGGTGTAATGAGAGTCGATCGGTGATGTATAGGACTTGAGAGAATATTGATCTTACCTTTAGCTCCTTGTGGGTTCGACACTCCATACTTATCACTTCCACCTTTGGGAATTGCTACGATGATTCCCTGCACTTGGGGATTATCAGCTATTATATTATCATTTTTGGATGTTTTACAATCATTTTATAGTCATTTTAATCATTTTCTGGTACTAACCTATTGACATAGCGCCCAGTGCCAGTTGTTGTTTTCTGCATGTTTTTTACATCGCAGGAAATCAATATCAAACGGAGTCCAAATGCAGCGAAACTTCTTGAGGATTTCTTTTTGGGCCATAAGACATCCAGTGGGCCAAGGAAGCACTTGGGGGTGACTCGAGGGGGGAAGCACCCACCGGGGCGCGCCAGGAAGCCCAGGCGCACCCTGGTGGGTTGTGCCCACCTCGGGTGCCCCCTGAACTGTCTATTCACTATAAATACCCCAATATTCCAGAAACCCTAGGGGAGTCGACGAAAATCAATTCCAGCTGCCGGAGAGTCCAGAACGACCAGATCCAATCTAGACACCATCATTGAGGGGTTCACCACTTTCGTTGGTGCCTCCCCGATGATGGGTGAGTAGTTCTTTATAGACCTATGGGTCCGTAGTTAGTATCTAGATGGCTTCCCCTCTCTCTCTCTCTCTTGATTATCAATATAATGGTCTCTTGGAGATCCATATGATGTAAGTCTTTTTGCGGTGTGTTTGTTGGGATCCGATGAACTTTGAGTTTATAATCGGAGCTATGTTTTTATCCATGAAAGTTATTTGGGTCTTCTTTGATCTCTTATATGCATGATTGCTTATAGCATAATATTTCTTCTCTGATATTTGGGTTTTGTTTGGCCAACTTGATATATTTATCTTGCAATGGGAAGAGGTGCTTTATGATGGGTTCGATCTTAGGTGCTTGATCCCGGTGACAGAAGGGGAAACGACACATATGTATCGTTGCTATTAAGGATAACAAGGTGGGGACTACATCTACATAAATAGATAAACAGATCTTGTCTACATCATGTCATCGTTCTTACTGCACTACTCTGTTTCTCCATGAACTTAATACACTAGATGCATACTGGATAGCGGTCGATGTGTGGACTAATAGTAGTAGCTGCAGGCAGGCGTCGGTCTACTAATATTGGACATGATGCCTATATAATGATCATTGCCTGGATATCGTCATGATTATTTGAAGTTCTATCAATTTCCCAACAGTAATTGTTTTTCCACCGTTTGCTATTTTTCTCGACAAAAGCCACTAGTGAAACCTACGGCCCCCGGGTCTCTTTTCATCATATTTGCCTTCGCGGTATATTTTCCTTTGAATTTACTTTCAGATCTATTAAACCAAAAATACAAAAATACCTTGCTGCAATTTATTTGTTCCCCGATCTATTTATCCTATCTACCACTTTTACCTCACGTTATTTGCCTATCTTGAGGCGTTGTACCCGAAAGGGATTGACAACCCCTTTAACACATCGGGTTGCGAGTATTTGTTATTTGTGTGCAGGTGATGTTTACGTGGTCTGAGGAGGTTTTCCTACTGGTTCGATAACCTTGGTATCATCACTGAGGGAAATACCTACCATCTCTATACTGCATCATCCCTTCCACTTTGGGGAAATAGCGATGTAGTTCTAGCAGACATCAAAAGGAATTTCTGGCACCGTTGCCGCGGAGGATCTTCAACATCAACCAGGTTCCTAATCACAAATCTCATCTTCTCGCAATTTACATTATTTTCCATTTGCATCTCGTTTTCCTCTCCCCACTTCAAAAAATTTGCCGTTTTATTCGCCCTCTTTTTTGTTCAGCGTTTTTCTCATCGGATCTATTTGTGTTCTTGGTTCACTATGGCTAGTTTGAATACTCCTCCTTTGTTACCATACTTTGAAGTTCTATACTTCAAACAAAGACAAGTAGAAAATTTGAAAGATGCTTGGTATAGGCTTATGGAGTCTTACCGTGTTTGCAATCTAGAGGGAGATGCAAAAAATTTGCTTAGAAATTTTTATGTAGGATTGGCTTTGCATCATGGACAACTCTTGGATTTTGCCGCAAAAGGGAATTTTATTGAGCTTGATGTCAATACTGCCTATGAAATTTTAGAAGGAATTTTGGGGGTTCCACCACAAAAGAAAGGGTTTTCTTTCACACCAGAGGGAGTCCTAATTTTGGACAAACTCGGCGATTTAAATAAACATATGGTTGAATTGCAAAAATATAATGAACCTCTCAAACATCTCAATTGTAGTATCAATTGTATGAACACTTTGATTTCCCTTTCCAATAAACGGTTGGATATTTTAGATCTCAAGATGGTTTCTTTTCCTGAAAATTTAGGGAAGCGCAAAGAGCCTCACAGGTTCGAAAAGACTCTTACTAAAGTGGCAAAGATAACGGAAGGCAACACTTAGATCCTACGTGTTATGCCTAGCTATGGGCGTAAAACGATAACGCTTGTTGGGAGGCAACCCAATGAATAAAATTTATTTTTGCTTTTTGCTTTCTGTTCTTGTGTTTTAGAACATTTATGCTACTGTTTTGATTGTATTTTTTGTGTTTTAATAAGTGTTTGTGCCAAGCAAGGCCTTTGGGAAGATTTGGGTGAAAGTTGATTTGATCTTGCTGAAAAACAGAAACTTTTGCACTCACGAGATTATTTGTCATTTCTTACAGAAGAGTGCTTTTGAGTTGATTCTTTTTGAAGAAGATTAATATACAAATTTTTCACGTCCACCAATTTATTTCAATTTTTTTTGGATTTATAGACGTATTTGAAATATTCAGAATGCTACAGACTGTTCTGTTTTTGACAGATTCTGTTTTCTTTGTGTTGTGTGCTTGTTTTGATGATTATATGGTTTTCTTTGATGAGTTTTTGCCATAGAAAAGTTGGAATACAGTAGATATAATTCAAAAACAAAATAAGAATAGGTTTAGTACAGTACTTATAGTAGTGGTTCGCTTTCTTATACTAACGAAAGGTTTTGTTTGAGTTTTGTGTGATTGAAGTTTTCAAGTTTTGGGTGATCTTACGAGGGATGAAGGAATAAGGATTAGCAAAAGGCTAAGCTTGGGGATGCCCAAGGCACCCAAAGATAATATTCAAAGAAGTAGCAAGCAACTAAGCTTTGGGATGGCCCCGAGTGGCATCCCCGCTTTCTTCTAACAACCATCGGTATTTTACTTGAAACTATATTTTTATTCGTCACATATTACGAGTTTTGCTTGGAGCGTCTTGTATGATATGAGTCTTTGCTTGTTTTCCTTTGTGCTTCAAGTGTTGAATCCTTTCTTAACACACCTTTTTGAGAGAGCCAAAAATTATGATATGCTTGCTCCTATGCTTCACTTAAATTTTTAGAGTCGTGGATTTGCTCTAGTGCTTCACTTATATCTTTTTTTAGCACGGTGTGCTTTGTTATTTTTGAAGAAATGCTCTCATGCTTCACTTAGATTTGTTTGGGAGTTATTAATTTTTTTTTATAAATTCTCTCTTGCTTCACTTAGAATATTTTGAGAGAAAGAAAAAAATTATGCTCATGATCTTCACTTATATTTGTTTGAGCTTACTAAAAGCAACATGTAAAATAGTCCCAAAGTGATAGATATCCAAGGAGGATATAATAAAAACTTTCATGAAGATTATTGGACAAAATAAACTTGATTCTTAGTAATGGTTTTGAGATATGACGATATGATATGTGAGTTATGTTGATGAGTAATTATGATTTAGTAAGAATATTGATGTTAAGGTTTGTGATTCCCTATGCAAGCATGAAAGTCAATACTTATGAATGAAATTTATATCCTAATTATGGTGCATTGTTCGATGTTACTTATTCTTATGCTTGGGTACGATATTTTTTGCTTTTTGGTTGGTCGCTTCTCAATCTTTTTGCTAGCCTTCATTTTGCACTAAGTATGATCACTACTTGTGCATCGAAAACCCTTTAAACCAGTTTTGCCTTATGAGTCCACTATACCTACCTATATGCGGTATTTACATGCCGTTCTAAGCAAATTTTCATGTGTCATCTCTAATTTTCAAAATAAATTTCTCTTTTGTGTGCTCTACCGCTCGCGAGGCGGTGAAGGGTGGCCAATATTTCCCATGCTATATGTGTTATTCTCACGATGAGTGTTTATTAACTTGTCATTGCACGAGAGTACGACAAAGGTATTAGGGATGCCTAGTCCCGAAATGAATTTTACTTTATGTTGTCAAATAATAAATTCCTTGGAAAGTGTTGGTAGGGAGGGCACACGTGGATACGGTTAGCCATGGAAAGTGAAAGTAATGGTGGAAAAAGGAATAAACTTTGTTTTCTGTTTGGGAACCGCCTATGATATATCTAGCATGGAAAGAGTTGAGATCTCTAGGGCATTATCGTTGGTGGGAAAAGTATGCCTCTCAAAAATATTTTTATCTCTCAATTTAAGCTTTGAGCTCTGGCACCTCTACAAATCCGAACATCCCTCCGCGAAGGGCCTTTCTTTTACTTATGAAAATTTTCTTTTGAATTTGAGTCTCCACCTTCTCTTATAAAGCACAAACTAAGGGGCACTATGATCGTATTTGAGCATTGGGTGTAGCTAATATTCGAGTATGTTTCATGAATGCATCAATGATTGAGCATGATGGGCTAGTGATAACTTGCTTTAGTGTTGATATTTTGAAAAACATGGTTGCTTGTTGGTATCCTTGAGTATTAAAGTCTTCATACCAAAACTAGACTATTGCTTTGAATCATATAAAAGTCCATATGTCCATGCTATAAAGAAAAGAAATGTGATGAACATGTTAGGCAGCATTCCACATCAAAAATTCTGTTTTTATCATTTACCTACTCGAGGACGAGCAGGAATTAAGCTTGGGATGCTGATACGTCTCCAATGTATCTATAATTTTTTATTGTTCCATGTTGTTATATCATTCTTGGATGTTTTACAATCATTTTATATCATTTTTTGATACTAACCTATTGACATAGTGCCCAGTACCAGTTGTTGTTTTTTGCATGTTTTTTACATAGCAGGAAATCAATATCAAACGGAGTCCAAACGCAGCGAAACTTCTTGAGGGGTTTTTTGGGACAAAAGACATCCAGTGGGCCAAGGAAGCACCTGGGGGGTGCCTCGAGAGGGCAGCACCCACTAGGGCGCGCTAGGAGGCCCAGGCGCGCCCTGGTGGGTTGTGCCCACCTCGGGTACCCCCTGAACCGTCTCTTTGCTCTACAAATATCCCAATATTCCAGAAACCCTAGGGGAGTCAACAAAAATCAATTCCAGCCGCCGCAGAGTCCAGAACCACCAGATCCAATCTATCATGGAGGGGTTCACCACTTTCATTGGTGCCTCTCCGATGATGCGTGACTAGTTCTTTGTAGACCTACAATTCCGTATTTAGTAGCTAGATGGCTTCCTCTCTCTCTTTCTCTCTTGATTATCAATATAATGGTCTCTTGGAGATCCAGATGATGTAAGTCTTTTTGCGGTGTGTTTGTTGGGATCTGATGAAACTTTGAGTTTATGATCAGATCTATGTTTTTATCCATGAAAGTTATTTGAGTCTTCTTTGATATCTTATATGCATGATTGCTTATGGCCTCATATTTCTTCTCCGATATTTGGGTTTTGTTTGGCCAACTTGATCTACTATCTTGCAATGGGAAGAGGTGCTTTGTGATGGGTTCGATCTTATGGTGCTTGATCCCAGTGATAGAAGGGGAAATGACACGTATGTATCGTTGCTCGTAAGGATAACAAGATGGGGTCTATATCTACATAAATAGATAAATAGATCTTGTCTAAATCATGTCATCATTGTTATTGCATTACTTCGTTTCTCCATGAACTTAATACACTAGATGCCTGCTGGATAGCGGTCGATGTGTGGAGTAATAGTAGTAGATGCTGGCGGGAGTCGGTCTACTAATCTTGGATGCGATGCCTATATAATGATCATTGCCTGGATATCGTCATGATTATTTGAAGTTCTATCAATTGTCCAACAGTAATTGTTTTTCCATCGTTTGCTATTTTTCTCGAAAGAAGCCACTAGTGAAACCTACGGCCCCCGGGTCTCTTTTCATCATATTTGCCTTCGCGGTATATTTTCCTTTGCAATTATTTTCAGATCTATTAAGCCAAAAATGCAAAAGTACCTTGCTGCAACTTATTTGTTCCGGGATCTATTTATCCTATCTACCACTTCTACCTCACGTTATTTGCCTAACCTGAGGCGCCGTACCCGAAAGGGATTGACAACCCCTTTAACACGTTGGGTTGCGAGTATTTGTTATTTGCGTGCAGGTGTTGTTTACGTGGTGTGAGGAGGTTCTCCTACTGGTTCGATAACCTTGGTCTCATCACTGAGGGAAATACCTACCGTCGCTATACTGCATCATCCCTTCCTCTTTGGAGATATACCAACATAGTTCTAGCAGACATCATGGCTCGGGCATTTCATCGAACACCTCATGTACATAAGAGGTGAGAACAAAGCAGCACACACCTCCCAGACGCCGGCCGGCCAAAAAACAGAGGAGTGAGCAGGCATGGGTGAGCATATATATAGGCACTTTTTTCGTCCCGGCTAGTGGCCAGAACAGGGACTGAAGACTGACCTTTAGTCCCGGTACCAGCCACCAACCGGGACTAAAGGGGTTGCGCCAGGAGCGAGGCCCTTCAGTCCGGGTTGGTGGCTGGAACCGGGACAAAAGGTACCAGCCCAACCGAGACTGGTGCCTACCGAGGCCTGGCCAGCGTCCTGACCGCTCGAACCGGGACTGATGCACCCATTAGTCTTGATTTGTAATACGACCAGGACTGTTGCTCTGATCTGGCAAAAACCAAAGCCCGATTTTTTACTAGTACAGGCACATGCTTTCTAACATGAAATTAAGTGTGACACGTACATGAAGGTTGTGTGCACGATGTAGGGACATAAAGGGTTTTCAGTCTATAAAAAAAATCACGTACATACATCAACAATTAATAAGGATGCGTGTAGACCATACACAAGTCTGATGATCAGAAGGATCGACGGCTGAGATCAACCACATGTATTTACCAAGAACGGAAAGTCAACGAATCCAGGTCATTCGAGCGCCTCCCATTTTTTCATTTGTAGCTCTTCAGCATCGAAGAGGATCCATGCACGCACGCAGATCTGGTGCAGCTAATATTGATGCAAATGCCATGCAAAATACTAGCATCTACAGTCGGACTTGACAAATCCGGTCCACTATACGTCTGCGGACGTGCCCGGACACGCCGCGGACACTGATCGGGCACTCCCTATATTTTTCCCTCCACACCCATGTATCTCATATTCCCTTCCCTATATACATACTAAACCATGCAACATTGATAAAAACTACGTAGATTATAAACAGACATACAAATGCACAATCGGTTCATCAAAAGATCACAGCCGAAGCATCAAAAGATAGCCAAAGTTCACATAAAAGACATAATACGGCGGACAAGTTCGAACTACATCTAAAAACTTGAAATTAAGACGGATCTTCACCACTTTCTCGCTTGCTCTTTGCCCTTCCGATCGACGCCGCAGCTGTAGGAGTCCGTGGCAGGAGGTGGGTCTATGTCGGAGCCGTCGAACCCGTCGGAGGAGGAGGAATCGGAGATGACGATGTAGCCTTACAAGCGTCGGACGACGTGGTCTTGCTTGCGCTTGAGCTTGGCCACCCACGCCTTCTCCCGCCCGGATTGCTCAATGCCGAGCCGGAGCTGCTTCACGTTGAGCCTCCGAAGCCGTCGGGACTTTGTCTCCGCCTCAGTTAGAGACCGGCGGCACGCCCACTCGAAGAGACGATCCTCCTCGTCAGGCACCCAGTGGGCAGGCGGACTGCGCAAACCCATCGGACCCGCCCGCCATCTCCCTTTCCCTCTGCCTCTCGCAGCGGGCAGCACGTGCCTCCGACTCCAGAGTCCGCATCCGCGGCGTCGACGGAGCGGGGTCTAGAACCCAGCACTGCCCGTGTGGAGCTGCGTCCGGAGGTGGAGGCGACTGTGGGGCGGGAGGAGCAGATCGGGTAGGCCTCGCAGATCCGCACGTGGGGCGGGAAGGGCCAGCATCGGCATCTACAATGCCGTGACGGGTGACAGGTGGCGTCACACCGGACCCGGAGCTGCCGCCCGTATCGACCCGCCACCACTCGAGCGCGATACGGAGCGCCAGCTCCTCCTCGTCTCTGGAGCTGCCATCGGAGTTGCTGTGGTGTTGGACATGCTCGCCGGCACTAGGGATTTGGCGGATTGGGGAATTGGGAGCATCGGGGAAGGGAGCAGAGCGGAGCGGAGTGATCTAGGGTTTGTGCCGAACGGGGGTTTTTGTGTGGCCGGTATGGGCCAGCGGTGGGCCGGGCTGACGTGGCAGACGCGCCCGGGCGTGCCCAGGCCCCCTTATATCCGCCCTACATTTGGGACGGTTATGAGGGGTGCCAGTCAGTCCGGATGTTTGAGGTCAGTTTGAAAACTTCGGCTGGGTCAGTTGGGTCGGTTTTTTGTGACTGGTCAGTGACCGGATGGTCTGCTCGGACGTATGAGACAGATATAGGATGCCCACCTGTAAATGCTCCAAACACCTTGCCGATCTTAGTTGGAACTTACAAGAAAAAACGGATCCAAATCCAGAATGGTTTGGGCTGCACAGGGGAACTAAACGACACTCCTACAAACTAGTAATATTAATTTGGTGCAAATGCACTGCTCTGTCGTACAACGAGTAAATTGCTCAAAACCATCACATTTGTGGAAAACTATTATTTTTTCTAAAAAACACAAAAGACCGTCACTTCTGCGTCAAGTGAATAACAAATCGCATTTGTTATTGCGTAGTTGAGCCCACTTGTCAGGCTGATCTGGTGTGCTTGCATGGACAACATGCTGAGTTGGACAACGGCCCCACCTGTTAGTGACTCAAGTATTTTTTTTTCTTTCTTCATCCCCCTGTGCTCGTGACACATATCCCTGCACTCGACCTTCCTTCGGTGCTGGCTCCGGCCACCTCACCTGACACGGCAGCACCGCCCTACAAGCTCCCCCCAGCACCAGCTGTCGGATCCACCACGCAAGGCGTCGGGGTGCGCTACCTCCTCCCCACCGAGCCTACCACATCGAACTCGGTGGCGCAGCGCGGATCGACATTGAGCTGCAGCACCAATGTGGTGACTGACTACACGGCGCACCTGTCAGGGCGGGCGGGCGCGCCGTGCCTCGACCTTGATGGAGCGGGCGCGGGGCGGGGGGGGGGGGGGGGGGGGGGGGGCACGACCCTGCCGGAGGGGCCAAGGGAAAGGGCGCGCGGGGCCTCGACCTCGCCGGAGCTGGCAGGAGCACGGGCACGCGGGGGTTCGGCCTCACTGGAGTGAGCAAAGAGGCGGCGGCGGGGGGCTCTGCCTCGTCAAAGCATGCAGGGGCGCGGGCATGCGAGGGTTCGGCCTCGCCGGAGCGAGCAGGGGCGCGGACACGTGGGGGTTTGGCCTCGCTTTAACGAGCAGGGGCGCGGGCACGCGGGGGTTCGGCCTCGCCGGAGCGAGCAAGGGCGCGTGGGGGGGGGGGGGGGGTCGGGCTCTCCGGACCATGCTGGGGTGCAGGCACGCGGGGGCTCGGCCTCGCTGGAGCTGGTAGGGTCAGCCGCCGTTGTTGTTCTTCCATGGCCGCCGCTCCAGTGGGAAGGAAGAAGGAGAGGAGAGAAGAGAAGGAGGAGAGAGAAGAGACAAGAGGTGTGGTTGACAGGTGGGTCCCCTGTCCACCTCAGCGGGTCAAATATTGACTAGGATTAGTCTTCGCCACATCAGCCTGGATAGACTAGTCCCACCCGTCCGTTTTGCTATTAGATGCGCTCAATTTTGAATCAGCGTGATTTGTTATTCACTTGGCACAGAAGTGGTGGTCTTTTATGATTTTTGACAAAAGTTGTAGTTTTAGAGTACCCTAGCCACAAATGTGATGGTTTTGAGCAATTCACTCCCCTACAAACCTAGGGGGCCTACCGTACTTGCAGTGAACTGGATTGAAATGAAATATTGAAAGCTGCCAATTTGGCCGTTGAGAGTTGAGTAGAGACTACAATATTTAATCATAAGCTAGTATGTTCTTTAACTATATGCAAATTGATGATTAGAAAATGTAAGGCGCTGGGTGAATTCAGACGCAACCAAAGTACCACACCCAAGTGGCGATTCTTAGTTTAGTAGCCTACCTGGTCAGGAAACCTTACTTATTGCATACATAAAAAAAGGTGCTTGACCGGGTCCAAGTAAAGTGGAAGTGATCTAAACCTTATTTTTCAAGGACGGCGTCATCACCAAGCCTCTACCTTCTGGCATCCAATGGCTTCATTGATTAGAGTAATAAGGATATTAAGAATGTAGACATGAGGATGCATGCATGACAAGCACGCCACCACAATGAACAATCCCAAATTGCATATTTTCTTTTTGACATAGACTGTTTTAATCACGTAAGCTAATACAATAATTAAGTGCTTATTACCTTGCTCATATCCCCTTATATTGTTTTTCAAAAGAAAAATCCCAACAAATAACTAGCTTGTTCCTCTGGTCTAATTGCATACAAATTAGACTAGTCAATTAGTTTATTCTATGTATAGTTCTCGTCTCTATATATAGTTCAAAGAGCAGGCACCTGGTTCCCAATTACCATTTCTTCCAAACAATGAGATAAAGTTAATTAGTAGTTGACCTTGTCGTTCATCAATCCAGGATTGTCTCATCATCATTTGGCATGTCAATTGTATAGTGCCACTGGCCTACAAGTGGCACTAATTATCTAGTACTCCCTCTGTAAACTAATATAAGAGCATTTAGATCACTAAAATAGTGATCTAAACGCTCTTATATTAGTTTACGTAGGGAGTGCTTATATGCTCTATCTATACACCTCAGGCGATCACATACATTGTTGCATGACTTCTCATCATATGTTAAAATGATCATTTGTTTAAGGGTAACCATATGGCTTTAACAACTAAATTTGACCATAATTTTTATCTCGTGAGTACAATTTTCACAAATCTACCGTGTTAAAAAAAATCCTCCGAGAACATGAGGATGCATGCATGACCCATAGACTTGTAGACTGTACATCTGATAATCATAAGGGGAAAAATACTGAGATTGACCGCCCAACATACAGGAGTACCATGTATGAAAGCCAACGTGTGGACGACTTCGTGCAAAAACTACATCTCCTGTCCATGTAATGTCATCTCCGATCCATATATCACTCGGTCAGCTATCCGTATAATATATACAAATATTTTTCATCTTAAAGATGAAATATGTCATGTGGCATATGTAAAAGGCCAATATATGCATTTAACTGGTACCAGCAATCTCAACAAGGAGACCGAATTCGGAGCAAACAGTTTAATGCAACTTGGGCGTTAGTCTATTCTTATGGTTGCTTACAATTACTGCCATATGATGCATCTCATCCATAGGTCAAGGCGTTAATTATCATCAAGCCGGTAAGCTGCAATTTTCATTTTACATGTTTCAATCAATTCAGTCTCTAGATGGTACTTTCACCATCTGTGCCAACATCCATGTTGCTCTCATAAAAATAAATATATTATAAAACCTACTTTTCATGATAAATTTTGTATTTTTTTTGTTATTGATGCTATTTTTTAATAAACAACCAAAATAAGAAATATTTAACCTATAAAAATGCTAAAAGGCCCACATTTTGTCCAGCGAAGTACATGATTCTACGAATCCCGCTCATGTCACTCAAAAATTGTATCAATCTAGATTAGCAAAGCATGTTCGTCAGTTTTCTACAAAATCATACATTCTTTTCTAATAAAACATAACGTTTATAGGAGTAAGAAACCAGAGAACAGTTGTGCAATGTGACCCCAAATCGCACATGTTCTTTCATCCTCTGTGATGTGGCCCCACATCCGTGGCATGTTGGTGGTGATGGACCATAGTATTGTTTGCAATTAGGTATTTCAACCATGTGTACTAGTGACAATATTTGTTTGGGTCGCAATGCAATACCACAAACCATTACGAACGGAACTTGGTTACAGGAAACAACTAAACTCAATGTAGTATTGGACTGATCAAGGACCTTAATAATACTGCAGATTAAATAATACTCCCTCCGATTCAAAATAAATGTCACAATTTTGAACTAAAGTTAGTTCAACCTTAGTTGAAAACTGTGGCATTTATGATGGATCAGAAGGAGTATACTTTGGAGGCAAATGCAGTGCATTACACACCTAAACATGCCTATAGTGATTAGTATTGACAACCTGGCCCTTGAGAGTTGAGAATTGAAGCTACATCACTACCAGCATGTCGTCGAATACTCAACTATAATCAAATTAGTGCAAGTTCATTGGGGAGGGGGTCTAAGATGCGTAACAAATTAGTTGAGGTGGTTCGTAGTTTTCTCACCTAAGGTTTTATTGGCTAGAATCTTGGAAGTTTCTTTTTCGCGGAATGCTCTGGGAAACTTCAGGGTGTGTTCGGTTGCCGTAGTCTACAGTAGTTGTATTGTATAGCCTTCTCAATTCGTCCTGGCTATGCAAATGCAGCCTCGAATGCACCATCTGCAAGTTGTTTGGTTGGCTGCATGCCCTCTTGCCTGCATGGGCTGAACCACACTGCCAGGTGTTTGGTTGCCTGCATGTTAATGGACAAACCCAAGGCATGGTGTTTGGTTGTATGCAACGCCTGGTGTATAGTAACCTCTTTGGCTAGTTGGTGAGGTTACCAGCACACTTCGAAACAACCATGTAGCACACGTCATAAGCAGAGCAGAGTATAAACAGAGGATCAACTACTTAACGACATATTTCAGATAACCAGTACCACACTTCATAACAGTTCAATGCATAAACCATAAACATTTCAAAGAAGACTCGATAGTACTTAGGAAGGAGGTTCCCCGGCCCTAGTCCTTGGCGGCAAAGGCTTCGTGGTGCTTCCCACACTTGTTGACGACCTCAATGCCATCATCGTCGAAGATGATGACCTTGGGGGTGTCGGGAGTGAGGAGCTTGAACGTCACCATGTAGCCGATCTTGATCTGATGAACGGTTGCGTAGGTGGCCCAACCCTGATCCAGAGTCACCCTGTCGTTCATCAGCTTCACCGTCACCTTCCAGGAGCAGCCAGTGTTGTTCTTGAGCTTGAACTCTGTCGGCACCGCGACGCAGTGCTTGGTGAAGTCCAGGGGCATGGGGATGCACTCAAGCTTACATGCAAGGATAACCTTGCAGAAGTGAATTGGGCCATCCTCCTCATGATAGTGGTCGTAGTTGCAGCGCTTGTTGCTGGGGGGCTCCTCCATGCGCTCGTCGTCGCCAACCTCAGGCGTCTTCGGTTCTTCCTCGGCGGTGGGCGACAACACAACCTCCTCGGGCATTGGATGAAGGGGTTGCTTGCCCTTGTTGTCAACGGCCGGGAGCACCTCCGTGCCCATCTCATTGCTCTCCTTGATCTGCACACAATTCATGGAGTCAGGCACAGCACGGAGTTCATGGCTTATTGAAGAGCATGTAGTTAAAATGGCATGACTACCACTCTTCCTCTTCATCGCGCCTATATTTACTCACCCTGCCCACCACTAGTTAACCATCCCCTCTCTTCTCTCACTATCAACCTTCCTCCTCTCCATCGCCATGAGCTCCAGCTCCAACTCTAACGCCAACCCCTTCCCTTGGGGTATTGGCTGGAGGGCCTTCTTCCTCGGGTGGTCGGCTGGTGACCGCACCAAGTTCAGGAACACCATGGAGGTGTGCCCGAACTTCGGCTCCATGCTAGAGATGCAGAAGGAATCTGATGTAGTGCTCATGAGGGCCGCTGCACAAGAGTTGAAGACGGTGATTCCTGACCCAGCGAAGGGCGTGTTGGGGAACGTTGCATAAAATAAAATTTTCCTACGTTCACCAAGATCCATCTATGAGTTCATCTAGAAACGAGAGAGAGAGATGCATCTACATACCACTTGTAGATCGCGTGCGGAAGCGTTCAAGAGAACGGGGTTGAGGGAGTCGTTCTCGTCGTGATCCAAATCACCGGAGATCCTAGCGCCGAACGGACGGCACCTCCGCGTTCAACACACGTATGGTCAGCGTGACGTCTCCTCCGTCTTGATCCAGCAAGGGGAAGGAGAGGTTGATGAAGATCCAGCAGCACGACGGCGTGGTGGTGGATGCAGCAGTACTCCGGCAGGGCTTCACCAAGCAACTGGGGAGGAAGAAGAGGTGTAGCAGGGGGAGGGAGGCGCCAAGTTCAAGGGTGTGGCTGCCCTCCTCCCCCCTCTTATATAGGCCCACAGGCGCCGGCCCTCTAGAACCCATCTAGATGGGGGGCGGCCAAGGGGCGGCGGCCAGGGGAGGCTTGCCCCAAGGCAAGTGGGCGCCCGCCCCCCTAGGGTTTCCAACCCTAGGCGCAGGGGGCCCAAGTGAGGCGCACCAGCCCACCAGGCTGGTTCCTCCCACTTCAGCCCACGGGCCCTCCGGGATAGGTGGCCCCACCCGGTGGACCCCCGGGACCCTTCCGATAGTCCCGGTACAATACCGGTAACCCCCGAAATTCTCCCGATGGCCGAAATAGCACTTCCTATATATAATTATTTACCTCCGGACCATTCCGGAACTCCTCGTGACGTCCGGGATCTCATCCGGGATTCCGAACAACATTCGGTTTGCTGCATACTCATATTCATACAACCCTAGCGTCACCGAACCTTAAGTTTGTAGACCCTACGGGTTCGGGAGACACGTAGACATGACCGAGACGGCTCTCCGGTCAATAACCAACAGCGGGATCTGGATACCCATGTTGGCTCCCACATGCTCCTCGATGATCTCATCGGATGAACCACGATGTCGAGGACTCAAGCAACCCCGTATACAATTCCCTTTTTCAGACGGTATGTTACTTGCCCGAGATTCGATCGTCGGTATCCCAATACCTCGTTCAATCTCAAGCACGGCAAGTCACTTTACTCGTGCGTAATGCATGATCCCGTGACCAGACACTTGGTCACTTTGAGCTCATTATGATGATGCACTACCGAGTGGGCCCGGTGATACCTCTCCGTACTACGGAGTGACAAATCCAGTCTCGGTCCGTGTCAACCCAATGTACACTTTCGGAGATACCTGTAGTGCACCTTTATAGTCACCCGATTCGTTGTGACGCTTTGGTACACCCAAAGCACTTCTACGGTATCCGGAGTTACACGATCTCATGGTCTAAGGAAAAGATACTTGACATTGGAAAAGCTCTAGCAAAACGAACTACACGATCTTGTGCTATGCTTAGGATTGGGTCTTTGTCCATCACATCATTCTCCTAATGATGTGATCCCGTTATGAATGGCATCCAATGTCCATAGTCAGGAAACCATGACTATCTATTGATCAACGAGCTAGTCAACTAGAGGCTCACTAGGGACATGTTGTGGTCTATCTATTCACACGTGTATTACGATTTCCGGATAATACAATTATAGCATGAATAAAAGACAGTTATCACGAACAAGGAAATATAATAATAATCCTTTTATTATTGCCTCTAGGGCATATTTTCAATAGGGCGCGATGGCAGTCGACATCATTCGCTGGGCCATGAATCAGGCCGTCTCCGACGATGCTAAACAGAGGAAGAAGTGATCCAAGTACAAGAACTACTGGGCTCCTAATGACCGTCGTGCCGTAGTGTACTGGGAGAGGGCAATCGTGCCGCCGGCGGTCATCGATGGGGAGCCTAAGGAGGAGGAAGAACCGATGCAGATGCCAGTGAGGGCGCCGGAGTGAGGCCCTTGTACCTGGCAAATCGACCTCGACTCTGCCGAGGACGACGACGACGACCCGCTGCCCCGCACGGCGACGAACAACAAGATGAAGGCCGGCCACTCGACCAGCCGCTCTACACGCCGGTGACGGCGGCCGCGGTTAGCCAGTGTCTGTTGTGTACCCCCAATTCCTCAATCCCTCTTCTACTCCATCCGTATCTACCTCTATTCCGATCTTGCATGAACTCGTATGAACTAGTATGAACTACTATGCTTATCTACCTCTATTCCCCATTCCCCTCTCCGTCGTGGATCGAATCTACCGCCGGATCGAACGTGAAAAAGTAGTGCATGACAAACAGAGAAGTGCTTACCGCCATTGCCGAGGGCCAGGTGATGATCCGCTAGCCGGTCATGGAGTCCGGTGGTCTTCTTGCTCTCCTCCGATCTGCCGCCGCCGGTGAGAGTTGGGAGAGTGGGGGAGAGTGGGGAGAGGGAGCGGTGAGGGGCGGTGAGGCTAATAATTGCCGGCACACCGGGAAGCAACGCGGCTTCTCGAGCGTGGTCATGCGCGTGCAGCCGCCGCCGCCCACGTGCACCGCTCGGGCCTGGCCGTGGAGAAACTGCCGATTCTGGCGTTCCCAGGGAGCCAGGCCCACGAGTGCTTTAAGGTTTGTGCCATGCGGGCCGAACAGTAAAAGCAGGCATTGTGTCCCGCGCGAGCCAGGTCGAGCCTCATGCAGGCAACCAAACACGGGCAGATCCTATTTGACGCTCGCAGGTGTCAAAAGAACGTGGCTCCGCTGAAGCCTGGCCACTCGACTACCCAGTTTGGGCCGGCCCATGATCAGCTGCTTTTTCTTCTTTTTCCTGTTTCTTTCATTTTTGTTTTTCTGTTTCATTTTCTTTTCCGTCTTTCTTTTTTTCTTTTTTTTCTCTTTCGTATATTATAGACATTTCATTGCATATTTATATACAAACATGTTCATCGTATATTTAAGAAAATGTTCATTGTGTATTTTGAAATTGTTCAACATATATTCACAAAAATGTTCAGTGAGTATTTAACTATTGTTCAGCGTATATCACCAAACTGTTCAATGTGTATTTAAATATTTGTTCAGCATACATTAAAAATGTTCAGTGTGTATTTAAAAATTGTTCAGCGTATGTCAAAAAAATGTTCAATGTATATTAAAAATTGTTCATCATTTGAAATTTCAAATTTTTTGTTCATGTTTTCAATAAATGTTGACGTTTTTAAAACTTTGATCCAATTTCTAGAAAAAAAAATCAAGATTTCAAACGTTATGAAAAAAATTAAGAAAAACTGTTCATTTTCCCGAAGAAACGGATCTGTTGTTGTATATAGTAGTTTAATTGATCAGGCGATATACATTGGTTCTTAAAGTCGGGCGCTGAAAATCTAGGCACTAGGATGTGTCTGGTCTATTGGTTTGGACGAGCTATACACTAGCCGGAGATAAAGAGTTCTAGCTCTCTTTCTGGCGCAACAGCTTTCTGGTATAAAAAAGTTGTTACGTGCCTGGATTTCACTAGCTCCAACTGGGCCGGCCTGTTCGCAATTCTGTTCAGCGAAGGGTCGACAGCTTGACGCTCGCGGGCGTCA